>JAKFHU010000316.1:3750000-5000000 GCA_023783475.1 Daubentonia madagascariensis
GCTTAATCACCAATACAATCTTGGCCCAGGCATTCTTTTCTAATCAATAGAAATTCCTCATACATAATTAAGACATATTAACATATTTGATAAACTTATACTGATTTTCCACTTGATCCAATTAATGACTTTAATAGATATATTTTAAATTTTTTCTTTTTGGAAATACATGCTAGTGCTTATTTTTGTTCCTAATGTAAACACCAGAAAGAATATGGTAGAAATGGTACAACCTTGAGAAATTTTCATTATTTTATTAAGCTTAAATTTTTAATTGATTTATATTTCATGAAGGTGTTCTAAGGAAACACAGATTTTACTGATTAAAGGTTTCTTGTTTTAATGACATAATAAATTTCATGGGTTAATAATTCTATATTGGAATGAACTCACAAGCTCTTTCTTATTTAACCAAAAATTAATGAATTTCTACTGTCAAAATTTTGTTGTTAACTATTTATTTGTATTCGTACTTTGCTTTTCCTGAAGATATGCTGGCACTTTGGCACTTTGGTAAAAGCTTGGCTACCTCAGGCGGGAATATTATTTGTTTCCCTTAATTTGAACTGATGCCAGAGACTTGGTTGAAGTTGCAATTACCATGTCTCCAGTTCTTGGTCTACTCAGAACCTCTTCAGTCAGCAAAAGGATTAGTAATAATTCAGCATAGATTGCCAGTTATCTTCCATATTAATCAAAGCAAAATTTTTTCTTAATGTGTTCAAGAGCTTAGCACCTTCACTTGACCACTTTCTAGTACTTCATATAAATAACCAGAAGTTTATTTTTTCAATATGTTCTGTTTCAGTAGATTACCTTTTAAATTCTCTACTAATTTATTGTTTTCTTTATCTACATTTGCTTGTCTCACTTGGCATCTTTCTTTACCTTCTTGTTTGTTTCCCCTTTAATTTGTTTCCACTTCTTTCACAGAATGTCTTTCCCCACATTTCCTATGACAAATCCATCTGTACCTTGTTACCTAATCTTACTCACCAGCTCAAAAATATACTGGCAATACAAATTCCCTCCCCTTTTTCACAGAGATATGTAGATTATTTAGAAGTGTAAAATGTACCTGCTATTGTCATTATTTTTCTGGGAAGGACAGATTCTGATACTTCAGAACCTGCTGAGAAATTGCACTGCCTAATACCAATGAAAATCCCCCACCTCTTTTCTTTTGGCTTATTTCCATATTTATTTTGAGGATTCTAACCAAGGTAGAAAAGATTCCTAGTCTGCTTGCCACCAGAGTCTTCAAGACTGTTCAATTTCTCATAGACATATTTACTAATAAATTAATTCTTTCAAATCCATCAGAAAGCTCATAATTTCAAATCAGAGAGAAGGAATTTAGCAACCCAAATTTAATTTAATCAGGGAAATTTGTGTCTTTTCCAAATGTATTCTAAAAATGAATTTTCCAAAGCTTTGCCATCCAAAAAGTCTTATTAATTTTGCAATAAATATGGTTGATTTAACCACTGAAACTATTTTAGGATTTTACCACAGATCAATTTAGAAAATTTTACCCTACGAGACACTATGGTGAATAATGAACACATACTGCATGCTTTCTCTTTAACCAGTTCACAATGATGATCTATTAACATGAGAACTTAAAATTTAACAGCATCCCCTACAGAGTCTATATCCAGAGAATCGCTATGCATTTTCTCTACCTTAGAGCAAGAATTCTAAATTTCTTAATAAAATTTTAAAAAACGTGATATCAAATATCATAAACAGCTTTTACTTTAAAATAGCATGTAGAATTTGGAAATGGAAAGATCATTAAATGTGATCTTATCTAATTCTTTCTATTCAATTATTTAATGAATGATATCCGATTGTTGGCATATAAGTACAATGATATCTTGTCATTTTCCTTGCAATGGTATTTGAGGATTCTCTGGAAATGCAATATTAGAAATATGAACCAATGTGTTGTAATAGATAATATTTCTGGTACAGAGGAAAAGTAATGCTAAAATCTACTGCAGATTGAGGAATATTTATAATTACACTTATATTTATACTAATATTTACATTTATAGGTATTTACTTTCTACCTTTAGTGGGATAAAATGTGGAGAGACAGATAGAAATACCTCTTGCTTTTTTATGGGATACATGGGCCTGAGCCTTTAAGATGCTGTCTTAATATTGCATGCATTAAGGTAAAATAAGAAATTCTAATATTTACTCATTTTTGCTTCAACCTAAATTTATAAGTATATATGTAGATTTTAATTACTACTATATTTATCAATAATCTCAACATTTGTAGCATGTTTTTTCACATAAAAAATGAAAATGACATTCATCAAATTATCACAAAATGTTGGACAGTTTATTTTTGAAAAAATAATTTTATTTTCATAAAAATGATGTTAATAACACTTGTTGAATTCTTATGGTGTGCCAGGAAGTATGTTACTTACAGTAAATGAAAGAGCTTACTTCAATCTCAAAATTACATTGTTATTTATTCACTGTTATAAATTCCAGTTTACAGATGAGAAAACAGTGTTCAGTGTAGTAATTTCTCTAAAGTTAGATATTTTATAAGCACTGGAGGTGGGATAGTAACCCAAGCAGTCTGAACCAGAGTCCTATGATCTAGCCTTTATGAAATGGAAATTAATATGAACATTATTATATTCCTTATAATTTTATGAAAAGTCACGTCTTTTTCAATAAGCATGTATTATTTTGAAAGTGAAGGGAAAAGATTAACAATAATACAAACAAACATTCTCTAGGAAATAAAAAGAAACCTCGCTCAGTTGTTCATGGAAATCCAGATATTTAGATTCAAACTGAACATGTGTATTGAACAGATGGCCCTGTGAAACTGTTCTTATTTCTCTTTGCTAAATTTTCCTGCATTTAAAGAAATAATAGATTTTAAAGAATTGCACAGCTCTTGCCAGAAAATGAATTCCCAATTGCAAAAGTGGTTGGTGAATATGAATTGTGCTTTATTTTTTGTGGCTGTGTTTTGGAGTGCAAATCTCAAGAAGTGTGTTAGTTTTGAAGTATACTTATCTGCAGTATGGCTTAGTTTCCCAAGAAGCTGAAAATGAACTATGTCCACTAAAAACTCACTATGAAATGGAAATTTGAGGAGCAAGCTGATAATTTTCTATAATCATAAGCAATATGTAATTTTATAATTAATGTTTGGGTCCACCTGGTTCTGTAAATTCTCCTTCATGAAATTTCTTTCTTTCATGTTATTTCTGAAAATAAAGTCTAGCACTACTAACAACAATGTAAAACTGGAAATATAAATTAGATTTAGAATTATCTGAATTTCCTTCTCTGCTCTTAAAACTGATTCCAAATATCAGGATATTTGTTGAGTTGATCAGAAATGGTCAGTGATTAGCACTTAGCCAGGACTCTTCTCTCAAACAAATTTCAATAAATGTTCATGAAAATATAAAAATAGTACCTAGTACACACAAATATTGGACATATAATGCTTAGATATTTTGTAGTTAAAAAATTTCTAATTGAAATGGCAAGTAATGATGGGATGTTTTTAAATTTACCAGACACACACACACACACACACACGCACACATTCTTCATACAATAAAACATCTGAAAATAAAACGACAAATACATTTTGATTAAATATCTGTGCTTCAAGTATAATTCAAATTGATAGGGACACTCTGAATTCATGTCTTAAAGAATTGCAGCATGTGTTGATTATTTAAATGTGTTAATTTTTAAAAAGTCTCTATTAGGGCTCTTGGGATAGACTTAGATGTACGATGTTGAACTATGTACTAAAAGGCTTTGGGAGAAAAGAACTAAAGATAGAGGTTGCAAAAGACATAGAGGAATAAAAAAGCCAAGAGAGGAAGTGAAGGAGGTGCTTAGGCGTCATGGTGTGCATGTGTGTTTGCAACAGAGCGGGAAAGAACCACATTTCCTGTATTTCTCCATACCAGCCCGTTGCTCATTCCCAAAGCTCTCTCCTGCCCAATTTATATTCTCTACAAAAAATAAAGCTCGTTACCATGATATGAATGTTAACAAGTGCTCCAGGCACCTTACAGAATATACCACCGAATTAAAATCTCAGGAAGGAAACCCATTTCCTATCCTCGCATAACTCTACCAACTCTCGTCTATATTCCTAACTGGTAGTTCACATTTTACTTTTAATATGTATAAAACTTTGCTTTTCTCCAGTATCCCTGAAGAGCTGTTAAAGAGTAGCAAAATTTAAATTACATGCATTTTATAGGATCTCTGGTCCAATGTATTTGAAGGCAGAATAGTAAGGGAAAAGAGAGGTAGTGGAAAAGCAAGAATGCAGAAAAAGCAATTATGCAATTTTTAATGACCTCGTGATGGGTCCTTATTGAAGTAACACACTTATTTTCAAATAAAGAAACACAAAACAGGACAAGGCGATTACTTTTCACTCAATTTTAACAGAGATTTTTATATAGTGAGTCACATTTCTCAACTTCAAAATGTTTTATGTTTTTCCTTGGCCTCTCCCTGGGAAAATGATGAGGCAGCCTAAGTGTACCAGGTTATCAGAATACAAACAAGGTATAGTATTAATATATAATAACAGAGATACAAAATAATAGCCATATAGTATTAAAATGATATTTTGTGAGTCCCCACTTCTGCAAAGGAATCATTCCTGATAGCAGGGGGAAAATAGTCTGTTCTGGTATTTTTAAACAAGAGACTGAATAGTAAGCATGGAGTGATAACTTTTGAATAAAAATTACATGTTCTGGATTGGGTATATTGTCTATATCTGAAAATAATATAATTTAGCTTTGTGAATCTGGTAGGGAGAAGTCATTATAAAAGCAAAATACAGTCTCCTATTTTTTTGGACGTGTGTGTAATTATTGTGACGTTTGGTTTATAGCATTGAGGAAAACTGAACAAATCTGAAAGCACACTACTTGTCCTGGAACTTGAAGTCTGAGTTTAATGTAGGTAGAGAAATCAGTCTGGGTAAAGAAGGTTAAATGCATTTAATTCTAAACTTAAGGATCCAGTATTCTGCTAGTTTTAAGAGGGTCATCTACCAGAACAATCAGACATCTTTCAGGTAGGTGTGGGACACTTTCCCAAAGCGCAGGAATAATGAATGTCAGCATTTCACCTAGGAAATCTGCCTGTTGGCTCAATGGGAATCTCCAGACTATTTTAAAGAAGTCGCTGAACCAGGACACCTGTACAAAAGGTGATGCAGAGCTCCACTTCAGTCCTTTGTTACAGTTCTTACACCCTGAGTTTATATTTCTGATTCGCAATATTCTTTCCTTTTTTTTCCTTTCTTTCTTTTGTTTTGTTTTGTTTTGTTTTGTTTTGTTTTATTTGAGACAGAGTCTCGCTCTGTCACCCAGGCTAGAGTACAGTGGTGTCATTGTAGCTCACTGCAAACTCAAACTTCCAAGCTCAAGTGATCCTCCTACCTCAGCCTCCCAAATATCGGCACATGCCACCATGCCCTGTTTATTTTTCTATTTTTTGTAGAGACAGGGTCTTGCTATATTGCTCAGGCTGGTCTCGAACTCCTGGACTTAAATGATCCTCCCATCTCAGACTCCCAAAGTGCTAAGATTACAGGCATGAGCCACTATGCCCAGCTCATAATTTTCTTGCTTAAATGAGAACACTAACTTCCCTTTTGAAGTTAAGTCTTCAAATCCAAGAATCTTATAGCCAAAAAAATAATTAATTTTTTAAAAATTATCGAAGATGTATTTAATTTTTTAATTGAAGTAACCCAGGCCCCCAACATGAAAGTAAAATATTATGTTAATTTTCAATTGCTGCATAACAAATTGGCACAAACATTGGTTTAAAACCACACTGATTTTTTTTTTTTTAATCTGACGGTTTCTGGAGTCTAAAGTCCAGGCATAGCACAGCACGGCTCTCTGTTCAAGGTCTCACAAGGCTACAGTCAAGGTATCAGCCAGGCCACATTCTCATTGTAAGCTCTGTTTCCAGGGAAGACTCTGTTTTCAAGCTCATTCAAGTCGTTGTTAGAATTTGTTTCCTTACAGTTGTATGTCTAAGACATTGCCTTTTTGTTATTCTAGGTTCTGCCCCTGCAGTTCTCTGCCACATGGGATTCTCCAACATGGCCACTTACTTTATTAAGTCACAAGTTGAATCTCTGGCTTCAGTCTGCTCAGAGGGACTAATATATATTTTAACATAACCATAGAAGTAACATTCCGTCACCTTTGTCAAATACTATTACTTAGAAGCAAGTCACAGATTCCCTCCATATTCAAAGGGAGAGATTTACATGAAGAAGTTGAGCCAAGGCAAAATTTCCTGTTTGCCTTCTGAGGGTTCCTGAAAAATCACCCAACAAAGGGCAGATTAACAGGAGAAAAGGTATATAAAATTTATTAATTTACACATATGTGCACGTGAGTCATACAAAATATGAACTTGAAGAGGGGCCAAACGGTTGCTGCTAAAAATACTCTCTTCATGGAGGAGAGATATATGGCCCTGGGAGGTGCTAGGCAGACAGAACAGAAAAGTGAGGAGCAAAACTACACAGGAACAAAGGTTATGCTATTAAGCAGATAAAGCCTCCCCCTCCCAGGTCATCTCTTGGAGCTGCCCTCAGAAGAATAGATGAAAAGTCTGTCTGGGCGTGGTAACAACTCCCAGTCTCTTCCCTTCCCCTGTGATTGATCTTTCCTGGTTATTTGATGAGTTACCTAAGAAGAGGACTTAAGACAATTGAATTTATTTTGGAAAGAAGCTTTTTTTTTTTTTAATCAGATAAGGAAATCCCAGAGAGAGTCCCTCCCTTTGCTTGATGGGGGCGAGGGGAGGGACAAAACAAGGTTGAAGGGACCTTGATTGTAAGGCCTCTCAGCCTGTCAAAGTGCTGGTCTTCCGGGGGTATAGCTTTCTGGGCCCCAACAGTAGGAGATAAATTAAAACAAGTGAAATAACTCAGATTCAGGTAGTATTTCTTAATCTACTTCAATAAATATCCCTTTTTATGGGAACTGAAATTGAGTTAACAGAGTTTTAACTTTGTTTCCACTATATGTTCTTGTACTGCTGTGGTATTGAAAATGAGATGCCCCATTATAAGGTGTGAATTTGAAGCCTACTGCCCTCTGGCTGAGAGATCTATTGCAAGTTCTTTAATTGCTTTGAGCCTCATGTTTCTGTCAATAAAATGGAGCAGTAATGTACATTCCATAAAGTTACTTTTAAAGTTAAATAAGTTCCATTGTTGAAAGGTTGTTTTATTAATTTTTCTTTGTATGTATATTTCTTCTTCATGTGTATATCAGGAAGGCTGAACTGCATTAGTACTGCATTTTCTTTCAGCTTCAATTTTCCATAATTGTATACGAAAATGTTGATACACAAGACCTCTCCTGGGATTGATAGAGGTCTGCCGAAACTTCTTTGGCCACGTCAAGTGGCCTGAGTGTGTTTTCACAGAACGTGGACAATGCCAAAATAGATATTGGGCTTTTCAGAAGTATATGTTATAGCCCTTTTCATTTTGTAAATGGAACCAACATGATTTTGTAACATTCATTAATGCATTTTTTTCATATTTTCAGATTGTGGGGTTTTTTTTTGTATGTGCAAAAGAACATTTAGTCCGTTTTTTATATATATATATGTATTTTTAAATTAATTTATTTTTTTTTAGAGAGAATGTTTCACTGTCACCCAGGCTGGATCAGTGGTACAATCACAGCTCACTGCAACTCTGTACTCCTGGGCTCATGTGCTCCTCCTGCCGCAGCCTCCCAAGGAGCTACGACTACAGGCCCACACCACAATGCCCAGCAAACTTTCTTTATGTTTTGCAGAGATAGGGTTTCACTATGGTGTCCAGGCTAGTCTTGAAATCCTGGCCTTAAGCAGTCCTACCACCTCAGCCTCCCAAAATACTGGGATTATAGGCATAAGCCCTGCAATGTCTTTTTCTTTAAATATGTATCTTTTTTTAATATGTATGCCATTTTTTCCCTGCCTACTTTCAAATTCTTTGAATTTCTGTAGACTATTCAAATAGCCCCAATCTCAAAACCTTTGACTGATTTAACTTCTGTCTAACTTAATTTTTTAAAGCCCAATTATACCTTAGTTTTCTAAATTTTGGCTATAGTATTTGGAACAGTTCCTGAAAATAAAGTCTTAAGAGGTTGTGCCTTAAAGTAATGAAAATTTCCTTTGAATATGATACCTCATCCCTATTAAATCCCCTAAAAGCCATTTGCTATTTTCTGTCAAATGTGTTTTGCCTGAAAGGAAGAAAGTAATTACTATGAACAGGATTAGATCTGTTTGGGAAATATTTTCATGGCACCCCGTAAGCATTTTAGTAGACTTTGAAACTAAAGCTAAAATAAATTAGCTTTATTTCTCTTCCTGATTTTGTAGCTTTCTTGCTCCCAGAGAGTTTTGACACAGTGACTATTGTTACTTACAAGGATATTGGATTTCATTGGGCGCCAGATCATGCTATTCTTTTTTAACCATGTTACTTTCATAGATGATTTGCCCTACTGTAAAATCATTAAAGATATTCATTAAACATGCCCCTCTTTTGTAGGGGATCAATATTCTGAAATAAAAGGCACAGTTGTTTGCATTTAATTTCAGTCATGTTTTCTTTTAGGATTTCAATATTTTGTTTTTGATATGCTAGAGTAGCTCCTCATATAATGAGATGGCACTGTGTGTAATGAGCTACTGTTTATTTTTATTCCTGGCACCAGACCGTACAAGGGCAAGCCCTGTTAAATATAAGTGCGTACATAAGATGTTCCTTCAACCTGCAGTAAGGGCCTGTCTGAGCAGAGGATGAACAATATTTTGCCTTCTGTATTTTGTCTAGGCAGATGATAGTGGCTCCAGTACTTCTGTTTATAGGCCTGGATCTGCTATGCCCAGTGATTCTTCCCCCTGCAAGTTCACTGGTATTTTCCAATCCTCACAACTTAGAAGAGCAAGGCAGAAAACATTTATTTCTTATTATGTTAAGTCAAATTAAAAAAAAGTAGAAACAGACTTAAGGCAGCTTAACTCAATCTACCATGAACTTGACTTACACCATGCTAAAGCAGCATAGGTTTATCAGCTGAACAACTTATGCTTAGTTAACTAATAGATTCTAACCTTTCACTTTAATTACTTTTTCCAAGCATTGTAGTTTGTCTTTAATTTGGGCTATCTGGAATATGAATGCTTTTTTTTAACAAAAAATATTTTTATTAAACACAGTGTCAATCAACTGGACCTCAAAAATATTAAAAATACTCAAATTATTTTAAGTTATCAATTAGTAATTGACCATCCACTAATTGCCTAAGCTAAATGAGGTACAATTTTGGGGAAATTAAAATGAACAGGGCGAGGGGATAAGAGACGCTATGAAGACACAACCCAAAGTGAATCTAAACAGAAAATAAAGTTGCATATGCAAAATAGAAATAATTTGAATTGAAAAGAAATATAATCCACAGGAAAACCACTGTTTATGGCATTTAAAAGTTTATAAAATGCTTAAAGAGTCAATAAACTGGTAAAAAATTTAAAAAGTCTGATTACTATTGTTTTTGGCCTGGTGAAAGATAGAAAAAAGGAGGGGAAAAGGATTTTTTTATTCCAGTAAATTTGATATCACATTGGCTCGGTGTCTTTTAAATATACATACAATTTAGCAAAAACATATTCTATTGGTATTCTGTTGATATTAGGGAACATCACACATAGGTATTCAGCGTGGGTCTTAAGTAATATTTAGCACTCCCGATTCTATGTCTCTCTCAACTGGAGGCCTGTAATAGATAGTTTCTAAGATCCATTATAGATATGAAATCCTGTGATCATAGTGCTATTAATATTATTATCTGTAAATATATACCGAACACAAATAACCAAATTGGTTTCTCAATTTGACACCTTCAGAGCTGCTTTCTGCATAGTAGGATGATTACATTGTCTAAAAATCCCAGTGAAACACTTTGAAATGAATACAACTTTATTTAATTTAGTTCTTTAACAAGCAAAACAAGCATATGCAACAGATGCAACTTTTATAACTTTTCCCCCTAGACTTTTCCAAACTAAGGCAAAAATGTTTTGTTGGTTAATTTTAAGCTACTGACTTTCATCCTACACACTTCAATGTTGTTGCTATTAATTGAGTCAATATACAATTTAGGATCCTTTTTCACATGCATACCAGAACTTCCTATTAGCTTCATCAAGTATCTTTCTGGGGAAAAAAAAAATAGTGTCAGAAATGTCAAATGCTATAACGTGTCTTCTAGAAATGTAACATATATTCTTCAATTTATTGTAATATATATTTGATTACAAGTGAAGACTGAACTCTGATCTTTTTCTTTTGCCCAAATTCTTTTCAAGGGGCCTAGTGAGTCACATCTACAAAAGATAAAATCTCACTAAACAGGTTTTGTTAACCGAATATAGTGCGGTTAACTTCCCAATCTGATTCTGGTATAGCATTAGCATCATCCAAAAGATAGAAGAGCCCCCTGTCTTAACTCAAGCATCCTAGCAGATCCTTATCTTAAGAAAGATCCTCCTGTCTGGGCCACCCAGAGTGCTCAGACCTTTCATCTTAACTTAAGCATTTCCTTTCTGGTCTTTTAGATAAAGCCTAACTCTTTCAGCCAATTGTCAACTAAAGAATCCCTAAAACCCATCTATGACTTGTAAGCCCCCTGCTTCGAGATGGCCCGCCTTTTCGGGCCAAGCCAATCTATGTCTTCCATGTATTGATTTATGACTTTACTTGTAATCCCCGTCTCCCTGAAATGTATAAAACCAAACTGCAACCCAACCACAGTGAGTCCACTTGCTCAAGGCTTCTTGGGTGTGGCTATGGGTCATGGTCCTCAAATTTGGCTCAGAATAAACCTCTTTAAAATTATTTTACAGAGTTTGGCTTCTTTTCCATTGACACAAGCTATACACAAAGGTAAAACTAGGGTTATTAGTGCCTCCCATTCAATATGTGTTGAACAATATTACTGATAAGTGTTATGTAGACAGTGACAAATATGTAAGTATGTGGGTTTGGCAAAAAGGATAGAATTTTCATTGCTAGGAATCAAAAATCAGTAATGAAGTTTTTTCATCATTTTTAAAAAGTATAATATTTTGCAATTTTAAATTGTTTCCATTTACATATTCAAGGACTAATATATAAAGTTTATCGTTACATTTTAAAAGTCATATTTCTTTTACATTTTGAAAGACATTAATAGGATTGTTTTTATATAGAAAAAAGGTATGTCAGAATTTAGTGTATCTGTAAGATAGTATTTGAGAAAGACAAAGAGTTTTAGGGAATAAATTGGTAAAATGGTAAAATGAAGGTAGATCAAAGAAAAATTTACCACAATTAATAGTGCATCAAGAAATATGCCAGCCATCTTAAATGTATTATTTCATTTATAGTGTAGTAACTATACCTTTATTGAAAGGTTAAAAAAAGACATACAAACACTGGAGATTTTAAAAAAATCAGTAGTTCTGCTTGCCTTTTATTAATATAATAGTATTCAACAAAAAGAAGTCCTTTGTTTTTATAAATTATACTATTATGACAACACAGTTGCATGAGAACATCCTCCCCCAAATTCCCTAACATAATTACTACTTTAATGTTTTCTTGATAAAATTTATTATAAATATTCTGCATATTTATGGCTATTATTTTAGAACATGCAGAAATAGAAAACAAAAAAACTAGATGTCACCATAATCCCATCATTCAGAGATAATACATGTTTTGTTCTTTATCTTTGTCTTTTCAACATGCCTGTATGTACATAGGAAGAAAATGACTGTTTTGTACCCTATTTTGTGCAAGTATTTAGTTTCTAATTAGTGAGATTATATATAAATGCACTTTATTGTTAGTAAATTAGGTAATTCAGAAAATTATGAGGGAGATTGATCAATCTATTTACCCATTTTTTCCCCTCCAGAGGTAAACATATTTAATAATTTTGTGTATTTTTTCATTTCATTTTGTGTGGATTTATATAATATACATACACAGCATATTTTAACATAAATTTTAACATAAATTCAATCACATAATTGTGTTTCTCATGGTTATAATTTTCCATTCATTACTACAGTTGTTTATATAAATGCCTCTCTTACCCACAAACTCTAAATTCTGTAAGGGCATAAACCAAGTCTCTTTTGTCTTTGTATGCACAGGTCTGAGCACACCAGTCATGTAATAGATAATCAATTATCACCTGTGAATTTGAGTAAATAAAAGAATCACTGGATGAATAAATATACAATATATATTTATTAATATAATGCATACTATATATCAATATGTCTTAAAGCTCTTTCAAGACACTCCATAATGTCTACCAAATATTTTGTAGCAGCTGCAAAATTTTATATAACATTAAAACAACATAATTTATCTAACTTTTTACTTGTTGGTGGGCACTTAGTTGTTTTGACTTTTTACTAACATAACACATTAAATTACTCAAAAATGGGTCTTTATGCCCATATGTATATATTTATGTAGAAATGTGGAGAATAGAAATACTTTGTCAAAGTTACACATATTTGAATTTTGGATAGATACTGACAAATATGCCTTCCAAAGCTTCTTTCATCAAAATGGTATGAAAATGCTCCTTTAGCCTTACATTCTCCAAAATACTTGATAATATTCATCTCTTTAGTTGTATAAAAATGATGTGTAAGAAGGAATACCTTATTACCTTATTGTTTGTTTAATTGGCAATCTACTGATTTCTAGTTAGAGTACCTTTTCATTATTCACTGGCCAATTGAATTTCCTCATTTTAAATCATCTGTTCTTATCTTTTATGCACTGCCTTATTGGACTAATTATCTTCTTCTCAACTAAATTGTAGGAATTATACATAATCTGGATTCTAAACACTTTTAAATATTCTGAAAATAATTTTATTAGTCATTAAATGTAGGACATTTTTTAAAAGTTTACAAACTACTTTGAAAATGGATGTATCCCACTTGGTGTGGGAAACAAATAGAAATACCATCCACAGATCAGGAAATTTTAGATAATTCCCCAAAGACAGAAAATAGAAAGGATCATATATATGGAAATCAAAACCAGAGGAAATTACAGCTCAGATGTAATGCTGGAGAAACATCCTGAGAGGGAGGAGTGCCATTCTCAGGAGGGGAGTAGGGGAAGGCCTACATGAGCATAGTAATGAAGTGCCACAGTGAGCGCTGAAGGGATGTGGTAAGGCCTCAGGAAGAGGGATATGACACTGGGCTGTTCCCCAGGGCACATCTGGCTCCACAGGCTGCATTCTCAGCTTCCTGCCCTTCCTTAGCTCTTACTCATTTCTCAAATTGAATTCTTAAGCTTTTCCACAACTTCTTTGAGACCTAGATATCTATGCAAGAAATTCTTCTCTTTCTGTTTAACCAGCCAATCACGAGTCCTGCCTTGTCCCATCACTTATTTAATGGTTCTCCATTGATTGGACCTTTAGTACTTATCCTCCCAAATTAAAATTTATGAATGCTGCAGTGAAAGGAAGGCTAATAACTTTTGAAAAGCAGATTATAAGGTAGAGAGAAGTTCTTTTTAAAATTATTTTCAGATGCACAGGCATATTCCATCAATCCCAGTATGGCAGTAGTATCAACACTTCCCCATAAGTCTAGAAGTTAATTTCAATCTTTCCCAGATGTGTCACTGGATTTATTATCACTCTGGGTTTTTTTTTTTGTGTGTGTGTGTGTGTGTGTGTTTGTTTTGTACTGAACACATTTCAACTTTTCTAAGCCCTTTTAAAAAATATATTTTACTTTATAATTTAGAAAAGGATGCACTGTGAGCTGCTAGATAACTTGTAAGCTCTTACACATCATTTCTTAGCCAGAATATTCTTTTGAGAATATTCTGTATTTCCCTGTGTTTTATGGGTTCTGTTACAAGTAGAATAACCAAAAGAATAAATTTTAGTAGTTGTGAGGGCTAAAGCAAATTATTGCTTTTTTGTTTAAGATCTTAGAAGAGTAATGAAAAGATATGGCTTCTGAAAATGAAGGTATTTTTAATTCTAAAAACCCAAAATTCTTCTCATTTTCCTCCTGCTGTCAAGTTTCCTGGAGGTATGTCTTTGAAGATGATCAGATACTCCCATCGCATGTTGTAATTCTTCCTTCATAATACTCACCATATTTGTAATTACTTTTTGATTATCTGTGTCCCCAGTAGACTGTAATTAAAAGAAAACAGAGACAATGTTGGGTTTTCTCACCTCTGTGTGCATTACACCTAAAAATCTGCTTGACTCATAGGTATTTTTTGAGCTGAATTGAATATAACAGTGTCACCCTTTGGTACCAGGCTTAATCTTCTTCATCAGTACTTCCTCGCCAAGAAAAGTAATGATGCAAAACTACAAAATTAGGAGGTATAGGCAGTGCATTTTACAGATTTACCAATATACAGGCATACTTCTCTTTATGGTGCTTTGCCTTATTATGCTTTACAGATATTGTGCTTTTTACAAATTGAAGGTTTGTGGCAACCCTGTGTTGAGCAGGTCTGTTGGCAAGACATCATTTATTCAACAGCATATGCTCACTTACTGTCTCTGTGTCACATTTTGGTAATCTCATCATATTTCAAATTTTCATGATTATTATGTCTGTTATGGTGATCTGTCTTCAGCGATCTTTGATATTATTATTGTAATTGTGGAGCACCATGAAGTGCACCTATAAAACACTACAAGCTCAACTGATAAATGCTGTGTGTGTCCTGACTGCACCTCTGGCTGTTCCCTCGTCTCTCTTCCTCTCCCTGGGTCTCCTTATTCTTTAAGACATAACAGTATTGAACTTAGGCCAATTAATAATCCCACAATAGCCTCTAAGTGTTCAAGTGAAAGGAAGTTCCACATGTCTATCACTTTAAATCAAAAGCTAGAAATGATTAAACTTAGTGAGGAAGGCATGTTAAAAGCTGAGATAGGACAAAAGCTAGACCTCTTGAGCCAGTCAGCCAAGTTATGAATGCAAAGGAAATGATCTTGAAAAAAATTAAAAGCGCTACTCCAGTGAACGTGTGAATTATATGAAAGAAAAACAGCTTTATTGCTGATATGAAGAAAGTTTTCATGGTTTGGATAGAAGATTAAAGCAGCCACAACATTCCCTTAAGCCAGAGCCTAATCCAGAGCAAGGCCCTAACTCTCTTCAATTCTATGAAGACTAAGAGAGGTGAGAGTAGCAGAAGAAAAGTTGGAAGCTAGCAGAGATTGGTTTGTGAGCTTTAAGGACAGATGTCTTCATAACATAAAAAAGCAGTAAGTGCTGATGTAGAATCTGCAGCAAGTTATCCAGAAGATCTAGGATAATTGATGAAGGTGGCTACAATAAGAAACAGGTTTTCAGTGTACACCAGACAGCCTTATGTGGGAAGAATATGCCATCTAGGACTTTCATAGCTAGAGAGGAGAGGTCAATGTCTGGCTTCAAAGCTTTGAATGACAGGCTGACTCTATAGTAAAGTCTAACTAAAATACAGCTGCTAATGCATTATTAGTAATAATGCAGTATGCTTAGGTTGACTTTAGATTCAAGCCAATGCTCATTTCCCATTCCAAAATCCTAGGTCCCTTAAGAATGATGCTAAATCTACTCTGCCTTTGTGCTATAAATAAAACAACAAAGCCTGGGTAAGAGGTCATCTCTTTATAGCATGATTTACTGAATATTTTAAGGTTACTGTTGAGACCTACCACTCAGAAAAACAAAGATTCCTTTCAAAATATTACTTCTCATTGACAATGCACCTGGTTACCCAAGAGCTCTGATGGCAATGTGCAACAAAATTAATGTTGTTTTTATGCCTTCTACCACAACATCCATTGTGTAGCCTGTGGATCAAGGAGTAATTTCAACTTTCAAGTCATATTATTTAAGAAACACATTTCATAAGGCTATTGCTGCCATCCCTCTGATGGATCTGGGCAAAGTAAATTGCAAACCTTCAGGAAAGTATTTACCATTCTAGATGCCATTAAGAACATTCATAATTCATGGGATGAGGTCAAAATAGTCACATTACCAGGATTTTGGAAGCAGTTGGTTCCAACCCTCATGGATGACTTTGAAGGGTTCAAGACTTCAGTGGAGGAAATAAATACAGGTGTGGAAGAAACAGCAAGAGAACTAGAATTTAGAAGTAGAGCCTGAAGATGTGACTGAATTGCTATAACCACATGATAAAACTAACAGATGAGGAGTTGCTTCTTATGGATGAGCAAAGAAAGTGGTTTCTTCAGATGGAATCTACTCCTGGTGAAGATGTTGTGAACATTATTGAAATGACAACAAAAGATTTAGATTATGTAAACTTAGTTGATAAAGCAGCATCATGGTTTGAGAGGATTGACTCCAATTTTGAAAGAAATTCTTCTGTGGGTAAAATGCTATCAAAAAGCATTGTATGCTACAGAGAAATTGTTTATGAAAGGATAAATCAATGCAGCAAACTTTATTGTTGCTTTATTTTAAGAAACTGCCACAGCCGCCCCAACCTTTAGCAACCACCACCCTGATTAGTCAGCAGCCAGCAACATCAAGAAAAGATCCTCCACCAGCAAAAAGATCATGACTCTGATGATCTTTAGTAGTTTTAAGAAATAAAGTATTTTTAAATTAAGATATGTACATTTTTTATACATAATGCTATTGTACACTTAATAGACAATAGTACATTATAAACATAACTTTTATATACACTGAGACACAAAAAAATTTGAGTGCCTTGTTTTATTGTGATATTCACTTTACTGAGGTGATCTTGGAACTGAACTTTCAATATCTCTGAGATATCTTTTATATCTCTGTGTATCTTTTAAATCTTCATGTGAATCTGCCATGATAATGCCTACGTCACATAATTGATGCTTCATAAGTATTTATTGGATGATGTATGATTTCTTGAATGATTAAATAAATAATTGCATGTTAGTCAATGAGATATGAGACATTCTCCATGTACTGAGTCCTTTCTGTCATTTGCTAGTTATGACCTAGCTTAAATCACTTAAGCAGTGTTCCTTCACATGGAAAATAAAAACAATACTTGTGTTACTGGGTTATTAAGGACCTGTAGTAAGATTATGCCTATAAAAGCCCCTAGTGGTATGCTTGGTACATAATAAAAATTCTGAAGACTGTCTACCATAAGAAATTCCACTCCTGGTATGGATTGATTAAAAAATTCAATATTTTTGTTTGTTTTTTCATTTGTCTGTAAAAGAAAGCATGCTGGACTTTTTAAAAAAAGTATGTAATACCTAACTTGAATAATCCTTACAAACTTGATAAAATAATATTATTTTTATTAAAACATTTAGAAAATGTTTAAGCTGCATCTTGCGGGGTTATTTTTATCTTATAAAACCTTTTTTAAAATTTGCCTTGGAAAGTTCTCTAATTACATACATTTATAACAGAACATAGTATTGCTAAGCAAAGACATGTTCCTGATTCTTTATTCTAGTAATTAAATTTTTTACTGACTTTCCCTTCTTTAATCATCAATAATTTCTGAAGGCTACTCATTGATTTACTTATAAGAGTTTGATTAATTGAAGTATAGAAGTTCAAGTTTGGAGGTGGTATACACAGGTATTATTTGACTGCAAATCCATTGTTTTATAATTAAACCATGTATTGCTTCAATGTCATTTAAGGATATTTCAAATTGAACATGGATTATTGATATTTTACTATTAAACAGGATATTTTTTAAAAAGTGAAGTTGGGATTATCTGCTTTCCTTTATCACCAAACTTCTTGAAAGAGGTATGTGCTCAATTTCTCCATTCCTTGTCATTCACTTATAACACAGAATTTCCAGTGTACCTTCCAACCTGTCACCCTGATGAAAGTACTTTTGCAAAGTCCACCAGTGCCCACGTGAGTATCAGGGCCTAAAGGATTTCACACCTTTCTATTTTATTGAATGGTGCTTCAAAGCTCTTCTTGAAACTCCCTTTTGTATTTACTCCTGTGTTATTGCAATATCTGATTGTCTCCCTAAATTTCCAATTGCTCCCTTTTTCTTTTTCATTTGGAGTTCAAATTCTGTCAGCACAACCTTAGTTTCTCCTTAATGTTCCCATGCAGGAAGGAGACTTTGAGATATCTACCAAATCCAAGAGTTTATGATTCTATTGTTTTGTGGACCCTATTTCTTATATCACTTTCTAAATATACACAGTTTTTAAGGTTTATTCTTTGACTTTTCTCTCTGTTCTGAGCAAATAGCAGTTTTATCAATCTCTGCTTCAGAAGTCACTTCTATGGAAACTCCTAAATTGCTATCTCCAGGTTTAATGTTTAACCACATTTTTCTTAACTGAAACCCTTCAACCTGCTGTGCCTCTGAAACTCTTCAGGTAACTGAGAGGTAGGTAGGCCACCTGAGACTTCTCTCAGTGCTCTGAACATGTCTGGTGAATTTTCTATTTTCATTTACAATATTCTTTCCACCTAATGGGATAAACCCATGTGAATAAATCCAATCTGGCCTTCAGCACCTGACTAAAGCCACCTTTTCCATGAAGCTTTTGTTCTTTCAGTATTAGCTACAATATTTCCCAGCCTTTATACGGTCCTTGGAAGATAATTCAAATAAAATACGATAGACACCTGTTCTTAGAGAATGCATAGTCTATTTCTTTTCTTCTTTCAAGCACAGTTGGAAGAAACTCCTTCTCCTTTCTGTTCTCAAATTTAGTACGGGCATCTCTCTTGTGATACTTATCCATCCTTGTCTTTGCAGTGCACTGTGCACACTAGGCATTATGGTAAATGAAAAAAGTGTCTAATTTAAGACAGTGCATGAAATAGAAAACAAATTGTCTAAAATGTCTGACCATATAACTATATAAAGCAACACAGGGAAGAAAAAAAGTTCACATGTGTAGACCTCGATGAGTATGAAAGAATGATAGTGAAATAGGAGAAAGACAGACTGCCATAGGCAAGGAACGAATTAGTGTGTGGGGTTGGAGAGAGCCAGATCCAGGAGCCTCCATTACTGCCAGCATGTTTGCAAAGGAAGGAAGTTTGTAGTTGGATTTATCAGGATCTAACTTCAGTAACACTATGATCCCAAGACAAAATAGTCCCAGGATACAAGGAGACAAATATATTTAGTCTCCAAATAGCAAGTAACATTGAGGGGATATGCCAGGAATAAGTCCTCAGGCCCATGGCTGATACTCAATAATGCATTTTAGTCTTTAGAAAGGAGATTCTGAGAACTAAATGGAACACCATGCTTCAGGACTGGTGCACTGAGTGTGCAAATAAGATAGGAACTCAGGCATTGTCGATTAAGGCAAAACCCTATTTACCAAACTCTCTATCAAGTGTATAGGTGTTTTTAGAACAAGCTGTGTGTCCTGTTTGGGAATAGTGGGTGGTGTTTGGGATCTAATAGCAGGAGGAGTGATTTGATGTTGAGTCTATGAAAGCTGAGCTATAGTCACTTAAGTCCTTCCTGTCAAATGTCAGGGTTTGTCTATGAACCTGAGACTGCTGGTTGAGATCAACTTTTTCTAAAGGATGAAATGAAAGAGATGCACAGGTTATAAACAACAGAGAAAAATCATTGATATATTTATAATCAAAATAGGCAAACATTCTAGCTAATGATTTTTAGAGAGTAAGCATTATGTATGTTCAAAGTAAAAGTTATTGTCATCTTGTGTAACATAATGTTTATATTTATTAATTAAAGTTAAATAATTTAACAAAAAAATAAATGTTTTATATAAAATGTAAAGTTCCAATTTGTAGTACATCAGTGTAAAGTAGAATAAAATATATTTTTATTTGAGAAAAGGGAGCAAAACCGGTCTTATATCTTAACTTGTTCTAACCTTTTTTTTCAATGATGTGTGTTACACTAAAAAATGAATAATTTAGCTTTCTATTAATACTTAGAACTACACCAAAAGAAGTTTAAAATAATACTATTTATCATTTTTGCACTTTTTTGTGTTAGGGTTGTTGCTAATAGTTTTTCCTACACTCTTTCACTTAATCCCTCTTATATTACTATATGGCAGGCATTATTTTTCCTTTGTAAAAGATGCTAACTTTGAAGCTAAAATGGATTAAACAATTTGTTCAGACTCTTACCATTAGTATTTGATAGAGTTGGGACTTCACTAAATACCTGGTAGATTTCCAAAGTCCTAGTATTTAAAAAACACGCTATTAAAAACAAGCCATTAGAAACACAGTGTCTTAGAATATGGATAATATACAATTCATCAGAGGGAAGGAGATGTAGGAAATCTGACAGCACTCTGAAAGACAGCACAGGCTCACTCATCAAAGAGATGATGAGGGAACATTGTGATTTACCTTAAGAGATGGACTATTTCAACATATTTGCCCAGAATCCTGAGGTGTTTTTCTTTCTTTGCAGGGGTCAACAAATACTGATGGAAGAACGTGTGCAGAGAATGTAAGGGTATTTTTTTAGCCTCTGCCAGGGATCCTGTAATGTTACTTCTACCTTCATAACTTCTCTTCAGTAGCATGGCTTAATGGGGGTCTAATATACCTATTGTGATAAAATAATTTGATCTTGCTAGCTACCATAGTATGAAATTTATACTCTTTGAACAATGCCTTGAGAATAAGAAAGCATAACATATTACCTAAATAGTGACAAACAGTGAAGACCTTGCAAAAAATTTAGTGATTATTTAATTTGGTGAAGAAATCCTACAATTAAATTAATAACAATCAGTATAGTATGTAAACCAATTTTATACAGATATGTACAAAATTTTGAAGGCAATAATATATCTTTAGATGACAGAAAGAAACAGAAAATATAAAAATGAAGTTGCTTTAGTTTTCATTAACTTGTAAACATGGAAGAAAGGAAAGGGATTTTTTTTCTAATAAATATTGGGCTCCGTTATCAAAGGAAAAACGTTCATCATAGTCAGTGTTGTGAGTTTTATGAAAAAGAGCATCTTCCAAATATAAATAATGCTTATTCCAAAATATTATGCAATTTTATGAAATATAAGTCCTGCTCCCATTTTTGTGCCTCTGGTTCCAGGAAAATTGGCAATACAGGTACATCAATTTACACACATTTGTAATTCCTTTAGTATTTGAAAATTTCCAAGCCAGAAATATTACTGAGAACTGAAGACTTTACAAGAAATATATATTTTTAAAATTGCAGATGCAGATAAGTGTCCTCCTCCTCAGTCCTTTGAAAAAAATATTTAACAAATAAACAAAAATCCACTTTGGTTGTGGAGCATTTAATTAGATTGAGCAGGAGGCTTTCTTAGCACTGGTAATACTCATAATCATTTCTGACTTTGACTAGAATTGTTCAAAGTTTATTAACTACATAAACTATTATATTTTTCTTTCCGTCCTCACTTAACTTTCCTCAAATATTATCCAAACCATGAAAAACTTTAACTACATCAGTCAGAATATAACTAAGTTTTTATAGCAGCCTAGTGGTTTCCCTCTATTTGGTTATCACATAAGTCCAAGGAAATGAGAGTATTAAATTATGAATATGCATTTATAGGAAAAAGCGATTATGATTAAGTATGCATGCACAGGCTTTGGAGTCAAAAATAACAGGTTTGGAGGCCAAGATCCACATATACTAACAATTTGGCCTCTGATAAGCTCCTTAATTTCTCTAAACCTCAGTTTCCTTATACGAAAAATGGCATAATCACACCTCAGGGTTGTTTTGAGGATTAAAAGACATAACGTATGTAAATCACCCTGCACAATGTTTGGCTTATAGTAGGCACTCAAAACTGTTAATCCCTTTCCCTACAATGAACTAATATGGTTAGAGCTTCTATGCTGATAAAACTGGGTCTCACTTTGGTTTTGAAAATTGGTGGTTCACGATTAGGAGTAACTGAAAGAAAAATCTTCCAATCAACTCTCAAAATGTTGCCAGGCAATGACATCTACCCGGCTGCCATTCCTCTGTATTACCCATGTGGTTTGCTTTCAGTCTTGTAGGTAGATTAAATCTCAGAGTAATTATCTAAAGCCAACCTTCCTCTTGGGCACCAGATTCCATGTCCTCTTACTTACTCATAGTCACCCTGCAAGTCTCCTTTCTTGTTCTTAGATTGTAAATCTTTGTCTTAGGTGCTGAATCTTTCCCATTGTCACACATCTTAAAACGTCTTAAAATATTACAACACCTTAAAACACATTTTTAAAAATATTAAATCCATGTTTCCATGATTAAACACATTAAAACAACTTCAAACATTGACACACCCTGTTCAAACTATATTTAAAAGGCTTCTCTTAACCTAGGGTGGGACCTCATAAGCAGTCTGTTCAGAGCAAAGACAATATTGGGAGATGATTCTGTATAGAGAATTTTTTTAAAGATAATAAAATGAAAACAAGTAAAAGTAAGCTTTTTATTGTTATAATTATTATGCTCTGGTAATTTTAAACAATGTCAGTCATAAAATGCTCTCTCCCAACAACAACAAAAATCTTTGTGGTCTAAGTTTTAAATAATTGCTCTGGTTACTGCTGAATTTTAATATTATAATATTATATATGTGTTATATAATATATGTGCATATATGTGGTTAAATTCAGCATATTTAATACTTATCCTTTAACATTATATTACATGGAAGTTAATTTCTAAAATTCCAGTTATACAGTCTTTACCTGACATGACAACTCAGGTACACACATTCATTCTGAGGATTAATTAATAATGAAAGTTTGGCATTGTTTGAGCTTGCTTCAGGTAAAATTTTTGTCTTCTATCCCAGTACTCTGGTATACTCCTGAGTTTGAACAGGAAATTCCAAGAGAACAATGAGATCACAATGATTTTTCATGTAAACATGAAAAACAGAACTTGAGTTATTTTGATTCCGTCATTCTATGTACAAATCATTTTCGAAGCCTTGTATAAACTTTTCTTCATCTGCTTTTTTCCTTTTCTTGGAAAACTTATTAGAGTGATTGAAAAGCATTAATTCATTCCCCCCCCCTTTTTTGTACTGTAATATTTAGTTATGTATTTATTTAATTCTGGTTATATATGCACATTATCCTTACATTTTTTTCTGTATTTATTTTGTGAACATTATTTGCTTCATTGCATTATTATTATTACTGCAAATAAATTTGTCCTGTAGAAGAGAGGGCATTTAAAAATAATACCCGCTGAGTGTCAAACATACTTCGGTATCTCACTGCTTAGTAGCACATTTCTTTCCAGTGACATCACTATTTCTGTGTTCTCCATTGCCTTAAATCGTTTACTTTGTCTTCTTTCTTTTCTTATAATGCATAAGCATTTAAAACTATAATTTTCCCCATAAGCACTGATTTAGCTGCATCCCCCAAATTTTGATAGGTTGTGTTCTAATTATCATTCAGTTTGAAATATATCCTAAATCCTATTTTTATTTCATCTTTGACCCATGGATTATTTAGTAATGTGCTGTTTAGTTACCGACTATATTCAGCTTTTCTGGTTATAAAAATTACTGTCATTGAAATTTGTTATAACATCTTTATTGAGGTGAACATTCACATACCATAAAGTTTACTCTTGTACCCTACAAGTTTAGAATTCAGTGTTTTGTTTGTTTGGTTTTAGTATATTCATAGACTTGTACATCTATGAACACTATCAAAATTCTGCTGTGGTCAAAGAACATATTCAATAAGATTTACGTTTTTTAAATAATATTTAGATATTTGTTATGCTCTGACATATAGACTATACTGACTATTTTATGTACACAACAAAACAATGTACATTCTGCAGTTAGTGTTCTATAAGTTTTAATTAGAATAGGGTGTTTGATAGTGTGTTTAAATCTAATATCTTAATTTTTTATATAGATCTAACAATTTCTGAAAAAGAGATGTTAAAATTTTCTACTATGATTGTGAAATTGTGTACTTCTCTCTCCTTTTAATTTTCACTACTTTCCTTCATGGATTTTAAAGCTCTTATAATAATTAATTATCTATACATTCATAAATATTGTATCTTCCCAGTGCATTCACCTTTTTACTATTAGGAAGTGTCACTCTTTATATCTAACAATATTTTTTCCTGAAGTCTATTGTGTTTGTTATTAATATAGCCACTCCAGCTCTCTTATGGTTGCTGTTTGCTTACTATCTTTTTCCATCCTTTTTCTTTGAACTTATCTATGTCACTACATTTAAAATCTCATGTGGAGAGCATATAGCTCAGTCTTATTTTGTATTTTTTCTGTTGATGTCTTAGTGTCCAGCCTATTAACATTGAATGCAATTATTGATATAGTTTGATTTACACCTACCATTTTATTTTTCTCTTTGTCCCCTATTTTTGCTCCTTTGTTCCCTTTATTTCATTATTCTGATGGATTTATTTATTATTATGAATTTCATATTATTTTAACCATTAGTTTTTAGCTGCACCTCTTTGAATTTTTTTGTTGTTGTTATAGGAATTACTATATGCAACATTAATTTTCCATAGTCCACTCTAGTTGATATTGTACTACTTCACATAAAATGTAGGAAACTTGTAATAGTATATATTCTTTTACAATATGTAAGTATGCTTGTGTGTGTACATTCATATGTGTGATATCCATATATTTACCATTTCTGGTGCTCTTCATTCCTTCCTAGAGATTTAAGTTACCACCTAATATCATTCCCCTTAGCCCAGTGAACTTTCTTTAGCATTCTTAAATTATTTTTTTTTTTGTTTTGTAAAAGTAGACTTTATTTTTTAAAGCAATTTTAGGTTCACAGCCAAATTGAGCAGAAAGTACAGAGGGTTTGCATATACCCCCTACACCCAGAGGGTATTTAATTTATTTAATTAAATAAATTTTTCTTTAAATAGATTTAGGGTGTCAAAGTGGTTTCTGTTACATGAATAAATCGCATAGTGGAGAAGTCTAGCCTTTTAATATACCCATCACTTGAATAGTGTTCATTGTACCCAATAGGTAATCATTCATCCTGCACCCCCTTCCCACCCTCCCTCCTCTGAGTCTCCAATGTCCATTATTAAGTCACTCTGTATGATCATGCATACCCATTAGCATTTTTAAACTATAGACAAAGAAATCTTTCAGGTTTTATCTCAACATGTCTTTATTTCATCATTAGTTTTGAAGGAACATTATATTGAATATAGAATTAACTTTGACAGAATTTTTCTTCTAGCACTTTAAAAATCTCATTACATTTTTGTAGCCTCCATTATTTGTAAGTCATCTGTCATTTATATCATTGCCTCCTATATGTATTATATTTTTTCTCCTGTTTTTTTCCTAATTTTCTCTTTTTATCACTTAATTTCAGCAGTTTAACTATGATATGTCCAGGTATGGCTTTCTTGGCTTTTATCTTATTAATTGTTTATTGAGTTTCTAGTATCTATTAGTCTGAGATTGTCATTTAATTTGAAAAGCTCTGAACCATGATTTTCTTAAATATTTTTCTCTGCCCCATTCCCTTTCTCCTCTCTTTTTGTGAACACGTTTACAAGTATGTTATATTGCTTATGATTGTTGTTTATATCTTTGAGACTATATTCATTATTCTTCAGTCTTTAATTTTTCTCTGGCTTCTTTAGATTAGATAATTCCAATTAATCTACCTTCATGCACACTGACCTGTTTTGGTATACTCTGTAATCTGCTGATAAAACCATCTAGTAAATTTTCCAGTTTTTTTCAAATATATTTTTCAGATCTAGTATTTGCATTTGTTTCCTTTTAAAATTGTTTCTATTTTTCTGTTAAGATTTTTCAATGTCTTTATGCATTATGAGTGTATTTTCCTTTAGCTCCTTGAAGATGTTTGTTAATAGCTTTTTGAAAAGTAATTTCCTTTAAAGTGCAACATCTAGATTATTTCCAAGTCAGTTTCTATTAAGCGCTTTTTGCGTTATGTTGTCTGTGGGTAATGTTTTCCTTTTTCTTTGTCTAATTATTTTTATTATTTTATGAATACTATAAAAGATAAGTTATAGGTACCATTTTTATTTTTTAATCTTACCCTAGCATTTGTTGATTTTGGTTTATAAAAGGCAATTTCACTAAATCTGAGATGTTTTTGAGGCATCCAAGTGGGGATAAATGTTGCACATACATGTCTGAGTTATAGCTATATATTTGGGAAACTGTCATTAAGCACATGGCAATTAAAACCATGGATATAAACAAAAATTCCTAGAGAGAGGATATAGAATTAAAAAAAAATTTTCCCAATGAAATCTTAAAGATCACCATGGCTAGGTAGAGGGTAGTAAGCTTTAAAGGAAACAGAAAAATTGTCAAGAAAACAGTTAACAGTTATAAAAAGGACATACAGTGTCATGGGAGTCAAGGAAAGGAAGTGTCTGGGGAAGCTGGTGGTCAACAACTTCATATAAAAAATGGAGTCAGATGGGAACTGAAAAATGATGCTTCGGTGTAGTGACATGAAGGCCACTGGTGGTATTACACGGAGTTATTGTAAAGGATAATAGGAGAGAAGCCATGCTGGGAGTGGGTATTCAGCATTAGTTGAGAAGGAGACAGTGCTCATTTCTAGACATCTGACAGTGAAGGGAGAAGTCAGATAGAGCAGTAAAGGGAAGGTAGCATCAAGATTAATATCTCAAATTAGAATTAAGTATGTTTTAAGCTAAAACAAAACAAAACAAAAATAGTTAAGAGACTGTCTTTGAAGAAAGACAAGGACTAATTTATTGTATTAGATTTCTGGGGAAGTTCAAGGACATATAGTTTAAATCTCATGTAAAAGTATTGACCTTAGTGGAAGGAAGGGATATTCTTACGAATCACTCAGGCAAACAGGCAGGATGGATGCCAGAATAAAATAAACTGAAAGTTTTGAAAGCATGATGGGCATATGTGTTTACCAAAAGAGTGTTCCTCACAGACCCCAAATATGAGGGGTGTAACTGACCAAGCGCCAGCTGCTGCGCTGTGAGATCCGTCAGTGTTTACGCCAAGGTCACACTCCCCATGGGATGCTCCAGGCCTAAGACCCAGCATGCTAGGAATACAAAGATAGAACTTTTCCTGAGAGACACAGAACCTGTCTGATGGCTGCCTTTGGCTCAAGGAGGTCCTGCTGGTCTGACAGTCTAGCTTACTTCCCCCTAACCTTCTCTTCTTTGGTTGAAGTCCATCAGAATGGCATTGCAGCTTGATGATTCTCTCAGCCTTCCCAGTAAATTCATCATTTTCTCTCACGCAGGTGTTTCCTCTAATAGAATTCTTGCATACTTAATTCCATCTGTGCCTCTTTCTCACGTTAAAACTAATGGTACTAGGTGTGGTCTGAGAAGCAGGCATTAGTAATATAGAGATTTGGCACCAGCTCATGTACCACCTAGCAGGTTAAGAAGATATCATCTTCATTAGTAGGTGGAGCAAACTTAGTGCCTGACACAAAGTGGTGGCCCAATTGCTAAAAATTTCCTTGATGATGACGTGAGAAAATGTCCCATGGAGACATATGTTGTGGCAGGTGTTATGAAAAACATTGGAGGAACAATACCTACAATTCTACAAAGACAGCTGATTTATCCTAAGGCACATGGATGCCCTGTAGAAGGATAATGAGAGACTAAAGACTGATAGCAAGCTGTTAATTGCCGTGTGTGGGAATCAAAAAGCCTCAGTGGTAGCTAACAAACAGGCTCTCATCACTTGTAGTGAAAGAGCAAACACAGATGGGTAGCAGGCACAGAAGTCCTAATAAGAACATCTAGAAAATTTTAAATGCTCACCCAAGATAGGTCTATTAAGCAAAGGTCAGGCCTTTGTAGAAAAAACAGGATCCTGAAAACAGGGACATATGAATCAATATCCTGGAAGATGTTGTCTCTATAACAATCCAGTTATGGGTTGAATTGTTTGCTCCAAAAATATATGTTGAAGTTTTAAGCCCCAGTACTGCAGAATGTGACCTTATTTGGAAATAGGGTCACTGCAGATGTAATCAGTTAAGATGAAGTTATACTGAAGTAGGGTGGGCCCGTATGCAAATGTGCATGGTGTTCTTATAAGAAGAGAAGAGACACAGATACGTGAGGGGAGAATGCTACGTAATGATGGAGACAGAGACTGAAGTGCTGCAGCTTTAAGCCAGAGAACGCCTAGAATTTCTGGCAAACCACCAGAAGCCAGAAAGAGGCTGGGAAGGATCCTCTTCTACAGGTTTCAAAGGGAACATGGCTCTGTGACACCTTCATTTTGGACTTCTAGCCTCCAGAACTGTGAAACAATAAATTTCTATTGTTTTAAGCCACCCAGTTTATGGTACTTAGTTACAGCAGCCTTAGGAAACTGATACACTTCTCTAAACATTCTGGGTTTTTAGATGTGCTCCATGCCTCCCTGGTAAGAGCTAGCACTTCTATGTTGGAAGATGCTTCTCCAGAAAGTAACAGATGTCTCCTCAAGAGCCTCCCCTACCTCTTCATGGCTGCCCATATGCAGGATTAAATCTCAGCATAAACCAGTCAGGGTTGAGACTATTATTGTAGCAACACGACTATATACCTAAACAGTAAGAAGGACTAACTGGCATGTACTAGCAGGAGCATAGTGTACTCCTTGAATTAGATTTTAATGGTGCTGGTTGAGGGGTCAGAATGCAAGACTGGGTAAGTCAGAATACATTGACTTGGGGACATTTTCTCAGGACAAGATATTTAACAACCCAGCAGGGATCCCAGAGGATGGGGCAAATTGATTGCTGGGATTGCTTTTAAGAGTCTAAAGAAAAAATAGGCAACTCTCAGCATATAGAAATGCCTGAGATTCCCTGACAGGATTAGTAGGGAAGTGTATATGCTGGTGAGGGTATATTATGTAAGGCCAGAAGACCCAATAAAGAATCATGTTTCACAGGAGGATACAGCAGACTCACCATTCACCAAAGCCATCAGGAGCATTCTGGTAAGAGGGGCACCAACATTAAACAGGCTATGGATGATGACAGGAGAGGCAGTCACTGGGTTGGGCTTGTTAACATCCAATGAGACCAGGGGATGGCATTCTTCGAAGCGAAGTGTCACAGGAATGGAGAAACAAGCACCACTGGTACTCACCATCAAATTGGTACTAACTGATCAACACCTACATCACACAGGACAATAATATTCATCAGGGGGCGGGCAGGCGGGAGGCGGGTGGAGGGGATGGGAAAAACTTTCACTGAATGGATGCGGGGAGCACAGTTTGGGGGATGACCACAATTGTAGCTCTGACCCGGGCAGTACATGGGAATATATATAGCCAAAGTGTTGTACCCGCATAATATTCTGAAATTAAAATAAATAAATAAATAAAAATAAAATGATACCAAAAAAAAAAAAAAAAGAATGGAGTTCAGGAGGCCTCTATTACTGTAATGACCAGCAAGTTCAAGAAGACAGCCAAAGGATCTTGAGACACAGGGGGCTGTGTAAATAGCTAATGAGGTATGGTATCCCTAGGAGAAAAAGAGATGGACATCCATTGAGGATGCTATTTAATGCCTATAATATTTTTAAAGAGAAAGAGTGGAGGAGCAGGAGGCTGAAGGCAGTCTCTCCTATAAAAAGCCCATCCTCCTAAGTGAAGTATCACAAGAATGAAAAAAAAATAAGCACCACATACACTTACCATCAAATTGGTACTAATTGATCAACACTTACATGCACATATGGAAGTAACATTCATCAGGTGTCGGTCAGGTGGGAGGGGGAGAAGGGGATGGGTATATTCACACCTAATGGGTGCAGTACGCACTGTCTGGGGGAGGGGCACACTTGTAGCTCTGACTCAGGTGGTGCAAAGGCAATATATGTAACCTAAATGTTTGTACCCCTGTAATATTCTGGAAAAAAAAAAGTCATTATCTATTGCTCAGTTTCCAGACCTGAGTCAGTACTCAAATTCACAACCCACTGACTAAAGAGATGGCCAGATCCCTAGGTGGAAGGGCCCTGCAACACTCTGAAAATTATACACCATGACAATACCCTGAGTAATCTCCAAAGAGACCTATGGACTTTACTTACATCACTGTGCACTGGGAAAAGGAGAATTAGGGAAAAAACCACACACTTTGAGGATTAGTGGACACAGAGTCTGAGTTGACATTGATATTTGGAGACACAAAAAAATCTTTGCAGCCCCTCTGTTAGAATGAGGGCTTGTCAGGGCCAGGTAATGAATGGAATCCTGGTTAAATTCTGACACAATTAGCCCTGGAGTTCACAAACTCAGTCAATGGTAATTTCTCCAGTCCCTGCAGGCATGCTTAAAATTGATACATAATTTTTTCTTGATATCCATGGGGCATTGGTTCCAGGGAGTCCTGCAGATACCAAAAACCATGGATGTTCAAGTCCCTTATATAAAATGGCATAGTATTTGCATATAACCTATGCACATCCTCCCATGTACTTTAAATCATCTTTAGATTACTTACAATACTGAAAACAATGTAAATGCCATATAAATAGTTTTTATACTGATTATTTAGGGACTAATGACAAGAAAAAAGTCCGTATATGTTCAATACAGATTTTTAAAAAATATTTTTGATCCTCAGTTGGTCAAATCTATGGATGCAGAACCCACAGACATGAAAGACCAACTGTACTAAGTAATTTTGAGTAATACCCACACTGTCTATAAAATAAGAAATATCCTTGTGGGGAAGGTCAAGTAGAAACCTCTGAAAATGGCCCTTACTCCTGAAAGATAAATAAATTAGCAAAATAATAAATAAAATATATCCTGAGGGTATTAATGTCACCATTAAAGATTTAAAGAATGCAGGATTGGTGGTCCCTATCATATCTCCATCTATATTGCTCTATTTAAATTAAGGAAATTGGATGTATCCTAAAGGATGAATGTAGACTGCTAGAGACTCAACCAGGTATTAGCCTTAATTTTAGCCACTATGCAGGATGTGGTATTATTACCAGAACAAATTAGTAAGTATGTGGTCATTGGTTTAGAAAATGCATTATTTACCATTCCAATTAGAAAAGAAAATCAGAAGGAGTTCACATTGACATGGGTTGGGCAATAATATAATATTCATTTACATTTTTGCTTTAAGTCTATATTAATCTCCCATGATGACATGATACCGTCCTATGTGATGTAGACAAACTGGACATTCCATAGAATGTTACACTGACCCATTTCATCAGTGGTGTCATACAGACTGGACAGGACAAGCAAGAGGCGGCTTTGGTAAAGCACATGTATGTACTGTGGGAGACAAATTCTACTCTAATAAAATCTTTGAGATTTAATCCCATTTTGGGCTCTCTTCTTGGAAGATGAAAACCAACACACAATGTAAAAGTTGCTATAAAATTATAAAAGAATATCATCAAAAATATATTAAAATTTTCTTTCTGGTCCTTGCTAGAATATGCTTATATATTACACAGTAAAAAAGAAAAGGATATGAAAATCAAATTGTTATCTATGTTATTGCTCATTTATCTTAATCATTTTACCTAATGTGATCCTAACTGACCACGGTGACTGCACTTAATGGTAACACAAAATGATTTACAGTCTGATATTTAGAGCAGCAAATAAATTTTACATGTATTTATTTAGTTAGTGAAACAATTAAATTTAAAAATTATCTCATATGTGATATGAAAATTATGGGCAAGTGAGAGAGAACAATTCAATATTTTTTTACATCTCTATGCAAGATCTCTGTGTTCTCTTTTTAGCTAGGCAAAGTGTTTCAAATTTCACAAAGAGAACAGCTTATCTTGTTAGGCCATCGTTGAGAGTTATACTTGTCAGTGATGTGAGTGAACAAGTATGAATCTTTTGAAATTGTTTTACAAGTTCTGCATACAGAAAATATCTCTTGGGAGCACATTGATGATAAACTACACACTTAAGCTCTTTCAGCTCTAGAAGAGTTCGTTTATTCTTAGGTTTGTTAATTGATGCATTTTTGCAAGAGTGTCAGACTGTCCCAACTATTCCAAAAGAAAATCTCTTTTTACTTATAAGAGTCTTAAGAATGAGCTCAATATCTTTTCCACAAGATGACTATTTTATTCTTATCCATATTTATTATCTGGCCTTTGTACATTTTGTCACTCTAAAACACTTTGCCAGCATGATCTCATTTATCATTTATTGCCTCTCTTATCTTTTTTGCCACTGGCAGGACACTCACTGAATTGTGTACCTTTTCAAAGGAACACATGTTCCATGAGTTGAAGTGCCAAATATCACTCCCTAGGTTACCATCTCTTTCTCAAAATATTGATATCCTTCTCTGAGTTTGATCCAAGAGTTCCATGATATTGGTCGCTGTCTACTGATCTCCCCAGTGAGGGGAAGGACCCCAGGGTTCCAGCCATAACTAGCTGTCATGGCTTTAAAAACTGGCACAGGCTCTGTCAAGAAGAGAAGATTAAAGTGTAACCTTGCTCTTTTATACTTCACTGCTAATACATCACCATCTATTAAAAGTGCTACCATCTATTAAAAGTGCTATGTTTTTGGAGGTAAATACTGCTGTTTCTGCTATAAACATCACCAATGTGTTTCTTTAAAATCTTGTGGTGTGGAAAATTATGCAAAATAATAGATTTTGAAGGAAAAACATGGTTGGGGAGTACCTATGAAACTTTGTAACCAGAACACTAACAAACAGAGACAATACCACAGTTAAAAACTCATATTAAATTACTAATGATCTTCCGTTTAAAGCAACAACATAACCACTTAATGATAGCTTAGTGGAAAGTGTAGAAGGAGAGGATTGCAGTAATTGAGTTATGTAGAGAAGAACAAAATGCACAAATATACTAGAGAACCCCCAATAAGTGCTTCTAGGATAGAATGTGTGGCAAAAGAAAGAATGAGCAGAGAAAGATTGCCAGATGAATGGCATCTTAGGTAGCAAATATTCCTGCACTATTTGTGGTGCTAAGCAGTGGTAGCCTAATATGGGTCCAGCTGACCCTCAGTGGGGCAAAATGTGATTGTGTTAGGGAAAACCACAAAAGAACCAACCCACTTCATTCCTTAAGTGTGCAAATTGACAGTTTCCCCTGATGAACCAGAGAAAAGAGAGCAGCCCTGTCTTCCTGTACGTGAGTCTCCACGAAGAGTTGTATTTTCAGGAGGTACCATTATTGGAGGTAAGCAGACCCTTATTGAAGATATGTGCAAGTATAAATTCTCAAAAAGTAAATAAGAAACAAAAATTTGTAAAAATTGAAATGCTTTTTGTTATTTAAATGTATTAATTTATTTAAACTCCAGTTTGTGTTATTTCATATTTAGCTTGTTAATGGACAAGTACATTATATTTTTGATTTAAGATGGATGAATATGAAACATTTTAAAATTTTAGCAAAAGTGCAGGTGGTCACAATTATTAAAAATGGTTTTATAACAAAATTAAATATGTATAAATTTCAGAATTATGGATAATTATAGTGCTAATGCTTTCTTTTTTTGAAATATTTGCAAAGTTCTTTTACAATGAAAAACAAAAGTTTGAAAAGTCAGATTTCAATAATAGACAATCCTAATTGAGAGAATTTTGGGAGCTAGTAACTGTGGCCACTGTGGCCAGGAAGATTCATGGTATAATTTCTATTTTTTAAAATTTGTTGAGACATGTTTTGTGGCCTAGGATGTGATCAAACTTAAGAGTACTTTCTGTGAGCAGATGAGAAGAATGTATATTCAGTAGTTTTGAGGTAGAATGTTCTGTAAATATCTGTTAGGCCCATTTGGTCTAGAGTCCTATTTAAGTCCATTGTTTCTTTGTTTATTTTCTGCTGGGAGGATCTGTCCTGTTCTGTTAGTGGGGTGTTTAAATCCCTGGTTGTTACTTTGCTATTGTTTATTATTTTGTTTAGATCAAGTAGGGATTGCTTATTGAATCTGGGTGCACCTGTGTTAGGTGAATAAATATTTAGGATTGTTATGTCTTCTTGTTGAATTGTTCCTTTCACCATTATATAATGACCATCTTTGTTTTTCTTTACTTTTATTGACTTGAAGTCTATGTTATCTTATATGAGGATTCTACACCAGCTTTCTTTTTGTTTCCATTTGCATGGAATATTGTTTTCCATCCCTTTACTTTGAGTCTGAATGAGTTCTGGTGGGTTAGAAACATTTCCTGGAGACAGCAGATACTTGGCTTGTATTTTTTTATCCATTCAGCCAGCCTATATTTCTTGAGTGGGGAGTTCAAGCCATTCACATTTATTGAAGGAATTGATAAGTGGGGTGGGTTTCTGTTTATCCTGTGGTATCTGGGCTTTGACCTTTAGATTTGGGTGATTTTACACTGGTGGGTGTCTATTGTGCTGATCCACGTATAAGGAAGATCTGAGTACTTCCTGCAGGGCAATTGTAGTTATGACAAATTTCCTCAATGTTTTCTTGTCTGGAAAAGACTTAATTTCTCCATCAAATGTGAAACTTAATTTTGCAGGATACAAAATTCTAGGCTGGCAGTTGTTCTATTTAAGAAGATTGACCATGGGCGCCCACTCCTTTCAGGCTTGTAAGCGTTCTGCTGAGAAGTCTGCTGTTATTCTGAGAGGGTTTGCCTTGTAGATCAGTTTTTGCTCATGTCTAGCTGCTTGTAGAATTTTCTCTTTCATTTTTACTTTGGCCAGGTTGATTACTATGTGTCTCGGAGATGTCCTATTCACTATGAATCGTCCTGGAGTTTTATGGCCATCTTGTATCCGTATGTATGGATCTCTGGCAATACTAGGGAAGTTTGCCTCAATAATTCCCTCAAATAGATTTTCCATGCTTTTAGCACTTTCTTCTTCTCTCTCAGGGATACCTGTAATTCATATATTTGTTTGCTTTGCATAGTCCTATATGTCTCTAAGTGATTGCTCTGCCTTTGTTGTTCTCTTTCTGCTTCTTTCAATGGTTGGGTTAGCTCAAGAGCCTTGTCTTCAAGCTCTGAAATTCTTTCTTCTCCTTGGTTTAATCTGTTGCTGAAACTTTCTGCTGTGTTTTGGAAATCCCTGAGTAACTCTTTCATTTCTTTAAATTCTGTTTTATCTTTCCTAATTTTGTCTAGTTCTTTAGTGACTTTTTCATTAATTTCCTGAAAAAATTTTTGGGCTTCTTTTTGTTGGTTTTCAGCTTTCTCTTCAATTCCATTCGACTTATTTGCCATCCACATTCTGAATTCTATTTTTGTCATTTTGGCAATTTTTTTGTAGTTGGAGTTCACTGCTGTAGTTCCATTGTGATCCCTTCGGGGTGTTGATCTGTTTTCATTTTTCATGTTGCCAGGGTACTTTTGCTGCTTTCTTCTCATCTAAGACCTCTTTTCTCAATTCAGGGCTTATGGGTTTGCAGGGCTCCTGTTCCTTGCTGGAAACTCTCCTGTTTGATTAGAGTAAAGGGGAGGTCACCAGATGGCACTCTTTTTCCCCCCTGCTCTGGAATGTTGACATGGCAAAGGAAGGCCATGTGCACTAGAAGCCTATAATTCAGCTGTTCTGATTTGTTCTGTTCACCTGTGGTTGCCTCTGCTCAAGCCTGTGCTGAATGCTGTTTGGGTTGAGTGTTAGTAGGACATTCCAGTTGGGAGCTAAGCGAGACCCCCTTTACTGAAGCTGGTGTTGTGGGGATTACTCTTTCCAGGGTCTCCCCACAGAGATAACAGCAGCAGCTGGATGCAGTTGTCATGGGTTCCTGGGCTGTGTGCATTTTCTCAAACCAGGTACTGGTGGCTTGAGGCTGGGGGAATCCCTTTTGGGGCATTGGACTTTGGAGCAGTTCTTCTGGCCCTGTGGTCATGGTGGAGACTCTAGGGTGGGTTCTTGGGGTCCAGGTGCAGAGCTAGAGACTGGGGGATGGTGTCTTGGCCTGGCAGGGGTTCTGGAGGCACAGAGGCAGGGTCTTGGGCTCTGGCATGAGAGCATCAGAGCCAAGACTAGTGGGGAGCGAGACATAAGCAGAGCTTCTGAGCAGGACCAAAGAGCCTGAAGCAAGGCCACGTGGATAGTAGGTCTGATCTGACCAGGAGGGCAGGTTCAGGCCCAAGCAGGCAGGAGGCAGTTGGGGCCTAGAAGGCAGAGTCAGGGCTGAGCCTGTGGCTGGTTTTTCCACAGGCTCAGGGGACCTGCAGACGCCAAGTCAGGCAGGCGGTTTTGGCAGCCGAAGGACTACGGAGTTCTCCATGACCCACACAGGGCCTGCCAAAGCAGTTGCCCAAAGCCTCTCAGGTCGGTGCAGTCAATTCCTATGCTCAGATCCCGTTGCACTCTAAGGCAGAAGTGCTTAGCTTCAAGTCACTGGGTACAGTCCTGGGAAGCCACAGATCAGTCCAATCCCTGCCCAGCCCAGTGCAGACCTGGCACAGTACACCTGAGAGCTCAGGATGGCTTTAGGTGCTGCCTGATCCCCACTGCTCCTGTTGTCTGGTGCAATGGCTCTGCACAGACTCCAGGCAGGTCCCCAGTCCAACCAAGCAGAGGTCTGCAGGAGTGGTGGGAAATGTCTTGTAGTTCAGTTTGCACTGCAGCAGCAGAGTGAGTATGGCACCCCAGAGCTCTATTCTCCTGTTGTTTCCTGTGCATTCTCTCATCTTGTTGTATGTATCACCCTGTCAGCTTTATTTTTTTCTCCACTCTGAGTGTCTCCTGCCTTGCTTCTGTGTGATTTCACAATGCTGTTTCAGAGAAGAGCAATCCATATGTAGGCAGCTGCCTGCACTTTTCACTTCCTTCCTTGGGAGCAGCATGTTGGCAGGCTGCTTCTAGTCTGCCATTTTTAGTTTATTATACCTCAAACAAGAAGCAGTACAATTAATCAAATTATGCTACTATACTATTGACACAGTTTTGCCATCTTAATGGTAGCTTGTTTATAACAGCAGCGAAGAAGCATGGAGAACAAGTGGCGATAAATTGCGATAGGCATTTTCCACAGCTGGTTGAGAATTGAATATTTTTCCTTGCAAGAAGTGGTCCAAAACCTGGAAGAAGTGGTAGTCTGGTGAACATGGTAAATGACAGAGAGTTTCCAAGTTCAGCTGCTGTAGTTTGAGCAGCATTGTTTGTGTGATATGTGGTCGAGCATTATCTTGCAAGAGGATTGGCCTGTCTCTATTGACCAATCTCGGCTGCTTAATCACAAGCGTGCTCATCATTTCATTGAACTGGTTGCAGTAGACATCCACTGTAATCCACTGACCAGATTTCGTGAAGCTGTGGTGGATAATACCAGCTCTGGACCACCAAACAGACACCATTAGCATTTTTTGATGAATATTCGGTTTTGGACTGTGTTTTCACACTTCATCTTTATCCAACGATTGTGCCAAATGCTTGCAGTTGTCAAAAAGAATCCATTTTTCATCACGCATCACAATACAGTATAGAAATGGTTTGCTTTTATGTCATGACAGCAAAGAAAGGCAAGCTTCGAGACGATTTCTCTTCTGATGTTCATTTAATTCATGCAGAACCCACCTATCCAGCTTCTTTACCTTGCCAATTTGTTTCAAATGGTCCAATATTGTTAGAATAGTATTGTCAAACTTTGCTGCTAATTCACACATAGGCTGAGATGGATTCACTTCCACTACAGCTTTCAGCTCATCATTATCCACCTTGGTCTCAGGTCACCCATATGGCTCATTTTCAAGATTAAAATCACCAGAACGGAACTTCTCACACCATCAACATACTGTGTGTTCATTAGCCGTGTCCTTCCCAAACACTTCGTTGATATTTTGAGCTGTCTGTGCTGCATTGGTTCCATGACGGAACTCGTATTAGAAAATAACATTAATTTTTGACCTACCCATGGTTTCACAAAAATTGCTCTAGAAAAAATTTGAAAGGTAATCACAAGCAAAAGCATGTGTTTGAAAGAATGAGGTTTGAAAGAGTACAAGAAGTGTCAAAGTGAAATGTCAGAGATATCTACTAACTTAGTACTTAAGGAAATTGGACATTTCATGCTTAATAACCTAATAAATGGTAGATATGTGATTGGAATGCAAACAGTGTTACTCACATACTGTGCTTTTAGGCCATATAACGTATTAAAACATGGAACAAAATACTGATTGTGAGTACAAATAAAATACAGAAATGCAGGCATAAGCCAATGGACTAGAAGAGGTCCAAAGGGAGAAGATGACTACAGAAAATAACTTTCCATTAGAGGAGAAAGTACTCCAGAGAAGCAGAAGTTGCAGTGTCTTAGGAAAGGAATGAACTTAGGGAAGGAGAAGAAAAGTATGGAGAACTCAGGGGAAAGGAAACATTTTCTCTTTTCTGTGGCATAATCAGCAATGAATTTGGCACCATATAACCCTGGGAGTCAGAATTAGCCTGATTCAATCACAATCAACATGCCTAGACGATGCACAGACTAGGATCCAAGAAGACCAAAATATTTAGCAATCCCAACAATCATATCAGAAGAACTATGAACAGTCATAAACTCAAGAAATTCTAACTGGAAAATGATTGCACATTGGACAATTATCAGTTATGAATTATACATAACCTGAATACAAACGTCAGATGTAGGCAACATGGGACACGAAACAGGCCTGTCAGGTACACATGTCAATTACTGAACTGATGCTGTTTTATGTTATTTAAGTTATTATTTTAGTCAATAACTGTCATATTTCAAATACTTCAGGAAGTATCATAAAAAAGGGAAATATTCCAGAGAGCTAGAGAAATTCATATAAAAATATCATTGATAAATACTAGACTTAATATGAGTAGTCAGTATATGTTCCTTTCCCAAATCAACTATTAGCTTAATCTCACTAAAGAAAATTCTTCATGGAAAGACATTATGATAAACTGAAAGGGACAATGGTGGTGTATTTGCATTGATGATACAGAAAATTTCTTAGAATTTAGATAGCACTTATTATAAGTTTGTACTACTAATTTGATAACATCTTTTCCATAAAAATTTAACTTGTGTTTTTGGATGTATTGATTTTCAAATGGATCTCAATTTCAGAAATATTAAAGGAAAAAAAAGAAGGAGGCTTCAAAAGAGGAAAGATACTAAATACTAAATTTTTATTGCAATCAAGTCCATTCCACTAGCTTTATTAAAATGAAAATTTATACAAATCACCACATTACATACATTTGTCTGCATGTACAAATATGAACCAAAACAATATAAGCATTTGCAATGTTTTTCTATAAATAAGTAGATTAAAAGGCCATAAATCATTAAGGGCATATAATGATTTTTCAAATTATTTGTTCTAGTTATAAAATTAATATACATGATTTTTAAAAATTTGGAAAATAAAGAAAATATATAAAGACCAAAAAAAAGTTAACTATTATCATATCAATTAAAATTGATAGGTCTTCCTATCATTCCTTTTTTCATGTCAATAATTATTTTTGTACATTATATAAAATGTAATAATGTGTATATTTTGTATCTTACCTTAGTTTCTTAATCATCCCAATAAAATAGTTTTATATTAAAATACAAGAAATTATGTAAAGTCACAAATAATTATAAAATTAAAGTTAATCAGTACATATTTAAATCACCATTAATTCCATCTTTAAGGGTTGACATTTTTTTGAGCAGTCTTCTAAACACGTGGTGTATATAGGTGATAGACATATAGATAGATAGATACAGATACAGAAAAAGAGAGAAACTTATATTGACCTGTTATTTCTCAGCCTCACAATTTTCCGTCTATAGTGTCCTCTGAATCATAGGGGGTTGGCAGCCTTAAAATTTCATTTTTCAGATTCCCTTGCCATCTTAATTTTAGTTAGTATTAGCCAGTAAAAGACTCTGGGAATAGATAAGAAGACAGGAAGAGAGAAGTCATTCTGCCTCTTGCTCTAGTAGTGATAATGGCAGCAGAGACCAATGACTGAAAATGACTGTGACCTCCAGCACAGTTGGGTTTCCCAGTAGGGGCAGTGGGTGAGATGTCTGGCCAGTTGCAGCAGTTGTGCTACCAGCAACTTGGACATGAGTGTGAACTCCTGGGAAGCCCAGGAACAGTAGCAACTTTCTTATATCTGAGTAACAACTTTTTGGTCTTGTTGCTCTTTCATTCTTTCCCAAGAATGCTACAATAATTTAATATTTTCTTGTATCAATTTGCTCTACTGGAAATATCAAGCATGTATTCTATGATATTTTCATGACTAGACTTTGACTGATATAAATAATAAGAGTAGAGAGAGAGAGAGAGATGAAGAGATAGAGGGGGAGAGGCAGAATGAAAGAAAGAAACAGAAAGAAACAGAAGCAGAAAATTTTAATGTATCGGTATTGGCAGCTTAGCCTTTTCCTCATTTTATTCTGTTTTTCTCTTTAGGCTCCTTGGACTTTATGATATAATCCAGAATTTGGATATGAGGTCACTGAAAATGATAGGTTAAGTTAAATTGATCTACATACTTATAAGTTGAATGCAGAAGGTGTAAGAAAGTAAGATTAAAGGACCGACATAGACAGACCCTGAGTGATCATAGGGAAAGACAGAAACAGAAGTGAGAAAGTAATGACACATAAAGGGCAGAATAGACCAGGTAGAATTTGGCAGAGGAAATATGCAAGAAATTCTGGGAGTAGCTCTGTCAGGTTTAATGCCCTTGGCGTGAATTCTACTTTGTCTGATGTCAGGATCACAATACTGTTTTGTTATTGTTTTGATTTGCCTGTTTTTTTAAGTATTTTTTTTTTTTTAATGCTTAGCCTTTGTCACTTTGTTTATTTTCCTGTGTGCAGCATATAGCTGGCTCTGGATTTTGAGTCAAATACATTTTAATAGTTATGTTATATTGACTCCATTTGTTGATAGAATTGATGTATTTGGTCTTAACTTTGTCAAATTCCTTGTTGTAATTATTATGGTTATTATTTTACATTTGCTTAGTTTGCTTAGTTCCCTTTGCTTTAAAAAAAAACCATTGTTTTAGTATTTATAAAAGTTGGTGTTTTTGCTTATGTAGTTAGCTTTGTGCTTTTATTACTTTTTACTTGCTTTTAATGTTTTTATAACCTGCTTTCTTTTACTAACTGGTTTGAAAGTTTTTATGCAAATCCTTTAACACCCACCTGTTGCTTAATCAGTGGATTAATTCTTCTGTCTTCCGTTCTCCTTCCTACATTTTAAATTTATTTCTTGATTTTTAAGCTATATCTCCTTCTCAAATTTATTAGGGATTTCCTAGAGATTATTATATGCATCTTTAATTTATCCCAGTCTAAATTTATATAATGTAAAGCAACTTCAAAAATATAAGAACCTTTTAGTGGTATAATTTTTTACCAACCCACCCCCCACCATTTGCTACACCAAAGAATGTCTTATTATTATTTTATTTTAAATGGGCAATAGTGTTTTTAAATAACCAAAAATAACAAAGTGTTGTTTTTCATTTACCTAGGTATTTATTCTCTTTAATATTCTTTATTACTTTTAAAAGTATGGGAAATCTCTTCCAAGTTACAGCCTATTGGGCATCTTTTTGTGTCATTGGGGATCTCTCTTTGCTCTCCAATCCCGCCCCCAGCTATCTGCCTTGAGGGATTCTGCCTAGCTTCCCAGATGCCAGCCTTCCTGAGGCAGCTGCAGAGTACTCCGTGAAGATCTGGAGGGCCTCGCAGAGATTTCTCTGAGCTCTCCATTCCTGGAATGGAGGTGTGCCCTGTAAAAACCTATCTCAGTTGTGATCCTCAGTCTCCAGCTTAAATATGGTGGCAAATATTTAGGATTTTGCTTATAAACATGTTCAGAAACAAACTAAAAGAACTGCTAGAAAAGAGGCTACTTATGTATCACCTTTCAAGTTTAAATAATCAGTCTTGCTTAGGTGAAAAAAAAAATAGATAGTCCAAGCTTAAAACAATCTATTCTTGTTTCAAGCCCAAGTCCTCATAGGGCAGTAATTAAGTCAGATTAGGGCAAGACAAATGCGTTTCAGTAAAAGATGCAGAAGTGAAGTATGAAGCCTTGTGGTAGGCATGGTTAGTCTGACTTATAAGAACTTGTTGGCTGATGTTGGGGTTCAGTGGGCAATAGAAGAAACATTTTCTGAACTGTTGTTATCAATTTGGAGACTAGCAATTATATCTTCTCAGTGTGACTTCATCCATTCATTCGTTTATTTGTTTATTTGTAACAACAAGCCAGTTACCTAATATAGTGGTTTTCAAAATGCAGGCCCCAGACTAGCAGCATCAGCATCGCCTGGGAACTTATTAGAAATGCAAACTTTAGTGCCTCTTCCCAATGTATTGAATCAGCAGTGCTGGAGTAGGGGGCTCAGCAATTTGTGTTTGAAAAAGTCTTTCAGGTGATTCTGATATAAAATTAAATATTAAGACCACTGAAGTAGTACAGTTTTTAAAAAATTTTTAAATATTTTTTAATGTCATTGAAAATATAATATAGAAAATGAGTCACTGACATGTTTGGAGTTTAACTGAAAGCCTTTCGGTACATAGGAAGTGCTATTCTCCAATATTTTATAGTTAATGCCTAGGAGGTAAAAAAAGGAATTCCTATTGAATTTGCAAATTTCTGTCTATATACCACATAAAATTGACACAGAATAACTTTTGTACTTGGGGAAAAATATTTCTTTTTTTTGAAAGGCTCAGGATGAAATTATGTGGTTTTTCAAATACCAATTGCAATACAAAAATTAAATAAAAGCATTAAGTGATAGTTTTTATAAAGACATGCTTATTTCATGAATTGGAAGACTACAACTCACAAAGATACACAAACATGCACACACGCTCATTATTATTTTTTCCTTAGGCTGTAGTTCTTTCATCTTATATAAAAGATGCTTTTGAATACAGGGGAAATAATTTTTTTTGTGGTTGTTTATGGGTGATTTTATGATTTGACGAAAATCTTGGAAGTCATGTCCATCAATTCTATTACTAACAGTCAATATATTGAAAAAAATTGCTTTGTAAACACCCAATGTTTTCTAGATTTAAACAATTAATAGCAATGGTCTGGGACATGAAGTTGAAAAGTAGAATGCTTGGACACTTATTTCTTAATCTATTTAATTGTAGTTATTAACTCATACCAAACAGAAATAAAGAAAAACCTTGACATATGATATAAACGGAATAAAATTAGAGTGGTAGAGATGAATAAATAGTTTCATAAAGAGATTTCACATTTGGAATTGCTTTGCTAGAAATTTCAGCACATTACAGAGACATCAAAAGATCATCATGTACAGAAAGGTTTGCTTAGTGCAAAATGAGATTTTGGAAATAGATCTTAGAACAGACATGAAAATCTCATTCTTTCTTATCCAAGTTCTAATTTACTGCCCACTTTAGAACAGTATTTCTCTGCCCCATCCCAGTTCATTTACTGTTCTGCTTGTTTCATGCCACTTCAGCTACCACCCTGATCCAAGCCACTACCCTAGCTCACCTGGATTACTGCAGAAGCCTCCTGAATCTTCTTCCATCAGCATCCTTGCTCAACTCCATTCCACCACTCTGCTTGAACCCCGCTGGTTTGTGCCTGGGACACATCAGGCCTGCTTCTGCCTCAGTACATGTGTCTTTTTTGTTTCTTTTACTTGGAACACTTTTCTTTCAGATATTTGTGTGTGTCATCCCTCATTTTCTTCGATTTTTAGTCAAATGTCATTTTCTCAAAAAAGCCATTTTTGGTCACTATTCAACGTTGAAGACCTTTTTAAATTTTTTGTCTTGTTCTGACTTATTATTATCTTACTCTAGATTAAATTAAGTATTTGTCTTTCTTAGCCTCCCCATGCCACCCCCTTGCATGTAAGCTCTGGAGGGGAATGGGGGTAGATCTTTTCTGTTCTAATGCTGTATTCATGGTGCCAAGAAATGATCTAGCATTGTGTACACACTAAAATAAATATCTATTGATAAATGAATGAAAATATAAACAATAGTAATACAAAACCTAGAGGCTGAATATCAATTTAAGAATTAAAAACCCCAAAGGGGACTAGCATATGAAAAATAATCAACTCATACATGATCAGAAAAATGAATATTTAAAAATACTACTCTACTTGGTTGGAAAGGACTGCTAAATGATGAAATGCCATTATTTGTAAAAGTCAATAAGATCTCACATTCTTTGTCAGGTGTACTTTTTTGTAAGAGTGTTTGAGTAAATATAGAGTAATCCTTTCAATGTGACATGATCACTAAAAAGAAAAAAATGGAAACAAAATTTGAAATAGAGGATTTTTGAATTATATTCTTCATTGATTTTGGAAAATCCTCAGCATCACAGAAGACTGCAAAGCATTTACAGGAAAAAAAAAAAAAAGAATTCACAGGAACTTAAAAGTTAACAAAGCAGCCAACAATGTGAAAGAGCAGCAGAGCATTTTGCATGCTGGTGAAAACTGAGCTCATTAGCAAAGTGATGGCTTAGAGCTTACTCTAGGGGAGAATACAACCAAACTTCCTGCAGAGCTGATTGTAAAACATCCTTGGTCTTACTTTGTTGGAAGCTGCTCAGCATGCTTTCTGGCCTAGGATAAGATGTGAGTCATGACAAAGGCCAGTGGAGAGGGACCAACCAGCATTTTGAAATAAACAGAATGAAAGGCCACCATAAAAGTTGGCATAGTATAATGTAAGATCCCAAATTCCTATGTGGATGCTCTGAGCACAGAATGTGCTAAGCCATTGTTGAAGCACACTGAAATTCTCAACACATAATGGGATTATGTGTTTTCTCTCCCATATAGGAGAAAAAAATATATTATATATACCAATATATACTAGTATAATATTTGATGCTTCTGGCTCTAGAAGAAAATTTCTAAAATAAATTATATATATGTATGTAAAAATAAATTTTGTGATTGGATAAAGATGTAAAAGGCATGTAGTTTTAATCCTTTTAGGTTAATTAGGACAGTATATGGTTTCAAGTTTCAAAGACAATTCTTTAATGATCTGAATAAAAGCAAAAATTATGACTGCAATTAATTATGGTTTTCCATGTGCATAGTCATAAGAGAAAATTGCTAACAATAACAGAAATCACTAATATATGCTAAAAAATAAAATGAGTAGGAATCATTGTATTATAGTTGAGATGTCCGTTCTTTTTGTAATTATTTAATAATCATAAATTTCCCCAAACTACTCTCTCTTAGATTTTAGGAAAAAATACTGCTGTAATTATGTAATATTTATGGGCTAATAACATTAAATTTTAAAACTTGAAAATCTGTTGGATACTGTGTCAAATAATTTGGTAAGGGGAGAAGGACAAGGAAAGCAGTGGCCAGCCAGAGTTCCAGTGGAGCATGGACCTAGTTAGAACAGGGTGATTTGGAAATCTACAAGATGCTGAGCAAAGTTGCATCATTGAGAAAGTGCTGTAGGTGTGCAAATCATTTTCTAATCAACTTGTTAACAGGGTTCAAAGAGAATAGGGTCAGTTTCTCAATATGATCCAAAAAAAGCCAAACTTGGCAGCAGTTCAGGCAATAACAGGAGCAGGTCACACTGGCAAGGTGGGGGGGGTTGGGGGGAGCTATATTCTGGAGCCATATAGAATGAAGATATAGGCGGGAATACAGGTGAATGTGTATGTTTGGGCAGGAGATGAGGGTCAAGCCCTAGTCAGCAGGAACAAGAGCTAAACTGAGAAGTTTACCCAAGCAGAAAATAAGCAGATTGTCAGTGAGCAAGTAGGCTAGCAGGAACTTCAAAGGCAAGGTTAGCTGAATCAGTATGTAGTAGAGTAGAATCCTCCTTCCCAGACCTACACAATCTTGTAATTCAGGCAGATGAAGAACACCTCTTCTGCAATCTCCATTTTCCCCCTTTACCTCAGAACCTCCCCAAAGTTTTCCATGTGTGGATACAGGGAATTAAATGCATTGGTTATAATGTACTATTGCTTTATACTTGAACCACTCTCTCACAGTTAATTTACAGAGGAACAGAGCCAAGTATTAGTAAGTGCTTAAAGCATATATATAAAAATTATATTCATAGCCCATGAGGGCTGGTCCTTGATCTGACCATTATTAGTTCCACCAGTGATTTTGATATTAAAATTTAGCACCTTCTCATTAAATTCTCTAAGAACATCAATTTCGTGATAGCAGCTACCTTAGAGAATAGTTTTAAAACTCATTCTGACCATGACAAATTGTGGAAACAAGCACAAACAAATCAGATAAAGCTTGAAATGCAGAAGCATGCAGCATAATTTTCATATTGAAACTCAGTTACTTAAAAATGGTTTATCATTATGTGCATTCTTCCTGTGATTTATTAATTAACACAGTGTGGAGACTAAATAGCAGGCTCTATCACTGGTTTCCAGTAAACTGGTGTCACCGAATTTTTTTTTCCTTTCTTTCACAATGGCTTGTCTGCAATTGGTTGTTAATTTTCACGAAAAAAAACATTTCTTTCAAGCACAATTTCCAGTTTAGCCAAGATGTAAAACACCTTATTTCATGTGTTTTTCGCACTTGCTCTGAATTTTTTTAATGTGTGTGTTTTTTTAAATTTATTCAGAGAAATTACCTGAAATATTAAAATATGTGATTAAAAAACATGCATGGCACATGATATGCTGTAAATTCAAACTATAAAAATGACCTTTTCTCTCTTCTTTATGGATGTTTGCAAAAAGCTCAACATTTACGGATCATAGATGAAAGATTGGTGATTACTTCACGAAGAAAGACAAAGATTCATAGAAAAAGCATTATCACTGGAATAATGGAAAGATAAAAATGGCTGGTAAAATTTTGGAGGAAATCTTGGCTAGCATTTGTTACAGTGTTTGGGGTCAAAGTTTAGTGATAATAAGTAGAGAAGACCATTGTCAAAGTGTCACTCTCCAAAGCCATCTGCAAGTGGTTCATATTCATTGCATTTATTGCCAAATAAAAAACAAATTCTGACTTAGTGAGGAGACACTTCAATTAAAAGTATTGTATTATTACAAGGAGGAGGTGGGGAAGGAACTGTTGCAGTGGTGAAGTAGAGGGAAATATCGGAAAAGGGAGAAGATGCTCTAACTGTAAGATCTCAAGGGTTTCTTTCATAAGTAAGGAGGAGTAAACCAGGCTAGAAGGAAAGGGGTATGAGGAAGGGAGGTGATAGGGTGCCCTGATCAGATAATAGGTCAGAGAAATGTTTTATTAATACTCTGAGGCCAGCCTATTTCAGAGAGGAGTGGGTTAATGATGGTCTGTTTAAGGAGGGGTTGTATGCTTTTCGGCCTGTGAGTGGAAGAAAGTTCAGGGACATGGGAAAAGGAGAGAATTTTAACCAAAGTTAGGTTAACAAGCATTTTGGTCCAGATGATCACTGGGGACCAGTAGATCAGCTAATCATTTATGAGAAAAAAGAATGAGAACGTGGAGGGTCTCTGTCTGGCCTGGTCATAGATTAAAAAAAGAAGGGCATCCTTTAGACTTACCTGAGCCATATGGGAAGGGCGATTCTTCTCATTAAGGTGTTTCCCAGAACACAAAAGGGTGGGGAGATTTTTTAATAGTGAATGTTTTCCAGGAGTACAGAGCTCAGTTAAAATTCCATACTGTCAATATGGTCAGGATTACATATTTTTTTGTAATATCACTATTCTTTCTGTCTAGCTTACTACTATATTAAATATAAAATGTATTCTTAACAGAAGTAAACCCCTATTACTGTCTACCTTTGTAAATAACCTGGAATTTTTGTATCTTTATGAAATAGAAAAAAAATTGTAAATATACTATGTATCTAGTTGTGTTTCATAAAAACCACATGCAAACAAATAAATATATTATTTATTAAAAGATTTATATATCTTATAAACTGTCAATATACTAAGGTGAAAACATTTCATTCTCTGACGTTTATCAAATTTAGCGTGCATGAAATGGAGAGGTACTCATAATTTACTGTTCAATATATCCCCATCTTTATCAGGAAATCTGAAAGAGATGCAATTTGAGGTGAATGCATAAACTGGTCAGTTTCATTTTTTTTCCCCAGGTGCAGCCTTATACCACTTCCTACAAAATATACAGTTTGGTAGAGAGTAATCAAAAAGCTATATAGCTGAATAAACTTGCAGGCAAAGTTATTAAAATATAATTTAAATGACTTTTCTTATGAGTAGAATAATTGACAGCTTCTTTCAAGTAGGAGTTTATAATTTAGAAATACTTGTAATTTATTCCTTGACACTGCCTTAGTTCACTGAGAAAGTTTACCAGTGACCGTGGATGTCTGTTGGCACATGCAACAAACCAAGGGCTGGATTTGGAAAACCAGTTTGACTTTAGCAAAATGTTCCTGGGTAGCTTTCGCTCTCTTCTGGAAGAGTTCACTAACAGATGGCAACTTGTCATTGTTAATGGAGTGTTATCCTGAAAAACTTCAAGGATCCATGCAGAGTGTGACACTCTTCTGCTCCTCTTTTCAAGCCACCTCACAGAAATAGCCAATAATGACCTCTTTCTTTTCACAGATGATTCCACCTTATGTCGGCTGATTCTTTCCAAGCCACATTGAGGCTGCTTTAATCCAAAGATGACAAAAGACTTTTTGTTGTCTGACAGCTAATCTATGTACTAAATAGTAGAGGCATCCTGATGCAGGAAGAAAGGTATTGTGACCCAAAGGTAGGAGTCCTGAGTTCTAGCCCTGGCTATGTGAGTCCTTGGCCAGATAACTTCTCCGCTGTGGACTTCATTGTTCTCACTGAAACATGAGCAGATTGTCTTACACAAACAATAGGCTTATTTCAGGTAAATTTGTGAGATTTTAAATTCCTTTGATATAAACGAGCATTGTTAGCTGAGTATGTGTGACCATTTTTATATTCTGTTTATTTTACTAACATTACATTTTCATAGAAAAATTAGCAATTTGGTTTCTAAAGTTACAATAGCTATAAAACAACAGAACAACACTTCATCTTCCTATATTTGTTTAGCAATGCATAGATTTCAGAGCTCCTTCACAGCATAATTTTTATTTGTTTCTTTAAATCCGTTAGCGATTTAGCACTTTAAAGGTCACAATATAAAATGGTAAAAACTTGCTCAAAATCACACAAAATAAAGAGATTAAGTCCAGACTATACCCCGGATGGTATGAGTTCTGGCTCTAAGCTTTGTTCACTTGTTAAACTGGAAGTAACTATTTTATTTTCTTAATGACAACTAATATTCACATTATACCTGCCGGTTGTGTGGTATTCTATACTTTTAAATGCTTTTCTGATATAATTTTATTTAAATCTCAACAATAATGTCGAGAAGAAAATAAAGTTTAAAAATGTATCCAAGGTTCCAGAGCTGATGAGTGGTGGATTAACAAGGATAATCAGTGATAGGCAAGTGGGAGGAAGTGTCCTGATTCCTCCTGCACAATATTCCAAATCTCACCCCACCATTTAAATTAGCCACTCCTCTGGAAGGGAATTAGGCACCATACCAAATGCCTAATGAATGACTGGAAATCACTTCTTTCAACCAGACATTTTTCATACTTAAATTTGCTCTTATGTTCTCTAACCAGACTATTTCCCCTTCCTTCTTTCTTCCTTCCCATCTTTCCTTCCCTCCCTCCCTCCCTTTCTCCCTCCTTCCTTCTTTCCTTCCTTTTCTTCATATTGCTTTCGATTCTTTTTCCTTCATTCTGCCCATTACTTTTTACACTGTCGTTTCATGCAGGTTCCATAGATAGTTAAAAATGTTGTCCCTTTAAGAATTTTTACTCAAGGAGTCTAACAAATGCACACAGCATTCAACTTCCTTTGGAAATAAGTACCAGTGCTTTTTCAGGATTTCCTTTTTTTGTGATTAGAAAAATACCAATACCATATTACTGCAAATATATATTAGCAACAATATGATAAAAATTAACATTATTATTGCATAGAATTTGTAACTTTCCCCGAATGAATTGGACAATGTTAATGCTAATGTAATTTTAAACTAAAATGAAATGTAAATAGAATTGAAGTTTGATTTTCTGAAAGTATTTTCTTGAATAAAAGAAATCCTTAAAGACAATGCTTTCAGTTTTAGACAAGACACTCTACTCAAATATTAGAAGTCATTTTATAAGGCCTTATAATTAGTGGTAAGTATTACAATTATATTTCACATTTACATCATATTTTCTGGTTTCTATGACATAAGATGGGAATTGAGGTTTTGAGCTCAGTTTTCTTCTATAGTGGAGGGGTAGATACCTGATCTATCTGTGGACTCCAGCGTGATTCCATTGGTTCAAAGGAATAAAAATGCTCGTATTTGCAAACTGTTTTAGGCTAGTGCTTTCAAAGAAGTGAAAAAAGTTATTTTTCTCTTCCACACTGTAGTCAATTTCATTTTACAGGTAGATTGTCTATAAATCCTTAATAAATCATAAAGTCATAGAATGATAAGCTGAGAAGGTATCCTGAAAGTTCATTTTAACTGTTCCAGACAGACAAATATGTATAATATATCATTAAAAGAGGGATTACAAAAACAGATAAAATGATAAAAAATATTGTATATTAGTATACATCTTTTTATACTGAGATATACACAAGAAAAAGTCCAGTATGAAATGCCAAAATATATTTTTAAAATTTATATAAACTTCCTTAAAATTCACGACTTTTCAAAGATGTATATATTACATCTTGTTATGTACAATTTTAGAAAATGATTCCCATCCCTAACTGTACTTATCACACTATATAATACATTTTACCTACTTGGGTGAAAAGATATTTTTTAAAAGATATTTGAGTTGTAGAAATAAAGTTATTGAAGGGTGATCCATGAAACATAGCATCCCATAAAGGGAATTCTGTTCATGCAAATTCCTAATTACTTACTGTTGCACCCCTGTATCCAAGGATCTGCTAGATCATTTTGCTATTATATCCCAGCCCCTGATCATACCAGGGTAGGGCCAGTACACCCCTAAATCATGTAATTCAAAGTTCCCACAAGTCTAGGATTGCAGCACTTTCTTCCAAAATGCGACATCTGGTAAGTGGCATGCATGTAAATGTTTGACAACCAGCTCTGAGGCAGGGAGTGGTGGTATGCTATTTGTAATGTGTGTACACAATTTCCATGGTGTAAATACTATCATCCTTACATCAAGAGTGATTTCAAACTATCAACTTGGTGTCACTGAACATGGAATTGAGGGGAGATATTTGGTAGCACACAATTACATAGTATTTATGCCATACAGATACAAGAGGCACAAATAACCTCAACAACATAGGCATTAATAAAATTTAGTAGGGTGATTAGGAAGTGATGAATTTTGTATATTTTTACCTTTCCTCAAACACAAAGAAATGTATTTGATTATAAGTTTATATAACTTAATTTTTTTTAAATGGCTTCACTTAACCACCAGGTCGCAAAATTCATGAAAATTTATCATTCAGATCTCATGAACACACACTGTCACTGGCCCAGCCTGAACTTTGTGGGCTACCATAAAATTCAGTAGTTATTGGAGACTTGCACACCCACTATGCTCCTTTTGTCATCAAGTTTTCCCCAGTGAACTCTGCTGCCCAGTTTGCTGGGTCAGTACTGCTTGATCTTTTGCTCTTATTTTCACAAACAACTATGAAGGAAGTCTTATTTTTTAGGAAAATTTTATTTTATTTATTTTTTATTTTTATTTTTAATTGAAAAATAAAATTTGTATATATTTACCATGTACAACATGTTGTTTTGAAATATGTATATACGTGGAATGGCTAAATCGAGCTAATTAATGTGTGTATTACCTTGTGAGAGAAGTCTTAGCAGAAGTACATCATTTTGTCATTTTTAAATCAAGTTATCCAGAAATGAAAAATTTTAAAAAAATTCTTTATTTCAACTAAAACTTATATAAAGATTATAAACACATCATTCTTAAAAATACAGATGACATTTAGGCCTACGAAATTCTACGTAAGTGAAATTAACTTTCAGTGAAAGTGCGAATGCAAATACAGACCCCAATACTCTCACAAGAAAGGTTGGTAAAAAAACTTCGTTAAATGTTTTAAGTGTGATTCACACAAGTCCACATCTATCAATAGACATCTTGAGAAAAGATCATGCCATTTTTTTCCCCCTTCACTGCAGGCAGTGGTATATGAAATATTAGAAATTGTGGGTCATGTGCTGACTATGTGACTATCAAAGATCACTGATCTGTCTAGTTACTGTCCTACATCTATGACTGAGTGTATTTGAAAAGATTAAAAGACACTTTGATTAAGTGGTTCCAATATAAAAGATAACTTTGGATACCATTTCTTCTGACTCGAGTATATAATTAGGAACTATTGCTGACAAAATATTACCCAGACCTTCCTTCCCAAATTTGTTAACCTCAAAGTTAAGGTATGGCTGACTACATTGGTTCCAATTCCTATAGCAGTAACTGTTGGAGTAGGCATTTCAGTTATCTGACCCCTTATTATCAAAATGTGGTCTAGGACCAGTAGCATCAATTTGTTAGAAACACAAAATCTCAAACTCCACCCTAAACCTACTGAATCAGCATCTGCACTTCATCAGGATTCTCAGGATTCTAATGCAAATTAAAGCTCCAGAGTCACTAACCCAGATCGTATTCCTGAAAGCAGAGCCAGTTCAGATAATTGCTATACCGTCAGCACCTATCAGTGTGCCTGGCGCTCGCGCACTCATAAATATTTTTGAATGAATGAATACACATGTATCTTGCCATTTGTATTAAACTGAAATAAATTATTTTTGGGTTTTCCATCTGTTTTCTTTATGAGCATTGTCAAAGATAGCTTAAAGAGAGAATCCAGAAAAAGCAACAGAAAATCTCTAACACAAAAATAACCAAATTTCTAACTAATCTGTAATTATTATTAAAGAATTGTCAATTACAAACAAATATTTCCATGAAGTATTATTTTATTTAAATCTTATTCCTTTATTTCAGGCAGTATATTAATATATTGTCTTAATTTTTGTAATGTTACTTTATGCTCCCATAAAACATTTATTTTAAGCATAATTTTATTATCTAATTCAAATGTTTTCAAATTGCTTAACATCAAATCACTTAGAGTTTTTATGAGAATGCAGATTCTTGGACTTATTCTGCACCTACTGAGTAAAATATCAGAAATACGCAATTAAACACTTACCTTAAGTAGTTTTGTTTTGTGCATCAAAAAACCAAAATTTCAACAAATCGTGTGCTAAAAATTTATTTGGCTTTTATTAGCAATTCATGAACTGCGCAGTATTCAGTATACAAAATACACATATGCTCCACTGGGCATGTCAGAACAGTTGTTTCTTTTAAGGTAGCTTGAGCAGGAATAAGGAAACAGCATAGTGCAAAAAGAAAATTGGTTAACATCTGGTTACTTCAGGGTTACTTCTGGTTACTTCAACCCTTGTATGGGTTGGAGCAGAAGGGACTTTCTTACATTGCTTGCTCGGGTCAGCTGGGATGCTTTTGATTGGTTGCTGTAAATTTTTTATTTGTTGGAAAACTGGCCTATTTGGGGATTGGGCCATCAACTCACTCTGGATTTCTTGGAAGGTCAGATCTTACAAATGAGCAGCATAGATCTGTGTTTAGTGACATGAAACCTTAGCATGAGTGACTCCATTTTGGGTTGGTCAGTTGGGACCTGATGCAGGAAGACAGTACAAATCAATGGCCTCCATACATTTTATTTAACATGGATAATTCCTACTGTTTGAGAATCATTTAATCTGATGTGAAAATAGGACTTCTTAGCAGACATTTTGATGATGAAATACATGTGCAACTATTTTTTCTTTCTCTGGTTGGCTAGTACCTGTAAATGAATAATACTAACCTAATTGGCCAAGCTTTGGCAGTAATCTGACTATGACAGGTGGCAATTACAGTGCTTATAAAAGCTGTCTTCTTAAAACTTAATTAAAAGAGAATAAACCTTAGTTTAAAATAAATGCACAGATACTTTAGAGTGACACATTAATTAGAGCTTAAAATTATAGTTTGCCTTAAATTTAGATCATGTTGAGTATCATTCTAGCCATGTCAGACTTCTGAAATGTTTTGCTGATATTTAAAGAGACAATAAAACTAAAAATATTTCTCACCACTTACAGTCTTAGAGTCTATTTTTTATTTCACTTATTCATCTTTCTTTTTTCCCAAAACTACTTCTAGTGTTTTGTAAAATCAAAGTACCCAGGTTGCCCTAGGGAACACATGTATTAACAGACTAAGGATAGAATAATTTAATCAAATGTTGCAATTGTTCAAAGTGTTTTATGAATAAGAATGAGGAGAGATGTCTGCTTACCTTCAAATCATACAAAGCAGAATATCAAGTCAATGATTCTAAAGAATGAACAAAGTACATACAAATTCATGCACACATACCACCACATATATGTACTGTAGGCATTAATATAAAGAGGCCCTCTCTCTTTAATTACAATATACATTAACATTTCAGAGTTATTGAAGTAGAATGATAAAATAACCATAAATTAAAGACTTAGATTATATTTGAAAGTGATAATTTAATAAGAATATTTATTTATCAATCAATCAATTTATTTATTTATTTTTAGGGCTAAGAGAAAAAAGTATTTGTAGTGGAGGACATTGTTTATTAGTGTGATGATCAATTTTGAGTGCCAACTTGACAGGATTAAGGGATACCCAGATAGATAGTAGACATTGATTATTTTCAGTGCTTTAGTAGACATTGAGCCCATCCCTCTTCTGCTGAAAGGCATTTGATTAGAATGATTGGTCTGCCCCAGATTTATCAGTGTGGTTGTTTCCAGAAGAGATTGGCATTTGAATCTGTGGACTGAATGAAGAAGATCCACCCTCAATGTGAGTGAGCACCATCCAGTCAGCTGGGGGGTCCCATGGAACAAAAAGGTGGAGGAAGGGTGAATTCTTACTCTTTCTTCCACAGCTCAGACATCCTTCTGCTCCTTCCCTTGGACATCAGAACTCCAGGTTCTCTGGCCTTTAGACTCTGGGACTCAGCAGAATCCAGGCTCTTGGGTCTAAAGCCTTGGTCTGAGAGGTACGTCACTGGCTTCCTTGGCTCTGAGGCCTTTGGACTGGGACTGAGCCATACTACCAGCCTGGTTCTCCAGCTTGCAGACAGCTGGAGACTGTGGGACTTCTCAGCATTTATAATCAAGTGAGAAAATACCCCTATTAAGTCCCTTCTCATCTCTCTCTCTCTCTATATATATATGTGAGTGTGTGTATATGTATGTGTGGGTATGTGTGTTTATATATATATCCTATCAGTCCTGTCTCTCTAGAGAATCCTGACTAAAACAGTTAGTTATGTGGTAATGATTTGAAGTCGTTAATTAAAAATCACATGGATTTTCTCCAAATTTTATCCTATTATCATTCCCTGTGGTACTGCTCACATATTACATTATGTTCTATATCAACACTTGTAGGAAGAAACCTTTCCACTTGCCACCGTTATCAAAATAATACATGTATTTTAGAAAACTACTTAGAAGGGTCAAAAGCAAAAACATGATTTTTAGTACGTTAAATACCAAGAAAACAATTGGAACTGCAGACTGAGTGTGCTTGGACTATGTTATTAGAAGTTATATTGAAAAATTTGAGATGGTCACATAAGATACATGGTACATTTTTGTCCCAAGTGAAATATGCTTACAATGTTTATATAAGTATAGTTAAATATGCTATGTCTAATATACAACATATACAGCCTATTCTTTTATATAAGTTAGGGACCTATATTTTGATATTTATATAAACTTTCATTATTAATAATTATATAATGTGTAATGCCCTGTAAAACACCTTCCCTTACATCATCTCAATACTGGAAACAATTATTCTGCTATGCTCATTTTAGTAAGGAGTCAATTAATTCTTGAAAAAGTTAAGTAAGTTAATTGCTCAAGGTAAGCCAGGTAATAACTAGAAAAAAAGGGGTTCATTTGAGATCTGGGTTTTCTAATATGAAGCTTGGTATTCTTGCATTGCATCACAGTTTCACCCACTCTATCAATAATGTAGTGCAGGCAAGTCTTCATCATTGATTTTCAACAAATGATAGCTATTTCTAGTCATGCTTTTCTTTGTTTCACTTCCTTTCAGGACAGTAAAAAGACAATTGAGACCTTATTACTAGACTTGTGGCAGTCTTCCAAAGCAAGTGGTACAGAAGTTGGATTCAAAATAGAGCCTTTGGCAGCTTGTTAGAATGAGACTATAATAAAATAAGAGAGGATTGGAAAGCAAAGTTTCTGGCTTTACATTCCTGCTCTTCACTTAAAAACTGTTTAAAGTTGGGGGCAATCATCCATTTGTGTGTTGGTTTCTTCATCTGTAAAGCATGGCTGAAAATACGGAGCTGCTTTTGGTATTACTGCTATTACTGATATGAAAGGAGGAAGGGAATATTCAAATTATTGTAAATCATGAAATATTATAATTTGTAGTAACGATGGAACCACGATGTTTGCCTACCCAGTGTCAATTCTCAGACTTTTCTTCTCTGTGTTCATTCACTCCCAAGATGATCTTTCATCTCTAAATATTATCTATATGGTGCTGATTTCCAAAATTGTATTTTGGAATACAGTGCCCTATATCATATAGAGTAAAACCCTAAGTTGTCAGCATGTTCCACCAAACACACACCTTTTCTCTCAATATTGCCCACCCTTTCTCTTTCTCTGTTCATTCTTGCTTCTTGAACAACCTAGGTCGTCTCCTGTCTCAGGGTCTTTGCTCTCTGCTCTGCTTCAGATGTTCTTACTCAGATATCAGCATGGCTATGCCCTCACTTCCTTTGTGTCTCCTTTCACAGGTCACCTTATCAGAGAAGCATGCTTCAAAAGCCTGCATAAAATAGCACTCTCCTCCCCTTTCCCCTCTCTGTCCCCCATCACTCTGTTTTATTTTTCTTCATAGCGCAAATCTCCATCTTTCTCGAATTTTATATATTTATTTGTTTATTTGTTAATAGTTTATCTTCTCCCATAAGAATACATCAATCACACAAGCAGGGATTTTTGTCACTGCCCCATCACCATGACTCAGTGCATACAAGGTACTCAAGAATTATTCATTAAATGGATTATTGAGCAGAATAACATCATATGCTGGCAACAGTGGCTACTTAAGTGTGGATTCACCTAGTTTTATGGCAGTGATCTAAATATTTAGATATTTATGAACTCTATCTCTTGAATCCCAGTATTCATGGGTCTGTCAGTTGTATCAAATGATGGAAGAGGATGGAACTTTTTGCAGATGTCTTCCTCACTTAGGTCTATTTACTCATATACTGAATATTGATTGCTTATTGTGTGCTATGAGAAATGACTAGATTCACAAGCAAAGAACTATGATAATAATATCAATAAAAACCCATTATTTTATATGACCCTTTTATTATATCCTAGAAATGGAATAGATCTTTACATGTATTATTTCAAATCCTGCTGAGCAGCCCTACAAGGCTCACATATATCTCCCCATGTTACACATGACAGTATTAAGTTTCAAAAATCTTAAGTAACTTGACCAAGTTAACAAAGCTTTTAATCATTAGTATTTGAATCCAGGTTTGTCTCACCCCACGTACTATATACCGTGCCCAATTGCTTGCTATTCTATCTTCAAGCAGGACATATGAGAACAAGATAATGCAGTATGCTAGAATTTTCTCACTTACAAAATCTATTAGATGAGATTGTGTTGATTCATAGGCTTATTCATTCTAGCAACCCATAATACGTTCCTAAACCTGTCTTTTCATAAAGAATCATAAAATGTTAGACTTGGAAGGAATCTCAGAGTTATTTAGTTATTTAGTCCTATTGCCTCATTTTATATATCTAGAAAGTTGGGCTAAGGAATGTTGTTTCACTCAAAATCACATAGCTTCTTGCCCAAACCCTTCTATCTCCTTGGTCAATGTTGACTAATTTTAGCCTTTACCAATGCTGATTTACATCATAGACGATTCAAAACAAAATAGACTATTCTCAGTTGCACTTTATAGGTTACTTTGGAAGAAAGTGAACAAGACTTTCACTTCAGGGCTAGAGAATTGACTATGTACACTGTAGAAACTGCTTTTAGTCCATCAATAATCCATTAATGAAGAAAAAGGGAAAGTGGTGGGTGGGAAAGGCAGGTAAAAGAGGATTACACATGTGGATTATTGGAAGCCATTGTATGGCTAAAGTGACAGTCTGATGCCAGTGACCCCAAAGACTGTTTACAGTTAACATAGCCGATACAGAGCTCTAAGGTATCACAAATCATGATCACCAATCTCTTGTACATATGGTGGCAAATATACTACTTTAAAGTGCCAACAATATCCATATAACAGAGTAATAAATACTACAAATTAGAAGCATATGTGTCCTATTACACATATATACACACTCACTATCTAATAAAGAATTTAATGTAAAAACATGAAATACGACATATATGCACTCAGTGTACCATTTTTTCCCACTTAAACATAAAAGTCAATTATTAGTATTATCTGGGAAAAATTTTCAAATGATATATAAACTAAATATACTTTTCCCATATTTACTTACAGATTGACTGTAACCACCTTGCACTTGATCACAGCCCAGAGTTATGTAGTGTAAGTACAGTAGAGCTAGTTATGTTTATATGTTCAATCAGTATTTCAACAAGATGTTCTATTGAAACAAGCCTTAAGTGACTGTGAAAATCTATATTGTGGTCAATTTATGTGTTGGCTTTATATACTTGTATTTCTGAAGCAAATATTGAAGCAACTTTCCAACTATTTAATTGATGGAATTTCTTATTCTAAATGTTTTTGAAAAATAAAGAGAAATAGGAATAAAGAATTTTGCATTTTAAAGAGCCAGAAGAGTTATCAGTATTTTTAGAGATCATTTCCCCCTTACCTACTATAAAATTGTATTGTTAATTTATTGAAATGTATAAGGTTTATATTATCTATATAAATACATAAATGCTTTTATTGGCTTCATCTTTGTTTTATAGGATACAGTTGGAGTTTGGAATACTGAGTACAGAGTTTAGTAGAAAATAAGAAACACAAAACTGTAAGTATTTTTCTTTTAAACAATGATAGAAGGCAAATTTAGCTTTTAGAAAAGAAGCACAACTAGGGATCACATTGTCATTGGAATAGCTGTTTTATATTACAAAACAATGTTTTTGTTCTTGTTATTTAGGATGTATTTTGTTTTGAATAATAGACAGTCATTCCCTATCCCACCTGGGACAAAAGAATAAAAGCAAGATCAGTATAATAATTTATTAAATAGTAAGACTTAGGAAAAATGTGTTTTGTCAATATTAGAACTGTTTCATATCAAATATTCTAAATGCCAATACACATACTTTCATTTTCTAGGCATATTGCAGTTTAAATATGATTGTGTGTGGACTAGACAGGAAACCCTATACCTATATCTAAAATTGTTTCTATGGGGGAGGGGGAAGAATTTTGAATAAAAAAATAAATTAAAAACTAAAAACCTATAGCATTTTTCTGCTTCCAATCCATTGTTGACATAATATACACTCTGCTTTAAAACAGGATACACTTAAAAGGCATTTTTTCATATTGTAAATTTAAAAAATAAAGCACATATTATTCTTTAAATCATGCCATCTATTTTTCCCAGATATGTCATATAAATTATTCATCATCTCCTTTGTTTATCCTCTATTTACACACAAAATTTTGACTTGAAATTCTGTTATAATCTCTGCCCGTTAACGATTTCATAAATATTCTTTAAAATGACCCCATTCTTTCTTTTTTTATTAGCCAATCTTGAGGTTTAAGGTTGTTAGTTGTTTTCAATGAGCAATAAAATGAAGTGTCTCAGTAGTAAAAATAAATATAGAAGAAACAGGGAACTGGAAAAATATGGATAGAGTCAAGATTCATTCTAGAAGTAGAATCAACAGCTAAATGTTGGTAAGATATGGAGCATTTGGAGAAGAAGTCAATTTTTACTATGAGATTTAAAGGTTACTATGAGTGACTTAGAAAGTAGCTGTGACATACACATAACTGAAAAGGTTAGGGCATGTGGTTTGTTCAGGATTGGGAAAAGAATTAGGTTGGACTTTGACATGTTGAGTTTGTATTGACAATGAGGCAATTGGCAAATGGTTAGATGTAGTTTAAATCTCATGGGAGAGATCAGATGTCAAGATATATAGATTGTATTCAATTCAGCAAATCTTTATTTAGTAATTATTTTATCCAGGGAATTTTCTGAGAAATGGGATCCAGCATAGAATAAAATGGTGTCTCTCCTTGGAGCTTCCTGTTTCTTAATAAGGAGAAACAAATATAGTTACTTATACAGAGTTATATGGAAATATGTATAATATACTATGAATACCCACATTAAGAAGCAATTTAATTTGCCTTGGTGGCTTGGGGAAAGCCATGGAAAGCCATAGGTTTGCAGATAATAAAGTTGGCAACCAAATTGCTTCATCATCCTCTCCAGCCCTAGCTACTGCCTCTCCTTATGTGAAAAGATATTTTAATGACAACACAATGACCTTCTGTATGTGCTATTCCTGTGACTCAATTTTTCTGACCAATTCCTTCTATCCTTACAGACTTTGCTCCATAAGTATCTCCTTATTAAGGTGTTCCTTACTCTCTTGGTTTGAGTTGTGTTTCTTCTTATGAGTTCTCATGTAACTCTGTCATCACTGCTCTTATGATACTATTAAGTAGTGTTAAGATTATCTGTTTGGTAGATCTCTCATTAGGCTGTGAGGTAGTCAGTGGGGTGGCTTATTTTACCTCTGAATACCTAGAGTAGAGTATAATGCTTGATATCTATGAGAAGCCTGATAAATATTTGGAAAAATATCATGCTCATGGATTGATAGAATCAACATTGTTAAAATGTCCATGCTACCCAAAGTGATTTACTGATTCAATACAATCCCCATCAATACACCAATGTCATATTTCACAGATCTAGAAAAAATGATTCTATGCTTCATTTGGAACCAGAAAAGAGCCCTAATAGCCAAAGAAATCTTAAGCAAAAAGAACAAATCTGGAGACATCACATTACCAGACTTTATACAACAAGGCTATAGTAACCAAAACAGCATGGTATTGGCACAAAAACAGAGACACAGACCAGTGGAACAGAATGGAGAACCCAGATATAAAACCATCTGCATACAGCCAACTGATCTTCAACAAAGCAGACAACAACGTGCACTGGGGAAAAGAAGCCCTATTAAATGGTGCTGGGAAAATTGGATAGCCACATGCAGAAGAATGAAACAGGACCCCTCTCTCTCACCACTCACAAAAATTAATTCAGATGAATAAAAGACCTAAATGTAAGGCATGAAACCATAAGAATTCTAGAATAAAATGTAGGAAAATCTCTTCTAGACATCAGCCTAGGCAAAGAATTTATGACTAAGACCCCAATGGTACTATAAAAATTACAGGAACAACAAAAATAAATAAATGGGACTTGATTAAATTAAAAGGCTTCTGCACAGCTAAGGAAATAATCAACAGAGCAAAGAGACAACCTACAGAATGGGAGAAAATATTTGCAAACTATACATCCGATAAAGGGCTAATATCCAGAATCAACAAAGAAGTCAACAAATCAGCAAGAAAAAACAAACAACCCCATTAAAAAGTGAGCAAAAGACATGAACAGAAGTGGTTTAAAAGAAGATAGACAAATGGCCAACAAACGTGAAAAAATGCTCAATGTCACTAATCATCAGGGAAATGCAAATTAAAACCACTATGAGATATCACATTAGCCCAGTTAGAATGGCTTTTATTAAAAAGTCCAAAGACATTTGATGCTGGCACTGATGCAGACAGAAAGGAATGCTTATACACTGTTGGTGGGACAACAAATTAGTGCAACGTCTATGGAAAATAGCATGGAGATTTTTTAATGAACTAAAAGTAGACCTACCATTCGATCTAGCAATCCCACTACTGGGTATCTACCCAAAGGAAAAGAAGTCATTTTATCAAAAAGACACCTGCATTTGAATGTTCATTGCAGCACGATTCACAACTGCAAAGGTGTGGAATCAACCCAAGTACCTATCAATTCATGAATGGACAGGACACCTTTACAAAAGGTGATACAGAGTTCAACTTCAATCCTTTGTTACAGGGGGGCAAAAGGAGGGCAAACTCATCCTTTTATAAGGAATTCACTCCCAAGATAATGGCATTGATCCATTCATGAAGGCAGAGTCCTCAAGGCCTAATCATCTCTCAAAAGTCCTATCGCCCATACCGTAACAATGGCGATTAAGTTTCCAACACATGCTTTTTGGAAGACACATTCAAACAATAACAGTAAATTTCATCTCAATTAAAAAAAAATTACCAGTGACCTTTGAAGAAGATTGTTAGAGCTAATTGAAAGTAGAAGTGAGATAACTATAGGTTCTTTGGCAAGTGATTTCAGGTCTTTAAGGCTTAGTTTCCTGCTCTGTAAAGTGGAAGAAATAGGAGTAATTTATAGAGATATTTCAAAGATTTATATAAAGTAATGGACATGAAACATCACACTGCATCCAAATAGTAACTATTTGGCAAAATTTATATGTCATAAGTGTATTATTATTGTTGAAAAAATAAAAAGAATGGCTAGTGGGGAAAGACAGTCATAAAAATTTTATAGACTCATCTTTCAGCAAACTTAGTATTAGAGAAAGGGAAAAAGAACATATCACGATATAGGTAATTGTTTAGCTAAGATACAAGAATACGGATAGCCATAAGGGGTAGAGAGAGTTGAAAGAGAAATAGAAAATGCAAATGAGAGATGAAAAAGTTAATGGAGCAAGTTCCAAGAGGAGGTGGACGTAGATGGGGTGACAGGGAGGTTTGGAAATGAGGAAGGACAGTTCTTTTTCAAAAAAAAAAAAAAAGGAGAAGGAGACTATCAAAGTTTCCCATGTAATTGAGTTACCGAGAGTTTGTATTGGCCCCAGGTAGTGTGTTTTTAAGTCCTTCTCCGGCTGACATGATTGGCAAGGGAAGGCAAAAATCACAGAGCAGGAGGTATCCCACAGTCCAGCATTTTCAGGATGGGTGAGGAAAAGAGCAGAGAAATGAAGGAGTACATGTTAGTGAATCTATTTTTTGGAAAATATTAACAATTGATTTCAAGCTGATTAAAGAATTTAATTTAGTCATATATGTAGTGAAGGATGGAGAAAATAAAGAGGAGTTACGGGTATAACTATAACAATGAAGAGGAAAGCAGATTTAGAAGAGGGAGTAAGGAAGCGGAAGTGATCATTACAGTCAGAGTGCAGAAATTCGGAGTTTAAAACTTGCATTTAGAAAATTGTCAGGTAATAAGGAAGATTGAAGTTAGGTTTCCTCAGTGGGTAATGGATCAAACATTTCATTTTAACAAATATTTACTGGTAAATATTATGAGCCAGAAATGATAGGCGGTGCTGAGAGTAGTTCATATAAGAAACAAAAAACTATCCTATAATAACTAAAGTCTAATAGGAAAGACATACAAATAAATGTGAAATATTAATACACTGTGTAAAGTGTTGTGGTACAGGGTGTATACACAGTGCTATATATACGAGCATATAATAAGGCTCACCAGGAGAAGTTACGCTTCAGTGGAGTTTTTTGGGATGATTAAGAAATATTTAGAGTCAGAAAGGATGAGATTTCTAGACAGAATGAGCACATATACAGAGATATGATCAGGAAGGGTGGACCAGTGGAGCTGGACCAGGGAGCTACTAGACATTCAGGACAAGAGAGGCACATGTAATCAACTTCTTTTTGGCTACACAAATTCTCTCCATTCCCTTTGTAATATATTTGAACCTATGCCCACAGCACTATAAATTCTTGGAACTGTTAGCCTTCTTACCCAGTATGCTTGTTCAGTGTTGCTCCCATCAGTTGAGTTTTATGCTTGCTAAGAGTCAGCTGTATTTGTTTCAAAACTAATCTGTAACAGTTTTGTTTATTAATATATTTATTGAATTAAATTTAATAAATCAAAATATTCATTTAAAGAAAGTCCTAAAATGACCAGAATTACTAAGGAACTTTGATGTTGAATTAGATGAGGGTAAAACAACTAGAAAGTCTTGGGAAAATATTAAGTAATTGAGAAGCCACATTGCTTCTAAATGCCTTGAAGTTCTTCTTTAATTTGAAGAATTAGAAACTAGAAATCTTAGATTCTCTTAGGAATATCTTATGAAGAATATTAATCAGAATTTAAACCAGCTGACTCATAGTTAAAAGAAAAGGTGATAGCTCTACATTAAAAGATAAGTAAATGAAAATATTTACACAATTTAAATTTGATGCCTAAAATATGCATTTATTATCAATTTTAATGCCACCTTCTTTAACTGGTTTTTGGAACTGAGTAACTATGTGTCCTAATTGTGTTGGATAAGAAGTACTTCTATTTTACTAGTACCTGTCAAGAATAAGGATGGAGAGGAAGTGAGATAGGTTGGTCAGTCTTGCCCTGGAGGGCTTTGATGCAATGTTGAGCAACTTAGCACAGTGCCCTGCATAGAAGTGTGATCAATAAATATTTGCTGAATGAAAAAATATAGAGTTTAGAATTTAATTCTCAGGCAATGGCAAGACATTAATGGGTTTTAACAAGTGATATTGTGTTTAGATGGATTATTCTACCTTGTAGAGTGGCTAATACATTTAAAGGAGTGACAAGGTGGATGGCAGAAAAATGAAGACTATTATAAATACTCCTGTGAGATCCAATTGGGGCCTAAAGCCAATTAAATTTATTAGGTGTTCATTTCATACCTCATACCTCATACACTTAACTAACAGTTCTTGCACAGCTACAATTGGCCAGATTTTGGACTAGGCATTGAGAGTGTATTTATGAATCAGACAGCATGGACCATGTATTTTTATAGTTTTCACCGTAATGTGGAATACAGCTAAAACTTAGCTATTGTTTGTAGTGTTAGTGCAGGTCATGATAGAGGAGGTGTAGTGTGCTATGAATACCTGCAGGCGGAGAATCTGATAGTGTGATGCAAGGTCAGGGAAGGCTTCCTGGAGGAAGTGAGCTCTATGTGCAAGTTTAAAGAGGAAATCTGATTTAACCAAGCCAAGGGAATGCAGGGAGAAGATCTTCCAGGCAAGGGTTGTGTGAAAATAAGGAGATAAGGGAAAGCAAGAATGAAATAAGCAGAATGGGGTGTGCAGGGTTGTCAATGGGAAGGGGAAGTACTGGCAATAAATAAACATGAATATATTAATATAAGCAGAGGTTTGATAATAAAAGGGAAAATTAGCTTCGCTAAGTATTTAGGTCATGAAATGTGAAATGTCAAATTTTGAATCAAAAGTGTAGTTTATTATATCTCAAACAAGAAGCAGTACAGTTAATCAAAGTATGCACTTCAACTATTGAGACAGTTTTGCCATCTTAATGGTAGCTGGTTTATGCCAGCAGCGAAGAAGCCCGGAGAGCGAGTGGCAATGAAATTGCCAGAGTCATTTTCCACAGCTTGTTGAGAATATTTTTCCTTGCAAGAAGGGGTCCAAAGCCTGGAAGAAGTGGTGGTCAGTTGGTGCATGGTCTGATGAATATGGTAGATGACAGAGAGTCTCTGAGTCCAGCCTCAGTGGTTTGATCAGCATTGTTTGTGCAACGTGTGGTCAAGCGTTGTCTTGCAAGAGGATTGGCTTGTCTCTATTGACCAATCTTGGCTGCTTAATCACAAGCATCCTCATCATTTCATCCAATTGGTTGCAGTAGACATCTGCTGTAATCAATTGACCAGGTTTCATGAAACTGTAGTGGATAATACCAGCACTGGACCACCAAACAGTCACCACTAGCTCTTTTGGATGAATATTCTGTTTTGGACTGAGTTTCGGCACTTCATCTCTATCCAGCCATTGTGCCAAAACCATTGTGACAACCATTGCAATTATCAAATAGAATGCATTTTTCATCACATGTCACAATACGGTGTAGAAATGGTTCGCCTTTATGTCGTGACAGCAAAGAAAGGCAAGCTTCGAGATGATTTCTCTTCTGACTCTCGTTTAATTCATGCAGAATCCATCTATCCAGCTTCTTTATCTTGCTAACTTGTTTCAAATGGTCCAATATTGTTGGAATAGTAATGTCAAACCTTGCTGCTAATTCACGCTTAGGTTGAGATGGATTCACTTCCACTACAGCTTTCAGCTCATCATTATCCACCTTGGTCTCAGGTCACCCATGTGGCTCATTTTCAAGATTAAAATCAGCAGAACAGAACTTCTCAAACCATTGACATACTGTGCATTCATTAGCCACATCCTTCCCAAACCCTTGGTTGATATTTTGAGCTGTCTGTACTGCATTGGTTCCACTACAGAACTCATATTAAGAAATAACACAAATTTTTGACTTATCCATGGTTTGACCAAAATTTCCCTACAAAAAAATTTGAAAGATAATCACAAGCCAAAACGTTCATTTGAAAAACTGAGGATGTACCTTCACAACAAAAATAAAACAAGAAGTGTCAAAGTGAAATGTCAGAGATATCGACTGTCAAGCTTATTACTTAAGGAAATCGGACACTTCATAGTTAGGGCTCTATCCTGAAGAACATCAGGAACTATTGAAGTATTTTAGATAAGTATGTGATGTGATAAATTTCAATTTATAAAGTTCACTCTGGCTATGAAGAGAACAATAGATTAAAGAGTAGCAAAGGCATAGGCAAACATATAAATATTTCTATATAGAAAGAGTTAGAATCTTACAAATTTGTTGAATAACTTGAAGAAATTGGTCCTGCTAAGGCCATCAGGAATGATCATATAAGGAATGTTCAGAAAATAAAGAAATGGCTACCCAGGGGATCTGTTCTCCTCAGGCCACCAGCAAAGCTATAATAAAATCAAGAACTCACTCCTACTTCCCTCAATCCTGCCATTGCACTTTCCTCTGGACATACAGAAAATTGGCAAACACATTTCCACAAGTACAACTCAGGGATCAGAAAGCTAGATAAAAACACTGCTTTCTGCTATGATGTTTGTCATTATGGAAAAGGCTGGAAAATGGACACTGGAATTCTACTGTCAAGAACCTCAGATATCCATGGCTTTTCTAGTTTTCCAGAAAGTGACTCAAAAGAGAGGGAATACAGTATGTGCCTATTTTCAGTTTTCTAAATCTCACTATGTGCATTTAATTGAGGGACCCTGATCCAATACAAGGATCCAATACAAGGAAGTCTGGCAAATGCAGCTTTTAACTTTCTAATCTTTCCAATATGAAGAAAGTATAGAAAAGGGGTTAAGTAAGCCAACCAGAGAGTGGCAAGAGGGAAATCATGGACGATATCTAGGAGGCCATTGTAGCATATACCATGTATTATAATCGTGGTTTGGACAAGAGTAGAGATGATGAGAAGTGGGTTCATTTAGAATATATTTAGAAGGTAAAACTAACAGAGTTTACTGGTGCATTTGAATGAGGAGTATGAAGGAAAGATTATATTCAATGACAATTCCAATATTTTGAGCCTAGCAAGTGGAAAACTGGAGTTGTCCTTTGCTGAAATGGGGAAAATGAAGAAAGAGAGTTGGAGCCAGGGTAGGAGAAGAAAAGTTAGGAGTTAACTTTTAAACATCAAATTCAAGATGACTTTCAAACATCTAAGTGGAGATCTCAAAAGAAATTTTTAAAAATCCATATCTGAAGTTCAGTGTGAGTACAGTTGCAGAAAATAAATTTGGAAGACATCATATCCTATAATATTGTAATATTTAATTGTATAAAAGAAAAAATCTTTGGTAATTTTTAGGCTTCATATTTTTAGGAAATTCATCCTCCCTTTGTTTTAGCATTGGCTAATTGTTACTACCATAGTATAATATTCTCTTTCCCAGTGCAAACAGAATGATGTAAATGACATTAAATGTTATACATGAATGAGTAAGATGTGGAAGAATCTCCATGTCAGAATGAACCATAATCTCTAACAACTCATTACTGAACAAATCCTAGTTACAGGACAATATAAAAATTATGAAAATCTGACACAATTTAAATTCAGCAAAAGTAAAAAAGAGTTAACAAGTCTCTTGGGGCAGGAAAACTAAAGGAAGATGGTAGGTTGTATGTTTAAAAAAGTTTTACAAAAGAACTGTCAGAAGGCAAAGAAAAAGCTGGGTTCTAACAATGAATTGAGAAGAAAAGTCAAGCAAAACCATAATGATTTTATTCACGTTGTCCTGCAACATTTACTAAAGGAGAGGAGAGTTTATCAACTCCTGTGATAGATTAAAGGATGGTTCTAGATCCTACTATTCTATTTTTTTGTGTTCAACACGTAAAAATAATAAAGATTAAAATGATTTATGGTGGATAATAAAATAAAAGTTCATAGGTCACCAGTTGCATTTTGTGCTCTATTACTTTGATTCCATTGCTGTCTGCTTTTCTTGTGGCATTATTTATTCAATCTGTTTAGTTTGCTTTACAGGCTATGGCAGCATCCACAGGGTGGACCTATTGAACCAAACCGTAATAGATGTAATACATCAATACATTTGAGCTGAACGGCTTTAATTAGGCCTTCCCGGTCATTTCATCAATTCAGTTGAGTACCATTGGGATTTGGATTACACCAAGCCTCCTGTCGAGCATGAGAATTACAACACTTCAGCAAAGCTCCACCAGTCACAGCACAAGGTTAGGCAATCAACAATAATTCACTCAGGGAAGTGCCCCACGCCCAACCCATAAACTTACCCTTACAGTAATATCTTTGAAATACTAAAACCTTTAAACCCAAGTGCCAATTTGGAATGCAATCTGCCTTAAAACCCCTGAAAAAGACATATAAAGCTCTTTTCCTGCTCGATAGGAGAGCAGGAATCTACTTTGTTGCTGCTGACATACATGTATAATCAGGTTACCATTTCTGTAGCAGTTAGGTTGATGGACAGGATCTATGAAGATGCAAAACTGTGCTAGGTGTAAAATTTTATGCATACCATTTCAAGTTTCCATAACACACCTGGTTTATATCTTGCATTATACTTGTCACATGCAGCCCAGAATAAATATGCTGAAAGTAACCTGCTGCAGAAAATCTATACAAATGAACATTATAGCAGGGCAAAACCACCTGTATTTGGAAACGGATAGACTATTTTACTGGCAATTTTGGCATGCCTTGTGACTAATTTCCGCATTCAAAATGACACAGTGGCTAGTATGGTTCAAAATTCAGGCAACAAATACGTTGACATTTATGTAGAACAGCATGCAAATGAGAGTCTAAGTTCTTTCTTATACAAAACGAACAATGTGAAGATACAAACTCGTCAGGAAAACTCAGTGAAGGTGTGCCAAACGCCTCAGGCCAGCATACACTGCTGGTGCAGTCAGGACAGAAAACAGACTGCAGTGCCTGACTGCAAACCCACATCAAGGAAGCAATTAGATTTTGAAAAGAAGGAATGGGTCCAAGTGGATTACATTGAAGTCTCTAATTTCTCAAATGCCAAGGAACAAACGGACAGATTAATTGGAGACACCACATCCTAGGAAAATTTGTAAGAGGTCTCTACCAGATAGTCTAACAAGGCTCTCCTTAATCCTTTTCAGCCACATGGAATCTTTCACCCAGCATAAATATTCTGGAAGCCTGGCTATGTTGTAGCCACATCTGTTAAAACTCAGCAGAGACTGCTCATTCTGCAGGATCATAAGTCAAGTGGCAACCAGGCCAATTTATTACTACTACGGAAGTTTTAAATTATCTATGTTTACCGAAAGGACAAAGGGAAGGTAATGTTCCTTTAACAAATTTAACCTTGTTAAAACTGTTTTAGCAAAAAAGGGGAAAAATACATATATAAAATTAGAACACAGCAAAAGTATAAGTGGTTTTGTTACTTTAAAAAATTAATTAGATAGCCACGAGCTAAGAAGGGCTATGCCATTTACATTTTAAAATAATACTAGACATCATATAGGTTAATTTGAAATCTTCTTTCTCTCAGCCACAGACAAGAAAACCAAATTAGTCTTAATTGTATCATGTTTAATGTGATCATTTAGAGATTCTTTTCTAATCTAGATACTTTTATAGTTACCACATCTTTTCACATGGAACCCTTTTTCTTATTTGACTTCTTTAACCCATGGAATATTTTCTACTGGGTATTTTTATCTTTGGAAATGGTAACAGTGATGCTATAATTACACTGATGGGCTCTGTGAATATTTGAGTGTCTGCAATGTTGGACTCCACAAATTTTTCATCCATGTACACTGGTAGCAAACATTGTTTTAATATAATAGAAAATGATTAGGTTTGGTTATAGATAGGGAATATAAATTTAATAGATGTATATTGTTCAAACTGGTAGAAAATTATGTTTGAGTCCAATAAGTAGCCACAATAATTAATGTATAGTATCATAATATTATTATAATGGTGCATATTATGATATAAATATAATAATATATATTTTCCTTATTTCCTATTCTATCAAGAGTGTGTGTATATATATATATAAAAATACTAATATGTAAATGCTTACTTAGCCCTTATATCGTATCAAAATACTATGTGACTCTTAGTGTATTAAAAAACAAACTGGAGTCATAGTCAAAAGTTTTAGTTTTTTCTCTGACTTTGTGCAGATGAATTAATATAGAAAAATATTCTTAAGATAATTTTTAATAACTAAATTCATATTGATTTAATAAAAATTCAAAGATTAGTAGAATGCTTAGAGGAAAAAAAATCAAAGTTTCCCCTCTTCAATTCATGCCCCTAGAGATAACTACTGCTAGCAGTTTAGTGTATGTTCTTTTATATATTTAAAATGCATAGAGTAAAATTTAAATAAGTAAAATATAAATCTTACATATACACATACATATGTGTTGTGCAATTTATTGTATTGCTAATGTATTTTTTATGTGAAGGTAATATCAAGACAGTTAGATTTATTTCATTCTTTCTACACATATTAGAATTCCAATATATGCATATATAATTATTAATTCACCTGATTTTCTTTTCTTTGAAATTTTTAAATTTTATTTATTTACATATTTTAATTATTTTTATTTTTCTATTACAAACAGTGCTATAGCATATGTCTTTGAATATATAATTGTACATTTATGGAAGTATCTTCTTGTGTTAAATTCTTATATTTGCAATGGATAGATAATAGATTTCCTTCTATATATTGATAGGTTTCCTAATTCTTCTTTGAAAATCTTACTAATTAACACTCCTGCAAAGCTGTAGGAGAGTCTCATTTCTTCCAACTTTGCAAGCATTATATACATTACTAATATATATTATATATAATATATATTAGTAATGTATCCATAAAATATACTGCAGATACTTTCTCCCAATATGTACTCTTTTTTTATTTAGTCTTTTCCCATATCAATTAATTTTTTTCTATTCAATTTAATTAAAATCCTTTTTTATGTATTTGGAGTTTTAAGTCTCATTTCAGAAGGTCCTTTCGTTCCAAGATTGTATATGTATTCTTAGTTGCAATCATCTAGAAGCAGAGTCTAGTTTCTAGCGCAAGTGATTTACTAAGATTTCTCTGAAGACCATTCTAAGGGCATGAGAAAAGCAGGGTAGGGAAAAGAGAAAGGCTGAGCAAGAGGTGTCTTCAGGGGGTGCCTAGTTAGTCCCATAATGTAAATTATACCACAAAGTCTACCCTGCTTTGAGACAGGTGAGTAGAGCCTTTGTACCCCACCATCAACAATTCATTCCTGGTCTCCTGAGTTGGGGGAAAGGCATAAGTCCAAGGAACTTCCTGGCCAGTTGACGCCATTCCATAGGGAAAAATAATTCTCCAGAGAAGGCTGAAGGTTCGAACTATTAGCAGTGCAAGAAGTCACCAAACCTGTGGGCAGGGCACTAACATCTTTTGCTGCAAATTCACTTAGGCATTTTTTTCCAAGAGTAATACAGATTTGTGAAAGAGTAATATTATTTTTAAAAGACTTTTTAAGAGCAGTTTTACGTTCACAAAAATAAATGAGCAGAAAGTATAGAGAGTTCCCATATACTTCCTGTCCCCACACATCCATAGCCTCCTCCATGATGAACAGCTCCTACCAGAGTGGTGCATTTGTGATAATTGATGAACCTACTTTGACACAGCATTATCAACCAAAGTCCACAGTTTATATTAGGGTGCACTCTTGGTGTTGTACATTCTATGGGTTTAGACAAATGTATAATGACATGTATCTACCAGTATAGCATCATACATAATACTGCCCTGAAAATCCTCTATGTTCCACCTATCCACCCCTGCATCCCCAAACACACACACAACCCTGTCAACCACTAATCTTTTTACTATCGCCATGGTTTTGTCTCTTCCAGAATGTCATATAATTGGAATCAAACAGTATGTAGCCTTCTTAGATTGGCTTCTTTCACTTAGTAATATGCTTTTAAAGTTCCTTCTTGTCTTTTCATGGCTTCATAGTGCATTTCTTTTTGGCACTGAGTAATATTCCATTGTCCATATGTATCATAGAATAGTAGTTTTTAAGAAAATTATGCATTTTGCAACTTTTTAAGATGTGGCATGAGATATAAATATTTCTCTTTTTTCTTTTAAAAATAACCATGTGTGTCAATAGCATTAATTAAATTACCCATTTTTTCAACAAATTCAAAATGCAGCATTTACCACATATTAAATTCTCCAATATGCATAGATTGGTTTCTAGTTTCTAAATGTTGTAGTGGTTTATACTTATCTATTTTTCCATTATTGTGTCCTTCCCATATGCCTCAATTATGTGATGTTTAAGATTGTGGGGAAAGCCCTCCTTTATTATTATTTTTAATCCACATCTGGACATTATATCCTTATTCTTCTGGAACAACGTATATTGTAATTGAAGTGTTTATTTAGGATTAAATTTGATTTATTGTTTGCACTTATTTTGGAAGTGATTCACCGTACTCAGGCAACAAGCAGAATTAAAATATTTTTTTTAAAAAGATCGGTGTATGTGGTGCTAAGACTAAACTTTGATATCTACACCATGATGAAAGCCCATGTGTTACACTACCGTGCCTATTTCTGAGCTTGAGAATCCTAGACTTCAATATTACACTGTGATATGACTCCCAACTCAGGACAGGAGTAGTAAATTGCAGGAAACTTGAATAATAGCAGGAAAAATCTCCTATAAAATAATACCGTGGGCAAGAATTATAAAATATGTGAGGAAGGCCAACACCATGAAAGATACCCTACCCAGAAAACTATCAGGAGGGTTCATATCCAAGAAATCTATGTTAACGGAAAAATTCAATGAGACCTTTAAAATATGTGTTTAAATATTCCAAGAAAGAACGATAGAATGAATCTCATAAGCAAGATTATTAATTTATGCAACAAAAAAGAGATCTAAAAGAGAACAAGATAAAAATCAAAAATCGTAAAGGTTAAAATTTTAATCATTGGGGAAAAAACCTCAAATGATTAGTTAAATATGTGACTAGGCACTGTTAAAGACGGAAGTATAAACTGGAAGAGAGAAGAAAGAAAAAATAATAAAATATAGCATAGTCAGATTTTTTCAAAGAAAACCACAATATGAAAGAACATTCAAGAGATGTTCATTTAAGATGGAGTATGAAGCTCCGTTAATTTAACATTAATTTGGGGATACATTTAAAAATTAAAATGAAAATAAACTATGACAATAACAGGGAATTTTATGGGGCATTTAGTGAGATGTGTGATAAAGTCCTTACACAGTTTGAGAGAAAGCTAGAATAATCTTCAAATTAGACTGTTAGAAAATATAAATTTAAATATTAAAGGATACCACTAAAATACTAGATATGAAGTTTATAATTTCCATACAAGGGTAGACAATAAGAGAAATGAAAAAAAACTTTACCAATCCAACAAAAAGAGGATAATCCAACATGCAAAGAGAAAGCGATGATAAAAATACATTAAACAAATCAAAAGTCAAAATAAAAGAAAATGGCATAAGCTTGCCAACAAAAAATTGCTCTTTGGGTGGTGCTGGGATCACATATACTGCACTTCTGATGTTTCCTTCTATTTCAAGCAAGATTTATTAGTGTTACACTTCTGGACTCTCCCCATTCCTTTGTTCATTCTGTTTGGAGAGTTGCAGTCAGGAGCTTGGAGGTTTGCAGCTCAGCCATGTCTTCTTTTCTTTGACTTTATAATCCAGCTTCCTTTAGGATTTATGTTTTCTGATCTGTTGCTTCAGGCCGAAGTTAAATAGCAGTGTGTACTAACACAGGAAAGCCTGTGGTTGTCTAGTGCTACCTGATACCGGGTAGATATGATGGTTCAATTCTGAGTTTCAGTGTTATAAAGCTCATTCTTAGAGCACACTTGGGCAACATTGCCATATCAGCTTTATAGCTAATAAGTATTTTATTTATTTACTTTTAATATTTTTATTATCAATCTCATTAATATTTTTGTTTCAATTAGTGTTTTTAAATCCTATAAGAAAAATCAGGATTCAGATTATTATTAAGCTTAAATATTTTAATATTTAATATCAAATTGGTGTTATCATATATACATTTTTTCTATTAGAAAAATTCTCAAATTCAAGGAAACTTCATTCACTTCCCCTTCCCTTTAAATATAAACTTCAGGCTGAGCCTCTTTTTTTGGAATAGTAATATCAGGACAAACTTTATATTATGTGCTATGCAATTGAAAGAGGTCAAATGATAGATATTTATGGGATGAGATGGGTATTCTGTGGTGCTTATAAGTTTTTCAAAGCTGTTTACTTTCTAATATACAAAGAGGCTATTTTGTCTTTTAAATATCACATTATCTTTTGAGAATGGTACATAGTTTATTCTAAAAAAAAATTCATCAATGTTAAATAATGGTAGTAGTTTATAAAAAAGAAAAGCAAAGCAACCCCATAATTTAGGTTTTTTCCAAGTGGAACATATGGTCAAGTTTATTGGAAATTAAAAGGGAAACATCTGAATTTGGCTGCATATTATGAGAAATTTTACTTTATACTTATTGGTTGGCTGAATCCACTACTTGTCAACTCTACTTTGTTCTAAAAAAGTCACCTTGCCAAATGCCTGGGTTTTTATTGTGCCCACAGTTAGAAATGAAATTCGAACATCAGGCACTGAAATTTTACCATCTCATATATGTTTTATTTATGATAGATGCATTTGTATATTCTTTCTTCTGTTTTGCTTGTAGTGTATTCTCTTTATCTGTTTTTGTATGAGTAGCATAAATGGGGACTCATTCTGGGGAAACTTTGGGTTAATCATATTTTAAGTTATCAAAAAGCAATTGCATACACCAGAAGTGTAGCATTGCATTTAATAGTGGAAATTCTTTAGCAAAACACTGATAGTAGATATGGCAGCTGAATGATGTATTTCAGGAAATAGGAGGATGTCCTAGAAGTAACTTGTGGCTGTTTCTAAAGATTTATTAAAACTAAGCTGACACTTGCATCATTGATAGAGGTAATTTTAAAGCTCTTGAAATGCTACTGACCCTAAGATAATGAAACTACCACCTTATACACATTTATATTCTGTGGCATGGAATGTGGCTAGTGGTATGGAATGTGAAATGCTGTCATTATCTTCCAGAAGAATTCACAAAAGTAACTGAGGGCAAATGCATGGACGCTGAAACACTGCAAAGAAGGGTAGATACAGTGCTGAGTACCTGATGAGTGGTTATGTTTAAAAACAAACAATAATGATAAGGATTATTTAGGCAGTTAATAAATCATGAGGCTCAGTGATGCATATAGCTTCATAACACGGATTTCTTAAAAAGTGTTTTCTTTATCATGTATCACAACAGAGAATTTATATTATGCCCTAAAACAAATCAAATCCAATGCATATGAAAAGTACCATGAAATGTACTTAGAAGAGCCTTGCTGAGGTGAAGATATGTGCATATTTATGGCACAGACTGCCATGGGCTCCACAAATGAAAGCTCTGCTTATAATCCAAATAACATTTCTAACAGTATTTTCAGATAAGGAGAACGTGTGTTAAACTGCACTCAGAAGCTTCAAATCTTTAGGCTCATTCAAAATGCAGATTGTCCATATGAAATGGGATGATTGCTTTATATTGAAATTCAGCAGAAACATTAGTGAAAATCTATGATGATGGCTAACATTCAACTGCTTTGAGAGATTCAGCACTAAACTATGATTTATTAATCATGTATTTCTGAAAATAGTTTATTACACTGTTCTAGTCCTTCCCTTCTAATACTGATATTCACGAGTGCTGGGTAAAAAAATGAGTTTTCTGGAAAAAAATGTGTGAGACAAGTAGAGTGTGAAGAGGTCGGAGGATGTATAAATATAGAAGATACTATGCACAGATGAGTTTAATAGACGTTGCAGGTTAAAGATGTGAAACAGCCTCTACCCTCAGAATTTCACTTATTCCTTGGCAACTTCATAACCGTAGGTATTAGGCACAATTCTTCTGTGTTTTCCTGGTCAGATCCCTCTTTCATTGTCTTGGATAGATATTGTAAATCCATTCCCCTATAATTAAATTTCCTATTTCATCACACACACACACACCCCATTTTCAGTACAGAACTTCGTCTACAAATTCACAAAGACAAGAACTGCCTCAGTTAACTGTCACAATGTTATATCATAGCTGAATTCATAACCATTCTTTCCTCAAATAAGAATGGTGTTTCTCTAATCTTGTAGGTTTGATCTCACGTCTTTCCATTGGTCCATTCACCATCTATTTTCTATCCATTTCTCTCCATCTCTTGATTACAGTTCCCTGTTTCATTGGATATCCATTCTGTTTCTATATTTCCTATCTTATGACATATTTCTATTAATATTTAAGCTTTTATAAGTCTTCCAGATATATTTTTAAAGCCTTGCTTTGAGCTTGGTTTTCTCCTGTTATTGTACTATTTTTCTCCACCATCTTCTCATCCCTTGCTCTTTCACAGTCAAACTTCTGGGAAAGCCTTTTTTCACTTTCTAACAATCCCCTTATGTCTCAGTCTTCTGCCATCTAATATTCTAACTAAAACTGCTTTCTGAGAGAAATTCTGCTTTATCTCTCCTCTGTTTCTTCCTTCAAATGATGTCTTTCCTCTCTTTTCAGATACTACACAGTCCTCTTTTCTTTTTTTTCCCCCCTCTATATCAGGGTTTCTCAGCTTCAGTGCTATGAGGATTTGTACTAGATAATTCTTTGTTGTGGGGTATTGTCCTGTGCAGTGTAGGAGGTTTAGCAGCATCCTTGGCCCATCCCTGGCATTACCCATTAGATGCCAGTGTCATGCTTCATCAACACCCCTTGCTTGAGTCATGACAATACAAAATGATTCCAGACATTGACAGATGTCCCATGGATGAAATCAATATTGCCCTCTTGCCCCTGGTTAAGGAGCACTGGTCTATAGGTCTTTGGTGACTCATTCTCTCTTTCTCTCTCTTGCACGTACACGTACCTCTTAAATATTGATATCTGTAAGGTTGTACTCTAATCTCTGGTAACTTCAGATATTATCTGTATGTTTTTGGCTTACAATTTTCATGTCACAATGCTCCTTGTGTCCAATTTAAGGACATCTCACAAGTGCCTCAAACTTAGAATTTATAAAACTGAACTCATCACTTCCCATATCCACCCCCACAGCCTGAATATTCTCCTGTTTTCTCTGGATGAAACAACTATCTATTCAATTTCCAAGACAGAAATATAGCAGTCATCTTTGGCTCTTCCCTCTCCAAAATACCCCACATCCAATCAACAATATCTCAAAACTATGTATTTAATTTTCACAAGTATTCTCTCATTTCAGGAATACATAATTTCTTTTTTCAAAATTTTTTTAAATTTCAAAATATTAAGGGGATACAAATGTTTTTATTACATGGATAAAGTTGTGTAAGGCTTAAGTTGAGGCTTTTAGTGTGCCTATCACCAGTACCCAATAGGTAAGTTTTTAGTCCTCACCCCCTCCCACCTTCCTCCCCTCTTGTTTTCCAGTGTCCTTTACATCTCTTTGTGCCTGTGTGTGCCCATCGTTTAGCTCCTAATTATTAGAGAGTATATGTGATGTTTGTTTCTCCATTCCTGAGATACTTCACTTAGGATAATGGTCTCCACTCTGCCTTTGTGTCTTAGTCATAAATTATTTGCCTAGGCCGATCTCTAGAGGAGTTTTTCCTACATTTTATTCTAGAATTTTTATGGTTTCATGCCTTACGTTTAATTACTACAATATTTTTCATGTCTGCATTCTGATTTAGATATCTTTAAACAGCAGGGATAATGACTTTTCTAAAACAATAGCCTGATCTTGGAACTCTTCTGCTTAAAACATCTATAGTTCCCTATTATAGAAAGAGGAAAAAATACAGCAAACAAACTTGTTAATGTTCTTACATGCCACATGGTTTTTAATCATCTGAATCCTATTGTATTTCTCAATCCTGTATCTTGTCAGTTTTATCCATATAGAATTACTTCTAATTTCCTAGAATGTATCATTTTAGCCTATTTCTAGACTTTTGCATATGCTAAATTTTTTCTTCTTAGAACACTCCTATTTCATGATTTGCTGCAGCATCAACTGTTACTCACAGGTCAAGTCTAAGCTATCAGGATGCTTATTCAGGAAGCTTCCTTTAGTGTCCAGGCTTTTATGAGACCGATCCTCAATGTTTTCATGAAGCACTGTATGCCATCACATCATTACGTTGTACTGAGATTGTGTGTTTACTTGTCTGTGCCCTCAGCTGAGCATAATGTGGCTTGAAGCTAAAGGCAATGTTTTAGTTACCACTGTATCTATAGTGAATAGTACTGTGCCTTACACATAGTTAATGTCCACTATAGATTCAGTAAATTAACTTTAAATTAATGACTAAAACTAAGCTTTGTCCCACATATAACATTTCAGTTATTTTACTAAATCCCAGAATTGCTTCCCAAAGTTGATCTACTTGCTCCTTTTCCTGATTTTTTAGATTAATTGCTGTATTCATTCATTTAGTAAGCATTCCTTTGGCACTCAGAGTAATGTGTGCAGTGTTAAGCGCTGGCAGTACAATGAGGCCTCTACTGGTGGGAAAGAAGGACATATTACTGCTGTCCGTGGAATGGGATAAGTCAATACGATCTATCCAAGTATCCAACAGCAGCAGTTGAACTATTTGGGATGTGGGGTAAGTGAGGAAGGAGGACAGGTGACAAGAGAACACTTCTGGATCAAAAAGATCAATCAATAGATTGAGACATGACCGCTAAGTGGGAGTTAGCGAAGCAATAAAAGAGGGAGGGGAAGAGTCTTTCAGACAGTCCTGTGACACGATGCCAATAACTTTTTCTCTTACCCACCTTCATTTTGCTTTCACCACAGTGGATATGGGCCCATCAGAAAGCAACACATGGTCCTGTGACTGTGACAGGGATTTTGGGGGGCTGGAGAAAGACCTGTCTGGTGCCACACTTGCAGTCACAGGCTGTAACAGGTGATGCTACTCAAGTTCTGAGTTAACAAAGATAGAGGTAGCAGAAAAAGGTTCAGCACAGCTAGTGAAACTTTAGAAAGACCTGATACTTTCAACAAATATTTGATTAAATTCTGTCTAGAGATCAGCTTCTAGTAGATAACTTGAGAGAGAAGGAACAGAAATAGAAATAAAACAAGAAATGCAATACAAACAATGAACAAAAACTTGAATAACAACACAGATGCATTGTCCAGAAAGCAAGAGTTGGATCTTTGATAGAATAGGAATGACCAATAGTATAATGTAGAAAATAGAGTTGTATTTCCAAAGGAACTCCATATATGAAAAAGTCATGTTCAAAATAGTCAGAAACAATTGCAGAGAAATTTTTCATGGAAGGATGGTGACACCTTTTTCATGGTGGCCCTCAGTCTCCGTAGGTGATACAGTCCCATAGTTGAAAGGAAACTTAAAACCCATTCCTTCTCTGTCTTTCATGCAACACATCAACATGTGTGACCTTGGGTAGGAAAATTAACAACTCTGCCTCACTTTTCCCATTTGTAAAATGTGGATAATCCTATTTATGGAGATGATGTCAAGCTTAAGCACTAAAATTAAGTTTTGGCTGTTATTATTCACTTACATGAAGTGTCCAAACATAATCATATAAAATCTGATATGAAAACTAATACACAGCAAGGTCTAAAGCTATGATACCTTCATCAAATTTTTAAAAATATGATAAAACTCTTTTCTGGCAGTTGATTCATGTTAACTTTTAGGTACAGCTAAAATAAAAATTTCTAGGAGTTGGAAATCTAATATCTGGAAAGCTAAAATAATTCTTAGCAATATTAGAACATAGGATGACATGAGAAGTCTATATATCTCAAGCAATATATAGTAGTCTCATAAGGAACATCGTTAAAAACCCATAAGCTACATAAAATATGTATTAATCTTTTTTGGAGATAATTTGATAAAATAAATCTTTTACATGCCATGAAAGAGTAATAACCAAAATGTTAGTGCTTGATTAGCAAAAGTTGAAGATCTTTTGCTAAACATTCTCCTTTGATTCATCCTATACCTAATATATGTTTCATGGTTCATATACAGAGACAAATGACTTATATTTGAGATACAGTAAGCCCACTGAAGGTTTCTCACTCAAGAGGATTGTTAGGAGTTTTGTTTTCTTTAATGAAATTCCCCTCATCTTAACTAAACTGTTCACAGGCTTCTTCCTGATTTAGGCCCCTGACATGCCTTTTCTTAGAGCATTTACTTTAGAAAACTTATAATTGCAAATTCTTTCTCTGTCTTTTTAAGATGTTAATCTTCTCTCAGCCTCTTGTCAATTTTATAACCCAGCAATATCTTTCTCAAGGACTTGGGAGCCATCCCTTTGAAAGGTAATCACTGAAGAAGATAGTGCCCCCATCTCCCAGGCTCTGTGAGAGGGTAGAAGCCCAACTTGGTAAACTATAACTAGCAAATACAAATGGTCTTATCACCTTGACACCCCTTCTCCATCCTACAGAACTTTTCCACTAGCTTACCCCAGTGCTTAAAAATTTAATCCCAACCCTCTGCCTTTTGCTTCACAAGGAGTGGAATTGTCTCTCTCTCCTATTGAAATAGTCTTGAATAAAATCTTCCCCACTTGTTTAACTCCATCTGATGAAACTGATCTTTGATGACTGTGCATGGTAAATTGTTGACATACTCAAAGATTATCCCACAAAAGCTAATACTGGAATATAACTGATGGGATATGCTATTTTTAGGTTTCATTTTCTACATTAAGGATCAGGTTATGAATTGAACAGCAATTGAACCAGCTTCAAAATTGATTCTTGTAGAATATTCAAGTAAATGAGTATCAAATTTAGAAATTCTTAGACAATGCATAAGTTCAAAGAAAGAATAACATTCGATCTATTTTTTAATGCCTTTAAATATGGTCATTGGTGATATTATTTAAAGTATGAAAAAGTAAATTCTAAAACTGATTTCTCATCCTGTTTCCAAGCAATTTTTCTATTTAGGAAGGTAGGATTATCTGTTTAAAAGTATATTGACTTTCACATAACTTCAACATGTTTGCCAAATTTCATTTTAAATTTATATTAGAGTTGTGAAAGCTTTGAAATTGCTGCCTATCAAATTATTCACAGAATTATTAAAAAATGGCTTACTTAATGTGTCTCATTTATGCAGGGTTGTTACTAGAAAACTTACATGTAGTAGAAACTTGGGTTAGTTTCCTTTGTGCCAGGTAAATCTATTAAAAATTTGGTGGGGAGCACAGTTTGGGGGATGTCCACGATTGTAGCTCTGACACAGGCAGTGCATGGGCAATATATATAGCCAAAGTGTTGTACCCCCATAATATTCTGAAATTAAAAAAAAATAAATAAAATTAAATTAAAATACAATTTCAACCTAAAATTAGAGATTAACATAGTTTAGGGAAGACTGTGTTACACCCTTTTTGTAGATTGTATTCAATTCTACATTTAATGGTTTCCAAGCCACAAAAATATGAGCTAACCAACTATACTTTAAAGCAGTGGTCCCCAATCTTTTTGGCACCAGGGACCGGTTTCATGGAAGACAGTTTTTCTACGGACAGGGAGTCAGGGGATGAGGGAGGGTTGGGGGGGCAGTCGTGGGTGAGGCAACAGAGCTCTGTGGACCAGGGGTTGGGGACCACAGCTTTAAAGGACAACTTGTCAAAAAAACCAAAATAAATCTGTGGCCACTTCCTCATACTTTATCAATATTTTTAGTAAATAATTATATGAATGTCAATTGTAGATTGTTTATATATTAAATGCCTTTATTTACCTATAGTTTGTCGGTGAGGGTGTACATTTTCTTATAAATTGCTAAACTTGGCTTATCTATGGATTAAATCTTAGAGCAGCATTGAAGTAGTGCTTTCTCAATAATTATGCACTATAAAGTAGAATAATTCTTATGTGAATTAATTTTGAGGAAATAGAACTTTTGGTTCTACAAATCTCATTTAAAATGAAAAATTTAAAGAAATAATGTAAAGGGAATTCAGTAATAATAGAGAATATTTTCATTTTGATTTACTAATTTATATCAAAACTTGAATCTTATTAAGATGAATGTTTTTCTGAGAACTACTTGAAAAGGTGAACATTTGTAAAATTAACCATATTTTAAAAGCAATAAGGTTGTGCTCTCTATAAAGGCAGTCATTATGAAACCTTCCAAAAGTAGATGACATATTCAGTAATGGAAAAAATCACCAGCTAAAATTATTTGGTTTGAGTTAAATATAAAGACTCAATGGAGAGTGATGCATTTAGCTTCAAAATCTATGATATAGTATAGCATGGCAGGATGATACCTAGGATTACAGGTAGTGTTAAGTGGTTCAGTTGACACAAGTACAATGTCTGTCAATAATATGACATTTTTGCAAAACTTTGAGGAAGTAAACAAAAAGACATGGTGAATCTTCAACTACTGAAGGAGGATAAAGGAAAGTTATAGCCCACAGCATTTCTTTTCAGCATGGACTATATTTGAAGATTATGATAACTTCACGTAGTCATCAATGCAACTTTTCCAAGGCTATAAGTCTTGAAAGCACATAAGACTGCTATTTCCCAGTAATTTAAATGTATTTATTTAGGCTAAACCTGAAAAGATTAGGAGATGTTAGAATAGGAAACAGTTTTTAATAGGGTTGCCAGATAAAATACAGAATTTTGAGTTAAATTTGAATTTTAGAAAAACAGTGAGTAATTTTGTAGTATAAGCGTGTGCAAAATTGCATGGAAAAATTGCATGGGAAATGCTTATCGTAAAAGTTACTTGTTTATCTGAAATTCACATTTAAATGGATATCTTGTATTTTTACTTTCTAAATCTGGTAATTCTATATTTTAAAATATCTTTATGTGCATAAGCAGTTTGACTTCATCTATATGCCTTCAGTAAGTAGAATAAGTAATACTTAGCAGACATTATAGGGAGGCATAATTGGCTCTAAAAAATCAATTAGATGTATAAAGTTCACAAACTGGGAAAACAAACAAAATGAAACACAACAAAGTAAACAACAAAGCAGAGATTCCTAACTTCAGAAATGTTCAAGGAGTGACTGTTAGTGATAGAAAAGATTCTCCTTCAGATGAGATATTGACTCAGATGATGACCCTAAATTCTTTTCCACTTAAAGGATTCTATAAATCAAGTTTGTAAGGTTATCAGATTGGATAATGCAACCTTATTTAGTAACATTATTTAGATGTTACTCATATTTCCTGTTCAAAGTATTTTCAATAAATTTCACATAACATCCTATTACTCTCATCATTTTAAAAGTAAATGAAAGAGTTCTGTGTGAAAATAGGAATAATGTTCACTGTGGAATTCAAATGTTTTATCATTCACTCAGTAGATTTTGCTTTTAAAAAATGCGCCTATACTTTTTTTACCACTATCATTACACATTCAATTTCCTATTTGAGTACTGTTCTACACTGTAGTTTTTAAGAATATGAATACTTCAATATTTTTTTCTTCAGGATATTCATAAATCCTATCTTGGAGGATTATTTGCTAATTTTTTTACAATAGCTTTAGATTTAATAAGGTAAACACAGGAATGATATATTTGATATAAAACAAAAAATAATTATAAGTGCAAAGTTAAAATAATACAATTTAAAAATCTAATCACAAAAATCATAAAATTAAGTTATTTGACTGACATACTTATATTCTAGGGCAAAACGAAAGTCTTCATGTATTAAAGAATGGATTTTGTTATAAGACTTTGTGTATTTCTAAAATGAGAGTCCAGACTGGAGAGAGCCTAACTTAAAGAGCAATAAAGTATATATAAAATGAATAACTGTAGGAGTGTGTTATTTAGAATTTATAAAAATGATTTATTGTTGATTATAGTCACTTTGGTATTTGTGGAGATTGAAGGAGGTGGTATCTTAAAACCTAATACCATTTTGTTTTTCATTGCACTAGGTAATTGTGCCCCACTTCAATTACATTCAGTATTATTTCACCACATGTATCTTAGCACTTTATACTTGAAAAGCACTTTGCAATCATTTCCTAATGAAAAGTATTTATGAAAACTGTTCTTTTCCTTGAATTGTCGTATTGAGAATAAAAACTTGAAATATCTTATAAAAGAAAGAAACAACTAAAAGAAAAAAAGGACCTAAATATCAGAAGTGCCAATACCTAAGAAGAAATCCATGTATTCCAGTAGGAAACAAGGAATAAAAGTTTATTGAGACAAATCAGTTCAGGTCAAGAACCACTTACTGAATTCCTGTACATGTTAGACAAAGAGAAAGGATGGTAATCCAGAAGGGGGGAAAAAGCATGTTTCTTGCTGTCAAAAACCAGATAATATAGTTAAGGAGATAGAAAAGAAATGGGAAAAAAAGATGAATTGATCAATCACAGTTTGGAGTATTGGGGAATACTTCTTAGAAGTCTCATTTGAAGAGTAACTTGAATGAAAGCAGATTTTCAATAGGTAGAGATGGAGAGAACTGTGTGAAAAAGGCCGAAATATGAGAGTGTAGATGAAACATAAAGGAGGGGAAGTGGGGGTTTTGGATATTGTCAGTAGGTAATGAAATTGTCTACTGGGAGAGAGGAAGCAGCACTGGCTTCTGCATAATTGCTACTATCTCTGAACTATAGCATTCTTCAAGTATCTTTAGTGAGCTGGGCCAGAATCTCAGTGGAGTTATTGGAAGAGAATCTGAACATATTGGGTGAAATTTCCACTAAGCAGAAGGCCAAAGTGCACTAATAGGGAACTGGTATTAGTCCAAGCACAATTAGTCAAAGCATCTACTAATTGTACATGGCCAACAATTAATCTACCAGAGACAAGGGAAAAAAATAAAATTGTTTAGTCCTCAAGCAATGAGAAATGTTTGGCAAGAGTGACTAAAAATATCTAAAATATAACTTGAAAAACTTATTCCTTTGAATGTAGACCAAGCAGTTAAATTTTTCATCATATACATGATCAAAAAGACAAAAGACATGCAGAAAAATCATGAGTTAGCTATTTATATCAATTTTACCTCAAGAAACTAATTTACACTTCTTTTTTCAGTCTGACCAAATATAAACAAATGCTATTTAGAATTATCAACATAAATTTAATTTTATATATAAGTAATTGTTGGTATATTTTTCTGTTGATATGAATTCCATGAAACACTAATCTCATGATATTTTCTATAGATAATATTTTATGAAGTGACATAATTTTTGTAAATATTTACCTCAAACAGAGTCTTACCGAATCACTATAAATACTGGAATCTTAACAGTTCTTAGAAATTTACAGTAAAAAGAATATTTATTGAGGATCCAGCATTTCTAATACATATGTAACTAAGAAATGTCATTTTTTAGATAAATAACATTTATTAATATTCAGTGGAACTTCTGGTCCCCTGAACATAATTTGTGAAACACTAGTGAGTGAATTCAGGTGCTCCAATCTAATACTTATAAAACTAAGTGTGGTAGGTTTCAGTCATTCTAAGCCAATAGAAAGTAGGTCCACAATAAAAAAATAAACCCCAAAATAACCACTCACCCATAGAAACAAAAATAAACACATCACTTCCAACAAATCTTTTTCCTTAGAAGATAAAGTATTCCAAACAGCCTTTTAAATGGTTGCTTCTTTTCAAAAGGAGAAAGATATTTTGTGTGGGTCATTTCAGCTCTCCAGTGTTCCTGGAGACGACAGGGAAAAGAAAGACGCGTTTCGGTAGTATGTTCCACGTTCTTTCCCTCCTTTTCTCTGCAACGTTAAAACTTGTTTCCCAAGAGTTTTCAGAGGAAAGAGACGTCAGAGGGTTTCTATTAGGATAATCCCAATTATCATAATAAAGGTAAAGGGAGAAAAAGAGGAAGAAATAAAAGGAGGAAGGGAGGAAAGGGACAAAAGTGAGAGGGGAGAGTAAATCCCTGGTGTATTATTGACCATGAATAAATGTCTATTCATTTAGACCTTTTCACTGTTTCATATCCATTGCTGAAATTTTCCCATAACTTTTTTTTTTGCCTACATTTCTGCCCATTCTTGTTTATTTTCTATCTACCTTCCATCAAATATGCATTCAGTATTCATAGACTATTTCTGTACACGTGAGTGTGTGTACGTGGTGTGTGCACGTGCACATACTTTCTCGTACGTGTATCAACCGTATTTCTCGCTTCGCTTACCTTACCTTGGTTAGGTTTGTATTGCCCTCAACAGCTAAGTTTCTCAAGAGATTTGCCTACACGCACTATCCATTGCTCACTTCCCATTCACACTTTAACTCTCTCCAAAATGTGGCCCCTGTGCCAAATAAACTGCTCTTCGTAAAACACTGTTGTTTGCTTGCTGTGGCTCCCAACTTGGGCCTTCTTGTCAACTCCTCTTACTTACTGTCCTGAGCTGATCTCCTCTTCTATAGTGCTTTTGAATTATGCGTATATATCAAAAACTCCTCTGTTTCGTATCTACCCTTCATTGCTGGTCTGACCTCAACACCCATTTTCTCAAGATAGAACCTTAGTTGAGAAACCCTCATTAACCTAAATGCTAGCAATATTGAACTTGCTTTTGTTCACTTTGAGACCTCTGATTATTTCTCTGCATGAAGTACTCCTCTACTCCCCAATTTTGTGCTAATTTCTACCCTTTCTTTATTACTGAAGCAATGAAAATCCTTCATTCTAGATGTTTCTAAACACCACCACCCCCAGCACATACAAGGCTCCTTTGCTGCATTTCCACATTATAGCAATTATCAAGCTCTGTTATATCTATTTGTCTCCCTGAAAGAATGAAGCCTTGTGAGGGAAAGGAACTTGACTTAATCTTCCCATATACCCCATGCCTACAGCAGTTCCTGGCAGATAGTGACTACTCGGTGGTATTGGTCAAATGTATCAATAAATATCCAAATGTATTAAAAGGTTAGTTGTTTCTGTGTATCTCCAATTCAAAGGGACTGCTATATTTTAGGCCTTTAGGACCAGATCCTTCTTAGAAATGACGCTAATCGGTGAAAATTCTAGCTTTGTCAATGTCCAGAGCTGCATTCTGGGTCAGAGAAGAAAAGGCATCAAAAAGGAAGAAAGAAAGAGAGGGACAGAGGCAGGGAGAGAGGGAGAAAGGAAACTTAAAATATAAGACAATAGGAAGAATAATCAGGAACTGATAAGTCGTTTACCTCAAAGTGGGGCAGTAAACTTGTCACGCATTCACTAGGGACCCTGTGGTAGATAGTCTGTCATTACTCAGAGTGAGAAGGGAAAAAGAGGTATTGATCTGGGAGGGGGAAAAGTGAAGAGAAAAAAACAAATAAGTGTTTCGTTTTCTGAACAAATGCTTGGGAAAATCTATCTTTTATTTCATTATCAGAGACTGTAAAGAAATATGATATTCATATAAATCATAAATTGGTAAAAAAAAAACTTTAAATTAATAAAAAAATAGGATATTTAAATTTTGCAAATGGTTTATGTGTAACTCAACTATAGCCTTAAAAAGAAAACATGTTAAATGCTGTAATCCTCAACTAATCCCCAGCAATTTTCTAAATTAGATAAAAAGGAATTTGTATCCAAGGACAAGAGAAACCACAGAGAGAGAGTCTAGCAGAGAGTGGACAAATATCACTAATGACCAGAAGGGAATGACTGTGCTTTATTCATACGAAACAGAATGAAAAATCAATTCAACGTTTCACCAGAAAGCACAGGAGCTCTTTTTCATGCAGCAGAAAAGTAATCAGAAATGTGGGTTCCCAGGAGCATTTAGGCATCACAGATGTATAGAATGTACAAACAATTGTAAAATGTTTAAGGGAGACTAGAATTGAGAAAATTGTAGAAGCAGGGAAAAATAGTAAAAGGCTTATCACAGAAGGAGTCTTATGCTGATTGCTAAAATTTACCCCAAGTAATTGCAGCATAGCACAATACATTTGAAACTTCAAAACTCATCAAATGATTTTGTTGACAAAGCAAATAGCAAATATATTCTCTTAAACTAATGGGAAGAAGGCAGGAAGAAAATGCAATACAGGTTACAGGACTGAGAATCATAACTGTTGAAACTTGAAGGAAACCTGAAGATAAATACTAACAAGTGGGTAGAGAGTTGAGACATGAGCCCAATCAAACTAACCTAAATAAGGACCTGAACTTAGATGTCACTTTATTTTTACGCACTTCAGTGTTCTTTACAAAGTGATAGGTCCAAGTGAGATGAATTCCAAATTCCCTTTCAGCAAAAACTTTCTGCAGTCAGGGATTGAGCCTGTTGCTCACAAGTTTCACCCTAAATTCACTGATTGATTGCATATTTATTGAGTGAAATACACCATTTAGGTGTGAGGCATTGTGCTTGATTTTAGGGACACTGAATTGAACCACGAAGAGTCCCTGCATTCACGAAGCCCAAAGTCCATTTGCTTTCTCCTTACTAACAGCTGCACATTTTACCCTCTTTTTACATTTCTTGGTTCCTTGATCCTTAATTTCAGTGGTCATATCCTCCCCATCTCAGTCGCTTTCCACCACACACACTACCCAGAACCTGCATTAACCACAGCTGTACCTTTTCCAACATAACCATTTTAACAATTTCACCTCTGCTACAATCTTCTCTCTTTCCAGCATACTTTCTGTAGCATTTGTATCCCGACAATTATTTGATTCCCATTGTGGCCTTTAATCAACTTATCTAACCTTCCTTGTTCTCAAGTGCCTTGGTTCAGTCCATGGATTTCTTTTCTTTCTATAGACACTCATTTTCTAGGTGATCTCAGCCAGTCCCAACCATGTGATGGTAACTAGTAAATTTATTATACATCGTAGCGCTGACATGCCCTCTGAGCTTAGGACCCGTATATCCTGCTCTCCTCACTTTGGTGTCTAATAGGTATCTCAAGCTTAACATGAGCAAAACACCATCCTGCACTTTCCACCCCCTCCACAAAAAATGAGGTTTTGCTTGTAATGTTTTTCATCTTAATATAATACATGGTACCACTACTCAGAGTTGGCCAACAAAGAAACTCTTGAGTCATCTCTGATTCCTCTTTCACATATCCCAGGTGCTAGCCATGAACATATATTGTATGCTTTACTATTTTAATTTTTTCAAATGCTATATAAATCTTATCCCAACACACTTACGCTACTGCAGTTACCCAAGCCAATCTCCTCTCCTACGTTGGCTTTGCAATCAAAACCTTCCTAATCAGTCTCCTTGTAGCCTGCTGTCTCTTCCATACCCCCTCTATTTGTATTAATATCACAAATTACTCTTACTCCCTCTTTTCCAACATGCCAATGGTTTCCCTTAATACTTATAATAAAACTCTGACTGTGTTGTACAAGTTATAATATGATCAAACCATTCTACCTCTCTAAACTGATTTCCAACTACTTTTCAGTAACTATGTCTGCTGAACTGAAATTGCGAGTAGGCCCAATGATCAAACATAAAATAAAATGGAAAATTAACTATGTTAAATAAATGTAGTATAGCAAAAAATTCTAGATTGTCCACTTTAGGGCTGGGTGACTTGAGCTGTTGTGTCCTATCCCTATGATCTCCCTCCCTTCTACTTGCCCAGTCTAAGTTTGTATAAAAAGTGGTGAAGCCAATGTTATGGGCCCTTCTGACCTGGTGGATTTCTCTACCTGCATAGATCACTGACAACCTAGAACTTTGAGCACTTATCAGTGAAGTATGAGTACAGTACCCGGCGGATGTATCCAATTGTGCTAATATATATCACTGAGATCATGTACCTCCTTTGCACTCATGTGGTTTCTGTGGAAGTAGAAAAAAAAATTGTGTATCCTGAGCTGAGTCTCAGTGATAATTCTCACCAATCCTCAATGCTGGACCAGTTCTTTATGTTCTAGATTTATCAGGCCCTAGTCTGTTCTTTTAAAACACCAAGCATCCCTGTACCTGGGTTTTGTACTTACTATAGCCTCTATCATGAATGTTCTTGCTGCAAATAGTCATATGTTTGATTATTTTTTACTTCATTCAGGTCTCTGCCTAAATGTTATCTTTGTAGATAAACTTTCCCTGGATATTGAGGAAACTCTTTCTGCCACTCTATTGTCCTTACTTCTGATATATTTACTAACTGATAGTACATTAACATTTTCCACTTCCGTGGCTGATTGCATCACTAAGCTCTATGCCTCACAAAGTTTTATGCTCTATTTTTCTCAATATTGTGTCCTAGTTCTCCAAGTAGTTTCTACCACATATAACTCTTAACAAAAAATGTGTTGAATAAATATGAAGTTACCTAAAGGTAAGCCCAACATACCTCAATCATTTAGTCCCTTGAAAATCTAAGCTTCAGTGATGTTTATGTTCATTCTAATTTGTTAATATCTCAGATACTGTTTTCTCTGCAAACATCTATAGACAAATTCTGGCCACAACTTATCTTCCAATTTGTCTCATTTTTTCCAGTCCCAACAATCCTGATCTGCTACCTTATCAAGTCCTTGAGCCTCTTAACACCCACTTCCATTTTTTTCTTGGCTAATACAGCAGCTCACTTCACCCCATACCCACACTCAGTTATTTTTAAATTATTTCTGTGCCTTCCCACCATGGTGGTTTACTTGAGTTTCTCATTTTTTTCCTTGAATCCCTCAATATGTCAAATTCCACATTAACTCTTTCTGAAATTCCAGATTTTGAGTAAATTCTAAATTATATTTCTCCTTTTCAGCAAAGCAGTTTCACAGTGAAACAGGAGAACCATCTGAGCAGTGGAGTTTCAATAAATGTACATTGAATTCCAATCTCAACTGAGATATCAGTACGGCTCAGGAAACCCTTTGTGTCTTGTTCGTCTCCTTTCACTACCATTAGCGGATGTGATGAAGCATAGAGAGTGATACCAAGCTATACATCTATCTCAAACACCCTCACCCTCAGAACATTATTTCACTTATTCCTTTACAAAGGGAAAATAAGAGATCAGGGTCTGTAATTCATGTGTGTTACACAAATCACCTAATCATCTCTATACATAGTTCTTCCTCCTTCAATCTCAGACATAGTGATGCTCCCTGTCTCTCTTTTCCTTTTATTTTGCTTTTCATTTAAGCAAAATTCCTTAATTTTGACCTCATTCTATTCTCTTTCCTCTATGGTACTATGTTTACCAATTTTCCTTTCTCTCTTAAATATTTAACAACCCCCAAGCCTACTCATTCTTTCCCATCTATTTATTCTTCCAGAAAACTCAAAGTCCAATACCATGTTTTGATAAAGCCTTTCTGACTTTACCTGGGTATTTTATTTCTAACTCTTTGTATCTTGATGCAGAAATTATATATATTACCTAGGCCAAAGAGCCGGCTGTATCAGCACAGTCATGTAAATGAGTAGTACAATTAAAACCTCTTCTGATTTTTGATTTGCATAGTATTTCTGCTGTGTAAAATGGATGACAATTAGATGAATTGTGCCTGTGTATATGGCTTCTCTAACATACCATGAAACACCTCGAGGAAGAGATTACCTCAGTCTATATGCCATTTTCCAGCTACGTTGTTGAAATAATTTCTTAAAACTATATATAGCACATAAAAGAATAAATGAATGCATTTTTTAAATCTCAGGGAAAGCCAGAATTGTTCCTAACCATCCAAATCCCCTATCTATCCTTTACGATTAGGTTTATGCTTATAAAAATGATACCTTGTAATAGAATATCCTTGACAAAGTTTTAACCTACAAAATGTAGAGGTAGAGACTTTCCCTCAAGATAACCAACTTAAAAAAAGTCATCATTCATGCTAAAAAATGTTCTGGTGGTCAATAAATTAAGCATATATGTTTATCTAGGAACCACAGAAGGATCTTCATAAAAAACTTTATTCCTTTACTTCTTACCACTGTCTGAGCACTAGTCTCAGTGCATTACCTCTTTCCTACATTGTAAATCCTGAGAATTAATTTTCCATTTTGTCTGCTTGCAAGAAGCAAAGCAAAAGTAAATTTCCAAACCGATATAAATTAACATAAAGAAGATATTTATTTTAACCCAAATTAATTTTTAACCCAAATATATTTGGTACAATAGGACTAATATCACAGATGCCAATTTGATTCTTGAAGGCTTTGGGAGTGTCTTCTCTTCCTTTGCCATCTCACTGTCATCCTTGGTTGAGCAACCAGACTTTAGGCGATGCTAACAAAGGAACCCACAAGTTAGCATTCTGCTTGAGAGGTGACGTATGTTTTCTCACCCTGGCAGTTCCAACAAATGTATTTATCTGCTGAATTATTGCTGGCCCTCAAAAGAGTCACCATCCATCTCTATATTCCTGTATTCTCCATTCCCACCCCTGGCCCTGTTCTGGGTCTTGGTATCATTTCTCTTCCATTTCCTAGTAAATAGGTAATGGAAGCGAAAAGAGCCATTGGCTTGATTGCTGGAAGTGAGGAAAGTCTTGCAAATGTTGCTGCCAACACAATCAATATGAATAACATATGATAATTAAAATAAGACTTTCTAACATGTTTTTGGAAATGTCAACCAGAAATAATAAGTATAAATCAGGGCCAAACATTGTTAAAAGTCTGAGTCATGTAAAAGTAAGTTTAGCTGTAGATAGAAAAAAATTATTATGGCTTCCATAACATAGGAACTTCATTCTCTCACAAATAAAGAAGTGTGAAGGAAGCCAGTTGGGGGCTTGTCTGATGGCTTCATAACCATCAGTGGTCTATGCTCCCTCTATTCTATCATTTTCAGCAGGCATCTTCATCCTAGATCACCGCATGGTCCCAGATCCTTCTGGAGCTCCAGCCATCATATCTGAGTCCCAGGCAAGAGGAAGAAAGAAGGGTCAAATAGTATGCCCAGTTTGAAAGTTAGATGGACAAGTTCCAAAGTAATTGAGAATCTTTTTGACTTGTGAATTTATAATTATTGCATCAAACTTAACCAAAACTAACGTCTTTAAAATAGGATAATTTAAAGATCATTGTGCCTAATTATGTATCATTAAAAATGATCTGAATATATAACAGTAGTCATACTTTAGGTTTGTATTTTCTTCGATACAGATGTAATTTGCTTTTAACACATGATCTAGCAATGCTATTTCTTTAAGAGTCCTATCTTCTTATATGCATATTAATAGTAAAAATTTAAAAAAATAGTGAGCTATAGCTATATTATTTCATGTTGAATTTAATGATGCATAAAACCACCGAAAGTCTCAGCCTTTTCACATTTAGGCGAATTCAAATGTGTGGTGATTCTGAATTAATGAAATGTAATTAAAATGTTCTAAGACATGCCATAGACACATTAGCTTATATCATAAATGACTTGTCATACATTTTGTAACTGTTTCTGAAGGAGTATAGAAACCGACTCTATTAACTCACATTAATTCAGGCTCTCGAATTCAAACTTTAAGTTCCTCTGAAAATAAGCAAATCAAACATAGATAAATAAGAATTTTAATTAAAATGAATGTTTGATTAATATTCTGCTTAATTTGAAGCTGTTGCTCAATAAATTCTTAGAATTTGGGATCTTACATGGAATTATAACTAACTAAAATTCATTAGACTTTTATACATGGTTAAAGTTTTGCAGCAAACATTGCATTCTGGTATAAAGTTATTTGGAAGGCAATTCTAGGTTTTTCTCCCGAATAAAACCCAGTGCAAACTATTCTGTTATTTCTCTTGAGAATCTTTGTTTTTGAAACATATATAAACTGCATTGATGTTGCAATGGACATGTTTTAGGCAAAGGTACACTGGAATTTTCTTTAAGTTTCATAATACAAATTGATTACCTAGTGATCCAAATTTTGAATATAATATTGTTTGTTATGATTTTAGTATTTATCAAATACATTGGAAAACAAATCTTGACAGTCAACAAAGTTAAACATTTTTAAAAATAATTTGCTGTTTAAAGAATCCAGAAAAAAATTATAACTTGGCATTCAAAAACCCTATTTAAGCACTCTGAAGTATAACAATAAATGATTTTGCTTAAGTTCAAAACAGTATTATTTAAATAGTCTATAATTAATTTAATCTATGACATTAATTGTCAAATGTACTTCATAATAGAATAGCTGTCACAGCTTAATTATTATACTTTAGGTAGTACTATCTTCTTCACATATTAACTTTGGTGGATTTGATAAGAAAAAAATATGCTGCAAAGCATAAATGATCAAGGCATCATCAAATTCGTTTGCTTGATTACTCTTTCTTAAGAAAAAATCAGTAAATCTGTAAAATATAGCTCATGAGAGCTTTAAAGGCAAAGTGTGTCTAGAATTCACCTTTCAAATTTGTGTGTAGGCCTATCCTTCTGTCTCTTAGTCCTTCCTGTTAGGATCTAGGTCTATCCTTGTACTAGTTCTGCAGATTCTTCCCACTGGCCTTCTACCTGGGTGCCACACTTTTTCTTAATTCACCTCTTGCCTTTTCTCCAATTCCTCTGTAAAATCAAAAGAGATCTTAAAGATAATGGAGCTAATCTAATAAACTAACAGAAAGTGTCAATGACTTATATGGGTTTGAGATTTTTATACTGTTTCTGGAAAATTTACCATTTAATGGGAGGGACCAAGCAAGGCAAGTAGAGGAAAAAGATGTTTGGGGTCAAAAACATGTATTCCAGGTACACTAACTTAAAGCACACAGGCACCTGCCCACCTTATTTGAAACTAAAGCTGACTTAGTCAAATATTTGGAAGTCACTTTTTAAAAATTAATCAGATAATATAATACCTTAACATAGAGAACTTTTGTCTCCCTGAATTTCTGTGATTTGCTATTTTGTGGGTAATAATTAATGAATTATGCCACATTGTCTAATTTTATGGGAAAGAAGAAGATGACAATTACACTGAGGACTTTGATTGAATGTTCACAGCTGGGCAAACACCATATACACAATATGTGACTTTTTTAAACAATGCAGTATATGGAAAGGATAGCTAAAGCTACTTCCATAGCAAGGCAGCTCTTTCAAGGTTTCTTATATAGCCTCCCTGTGCAAAACGATCCCACATGACTCTTCAACCCCAGTGGATATGTGTATTAAGGTGTGTCTGTCTAGACAAGAGCTGTAAGTGCCATTCCTTATTCAACCTTAGCTATGAGGTGATAAAGTGATGTTTTTCTTCCTAAGTAATAATAAATAACCACTCTGGTTGGCTGTGTTGTTTTAAAAAAGTCCCTGGAAATGTATACACCTATGTGTAATGATGTAGGACACAGCAGAAGGAAGATGATATATGTCTTATAAATAAAAATGATAATGGTAGTGAAACCAAAATAAAATTGATGGAAACATGCTGTAATCAGAATAGCTTTGTCTCATGTATAAATAGCCATTCCTACTCTCAGTTTAGCCACTGATTGTTTGGGCTTGGGAAACCTCTGGATGGCCATAGCACGTTAATAGATCTGGAAGTGGCCTTCTAAGTGTGCCTGTTGTGTTCCGGTCAGGAGATGTCAGTACATAACTGGCTCAGGTTTGACAGAAAGACTTAACCTCACCACATGTCATGACAGTTAGTTAATTGCTGTAACTTCTACCATAGATTGTAACCATGGTTGTTATTTTCTCTTCAGAAAATAAAGAAAATAGTTAATGAAAGATATTTTTATGAATGGCCATGAGAAAAAAAAAATAGTTCACATCCAGAAGACCATCATTTTCAGAAGTTGCACTTTGCAAAGCAGGCTGTGGAAGTGATTTTCTCAGGCTCCCTTCTGGCCAATTCATGGAACAACAGTAATCAATCACAATTGTTTTATAGAATTGAGTTGCTGGTACCATGTCACAACAAACTGATTAAACCCTCCCAGAAGAAATCACCAACTTTATTGGGACTAATGGTATCTAAGATCTTAAGTTAGAAAGCTGTTTTCACTTACCCTTCAAGGAAAAGTCTTGCTTCTGAAAACTCAGCAAATCTGATTTAATTTTTTTTTTCAGAATAGACCTCATCCAAGTAGCACACTATGCCATTTTCAGGATATCAAAGGATATTGTGCTTTTAGTATAATAGTGACAATCTTCCTTTCAAAATGTTTTATTAATTAACCCATCTTGCTACTGAGTGTGTCATCAAGTTATTGTCTACCTTTTCTCACAGATGTTTACTTTGCTTCTTATTTTAATATATTTAATATGGCTGTTAGCCCAGTTCTTTGTTCTTTATTATATGATTTGAAAATCTTATGTGTGGTTTCAAAACATAAGTATTGTCAATTTTTGATGCCTCATGATATTCAATAAATGTTATTTAACATAGTTTCTCAGCATGCTGTTAACCTCAAGGGAGGATTGAGTCAGGATTTTCTCATCCACTGTAATAAAGAGACAATAAGGGATGTGCTTAGGCTCAAACCAATAGAATAATTTTTTCCTATCTTTCTTCCTTCCTTCTTTCCATCCTCCCTTCCCCTCCACCTCCTCCTCCCTTCCTTTCCCTTTCTTCCTCCTATTCTACACACATCCTTGATCATGATAAAAGCTGCACAGGCCATCTGAGTCCTAAACTAGTTTGTCGAAATAATTCATTATGCATTTTAAAATGTATGTTATTACCTCCTTAACAGTGAAAATTTTATATTTATAATCATTTAGGAACAATAGAGCTCAAACATATGAAATTCTGAACAAATGGCTAACAGTTTACTTTCAAATGAAAACAATAAACTCCCTATTTAAAACAAAAGCAGTTAAGCAAGGAAGCAAAAGAATTATCTTAGTTTTTTTTCAAATAATATATCAGACAAGTCTTCTACTGGAAGGAGTAGAGACGAGGCACCAAAAGATCACTTAGACCATTGCAATTACCTATTTGTGATATAAAAAGGACCGTGGTTGTGGCTATAGGTCCAGGAAAGAAGATACAATTTTTAAGAGACTTTTCTGAGATATGCTCAATAAAATGGTACAAAATGAACCAACATATATAAGATGCAACTATAAGAGAGGATTTTCAAGAAGTAGATGGTGAAGACAAGTATAAAAATGCAACGTGTAAGTCCTAGATCCTGAGAAATGAAAATACACACTGGGCATGATCGTTGATAGTGGTAGATGTGAGATCATGAAAAACTGAAATTGGGATAGACACTGACAAGGTTTAAAATATTTGCATGATACATTTATCACTTTACACATAAGGAGCTGAAGCTCAGAGAGGTTTTGTTTTGTTATTGTTGTTTGTTTGTTTTTTACTGGCCTATAATCATACAACATATAAGGACTGAGTTAATACTGCCCCCTGATCTTACGACTCAAAATTTGTGGACTTTTCTACTAACAAACTGCATTAAACATTAAAGGCAAGACAAGGTCATTCTAATCATTTCAGATTTGAAACCCGATAAAACATAACATTGGTAAAATGATCATAATGTGAGTATAGGATGACAAAACTCACTTGAAATCAGCTGACCAATGGATCCAGAAGATATTTTAAGAAATATTATATGTTCTATAAAATAACAATATCTATCATTGAGGTACAAGTGTAGAAGGCATAGAAACTATGGTGGCAAACAAATTAACTTCTCATACAAAAGATGTTCTTTTGGTAGCAAAATGTATACATGTGCAACCACAAAGCAAAACAAGATTAATTTTACAAAATAAATTCTCAACATGCAAGAGTAAACTCTTCAATTGTACAGATAATAAAAACAGAAGACTTCAGAGAAGCATCCTTTATGTTCTATTCATAGACATGGTAATAATACAAAAGACCTTAAGTAACAGTCATGTGTATAATGATAAGAAAAATAGTAAGGGATATGCACCTCATGAGTTAGAGTATAAAGCACTTTCACTTACATTTTCATAATACACTGCAAGGTGTGACTAGAAGATTTGTTATTTTTCACCATTTTTCAAATATTAAAGAAAGAATCAAAGAGCTAAAGCAGTTTTCTCAGGTTACATAGCTATTATGATCTCAGGACTTATGTTTTGAAATGCTTTATGTTCAAGTTACAAACATATAGAAGTACCAAAACATTGAGACATATCTTAAATGACCATATGGGTCTAATGTAATCCTTTGAACAAGTCTTAGGGTGAACTTAATTACCATTACGTATGCTTTTTGATTACCTTTAGTTATTTTAATAAGATTTTCTGGATAAAGTTTAAGCTTATAATTTGATGCAACCTTTTCAAATAGACCTTTATTTTTAAAGTTTTTATCTTGTTGACATTATACAATTACCTGAGTTTATTTCAAATTTTCATTGGACAAGTAGTAAATTATACATGTATTATCAAATTCATATACTGAGGTAGTTTGTGTGTGTGTGTGTGTGTGTATGTGTGTATTTGTAGTTGGTATTCTTAATATATGACTTTTCAGCAAAAAAATGCTGGAGATTATTTTTGCCACAGTAGCTACTCCTATCATCCCATTTTACAAATAAGAAAACTGAGGCAGAGTGTTGTTAAATTACTAGTTCCAAGTTATACAGCCAATAAAGAGTGGGTCTTCAGAGTACATGATCATATTAATTAATTTAATTCTCACAACTATGTTCTTAGGTTTTTTTAAAATTTCTCATTTCACCGATTACAACTCTCAGTTTCAGCTAAGTGTCAAAGACAGAATTGAAATGTAAGTATGTAAATTTCTTTGACTGTCTTGAAGACCTCTCAACCTTAGCATTCCCAAATTGTAATCAGAAATTACATTCTCCTTCCTAAAATCTACTGCTCTTGCTATATCTTGTCGAGTTAATGACAGAAGTTGACCTTAAACTAGCTTCCCTCTTTCTTTTCCTAATCTCTCCTTATCCAGTCACAAAATCCAGAATAACTCTGGAATCTGTACCCTCTCTGCAGCGTCCATTTCGTCTCTGTCTGTTCTGGTTTAGATCTTTATGCCCTGTTTCTCTTGGACTATGGCAGGGGCCTTCCTCTAGTTTACCTTTATAAAGTCTCTTCCAACTCCTATCCATCCTAATTCCTGGAACATTATATTTCTAAGATAGAAATTTGTTGTATTATTTCCCCTTATAAAAAGCCATTGATAGTGCCTTGCTTCCCTTTCCTATAGAATAAACACTACACTTAAGCTGAATAATGGGACTTTAGAGTTGCCCTTAAGTGAGACAGGTATGGCTATTGTCGAAGCAAGTTTCATGAGGAAAGATCAGTTTAGGATATACAACATGTGCATTAGACATCTAAGTAGAGCTGTCAAATTAGCATATGTGTATATAAACATCAAGTAATTATGAGATAGTTTTATTGAATCCTATGTAAGCAAATTAAATCACCAAGAAAATGAGTGCTGACATAGAATGACTGACGAGGTAAGGAGAAAACCAAGAGAGAATTGCATCCTGAAAGACAAAGGAAGGAAATGTGTCAGAGAGGAGGGGATGACTAACGTTTTCAAATGCTGCTGGTAGGTAAAGTCAGGTTTACATTCCAAATTGAAACTTGAATTTAGAAAGCACCTAGAATATAAATTTTGATGGACTGGTGGGTTCTAAAGCTTGATTGGCGTGGTCATAAGAATGAATTGGAGAAGAGGACTTGGAGGTAGTGAGTGTGAACAACTATTCTGAGATGTTGTGATGAGTCTATGATGAGATCTGGATACAAAATAAGAACAAAGAAATGGGGTGGTAATTGGTATGGGAAGGCAGGTCAAGTATTTTTTTCAAGAAGGGAGAAATATATAAAAGTGGTAGCTTCATGCTGATCGTAGTAATTCTTTGAGAAAGAAAAGTTAATGATGTGAAAGAAATAATGACTAGGAGTGGATTGATAGAACTATGTCCTTCAATGGGCAAGAGGATTTGGAATCTTTCACCCTAATGAGGATAGCAGTTAGATTGAAACTTCTAAATATTAGCAATGGTAAAAGAGTAAAAAAGCAAAATGGGTCTGTAGATACTTGTAGGCTAGTAAATATGGTAGCCAGTTTCTGTGGATGTTCCCTTCTGATAATTATTCTTATTTCTCAATGAAAGAGGAAGTAATATTATTACCTGGAATTAAGGTAAAGAAGGGAACTCATGAGTAAATGGAAATTTATGAGTTAGGTTAGGACATGAAATAATTAACTTGTTTTAATTTCAAACTTATGTGAACATGTTTAAATTACGGGTGATGTACTTATTAATCTTATATCCTTAGTCTATCTAAATACCTAGAATATATTAGGCTAAGGTCTTAATCCATTTTGTGTTTTGTGCTGCTATAACAAAATATCACAGGCTGGGTAATTTATAAAACACAGATATTGATTTGTCATAGTTCTACAGGCTGAGAAGTCCAAGATGAAGGCACCAGAAGGTTTAGCTGTGTGGTGAGGGCTGCATCCTTTGGAGAGCAGAAACACTTTGCCTTCATATGGCAAAAGGTAGAAGGACAAGAAAGCTGAATCCTGAGTGAAGCCTCTTTTTTAAGGGCCTTAATCCCATTCATAAGAAGAGGAGTCCTTGTGACCTAGTTGCCTATTAAATGTGCCACCTCTTATTACCATCACTTTGGCCATGAAGTTTCAACAACTGAATTTTGGAGGCAACACATTCAAACCATAGCAGCTAGTGATAACAATAGCAATAATAATGCTAAAATAATAATAGCTTAGATTTATTGGGTTATTATTATTTGCCAGGCACTGTTCTGGATGCTATATATGGATTATCTAATTTAATCCTTACAACAAATCTAAGAATTAGGGAAGAGAATATCCCCATTATACAGATGAAGAGATTTGTATATTAAAAATAATGTTTTGCCCAAGATAACACATTTAATGGGACAAGTTGATAAAATTTTTAAGAAATTGTCTCAAGTGTGGATAAATTTACCAGGACTCCAGAAGGTTGAGAGCTTTCAGGACTCAATGTTGAAGTATTGGCCAATTTGATAAGAAAGATGTGATATTTTGGAACAGAATTAAAGGATCTACCCAATGCCCCTGACATATACTTTATAAGTGACCACATATTTAAGGTCCTTGTAAGGGTTTTTCTACATTTATAAACAAGCACCAGGGGCAGTATGGTAAGATGTTCTTCATAAAACAAAGTCTTCAAATGTTGTTTGAAACCATCCAAAAAGGAAAACTTTAAACATACTCCTTGAGGTTAGGGTGTACACCTTAGAGCCCTTTAAATCTCCAGCAAGTTGAAAATGATAGGAATTTGTTGATACTGATTATGAGGGTGATGATTTCATGGCTTTTTAAATCCACATCTCTGTATGCAGATAGCAATCACCTTGAAAGACTGATTGTTAATGTTCAAATTGCCTTTTGTGCAAAGCTGACAAATTTTAGACCAAATTGCTGTTGGCTATGTTTTCGGAAAGGTAGATCTTAATAATGACATTTAATTTTTCTTTTTGAACAAATGAATGAGTTTCAAGAATGTTTCTACAAAGACAGAGCACTATATAAATTCCACATGAAAGCGAACCCTAATTTAAAAAATAATACCCTAATGATGCCTAATTACTTCCTTGAGAATAAGCAGCAACCTAATTAGTCACCTTTATCTTCATATGCACCTGGAATAGCTATTGTGAATAAGGCATACAAAGCAGAGTCCATTTTTAAAACAATACTCCGCAGTATAGAAAACCGAGAAAGTTTGCATTAGGAAGGCTAGGTAATTTATGACAAATCATTATAATTTCTAATGGTATTTGATCCTTTTTTTTGAGGAAATTGATAAAATAATTAACAGAGTTTGGAAAACCTTCCACTGAAAATTAAATAGAGTTACAATCGTGCGCCACACAATGACATTTTGGTCAAAGATGGACTGCATATATGATGGTGGTCCCATAAGATTATAATACCCTATTTTTACTGTTCTTTTTCTATGTTTAGATATATTTAGATACACAAATACTTATTATTTTGGACAATATTCAGTACAGTAACATGCCATACATGTTTATAGCCTGGGAGCACCGGCAGCCTACATGTGTGGTAGGCTGTACCACCCTAGGTTTGTGTAATTACGCTTGATGGTGTTTGCACAATGATGAAATCACCTAAGGAAGCATTTCTCAGAACATACCTCTGTAGTTAAATGACACTTGACTGTATTTTAGAGACATATAAAGCATTTTCCATAAAGCTAGATTAAATGCTCTTTGAGAAGACAGTGTTTCTGTATATGTCAGACATTTTACTGCCATACCATATGGCAATTATTAACTCCAAACTTTGAGATTTTTATCCAGAAAGAACTTGGAAATCTCTTCTCAGTTAGATAATGTCTTCCCAGAAATGGGTTGTGGACAGGACAGATTAACCAAACTGACAACCACTCTGATGAGTTCCTGGAAGTGAGCCTTTGCAGACAGAAGGGAAATGAAAGTTTCTGTGTCTTCCCCACTGCCATGGGGAATGGTTCAAAAATCAGTTTGTAGCGTATCCTGTAAAAAAGTAAAAGTGAAAAAGGCAAGGTATATTTTTCTCATTGATCCCTTCAGAAGAGCAGTTTTCACCTGTATTATTGGTACTGTAAATCTTCAGCGATATTAAAAGTGGTCATTCTACCCATGTGGAAACAATTCTACTTCATGGTAAATTACAAGTGAGTCACCATGGAAAGTAAGGACAATTTTTCTGATTACTATTGACTTTTTCAGGGTAATTACTTTTAGAGATACTTTATTATCAATTGCTGTGTAGCAAATTGTCACAAATTTAGCAACTTAAAGCAACATGCATTTATTAATACACAGTTTTTGTGACTGTGGAGTGTGATTGTTGCTTAGCTCGCTCCTAAGTGTAAAGTCTCACGAGCCGCAATCAAAGGGTCAGCCAAGGAGGGAGTTCAAGATGGCTGACTAGTGCAGCTGGTATGCTCCTCTTCCATGGAGAGGAACCAAAATAGCAAGTAGATGTTCACACTTCAAATTGACTGCCTAAGAGAAAACACTGGAATTCACCACAGAAGCAATGGGAGGCACGGGGGTAAAAGAGAGGAAAGTGAGACTGACAACTTGCCAGGACTGCTGAGATCTGGGAGCAGCTCCCGGACCCAGGAAAGGGGTAAGTGAGAAACACCCCCGATTCCACGTTCCCGCCACAGACTTTTACAATCCCACCTACAGGAGAGCCCCTGAATCCTCACAGGCCTCCAGACTGGCACAGGGAGCTGCATGGAGTTTGTGCAGAAGCATAGCTCTAACTCACGTGGAGTGCCACAGGCTTCTGAGTCCTGAGCACCTGCAGCATGGTCCCTTTCTGAGAGCCCAGGCCACAAAGCTCTGCATCCTGTCCTGGGGCCACCACTGCTACCAGGAGCTGCTGGGCCAGGGAGAGAGAGTGGAAGCCAGGAGCTTTCACGTGTCCCAAGGACAAATACCACCACCACTGTGAGACTGAAATGTGAGCAAACATTGATCCCACCACGATGAACCCAGCCTACCCAGTCGCAGGCCCACTGTGCAACTGCCACTGAACCTACCTGAGTATTTCACAGGTGGCCTGGGGACCAGTCTGCCCCTCCCTCTCGCAGCAAGAACCTGAACCCAGAGGCCTGAAGACCAGTCTGGCAGCCAGCCCAGTTCCATCCCCTGAGGATTTAAGTATGCCATCCATGGGTCTGGGGAAGATATTTGTGATATAATCTTGAGCAGGGGAGGAGACCCCATGGCCAGAACTGAGAGGAGAGTATGGCGTGGTTCCTGCTGAGTCACGAGAGTTGGGTGCCACACCCTTCATAGGACCAGACAAGAAGGATGTGGCCTGGGAGCCATGGCTTCTGTCCTGGGCAGGGAGTCTTGTGGCCTGGGGCAATTTTGCAATCTAAGCACAGAAAGCTTGGGACTCAGCTAGCTGTTTTAGCCTGCTGCTGGTGGAAGACCTGCTGGGTAAAGACAGTAGGAGCTAGGCAAGTCCCACTACCACCTGGTAGGCTGTGGAGCCCAGCCTGCCCTCTCTCCCCCAATACAGGCTCTACTTGGTGTAGTAGAGGTGCCCCCACCCCTCCCTGAAACGTTTCCCCAGAGGCCTAATTACTGCCCTCTGACCCCCATGAGGGATGGCGTTTGTGCCCACACTTGGGGAACCTGAACATGGGCATGCCTGACCCAGCTCCACTTGGCTTTGCCCTCCCCCACCTGCCTTGGTGGCAGAACATGGACAGGGAGCCCTGGGAGTTAGTTGTACAGCCCTGCCCATCACCTGGGACATCAGAGTACTTCTCCTGGTTAACAAAGGCAAAGCATAAATTCCACTGCCATTACCATAGCTGCCTCCTGCAAGTGCCACGTACTGGCTGGGAGGTCAACTTGAGCATACTATTAGAACACCTGCTGACATAATTGCACAGGGCTCCGGTAGGAGACAAGCTTTCTGCAATCTCAGCTATCACCATTCCCCCCAACATTCCAGCAACTCAGGAGGCTCACTTACCCACCCAGGACATTACTACTACAGCTGGCATTTGAGAAAGCCACCACACTAAGGCTATCTATAACCTAGAAAATCATACAGAGTCTATGCCATTCCCCAGACACCCATGTCAGGGCTGATGCATAAGCCTAACATCGGGAAAAACAAGGGGGTCCTGCCCAGTCCAACTCTACCCAACTATGCTCCCCCTCTGGGGCTGAGAGCCAAGCTCAGGCCACTGTGCATCCCACAGACCAGCCCATTGCGGAGACACTGAAGAGCTTCTCCTGGAAAACAAAAACAAAGTATAAATTCCTCTTCTACCACTGCAGGGTCTTACTTGCAAAAGCCACCTAATGACCGAGAGGTTGAAGTGCACAACCCAGTGCAAAACCTTCTGACAGAAATACACAACCCTGGGCAATGAGATAAGCATCCTGAGACCCCAGTCATCATAGCTCAGCAGAAGCAGTGAGCCTGCTCACACCCCTAAATATTGCTACTATAACCAGCACTTGTAAAAGCCACCACACAAAGGCTATCCATAGCCAAGGAACTGACACACAGAGGCTTTGCCACTGACAGTACCCAGAACCAAAGACAAATGACCACACACAACATACAATATAGCCACATCTTCAGTGGAAAAAATATCCCATCCAAATGAAAGTAAATTCAAATATAAGAAGAAAAGATAGTTCATCCAGATGAGAAGGAACCAGAGAAACAATTCTGGGAGTATGAAAAAACAGAGTGTTCCATCACCCCCATAGGATCACACTAACTCTCCAGCAATGAATCCTAACCAAACTGAAACTTTTGAAATACTAGATACAGAATTCAAAACAGTGATTTAAAATAACTCAGTGAGATCCAAGAGGAAGTTGAAAACCAGCACAAAGAAATCAGACAAAACAAATCTGAATATGAATGAAAAAATTTACTAAAGAAAGATTTAAAAAAAAAAAACAACCAAAAAGAACTTCTGGAAATAAAAGATTCCTTGAGAGAATTACAAAATATAGTTGAAAGTTCCAACAATAGACTAGATCAAGCAAAAGAAAGAATTTTAGAACTTGAAGACAAGTCTTTCGAATCAACTGAGTCAGACAAAAATAAAGAAATAATTTTTAAGAATCCCAAAACCGTCAAGAAATATGGGATTATGTAAAGTATCCAAACCTATGAGTCATGGATATTCCTGAGGGAAAAGAAGAAAAAATAAAAAATGTGGAAAACCTATTAGAGGGAATAATTGAGGAAAACGTCATTGATCTTGCTACAGACTTATACATCCAGATTCAAGAACCTTAGAGAGTTCCTGGAAGATACACTGCAAGAGAGATGGCACCAAAGCATATAGTCATCAGACTATCTAAAGTCAACATGAGGAAAAAAATCCTAAAAGCAGCAAGAGAAAAGCCTCTAATCACCTATGAAAGAAATACCAGCAAACTATCAGCAGACTTCTCAGCAGAAACCTTATAAGCCAGAAAAGATTGGGGTCCTATTTTCAGCCTTCTTAAACAAAACAACTGTTAGCCAAGAATTTTGTATCCTGCTAAACTAAGCTTCATAAATGAAGGAGAAATAGAGGTTTTTTGAGATAAACAAACACTAAGGTAATTCGACACCACTAGACCAGCCATACAAGAAATGCTGAAAGAAGTTCTAAACATGGAAGTGAAAGGTTGATACTCATCATTACAAAAACACACAAAAGTATAAAATTCACAAGTCTTGTAAACCAGTTACATGATTGAGACTACAAGGAACTAGGTAACAATTAACATTATGGCAAGAACAAAGCTTTACATCTCAATATTAACCATGAATATAAATGGGCTAAATGTTCCATTTATAAGATATAGATTGGCAGAACAGATAAAAAACTATGATCCAATCATGCTGCATACAAGAAACACACCTAACTGGTAAAGACTTTTGAAGACTCAAGATAAAGGGGTGGAAAAGATATTCCATGTAAATGGAAACCAAAAGCAAGCAGGAGTAACTATACTTACATCAGATAAAGCAGACTTTAAATCAAAAACAGTGAAAAAAAAGAGACAAAGAAGGTCATAAAATGGTAAAGGGATCAATCCAACAAGATGATATAACAATATCAAATATATATGCACCCAACAATGGAGCACTCAGATTCATAAAACAAATACTAAGCATAAGAAAAGAGATAAACAAAAATACAGTAATTGTGGAGGACTTCAACACTCCATTGAAAGTGCTAGACAGATCGTTGAGACAGAAAATCAACAAAGAAACCCTGGACTTAAACTGGATTCTACACCAAATAGAGCTAACAGACATTTACAGAATATTCTGCTCAACAACTAAAGAATACACATTCTTGCCATCAGTGCATGGAATATTTTCCAAAATAGACCACATTTTAGGCTATAAAACAATTCTCAGTAAATTTAAAAATTTCAAAATTGTTTCAGGTATCTTCTAGGACCACATTGAAATAAAACTAGAAATCAATACCAAGAAGAAATTTCAAAACTATTCAAATGTATGCATATTAAACAACCTGCTCCTGAATTACCTTTGAGTCAAAACAAAATCAAGGTGGACATTTAAAAAATTTTGGGGACAAATGAAAGTAGAGACACAACATATCAAAACCTCTGGGAGACAGAAAATGCAGTGCTAAGAGAAAAGTTTATGGTGTTAAATGACATCATCAAAAAGAAGGAAAGATCACAAATTTAAAAACCTAACATGGCACCTCAAGGTATTAGAAAAACAAGAACAAACCAAACCCAGAGCAAGCAGAAGAAAAGAAATAACAAAGATCAGAGCACAGCTAAATGAAATTAGGATGAAAATATCAATACAAAGGATTAACAAAATGAAAAGTTGATTCTTTGAAAAGACAAACAAAATTGATAGAACTCTAGTTAGATTAAGCAAGAAAAGAAGAGAGAAGATTCAAATAAGCACACTAAGAAATGAAAAAGGAGACGTTACAACTAATACCACAGAAATACAAAAGGTCATTTGAGACTACTATGAACATCTCTATACCCACAAAGTAATAAACCTAGAGGAAATGGATAAATTCCTGGAGACATACAACCTCTCCAGATTGAACCAGGAAGAAAGAGAAATCCAGGACAGACCAGTAACAAATAAGATTGGATCAGTAATAAAGAAAAATCTCCCAACAAATAAAATCCCAGGAACAGACAGATTCACAGCTGAATTCCACAAGACTGGTACCAATCCTCTTAAACTGTTCCAAAAAATGGAGTAGGAGGTAATCCTCCCTAACTCATTCTATGAAGCCAGTATCATCCAGATACCAAAGCCAGGCAAGGACACAACAAAAAAGAAAACTACAGATCAATATCCTTGACGAATATAGATGCAAAAATCCCCAACAATATACCAGCAAACCAAATCCGACAACACGTCAAAAACATGATATGCCACAATAAAGAGACTTTTATTCCAGGGATACAGGAATGGTTCAATGTACACAAATCAATAAATGTGATTCAACACATAAACAGAATAAAGAAAAAAAGACAGCTGTGAATCTATAGTTATGCATTATTTGATGAAATTAGTAGTATCAAAGGTTGATTATTTTTAGAACCTGGATGCATACATGTTAACAAAGAAAATTAAAGTCTATGCTACTACTACTTATAAACATTTATATATATATATGTATAATTTCATGTCTTTCTTAGCTTTACAAGTACATAAGATGCCAAATGTAAAATCACGGGACTCCATTAACCTTATTTCTGAAATGAATAGCTCTTCAGAAAGAGTAAAATGTTGGTGATTATGTGAATCTTGTGTAGTTCTGGCTTCCATGGTAACAGAGATTTGTATACTGACATCAAAATGCACAGTCCTGAAAAGATACCATAAAAATGGCTGATATGCTATGGTGTAGGCATGGATTTCTGGTTTCCATGTGGAGAGATTTGTTCCTAAACTCATTTCAGATCATTCTCTTTACCTTTTACTCACTTGGCAAGGGAAGAAGTAGATTGACTTCACTAAAGCAAATTTGGAAAAAAATAGCTTAAAATGCAAAGCTGAATTTTACCTTACTCATTCCTCTCAGGAATTAGCTGCTCACAGGGAGCACAAGTTCTTCCCAACTAATACAGGCTGCAAATTATGTAGGGACCTATTTTACAACACTTTCCAGAACATCCCAAATTATGTAGAATAGAAGCAATGAGAATTGACCTCTTGTCATTTTCTGGATTTAAAAGTGAGTATTTTCACATTTTGTATATGTTTGAATATGAGACTTGCTGTAGGCTTTTGCTGGACACATATCATGTAATTTCCTTTCTATTTATCACTTGTTAAGAAGTATTTTTAATAATAAAATAATGCTTTTTTGTCAAATAATTTTCTGCATCTAATGAAAGTATTATATTTTTTTCATTTTTTAAAATAAGCTAATCTATCACACTGTATTTATAGCTTTCTTTTTTGGGGATATTTAAAATTGACCTAGCACACCTGGAATAAATTCAAATGTATCATAATATATCCCCCCCTTTTTTGTTGGTTTTGCTTCACTATCTTACTTTTTTTAAGAATTTTAAAATTTATATTTGTGAACAAGATTGGTCTATTATTTTTCTTTCTTATATTGTTTTGGTTGTTGTTTAGAATTACCTATTCTATCTATAGACAGAATTATCTATCTATATTTCCTTAAAGGTATGGTGGCAATTACCTATAAAACTTAATCTGGACCAGAAATTTCCAGTACATTCTTGGGTTTTTAATTTTTTTTTAATATAGGTTTTCTTGTACCCATTCTTAAAAGAGACACTACCTGGCACATAACTTTAGTTTCATAATTATTATGTCATAGTATTTTGAGGATATTGTTATACAGTTTTATGGCTTTTGTAATTATTTTTAAATATTCATTTAATAGCATACTTATAAATTTTTTAGTAATTACATCATATTCACTGACTACTTGTAAGAAATTCCCTTTACTGTTACAGCTTTGCAGTGTCATAAACTGTGATTGAAATTCATTGTGCTATCTGAGGATACATGCCTTTCATCAGTTCTGTTTTTATATCTTGAACTTATATTTTGGCACATGTGAATTGACCCTCTTGTCTTCTGATTACCTTCTTATACTTTTGCTTCCATCTTTCATAATTTAAAACCTATTCAAATATTAGTTTATATCTTCTATTTAATATTTACTGATTATGTGGCTTATGAAGATCTGATTCTCTGTTGATTCTGCTGACTGTAGCTCATAGAGTAAGGATTGTTTCTGCTGTGTTTCTCATAATTGTTTACTCTGAATTTAGTCACTGGAATTTTATCTAAATAAATGTTACGAAGTTTGGTTCTAAAGTATATTTTGCCAGACAGGATTAACAGTTGACTTTTCTTAGATGTTTGGGAACACAACTAGTCTAAACCAATTTTGATTTTTTCATGTGAGAGTATGTGATAAACATGGAGTAAAATTTTCCCAACATGAGATGAATGCATATGGAAAATTTTTGAGATTTCCCTCTCCCACTTTTTCTCTGCTCTTTCCAGAGCCAAGCTTCAAAATGTCAAGTATGACATGTATAAACCTTAGGGACATTTTATTCCTTTGCCTTTATATGGAGAGTATCAGCTTAGGTCTTCCATCATGCTTGTTACATAGGTTTAATAGTCTGTCACTTTGGTCCATTTAAACCTAACATTTAAGATAGCAAACATCCCAAGAGAACTCTAAGCACTCTAGTGCTTCAATGTCTTTTCTTGTTTCTAAATCCTTGCTTTATTTTTGTCTCTCATCTCCAATGATTTTCTTTAATTTTCACTGAGGTTAACTTATACATTTAGTTTTTGTTTTATATTTTTATCCAGAATTTTATTTATACTATAAGGGAAGGGTTTGCTTGGACAATACTAGCCACATTATTAAAAAATAACTAGTCAATAATATTACATTTATAAATAGATGAATGACTTTTCTTCTGGGAATCTTGTATATGGGGCCTTGCTGGATCAATGCTTGTGCAGAATTTTTAGTAATTAAAAATATCTGGAAGAGTTATCATAATATTAGTTTGAATGATATGGAATTGCCATTTTGAGTCCACAAAAATTTGAATATCAGCAATTTTATGTAATTTAATTTAAATACCTACTATGTATATATTGAAATGCAATGGCATTAAATCAGTTGGATTAGAATATTAAAATAATAAATTATTCTGTTATATATTAATTTCATTTTTCATTACATGCTATATAGTTAGAAATTACACAAGTATGTTAATGTGATCTAATCAGATGTTTTCAGCCTTTTTTCTAGTGCCTCTCTCTTTCAAAACTCCTATGCTAGGAGATCTAGGTTGAATACTTAATTTTCATTTCCCCACATTTTTCTCTGTACACATATATACATACACACACACATAAATACATACACACAAAATATATACAGGTGTTTTTATCAATTACAGAAATAGTATACAATTTTCTACATTTGGCTTTTTCATTTAATACCTCATAAAAATTTATTCATTTATGCAAGTTTCCCAATATAATTTCAATTTTTTATTATGCCATTCTAATGGTCTATAGCATTAAAGTAATATAATATGTTATGTTAATTAATTATATTAAACATGGGCATTCCTTGGTAGAATATTGTGGGTCATACATAGTTTTATTTAGGATGACCATCATTATAGACTGATATTGAGAGAGAAAAGGGAAAATACTATTTTAATAGCAATATAATACAAAATGTGGTTATCTAAGGTATTTTCAAGTCTGTTTTAGGAAAAAAAATCCCATTATTCATTGTTTTTTAAATGGCTCAAGATTATGTCCTCTGTAACTTCTGAGGCAAGAAGTGCCATCTGATTCTGCATTTTTCTAAAAAAAAATCACTTAGATGTATAATTTGTTGATATTGCTACTTGGTGATTTTTAAATATTAGACATCTTAATTAAAGAGTTCCAATATTCTTTGAACAAAGAAATATATTGATGGGAAATCAGACTATGTTATTTGGGGTATAATCTTTGTAAAGGTAGAATGTGTTTTATCTCTGTGGTAATCTAATTGACACACACCCTAAAAATTAGAGGTTTAGGAATGACTTTTTAAAAATTTTATGAACGGTTTTATTAAAGTACAGTTGACACACATGTTTAAAGTGTATTAAATTTTGACGTATGTATGCACTTGTAAAACCAGGGTGATCAAGATAGTAAACATACTTTTCACCCAAAAGTTTTCTCATACCCCTGTGTAACCCTTCTATCCCGTCCTTTGACCTACTGTCTCCTCTCACTGCCAGGCAACCACTGACCTCCTTTGAGTCACTATAGATTGTATAGATATTATGGATTTTTAAAAATGAACAGCAATGTATGTTCTCTTTTTTTGTCCAGCTTATTTCACTCATCATAATCATTTGGAGATTAATCCTTGTTCATTCATTCATTATTAGTTCATTCCTCTTTACAGATTAGTGGTATTTCATTGCATGGATATGCCACAATATACTTACCTTTTTACTTCCTCATGGTGAATTGTTTGTCCTTATTTAGCTAGATAATATCATCTTTGATGAAATGTCTCCAGAACAGTGGCCCATTATGTATTAGGCTCTTTACTTTTTTAATAGTTTTGAGAGTTATTTATGTTAAACATAAATTCTTTAATAGATATGTGATTTATAAATATTTTCTTTCTATCATGATTTGTCTTCTCATACTCTTAACAGTGTCTTTCATATAGCAGTTCTTAATTCTGATGAGATAAGGTTGATAGGTTTTTTTCTTTTATGGATTTTTTTTTTAATTTTATTTATTTATTTTTTTAAATTTCAGAATATCATGGGGGTACAACACTTTGGCCATACACATTGCCCCTGTTCTGCCCGTGTCAGAGCCACAATCGTGGTCATCCCCCAAACTGTGTTCCCCACATCCATTCAGTGAGAGTTTTTCCCATCCCTTCCACCCCCCTCCCGCCCGCCCGCCCTCTGATGAATGTTATTGCCCTGTGTGATGTAAGTGTTCATCAGTTAGTACCAGTTTGATGGTGAGTACCAGTGATGCTTGTTTTTCCAATCCTGTGACATTTCGCTTCAAAGAATGGGTTCTAGCTCCAACCAGGATAATACGAGATGTGTTAATTCACTATTGTTCCTTATTGCTGAGTAATACTCCATGGTATACATATACCACATTTTATTGATCCACTTGTGTATTGATGGGCACCTGGGTTGTTTCCACATCTTTGCAATTGTGAATTGTGCTGCTATGAACATTCGTGAGCAGATGTCTTTATTATAAAATGTCTTTTTTTTCCTTTGGATAAATACCCAGTAGTGGGATTGCTGGGTCAAATGGTAATTCTACTTTTAATTCTCTGAGGTGTCTCCATATGCTTTTCCATAGAGGTTGTACTAATTTGCAGTCCCACCAGCAGTGTATGAGTGTTCCTATCTGTCCACATCCCCGCCAACATTTGTTATTTGGGGATTTTTTGATATGAGCCAATCTCACTGGAGTTAAGTGATATCTCATTGTGGTTTTGATTTGCATTTCCCTTTTATGGATTTTGTTTTTGATGTATCTAAGAAATCTTTCTGTAACAAAAGTCAAAAACTTCTTCTAGAAGTTTTATGGGATATATTCAGGTTTAGAATCCATTTTGAATTAGTTTTTGTGTATAGATCAAGTCATGGGTAGATATTTACTTTGTGCACATAGATATCCAATTGCTCTTGCAAAATTTGTTGTAATTCTTACAGCTTATCCACTAACTTGCCTTTGCATCTTTGTTGAAAATCAATTGAATATATATAAGTGAGCTATTATCTGGATTCTCTATTCTATTCCATTGATCTGGTTGTCTATCTTAGCATGCATATAATGCAGGTATGATTACTGTGGCTTTATAAGTTTTAATGTTAGGCAACACAAAACCTTCAACTTCGTTATTCTTTTCTCAAAGTTGCTTTTACTATTCTAGGTCCTTGCATTTTTACAAGAATTTTAGAATTATCTTGTCAATTTCTAACCACTGTAACAACAACAACAACAACAAAACCCTGTTTGAATCTTGATAGTGACCACATGAAATTTATAGATGAACTTGGGGAGAATCGTCATCTTACAATATTGAGCCTTTCAATCCATAAAAACTGTATGACTCTCCATTTATTCAGTTCGTATTTAATGCCTCTCCACAATGATTTGACTGTACAAGTTATGCATATCTTTAGTTGGATTTGTCCCTAGTATTTAATATTTTTATGATATTTTAAATGAGATATTTTAACTTCAATTTTTTAAATTTATTGTTTGTGTGTAGAAATACAGCTGGTATTTTCATAACAAGCTTGTATCCTGCAACTCTGTTGAGGTAACTTATTAGTTCTGGCTTTGTTTTGTTTTGTTTTATTGTTGTTATTGTGTTTTTGATTCCACAGATTTTTCTACAGATAATTATGTAAGTCCCAAATGTCCTGGCTTTTCCAGACTCCCATCTTCATCTCCTTAAGTTAGGAAAATCACCAGCCTCCAGCTTTGCTTCTCAACCCTGTGTTGCTCCTGGAATCTTTCTCCACTCAGTAAAATGGAGCAACAGGTTTTCTTGTTTGTTTTGTTTCTCTCAAGAAACCACTGCCTCTTTTTTGCCCAATATCCAAAGTAATCTTGAGAACTACTATTTCATATTTTTTGGTCAGTTTCTTAGTTGTTTTAGGAGGAAAGACAAATCCATGCCCAGTTATTTTAATTTGGCCAGAATCAGATGTAGGTAAAGTACGTTTTCATCCACACAAAAATTCACATTTTGTCCTCACAATTCTTTTATTGATATATGATTGACATATAAAATCTACTATTTTAAAGTGTACCAGTTCAGTGGGGTTTAATATATGTGCAAAGTTGTGCAACAATAACCACTATCTATCCAGAACATTTTTATCATCTCAAAAAGAAACTGACAAACACTAGTCTACTTTCTGTCTCCCTGGATTTGGTTATATCAGACATTTCGTATACATGGAATCATGCAAAATGTGGCCTTTGTGGATGATTTCTTTCACTTCATAATGTTTTCCAGATTCAGCTATGCTATAGCATGAATCAGCAATTCATTCCTTTTTATGGCTAAATAATGGTGCATTGTACGGATATACCACATTCTATCTTTCCTTCAGTTGGTGGATATTTGGATTCTTTGCTCTTTTTTGTTATTGTAAGTAATACTGCTGTGAACATTTATGTACTAGTTTTTTAGTAGACACATATTTTCAGTTATTTGGGTTATATACCTGGAAGGGAAATTGTTGGATCATATGTTTAATTTTGGAGCAATTGCCAAACAGTTTTCTAAAATGATTTTGTTTTCCTTCTGCATTGCACACTGGAATCTTTCTCCACTCTATAAGCTGGGGCAAAATGAGGTTCACTTGTTTATTTCACGTTTCTCAGAAATATAATATGCTGACATCCAATATTTTGAAAACTGTTGTTTTATATTTTCTGTCCAGTTTCTAAGTTGTTTCATGAAAAAAGGTCAATTTGTATCTTATTATTCCAATTTGGTAAGAAAAAGAGTCACAGTAAAGGATGTTTAAATTGATACAAAAATGAAATGAAATGATATCTCATTGTGGTTTTGATTTGCATTTCCTTAATACAATATGTTGAGCATCTTATCATGTGGTTTTTGGTCATTTATATATCATTTTTGGAGGATTGTCTCCCCAAATCCTTTGCTCATTTTCAAATTGGGTTTTTGATGTTTTATGGTGGTTATAAGATTTCTTTACATATTTTGGATATTAATCCCTTATCAGACATATTATTAGTAAATATTTTCACTCATTCTGTGGGTTAACTTGTTACTCCCTTTCTATTTTTATCCACCATTAAGCCTTTTTATTATTTTTAATTATCGTAAAGTACACATAACATAAAATTTACCATCTTAACCATTTTAAAGGGTATAGTTCAGCACTGTTAATAACTATGTTCATGTTGTTGTGAAAACAATATCCAGAATTTTTCATTTTAAAAAACTGAAATTCTATACTCATAAAACAACAACTCTCCATTTCTCTTCCCCCACCTCAAGCCTTGGCTTTCCTCTCCCCCCAAACTTCCACAGGCCCTGGCAACCACCATTCTAGTTCCTATTTCTGTGAATTTGACTATCTAAGATATATCATATAAGTGGAGTCATACAGTGTTTGCCTTTTTGTGACTGGCTTATTTCATGTAGCATAATGTCCTCAAGGATGATTTATGCTGTAGAATGTGTCAGAATTTCCTTCCTTTTTAAAACTGAATAATAGTTCATTGTGTGTATATAGTGCATTTTATATGCCCATTCATCTGTCAACGTACTCTTAGATATTTCCATCTTTTGCCTATTGTGAATAATGCTTCTATGCATATAGATGTGACTTATCAATTTCTTGAAAGTGACCTTAGAAGCACAAAAGTTAAATTTTGATAAAGTGCAATTTACTTATTTTTTGTTATTTATGTTTTTGGTGTCTTATCTAAGAAACCATTGACTAATCCAAGGTCATAAATATTTATACTTATTTATACTTATATTTTCTGCTAAGGATATTTTAGTTGTAGTTCTTACATTTAGGTCTTTGGTACATTTTGAGCTAATTTTTGTATGTGATGTGAGGAGTCCAACTGGGAGTCGAGTGTAGACTAACATAAGAGTGAGAAGTTCTTGATCAGTCTTAGGAGGCTGCTTACTCTTCTCTGGGCTCCTCCAGGAACTCCAGCATGTTTTCAGGTTGAAGATTTAAGAATGATCCCCTCATGTTTCTGGCAGATGATGGAGAAGAGAAATCACTGTAAAATATACCCAAAACCTTTTCCATAATAAAGGCTTACTTTCCAGGGTAAAAGACTGTATCATAGCCTTATCCCAGCAGAGGGGGAGGGCATTATCTCCACATCAGGCCTCTCTACCCTTCCTGTCTCACCTAAGAAAGAAAAATAATGTATAATCAAGTGATGTCAGCACTTCAAAGAAATAGATTGGGAAGGTTGCAGCCAGAGAAAGGAGTAGGGGAAAAAGAGAGAGGAAAAAAGCCGTTCCTCTGGAGAAACATTTGTGAAATATAACACCAAGTTGCAGGCAGGCAAAAGACTTAGGATTTAAAGCGAAGATTGCAGAGTCTCCTCTCCTTCACACCTACCACCATGAACAGGGTTTGAGGATTCAGTATAACACCAAATTAAACCTGAAATTTGCTGGAAGACACAAACTTTTGTAGGAGAAGACCAAGGGATGTCCAGAGTAAAGCTGGGATACAAAAACAAGGACACCATAGAATTTGAAGCCTCTGACACCTAACAAACATTGAAAACAATGGAACTGCTAGCCAAAATAATCTAAAACCCCATATTCAAGGTCTATTAACTCATTTCCTATTACCTAAAATACCATGTCTAGTGTTCAAAAATAAAAATTACAAGGTATGCTAAAAGGCAAGAAAAATCACAGTCTTCAGAGACAAAGCAAACTTCAGAATCATACACAGATAGGATACAAATGTTGGAATTAGTAGATAAGAAATTTAAAATAAACATGATTAATATGTTAAGTGCTCTAATGAAAAAAGTAGACAACGTACAAGTATAGTTGAGTAATATAAGCAGAAAAATAGAAACTTGAAGAAAGGATCAAAAGAACTGATAAAAAAAATACTGTAACGTGGCTCATCAATAGACTCAATATGGCTGAGGAAAGAATCACTCAAATTTGAAGACGGGTCAATTGAAACTTCCCAAACTGAAATGCAGAGAAAAATAAAGGAATGAAAAAAAAAAAACCCAGATCACTCAAGAGCTGTTCATAAAGTTGTTTCCCATGGAGGTTCAAGTTGGTAAGTCTAAAACTGCTATCTATATATACTGAAACTGAACAATTAAGTAAATGGTTGGTGAATGCTATGAGCCAAGCAAAGGAAGAAGGATGAACTGATGCAAATGGTGATGGATTAGAGTTGGAGACGCCAATATAAACTTATGTCTAGATTATTATAGATACAGACAGCTACATGTAAGAATATATATAGGTATGTGTATTTTCAAGGTTTTGGTATTTTAGTATTTCCTTGCTTTGTCATGTGAGATAACTTAGAAGCAATAATACCCTAGTCGCAATGAGCATACCTGGTACTCAGATCTTGGCTTCTAATACCATTTTATAAAAAAAAAGATGCAAGGCTTCATGAGCAAATGACTGATTCCAGCACTGGGGCAGGAAATATATACAATGAGCCATAGCATTTTATGCTAGAAAGTAAGGAAGTGCTCAAAAAAAAAAAAAGAAAAGAAAAGCCTCATTGATGAATATATAGCAAGGGGAACACAAGAGCCATCAAAAAGAGCTTCTAATAGCAAAATATGGAACAATTTAGGCAATAAAGTTAATAAAGCAGTATTGGATTACAAACCAAAATATAAAATAAACATCCAAGATTCCATACGGACATAAATAAATTATTAAATAAATAAATAAATGGTGCAGAATAGATAAAAATACTGTGCAGAATTCAAAATAATATGTGTAGCTTTTCCGTACTCAAATAGATAGAACACAACTCCATGTTCCTTAAGTGTGGGCTGTGCATAGTGACTTCCTTCCAAAGATTATGGAAAGGGGGAGAAAATGAGTACTTTTATGGTAGGGAAATCTGACAAACAGTACCTCAACCAGGTGATCAAGGTCAACATCAACAATGATAATTCATGTTGATAATATGATACGATGTGATGAGAACGGGACTTTATCCTGTGATGTGCCTTTCCAAAACATATAACCCCACTACAATCATGAGAAAAACATCAGACGAATCCCAATTGAGAGGCAATCTACAAAATACCTGACAAGCACTCCTCAATACTCTCAAGGTCATTAAAAATAAGGAAAGTTTGGGAAACAGTCACAATTAACTGGATCCTAAGGAGACATGACAACCAAACACAATGTGGTATCTTAGATGGGATTCTGAAACTGAAAAAAAAAACTGATACAAAATAAGGACTTCTGAATAAATTATGTATTTTAGATAGTAATAATGTACTCATAATAGTTCATTAATTGTGGCAAATTAACAACAATAATTTAAGATATCAATAACAGAGGAAACTGTGTGGGGTTTATGGAAGCTCTCAGTACTATCTTTGTAACTTTTCCATAAACCAGAAACTATTCTAAAGTGGAAAGTTTATTAAAAATAATGTTAATGAATATGAGCTTATAACCAGTCTTGATAAATTCCTAATATGATTATATCTGTGTGTTGACTTTTGCATAGCACATCCATCCAGCACTTTATAAATATAGTACAGAATAAGTCATTTTATGTAAACTTTCTCTGTGGAAATTTTCCATGTAATATTTCTAATTCAATGTAGACCATTTCAAAATAATTCAGGTTACTGATTTGTTTTGTTCTTTGACTTTTTTTTTCACTTATTTTGGAAACATACATTGATGGTGCTGTGTACCTAAGGTTCTCTGAGTAATTGGAATTCAACACTGAAAATACCTATAAAAATAAATAAGCCATGCCACTACAGAAGAGATTATATAACTGATAAAGAAAAAAAAGATTCAAATAATGGAAACCAAAAGGAGAGAGCAGGAGGTATATTTTTAAATAAAACCCCTGTATTTGTTTTTTAATTATTATATTTTATTTAGTACATTGGTATGCTCTTTTTAGTACAAAGTACACTGTGTTTTCAAATTACTTTCAAGTTGATGAGTAAAATATTTGGCATTACTACTGCTTTTCAGACACTCAATAATGTGTATTCAGTAAAGAGAACTTCTTTCTCATGCTTCTAATTTTCAAAGAGTTAAATTTTTCCTACACAATTCCAGCCTTATGCATTACTTGTTTCTTCTCCCCACAAATGTGGAATAATTTGCCTGGTTGGAGAGGAAAGCAATTCTATATGTCTTGATTTAGGTAAAATTGATGTTCAAAAGTCCTAAGGCTAGGGAATCTGTTCTGTTTTTCTTTTCTTTTCTGCCCTACCTGGAAAAGTACAAGATAGCAACTTAGTTCATTTTGAGTTCATTTTGAACTCAAACTCAGTTCATTTTGAGTCCTCTGCAGACATTGGCTTAGGTGAGCTGGCGGGTCAGGGAGAGGGGAAAGGAGTTTGCAAACACACTGGCCTCTTGTGAGTTACAGTCTCCAACTCATCCTTTCTCAGTAACAAAGGTGATTTGTTTTCTCCTCTTTGTCTTATTCTCTTTTATTATTGCTCATCAAGTTCAGAATTTGGTAGAAAAGATGAGTTTATTAATTAGGTCTCTTCAAACTTGAGTCAAAAGGAAGAATTCTAAATTTTGTAGCACACATAAACACATGGTATACATGACTGTATATACATAGAACCACAATGTGAATGGACATGGAGGAAAAAAAGATAATAGCGGCACAAAATGAGTTTCAGACTTTTGTCTAAAAAAGGCAAATCTTTGCCATTAAATAGCTCAGCAAACTCTGACATTGCCCTGCTTTACCTCAGTACTTGGTGGAACAATGCAATGTGAACATCTAGGCTGGGAAATTTAGTCTATAGTAATATTCTTCTCTAGAAACAAACAAATCAAAAAACATCTCTTTTGTAAAGCATGTGAAAACATGTCTGTGGCAGAATGACTCAAGACAGGCCTTGAACCTCTTATAAGAAATCAAGAGTGTTTTTAAAAATAAGAAATCAAGAGTGTTTTTAAAAATGTTTAGATTAGCCTTAAAACAGGAAAAAAAATTCACTGGCTTAATTGTGGTGAAAAATAAAGTGATTACAGTTTGTTGAAACAAGCAAGTGGTGTAAATTAAAGGCATCCTTCATATTGACATGGACAATAAAAATGGAAAGGTAACAAAAAGAATGCTAAAGAGTGGTGGTAAAGCATACGTGATTTCCCAAAACAGTCTACCTGTAACACCAGGTATTGATCAGCCCCAGTTTTGTGAGTCTTATGTTGAAGTTAATATAATTATAAACCACAGGTTGGGTTTTTTATATACTTCAATTAAATATTTGGAAGAACACATGTGGAATGTTAAATGGATGGAAATGTTCACAAGAAAAACACTTGCCCTAGAAGAGGGAAAGACATCCATGTAATATTATTGAAGTAGAATGTGTGACATCAGTGATTTCAGGGAAACAAATCTCTGGTTTGCAAAGAAGTAGAAAACATAAGGATGAAAAAATTAAAGAATTAAGTTGACTGAGGTAATCCAAGAATCTAGTAAGAGCTTATCCAGGCTGAGTCATGGTCTCAGTAGAGGCTGAAACGACACTTGTCTGTTCCCTGTTGTCCCACCAATAAAATCCACTGTATGGTAAATAATAGCATTAAAATTAGAAAACTCACATGCAAATGAAAAAGATGCAATAATTTCAGGGTTTTAATTCCTTGGTTTGAATAGCTCCACTTTCAGGGAGGGTCTGTGGAGGAAATTGGGGGGAGGTTATGATAAAGAAAACAAATAATACCTTGCAAAATATAAACTGAATTTTTTATATGAAAGAATTTAACATCACCCCTTACACTAAAAGGAATATTTTCATATGCTGTATATACAAGGACTCCAGTCAGACTCAGTGCAAGTACAAATTCTATAATTGCATGTCCACATTATAATCACTTGTTTTGTACTTCGTCATTTCCAGAAGGGATCTTTGGATTTAGAAAACGTGGAAGCTCTTGCCAACAGCACACACTATTTTGCATTGTAAATCTTCTCCATGTATCAAATCCCAACTATTGTGGTATAAATTCCTTGAGTGCAGACACCATATTTTGTACAACCATTCATAATGTTGCATGAGGCTATACATAGTGTATAATATTTTCTGAAAGATAAAAATATATAGATGCAATTTCAGGACACTTAAATTCTACATGCGGAGAACTGAACTTCATAATAACTCAAGAAACATGAATGCACAAATTATTACTGCATTTTATAATCAGAAAAAATCTTTAAAATTATTACCACACAGCTTGAATACAAAATAAACACATTTTCTTCCAGTTTAGCTTATCAGGTTAAGCATATAGCTTGCTAATGTTATATTCAAACCAGTTAAAATATCAGTTTTTATTTTTTTCTAAAATGCAATATATAAAATTTTACACTTAAGGAGAAAAAAAGACAATTGACAGACAAGTGCAAGAAATGATTGGCTTTCTTCACTAAGGGTCTTGATGAGCAGACAAAATCATGACATTCCTGGACAGGTGATGGCATCTAAAATGATGTTTCAGAGTCCTAAAACAAATGAGAAAAGTATATACAACTCATATTTCTTATAAATACATGTAATAAAAAATGTTTCATTTTAATGCATTTCACTGCTTCCATAATTCATTGTTTCTTTTCCTTTCTTTCTTTCTTTTTTTTTTTTTTAGTATCGTTACTTTCTGCTCTATATATTAAATCCTAACCCTAGCAGTACCTTAGAGATATCTCACAGATGGATAGGAAACGGCTAACAATGCAAACTAACTTAAAAAGGAAATAACAGAAATAGGCCATGACCGTGACTGTCATAGCATGTGTTGCCCAGGGCTTTATCCTGCCATCTCAAGAACCTTGTGCTAATAGGAGCAGAGCTGTCAGGCAGGGCCATGGTATCAGTCTTCTCATTTTACTTTAATGGTGCTGTCCCATGACTTCAACCTTACAAAAGGTATTTTAAGGCTGCCTCAGCTTTGTTTATCAGATCAGCAGGAGTCAGGGTAAATGTTTGGACTGGGAATTTAGCCCCTCAAATAGCATAAGACAGAGAAAAGAATTAAGGTCTCAGATGATGTCAACTTTTCATAATAACTTTATCCCCCATAATAAATGTGTAGACTGAAGAACCAAGGAGAAACTGTCTCCTGCCCCGATGTACAGGTTCATTATGTGCAGGCATTTCACATGACTAAAATCAAGTACAAGCCCATCTGAGTTATCACTGATTACTGGTACTCACACTTACCAGAATCAGGAATATTATGTTAATCATACTAATGCCTTCTTTACTCACTCTGATGTTCACTTACTTATCTGTTAGGAATGGTTCTTAGACCGGCTCATTACTTCATTACTGTGCATTAGTTTGCTTATAAGTAAAACTTATTCAACAGATATTATCCTGATTTTATAGATGGAGAAATATAGATTTAAATTAGTAAACCATGTGTCAGTAAATCCATATGAAATGTCAGAATGGAGATTAGGATTTATTTATTAATATTTCCCAAGAGAGTTGTGTTATTATGCTTAATTCTAGTAATTTTCAAGGAAATAATTTCAAAGTCTTTGGGAAAGGAAAACATACCACAGGTACCATCTTTAACTGACTGGTGTTAATGTTTATTTGTGGTCAACCAGTTTTTAAAAAGTATTTTTTGCTTTCTCTTTGCTTAGCTCAATTTAAAATACCTTATTGGTTATACTATTTTCACCATATATTATGCTCCTGTATGGCTCCATTTTATTTTTATGGTTATGATTGTCATAATCAGTCTCAAGTTTTCTGTCTTTTAAATAAAAATATTTATATTTGTTTATTTGGCTAGTAATTTCAGAACACATGAAAAAGTGGAAAAGACAATTAGGCATGGTTTTGACGTGGGGCAGCGGCCTGGGGCGGTTTCCGAGGCTGAAGGCAATGGCCTGTGACTTGGCCCCCTGTCCCACTTGCTGCCTGAGTCGGGCTGTGGGAGGGGAGGGAGCCCGCCAGGTCTGGAGCGTGAGAGCCAAGCGCTTGGCTGTGAGGCTGGCGCTGCCCTTTCCTTGCGCCGGGGACTTTGGCACGGTGGCTGTTGCCCTTCTTCTCGCGGGGGCATTTCTCCAGGGGCCTGAGAACTTCGTTGGCAACCCCGCTTCAGGGACGGCTGGCGCTCCTTTAGTCCACCCGCCCAGCTCCCCCGTCTCCACCTGCCTCAGGCGGAGCACTAGACCCGGACCACGGAGGAGCATTCCACAGCCCAACCCATCACCGGGGACACTTGAGCACTTCTCTGGGTTAACGAAATCAAGCAAAAACCCTGCTGCCACACCACAGCTGGCTTTCACCTGCTAGTACCACCTACTGACCTGGAGGTCGACCTGCAAAGCCCATTACACGTGCTGACGCAAGTGCACGGAGCGTGGCAAAGAGACAAGCTCCTTGCAACCTCTGTTACCACAATCACCCGTGCCACCCTGGCTAACCAGGAGGCACTGAGCCTGCTCACCTACCCAGTACACTGCTACTACAATTGGCATTTCACAAAGCCACCACACTAAGGTTATTTATAACCAAGGAAATCATACAGAGTCTTCACCATTGACACACCCAGAAAAGCCAAATGGCCCTACTCAACACACATCATAGCTACATCCTCAAGAAAAAAAAATTTTTTACCCCAATGAAAGTAAATTCCACAATAAGAAGCGACTGTTTTTCCAGATATGAAGAAGTCAGTGTAATAATACTGGAAATATGAAAAAGCAAGGTGTTATGATACCGTCAAAAGAACACAGTAATTCTCTAGCAGTGGAAGCTAACCAAAAAGAAATTTCCAAAATGCCAGGTAAAGTATTCAAATAAAGAAGCTTAAAGAGATGCAAGAGAAATCTGAACCCTAATACAAAGAAATCAGAAATAGAAATCCTAAACAGACCAATAACTAGTAATGAGATTAAATCAGTAATAAAAAAATTCCCAGTTAAAAAATTATCATCTCAATTGACATAGAAAAAGCATTTGATAAAATTCAGCATCACTTCATGATGAAAACCCTCAACAAACTAAACATAGAAGGAATATACCTCAAAATAATTAAGCCCATATACAAAAAACCTGCAGTCAACATCATACTGAATGGTGAAAAGTTGAAAGCAATCCCAAGAACAGAAAAAGAAAAAGACAAAACAGAACAAAAAGGTGTTTTCATGCTGGACATTCAACTCCTCTTTTCTCAGCTATAGTTTACCATTACTTATTCTTCTTGTGGACCCATTTGAGATATGTTTTGACTATCAGTCATGCTTATTAGTTTGCACAGGGTCTACCTTCTAAATGTAGATAGGATAATATGAAAGATGATATACTGATCTTTAGGGCATACAATTCAGAGTGCTGCATGAGGTAATATTCTGAAGGCTAAAATTTGGGAGATATAGTGCAAGAATTTATAATCAGGAATTAATGCTATAGCTCAGATTAGTTTATCTAATCAGTTTCCCTTAGAACATGTTTGGACCATGCAATAGAAGAATTTCTATAGGGAGAGAAGGAGGAGGCTAAAGGGCAGCTTATTTCCCTAAAAATCTGAAGTTAAGAATATCAAGAAATCCATATAAAGAAGACATTACATGGAAAAGGATAGACTGAAGATAAGCTTTGCCTATTTCAAAATTGGTTCTGCATGAATTACAATTTGTGTGGTTTGGCAGAAAGTCCATATGCTTTTTGTGGTGATGTGTATTCTTAGACATAAATGTCAAAAGATGTGATTAAAGAGAAATGGAAGAGGGCAAACATCTCTAGAACTTTTCTTTTGAAAGAATGACCTCCTTCCCTCTTCTCATTAATTTTAAACCATTGCCACCACAGAGAAGGAAAAGCTCCATTTATCTGTAGTCTGATGGCTGGTAGTTGGCATTTCTCTCTAGTTTCACTAATTTTAAGCCTTCAGCAAGAAAAAAATGGCCTATGCTTGACTTGAGTAGATAATCTTCAAATTTGTTAATTTACTTCAATAACATCCAATTACCAGAAGAAGGTGTTCTGTCAAAACCCTCATCCCACAAATACCTTTTATATATTCTCACCTAGAAAACTGCATGTAGTAGGTATTCAAACAATTTATTGAAATAATGAATGCATTAAAATTAGTGGAATATGATAAATGTGGTACAAAATGGTCTTAGGTCATGTAATTTCTTTGGGGAAAATAAATAACAATAATTATTTAAGAAGTGAAGATACCATTTATTTGACCTAGAAGTTCCATTACTGGATAATTGTTTTCTAGTATTTGTATGCAAAGACAAATGTAGTAAAATGTACTGTAGTAAATTGGCATAGTGGCTGTTGCTCTTCTTCTCGCTGGGGCATTTCTCCAGGGGCCTGAGACCTTCGTCTCCAACCCCCTTCAGGGCAGGTGGAATTGCTTGTAACACCAAAAGACTAAGCACAATGTAAATGCCCTTTAATAAAAGACAGGTTAAAATATTCTATAACCACAAAATTTTTAAAAAGTAGCCATTTAAAAGAAACATGTTTGTGTTAGAGAGAAAATGTGTGTTGTTAATGCACATATATAATGTACATAATATGTATCACATTTATATGTATGTATAGTATTATATAGCATACATATGTATTTATCATACTATCAAATATGGCATACATAGACAAATATGAAAAGATCTCCAAGGTGTGTAAATTTTAAAATGCAAGGTACAGAGCAGTATTATATACTACACATAACTGTCAATACTAGAAACCATTCAAATATCTATCAGCCAAGAGAATGAGTAAATAAATTGTGTTCTGTCTTTACAATGGAATACCATACAGCAAAAAAAATGGATGAACTCTAGCTATACACAATATGCTTAAACCTGAAATACATGATGTCTCACTAAAAAAAATTAGACACCAAGGAATACTTTTAATAAATTTAAAACACAGGAAAAGCTAAATTATAGAATTTAGTTGTCATACATAAGTGGTAAATTAAAGGAAAAAATCAAGAAGTGAATACAATAAAATTTAGCTTCTATGTTACCAATAGAGAGAGGAGGGTTACCACTTTATCTGCAAGGGTGTGTGTGTGTCTGTGTCTGTGTTGGCAATGTTCTATTTATTAAACTAGGTAGTTATTGCATTGTAGTTCATGTTACAGTAACTCATTATCTCTAAATAAATGTTTTATACACTTTCATATGTGGTATATTTAATGATTAATAAAATATTAATATGAAATGCAAGATGATAAGCACTATGGACATTATGCTTCCACTTGTGTTAAAGAGAGAGAGTGTAAACTTTCTGTGCTTATACATACAGACAATTTTTTGAAAGACAACCAGTAAGTTGGAAAGAGTGGTTATAAATAAGACAGAAATTGTGCCCTTAGTGTCATCAAGCAAAATGCTAGCTTGATGAGGGTCTTCTTTTTTCCCCTTAAAGAACTGCTTTTCAGTCTATTTGGTAAAAAGTCTAAGCTTTTGAAAATATGTTTTTCTTCTTTTGTTAAATCAGGAAAATGTCAGGTATGTCTGTTTTTTTTCTCAATTGTGTAAATTCCAACAGTTTTAGCCGGTGCAAAAATATTTGACATCTGGTGTATAGAAGTTTTTAATTAGCTACTTTTAAATATAGCATTTAATATTAACCAAGTTCTGCTACATAAATGTTTGTAATATATTGCAGCATGGAAAACAGCAAATTGACCTAAAAGCACAAAAAGATGAATTAACCAGGTGAATTGGATGAACTATTGTTTGTTCATTTTTAATTATAGCTAAAAATTACATTTCTTAGTTTATTAGGGGAATATGATAGAAGAACAAAAAGCAAAATAAATGTTAAAAATAAAAACTGTTATTCTACTAAACATGTGCAGTTAGTTATAAACTAGACAAATCTTTTTTTTTTTTTTTGCTGTTACAGAATACATTTATAAATGCAATGACAGTATTGCAAATACGCTTTGTTTGCATTGGAGAAGATGACCCACCTCTCTCTTACTGAGCTGTAACTGCTGTATTGCTTCAGTATTAGGTGAAAGGTGACCCAGCTAACTATTCATCCCTGCTTTCAGACATCAAGGAAATCTGCAGGTGTCTTCTGAACTCCAAAGTCTATTCTAAACTTGTTTCATAAGAGCGACACACAATAAGTAATGATGAATGAGTTTCTCCTTGTGGTCATGAACTTTTGTAGAAATACTCCATTAAGTTTAAATCTTTTGAAAATATTGTGCCTCAAAGAGGTGCCAGCAAAAAATGAAAGTGATGTTGGATATCTTATAGTGATGTTTCAGCATTTCGGTGTATAGTAAGAATTTGAAAACTTTCTTTAGCTGTGATCTGTGTACCTACCTACATTGTCCCTGAGAATGCAATGTAATATAGAGACTATCCTGTAGTCATCCCACCAAAAAATGCAATAGTGAAATTGATAAGATTATATTTACTTCTAAGTAGATGAGGGCTACTCTGTTACCACCAGTCTCACCAAAACATTTTAATTTGCAGGAGATGCTGGCAATTATATTTAGAGTGATTTATCACAGCACACATTGCTGATTAAGTTTCAATGAACATTTAAAACAACAAAGAAGCATGGATCAAAATATGGCCCCCAAATAAGTCCAAAATTGGTGCAAGTGGCCCAACTATTTTCATGGTCAAATATTTTATAAATCTTCAGTAGAACAGTCAGTGATTACTATACACCTTTGAAATCTCACACCCTCAGTTGCCTGGCCATTTGGCTCTAGACTCCCCAGCTGTGGAGTGTGGGAGAAGGAAGATGAGAATATTAGGGTGTGTGCATGTCTTCTTGCTTTTTTTTTCCTTTTCCCATTGTGAAGACAGTAGTCACTCTTACTCTACATACAGAACAGATTTCCATTTTGTTTAATGTTATTTTGAACCTGTAGATGCAGGTTAGGAACTTAGGAAAACTTGGATACAAATCCTAAAAGAACTCCTTATGCACTTTGTGACACTGACCTTGTTTTAAACTCTTTGTGGCTCAGTTTCTTTATCTGCAAAATGGGAAAGATCAAATGTATGTTTGTTTTTAAATTAAAGGAGATTATCAATATGATACAGAAGATACTCAATGTCAATTTTTAAAGTGTTGATCTAAAGGTAAAACATTTGAGAAAATGTTGTCTATTAGTGATTATTGGCAAATATTAAGAAACATTTTTCAGTAGAGTTTAGCAAAATATCAAGATATATGTTAGTTCTCACATACAAAATCAATATTCAATAGAAATAAAAATTTTAAATATAATATTAAACATAATGGATCTCATTTACAAAAGTAGCATACTTACAACATACCAAGGTACAAACTAAATAACAAGTGTGCAATAACCATATGGATAAAACTATGAATAGATTGACAGACATAAAAGAAAATCTGAATAAATAGAATGCCACACAGATTTATGAATGGGAAAAGTCAATTTGGTAAAACTGTTGATTCTCCTCCCCCAACATATCTATAAATTTAAAATAATCTTCAAATGTTGGAACTTGACAAACTCATTGGAAAATTTCTAAAATTCACATGGAATTTTATACAAGCAAGAATAGCCAATAAAATATTGAAACAACTATAAAGAAGGAAGAGCCTTGTCTTACCAGATTATACAACATAGGATAAAGACACAATTTAAAAGTAGTGAAATGTTAGTATCAACATAACTAGGCCTATAGAACAATGGAATACAGGTTTCAGAAAAAAAGCTACATATACATGAATTCAGAATTTGCAAAAGATGATATTTTTAAGTGGTTTTGGAATTCCAACATGAAATCACTCATTTATAGACAGAAAAAAGAATCCAAATGAATGAAAAACCTAATAAAAAGGTGAAACTAAAATTATTAGAGTAATTATGGAAGAATTTGTTTATGTAATTTTCAGTATGCAAGATATTTTGAACAAATCATAAATGAATAACTTGGTAAATTTGACTGAAGTAAGTTTAAAAGTATTTTAATTTATAATTTGAAATAATACTATAAACATTTAAAATGTGTGCAAAAGCATGGGAAAAATATTTGCAAAATGAATGATATGTAATAGACAACATTAGTAGCAAGAATGTATAAAGTAGAATTTAACTATATTTGTCAGGTTTCAACTTACATAAGGAAAATATACTAAACACTTGTATAATTAAAAACTAATAAAGATAAAATAATAATAATGAACATGAAACAGATCAGGATGGTTCCGGCATGCATTGAATGATTTAGATTTAAACTCTAAGTATAATGGGAAGTTATGAATAATTTTAAATAAGGAAGCAAATAATATGATTAACATTTTAAGATAAATGACCTCATTGATTTTTTTGGAGAATATATTATAGAAAGTCTAGAGTGGAAACTTAAAGACTAGTTAGCATACTAGCTATTGCCTAAATGTAGGTGAAAGATGATATAACTTGGACTTTAGAAGTGACAATTAAAGAAGGAAAAATGGAAAATCAATTATGGTGCCTAGGTTTTTGTCTTGAGCAACTGGATAGATGTGGCTTCCACTGGCTGAGATGGAAAAGCCTGTTGAAGGGGGCATGTGGAATAAACTAAATTGAATGGAGGTTACTACTTCCCAAAGTAAACTATTTCATCACTAACCTCTAACTCAAACATCATCAATATCTAAGATTTTTCTGTTTATAGGAAATGTGTTTTACCTTGGTACCAAAAATTGCAGAAATCCCTAATTAAAAGGATGAAAGAATTCAATTAGACATAATACACACTTTTTTGTTACAAGTACTCAGAAATATTGACTCTAAATTAAAATGTTGCATATAATTAACAAGAATTGTTTTGCTTTACTTATGTGTCTTGCCTCCCACGCAAGCTCTAAAACTTTTTGAGTGAAGATAAGGACATAGACTCACATCATTCTACAAATCCTCTAATATATGGCTGAGTATCACTTTGTCAATACATATTAATAAATGAAGGGATGACTGCATATCATATGTGTTGTGTACATGTGCATATTGTATTAGATTGATAGTACACAAACAACTTAACCCAGGGAAGTCAAGCAACGTATTTGAAGCTGCATTACTAATTATTAAGCTATTACATTTAATAATAATAAGTATCTGAAAGATGATATAAGTCTTTAAAAATTTTTAAGAGTTTGCAAAATTTCCACTCTACCAGGATCAAGTTCCACAGCTCAAAATAGTTAAACATATCTTTACCTAGAAAGGCTTCATTTTGAAAAATATTGGTTTAAAAGTTGTCATGCTTTTTACTACAAGTTTTTATATTTTTCCTTTCTTATTCTGTCAACTACTCACACCACACACCCTTTTTTTCCCCCTACCCACGGTTCTTATGGCATTTTAGATGGCACTGTCTCCAAGATGCTTCTTCTCTCAGGCCATTGGTGCCTTCCTGGATGCTGCGCATGCCTCAAGTCATATCAAATGCATTCTAATTCAAGGTCCACCTCTCCATCTTGATGCTCCTATTTTTATTGTCTATGCACAGCTCTGGATAATCTTCAAAATCTTTTCCCTCTGTTCTAGCATTTTTTTCCTCAGAGAGCAAAGGAGGCCATGCTAGTCTGTTGGCTGTCAGTTGATTCTAGTTTTCTGGTTTTAAATTCTGCCTACTTTCTCTATGTTCTAGTTCCCCAAATACCACCTTTAGGGACCATTGTTTGCTGAAAATGTGCATCTATTTTAATTACGGAAAGAGTCTGAGGTTTGAAGTCAGAAGTTTTAGTTTTGGAATCCACTTCTACTATTTATGAGCACCATGGCTTTGGCTCATTTTCTTAATGTCTTTGAATGCAGACATTAAGAAATGTCTTAATCTATAAAGTGATGATGGCAATGCTAGCCATAGAGAACATGTGGATAATAAAAGTGGTAAAACCTGGCCCTTAGAAGGGACTGAACAAAGCTTCCTTGGTTTTACATCAATCAAACAATACATTGTTTTTAAAAACAACATTTTAGTACTGTATATTTGAAGGCAATACATATGAAATTTAATCTAGAACTTGGACTTTTTATTATTTCCATGAAGAAATTAGTAATTTATCTTTTTTATTATAAATGATTGTAACCTAAGGCAATGATGCGACCCAAAGTTTCAGAGTTTTACATATTTTTCCATGCTGTATACGAGAAAGATGCTTCATGTGCCTGATCCATACCACAGAGGCCATCAGAGAAACAATATATGGATGCCAGAAAGATGAACAAAAACATTCATCCCACCATCCTCAATTATAACTGATGATACTACTCTGGAGTACTGTCACACTTGTTGAAATGTTTATGTTCAGTAATAAATGATATCTAGTGTGAAGACAAAAAACAATTGTAGGTGATGTGGCAATCTTTAGGACAAACCAGGAAAGTAACTGCCATGAATTTTGAAAGGATTAAGGGGAAATAAGTTGTTTGCTCATTCAAACTCATCCCCATAAACATCTACAAATTTCTTAGTTTCTCAAAAAGCTAAAACAACAACTTATGGTTTGACACTTATTTTCTGATAAATTACTATTGAAAAGTCAGGGAAATTATTCTTTGATTTATTTATAATACAGAAAATGTTGAAAATAAACATTTTTCACCCTTCTGTGTGTTTTGCTTAGTATTTTTCATCTGAAATGCTCTCCTCCTTTTTGAACTCATGTTTTCTAGGTTCTTCAAAAGCTGTGCCTCCTCCTTTGAGTATATTATGTGTCCCTTTGGAAGCAAGTATATTCAACTCTTCCCTGATATTTGGAGTTGTACTGGCCAAACTAATACTTAACATATGCCAGCTTAAATTTTTCACTGTTGTTTCAGAAGCGTTAATCTTGTCTCTTTTCATCTCAGACTCTGTGCACTAACCTTATTTCCTCAAATGATCAATGCTCTTTCTTACCATCTGGTATTTATTTACATGCTTCCCTTGTGTTTGAAATGTTCTTTTCCTCCTATTGGCCTGGCTAATTCCGATTCAGTCCTTAGGTCTCACTTAAAAGCTTACAGCTTCCGGAAGGTATTCTCTGATCTTTCACACTACTTGGTCTCCTGAAATATACCCTAAACTCTATGTATTTCTTCTGTTGTAACACAAATAAAAATTGATTATAACTACAAATTTAATAATACGTCATCTTCATAAGTTCTGAGGAGGCAGAGCCTGGATTGTTTTATTCAATGCTTCAAAGATACCATCAGCACTGTACCTGTCAGAGAGATGATCTTTAATAAATATTTATTGAAATAACAAGTAGATTTTTAAGATCCTTGGGAGCAGAAATTGCAGATTCTACTTCCTCTATACCCTCCATTGCATAAGATTCTGGAGTATATTAGAAGTTCTTAATACTTACTGAGTACCTTCCAAGAATACTAGAGTTAGGAGGTGTTTTATAGACATTCTAATATAAAATCTAAACTTATATTACATTGTAGCAGCAAAGGATCAAGGCCACAAAGCTGGTTGAATTAACAGGCCATGCTGAGATCCAGGTCTTCCAACATCTGGAAGACTATTTATCTGCCACACTAAGCTGCTATATACATGGATCCAATTTCAGAGTTAAACTATATTATTTAGCTACCAAAAAAGGCTATCATGATTTCCTACAAGTTTCTATTTCCTCAGCCATCAGGAATACTGACTACAGTATCAAGTCATTGTAGTAGCACTTGTAGAAGATTGTTAGATTTTAGAAGTTTGTGAAGATTTTCTATGTTCTGACATCATCGGCATAAACAAAAAAGCTTTCAAAAGTCTTAGTTTCTTGTTTCTGTTTACTCCATGCAAACATGTGTGCACACACACATACAAATACATACACATATGGCCATCTTTCTACAATTCAATTGTGCTTCAATTTAGAGAAAAAAATTTAAGACACTGAAATTTGGGCAATTACTCCAGTACATAAAGTAATGGTCAATTCTCTAATGCTAAGCTAGCTATTCCCTAGGCCTTTAGTTAAATATTGTACACAGTGAATATTTTTTTTAAGGAAACTGAAGGAACTATAACTGACCTTGTACAGTAATGCTAGTAAAGTTATCTGAAAGAGTAAAAGTTTCCCTAAGTGATTTACATACCAAATTGTTTAATTGGGTCCACTGCATAAAGAAAAAAGATGTTTGTCATATAAAATTCTTTATTCTTTAAGAATGAAACCACAGAACTTGACAAGACATTTTCTATGTTAATTAAAATTTTGAATATTTTTCTTAACTTTTGCAGAATCACTGTGCAAATTCACACATCTGTTTTTTATTTTATGCCTGACAAAAGATATGAAGGAAATGCTAAGGAGAAAACAAGTCCTTTCTTCTTTATGTTCCTCTAAAAGTTGCCTATATCTGCTAATTCATTTTTCTCATATTTCCAAAACCACAATTGTGGTCATAGTTAGTAGTAAATGTCTTTCTGCTTTGAAATTAACATACCAGGATGTTAGGCGGAAACTTCATTATGATTTTTTGTTAAGCAGATAAACATTACCAGAAGTTACATCATAACTTCAAGCTTAAAGAGTCACAGGTAGAAGTAGTGATGGACTTCTTATGTTCATGGGCAAGGAAATAACTCAGGTTTCAAGATATTGTTTTTGAGTTTGCAAAGTGAGATGACAAAATATGATTTGTACAATTAATCATTTTATCAGAAATTATAATTTAGACATTCTTAGAAGCTACAAGGCAAATGGGTTGTTTTTATACGAGATAACTCATGGCAATTCAAATAGATATTGGTAGATATTTGAATTTGATATTTTATGCTGATTGCACTTCCAATGGTATATATAAATTGTGTGTTTGCACATTTGTGTGTTTGTTCATTTGTTAAAGAAATAATCAATCCTCTCTTTCCAAAGCCCCAAATATCTCTGTTATGAATTAATTAAATGGGAGGAAGAGAGATGAAACCTCAGCAGGAAAACAATGGCATATATGTGTGTGTGTGTGTGTGTGTGTGTGTGTGTGTATGTATATATATAAGTAAATGTGTGGAGTAGTTTTTAATCCTTAACTTTCACTTAATGAACTTGTGATGGTAAAGTAGGTGTAATTAGAGCTGTCAATATTGAATTCCAAATGTGCACTGCACTATGAATTTAATTTAAATTTTTCTATCCCTACTTTTCCCTTCCCATCACCACTGGGAGAAATTGAAGCACTTGACTGCTGCTGTGGCAAATTGGATCCTAATAAGTATGATGCTTTACTGCTTCTTGTTTTTGCTAAAATACAACTGCAGTATTTCAGAAGAACTCACCTGGGCATTAATTCAACAAGAAATGTTGGTAGGAGCATTATATTTTCCACATTTTGATATCTCGGTGAATGACTTGCATATAAAGAGGCCCAGCAGCTGTTTTGTATCATTCGCTGATGTGCTTGTCATTTCAAACTCAGGTTCGGCTGACTCACCTCCAGAGGCTTAGAAATAATATTCCTCTCCGTGTTTCAAATTATTTGAGATTATATTTTTTTAAAATCTGAAAGTATAACATAATGTAACTGATAAATATGCTTAAATATGAAGTGATTGATTTCAGAAGCTATCTTAAAAATATCACCTACATTGCAGGTCATGATAGGCTTTGCTTACAATTACAATCATGTCTTGAGAAATCAACATCTGTAATGTAAACAACTAAAGACAGAAAACAATCAATAAATCTTTTCTAAAGTTAAGGATAAAATATTTCATGAAGCAAAGCCTTGCTAAATATTTTATAAATGGAGAAATTCAAAGGTGATATGAAATATACCAAGTGCTAGTGAGAACTGGAAATTTATACACTACTGGTTAGCATGTAAGTTGATACAATTACTTTGAAAGAGTTTGGTAGTGTCCATTAAATCTGAATGTATCTATGACTCTGTAAAAAATACATAGATGTTTGGTGCTAAGACACATACAAAAATGTTCATAGTAGCACTATTCATAATAAGTCAAACTGGAAATAACACAAATATTCATCAATAGTAGAATGGCTAATTACATTGTATAATAGACATAAGATGCACCACTATTCAGCAATGAGAATGAACAAATAACTTCCACGTAGAATAATATTAATTAATCTCACAAACACAATTTTAAATAAAAAAAATCAGGGGGAAATGAGTCCATACTGTCCAATCCTATTATAATGAGTTCAGAAAGAGTAAAATCTAATATAATGTAAGAAGCCACATTAGTGGTTGCCTATGAGGGAGCTTCTGGAGTGCTGATGGAGTTCTATTTCTAGATATGGGTGGTAGTTACATACTAGATTTCCCTTTGTAGAAATTCCCTGAGCTTCAGGATGATTATTTGCTCGCTTCTATGTGTGTGCCAGATTTTGACTAAAAAGTTATAATAGAATAATAAATTTGTTATAATTTTAAAATAAATTTTAATAAAAATATTAAAAGGGGCAGTATGAAGTATAACAAAATATGACATATCCTCACAAAAGAATAGCTCTTTAATTACTACTTTCTTTGTTCCCCATAATAGTTTGCATGTATTTTTATTCCAGCATATAATATATTTGTTATATATTTATTTTACTATATTATAAAATTGTTAAGGCAGAGACTATGTATTACTGTTCTTATATACCCAAGATCTATCAAGGTGTCTGTCACCTATTAGGTTTATTAATGATAATTTTTAAAACTAGCATTTGCTGAGTGTTTATTATCTGTCAGTATTATCATAAATTGTATGTGTATGAACTTATTTAAGTTTTACAATTACCTGATTTAGTTAATATTATCCATTTTTCAGGTGAGAAAACTGAAATACTTGGTGCTGCAATTATGTGTCCAAGTATGCATGGGTAGCAAGTGGTGAAAATAGGATTGAAATCAAGATGCCGGAGCTTAATTTTTTAACTACTATGCCACAAAGAGTAGAAGATTAAACATGTAATAACACAGGCTTGGCACACAGTAAGTGTGAGCTATGAATATATTATGCAATTTATAAAGTCATATAGCCATATAGTCATATAGTTAATAGTGATTATTCTTCCTGTGGAAAATCATAAAGGATGTATATTGGCAGATACATTTATTCACATATAACATTCTGCACTAGGAACTGAAGATACAATGGATTAAAAAACCAGATGAAATCCCAGCTTTCAGAAATTAAACTTTAGTAAAGAAGACAAAAATTGATAAAGTCATCACATTTGTTGTAAGCGTTGTTAAGGAAATCTATTGAATGCATAAACACACCTAATAGAATGCAAGGTGCACTGACACAAAATTAAGAAAGCCTGTGGGGCTGGTTTGAGAGGAAGGGGAGAGGAAGGAAGGGCCAGACAATGCAGTTAAGTGAGTAAAGAACTTGAAGAAATATGATTACAAAGAATTGGAGGATGATGCTATGTATAAAGGTCAATTTAGCGAGATCATCTTGAGTAGACTAAGTGCTGTGCCTTTAAGAAAATGTTAGCAAAATTATTTTAATAAAAAAATAAGACTGTGAATGATCAAGATCACAGAAATGAAATAAAATGAAAGAAACAAAGTCACCAAGGTTAGATCTCTCTTTCTGTATGAGTTACTTCACTATTTGAAGTTTCTCAAATATGTTTGTTTTAATGACTGTAAGTACAGTGAAATTAAAAAATCTTGTAGTTTTTTCTATGCAAAAGCAGATGATGATTCAGTCTGAGCATTATCATATTTTATTGTGGTCTTTCAGCAAATCCTAGAAGCACAAGTTTTAGTTGACTCTGTTAATTCTACTGCCCAAGTCAAAAGTTAGTAGGTGATGGCTGAATACTGACAGGACTGGTGCTGCTAGGATTCTGAAATCATCTCTCCTTGTAAGCTGGATGGAACAATGACATTGCCTTTATAACATTTTGACATTCATCACTTTTTGTCAATCTCTGAAATAAAATCCCTGGTGCCTGGGATTTCAAAAAAGTTGAAAAGTTGGATTTCTCAAAGTTTTCAAAAAATGATAATTGTTATTAATTAACACAATGTATGCTGACACTACTCTAAGTAATTGAAAACATCGTCTCATTCAATCCTTAAGACAAACACATGAAATATTATTATTACTCCCATTTTACAAAGAACCTAAGTTTAAAGAGGTCCAGTGACTTAATGGTACCTTATAAAAGGAAATGCTGGGCCTCAAAACCAAGTCTGTTTGCGTTTTCATCTGGTGACTCAAAATAGAGGTGTATGGCCATATTTTTGTAAAGTTGCTGGGGTAATTCGGATTGAGGCAAGACAAATTTTCAAATCTTTACTCAGTCTCTCTAAACACCTCTGAAGTAAAACTCTCCATGGTGTTTGATTATATCCTCTCCCCTTATCTGGTTCATTACGGCTTTCTAGATTTTAAGGTTCTTGTGTTTGGCTAAACTCCAGAAATAGTAAGTCAGTTAAAATAGTAGTCTTTGCAGTACCTGAAACTAACATTCAGAACAATTTTATTGTGGAGTCAAAAGAGGACCATTCCGGATCTCATTTTTAAATATTTAGCGGACAAAAAAAAAATCGCTATCCCAGAAAGAAATTTTTGTATGAGGATGAAACTTTTGTTTTTGTCTTGTCATAATTCTTATGTAAAGGAAGCATTTGCAGAAATGTTGGTCGATTCCAAATTAGAAGAGGTTTTTTAATTAATATGATATCCCATTATTTTGTTTATTATTCACTTATTTTGTATGTCTAATGTGGCCCATGCAAAACTGTATTACTTCTGTACTTTTGTACATATTTTTTGAGAAGTTAAGTATTTTGAAAAGTCAGAGTGAGTCAGAAGTGTTAGTACTGACCAAGATGACCCTAACTTTGCCCTCAGCTTGTATAAACTTCAAACAGGATACTTCCTGACACAAGCTTCTGACCTCCTTTTTCTTAGAGCATGTACTTTAGAAAATTTGTAAATTCTTTTTCTGCCCTCTGAGATGTAAATATTTTTTGAAAGCCTCTTGCCAATTTTATGGCACAGGAATGTCTTTCTTAAGAACCTGGGAGCCATCCGCTTAAAATGTAATCATCAAGAAGGATAGTGTCCCTATCTCCTCCTCTGTGTAGGAGGGTGGGAGCCTAACTTCTGGGTATGCTTTTATCCAAGTTGTAAAACTACTTCCTTCCATAAATATAAGTTTATTTTTCTTTTGGATAAAGCCAGTAAGCAAACATAAATGTCCTATAACCCATGCCCTATCTCAGCTCTTTAAACTCTACAGTCCTTTGATTTAGTGTAGTTGAGCTCAGTCTTTCTCTTCTCTTGCAGTAGTCTTCAGTTGCATCTTCTTTGCCTGTTTAACTTTGTCCCATGCAGTTTTCTGCTTTAAAAGCAATCTACAACAGATCCAAAGAGATTGATAGGGTGTTCCTAATGAATCATGATGCTTTATTAAATGAAGTACAAAGATAATAAAGCAAAGATCAATCCTGTTCTGTAATATAGAATGTGAACAAAAGAGACACAATAGTGTAGTGGAGAATACGTGAGGCTTTGGAGTTAGGTGAGCTGGGATTCTAATTATGCCACTGAATGACAAGTTGATATATAGCATAAGGCAGGGCTTCAGTTTGTAGCTGTAAGATTATTCTCCCCCCATATGTGTTGTGCATATTCAACAGAAATTAAGGAAGAATACGAATGGTGAAAATATGCAATTCACTTGGTAGATTATATATTAATAACAGAAAACATTTATAAATAGTTACAGAGTGTGCCCAAATATAATTATTTTAGCTACTTTTTATATTGGATGGACACCATATTACAACCCCCCCCAATGACCCTTCAGGAAACTATGGCTACAAATCCTACAACATGGAAATCACCAAGCCAAAGCAAATTATTAATACTTACTCTTGTGGCCACATTTTCTTCATTCTAGACTATCTGTTCTTTAAAGTCCCTTTGTACTCTAAAGCTCAGTATTATCAAACATAGATGAATATTATTTACATCCAATAGTAAATTAAATGCTTACATTAAATCTATTTGATATTTCAGATATTTTGGTGTCCCAATAGTTATATACTAATAAAATAAACATAGCAAGGTATATTAGTTTCCTATTGCTGTGTAACATATTACCACACCCTTAGCAACTTAAAACAGCACTCATTTATTATCTCATAGTTTCTTTGAGTCAGAAGTCTGGGTGGGCTCAACTAGGTAATCTGTTCCAGTCTTACAAGGTTGAAATCAATGTGTTGACTGGGCAAGACTTCCAAGTTCATTCAGGTTGTCGGCAGAATTAATTTCCTTGCAGTTGTATGACTATTTCCTTGTTGCCTGTCAACAGGAGCCTGCAATCTGCCCCTAGAGACCACCTATCTTACTTCTTACATGGCTCTTCTATCTTCAAAGTAGCAAAGGCACACTGAATTCTTCCCACACTTCAAATATTTCTGACATCTGACATCAGCCAGAGAAGGGTCGCTGCTTTTGAGGGTTCTTGTGATCACATTTGGTCACCCAGAGTACCCAAGATAATCTCCTTAACTTAAAGTCAGCTGAATCATATTAACATAATAAACACAGGAGTAGTAATTCATCATATTTACAGGTTTTGAGGGTAATGGCCATACAACTTTGAGGGGCCATTTTAGAAATTCTGCCTATCACATATAGATATAATACATTTTATTTATACTGAAAAGCTATATAATTTCAATTAAAACGTACATTATAAAAAGTTCCATTTTGAAAACTGACAAAGAAATAATGATGAAAGGGATCCCTGAAAATTACTAAAGAAGAACTATGGCTTTGCTACTCTCTATAGTACTTTAAATGAATTATTTCATTTAATTCTCACAAAAAAATGCTGTAGTGAACAGATATCTTTTTCTATTTTACATAAAAGGAAATCAGGTAAAAAGAGATTAAGAATATGGCTGAAGTCATATAGTTAAGCATTCAACAAAAAAGATAAAACATATCCAGGATCAACATATCTACTAAAATTCCCTGTAGCTTGCTCAGTTGTCACTCAATGTATTTCCAGTTCAGGTTACACTTGGTCACAATACATACAAACATTCTCTATTCAAATTGAGAAAAATCTGATTGGAAGAATGGGAAGTTGAACTCTGAGTTTCTTTGAATTTGTCAAAAATTTGTGACTTCTCAAATAATTTTAAATATAATAGTGAGGCCAACATTCCCATGTTCTCCAGGAATTACACATGACTGATTACATTCTTCCCTTTTGGACTCATCTTTAGTTAAAATAAATTTATTTATGTTACATAATAATTCTTTTTTCTATCTAGTTATGCTCAGCAACTAGAATAAGGTGAAGCTTCAAAAATTAGAGGAAATAAAACAAGTATCTAAATCTATCTTCTATGGCTCATTTGCTGTGGGATATAATAAATTATTTACTCCTTTTCTGTATTGGTTTTATCATTAGTGAAATGTGATAATAACCCACTTAAAATGAAGTCATGAGTGAAAAAATAATTAATAAAGGATAAAAAGCTATTTCATAGATATCGAGTATTCTAACAATTAATAATGATAGTAATAAAAAATTTCCATCTACCAACTTGGGAATTGTATTTCTCATTGCTTTACCTGCTCATCTTTTAGGTTATAATCTTTCAGATATTGAGTTTTTACAGTATTGTAACATATCATTTAATAACTTGATTCAAGTGATTCTTATACTTTTAATCCTGTTGTTTTCTTAAAATTATTAAGTTTCTTAGAATTTTTAAAACTGCTCATGAAATAAAAACAAGAGCTCTTATTCAAGGAACTTTCTTAAAAAATATAGACAGTAGCCTAGAGCAAATGCTGTAAGTAATTACTCTTTTACTTTGTTTGCTTTTAGTGTGATGGCTGTTCATTGTCTTCTATACGTAAAATATTTAAAAGAATTATAGAATCTGTAGAAGGAAATAAGATATCAAACTTAGATGTTGTTTATTGAAATGAAAAAAATAAATGGATATATATATAATCTATTTCAATCCCTATCCTAACTCAGGAATCTTAATCACCTTGCTTCTAGTTGAACACTTTGTTGACAGAGAAATTAGTATTTTGTTTACTCACATTTATTAGTGGTTCTTATATCAAACTAAAAATTCTCTTCTCTAATTCCCATCAATTTATGTGAGATTTTCTATTGTAAAAGTCTACTTCCCTTTTATAAATGTAAAGAGATTTGATGAAATTTAAGAACACATTTAAATGTCACTATTTAAAACATTTCTAGATTTCTTGTTTGTTTGTTTTGGTTTTTCGTTTGTTTTTTTCACATTAAAAAATACTGTCTAGATCACTCTATTTTGGACATAACTCATGTTGTGAGTCTCTCTTGAAAATGTAATGCCAATATAGAGACACAATATATGTCAATTAAGGTGCCCTATTTTCCTAGAACCTAGAGAAATGTCCTGAAATCACATATTGCATATCTGGGACTATCTTTCAAGCTCAGAGTTCCCCATTATGCCAAAATTTTGTCCTGCAAGCAATATGTCATTAAATAATTAGCTAGAAAAGATAGTTTTCTCCACTAGAACATTTTTACTATAGAATTAAAATGAGTATGCAAACATATCTATATTGTGTAAGATGATATTTTTGTGTTTTTGTATTTTTAGTATTACTATTATTATTGACAAATATTGTACAGATTTATTATATACAACATGATATTTTGAAATATGTATTACCTAATATACTTATGATTTCTTGTGATGAGAACACTTAAAATCTACTCTTTTAGCCATTTTCAAGAATTATTATTAATTTTATTCATCATGTTGTATGACAGACCTCTTGAAATTATTCTTTTTTTCAAATAACTGAAATTTGTATCCTTTGATTGTATCTCCCTACTATCCTTTCCCTTACCTGCCCCCACCTGCTGGAAGCCACCACTCTATTCTCTGCTTTTATGAGTTGGACTATTTTAATTCTAGATACAAGTGAGATCATATGGTATTTTTCTGTGCCTTTTTTTTTCACTTAAGATAATATCATCTAGGCTCATCCATTTTGTTGCAAATGATAGGATTTCCTTCTTTTATGGCTGAATAGTATTCCATTGTGTATATATACCACATTTTCTTTATCCATTCATCCACTGATGGACACTTAGATTGGTTTCATATCTTGGCTGTTGTGAATAATGCTGCAATGAACATGGGAGTGCAGACATCTACTGAACATACTTATTTTATTTCCTTTGGATACATATCCACTGGGTGGATTGCTATATCATATGATAGCTCTATTTTTAATTTTGGGGGAAACCTCCATATTGTTTTCCATAATGTGTGTACTAATTTACATTTCCACCAACAGCTTGCAAGGGTTCATTTTCTCCACAACCTTGACAACACTTGTTATCCTTTGTCTTTTTTATAGTGACCATGTAATAGGCATTTGTAATAGCTACCTTATTGTGGCTTTAATTTACATGTTGAGCATGCTTTCATATAACTGTTGACCATTTGTATGTTTCCTTTTGAGAAATGTCTATCTAGATCCTTCAACCATTTTTTAATTGGGTTATTTGTTTTCTTGCTACTGAGTTGTTTCTGGTCCTTTAGAGATTTTGGATATTCTCCTCTTACCAGATGTGTGACTTCCAAATATTTTCTCCCATTTCTTAGGATATCTCTTCACTCTGCTGATTGTTTTCTTTGCAGTGCAGAAACTCCTTAGTTTGATGTATTTTTGCTACATCAAAACTATTGATTTTTGCTATTGTTAACTATTTTTAGTTAACAATAAAAATTGTTTATTTTTATTGTCTATTTTTGCTTTTATTAACTATGCTTTTGGGCTCTTATCCAAAAGTCATTGCCCAGACCAATGACATGGAGATTTTCTGCTATGATATCTTCTAGTAGTTTTATAGTCCCGGTTTTATATTTAAGTCTTCAATCTATTTTGAGTTGATTTTTGTATATGGTGTGAGATAAGGATATAATTTCATTCTTCTTTGTATGGATATCCAGTTTTCCCAGTACCATTTATTAAAGAGACTGTCCTTTCCTCATTGTGTGTTTTGGCATCTTCATCAAAAATCAATTGACTGTAAATTTGTAGCTTTATTTCTGGGTTCTCTATTCTGTTCCATTGGTTGTAATGTCTTTTTTTTAGGCCAATACCATCCTATTTAAGATATTTTTATAAAGTACAATTTGTATGTATGTGTGTGGAATCTTTAGAACTTATTTTCAAGTTGACCTTAAAAACTCAAAAAAAGATGTTTTCCTGGTTTACTTATTTTTTGTCATATTCCATACAAAATCGTGTAAGTCTATTTGGTTATCCTATTTTTAAGTGATAGTTTAACTATTTTCATGGTAGTTTATGCAATTTGGTGCAATATAACTTCTTTTTTGTTACCACAAAAGTAATATTTCTATTTTTCCTTTCTGTAATTTTTATTTTCTTTTATTATATACACCATACCTTCATTTAATCATCTATATCTGTAATATGAATAAGCAATTGTCATAAAAGATAGACTTTAAATTCTAATAAAGAAAGTTCAAAATACACAACAAATCTCTAATAAAAAGTCCAATTCAGTTCATTCACATCATAATTGTAATATTTGCATATTTGATTTTAACACCCAAATTATTTCCTCAAGTGTAAATATATCTAGGTGATTTCAAAACATGAAACATTCTTCTGTTAGTGTTTGGTAAATTTACTTGCTCTATAACACTTAGGCAGTCTAGAACAGAGCTCTGCATTCTGTCATACAATTGGATTATGTATTTGTTTTCTTTCTCTGAATTTATCTTCTAAAATTTTTAGTAATTTTTCTTGGCAAAATTTTCTTTCTCTTAACTCTTGTAGCAATGTGACTTTGCCATATTCTTAAAGATTATTCAGTGCTTCATAGAACCCATCCCAGGGGAGCCATCTGTAAATAGGAGATTTGCTGAAGTTCTGAAAACATATTTGATATGTTGCCATCTATCTGAGTGACATGACATTTGAAATTAAGTTTTAAACCTATGAAATAATCATCCAAGGCAAATAAGTCTTTTGAAACAAAATAGCTTACATTTGGGAAAAAAATGTTAATTCTATAACACTATATTCCATGCACCATGACAGTTTTGGCAGGAGATTAAAACAACTGAGTTATCATATCTAAAAACATTTTTCTTTCAGAAGAAAGTGTGACTTGTTGTATTTCTTCTGAGCACTGTTTTGTAAGAATAAAAATATAAAATAAAAAAGTCCTAAAAAATTTAAAATGTGTAATTCAAATGCTCAAATAACTAGAGAATTTCTTTGAAAAATTTGAAATCTGTCTTTTTTTAAAAAATCATAGCAAAAATTAACTGATTATTTTGATTTTCTTAATAATTGAAATGTTCAGAAGCATGGGAAGTTAAACATTAGCCAAAATATTTTGATCAATAATCAGACTATATAATAATGTTACTGTTGATGGTGATAATTACAGCAATGGTAATTGCATGATTGCTAAATGTCAGGTATTTTTGAAGGTCTCAGTGAGATACATAGATAGATGACAGATAATATACATAAATATACGTATATGTGTTGTGTGTGTATTCTCATTTAACCCTATATGATAGTTACTATTAACATTTCTGTTTAGCAGATGAGGACACTGAAACGTAGAGAGATTAGTAACTTATCTAAGCCACATGATGAGGTAATGTTAGAAAATATATTTCAGTAGAACATGAATTCCAAATAAGGTATAGAAATTTCACAGAAAACAAATTATTTTGCTAGGAGGAAATGATGTAAAAATTAAATGAAATTTTCTAAGGCCTACTTCTACCAAAAATATTTAGATTAATAATCAAGCAAAAACCAAAACATTTTCTGAGTTCATTCCATACAAATATATTATTAAAACACTATTGTGTTATTAAAACAAATCTTTAGCAAAATTTCTATCAGTTATCATGAAAAGTGAACATATATAGGCTTATAAAATCAAAATAAAAAGGTAGTGAGAGGAAAATTTATAACCATAAATTTAAAAATGAAACAAAATATAGCAAATATCTAGGCAGGTGATTGGAAAATGCATATGGATGGTATAAACAACCAAGAATATCCAGGAAAATTGAGGAAAAAAGGCCATGAGCCCAGTGAAAACTAAATGTAAATCCTCAGTAGTTACAGAAATATGATACAGGCACATGAATAAACAAATCAACGAGTGAAACAGGACAGAAAAACCAGAAATAGACCTAAATATACCTAAGAGCTTATTATATTATAAAGTAACAACTTAGAGAAGTAGGATAATCTGATTTTTATTATGATGTTGGAAAACTATTGATTAATACTTCACACAGTATACCAGATTAAATTTCCAAATGTTATCAGTGTTTCAAATATCAAACACATAAATACTATTAATAGAGTAAAATATTAGTCAATTTTGTTATAAATTAGGAAAATTTCTTAATTCTGACTAAAAATCTATAAGCCAATAAAAATTGATAAATCTGATTACAAAAAATATTTCAGGTGAAAAAAGCAAATGATAAATTTGTGACGATAACTGCATCTCAAATCACAAATAGATAATATATCAGATATTAGAAAGCTTGTCAAAAATTAAAAAGGCAAAAATCAAATAAAAAGTCAACAAAAAACATGAAACCAATAGATCACAGACAAAGCCATACAAATCACCTCCAAAAGAAAGAAAATGCTAGTTGAGATAGCATTTCTTACCTTTCAGATTACTGCATCCAAAAGTTTGTCACCTCCCTCTGCTGGCTGGGGATAGCAGCATTCTCGTAACGGGAATGTAAAGTGATGCAACTGGTAGGACGAGTAATTTGGAAATCGGTACTAAAATTACAAGTGCATCTGTTCTTAACCAAAAAACTTACTTCTGGAAAAATATTCTAGAGGTATACCTACACTCTTGTACAAAATGTGGTATACACAGTTTTATTTAATGCGGCATAATTTATAACATGAACAATTGTTAAAAATCCATCTATAAGACTGGTTAAATTAGCTGACAATGCAGTTGTTTAAAAAAAACAATGAGAAAGATTTCTGTATACTTATGTGGAGAGATATTTAGAAATTATTGTTAAGTAAGTAGTCTATGAGCAGAAGAGTTTATATAGTGTAAACTCATTTGTGTAAGAACATAAGGAAAGTAAGAATAGATAGTCATATTTGTTCATATTGGTAGAAACACTAAATTATTCACATAGGACTGGTAAAAATGGTTATCTGCGCAAAGGGAATTGGGTGGACAAGGGCACGCATGGTAGCAAAATCCTTGACATATCTATTTTCTATCATTTTGATTTCTGAACCAATTATAAAAGGTAAACAAAATAACTATATAGCCATATGTATGATATAAATAAATATATATGAAATAATAGCTATGAAATTTACATTTCACTAAAGTTATTTTTCATTACGTATTTCAGTCGGCCCCTCATTCTCACTGCCTTCACTCTAGTTCACGCTTTAGGACATTTTTCATGGTGCACTTTAATGAATTCAGTAATTTCACAAAACTTTACATCCCAACCAGAACTCGTCCTGCATACTTGTGATATTTTAATTCTGAAATATATTCTAAATATTTCTAACTTCCTAATATTGTCCCAGTTTATATTTCCAGCCTCATGTCAAGCTGTTTCTTAATGTTCCTGAACAATACTCACCCTTGACCTCTCCCTGCTTCCTGCCATTGGTTCTATCACTTCCACCATCTGAAATGCAGTCCTCATGGTTAAACCCTGTCAATCACATAAGGCAGCATTTAATCTTATAAGCACTGACTCTCCTAAGTTAGTATGACTAGACTGTACTCTAAACTCTGCACATACTTATTTTGTTTTTTACTTAAAAACCATCATATTCCAAATTTTAATACCACATTTATTTGCCTCCTTTTTTATCTTCCTTCACTTTTAAACATCTTCAGAACAGATTGCATGCCTTTTTCATCTGTGTCACATGCAACAGCTTGCACAGTTCAACATACAGAACTGAATTGAAATGAGGCGGGAGTGTGAAAACACTGAACAGAGAATTAACAGATGTGAGTTCAAATCTTATCGCTTTTTTGGCTCTGTCACCTTTCTCTCTGCGCCTGTTTCCCCTCCTGTAAAGTTAGAGGATTGAGTAAAGTTCATTTGAAGTTCCTTTTAATAATGAAATATGCTGGTCACCATATTTCTAAATTATTGTTATTATACGATAGAATCATATTTACTATTATTATTATGCTATTTCTAAGTTAGAACTATAGATAAAATGAACATGGTGGCTAGATACTGCAAAGCAAATTTCAAAATGATGCTGTCAATAAAGTTTAAGATATACAAATAAGTTTGACAGTGCTTTAAATATTTATTCTGCATGTCATTTATACTTGCTATTAATATTAAAAGAGTCATCATTTCCTTCATCTCTAATATGGAATAATGGCATAAGATTCTTTCTGTGTTTTGTACTGGCTTCTGTCTGCATATGTAGCAGTTTAAGTACATATTGTTTTGCTACATACATGATGCTACAGCAATTACAGTTAGTGGTTGTTTATACCAATATCATGAGTACACACATGTTTAAATGAATTCTAGTACTCTGTACTGGCCATAACACATTTTGATTGATCAATAAAAGGTAAGTCCACCTTCTGTAGTGATGATTAAGATTGTATCAAATAGTGATTTTTGCCAACAGATATCTGTGTGAATAAAGTGACCTCCCCAGTCTCAGCATCATACTTGTCCTAAATTGTATTTATTTCAACAATTTAATATTGCACCTACAAGCTAAGGATAATTTCATGCCGACTAGCTTTGGGAAAATTTACACTGAGCATTCAACTTCATAACCTAAACAAAATTTTTACATTGTTCAAATTGGATAAATTATTCAGTTTTCTATAAAGAATAAACTCCTTACAAATGACACAAAATAACAATTTATCTAAACATTTCAAAGCATTTTACCACTAGATTGTTAATAGTTGAAAGTTACAATATTATGGAGGCCAAATGCATTGTTTATGTCTTTGATTTTTATCAACAAACATTTACAAGCACCAATTTTATGCTGGACACCGTACCTGGTACTGAGCATTAAATAGTCATGTTTCCTGGCGTTGTAAGTTCATTACCACAGTATTCTCATCCCTATATAATTCTGAGCATGTCATCTAGTCTGAAAATTCCCTTTTTCCTTCTTCACAAATTCCTTGAAATTCTTGCTCTGCAGTCTGAAAACTCCTCATATATTTAACTTCTAGTTTAAATGTTCCCTTCACCTCCCTGCCTGAAGTGAAACCTGACTGTAACAGATGAAATTGCTGCCCCTGTGGGCAGCCTCTCCAGTCAAGGTTCATATTTCTCTCATGTGTCTCAAGGAAAGGAGGTTTGCCATTTTTCTCCGATCTCCCATTTTGCAACTCAAATCATTTCTTCTTAATTAAAAAATCCCCTTTAATCCCATGATATCTGGTGTCACCGGCCTATTTACTTCCTACTTTAATTGGTCAATCTCTATTTACTCCTTCTTTTCTTAAATATTTTAACCTATGGCTTTTGATTCTTCATCCCTCCTCCTTCCATCATGCTTGCTGTTTTCCCATTAGTGGATGAGCTGGCTAAAGGCATAGTCTTTTGATTCATCTAACAAACTTGTCCTCCTCTTATCTTCTGCTGCCTGCTTCCATAGTCACATGCTGAATAACACATGAAATAAAATTGAATACTGACAGATATCGCCCAGATCATATAAAAGAAAACAAAATACTAATTGGGTATTTCATAAAATTGAAAGATAAAGGCTTGATACCAATTGCTTGCAAAATTACTGTTGTAACCTAGATACCAACACACAAAGATAACATTGTCTTACCCAAAGCCTCTCACTAAAAAGATTGAGGAATATGTTGCTGACATTAGCACATACACATGCACACACACATATAATATATGCAATGCAGGTCCTAATGATCAGAGATATTAAGTCAGGCATAGGAGAAGGAAAAGATCAGATAAATGCACTATAAAATCCCTTTCCTTTTTAATATCAAGTTTTATGGTACAGATATGAAAAGTTGATCTGTATTTTTCCCAAAAGATTTTTCAAGAATATTCATCATAATTTTAACAAAATTAATAACAAAATTTTTTAAGAAATCAAAGGCCATGTTTTACATAATTTAGGACACAGTGCAAGCTCAAAATAATTTATTTTGCAGGATTCAATCAACTCAAAAACAAGGCATATTCCTTCAGGTTTAAACTTAGGTTTCTCTTTATTTTCCTTTCTTCTAATAAGGCAAATTTTTACCTCTATGGTTCTTCTCATTAAAGTACAATAATGTGGAAGTGGTTGTCAGTTTAGTATACTAAATGTAATGTATACAAGAAAACAACATGGTCAAAGTAATTTCTGCTTTGAAATTACTCACTTTTGTTAAACATGCAATAAAAATAAAAATATATGGATACTATTTGAAATACTATTCCAGAATTCTAAAGCATTTGAAATATTAATCATGTATTTAAGATATGGGCCTCACTAAGAAAAGAAACAGTGTCTCAGTAACATTCACAAAACATTTTAGAGTACAAAATGTCATTTAAAAGTCTAACTAAAAGGCGTATTTAACTAATTCTGCTCTGTGCTGTTTGCAGATAAGATAAAGTGTGGGTTTACTTGGAATAAATGTCATTAAAGTAAAACTTGAAAATACTTGTCATGGATAAGTTAATCTCTTAATGTAATTTTTACTAATTTTAGATGTTGTTGACTTTCCTTCAATGAACATCCTGCCAGAGGGATGACAAAATTTTGTTTGTTTTCGGCTACATGTATATCTTCTCTTATGCCTTCACACTGACCTGGTCGCCCCAGTCTGCGCTCAGTGCTTGTAAATATTCTCACCCTTTTTCCCTAATCACCAAAATTCATCTGTGTAATATTTAATTCCTTCAGAGACTTGCTGTCTCCTTGCTAGGGTGATGAAGAGTTAATTTACAGTTAAGAGAGTGTGTCAGAGAGGAGTCTAGGTGAGGAAGCCTCAGAGTGTGGCATTAACATGAATGTCTTTCTGGTAACAGATTCCCCATCCTGGTGGACTAACTTCAATCCAAGAAGCTAATAATATCAATTTTAGGATATACTGTTGCATAAAGTTATATAAGTAAATGCTCATGATAATATGACATAAGGTTAGCTAGGCCAGAATGCTAAACTTCCTTGCCTTTTTTCCTTCCAGAGTACCTGACTGGAAAAATACCAACCCTAAATTACCTTTTCACAACATGTCATCTCCATACCTATATTCAAAAGTACTGAAGTCTGGGGCAAAACTGGAGGGATGCTTACCGCTGTTAATTCATAACCAGCATCAACTGATAACTCAAATAAATTTCTCCAGCTGGCTTACCTACCATCTGAAGTCACTATTTCAAATCATCTTCAAAGCTTTGACCCCTTGGCCTATGTTCATCTCACTCTTAGAAGTGGTGCCTATTTCACAGAGAAAATATAAGCTACCAGATAGAACTTATGTTAGTGTCTACACACCAAATCCATATACCTATGTGTCTTTGGACCTGACTTTTTTATCTTCCCTCTTTCTTATCTTACTCTCCTATGACAGCTAGCAACCTCCTCTCTACTTTCCTCACAGCCAATCATCTCTGAAATTCTTTCACATCATGGTCTGCATATACTCCACACCCATCCATTCCTCAATCCCCAGAAATCAGAATTAACACTCCCCTGACTATATTGAAATTCCTATAGATGATGTCAAGAACCATGTCTGCTAAATATAACAGTTGCTTCTTAGTCCTTTACCAAAACAGCATTGTGTATATTCAAATTATTCCTAGTTGGTGAAAAGCTGACTTTATTTAACTTCCTTACCCATAAAGTGTACCAATCTTTTCCTCTTATTTCTGTGGGCATTCCTCAGTGTGCTACAATTGTTCTTTTGCCTTTCACTCCTCTCAGTGGCCATGTAATTTGTTGGATAAACTGGGACATTTTTGAGAGTAAAAAAAAAAAATGATTTTAATTAATTATGCTAGGTTAACAGGTGTAAGCCAGGATTGACCTGGACAAACTAGTATGGAATTAACAGGGCCTCATATGATCTGGTTTTTCTTACCTCACCACTTTAATTTTCTCTCTGTCTCTCTCTCTCTTTCTGGCTTTTTCTAAATTCTAGCCCCACCAGCCCTCTTAAATTTCTCAAAAGTTTAGGCCTTCACAAATGATCCTTCTTCTGACTGGACCACTTTGCCTCCTACACCTCTTCCACTTTGAAAATGTATCATAATTATTCATGATGAGCCCAATTCCAGAAAACTAGGACTTACAGGAGGAAGGTTGAAAGGTAGCTTCCAAGTTGGCATCAAGGAGAGAGGCTGAACTCTTTTTTTTTTTTTTTTTATCCAATTACTTTTTATTACAGTTTTTTTCTTTTTTTTCTTTTTTTTTCTTTTAATTTATTTTTTTAATTTCAAAATATCATGGGGGTACAACACTTTCACCATGCACATTGCCCCTGTTCTGCCCGTGTCAGAGCCACAATCGTGGTCATCCCCCAAACTGTGTTCCCCACATCCATTCAGTGAGAGTTTCTCCCATCCCTTCCACCCCCCTCCCGCCCGCCCGCCTTCAGATGAATGTTATTGCCCTGTGTGATGTAAGTGTTCATCAGTTAGTACCAGTTTGATGGTGAGTACCAGTGGTGCTTGTTTTTCCAATCCTGTGACACTTCGCTTCGAAGAATGGGTTCTAGCTCCAACCAGGATAATACCAGATGTGTTAATTCACTGTTGTTCCTTATTGCTGAGTAATACTCCATGGTATACATATACCACATTTTATTGATCCACTCGTGTATTGATGGGCACCTGGGTTGTTTCCACAACTTTGCAATTGTGAATTGTGCTGCTATGAACATTCGAGAGCAGATGTCTTTATTAAAAAGTCTTTTTTTCTTTTGGATAAATACCCAGTAGTGGGATTGCTGGGTCAAATGGTAATTCTACTTTTAATTCTTTGAGGTATCTCCATATTCTTTTCCATAGAGGTTGTACTAATTTGCAGTCCCACCAGCAGTGTATGAGTGTTCCTATCTGTCCACATCCCCGCCAACATTTGTTATTTGGGGATTTTTGGTATGAGCCAATCTCACTGGAGTTAAGTGATATCTCATTGTGGTTTTGATTTGCATTTCCCTGATGATTAGAGAAGTTGAGCACTTTTTTATATGTTTGCTGGCCATCATTCTGTCTTCTTTGGAAAAGTTTCTGTTCATGTCTTTGCCCATTTTTAATAGGGTTGTTTGATTTTTTCTTGTTGATTTTCCTAAGTTCTGGATAGATTCTGGTTATCAGCCCTTTATCAGAGGTGTAGCATGCAAATATTTTCTCCCATTCTGTAGGTTGTCTGTTCACTCTAGTGCTAGTTTCTTTGGCTGTGCAGAAGCTTTTCAATTTGATCAGGTCCCATGTATTTATTTTTGTTGCTGCTGTGATTGCTTTGGGGGTCTTCTTCATAAATTCTTTGCCTAGGCCAATGTCCATAAGAGTTTTTCCAATGTTTTCTTTGACAATTCTTATGGTTTCATGTCTTAGGTTTAGATCTGTTATCCATTGTGAATTGATTTTTGTGAGAGGTGAGAGGTGTGGGTCCAGTTTCAGTCTTCTACATATGGCCATCCAGTTTTCCCAGCACCATTTGTTGAATAGGGATTCTTGGGAAAACATATTTAAAAAAAAGAAAAGACAAGAAAAAACTGTTAATTCCACAAAATTGTCTTTCAAAATGAAGGAGACATTAAGATTTTCCCAGATAATCAAAAGCTAAGGGGGTTCATTACCACTAGACATGCTTTACAAGAAATGCTAAAGGGAGTCATTCAAGTTGAATCAAATGTATGGTAGACAGCAATATGAATCCATACAGAAAAGTTAGATTCACTGGTAAAGGTAAATACATGGACACATTTACTAACCTGAGCTTGTGTTATTTTGATGAATAGAATTATAATGACAAAAATATATAAAGTGACTATAAATCTATGTTAATGAGTATACAATATATACAGATGCAATTTGTGGCATTAATATTATAACAGGGGAATGAACATATAAAGAAGTAGAGTTTTTGTATGTGACTGAAGTTTTTATTGGTTTAAAATAGAATGCTATGACTTTAATATGTTTTATGTATTTATAATAGTAACTACAAAGGAAATACCTATAGAACATGTACAAAGGAAGGGAGATGAGGAAAGAATAATGCATATCACTACAAAACATCAACCACAGAATGTAAAGAGAGACAGTAAAAGAGGAAAAGAGGCACAAAAATCCTACAAAACATATATAAAATAATTAACAAATGTCAATACTAAGTCCTTCCCTAAAATTATTTATCTTATTTTTTAATATTATTATTTTCAAATGTAAATATAGCAAATTCTCCAATCAAAAGAATAGATGGACTAAATGGATTTTTTAAAAAAATACAGGATTCAACTATATGCTGCCTACAGGAGACTCACTTTAGATCTAAGGACACACACAGGCTGAAAGTGAAAGGATGGAAAAATATATCCCATGCAAATGGCAAACAAAAGAGAGCAGGACTGGCTATATTAATGTCACACAAAATAGAGTTTAAATAAAAACACTTTAAATAGACAAAGAAGAACAATACATAATCATAAAAGTGTCAATTCACCAAGAAGATATAACAATTATAATTATGCACCAAACCTCAGAGCTACTAAATATATGAAATAGCTTTTGACAGAATGAAGGGAGCATTAGGCAGAAACACAATAACAGTAGGATACTTCAATACTCCACATTCAATAACAGGTAGAATATCCAGACAGAAGAACAATAAGGAAGTAGAGGGCTTAAACAAGCTGCACACCAAGTGGACCTAACAGACATATCCAGAACACTCCACTCAACAACATATACATTCTTCTTCAGTGCATAAAGAGCATTCTCCAAAACAGACAACATGGGAGGCACAAAATAAATCTTAACAGCTTCACAAAGATTGAAATCCTGCAGAGTAACTTTTCACATTACAATGGAATAAAACTATAAATCAATAATAGCACAGAGAAAACTGGAAAATCCACAGGCATGTAGAAGTTAAACACACATTTAAACAATCAATGGGTAAAAAAAAAGTCACAAGGGAAATTATCAACTAAACCTTGAGATACATGAAAACACAACATACCAAAACTTGTGAGATAAAAAAAAAGCTGTGCTAAGAGGGAAGTTTATAGTGGTAAATGCTTACATTAAAAATGAAGAAAGATTTAAAATCAACACAGTACAGCAGTGGTCCTAGAAGTGTGATATTTGCTGCTGACTCCAGATTTATCTAGTAGGCAATTTTAACTCTAGGACTCTCCACCAGCCAGGCCAAAATTTTCTCAGAACTGCATTGAGATGTAAGATTCTTCCCACAAATTCTTCCTTCCCTCTGTCCCTTTATAGTTGTCACACCAGCATTACCATCTAAAGATACTTCTTGGAGACTCCTGCTCCCTTCCCATTTGTTATTCACAAACATTTCTCCCAATTAATGTTTTGCAATTCTACTCTTGTCTTGGCAGGTGCTTCTTTGAGTACTCAAACACTGTTGGAGACTTTTTGGCTATAAATGAGAACAAAGAAATGAGGTAATACCTGGAAGGATTTTGGAGGAGAAGGCTAATATAAATGTGAAAAATTATAGTATTATTTTATGCCAATGAGAATAATACAGTAGAAGAAAAAAATACTCATGAGATAAGACTGTAAGGGCATAAATTCTGGAGTGGTATTTTTTAACAGACCAGGGGAGATAAACAGTTGGCATAAGTAGAATAGTCTGAAGTGGCAAAGCGCTAAAGTGGTATGGCAAACAGCAGAAAATATGAATGCTAATGCTATTAGTTTGATAGATGGGATAGTAGGAGCTTATAGACTCCATTTATAATCGTTGCTCTTTTTTAAAAAAATAATTTATTTCTTCAATGAACAATAAATATTGTATATACTTATGAAGTACAATATGTTGTTTTGAAATATGTTTTTGTGGAATGGCTAGATTGAGCTAATTAACACATGCATTACCTCGTATACTTATTTCTTGTGATGAGAACACTTAAAATCTACTTTCTTAGCCATTTTCAAGAATATAATTCATTGTTATCAACCACTGTCACCATGATGTACAATGCATCCTTGCCTTATTCTTCCTATCTAACTAAAATTTTGGATCCTTTGATCAGCATCTCCCTCCTCTCCTTTCTCTCATCTGTCCCCAGCCACTGACAGCTACCACTCTACTCTCTGCTTCTATGAGTCAGGCTATTTTAATTCTACACATGAGTGAGATCATGCAGTATTTGTCTGTACCTATTTTTTTTACTTAACATAATGTCCTCCAGGCTCATCAATGTTGTTGCAAATGACTGGATTTCCTTCTTATTTAAGGACAAGTAGTATTTCATTGCATATATATGTCACATTTTATTTATTCATTCCTCCCTTGATGGACACTTAGTGTTGACTCCATATCTTGGCTACCGTGAATCATGCTGCAGTGAACATGGGAGTGCAGATATCTATTCAATGTACTGATTTCACCTGTTCTGCCAAACATTATAAAAAAATTAATACTATTCATTCTCAAACTCTTCCAAAAAACTGAAGAAGAAGGAATATGTCCAAAATTATTTTATGAGGCCAGTATTACTCTGACACTTGTAGTGTCTTTTTTTACAGTTTTTGACTTAAAGTTTATCTGATATAAGAACAGCTATCCCTGCTCTCTCTTGGTTTCCATTTGCGTTGAATATCTTTTTCCATTCTTTTGCTTTTAATCCATGTATGTCTTTAACCCTGAGATGAGCCTCTTGTAGGCAGCCTATAGCTGACGTCTGGTTTTCACTGAAGCAGGCCTGGAGTTGGTGTCCAAGGCTACCCTGTGGCCACAAGTTCTATGCCCTGCCCAGGTCTCACACCAGTTCAGGGACAGGTTAGCCCCCATGGCCCCAGATTTCAGACCTTCCCAGTGGCAAGTCAGCTCTGAGTCCATGGGGGCAGGGTTGGAGCCTGAGTTTGTGGGGGCAGGTTTGAGTCCAGAGTCCATAGGAGCTGTCCTGGAGCCTGTGTTTGCAGAGCTTGTTCTGGAGCTTTGGTTCTTGGAGGCTGGCCTGGTACCACAGTCTACTGGGGTGGGCCTGCACTCTGGGTTTACTGGAACAGTCCTGGACCCAGGTCCCCTGGAGCCTGGGGCTATAGGGACCAGCCTGGAACTAGAAGCCTGGATAAGCAGGAGCTTGTTTGAAGCCTGGGATCACAGATGCTGGCCTGATGCCTGGTGCCATGGGGGCCAGCCTGAAGGTGGAGTGCGGGTAGTGTCCTGGAGGCTAGGTCTACTAAGACTTGCTTGGGTTCTGTGACCAAAGGGGCTGGCCTGGAACCTGGGTTACGTTAATGGTTCTAGAGCTTATGTCCATTGGGGGCCAGCCCATCCCTGGGTTTTACTGGGATGAGCCTGGTTCTGTTGGAGTGGTCTTAGACCCTTTGTTTGCTGTAGCCTGGAGATGCAAGGTTGACCTGGAGCATGGGGCCATAGGAACTGGCCTGGAGAAAGGCAGTCCTGTTGCCTGTGTCCATGGTGCCAGCCTGGTGCCTGAGGCTAGAGGTATCTTCAAGAAAGAGCCATGATTTTATTAGAGCAAAAAGGTGAAGCAGTTGCTTAGAGGAAGAGTTTAAGGATAAAATGTATTTAGTGGTGACTGACCATTCCAGAATGTGCCATAGGTGTAAGGAGTTAGGGAGAGGTAATATTTTGTGTCAAGAGGGAAAGTTAAAAGCCTTTTAGGCAAGAAAATGAGTGGATTCCAACTAGATGAAGCAGCATGGGCAATGATACAAATTTCCCATTGTGTTTTACCATAATGTGAGAATAGCAGGAACACATTTTAGGAACTCAGAATGTCAGTGAAAAAATGATAAACTCAAGTACAGGTGTTGATTCTACCTAATGCAACTTAGAGCTTTGATGAGAAGGAGATACCTAGAAAATGAACAGCTGGATATGTAATCTCAATGATTAGTATTTTGATCTCTAGACCATGATTTAAGATAATCAGAGTGACATAAGGATCAAATGATTTTCGTGAAGATGGGAAAGAAAAATTTTTCCTGGAACCATGATTATCTGAATATGAAACAGTGTTAGGTTTAATATAAATGAGGGTGGACAACATAGCTAGATACATTCCCAAATTTGATATTAAAGCAGACAGAAAACATCACCTGGGAAAAAGAGTAAAAAAGATTGAAGGGTTCCCAATACTTCATATGGGAGGAAATTGGAAACTAAAATGGAACAACACTTTCAACTCAGATTATAGATAGTAAGCAGTACGCCTGACATTATAACATATGTAGATAAATATGACATTATACATTGCATAAATGAAGTCAAGCTTACAATATGGCAATGGAATGGTATACCTATTTCAAATCAGACCTGATGTTAAGTGCGTGTGCATGTGTGTGTGTGTGTGATAAATTGAATAACAAGGTGGATCAAGAAAATATTGATCTATATGTAAACTTATGAAATAGAGGTGGTTTCAGGAATACATTCAGGAGGGACCAAGAAAGAGAAGGGAAGAGCACAAGAGGCATTAATGTGGGAAAATGTGAAAACTTAACTAGCTTCCCTAGTTTGAGAAAATGCGTAATGGATATAGTGTTACTGAGATAAATTCTAAAGTGGCGCTGAGTCAAAATTTATAATACTACAGGGGAAATATCTAGTAAGAAAAATACTAACTCATGAGGCCCTTCAAAAGCCAAGATTTTTAGCACTCTTTTGTTTATTCTTTGTCATCCTACTTTTTTCCTCTTTATTATGATAATCCCAAATGTTTTTAATCAGTTGTCTCTACTACCACATTCTGAGAACATAGTGTATCTTGCTGAACTAACTAAGAAAGTTGTGGTCATTAGGAATCAATCTGGTTCAAATCTCAACTTACCTAGAGTGCTACATTACTACCTTTCATTCTGACAAACAAAAATAATTTGTTTTATTAATTTCAAATTTAGGCTTTCCAAATATGGATCAGTTGCATCTCTTCCTGACTTTTCTTGGACTTTGCCCTGTCCATTACCCCTACTTCTTCTATTTCTATCTCCACTGACTCCATTTCCTCAACTTGTAATATGCACAAATTTATCTCTAGCATATAAAATTTTTCCTTAACTCTAGAACACCTTTTACCTACCACTATATGGTATTTCCCTTCATAATGAACACTTTGCAAAAGTATTTATCTTATTGTATCCACTTCTACCATTGTCACTCGCTTCTAAACTATGATTTCTTACGCTCCCAATCTACTGAAATATTCATGCTGAAAATACCAGTGACCTCATGTTGAAGTAAAAATATTTTAGTCTTCATTTTATGTGATATCTGCACAAAATTTGAGACTGCAAACAATTCCCTACAGCTTAAAACTCTCTTAATAAGCCTTTTTATATTTTCTCCTGTAACTGTTTTTTTTTATTCCCAGCTCCTTTTTCTCTTGCATATCTCCTAAATATCTATTTCCCTGGGTTTTATCATTTACTTTATTTTATTCTTGTGAGACTCCAAAAATGTATATTTGTATTTTCATCCCCTTATTTCTTTCAAGTTATCAATTTTTCCATGAATCAATGGACTCTATTTATCTGGATGTGTTATAACTACCTCAAATATATTATACAAAACAACATTCATTTCTCTCTTCTCTCCACTCCCTTCTTAATTTTTTTTGGTTGTTGATATCACTTTCATTAAATTTAGTTAATCGTATTTACATCTTCCTATTCTCAACGTCCAATTGATCACTAAATTATGTCATTTATGTATCTGAAATGTCCCTAAAACCCATTCTCATCTTTTTACATTTACTTATATTATTTAGTTTGGATCCTAATAATATTCCTCCGGAATTGTTTCAGAAGCCATCTGTCTTGTCTTTGTTTCCGAACATTCATACACTATAGGCACAGTACTTTTCCAAAGAAACAAAATCAGTCATGTCACTTTCCAGATAAGAAAATACTTTTAACTTCCATTTTTTTCAGAGTGCATGCTAAACTCTTCAGTATAAAGCTACTTCATATTCTGTCCTCTTCCTTACTTTGTCACCACTTTCTGCTACCAATGTATTTACATAAACTCCTATCTGCAAGAACACCTCAATACTTTCAGTTATCTATACCTGGTCTCTGATTGCTCTCAGCCCTTGTACATAAGAAAATTTCTTCCTAGAATTTCCTACTTTTCCTTTCTTTTCAAAATCTCTACCCATTCATCATGAACAAGTTCAAATAAATGACAGTAAAAACTTATTCTAAATTCTTTAGACTGCATTAAATTATCTGTACATACTGCTCTCAAATCACTTCATCCAACTCTCTTCTGCAACAATTCACACTAAATTTTAACTGTTTATATAATCATGAGCTCATTCATGTTGCATATGTTATATATCAGGTATATAGTATATATATAGTATATATATGTATAAAAATTTCATATATATATTATAATATATATCTCAAATATATATATACACACATATCTTGTTATGACATGTTGATCAAAATTTTACAACACCCCTCTGAAAATTTTTCAGTAGTCTTAAGGAACAATCTGGAAAACCTGTTTTACAGTATTTCCTCAGTGATAAATAAATAAAATTTCAGTTAAATCTCTATTTGATTCTGTCGTAAATAATTTTCCAACTGAAAAATATGGACACAATGACATTGATATTAGGAAAATATAACTAAAGGTAAGTTAAATTTTTAAGAGAACACCTGAAAATGAATTCAATTTACCTAGTCCATATATCTTCCATAGGTAATAATACATTTTATAAAGGAGATTATTGAACCATTTTCAGAAATATTTGAGATATTAGGAGGAAAGTTAAGCATGGTATATTATTAGAAACATATCAATGTAGTAAATTTTCAAAGTGAGAAGCTGAGTCATTACTCATTTATTGAAAACTTTCCAAGTGGTAGGCCCTGTAGTAGGAACTTAGAATATGGAGTTGAGATAAACAAATATAATCCCTGATCTCAAAAAATTAACCTTAAATAATGAATATATGTTATATATATTACATATTTATATATAATTAATATAATATATATGCACAGAAACTATAAAATACTTTATAAAGGAAAACATCATATTTATCAAGAAAGTTTAACAAGGGGATATGCTTTTAATGGACACATGGCAATTATTTTTTTGAAAAAAGCAATATTATACCTAAATATCACATTGGGAGGGGGTGGAGCAAGATGGCCAAATAGAAACCTCCTGTCATCATCCTTCTGCATGAACACAAAATTCAACAACTATCCATGCAAACAAGCACCTTCAAAGGAACCAAAAATCAGATTAGTGATTATACCACTGGGCTTTAATATTCTATCAAGGAAAGAGGCACCAAAGAGGGTAAAAAAGACAGTCTTGCATTGGCTATGACACTCCTCCCCCATCCCCGGGCAGTGCCATGCCAGCACACTGAATGGAGGGAGAATCTGTGTGCCTGGGGAGGGGGAGAGTGAAGTGATTGTGGGACTTTGCAATGAAACTTAGGGCCACCCTGGCACAGAGAAACACAACACAGGGCAGAATTCTACTGGTGCCCATGGAGTGAGCATGTAGACCAGCCTGGCCAGAGGAAATCATCTTTCCTGAAACCTGAGCTCCAGCTAGCCCCACCACTGGGTGACAAAAGTCAGCCTGGGGCCTGGGCTAGATTTGTAAGGCAGTTAGGCCACAAAGGCTGCTCCTTTGGGCAATTCCTGTGGCTTCACAGGCTCAGAGCATATGCAGACTTGGGGTACATGCGACCCAGTGAGACATCAGCCGTGGTGGCAAAGACAGTGCCTGTGTCACCCCTCCCCCAATTATAGGCAGTGCAGCTCAGGGAGAGTCTTGTTTTACTTGGGGAAAGGAAATGGAAGAGTTCAGAGGACTTTGTTTTGCAACTTGTTTTGCAAAGGACGTTGTTTTACAACTTGGGTACCTGTTCAGCCATAGTAAAATAAAGTACCAAACAGACTCCTGAAGCCCCTGAGTCCAGGCATTTGTTCCCAGATGACATTACTGGACCCACGCTGGGCCAGAAGAAAACATGCTGCCCTGAAGGGAAGGACCCAGTTCTGGCAGGATTCACCACTTGTTGACTAAATAGCCCCTGGGCATTGAATAAACATCAGAGGTAGCCAGGCAACAGTCACCACTGGCTTTCAGTGAGACTGGGCTGGCCTCAGGTGTGATCTGGCACTGGTGGCCATGAGAGAGTACCCACCTCACTCCTCCCCCAACCACAGCAGCCCACCACAGAGAACGAGGGAAGAGAGTGAGAGACTTTGCCTGGTAATCCAGGGAACTCTCCTGAATCTTACCCAAGTTCACCAAGGTGGTACCACCAGGAGTTGTCAAGAGTAACAGCATTACTGGGTTTGGGGCACCCCACTGCTGATATGGGTGCAGTGACCAAAGACTTAAATCACAACACTCAATTCTCTTTGAATATCTGGAAAGCCTTCTCAAGAAGGATAGGATCAAACAAGCCCAGATTCTGAAGATAAAAATATATATCTAACTCTTCAATGCCCAGACAATGATGAACATTCACAAGAATCAAGAACATCCAGGAAGACATGACCTCACCAAACAAACTAAATAAGGTACCAGTGATCAATCCTGGAGCAATGGATATATTTTACCTTTCAGACAAAGAATTCAAAATAGCTGTTCTGAAGAAGCTCAATGAACTTCAAGAGAACACAGAGAAGGAATTGAAAAGACTATCAGAGAAATTTAACAAAGATACTGAAATAATTTTAAAAAAATCAAGCAGAAATTCTGGAGCTTGAAAATTCAATTGACAAACTGAGAAATGCATGAGTCTCTCAACAGCAGAATTGAGCAAGCAGAAGAAAGAATTAGTAAGCCTGAAGACAGGCTATTTGAAAATACTTAGTCAGAACAGAAAAAAGAAAAAATAAGAATGAAGAACCCCTACAAGATCTGGGAAATAGTCTCGAAAGAGCAAATTTAAGAGTTATTGGCCTTAACAAGGAGGTAGAGAGAGCCTTTGGGGTAAAAAGTTTATTCAAAGAAATAGTAACAAAAAATTTTCCTAACCTAGAGAAAGATATCAATATTCAGGTACAAGAAGGTCATAGTAGGCCAAGCAGATTTAACCCAAACAAGAGTACCCCAAGTCATTTAATAATCAGGCTCCCAAAGGTCACAGATAAAAAAAAAAATCCTAAGAGAAGCAAGAAAAGAGGAATAACATATAAAGGAGCTCCAATATGTCTGTCAGCAGACTTCTCAGTGGAAACTTTACAGGTCAGGAGAGAGTGGCATGACATATTCAAAGTGCTGAAGGGAAAGAACTTTAACCCTAGAATATTATATCTTGCAAAAATATCCTTCAAACATGAAAGAGAAATAAGACTTTCCCAGACAAACAAAAGCTTAGGGATTTCATCAAAACCAGAACTGTCCTACAAGAAATACTAAAAAGAGTTCTTTGAACTGAAAGAAAAGGATGTTAATGGACAATAAGAAATCATCTGAAGGTATGCAGCTCACTGGTAATAGTAAGTACACAAATAAAGAAAAAGTGGTGTCTAAAGCACTTATATCTTGAGTAGGAAGACTGAAAGACAAACCTAACAAAAATAACTACAAAAACTTTTTGATAGATAGTATAAAAAGATATGGATGGAAACAACAAAAGTTAAAAAATGGTGGTGCAAAGGCAATATATGTAACCAAATTGTTATATATATTCCAAATATTCTGGAATTTGCAAAAATGGGGGGTGGAGTTAAAGTGTAGAATTTCTGATAGATTTCTTTTTGCTTGTTTGTTTGTTTGTAAGCAGACTTGTCATATGTTTAAAATACTTGGTTATAAAATGGTTTTACGCAAGCCTCATGGTAACCTCAAATCAAAAATCCAAAACCAGATACACAAAAGTAAAAAAACAAGGGATTAAAACACACTACCAGAAACAATCACTTTAACAAAGGAAGATAGGAAGGAAGTAAAAAAGAAAGAGAAGACCACAAAACAGCCAGAAATCAAATAACAACATGGGAGTAGTGAGTCCTTATCTATCATTAATAACATGAAATGTGATTGGACTAAACTCTCCAATCAGAAGACAGAGTTTCTGAATGGAAAAAAAAATAAGAGCCAACTACATGTTGTTGCAAGAAACTCACTTCACCTATAAAGACACACATAGACTGGAAATAAAGGAATGGAAAAAGATATTCCATGCCAATGGATACCAAAAAAGAGCAGGAGTAGCTATACTTCTATCAGATAAAATAGATTTTATCTGATAGAAGTAAAGATTTCAAGAAAAAAACTGTAAAAAGTGACAAAGAAGGTCATTATACAATGATAAAGGGGTAAATTCAGCAAGAGGATATAACAATTCTAAATATATATACACCCAACACTGAAGCACCTAGATATATAAAGCAAATATTATCAGAGCTAAAGAGAGAGATAGACTCCATTACAATAATCTTTGGAGACCTAAACACTCCACTTTCAACATTGGACAGAGACAGAAAATCAAGAAAGAAACATTGGACTTAATCTACACATAGAAAACATGGACCTAATAGATATTTACAGAATGTTTCTTCCAACAGCTGCAGAATACACATTCTTCTCCTCAGCTCATGGATCATTCTTAAGGCCCATATGTTAGGCCATAAAACAAGTCTTAAAAATTTTAAAAACAATGAAATCATACCAAGTATTTTCTCTGACCACAATGGAATAAAACTAGAAATCAATAACAAGAGGAACATTGGAAAATATACAAACACATGGAAATTAAACAATATGCTCTGAATGACCAGTCAATGAAGAGATTAAGAAGGGAATTTTAAAATTTCTCAATACAAACGAAAAAGAAAATACAACATATCAAAAGCTATGGTATACAGCAAAAGCAGTAGTAAGAGGAAAGCTTACATTAGTAAGTGTTTACATCAAAAAAAGTAGAAAAGATTCAAATAAACAACCTAATGATTCATCTCTAAGAGCTAGAAAAACAAGAGCAAACCAGACCAAAAGTTAGTAGAATAAAAGAAATAATAAACATCAGAACAGAACTAAATTATATTGAAACCAAAAATACAATATGAAAGATCAATGAAATGAAAAGTTGTTCTTTTGAAAAGATAAACAAAATGACAAACCTTTAGCCAGACTAAGAAAAAAAAAAGGAAGATCCAAATAAATATAATCAGATATGAAAAATGACACATTACAACTGATACTGCAGAAATTCAAAGGATCAGTTGAGACTACTATGAGCAACTATATGGCAATAAATTGGAAAAACTAGAAGAAATGGATCAATTCCTAGACACATACAACCTACCAAGATTGAACCAGGAAGAAACCCAAAACCTGAGTAAATCAATAACAACTAATGAGATAGAAACAGTAATAAAAAGTCTCCCATCAAAGAAAATCCCAGGACCTGATAGCTTCACTGCTGAATTCTGCTAGGCATTTAAAGAAGGACTAATACCAATCTTCCTTAAACTATTTCAAAAAATCGAGGAGGGATTATTCTCAAATTCATTCTATGAGGCCTGTGTAACCCTGATATCAAAGCTTGACAAAGACAGGCATTTCTGGATACTACATTGTGTCTTTGAGGCCACTGGGGTACCATATAGGAAACTGAAGCAGTAATTTAACCTTGTGCAATGAAAAATGTAATGTAACTTGCACACCAGGATCCTCTACCTCATTAAGTTAAACACTTCCCTCATGTCATTTTAAAGTAGAAATTGTAATACTGTAAATCGAATTAACTTAGACTTATGCTCTGGTATCTGGTAAATGGCTACACAGGTTATTTTTCAGCATTCCAAATGTTTTAGGTGCTAGGCACTTTCAGAATGTGGATATAAGTGACTTCATAATTTGGCAAACAAGAACTAGAATACTGCTGTGTGGCTATTCAAAGAGTTGCAAAGGAGCAGCCCTGAAGTGCTGAACAAAGATCTTCAGATCCTCTTGCAATAAAACTTCAGAGGCATCAAAAAAAAAAAAACAAAAAAAAAACTTGACAAAGACACAACCAAAAAAGAAAACTATAGGCCAATATCTCTGTTAAACATAGACGCAAAAATCCTCAAGAAAACACTAGCAAACCAAATTCAACAACACATTAAAAAGACTATTCATCATGATCAAGTGGGATTTACCCCAGGGATGCAAGGATGGTTCAACAAATCAATGAATGTGATACATCATATAAACAGAACGAAGCATAAAATCCATATGATCATTTAAATTGATGCTGAAAATGCATTCCATAAAATTCCACATCCCTTCATGATAAAAAGAAACTGGATATAGAAGGAACTTATGTCAAAAGCCATATAAAACAATATGTTATATTTCCCCATTCCACTAGTATCACACTGAATGGAGAAAAACTGAATGCCTTTCCTTTAATATCTGGAATGAGACAAGGATGCCCACTTTCACCACTATTAATCAACATAGTGCTGTAAGTTTTAACTAGAGCAATCAAAAGACAGGGCATCCAATTTGTAAAGGATGAAGTCAAATTATTGTTATCTACAGATGATATGATCTTATATCTTGAGAAACCTAAAGACTCCACAAGAAAACTACTAGAACTGATAAACAAATTCAGTAAAGTTTCAGGATACAAAATTGACATACAAAAGTCAGTAGCATTCCTATATGCCAACAGTAAACAATCTAAAAGAGAAACCAAGAAATAATCTCATTTATAATAGCTACAAATAAAATAAAATAACCTTAATCAAAGAAGTGAAAGATTTCTGTAATGAAAACTATAAAATACTGATGAAAGTAATTGAACAGGACACAAAAAAATGGAAAGATATTCCATGCTCATGGACTGGAAGAATCAATATTGGTTAAAATGTCCATACTATTCAAAGCAATCCACAAATTCAATGCAATCCCCATCAAAATTTCAATAGCATTCTTCACAGAAATAGAAAAAATAATCCTAAAATTTATATGGAACCACAAATAATAGCCAAAGCCATCCTAAGTGAAAAGAACAAAACTGGAAGAATCACATAACCTGACTTCAAATTGTACTACAGATCTATAGTAACCAAAGCCGTATGGTATTGGCGTAAAAACAGACACATAGACCAATGGAACAGAGTGAAAAACCCAGAAACAAAGCCACGCATCTATAGTAAACTTATCTTTGACAAAGATGCTAAGAACATACAGTGGGGAAAGGATAATTTCTTTAATAAATGGTGCTGGGAAAACTGGATATCCATATGCAGAAGAATGAAACAAGACTCTTATATCTCGCTTTATACAAAAATCAAATGAAAATGGATTAAGGACTTAAATCAAATACCTGAAACTAAGGAAACATAGGGGAAATGCTTCAGGACATTGATCTGGGCAAGGACTTCTTGAGTAATACTCCCAAAGCACAGGAAACCAAAACAAAAATTGGACAAATGGGATCACATCAAACTAAAAAGCTTCTGCACAGCACAGGAAACAATCAACAAAGTGAAGAGACAACCCACAGAGTGGGAGAAAATGTTTGCAAACTACCTATATGACAAGGGATTAATAATAGAATATATAGGGAGCTTCAACAACTCAATAGGAAAAAAATCAAATAATCTAATTTAAAAATGGGCAAAAGATCTAAATAGACATTTCTCAAAAGAAGACATACAAATGGGCAACAGATATATGAAAAAATGCTCAACATCATTAGTCATTAGAAAGATGCAAATCAAAACTACAGTGAGACATCATCTCACCCCAATTTAAATGGCCTTTATAAAAAAGACAGGAAATAATGAATGCTAGTGAGCATGTGGAGAAAGGGGAACCCTTGTACACTGTTGGTGGGAATGTAAATTAGCGTAACCACTATGGAGAACAGTATGGAGGTTCCACAGAAATTATAGTGGAACTACCATCTGACCCAGCTATTCCACTGCTGGGTACATATCCAAAGGAGGGGAATTCAGTATATCGAAAAGATATCTGCACTCCCATGTTTATTGCTTCACTATTCACAATAGTCAAGATTTGGAATCGACCTAAGTGCCCATCAATGGATGAATGGATAAAGAAATTGTGGTACATTTACACAATGGAATATTATAATATATAGCCACAAAAAATAAGGAAATCCTGCCATATGCAATAATATGGATGGAACTGGAGAATATCATATTAAGTGAAATAAGCCAAGCACAGAAAGATAAATCTCACATGTTCTCAGACATAAACATTAAAAACAACTGATCTCATAAAGACATAGAGTAGAATAATGATTACCAGAGGCTGGGAAGGGTAGTGGGGAGGGGGAGATAAAATGATGTTGGTTATTGGGTACAAAAATACAGTTAGATAGATAGAATGAACAATATTTAATAGCACAAAAAAGTGATTATAATCAACAAAAAGTTTAGGCTATACTTTAAAATAACTAAAAGAGTGGAACTGGAATGTTTCTAACACAAAAAATGATAAATGCTTGAGGTGATGGATACCCCAATTATCCTAATTTGATTAATTCACATTGTATGCCTGTATCAAAAATCACATGTACCCTATAAAGATCTACAAGTTTTAAGTACCCATAATAATTTAAAAAATAAACAAAAATAAATAAGTAAATAAATAAACAGATATCACATTTGGCCTAATCAACCTATAGTCTTGAATCTCTAATATTATTTCTGAGTGCCATTGTAGAAGGGCTCATTCAAATGAGAGTGTATAAATACCTAGATGAGGATGCATTGATTATTAAAAATTTTAAAATATTTATTTGATTATATGTTGAGCTGACTTAATTTCTACTTGCTGTTAGTGTTGGTGTCTTAAAGAAATATAATAAATTTGGAGAATCTGGACCTCAAAATACCATATAACATGTTATTTCATATCAGTGGAATACTATTAATATTAACACAAAATCACAGTGGGTTAGTCATTTGGTGAATAATTGTATTCAAAGAGCTCTGATCAATGTATTAATATCAACTTAAAACTGTTGGTGGTAAAACCCATAAGTAGGTTTTGAAAGTAATTTGATGAGAGTGGTATATTAGATGAATGTTCAACAAATATTTACTTCTTCTACAACACCCCCATAGTGGGAATATACTTCTCTCCATGATGTTGGGCTTAGGTCATGTGGCATGCTTTGGCCTCATAGTGAGTAAGTAAAATATATTTCTGCACTCTAGATTTTATTCTCAATCATGTAACTTTGTAAATGAAATGTCAGCAGATAAAAAAACAAATGGAAGTATGAAACATGCTTTGAGCATTTGGGCTAACCTTTTATGTTTCTGCCACTGCTATGAGAAGAACACATCTAAGTTATTCCACTTGCCCAGCCTAGCTTACATTTTTTGTTTCTTCTTTTGCTGTGAATAGAACATGCTCAGCTTAGCCCACTGGTTCTGTTCCAAGTAGGGTCAGAAACATGTGGAGCAGACTAGACCCAACAAGCAGTTTGGAATCAAGCCCAGCCAAGCCCTAACTAAATCAGCAGAATCCCAGCTGATCCATGGATGTATGAGCAGGAGTAAATGAGATTTGGGGGTATTTTGTCACATAGCAATTGCTAATAGTGTGTGGCACAACCAGTAATTTACAGAAAATGAAATAGAATGAAACAAAATAGGACGGAAAATGTCACAATGGTCTATTCACAGTAGGAACAAAAATTTAATTATTAAATTTAATTGAATTTAGGTATACATAAATATTTAAATATGCACATGTGTGTGTCTTGGGTCACAATATAAAACGTAGTTCTTACTGTGTTTCATGATTTTTTAAAAATTGAAAATTACTGACCTGAATGTAATTCTTGGAGTATGTCACAGTACTCTGTCATTAACCAAGTGTATTTAACCTCTTTAGAAACTCAAGTAAGATTTAAAATGAATGGTCATCAAATTTGTAAATCACTGAACCCTGTGGGAGAAATAATGAATAATTTGAATACAAGATTCAGGATTACAAAAATCCTCTTCTTTGATCCCCAAATGAAAGAGATTTGAGTATAGGTCAATACAGTAATGCAGTATAACCATTAAAATACCCTAATTGGGTCACACACTGCATCATTAGAAATATATATCAAAGGTGAAAACAGGATAGTCTAGTAGTTCCACTCTGGAAGTAGACCATACTTGACATATTACATTGAATTTAGGGCACTGAAATGTCTATAATGCTTTGAAAATCTCTAACACTGAAGGAGTTTAGTTGCCTGTGTAATTAGTGAAATAGCTTTAAACCAGATGATGTGAAGAATGTCATACATAACTAGAGGAATTTTGTTTGTAGTAGGAGAAACTGGGCAAGTGTATACAGACGATTTTCTTGTGGAAGGTAGATGAGACTTCTTTTGTATGGTAATAGGGTAGCATGATATAGCTTGTTTAGCACAAGGTTTAATTATGTGGAATGATAAGAGATAAGTGTAATGGGGTGTTAAATCAAAACAGAAACATATTAGTGGGGAGTCATCAATATTTATTCAATTTGATGGAGAAGCCTTCTTTGGGTGTTATGATTTCAGAAGTTATTTTAATTACAGGTCTAAGAAGAATATCAAACTGTAGAAAAGGTGAAATAAGAAAAACATTAGAAGAGAGAAAGTGTAGAAAAGATAGTACATTGACTTAATAAAAAAGGATTGCAGATTAATTAAAAGATGAGGAGCAGAAGCTTTGAGCAGTGAAGGCAAACACCTCTCAGAGAAGGCTAGTGAAGAGAATGAAAGTCTTGAACTGGAAGAAATGAGAACATCCTCTACAGTTAAGCAGCAAAGATATTCACTTTGAATAAGGGCAGGATTCAGGCAGAGCTGAAGGCAGAGAATCTGATAAGAAGGTTGCAACAGTTCAGAACCTTAAAAGCATCCCAAAAGTATCTGCTTAATTTGTTTTTCAAATACTCGTTGTGAAAATATACACTTCAAATGTGAATTTAATATTTACAACTATCATAAGGGTAACTGTTTATGATGTTTGCCATTTTAGGACGTTTGCCAGTGATACTGCATGACTACTGAATGAAAAGATCATAAATTTAAAATGGCATAGAATCAATTTTGCTAGTTGCTTATTTATCTGTTAATTTATCTTGAAAAGTGACTATTTGCTTTGCTGGAAATTTTTGAGGAACATAATATGAGACGTATTTCTTGTCTTACAATAGTTCTTTGCAATGCTCATTATATTCCTGGAGTTATTGAACATCTTGGACTTAGAGCAGCCCTTGGAGATCATTTAGTGTAACTGTCTTACAAAATCAGAACACCACCTAAACTACTCATAGGTGTTCATCTATCCTCTGCTTGAATAGCGTGAGTGACTTGGTTAAAATGAGTATCCACTGTTACATAATTACATTGATGCAATCTATTCTTTAATTTTATAAATAACTATCATTTAAACCAACTTGCATTTTTTAACTAAACAAATCTTCCAGTTCACTAAAATGTATCCCAAGAATGAAAAATAAAATCAATATACTCCACTAATAATCGAAACATACAGTTTACTTTCTTTACTTGTCACTTTGAAAGGATTTTGCTCATAAAGGGAACTTCTCCACCCTACATTCTGATAGCAAGACCTATTCTCTCAAAAAAGAGGCTCTCAATCTTTTTAATGTTTTTGAACCATCGAAAAACTAATTCTATAATTTGAAAAATGTTGAAAGCTGTGGGCCTTTAACACAGGAAAAAAAAATGAGCATAAGATTAAGATTGCATATACTGTTAGTAGAATGGCAAATTGACTGAATCCATTTGTGAACCTCCATTTAAGAATTTCTGCTTTGGGCATACATGAAGTTGAAATCTTCCCACTGGATCAGTTTAGAGATAAAAATTGATCTCCCTGTATACTGGACCATTTCCAATCTCTTTAGGTCACACCCCTGGTTCCTCTGAATTTACATTTTCAGGATAATGATGGTCTTTATCAATGTTAACATTTGAAAGAGTACAATATTATTACTCATTCTAGATTAACTTTGCCATAAACTTATTCATGTAAGAGAGTTTTTCTCTTGTTCCTAATGTGGAGATTTGGAAGTTTAATATGAGGCAGAAGTAAAGCAAAAGTGGACAAATGTAAACAACTATTTACATTTGTTCCAGATGTAAACAAAGAAACCTATCCTAACTGCTGGTCAATAATTACAAAACTGATCATAGATCTGAATACAAACTCTTTGCTGTTTAAGAAACAAATGTAAATTAAGAGTGAAAAAGTAACATTTGAGACCAGGAGCAGTGGCTCACGCCTGTAATCCCAGCATTCTGGGAAGCCAAGGAAGGAGGATCAATTGTGGACAGAAGTTTAAGACTAGTCTGGGCAACATAGCAAGACCCATCTCTACAAAAACTAAAAAAAAAAAAAAAAAAAAAAAAAAATTAGCTCGCCTGCCTATAGTCACAGCTACTCTGGAGGCTGATCCAGGAGGATCGCTTGAGCCCAGGAGTTTGAGGTTGCAGTGAGCTAGGATGAGGTCACTGCACTCTAGCCCAAGCAACAGAGTGAGACCCTGTCTTGAAAAAAAAAAAGTAACATTTGAATCACAGAAAAATAATTTTCACTTAAAAACACAGTTAGCTGTAGCCATATTTGCCTTTTAAAGGGAGAGGCCATCAACCTTCTTCATAGTCCTCTTTTGCCTTTGCATGAAATGATGGGGAAAGGTCAAAGCCTGGAGAACATCTTATTTAGGAAGGACACCATGAAGTGCCATTTTGTTTTGATTTGTTATGTTTTAATACCCAGAGTCCCAGATCTTGAGAGTTGTTGGTAGAAAGAACTGATTTTTTTTCTCTATAAGATGGAAATTTTATTTTTATTATCTTCTTTTGGTTTTGCAGTGCTGGAGGGCACAGACAGGAAAAGAGAGGCAATAAAAGAAGAGAGAATTTAGTAACATAAAGCATAAGTAAATAGGAATTGTGTATAGGCTTTAAAAAAACAAGAACATCAAGTATTCAATTTTAATTTGCTTTTGTTACTGCTAATATAATGCGAACTCTCTTTACCTCTCCAATGCCTGATATAAATAGCACTTTATATAATCAAGGCCAGAGAATAGAGTGATTTGTTTGCATTAACAGGATATAAAGATTAGGGACAGTTATAGGGAATGTGATAAGTTTTGAAGATACCTTGTGGAAGTTGGTATTTAGAGACCAAAATGACCATGAGAAAAATCAACACTGGAAAATATACAGAATTCTTAGAAAAACAGGATAGAAGTTCAGTACTAAGACCTAAGTTACAAAAAGATAAAATGTATATATGGCATTAATTAATCTATCATAATTATTTTCTGAAATTATTAAACTTGACCATTATATTTTGCAAAATAATTCAAAAGTTCATCCTCCTTATTAAAATAGTAATCTATCTTTCATATGTAGTTTGTCTGCAAGAATCAGGCAATGATTATAAAAATAAGTTATTTAGGCTCTACCAGCAAACAAAGTATGTAACATCACTCAGAAAAATGCTTCAAAAGTAATAACTAACATTCTGAATTATTCCAAGAAAGAAAAAAATAAATGATGTTTAAAGTTCTATATCTATATTCATAGTATCTATCTTAGTATCTAATCCTTCTAGTATCTAGTATTAGAAATTTCCTGGAAATGCCTTGTATATAACAAACTATTTGTCTAGGATTTTAGAAAAATAAAAACTGTGTTATTATATTGATATATTTAAATTTTAAAAATTTTGCTTTCTGTATACATTATATAATTCCTTTTAAATGAGATATCCAGACTAGGCAAATCTGTAGAGTCAGAAAGTTGGCTTAGTGGTGCTTGGGGCTGGTGAGAGGAGTAAAGTGGGACTGACAGCCAAAGGCTATGGGGTTTCTTTTTGGGGTGATGAAAATGTTTTAAAACTAAACAATAGTAATGGTTGCATGACTCTATGAATCAACTAAAAAAGATTGAATTACATACTTCAAAGGGAGAATTTTATGGTACATGAATTATATCTCAATAAAGGTGCCATAAAAATTTAAATAAACATTGGGGACATTAAAGGCAAGGTGAACCTTGACAGCCCACTAACATGGCCACTGATTACATTAACAGATATCGCTGTGATTACAAATGTAATGTAATGTGTTCACTGTCAATTAAATAATTTAACACTTACATCCTCAACTAAGATAAGCACAATAAAAATACAAACATATTTGTGATTTTTAAAAAAGAGATGAAAAAGCTGAAAGATGGATACTTCTACAGGGATTATTACAATTCTTCAGTGTTTGGCCCTGATAGCTGTTTAGGCTGTATTTTCTTTGAAGTGCAAAGTTAACCCATGTAAACCTCAAAGACTTCAGCAAAAGACTGGCTTGTACTTCTTAAGAAATTTTTAAATGTGTACACCTCTGGGGATGTGTATGCTTGCATGCTGATCTAATTGTGCATGTTAGCTATGTACTCTACAAGATAGTTAAAATTTATACAGTGTGTGCTCAGAATGGCATTTGCAAATGGTTAGAACTTTAATAAAAACTATATATATATTAACTCGGGCATACTGTCTTCAATAAGGTATAAGTTAAGTATTACAATTTTTCTTTTATTATTATTTTTTTAATGAGAGTATTTTAATCATGATACATATAATATTTTTCATTCAGTTTGTTTCTCTATCTGTGTTTTAAGAGGCCTTCTAAATCACTAACGGTGTGTAGTGATCTTGGCAGAGAAAAGAATGAACAACAAAAATACTTCTCTAAATGTTCACCTACCACAGAGCCTTGAAGGGTTCAGAAATAGCAGCTGAATTACAGTGAAGGCCAGATGAGCAAGATTGAATTTGCGTCTTTTTCTACATATCATACTTTGGATATACTTCCTTTAGGATCATACCGAACAATCAATTAAGAAGAGGAAGAAGAGGCTGATACTCTCTTTAGCATTACATAGATTTTTTTTTCTTTTTTAGAACTGGGGTCTCACTATGTTGCCCAGGCTAGAGTGCAGTGGCTATTCACAAGCACAATCACAATACACTACAGCCTTGGACTCCTGGTCCCAAGCGATTCTCCTGCCTCCGCCTCCTCAGTAGCTGAGACTACAGGTCTGTGACTTTACATAGACCACTGAAAGGGGTGTTCCATGTCTGTGGACTCTGTATCCTTCCTTTTTTCTGTGACAAATATAAAGTTTATGTGGGTTATCATGCAGTTTTAGAAGGCTGTTAGGAATATAGTCACTTTATTTTTTTCCCTATTTGGCCAAGTGACAAAGGCAATGTTTGAAATCAAAGTATCCCTTTTGTTAGACCATAGGTCCACTTTCTGAAATGAAGTATACTAAAAGCATACTAAAATGATAAATGAATTGCACTAAAAGGAAGAATACTAAATCAAGTATACTAAAAGGAGGTATATTAATTAGGAAATATCTTCCTAATTCTCCATATTCAGAAAAAAAATTGTGATTTCAAGATGCGCTAAGTGAATGGTACGTTCCATATCCACCTACTCTAAATACACAACACTTTTTCACTGACAGTCTCTAGCACCATAAAAAACACATTAAAAATAAGACCTCAAATATACAGCATAGCTACACAATACAACATAGATATTCCCAAATATTTAATTTTTCATTTTAACTTTTGGCATTATTACCAATAAGTGACTTGTTATAAAATAATGACATTATTTCATCCTCAAAGCCATATACACACACCTACATGCACACAGAGGCACAGAAATATGCACACCTAAATACACATACATGCATGAACACACACATAAATGCACACATGTACACAGGAACCATTCTTGTGCTCATATTTTGAATTTTAAATGGAGACTACTGCAAATCATTTGAATGCCTTATTCTTAAAGGACCTTGCCTTTGAGAAAATGTTTCTGGGTTCCAAATGCAGCACTGTCTCTTTTATTAGACCTGAGTTTCCACCAATTGAAGCTTAAATATTTCAGCTTTTTCTAGCTTCAACAATAATAAAATAATTTTTGTCTAACATGAATTTGTATTAATAACTTGATTAAAACACCACTCCTCCATGCCTCACCAAATCCTATCTGTCATTCAGAACCAGCTCAAGTCTGACCCTTCATGATATCCTTTTCTCATGCCTACAACAAAGGTGCTGAGAAAGGGTAACACTTTCTACATAGTCTATCACAGTTTACTGTCATGTAATTTTCTAAGATTGTCATGTTTATTACATTTTTCTGTAGAAGGTAATTGAAAGCATCTCCTAATTTGTCCATTGTCCTGGCACAGACCTGGGTATGCTGTAGGGACTAAATATTGGAAAACGGAATCCATTATTTCAGAAAGGTCAGTCTCTTAATCTGAAGATCTGAAGACTAATGGAGATAGCAAGAACTACTGAACAGAGTCTAATAATTTTAAAATTATAAATTTGAAGGTATATATATAATGTGTATATATATGCATATATAGTTATTTATTTGCACCTTTGGAAAATATTGACATTTTAATTAACAAACAAATAATGTTGGTCAAAATAAAGAATTGCACAAGCATTTAAAATTTTTTGTAAAGGATTACATTATTACTTCAATTTATTTATGCCTCCTTAATTTTTAACACATAAAGAACAGCAAAACTGCCACCACAATATTTATCTCAGGAAATTTGAAGATTTAAATTCTCATGGAAGGTGTATCATTTGATTCAGTACCTAGATTACCATTAAAAGTTTATCAATTTTTAGGTATTTTATTAGATTTCTTGGATTTCTAAAGTAAAGCTTTCAAACTATTTTGCTTTTATTTCATTAAGTTCCTTTTTGGTTTGGAAAATAAGAATAATATTAAGCTGAATATTCTATCTCTTTTTAATTGTTAAGTGAACGTAGATAATGCATTCAATGCTTTCCAATTTCAATAGATTACCTACCATTAAAGAGTGAATTAGCAATGAAATTATTTCAAATTTTTAGGTGATAGCCATTTTCTTTCCGAAGTCCTGATGAATGATATACTACAGACAATTTTCTGGTATGTTCCATACAGTGGTAAAATATTGCTTCACTTTTTCCATCACTGAAACCAAAATAAAATGTAATCCAACTGCTTTGCTTAAGAAACTATTTGTGTTCTCGTCCACATATTGTAAAACTTTCCTTATGAACATTGTAAAATTTCCCTATGGATAGTGCTTTCTTCTATTTATTTCTACTGTTTGATTTATTTGCATTTTGTCTTAAGAGAAAATAATCCTTAAGAAAATATTTGATAAAAATCAGAAATGAAACCCATATGTTAATTTTAAAATATAATTGTTTGGTCACTAATAACAGCTTAATATAGGGTTAAATAAATATATAGTTGTAATTATTCCAATTATGTCACTATTCCAAAGATGATGCACAAAACTATATTTCATCACAATTCCTTTGTCTGTGTTTAGACAGAGGACTATGGTCTATGTGTCTAGCCCATTATTCTCTTTTGAAAGTACAAAGTAATAATAATAATAAATTTAAAAACTTGAATCATGTAGATAGTATTTTATACTCTATGTGTTCTCACTGATGCTCCATTTTGAATTTGGCAATTTAGAAAATAAGCTGTTAACATCCTTTGGAATTGTTATGCTTTATTAGAGTTATATTTTAGTTAATTTACCTTATTAGAGAACATGGTAGTACAAATACGGTATGTTTTGACAATTTTGTTCTTGGAAGAAAATTGTAGTAAAATATATCCTCACAACACACTTTGGCTATTAAGTCTTGGCTATAGAACTGGGTCAGGGAATTAAAAGTCATACGTTAGTAAAATTTTACCAGTTTTCTTTGGCTTTGTTCTCATTTACATTTTTCATGAGATTTGGGTATATAATCTAACAAGAAACCAGAAGTCTGGAGACCTCAAAGGTGTATAAAAGTTCTGGATTTCAAGTATAAATCATTCTGCTCTCAGAGACTCCTATATCCTGGCCCCTTTTTCCCTCTCTAGCTGTTCTACTTTCCTGCATGATCTCACCTAGTTTCTTAGATTTATTGTTAACTTTAGGCTCATTACACACACATACTCACACAAACATTTTTTTTTAGCTTTAGGTTTTAGGTTTCTATATCCCATTTTCTACCTGACCTGTTAATTTAATGTTATAATGGATATCTGTTTTAGTTTATTATTTTCTGCCTGCCTTGAATCCCTTCCCCCTGATTTCCAGTAAAAGAATTCTTTTGCTTTAAAAAATTTTCTCAAATAAGTTGTGACAATAAAGGTAATAACGTTTGCCACCACAAAAGAGAAAAGGTGATTCAAGCAAGGTAGAGTTCTTTTTTTTTTTTTTTGTAATTATCAGTGTATGTACTAGCATAGATTTTGTTAAAACCGATCAAATATATCTTACCAATCGCATCACTATTATGCCAAATAATGGTTACAAACAGTGGTTACGTCCAGCTAAAATTATTACAAAATAAATTGGTAGTATTTTCCCAGCATTCCCAACAAAATCAGCCCTTGCTCATATAATAAATGCTGTCATGCTTTGGAGTATAAATCAAAGGCTAGGTCCCAGTTTATTCTAGATTCCGAGTCTCTTGAGAGCATAGTGATTGCTTTGTTTTACACTGCAAGGTTGTACTCTCAGTGTTCCCTTTGTGTTTTATCTTTAAGTAATGCCCATCTTTCTCCCATCAGTAAAATCCTAGCAAGTTAAATAGCTTTCTAATACCAATTTTCTGCACTATTTGGTAAATCTGTTTTATGTTTATCTGTGAGACTTGGCAGTCAGAGCACCTGTGCAAATTACATTTTCATTTAGAAATTCCCATTGACTTTACTAGGGGGACCATAATTCTCCCATATGTTTATTCCTTGTGCTTTCACTGACAAGATCTCATATCACTGTCCTTGAGCTACCTTAGCTTCCTTCTGGAGTATCGTCCTTGTCAGACCCTCTAGGGTCAGTTTGCATTCTTTGTTTCATTCTTGTTCCTTAGCATAATGTTGAACTATTTGTTGAGTCTGTTTTTCCATTATTTTAAACCATAGTATCTGTCCAGGATCTTTGCCATCCTGTCTCTTGCTTCTAAAAGACCCTTTTAAGTGTCCTTTATGAGCCGGTAAGTCTTTTTCCTCAGAATACCTCTTTTCAATAAAGGCAAATTTGGTTAGCATAGGACACCTAGACCTGTGCCAATTTTATCCAAATATCTGTAAAACCATTTTGGCCAATGTTGTTGTATTCCACAAGCATGCTGTTATCATTGAGTGATTTTGAATATATTTTGAGCATATATTTTGGACCATAGAAGTATCATTTCAAATTTTAAATTCCATTGGAGGTACTCTATACTAGCTTCCCTAAATTGTTCAGGGAGGTGTAGATCAATGGTTTCTCCTGGTTTAACTTGTTATACAACCTGGCTTTAGCTACATGACCAAGTGGATAATAAGAGACTCCTCAGTAAACTTGTGCCAGGGAGCCAGCTCACCAGAAATTGTGATCTCGGGAGCTCATAATCCAAAGACAAGGAGCATCCCGTGTAAGTGAAAAAGGACTCTGTTGAAGGAGCGCTTGGCAGTTAATTAATCTTTCCATGATTGCCTACTCTTTCTTTCCTCTGTTATGTTATATCTTTTATGGGTATTAAAATCTTGTGTATGTAAAACGTTTGTCATTTCAATTATTGGACACTAAATAAGTGAAGTAAAATTCAGGGAAGTGACTGATTTCAGGCATAACTCAAACCAAGAACTTCAACATCTGTCTTGATCTTTCAAGTTTTTAGTTAATCTCAGATCCTTTTCTTGCCCTCAAATGAATAGGATGATGTTGAGTTCCCAGGATAGTGTCATACGGGTAGTAGACATTCATAAATTTATTTGAGTTTGAATATGCCAAAGAGTTTCCATAGGCACTTTTAGTGATCACTGTGATAGTATTTTGATTGCCTTTTCTCCTTGTGGTGGCAAATGTGGGTTGATACAATAACTGTGACACCTGGCTTTGGGGTATGTACCAGAGTAAAATAATAATTACTTTACTAGAAATCAGGGGGAAGAGAGGCTTGGCAAGTGGAAAAGAAAACAAATATAGAGAAATGGATATCTACTACAACATTTAAATAAATAGGTTAGGTAGAGAATGGGATAGAAGGGTCTAGGACTATCAGTGGTAGATATATAAGTCCACTATGTCACACCTAAACTGATATTTATCTTTATTTTCTTAGTATCCTTTTCCTTAGTTGTTATGCTATATCCACAACAATATTAGGGCATATAATATTATGAGTAATGTGGCACACACAGATATCTGGGCTTGTTTCTTCAACAGATCATCACCTAGATTAATAGACACACCGTAATCCCACTGATACACAAAGTATTTTGAATGTATTTGGTAGTCGACAGTCCTGTATGTCGCTTTGCAAAATGGTTTCTCTATAAAAGATAAGACCTGTTAAACTGAGAACAAAAGAAAAAGCAAAATTAGAGTTATTCCAAGTGTTCCGGCACAAGGTAAGATTAATGTCATTGAGATATATCACATAGGTAACTCCAGGTTGAGAGGTTGTGAACATTATTAGCCTTTGCTTATAATAACTGTAAAAAATGAGTCTGAAAAGTAACAATGAAATGTGTTAAAAATTTGACAACATTGGATTAATTTGGGTACATTTATTCATATGATGGAAAAAAGACTGGTAAATAATTTACTACAAAGTGTTACATGGATGATATACAGAAAGAATAAAATCAAAATTTAATTTATCCATTAAAACAACAGTTAAATCACTGCCTTTAAAGTGGTAGTACTCTAAAGGCCCTATTTCGTGATAGGTTTGACAGGTTTATGAGGGTGATTGATTCAAAAAAATGTTGATTATTATGTGAACATATTTGACCAGTGGAAATGAAAATTTATAAGACTATAAATAGATCAAGTCATTTATCTGTATAAATGAATTATACAGTTAAAAGGTACACACATAATTTTTTTAAAAATCTCTTTAAACCCACTAGGACCACACTGGGCTTTAAGCTTCAAACAAAAGGGAAGAATGAAGGACAAAAACCACATGATAATCTCAACGGATTCAGAAAAAGCATTTGATAATATTCAATATCCCTTTATGATTTATGACAAAAACTTTTGACAATCTAGGAATAGAAAGAACTTACCTTAAAATAATAAAAGCTATATATGACAAACCCACAGCTAACATTACAGTGAATAGGGAAAAGCTAATAGGCTTTCCTCTAAGATCTGGAACAAGACAAGGATGCCTGCTTTCAACATAGTACTGGAAGTCCTAGTCAGAGCAATCAGGCAAGAGAAAGACATAAAAGCCATCCAAATTGGAAACGAAGATGTCAAATGGTTCCTCTTTGCTGATGATATGATCTTATATATAGAAAAAAAAAACCTAAAAATTCCATCAAAAAAACTCCCAGATTTAATAAATAAATTCAGTAAAGTTACAGGACACAAAATCAACATAGAAAAATCAGCAGCATTTCCATACACCAATAATGACTAGCTGGGAAAGAAGTCAAGCAGACAATCTTATTTTCACAATAGCTACAAAAAAAATACCTAGGAATAAATTTAACCAAGGAAGTGAAATATCACTACAAGGAAAACTACAAAAAAAACTGATAAAAAAAATTGAAGAAGACACAAACAAATGTGAAATCATCCTATCCTTATGAATTGGGAGAATTAATATCATTAAAATGTTCATACTGGCCAAGGCACTCTACAGATTCAATGAAATCCCTATCAAAATACCAATGTCATTTTTCACAGAATTAGAAAAAACAATCTTAAAATTCACCCACAACCAAAAAAGAGCCCAAATAGCCAAAGCAGTCCTGTGAAGAAAAACAAAAACAAAAATAAACAAACAAACAAAACCAAATTGGAGGCATCACACTATCTGACTTCAAATATGTTACAAGGCTATATTAACCAAAAAAGCATAATATTGTTATAAAAACAGACACATACACCAATGGAACAGAATAGAGAGTCCAGAAACAAATTCATGTCTTTATACACAACTGATTTTCAGCAGAGGTGTCAAGAGCATACCCAGGAGAAAGGACACCCTCTTCAATAAACGGTGCTTGGAAAATTGGATATCCATATGCAGAAGAATAAAACTGGACTCTATCTCTCCCCATATATAGAAATCAATGCAAGACAGATTGAAGACCCAAATGTAAAACGTGAAACTATAAAACTACTAGAAAAAACATAGGGAAAACACTTCAAAACATTGGTCTAAGAAAAAATTTCATGGCTAAGACGTCAAAGGCACAAAGAACTGTAGCAAAAATAGACAAATGGAACTATATTAAACTAAAAAGGGAAAGAATGGCGGTCTGGTAGAGACCTCCCACCTCACCGCTCCCAGGGAAGGAGGTGAAGTATGCCAACAGCTGCCTGCCCATGGATCACTCACTCCAAAAACAGCATTGTGAAATTACAGAGAAGCATTGTGGAATACTCAGCCCAAGAAAACAGGTGACAGGGTGATTCATTCACAAAGATCGGAAAGCACAGGGAATACAATAGAGACCAGAGCTCAGGAAGGACGCACTCACCAAGTCAGCACAGTGTGACCTGACCTACAGGTGGTCATGCACCATCCCCACAGATTTCCCATCCACTCAGTCACGGACAAGCCCAGAGTTGGTGCAAAGCTGTTGTTTGAAACAGCAGGCTCTGTGGGGAGGAAGCAATTGTGGGAACCATATGGAACTCTTGGGTGTACTGTACAGGGACTGCACAGGGCTGGGTAGGGGCTGTGCTGAGATACAGCTTCCCAGGATAGTACACGAGAACCTGGAGATGGGCACCTCACCACTGGAAGTCAGAGGGACCAGGGCACAGGAGTTGAATAGAAAGCAACGGGATATGCCCTTAGGGACTGCTGGCAATTGCCTCTGCAGGACCCAGTGGGTTGAAAAGAGCTGCATTCAAAGTGTGAACTGAACCCTGCTGTATGCCAGACTGGCAGTCGGCAGCAATCTGTAAGGTCTCCCACCTGGAGCTGTTAGCTAGGTCTCTAACTTCACCCCACCCTGGCCCAGGTGCTCTATGGCCTGAGTGAGACACGCTATGCTCTTGGTGGCTGCGGACAGCTGCCTCCACAGGTTCCAGGTGGGACAAGTACCCTGATCTGTATCGGTGGGACCTTTGTGTATTGGAAACAGTTTGCAGCCCATCCATCCGGTCCTGCCTCCCCAGCTATGGCCTTCTCCTATGTGCCCACTACGTGCCGGTCCTAGTGCCCACTCTTCAGGTACCAACCCTCCCGTAACCCAGAGATCAGTCATTTTGAAGGTTTTTTTCTCATCTGGCCTATTGGTCAAGAGCTGGGGGTGTTAGGGCTAGTTTATGGCCCTGTCTCCAGGCCCTCGAGGTTTGTTCCTTGGCAGAGCCAGGGTTAGGAGTAGTGGCCTGTATTGCCTTAGGTGCATTTTAGAAAGTTTGGTGGATCTTGGGTTATCTCTGACCTGTTGTCTTCTCCTCTTCCTGGTGGAGTGTAGTCAGATTGTCCTCCCAGCTTGAGCTCTAAGGTGGTGAATTGTACTTGAGGGTATGAATCCACAGCTCCCTAGTAGCTAGGTATTCTGTTATGTCCTTGCCAGACTCTGATCCCCGAGTTGGGGTATGCAAAAGCCCCATGCTTTGGTAGGGGCCTTGTACCTCCTAGGGGTTACTTTGACCCTGCTCCTCCTGAGGTGCGAGTAGAAGCACAATTTCTTTTGGCTGCAGCGTGAGAGCTGGATTGGAAAAATTCTATACAGCTCAGCGGTTGCTTATCTAACAGCATGTGTCTGCCCTTCTGATGTGTGTCTCCCCGTGATGTTGGCTGGTAGGGGGATCTCCAATTGTGCACCCCTTTTCCACCACTAGACCCCTAGGCAAAGCAGGTGGACATCTCTATCCCCAGCAGTCTCTGCCAGGGGGATGTTCCCACGGGGAGGCGGGAATAGTGGCCACTGGAAGCGCTCTTGGATGGCACGAAATTCCCTAATAAAGTGGGCAGGGTTATGGGGAGCTGCTCTGGTTCAGCCTGTGGCTCTTGAGGTATTCAGTTGTCATGAGAACCGGCAGTTATACAAAATGAGTCACTACAACCAGCAACTTCAAAATGACCGATCTCTGGGGTACAGGAGGGCTGGGATCTCAAGAGCGGGCACTAGGACCAGCACGTAGCTGACTTGTTGGAGGCCAAAGCCGGGGTAGCAGGACCAGATGGAAGAGCTGCAAACTGTTTCCAATACACAGAGGTCCCAGTTCCGGGATCTCATCCCACCTGGAACCCACAGATGCAACTGTCCCTGGCCACCAAGGACAAAGCCTGTCTCGCCCCAGCGATGAGCCCCCCCGCCGGGGCGGGGCAGAGCTAGAGACGCGCGGCTCACAGCTCTGGGGGTGAGGCTTTAAAGATGGCTGCCGCCGCCAGCCTGACGCACAGCAGGGCTCCGATCACACCCGGGAACGCAGCTTTTCTTAACCAGCCTGTGGCCTGCAGAGGCAATTGCCTTAGGGACAGCCCCTAAGGATGTGTCCCACTCTCCGTTAAACTCCTGGGCCCGGTCCCGCTGACTTCCAGTGGTGCGGTGCCGGCCTGCAGGTTCCCATACACAGTCCCGGGAAGCTGTATCCCTGCCCAGTCCCTACCCAGCCCTGAGCGGTCCCTGTATATTGCAGCTGCGAGTTCTGTTTGGCTCTGGCAATTGCTTCCTCTCCACAGAGCCTGCTGTCTCCAGCTACAGCTTTGCCCCAACTCTGGGCTTGTCCCTGACCGAGTGGATGGGGAGGTGTTACCGCTTGGAGGTCAGGTTGTGCTGCGCTGACCTGGTGAGCGCATCCTTCCCGCGCTCTGGGCTCTATTGTACTCTGTGCGCTCTCCGATTTTTGTGAAAATTTTGTACCTGTTTTCTTGGGCTGGGTATTCCACATTGTTTCTCTGTAATTCACAATGCTGTTTTCAGAGTGAGCGGTCCGTGCGGGCAGGCAGCTGATGGCATTTTTCACCTTCTTCCCTGGGAGTGGTGCATTGGGAGGTCTCTATCAGACCGCCATTTTTCCTCCCCTCTAGCCAAAGCAATCTTAAGCAAAAAGAACAAATTGGGAGGCATGAATCTACCAGACTTCAAACTATACTACAAGGCTATAGTAACCCAAACAGCATGGTACTGGCAGAAGAACAGAGACATAGAACAATGGAACAGGACTGAGACCCAGATACAAAACCATCCTCATACTGTCATTTGATGTTTGACAAAGTAGACAAAAGCATACACGGGGAAAAGAATCCCTATTCAATAAATGGTGCTAGGAAAATTGGATAGCCACATGTGGAAGACTGAAATTAGATCGACACCCCTCACCTCTCACAAAAATCAACTCACAATGGATAACAGACTTAAACCTAAGACATGAAACCATAAGAATTATCAAAGAAAACACTGGAAAACTCTTATAGACATTGGTCTAGGCAAAGAATTTATAAAGAAGACCCCCAAAGCAATCACAGCAGCAACAAAAATAAATAAATGGGACCTGATCAAATTAAAAAGGTTTTTCACAGCTAAGGAAAGTATCACTAGAGTGAATAGATAACCTACAAAATGGGAGAAAATATTTGCATGCTACACCTCTGATAAAGGGCTGATAACCAGAATCTTAGGAAAATCAACAAGAAAAAATCAAACAACCCAATTAAAAAGTGGGCCAAGGATATGAACAGAAACTTTTCAAAAGAAGACAGAATAATGGCCAACAAACATATAAAAAATTGCTCAACTTCTCTAATCATCAGGCAAATGTAAATCAAAATTACAATGAGGTATCACTTAACTCCAGTGAGATTGGCTGATATCAAAAGTCCCAAAACAACATACGTTGGCAGGGATGTGGACAGATAGGAACACTCATACACTGCTGGTGGGACTGCAAATTAATACAACCTCTATGGAAGGTAATATGGAGATCCCTCAAAGAACTAAAAGTAGAACTACAATTTGATCCAGCAATCCCACTACTGGGTATTTACCCAAAGGAAAAAAAGACATTTTATAATAAAGACATCTGCATGAGAATGTTTATAGCAGCTGTGGAATGTATATTCCACAAAGATGTGGAAACAACCCAGGTGCCCATCAATACCTGAGTGGATTAATAAAATGTGGTATATGTATACCATGGAGTATTACTCAGCAGTAAATAACGATGGTGAATTAGCACATCTGGTATTATGCTGGATGGAGCTACAGCCCATTCTTCAAAGTGAAGTGTCATAAGAATGGAAAAACAAGCACCACTGGTGCTCACCATTAAATTGGTACTAACTGATCAATACTTATGTCACACATGGCAATAATATTCATCAGGGGGCAGGCAGGTGGGGGGGTGGAGGGGATAGGAAAACTCTTACCGAATGGGTGCCGAGTGCATTGTTTGGGGGATGTTCGAGATTGTAGCTCTGACTTGGGCGGTGCTTAGGCAATATATGTAACCAAAATGTTTGTACCCCTATAATATTCTGAAAAAAAAATACACAAATCAATAAATGTGATTCACCACCTAAACAGAATTAAAAACAAAAACCATATGGTCATCTGAATAAATGCAGAAAAGCATTTGATAAAATGCAGCACCCATTCATGACAAAAGGCCTCAACAAACTAGGCATAGAAAGAACATATCTTAAAATAATAAAAGCCATATATGACAAAACCATGGCTAACATCATACTGAATGGGGTAAAGTTGAAAGCATTTCCCCTAAAAACTGGAACAAGACAATGATGCTCACTTTCACTACTTTTATTCACCATAGTACCAGAAGTTCTAGCCAGAGCAATCAGGCAAGGGAAGGAAGTAAAATGCATCCAAATCATAAGGAGGAGGTTAAACTCTCTCTGTTTGATGATGATATGATCTTATATTAAGAAAACTCTAAAGACTTCTCCAAAAGACTCCTAGAATTGATAAATAAATTTAGTAAAGTCTCAGGTTACAACATTAATGTACACAAATAAGTAGCATTTCTATACACCAATAACAACCAAGCTAAGACTCAAATCAAGAACTGAATACCATTTACAATAGTTGCAAAAAAACCCCCCAAAAACCTAAGAATATACTTAATCAAGGAGTTGAAAGACCCCTAAAAGGAGAATTATAAAACATTGATGAAAGAAATTGTTATTGACACAAATGAATATAACAACATCCCATGTTAATGGACTGGAAGAATCAATATTGTTAAAAATGTCCATTTTGCTCCAAATCATTTATAGATTCAATGCAATTGCTATCAAAATGCCAATATCATTTTTCACAGAATTAGAGAAAAAAATCCTAAATTTCATAGGGAATCAAAAAGAGCCTGAATAGCCAAAGCAATCCTATGCAACTAGAACAAATCTGGAGGCATCACATTACTTGACTTCAGATTATACTACAAGGCTGTAGTAACCAAAACAGTATGGTACTGGTATAAACAGAGACACATAGATCAATGGAACAGAATGGAGAATCCAGAAATAAAATCATATTCCTACAAACCAACTGATATTTGACAAAGCAGACAAAAACATATATTGGGGAAAGGACAATCTATTCAACAAATGGTGGTGTGAAAATTGAAGAGCCACATGCAGAAGAACGAAACTGGATCCTTATCTCTCACCATACACAAAAATTAACTCAAGGTGGATTAAAGACTTAAATGTAAAACTTGAAATCTAAAAATTCTAGAAGAAAACTTAAGAAAATCTCTTCTGAACATTGGCCTAGGCAAAGAGTTTATGACCAAGGCCCCAAAAGCAAATACAATGAAAACAAAAATAAGGAAATGGGACTTAAATAAACTAAAATGTTTCTGCACAACAAGAGAAACAATCAACAAATAAATAGAAAACCTACAGAATGGGAGAAATATTTGCAAATTATACATCTGACAAAGGGCTAATATCCATAATCTATAAGTAACTCAAACTAATCAGGAAGAAAACAACAAATAACCCCATTAAAAAGTGGGAAAAATACATGAATAGACATTTTACAAAAGAAGATATACAAATGGCCAACATCACTAAATGCTCAACATCACTAATGATCAGTGAAATACAAATTAAAACCACAATGAGATACCTAACCCTGTCAGAATGGCCATTATCCAAAAACGGTACATGTTGGCACAGATATGGTGAAAAGGGAATGCTCATGCACTGTTGGTGGGAATGTAAATTACTACAACCTCTATGGAAAACAGTGAGGATATTCATCAAAGATGTAAAAATAGACCTACAGTTTGATCCAGTAATCTCACTATTAGGTATCTATCCAAAGGAAAAGAAGTATTTAAATCAAAAATACACATGCAGTAATCCAACTGAAGAGATTTACATTCTTTTCTCTGAATATATATTTCTGCAAAAGCTGTAGCTCACTGGGAGTCCTAGGTAAGATCAAAAGTACTATTCCATTAGGTGGTTTCTAATGTATAGGAAATAGTGCCTAGATCCCTCATGTGTAAAACTCACTTTAATAGCAGCTCATTAGGAAGTTGCTGATAACAATCCATAAAGTGGCAAAATTTTGTGACTGAATATTCTCCAGTTTTAGCAATTTCTTGATTTTCTTTCTCTGAGACTTACCAAAACATTTTAGTGATTATCGATCAAACAGAGACCATATTCCATATAAAGGAGTATATGTCCCATTTCATTTTTCCATCAAGATCTTCTCCTTTCTATACTGAATCACTAGCCGTAAGTTAGTAGCTCTAGAACCTCAGGCTGCTTCTCAGTTATTTTCATTTTTGCCAAAGAAGCAAGGAACAGCTAAAGTTCATATTCTTGTATGACTTCCTCTTTGTTTGAATTTCTTTTGTAATCTCTTTAACTCTTTTCACCACTCCTGAATTTATCTCCTTCCCCATTAATAAGCTTTTCCTCCCATCAGTAATTGCACCACTATGCAACTTCACCCTACAGGTGGCCAGGAACCCATCCTCAGAAAAGGGTCCCCAGAAACCCCCTTTCCTTTTGTTTTCTTTTCTAAACAAAGCCTTAGCCATCATCTGAATTACAGATTAAAGCAATATTTAAGATATTCTGCTCAGTGTCAACTGTAAAAATTACACAAACTTGGATAATTTTAAGGATGCCACAGGTGTACTTATACACGGCTTAATGAAGGATTTGGCGTAACAGTTGAAAGAACATGAAGGCAATTATCAGAGTAGTTCAAAACTTCCAACCAATGCTAACTATGGTCTTTGTAGTTGCAGAGGTCTTTTTCAGTTGCATGGTCATTTTAGTTGTCTTCAGTTTCTAAACCACCATGATTTTTGCAAGTGATTTCAGATTCATAAGTGTATGGGGCACGTTTACTGAAAGGTCTCTTATATGCAGATGATCACATAGCAAATACCAGGCTGTGGATTGCTTAAACAAGATACAGGCAATTAATGTATACATCCTTAAGAAGATGTAGTTAAGTTAGTACCGGCTGCCTCCAGGGGAGTTCTATCTTTAAACAACACAATATATATCACTAAGTAGCACATTTCATTTTCTTTGTTCCCAGTGGTCAGTACTTGACTTCCAGACATCACCAAAAATAAGGCTAGAGTTGTCTCAATTCAGCTGTAAGATAAGCCTATTCTTATACAACTTTTCATTTACATAAACAGATAAATTCACTTTTTTGATTAACTGGTATTGCAGACAGACTTTAAGGTGCCCCCATGATCTTTATCTCCTGGTATACTCACCATTGTGTAACCCTCTCCCTTTGAGTGTAGATGGGACCTGTGACTTGCTTCTAACCACTATGTAATTATCTAACATTATATAAGAGCCATTTTGATAAGAGACTCACTGACAACTTTTACTTCCCTTGTTAGCTTTGAAGAAGCAAGCTGCCATGAATATTCCTTCTGCAAGGAAATTAATTCTGCCAACAACCTAAGTGAGCTTGTGTGCAGACCATCCCGTTTAGCCTCCAGAGGAGAATCCACACCTGGATACCATCCTGATTGCAAACTTGCAGAGGCATTAGCTAAGCCTTGATTAGACTCCAGATTCACAGAAAATATGCAAAAATAAGTGTGTGTTGCTTTAAGTAACTGAGGTCCTTATAATTTGCTACGCAATATGGGAAACAAATGCAGCTAGTTCGACATGGGTTTACTTCACATGAAGTTTAAAAAGTACTAACAAATAGAAATGTCTACTAGAATTCTTAAATGTAGCATGTCAAAAACAAAACTCCAGGGTTTTCCTGCAAAGTTCTTCCTTCTTAAGTCTTCCTCCTCTCAGTAAATGGCATCACCAGCCAATAGTGCTTCAGGCCAAAAATCTATGAATGCTTTTTGATTCCTACTTTTCTTCAGGTACTACACCAAATCTACTAGTAAAGCAAGCACTTTTCTTGCTCTTCACTGTCTTTATGTTAATCTAAGCCCTTTTCATCTTTAGCAATTTGATGTCGATCAAAATCATATTACTTTAATGTTTAAAGTACTTCCATCGGTTCTCATTATTCTTAGAATAAAATCTTAAATCTTTCCTGGGCTTCTCAAGATCTGCCTGATCTGGCTTTCACCTACCACCCTATCTCATTTCAGACTATTCTCCCCATTCCTTGGTGAACTCCACCTATTCTGGCCACTTTTCTACAAATTAGCACCTTTCTATAAATTGATCTTTCCTCTTTCTGGAAAATACTTCACAAGCTCCACCTAATTATTACCTGCACAAAGAAGCACATTTTTATTTTCTCCATCAAACTTTATTTTCTTTATTAAACTTTTCACAATCTGATTTTTTTTTTGTTTCTCTATGTGTTATTTTTATGTCATCTTTGATGTTTTCCACTATAATGTCAGTTCCATGAAGTCAACATCCTGTTCTGGTTTGTTCAGTTGCATATTCATTCCTATTTCAGTATCTAACTGTCTAGCCTTATAATAATACCACTTGTACCATTCTCTCTCTCTCTCTCTCTCTCTCTCTCTCTCTCTCTCTCTCTCACACACACACACACACACACACATACACACACACACACACACAGAGAAGACTCCCTTAAACATTGTATGTATTTCTGTTATTTCTTCTCATTCTCTGGTGACCTTCGAAGCTACATGCTTTAGATGTATGTCTCTACAACAGGATGAGGCTCACCAGTTTAAAATCAAACTACATACTACCAATAAATAACCTTTTATGGGGTTAAGTCACTGAAAATTTATGGTTGATTTGTTATAACCACATAGGCTAGGCTTACCATATGAATCCATATTAATGAATTTGCTCATCCTGCTTGGAAAGTAGAACGTGTGTATGATATTTCTTTTCTTCCTACTTAGTACTTATATGTACATGCTCAACTCAAACCCCAGTTCTTTTATAAAGCCTTTTGTAAATGCACAAGTTAGGATAACAGCCACATTTTCTTTTGGTAAGAGACAACAATCTTAGCACTTTCCGGACTTTAGGTAAATTAACAATTTATGTGTTCATGGCAGCCACTAGCTCCAGGGCAGGGCACGGGTCAAAAGCTTAAAAACAAACTTAAGGTGAATTCTTGCTTCTTACCATGATGGAATAAGTAGGAATGGATTTGCTCTGTCTTCAAAGAAAACTGAAAAACTGGACAAAATATATGAAACACATGTTTTCAATATTAGACAAAAACACGAAGTTTTGATTCCTAAGGGAAGGGAAACAAAAAAAGAAAGTGCTACAATTTTCTTGGATAACTTCTTAAAAGCACTTTTGGGTTCTTGGTGGAGGGAAGGAAAACTCTTTGATTTGAGGAAACATATCAGAGTTTAGGGAGAATGAGAAAGATAAAATTTTTGGAAAAGGGCCTGGGGGAGGGGGAAATGGCAAGTTATTGTTCAATGGATATGGACTCCATACTGTAGAGTTTTAGTATTACAATATGAACATTTTCTGTAGATGTGCTGCAAACAATGTGAATATATTTTATGGTACTGAACTGTACACTTCAAAATTATTAAGATAGTAAATGTTATGGTATGTATATTTTACCACAATTTAAAAAAGAAATAAGACCAGAAGAAAAAAGAAACAAACAACAGGTGGAACAGATAGAAAAATATTAGCAAGATGGCAGTTTTGAACCCAACCATATTGGTTGCACATATTGAATATAAATGGTTTAAACACTCTAATTTAAAGACAAAGATTGGAAGACTAAATAAAATAATAAGATGCAACTAATGCAGTTATGTATAAAGCCAAATACAGGTTAAATGTAAAAGGATGGAAATAGATGAATGATTCAACAGTAATCATGAATAGATGCTCGGAGTCCTCAATGTGTACTTGGTGATTTCTGGCAGAATTTGGTCCCCTGTAATTGTAAAACAGTAGTCCCAATTGTCACGCTGGCTACTGGTCAGGAACTGCTCTTACCTCTTGGCGGCTTCCTGGGGTCCTTTCCACGTATCCTGTCCATGTGCAGCCCGTGCACAGCAAGGCTGATTGCTTCTTCAAGGCCAGCAAGGGAATAAATCAGAATCAAGCTTGCTCGCTCTCTCTCTCTCTCTCTCTCTCTCTCTCTCATCTCTCTCTCTTGTTCTTTCTTTCTTTATTTTAATCTTTCTGACTTCTGTCTTTGACCTCTCAATCCTCTTTAAAGTGCTCTTATCTGATCAACACAGGCACATCCGGGACAGTCTCCTTTGATTAGCTTAAAGTGAACTGATTGGGGATCTTAATTACATCTGAAAAAATCCCTTCATCTCTGCCATATATTAATAATAGCGTAACCTAATCATGGGAGTAATATGACATTACAGTCATACGCAACCGGAGAGGATTATACGGGGAGTGTGCACTAGCGGTCAAGAATCTGGGGAGCCGTCTTAGAGTTCTGCTTAAGATAAAAAGTAAGCACAATTATTATACTTATTTTCTGGTCCTGAATAGCTTTACTCTTCCCGCCTGTTTCCATATATGCCTCCATTGTGTTAACTAAATCGAAGCTTCCTTTTGGATGAGGCTAGGGAATGAAATGGCGTTAGGAACGAATGTCAAACTTCACACAAGAAAATGCCTAATGTTTAGTAATTATGTCAGGGATAATGAATGCAAAGATGGTAAATAAAACACCAAATTCTACTAAAAAGTTAAAATTCTCCTAACATTTATAATAATGCTTACTAGCCTAAACCAGTTTGGCCCTACATGTTATTATGGAATGGTGTCTGGATTAGCAAATACAAATTTTTCAAAATTATTCTTACACAGACAGATTAAAGATAGGGAGAGACAAAATTGGATCAATTTCTAACTTTTCCATTCTCCTACTTTTATTTCTACAGTAGCCCACTTCTATTTCTGAGCATGCTCCATTGAAGAATTCTGTCTCATATGCCAAATTTAATGATAATGGCATTGACTGTCAGTCCCTCTGGGTCCCCCAGCTCCTTTGTAATATGTGTATGGAGATTAGGAGAGGAGGGACTTGAAGCGGAGTGCTCAGAATTGTTTGCAGTCTCATAGTCTTCTGTCCAGGGTTGATATAACTCTAACTGCAACTATCAAAGAGCTCCCCTGTCTTCCTGGTGTCACAGCAAGGCCACTTTCTATTGGCCCACCTAACCAAATGCTGTATCAAAAGATAAAACTTATTATACATCCTTGAACTCAGTAAAAGTTTCCAGTTGATATTGATTTATATTTTCTATTTACAATTTAGATCCTATTCAGACTGAAGAATCTCTATGAGAGTACTTGCTATTTTTTAGGCCCTTCCTAGTGAATTTAACCAACCCATGATTTTAAATACTAAATCTTCCATCTTCTTCCTTATTATGATCTCTTTTCCTTCTTATATATTGGTTTGTTCTTTATGACTTCAATAGTTCTTTCACTTTTATTCTTATTCTTGTTTCTTCCCTTTTTGATTCATCTTATTATAGCTTTTCCTTTACCTTTTTGCCTCTTGTTACCAATATCCTGCACAGTTGATAAAAACACCTTCTTTTCTCTGGACCTTTATTGGACAAAATATATACCTTAGCTACTCTGTCTCTTCTAAGAGCAAGAATATACTTTGAATGAGAAGAAAGGAGGTTTTTTTTCACAGCTCTTTTAGGAGAATCACCCACATTTCTATTAATCCAGATCAAAGGTGGAGCTTATATATACAACAATTTCATAATCCAAATCTTATAATTGAAATCAGTAATTATTTACTGAATGCATGCTTTATGCATGCAAACTCAGTGCATGCAACACTGAGTTTTTAAGCCTGGAAGGCTTAACGAAAAGCAAAAAAGAATGAGAAGTTTCTCTTCTTTCAAGAAATTTGTTGTTTTATTTGAGAGAAATGAAGATAGCTAGTCATATATGAAAACAATTTGAGATTAATATGAGTGTTTAACTGAGTGTTTATTGTACAGATTACAGGTGACAAAAATATTTATAAGGGAGAAAATAACAACATGCCATGAAATGGAAATACCACAGCCAAATCAAGAAAATAAACATTTCAGTGCAACTAAAACAATGGGGAAAGAAAGTCATCGGACAAAAAATTTAGAAACATACCTTATGTGAAACATGAAAATAGGCTAAAAATAAAGTTTCAAGGACTTTTTCAGGCCTTTGGTTTTAAAGGCTATTTGATTTATCCCAGTATCTTTACATCATTTCCTCTGATCTGATTTATTCTCAAAAAGAATCCAGATACTAAACAATAAAAAAGACAAAGAAATCAGAAATTTTTATCTCTGCCAAGAAGACAGGTGAACATTTTGTAAGTCTCTAAGGGATCTACTAATATCAAAAAGGACATGTTACCTGATGTAACATGTTATTCCTCCTGTGAGTGCTGCAAGTGAAGACTGCCCAAAATCTTCAATAAAAGTATGAAGATAACACACAAACACACACACACATCACATGCATCCTTATCACTACACACGTACACACAGACTCACACATGCATACACACTGCACACCAAATACACACACATGCATTAAAACCGTACACTACACACTATACATCACATGCATATACATACTTCTAAATCCCCAAAAGATCAAATGACTAAGTCCAAAATATGCATTTTCTCTCTCAGTTATAGATGAAAAACCAGTCGTTTTGGAAAGTCAAAAAAATAATTTTAACTAAAAGTGCATTCATTTTTGTTCACAGGAAACATATTTCATTTTATCTGCATATGAAAACAATCTAAAGTGTTTTATTCTTGTGATTTTTAAAATGTATCTGTAACCTAAGTATCTGGATCAATAGAGGACACTTTAAAATAAATGATATAGGCAGGTACTCAGTCAGAAAAAGAAGTCTTATTAAACAGATAAATATCATATACCATCCTTTCATGGTTGAGGAATTTTAAAAGCTGTTAGGTCGGAGAGAATTTATAAGCTATATCCTGGACATCAAAACTTACTTTTTTACTGTATCTTAAAGGCCAGAAGAGTTAATGGAAGTCCTAGAGAGTTATTTAGGCACTAAAATAAATTGTTCAGGCCAAGAATTCCTAGGTGCCAGCTGAAAGGGCAACTCTCAGTCTCTAGTTTCCTAAGTTGTCACAGTCATGTCATGGAACTCAATTCTGACCCAGGCAACTTAGGTTAACTGACTGCAATCTAGGACTTACTGTCACAATCTATGATCTAAGGTCCTAGAATTTCCCAACCTAATCTGAGCACAAGAATCATCTTGAACATGAATGGAAAATAAACATGGCAAGGACTTTAGAGTCTCTGATTCATTTGTTCTGTGCTGATTCTAGAAATCTTTGTTTATAACAAGTTTCCAAGGTAATCCTTAAGACCGGGTGTGTCTGATCATACATGAAACAGCTGTTATCAGATGTTTAGCAATAGGATCATACTATTAGTATCTTTCTCTAAAATTCCAGCCCTGGTTATGCCCTTTATGCTCATCTCTTCCCTGCTTCACTCATTTTTCTACCTCATCTTTCAATTTGGGTCTGGCTGCTAGTTGATCTGATAGATCGTCAACAGCCTCTCAGACTCACAAGGTTATTATCTACCTACCTTAAAGAAGATCAATTAAAACTTGATAACACTGCTTCATGAACCCAGTGAGCTCCCACTTGAGTACTATAAAGACGTAAGGGCTAAGTGAAGCAGCACAGTTCTCCCTCTGGCCCTGGGCCAATCCAGCTCCCTCCCTCCCCACCTCCTTTCTGCATGTAGCTCTCAAAATGATCATAGAAGGTGCTGGGAATGCAATATCTTGAGATAGGGAGGAACTGCTTGAAATAGCCTAGGCTTTGTCCCTCTCTCCCCTAAAAGCAGGATGTCCATCTAAGATTTTCACAGTGAATCATGTTGCCCTTGAGGTATAGAACCCAGGGTGGGCTGCCTTTCAGGATTCCTCAGCTGTGGTACAAAGTGGGGCATGCAGTCAAGACTCCATCCAACCTGGGGCAGCTTTTTTGAGCCTTGAGGGACCTGCTCACAATGGATCTGAGACTTCTTTTGACCCCTTTTTGCATATTTGTAAGTAGTAAACTCACTTCATGTAACTTTATGTGTATGAGTGTGTTCTGACTCACTGGCCTTAGGCAATTGGTAAAATTGTAGCCCAAATTGCAGTCAGCAGAAATGTTTGGACTCCTTTTCCTAATGGTTGGCATAGTGATGTTCTTTGCTAACCTGCAAACAGTGGGAGTCCTCCCTTGAGGTTGGTAATCAGGGAACCTACTCTGTAAGCGGCATGGTCAAGACTGCTGCGGATTGGGAGGCATACAGATATTTCTTATTGTTTTTGTCTGTCCAGCATCTGAATCTCCATCTTATATTTATGAAATCCCTTACCATATCAGACAGAGCCTAACTTTCAATATAGATGCTGAAAGCACCTGATAATTTTCTTTCTAGTCCCTCTGTAATTAAGGCCCAGGCACATGAATTAGGACCCTCCAGTCAGATTCATCCTGTAATGTGGGGGGTGCTAGTGATCACAGCTTTGGGGGCTACATCTTACTTTCAGAAGCATCAGAGACAACGATCCTAGCAGCAGCATCCATGCAATATGTACACTGGTACCATTTCCCAGCCTGTGGGCTACATTTCAGTAGGTGCTAATGGAAGAATTTATTACCCAAGCTTCAGAAGTAACCACGAAGATTAGTATTTTCTTTTTCAACTTAAGTTAGTGTTTGTCCTCCTAGAGCCTGTGACTTTTACGAGACGTGAGACCTTAGTCTTTTACCCTCTTGTGGGTTTCAAAATTGGTTGCCCAAATGTAAATTGGACCTTAATTCATTGCATGAAGCTAACTGTATGGGTAAACAAGTGCTCATTTAAAAAAATTATATTTTCAAATTACAAACTAATAGAACAAAGGGCAACAAAAGAGGATTGTTACTATTATTACTGCTAATAATATTCTTAAATTTTTCCAAGTATTATTTATATGTTCTCTTGTTGATTGTCTATAATTCACTACATAATTGTCAAGATAATTTTGTTTCTGTGTTCTCTTAAAAATATGGATCACTAGAAGTTTCTGAGTGTTTTAAGAATATGTCATTTTTAATTTTCATCCCAACATGATTTTAATTTAAATTAAAAAGACGTCTAAATTGGCAAAGCTTAAAACATATTTGGAAGAAATATTTAGTAACAACAAATTGGTTATGCTAATTCTAGTTCTTAAAGTTATGAATATAGTAGTCATAGGAAAAGCTTTTAACATTCACTATTGACTTTCTAAAGGGCAGAAAACTAAAAGCAAGTATCATTGGTATATTCATAAGTTCCATGACATGCCCACCCATCAGATACCACTGTGCACTGAGGCAGTGTTTCCATATTAATACTGAGGTCTCCTGGCCCAGAGCCTATCACATAGGCTTAATAAAAATAAACAAACTAGCCTTTGTTGTCAGTATACTATTGACTGCAAACAACATTTATTAATTTTAATGGTCCTGTTCCAATTTAGAAAATATTATAGTCCTTTTTAGGTGATAATGGAGGTTGATATTCAGTCCTACTTCAGAACCTAATCGTTTTCTTTAGGGTAATATATTTATTGGAAAAGGTGATATGATCAAATGCACACAGGAGACTAAAAAATGAAATTCTGTTCCAATTCAGAAAGACTGGAATATAAGATGGTGTATACACAAGGAGCTTTGCTTACGAAGTAGAGCTCTGCTAACTTGAGAGAGTCCAACAAAAACGACAAATTTTAGTGAATGGAATGAGCCCCTGCCTTCCTATGTCACTCACGGATACTCTCCTCTGTGGCTGCTTTACAAAAACCCTTAAAGTGGTTACATTTTGATTTTATAATACTGATAATATTTTATTATTACCGATAAAGGAAAAGAAACACCCTTGTGTGGTAAGTATTCAGGTTGTTTGTAGGTCAGATTACTTTGACATAGTTTTTGGCATCACCCTTAGTTATCACTGTGGTAGTCTTATTTGTCTTATAGTTATCCTTGTAGCAGCAGTGGTGTATATAGTTAGCAACGTTTCTTCTTTATTTTTTCAATTTTCTTTTGCTTTTACATCATCATTGCACTGATAATGAATCAGATTCTGTACAGCAAACAAATGTATTTGGCTCAATTTCTACTTAGTCGACAGCTTGGTAAGACTCAAACACTTTAAGTTTGTCTTGGGTGATAGACACAATTTAATAGTTTACTTAAACCTAAATGCAGGAGTTAGACAAGCTGTATAATTTTTTTTCTTTCATCCCAGAACCCCTGTGCCAGGGATCATCTTGAAAAGTCCCATCTTAATGGGCAGAGAGGAATTCTTGGGCATTTGCCATGGGAAAAAAATGTGTTCATTTGTGATCATACAGGTTGTTAAACCACCATTAGGATAGCATGATACATCAAATGTGAGATCATTTATATCAAGACAAAGTGAATCTACACATGCATAATCTTTTGTTTGTATCATTTGGATCAGTCTGAAAGAAATATGCATGCTTGTTGCTTTGTAATATATTTATTAAAGAATAAAAGAATCTTCTCAGTTCCTGAAATGAGACAGGAACCATTATAATTGAGTGTTACTAATGTTGAACAATCACAGGTGCACAATAGAGTCTAGAGGCGGTAAAGTGCTCACTCTGTATTATTTGTGGAGCTCAAAAGAGCAGAAGTCCTTGCTGGGACAAAGGATAAGGAGTGTCTTCCCATTCTGCTTAGAATTTCAAAGCTGTTTGAGTAGAGAAAAACCTGAACAACTGTTGCAAATTAATATCTGATTTTTATTTAATTAAACTTGAGTAAGAAAACAAAGTGATTTTACTGAAAATCCCTTTGGATTAATATCTGTCCTCTAGAGTTCTAAAGCTCTCATATACTACTTTTGATTAAGTCGGGTCTTGGCAAGGAAAAAGTGGTCTGTCTCGACCTTTGGTAAATAATATACCTACTTATGCTCTTTGTTCCTGAATATTCAGTAATTTTCTAAAAGTAGGAAATGTTAAGGTGGTGGAAAAATATTTTAGTTTTCTGGAGGAAAGAAAAGGTGGTGCTTGACCATAATACTTTGTTCCCATGAAATACAGGTTTCCATTACTGTGCTCTTTTTAGCTATCTCCTTCACCCTTTTATATTCCTTTTTTTATTCTTCATTAGATGTGAATTTTTCATGCAGGTTGTGGCTCCATCAACTTCTGTGACATAATATATAAATAGAAATTTTAATATGTTCATGAAGCCCCTGCCAAATTTTGTGTGTTTAAGTATATCCTAACACAGTGGTCCATAAACTTTTTGGCACCAGGGATGGGTTTCATGGAAAACAACTTTTCCATGGACCTGGGTGGGGGAGGGGGTGATGGTTTATGGATGATTCAATGCATTACATTTATTGTACACTTTATGTCTATTATTATTACATTGTAATTTATAATGAAATAATTACACAACTCAACATAATGAAGAATTAGTGGCAGCCCTGAGCTTGTTTTCCTGCAACTAATGCCACCTGCTCTGACAGGAGGTGGAGCTCAGGCAGTGATGCAAGTGATGGAGAGCGGCTGTAAATACAGATGAAGCTTCACTCTGCTGGCCCGCGGCTCACCTCCTGCTGTGTGGCCCAGTTCCTAACAGGCCACGAACTGGTACTGGTCTGTGGCCCAGGGGTTGGGGACTGCAGTCCTAATATATGCATTCTATTTATCTGTATGTATGTGTATTTCTCTGTGTGTGCCTCTGATGCTTTCTCTCTCCCCTCTACCTTTTCCCTGTGTGTGTGTCTCTCACGCTTGCTGTCTTACTCTCTCTCTCTCTCTCTCCTCTCTCTCTCTCTCAGGTGTGAGGAATAAATAAGTCACTTTCCCCCAATAAAATTAAATAAATGATATCTACAATCAAAAGTTAAGCTAGAAGAGCAACATGAATTGTACATCCTTGGAAATATGTAAGGCTGTGGTCCCCAACCCCAGGGCCGCCAACCAGTAGTGGTCCGCACGCAGCCTGTTAGGGACTGGGCTGCAGGGATCTGCTGCCCCCACACCCTCTTCTGTGGAAGAATTGTCTTCCATGAAACCGGTCCCTGGTGCCAAAAAGGTTGGGGACTGCTGACATAAGGTAATCTTAGATAAATAGAAAAATTTTCAGGCCGGAATATGACTTAATGAAGCTTTTATAAGTGTATAGTAAGAATATGTCTTTCAAAAGAGACTTGCTCAAGTAGGCAAATATTGAATATGTTCATCCATTCACTGTTCAAAAGAGTGCCCAAGTCCATGGATGCAAGAAATCCGTCCCCTAGACACTAATATACAAATGGAGGCAAACAGAAGTCATAGCCTAGAGTTTGCAATGAAACACTTGACTCATGAAACTAACTTTTTTTGCAAAAAAATCATTTGTCATTAAATGATTTCACCAATGGTCAATCTTATGTAGTAATTAGTCTTCTGAACAATATTAGTTTCTTAAACCTGCAGCAGCTGACGACCCTTCTTACTGAGAATTCAGAAAGATTATGCACACTTATAGGCAACCCAGGATAGCCAGCTGCCCTAGGCAAAAGCCTGGCATTTTGCGAACTCATTTTAAGCTCCTTAAACTAGTTTCATAGGATTCAGTCAGAATCCTTCGCTTATGCCATTTATTGACTTCAATATTCAAAAAATATTTATTGAGCAACTACCTCTGTGATGGGTGTAGGGGATATTTTATTTAAATAAAATATCTATTGTCTGTGGACATGGCACTTACAATCTTTCCTTATCCCTTTGTTTTCTACCCCTGTTAAAAAAAAGAGAAAAGGTATGATTATGCTTAAATATTCTGCTTTGATTATTTTTACTTTAAAGAGGGGTAAAAGGAGGACTTGTATCAATTTTGTTTACATTGAATAATGTCCAACCAAATATATTTTGATTAAAGGAATTAAAATAATAGCTTTAAATGTTAAATTTTTAGGAACTTTCCAAAATAAAGAAAACATTTTCTTCTGTTCAGAGTTAAACAATTGGCAAAGCATAGAAACCCTAAAATGTAACTTGAAAGGTAAGTTATACAATTTTTCATTAAAGCAATAAAATAATGAAATAAAATCCTTTAGTCGTACAAATTGTTTTCCTAACTACTCTGGATTGAGAAGTGAAAAAACATGAGCAATAATTGGTCCAAGTATGTTCAGGTTAAAAAAAAGTGGTAATTTTATATTTCAATTGTTTGACACACCATAAGCACTCTTTAACTAGACACTTCTTATGGTTATAAAATTATTTTTTATAACCTTTGAATTTAAAGTTCAAAGAGAAAGATAGCTACTTAAAGAATGAATAATAAAATCAATGTATTTCCTTTGATTATTCTAGCTATTGGATTTTAAGATTATTTTTATTTCATCATTATTATAAATATCTTCTGTAATTTACTCATTGATCTAATAAATGTAAAAAAAATGGTAACTATTTTAGATCAGATTCCACTGAAAAATTATTCTGCATTAGTATGAGTATTTACAGAAGCAATTTTTATTCACCTTGTTCTCTGTATAAAATTTCATCCCCTTTACCAAAGAATCACTGTCATTATGTTATATAAAATTCTAGTCTATCCTTTATATTAGACTTTTTAAGAAAATATTTTAAAATATTTTTGTCTCCTATAATATTAAAAATACATTATATTTTATTTGCCACTATTGCTTCTATTTTAACCATGAATCAACACTACTTATGTGGTATGTTATTTCAAAAATACCATTTATATATTCCCAAGCATTTCTATTGAGTTCATCTGGGGAAGATGTGTTTCTATTGTTGCACACATATCCAGTTAGCTAATAAATCCAAGTCATTAAAAAATCACTACTTTGGGAATATAATTCTATGAGCTCTCTCTTCTCTTTTTGTTCTCACTAAACTCTTCTAAATTCTTTATTTCTTTCTGAAAGATTACTGACCAAAGGAAATTATCTGCTGAGGGTTTGTCTGTATTATGCATTCATTGTTCTTTCTGTATAGCTCCTTGATTACCAGATAAATATTGGTTCCTGTCTTCTTTGAGCACCTTTCATCCACTGTGGTATAATTTTATGTTAAGGTTTAGAGACACCACAATTGAATTGCATAAATCTACTCATTATATCATTTAAGCTTTGGCTTTCTATTGTAGCCTGTGGGAAAGAAGGCCTTTTCCTACTCTGTAGTCTAAATTTAAAATCTAGAAATGTGACCAGATGTTCTCATTAAGCATTAAATGAATACCATGCATGTATATCATTTCTTTCTTATACATAATATGCCCTGCAATTTTAGTTTTAATTAAATATGGATTTTCTTTTCTACTTAGCTCATTCCCCAGATAGCTACACTACCGTAATAATATTCTTAGTATTCTCCAATGCCACTGAATTTTTATAGAGTCAATGTCTCACTGTGAAACCTCAGCTAGAAACGTACGACATTTATGATCTCCTTACACAAAGTAAGAGCTCCTAAAATAAAACATTCCCTTCAAAATTGAGCACTTTACATATTACTAGCATGGGAAAAAAATTCATGCAATTTATAAAATGTATTATGATTCAGACCAAAAGAGAATATTTGTCCATTTCCTCATAGGTATTCTTAAAATATGTTCTAGTGTGAATATGATGACATAAAACTTGTTCAGCCTTCAAGGTACAGCATGAAAGGACCATATACTGAGACACCTCTAGTCATGTATTTTTTGCAGAAAGTAATTATAGAGCATCAGTCATGTGCCTGGCACTGTGCTGAGATTTGGGGTGTGAAAATTAGAGGTCACAACTACTGCCCTCTAATGTGCCAACAGGCAAAACATATAAGCATAGAATACAGTCATTGCTAAAGTAGATCAAATGCAAAGCACTACAGGCTTCTCGCAGAGGTATTAACTGAGTTGGCTTTGAAAAAATACTTTGACTTTTACCACATGGATAAGCCAATGGAGAAAAAACAGACATATATCCAGAGGAAGAGACTATCTATTGTCCAATGGTAATGGTTAGAAGCAAGAACTTTGGGAATACATTTTTTTAAGATTCTTTTTTTTTTTTTGAGGCAGAGTCTTGCTCTGTCCCCAAGGCTAGAGAGCAGTGGCGTCACCATAGCTCACTGCAACCTCCAACTCCTGGGCTCAAGCGATCATCCTGCCTCATCCTCCCAAGTAGCTGGGACTACAGACATGCACCACCACGGCCGGCCAATTTTTTTCTATTTTTAGTAGAGACAGGGTCTTGCTCTTGCTCAGGCTGGTCTCGAACTCCTGACCTCAGGTGATCCTCCCTCCTTGGCCTCCCAGAGTGCTAGGATAATAGGTGTGAGCCACAGCACCTGTCCCCACTCACCTATCTTAGTGATTGAAAACATCATTCATGCATTTGCCCAAGTGAGATTTTTGGAAGACTACCACTTTTCCCTTACCAAAAGTAGCCCCTGTGTCTTGTTAATGGCCAGTCTCCCAAATTTCACATAACGTACTGGTAACACTGACATTTTAATCCTAACATCGTTCTGGAAATTTTTCTAAGAGAGGTAACAGTAGTATATTGGAATATGTGAGGAAACATGTTGATGCTTTCCAGATAATCACTACCTAGAAAATATCTTCTGGTGAAAGTAATTTTGAAAGAGAGTTTATATTAAACTAAATGTGAAATAGTCTACATTAGTGTGTATCTATATGAAATAAAAATTGTTACATTTTTTTGAGAGAGGAAAAGAAAACAAATTATCTCTGAATTTATTGAGGAATTGCCAGAATATTGGTGTTGAAAAAAATCTGAGTTTATAAGAAATGATGTAAAAGTCCAAACAAACAAAATATTTTTTTTAAAAAATCCTAAACTTTCTTTGAAACTGAATCTAGGCTTTCAAACCAAGACGTAAATAAAATATTAAAAAATTAAGCCTTATTAAGGAAAGATGTAGTTATCACAGGATTTGTCTTTATTCTTTACGGTTGTTTTTAAATTTATCTTTGACTGTATTGTTTGAAGTTTAATTTTAACTGTTTTTTAAAGGTTATACAATGCTTTGGGTATAAAGTTACATGCATTCTAATATCTAATACCTTGGGACCCATTCACTGCCATCTGGTGTCAGTGTATTCAAATTGCAATGGCAGCTCCTTAAACCAACGCATTTTACCTCCTAAGAGTTGAAATTGCAAAAATAAATATGCAAAGAGACAAGTTTGACATTAAACATTCTACCACACTCAAAAGTATTATGAGTTTAAGCAAAGATAGACAATTAAATTATTTTCTCGTAGTGTTTTACAATGAGTCACCAGCACAGTGAAGTAACATTTATGTTATTGAAAGGCGGTGGCACAGTAAATCCTACTTCATTGCCAATAAACTGAAGATCAAAACAATCAACCAAGCTCCACTGGTAATAAATTGAAAGTCAGTGGAGCACAAAATGTATTACTGTTAGAATTAATTTTGGCACAAAATGGGTTGTTGAGTTTTCCCCTTTTCTTAAGGTAAATCAACCCCAAGCAAATAGTTAATAGACTGTTGAAAGGTAAATTCAATCTGCTCATGTTATTCTGATGGAAATCCAAATTTATATTTGATTTTTGAACATAATATAATCATTTGGACTCCATTTTACATGTATTTTAGAGGAGTTTTACCATAGTTTCATGATTAAATTGCATCTTACAAAGTCTATTGGATTGCATATAGAATTTTTTTCACATACGTAGCAAAAAGTTCTTAGTGACCAGAAGTCAGTGAAATTGTGGATTATAATAAGCTAGATTGATATTTTATGGACTTCTGTGACTTAAAACTTACTAACAAAATTAGAGTATGTCCGAGGAAGTCGTTTGGATACTGAGAGAGTTTATATCCGTACAGTAGGGTGCCAAATGAAGAAAGCTAACTGCTTTAAGGGTGCTCTGGAAATGGAGGAAAGTGAGAGTTAAGTCCAGACACAATGAGGAACCAACAATTCTGTATGAGAATTGCAAAGATGAAGCAAGTTAATGGCTCCACTGCTATAGGTTATCGCCAGACTCATTAATTGCCTCTATTCTCTTCTTTTTTGCTCTCTTTAGACTAGCATTTGAGCAGTGCTATTTTTAAGGATGCTACTTTGTTTATTTTTTTATCATTAAAGAATAATGTAGCTGTTGATGAGGAGGGCTCTATCTATATTTATTTGGAAGTGATAATTTCCTCTAATATCTAAAATAATAGACATACTTTTATCTGCTATATTTTAAGTAAACAAAGCTATGGGAACAATGTTTATCATTAAATATAATTTAGAAAGTCTGATATAGAGATATTTTTGGTAATTTTCTTCTTACACTGTCTAGCCACATCTCTTTTTCAAACACTTTCAGTAGGGGTAGAGATTTCCAAGTACATAACTCAGTTCCTCGTTGAACCCAAGTTCCTTAAGTCCATAAAAATCACATAAGACTGATGCCATGTTTTGAGGTTCATAAATGTGCTATGAGGGTCATAAATCATCTTTGTGTATCTCACTGAACCCAATGGAAGAAACCACAAGTCTATCAGAAATTGTTGCATGATATTACACAGGCTGGGCTAGCCTCTCCAATTTACTATCAGTAGTAGAAAAAGGCATCAGCAATTAGTGAGAACATGTTTAATTTTTATTATTTTATCGCTTTGGGAAATTAACACTGTCATTCAAAAATTTCTAAAAATTATAATGAGACTAATTACCACAGAAGTACATCTATTTCCAGAGTTAAAAGAAATTTTCATTCAATACCTTCATTCAGAATGATGTAACTAAGTTGTTCAAGTCCATCTGGTGGCAGATTCAGAATTTTGCATCAAATCTTATTCACACAAAGATTTCTTTTAGGTGCAAAACACCTTTAATGCAGTAACCTTCCTTCTGAGCATACTTTAAGCATTTAGCAGTAGTTGGTTTTTCATAATAAAGATTCATAACAGATATACTTTGTTTCAAATTCATTTTTTCCCATAGCCTAAGCTGAATATATTGCCTTTGAATCTTTACAAAGCACATTGGAGATGACTATATTATGTAAATCTATTTTGAAATCATTTATAATTTTATTTATTTGAATTTATAATTTTATGAATAAGTAAATAGTTAAAGCTTCTCCTTGATCCATGTGGGAGTTTACTTTTATAGTTACATTAAAAGATAGTTTAGTTACAAAAGCATTATTCTTGTTAGAGGTAGAAAGCAAGGCTTATTCATTGATAATGGTACCACAATCAGTGGTATATAATCTTTATAATGAATAATCTATAAATAAAATAATATTCCTAGTTTTCCTTAGATCTGAATATTATAGTCAGATAGAGTATGTAAACTTAAGTGTCTGCACCTACAAGGGGCTTTATTGACTTGGTAAAGTGATGTCTTAAACATGAATCTATTACTCTTGTAGTAGCGGTGATGATGATGATAACTACGAATGATAAGACTAATTTGTCCTACTAACTTGTAGACGAGTTTCCATATGTTCAGCTTAGTATGCTTTTAAAGCAATCATTTTAACCATCAATAAACAAATATCCAGAAATAATATCAAAAAATATTTTTGATAACTGATATTGCTAATAATTGCTGACAAATATTGGTAGGCAGTAATTGTTTAAAGAATTGTTGACATTTCACAGCATTTTTTAAATCATCTATTTTGAACAAAGTAGTTTATAAAAACGTATACAAATTGTATGCTTTTCAGAATATTTAGTTTCTTGCATTTTGATCCTTTACTTAATCAAACTAAATGTTTTAGGAGAGTGTAAATGGTTAAAGTGGTTGTATGAATTCTGAGAATTCACACAAGTCATAATAATAGGGCATTAGAGGAAAGATCAAACTGACTACTACCAAACTAAATAAAATGAAGTTGAACAAAGAACACTGAAAAATGAGACAAGAGATTAGAAATGAGATAAAAGAACAAAATGCTGTAAGTCTAATCAAATAAAAAACTTGATTTGAATAACCAGAAGATGTAATCAATATGGAAGGGCATAACATAGAAAAATGGTCTTATAACTGTGAATATTGCAATAGCAATACATCCTGTTCTTATAGCACATCTACTTTTCATTTCCAACTGAGAAAAAATGTATATCGTATTCTACAGGCTATCAACAATTCACTTTGACAGACTCTGCTTGTACATTCCTAAGCCTATATTTGATCACTTTGCTCTCTTAAGAGGGTGAATGTTATACTCTTTTAAGTGTCATACTTGAAAAACAAATTAATGTGCTACAAAAAAATCTAAATTAATTAAATTCTTAAAACTTTGTAAGTATCCACTTAAAGCTGCTGGCATAACATATGTTACTGCAGAATCAGTCGATTATATTTTATACTCTTTACAAGCATAAATGTATGTAATTATAAGTACCATTCTTTGGTGCTCTGATAACACATTTTAATTCCTATTCAAGTAAGATCTGCTGATAGGATATGATGGCACACTTTAACAATACAGTCACAGAAAAACTCCCCATTCTTCAAATGCCTTTCTCTCATGTTTGAAAAATCCTCTTTATTGTATCTTACTACAGAATAGGACCAAGGATGAGATGCATTTTTTATTTAGTGTCATTATTTGCAATAATCATTTAATCATATCATTTGTCATAGCTGTGTATGCTGTGAATGCTACAGGTTAACTTTAAACATGGTTTTTAATAATTGTTTCTTTATGAAAGTTTTGCTTTCATCTAATAAGTGATGCAAAATGTTGACTTCCTTCATTAACCACTGAGGTAGTGATTGCTTCTCCCTTTTCATAATAATATAAGAATTCTTTGTCTGTGTTCTTATTTCTTGCTATGATCACCATTCCTTTATGATGAAGAATATTTGTCAATTCTGTTTCTTATCTTGAAATAACAAACTGCAGTTTTATATTTGATTCCCTTAGTGGAAAGAGTCACATCTTGAGATTTCAACTAAAAACAGATTCCTATAATATGGCATAACAGCATTTCAGAGTTTTCACTATTACAGTATTCTAATGCCCAAAATAATGTGGTTTCCATTTGGATAAGTCCCCTTCATCAGTAATTTTTAATAGGACCACTTTCAGCTTGATAAAGTACAGTTTATATCCTGGTATCCTCAAGGATACTTCTTAGAAGTATGCAGAATACACATTTAAAATAAAATAAAATAAATTCACTCTGTCATTCTGTATCTCATCCACTTGACACTCAAACACAAATTCACACACATTTATTCACACACTATTGAAAGAAAAGAGATAATACATAAAAAATGGAAAATAGAACAATATAATTTTAGATAATGATAAATTTAGTGAAGACACTAAAACAGAATGATTTGATAGATACTGATTGGGAAGGAGGTAATTTAATCTAGATGACAAAGAAGGCATTTTTGAGCAGGTGTAATTTGTTAAAACTGGTCTGCTATAAAGAAGCCACTAAAACAAAATTCTGTTGGCAGGGGATTTCAAATTAAACAGAAACACACACATACCAAAACCAAAAGTTATAAATAAATAAGCAAGTAATTAAATAAATATGACACAAATAATCCAAAATTGGAGTTCTATTGCCCTTTAGCACATGATGTCTTTTACAAGGTACTTGCTTTCTAACCTATCTGGAAATATTCTGTGAATGTGTGCTTACTTCTCAATGTGCAGATGAGAGTCTGTCATCCTATTTCTTACTATGGTCTGAAAAGCTGTTGCTGTTCCCATCTTTGTGTATTTACATTGGTGTGACTACCATGTTACCACTTCTCTACTGTCTCTTTCAGATTGCACTAAATCTAACACTTACCTGGAAGCACCGATAACTGAAGAATTTTGCTAGTTTCATGACCTGGGCCTCCTGTAATCACCATTATGGCAGATACTCTGTTGTAGTCACTTGTATCCACCTCATTACAAGAAAAGAAAACTATAGATGAAGATATGATGAAATAAGATATTTAACAAAATATTAGCAAACATATAAAAGTTATACATAGGTACATCTTGACCAAGAAAGATTCATATAATAAATGTAAGAAAAGATTATTTCAACACTTGAAAAAATGAGTAAAGACTAAATATTTTCCCCAAAGATATGGAAGAAGAGAAGGATGTCTGTTCTCAGCAATTCTCTTTAGCATTGTTGTAAAGATTCTATCCAGGGCAATAAAGAAAGTATAAAGGAAAGAAAAAAAAGGAAAGACATACATATTGGAAAGAAAGAAATAAAAATATTTTATTTACAGACAAAATGATCTTCTATGTGCAAACACCCTTAAAAATCTAGAAAAATTCCACTAGAACTAATACGTGAGTTAAGCAAAATGACAAAATACTAGATTAATCAATTGCATTTCTAATATATTCTGCAATTAAAAATCAAAACTAAAATAAATGCAATTCAGCACCATTTATAAAATATAATACTTAAGGATAAATATTGGCAGAATTTATATGCTGCAAACTACAAAAACTGATGAGAGATTTAAAGAATATCTAATAAAATAGAGATATGTACCACATTTACGGGTTTAAATGAAGGTTTCTTGAAGAGATAATATTGATAAATTATAAATAATTGATAAATTGACATTATCAAAATTAAAACATCTGGTTTTTGTAAGACATTGTAAAAAATGAAAATAAACTATGGACTGAGAGGGAACACTTCAAAACACATATTTGACACAGGACTTTTATCCAGAATACATAGCAAAATCTTTCTTATAGCTCGTTAATAAAAAGACAAACACTCCAATTAAAAAGAGCAAAATATTTGAATAATTATATCACTAAAAAACCATACAGATGGCAAATAAACATATGGAAAATATGAACAACAATATTCTCATTAGGGAAATATGAATTAGAACCATACTTCAATGCCTTCATATACCAACTAGAATGGCTAAACTTTAAAATAAGACTGATAGCACCCAGTTCAGGCAAGTTCAGTATGTGAAGCAACAGGAAATTCTTACACATAGCTGGTGAGAATTTAAAATGGTATGGTAACTTGGAAAATGATTTGCAGCTTCTGATAAAGTTGAATATATGCTTACCATATCATATAGTGATCCCAGCCCTATTTATCCAAGATAAACAAAAACAAATGTCCACACAAAGAGCTATATTTAAATGTTTTTAGCAGCTTTGTTCATAATAGACAAAAATCAGTAAAAATCCAAAGATGCACCAATTGGCAAATGAATAAAAAAAAATTGTGGTATATTCATATAGTGGAATACCTTTCTGCAATAAAATGGAACAAGCTGCTGACACATTCAGAACATGAATTTTTCAAATGCATTATAATAAATGATAGATGTCAGACATAAAAGACTACATAATGTATCATTCCATTTATATGACCTTCTCGTAGAGGCAAAAGTATAGGGTCAAAAATCAGAGTTTCCAGGGGTAAGGGTAGGGAAGGATGGTTGACTAAATAGGGGCTTGAACAGACTTTGTCAAATCATAAAAATATTCCATAGCTTGATTATGGTTACGTCACTGTGTAGATTTGAATTGTACACATATTGTGTATTTAAGAAAGGTGAATATGACTGAGTATAAATTATACCTCTCTGTATTATGTATGTAAAAATGGTGAAGTTTTTGGTACGCTGTTTTACCTCAATAAACCTGACTCAAAGAATTAGAATGAAGGAAGAAGGAGAATAAAGAGAAGTAGGAAGAAGAAGAGGAAGAAAAGGAGTAGAAAGGGAAGAGGAGGAAGAGAAAACTGATAAACACTGAAGATTGCAAAGTAAGATCCGACTTATGGATAACAGGTGCTTTGAAGAAGGAAACTAAAGCAAAGAAATAGAATTAAGGCTAAAACTTATAACTCAAAAGGCCTTTCAGAAGAGGATTGAAACCACATAATGAAAGATCACAGCATGTTCCTGAAAAATACTGAACCTACATGACCATGACCAGGAAATATGCTAATAAAATTACTGGATGTTAAAGAGATATTTTATAAAATCATTTGTGCATCCAGGAAAAAATAGCATATGACTTATAATGCAAAAATAATTTTGTCAGACTTTATGAAAAAAATTAAAGAACTGAAGTAATTTAATTAACATATTTAAATTACTCAAGGGAGACACAGTATGAAACAATGATTTTATGTCCGGCAAAAATGACTTACATCATTAAGGGCAAAGATAAACTACTATTAATGTGTGAGGACTCAGGGAATATTGCTCCCATGAGCTTCTCTTAATTTTTTACTAGTGTGTGATTTTTAGATAATATGACTAGATGATGTTCATTAAAATTATAGTTATTTGTAGGACTAAGACTAAATAAGAGATAAAAAAGACAGTATAGTATGAAATGGCGGTATGTTCTGATAATGTAGATATATTACAACTATGAATAAATGAGTGGAGAACACAGAAAGCATATACAAAAAATATTTTTACTCTTCTCAGTAATTCTACTGGGGGAGTCATGTTAAGTTTTATTATTCTAAGACAATAGAGTGTGTACTGTGAGAGAAAACAAATTAGTAATTATAGGAGAGTCTACTTATATCATCCTTCCTGTCCTTGAGAGATAGAATTCTTAGTTTGGAATAATGGGGAAATAGATGAAATGCTAAAGTTGTCATTTTAGTCGGTTCTGGTTGTTGTTAATAGTATACTATAGCATAGGTGGCTTGAACAATGGAAATGTGCTTCTTATGGTTCTGGATACTCAGAAGTCCACAATCAAGGTGTGGTCAGATCCAGTGTCTGGCGAGGGCATTCTTCCTGGTGTGCAGATGGCCATCTTCTTGTGTCTTCACAAGGTAGAAAGCAGTGAGAGGGCACACTAGTCTTTTTCTCTTCTTACTAATCCTATCTATGAAGTCTCCACCCTCATGACCTGATTACCCTCAAAGGCCCCATCTCCAAATGCTATCACATTGGGGATTAAGCTATAACTTATAAATTTTGGAAGGACACAAACATTCAGTTCATAGCCATGGTTGAAAAAAAAACCAATAGTCCTAACTGTAAATGAGGAGTTACCAAATGAACTCATAAAGTATTTTAACATATACAATATATGTATATATATGAAACAATAGTATATTAATATCTCTACATACCTATATCTGTATATATTGTTTTATCCTATATAATATATATTATGTATCCCAACTTTACTTAACTAATGATACAAGGAACAATGACTATAGAGGCAATTAGACTGTGGTCTCAAACCATCAATTTCAACAAAAAACTCTGGAATTCTTAGACAAATTGCTGACTTTGTAACTGTAGCTGGATATGTACAGTTTGAACCTGGACCATCACGCCATCATACCAAAGTTATCAAGACTACCATGTTATATCAAAAGAACTTGAAAGCCAACATTAAGAATCTTGAATTGGTCAAAGGTGAGACCGTCTGAGCTTCAGAAAGCATGCTAATTGCAATTGATTAAAACTCAGAAAATATGTTTAAATTAATGAATTTATAATTATACTTTTACAACTTTGGAGGGTCTCAGGGGAACAACCCATTATCTTAATAACTGGTAAATAAAGGGATAGTATTAAACATTTATCCTTCCTTTCCTATATGGACTATACACCCAATATTAAGTACCTCCTGTTGAAAAAACGCATCACCCATCTGACTGTCAAAGAGATCAAACCTGAACTGAGGACTCATTTGCCAATTTTCAGGAAATACAGACTCGGTAGACATACTGAACCAGGTGAAGAGTGTGCAACCAGTAAGACCCAGATCGTGGGACGCTGCAGGACAAAGAGCCTAGGTTCTTCAGCAGGTAAACTACGGCGAAAAGAGCAGGATGAGGGAAGAATCATAGACTCAATTAATGAATTAATTGACTCAAAAGATTTCATATTTTATGGGCAAAATTAAGTTATAGAGTCTAGAGTTGCATGCTTGACAGCTAAAATATAAAAGACAGAGAAGTATTTACTATAAAAATTCAGCAATAGTGGCTACTCTTTTGGGAAGAGACGGGACTGTAATTGTGATGGGACACTCAGAGATGGTTCTGGGATTGATTAGCAAATTCTTATCTCCTCATTAGGTTATGGGGATATTTGCCTTATAGAACTCAAAAACCTTTACATTTGTTTTCTTTGACTCACTGAGTTTATGTATTATTTTTCAATAGAAGAGCTAAAAATTCTAAGATGTTCCACTGTAATGAATTAAACCATAAAAACAATACATTCTTCCAGTATTTTGGTTAACCAATTATGCCATTCTGGCTCCCTAGTAAATATAGTTTATAAGATAAAGTGCTGAGCTGCATGCTGCAGACCATATCCTGCTATTACATCTGCACTGAAAGGAATCCGCTTGGGTAGGATTGCCAGATATTACACCAAATAATGAACCAACACTGAAACTAATGACAAACCAAAAAAAAAAAATCATAATTTCCAATTTTTCTTCTTCACTTACTTAGAAATAAATATTTATCTTTTTTAAACAGCAACAGAACACCTATATTATTTTGGGACTGCTTAAACCTCTTTTTGTGAATCTTAAAAAAGAATTAAAGTATCTTTTTCTTCTCTTTCCATCAGCGATCTAATATTCATTGAATTTTACCTTAGCCAACAAATAAATTAAAAATTAGAAAAGTGTCCAACCTAAAGAGCAAAGTAAAAGTCAAAGAGATAAAAAATTGGAATATGCCTAACAAATTCTAACCTCTATTGACAGTTTATAATGAAAACCAATTTTAACTGTAAGTTCCTTTAAACAGAAGCTCCAGAAAATGTAATTGCATGCCAAAACTTCTTTAAATTTATTTTTTCTTTAAATATAATATGTTCCACCCAATATACAAGCATAATGATGAGCTCAAAGTGAAAGTACTGTTTTACAATGATATGTACCTATAATAATATTCGGTATAAAATCTGTAAGAGATTCAATACTGTGATTTGTTTGGATAATGGTAAACACTCTTAAAACAATAAAATGTAGGTCTATGAAAGTGAACAATTCTAGTTATTTGTTTTCTAAATTTACAGATACAGGAAAACATTCCTTGCCCTAAGAAGTTTTGCTAGTATTAAGTGAGGGGTGAGGAGACTTGCTTCAGAATAGAAATTGTCTTATGTCCTTATATTACATTCACTTGTGCAACATATGAAATAGGCATATTCTTACATTCATAAAAATTTTCAAGTAAATATCACAATAGACTGAATAATGAAGAATGAATTGTAAAACAATTCAAATTACAAAACCAAAATGTGTATTACTCACCCCAAACTATTTTTATTCTAAACTAGTAACTCATTTATAGCTAGTTATAAGGAGAAAAAAAAGAGCTGTCAGTGTTCTGTAGCTGCCATTTCCTTAAGGGATTAAATTTAGTGCAAAGAAGCTGGTTTGCTAAAATTTCTGATTTAAACACTTGAACAACCATATAGTTGTTAGCACAACTTTGCCTTTTACCATTTCCATCTGCAATGTTAATCACAATTCTGGGACCCTTATCAGTTAAATATGCCAAGTTCTATCAGTTTGTGAAGTAATTGAGGATGGCAGCAAGAAGATTTTCTCAGAAAGAGAGATGAATTGGAATTTTCTAAAACCTTATCAAATTTAACATGTATCTCAGCTGAAATGTCCCATGTATGCAGAAAAATACAGGCATAAATGATATTTAAATTTCAATAGATAGCATAAAAAACACCATCCTAATATATTCACCCACAATCAAATCAATCAACAGCAACTATAGAACATACTCTCTCTCTGTAGGAATTATAATAAAAATAAATCCTCATTTTTCATAATTTTGTATTATATAAGTATCAGAGTGCTTTTATATACTTTCAAAGAAAAGGAAATCCTTATTTTAACTTTATATCTGTATATAGGCATCGTTAAACATACACTAATACTGGATACATCTCTTCATTGTATTAATATCTTCTAATTTCCTCATTCCTTGTTGGAATTTTATTACCAATTTATGATGAAAGTTTATGTTTAAAGTTCCATGGTCCAGCATTCTGCTCTAGTGTTCAAAGACACCATGTATCATGTCTAGGGTCCATTTGAAACATTGATGAAAACATTGCAGTGAGAATTGGGGAAGTAGATTTTCCCAGGTGGTCTCCATATGCAAAATATCAGTCCAATGAACGGGAGTAACAGAAACACTATAAATTAATTAGGAAAATGATGAGTTAAAGAAAAGTTTCAATGTATAAATATTTATATACACTGTTATTTCTACCAAGGTCAAAGATTCATGCAACCTTAAAACACCAGTATTACAATAGATTTTGGAAAACAGTTTTGTGTTTTGGAAAAACCTCAGTTTAGCAAATAAAGGAAATAATAAGCTAAAAAATTTATACCTAAATGCCCTGAAGTCTTGCTGTAACATGACCTACTACAAGATGATTTTCTGTCTGAGGCAATTCTATCTCAGACTTCCTCCACAAGGATTCATTAGAGTAAGTAGCAAAAGAATCTAGTTGTAACATGTTTTAACCTACAACAGACTAATGTGATGTTGACCATATTATACATTCCAGTGTCCTTTTTAAAAAGAAAATATCAGATCAGGGGAAATTTTAAAATTTCAGACAAAGTAAGTATGATCATCATACAAGATTTATTAGTTCATTTATTTATTCCTTATCCAGCTAGTCACATGATGCATTTTTAGTTGCTACACATAGTTTGCAAAATGTAACAAAAAAATTCTAATGAAGATTTTTAATAAAGGCATCTTTATTAAAAAAGTGAAATAGAAAGTGAAAAAATGATCCATATTTTATGAGTATAGACCTAATTTTCTCAATTATGCTCAAATCTTAAAATGAATGAGATAAATTCATCCTGTGTAATGTGGACCACTATCCCAGCAATGTTTAGAATTAACAAAAATCATTTATTTAAAATCTTAATATTGAATACAGTACATACTACCTGAGGTAGTTGTCATCATCACACAGGATCAGGCTTTTTGTACGTGAAGCAAGAAAAATAGGTAAATATCTGTTTACATTGCTAGATAACAGAAAGACAATACACATGTAGATTGGGTACATGGTCTGCCTAAACCTACAAACACATCTTTTCACAGGAAAAAAATGTCCTTTTTCCATTCTTTTACTATGAAGTAATATCAGAGATCATTAATTTTTTCGTGGTGGAAAGTTCGTAGATTCACAATCCTGCTCAAGAGTGCCCATCTGTCCTTTACTACACTGTCCTTAATTGTGTAACTAGTTCAAGTCTTCCCCGTATTAAAAAGTGTGTGATTACTTTCAAATTTCTTACTCCATGAAAGAAGTCATTAGTTTGCACCTGTTCCCTAAATTTTATATTTTTTCATTCTTGTACAACAATCAAGTAAAATGTTATCTGTTTCATTTATCTGCAAGAGGTTTTGTGGCTCCATCAGAGAAAAAGTGTCATATTGTGATTTATATTAGTATGCTTTCAGGATGAAATGCATAAATTGGTAGATATTTTTCGTGTATTTCATACCTAAGACACTACCAGGTGGTACTGTGCTAGTCTCAGGTTAATCATTATGTGAGAGACCTGGGCTCACAGCCAGACCCAACACACCATTGACAGAAAAAACAATGTAATGCTGAACTGTACGTAAAAATCACAAGTGGCAATTTTGTACTTTAAACAGCCATACAGACATCTTCTTACACATGTCATGTTTATCTGATATACACATAGATGTTATATATACTCATATATATATCTGCCTATATAGATATCAGCTATGCCTATTTCTTAACACGTACATATACATATACATTACAATACAAAAATTTTTTGGCATTTTCCTGAGCTTTCCTTGTATTTTTTTTTCTAAGCCTTCCCTGTTGTTTCTTGAAGGTGATGATATTTACCTAAGAAAATTGCCAGCTTAACAAAGTCATCAACTAGACACACTGAAGGAGTGAACACCCTGCTTTCGGACTGGGGATTCTTTTTCTTTCTCTTTCTTTTGTTCCTTTTCCTTTTTTTTTTTAAATTTTAATAGATTTAGGAGGTACAAGTTGAACTCCTTTGCATGTCTATATTGTATAGAGGTGGAGTCTGGGCTTTTCATGTACCCACCATCCAGGTAGTGTGCACTGTACCCCACAGGTAATTTTACATCCTCATCCTTCCCAGCCTCCCCGATTGTGAGTCTCCAATGTCCATGACACCACTCTGTGTCCCCTTGTATAGCCATGGGGGCTCTTTTGTTTGCTTTGGGAACAACTTATACAGACACAATTTCCAATCAGAATTTTTTTTAAAGAGAACAAATGTTTGTATTTCAAAAAGCAAAAAGAAAACCTAGTTTTCTGTTAGTTTTTTTCTATTTGTTTTTGTTTTGGCAATATCCTCAAAAGCATCTCTGATTCTTTTTACTTGAATGTGTAATCAGTCAGTTTTTTGTAATTGTCATCCAAATCTCAAGACATACAGCCTTCAGGGGTTTTGTTTTATATCTTGCTCTTCTTCCGCTCCTTCATCTGTGAGAATCCCCAGCTAAATTGGGGTTCCAGTACTGGAGTGACTAGCAGCCCTGCCCTAATGGGAAATAAAAGGGAGCTGGATGTGAGTGTTCACAGTGTGCCTTTCATGGGGTACATCATTTACCTAGTGGACAGCCCAATACCTAGTTGTCTGACCCATGGGGGTCCTTCACATGGGAAACTTGTTTATATTGGCAGACCCACTGTGGCTCTTCTCTGACTTGGGTCTGGTTCATACCTGCCTGACCACTGCTCTGGTGCTGGAAGCCCAGTCCTGTGTCCCCCCTACCCTATGTCCTGAGGAAAACCAGGCCTGGAGCAGCCCCTAGTTCATAAAACGGAAGGTGCAAATTCAATACAGCATCACAGTAGGAAACAAGTTCAACTATTTTTACTTACAGATCTTGAGCAAAGAGGGCATAGTTAGTCCGGAGGGCAGTCCTCCATTTTGGTGCCACATGAGGCAGGAAGGAAGGATCAGGAAGAGAGAGAGAAAGCACTTGGTAATTAGCAGTACGTACAAGGGGATAGGATGTGGATCATTTTAAATTCATGAGCAAAGGCCTGAATGGTTCATTTAAAGGAAGCAATGGGAAAACGGGGAGCCTAGTCTGTTAGGCGGGAGAGATGCTGCTAAGTTCTTTACTCTGGCCACTGGCTTGAGGCATTTGGATGTGGTATAGAACTGGAGATGTGCCAAGGGTGCCTGAGCCCTGTTTGTATGAGAAAGTTAAACTTGTATTCAAAATGGATGCTGAAGCAACATAAGATTATGAGAATTCACTACAATCTTCTAGTCTCTCTTGAATTTTTGATTATCAATAATACAACTATGAGTACACTGTTAGTGTTTTAGGTAACTGCTAGGAAGATTTTATAGCTTATAGAAGACACTGAACAAAAATGAAAGCATCACAAGAGAATTCTAGCTTCATTTTGACTAGCTCATTATGTAAAGTTCCTTTACTTTGGAAAATATTACACAAATGATTTTGTTAACCAGGTAGAATTTAAACCTCTCAAGTATACATATTTTTAATTATCCTCTTAAGTTCCGTTTCATTACTAGATCAAATTAGAAAAAAATGTATTATTTGAATTTTATAGAGGGCAAAAAAATAATTAGCAGTAATAAGGACTTAATATTTACATGGTAATATAAGTATAACTTAACAAGGTAGTTAATCTTTAGGTAAGCACAATCCATTCCAAAGACATTAAACTTAGAAGAGCTGATTGCCAGAGCAAATGAGCTAGGCTTCTTTCTCAGAATCTCTGCCTTTATTAGCATTAGCTTTTGGTAGTTTCAGTAGTAAATAGGTGATGGAGTTAACCAGCAAACTAAAATGCTACTGAGATCAAACATGATGAACTCAAACAAATTACATTGGATATATGGTCCTCCTGTATCCTTAGTCATATGGGTTTGGGTAAAAGGAAGGGGATAAAACAAATTACAGAAATAAGTCCCAGTCCTGCTTTCAAGGTATTCATAGTCTAAAAGGGGTAGGGGAAAGAAACAGACAAATAACTAATTATTACAATAGCCTGAAATAATGCTACGACAGGAAAAAATAAGGGTAGTGTGAAATCCCATATGTCATAGAAGGGCTTTTTGGAGAAAGTGGTGTCTGAGCTGGGTCTTAAGAAGCAGGGGTAAATTACACAGAACAAGCACAGTTATATGTGAGCAACAGGGACTGTTACATTTCAGTTAGAGGAGTCACACATACAGAAACAGAAAGGAGAAGGTAGATTTACTGAACTCAAGTAGTTCCATGAGGTTCTAGTTTGTATAATCAGCCATAGTGCCAGGAACTGTCTTTCTGTCTTGCCTCTCACTAGTTCAGTCTAGTTTAATATATTTAACTGAAAATAGAAATGCAGCTTCATTACTAAAGTTTCTAACTGAGCAGTAGTTAATTCCTTTAAAAGATATAAATTAACATTTCCTTTATATAGAAAGGAAATGACATTAAAAGAGGATCAGTGTCTTTTCCAACTTATAAAAATAAGTGAAAAGGAAGACATACCCTTTTCAGCTTCTTAATATGTGGATATATAAAATCAAGCAATGATAATGGTCATAATGGTAGAAAAGAAATGCACACTTAAGTAACAGTTACACATTTTGGGAATAGTTTCTCTGAAAATTATAGTATTTTTACTCATCTACTGGAATTTGTAGTAAATTGTTTTCCCACAGTTTATAGTAACTGGCTAAAAAAAGAAAATTTGAGAATGACTCATAGTTATGAGAGAGAGAGCCATCTTAGTAATGGTATCATTATTATAGAATTGTAGGAATGCAACGGTAAAATGATCTTGCATTTGTTTTGTGGGGAGATAGTGAATAAAATTCATATTAGATTTTAAGGTGTTAATGTGTATAGAAAAATGAACAAATACATATCTAATGGAAAATAACAGAATTGTAAGTGCTACTTGCGAATATATTGAGCTAATATCATTGAAGAAGGGTACTTATAAAAGTATGTAGCTCATCCAAAATATGTATTATCAAGCTTGATCTCATATAGATATATTCAAGTTTTTCTTCATATATGAATTTGATGCCAGAGTTACTTATAACTAAGATTTTGAATATGGTATATTTTACATAAATTCAATAAGTATATCAAATTTTTCTGTTCATGAGTTGTGCATTATATAAGGGAGGTAAATATTCATTTGTATTTACAAAAAAAAACTTTCTTGTGAAATTTAGAAGATAAACCAGAAGTACACATCTCTAAGCATCTCAGCACAGAAATGAAAAATTATGCAACTCGTGTTCTAATTCAGTCACGAATTACTATATTATTTCTACTCTGATCTGACATTTATCAAAAATCCAATATTCTAGGATCAACTATTTATTTTAGAATACCTGATATATATAGAACTTTACAAAGCAATATCACAAAAGTCAACCTCTAGGCTCAAAGAAATTTACAAGTGACCAATGCAAGAGAACATTCATCTCTAATAGATTTGCTGCAGTTAATAGATTCCAACTTGTGAAAGATAAATGAAAGACTTAAAAATTAGAAATATTTGATGGAGAATACAAGAAAATTAAACTGATAGTTATTATAAACACCAAGAACAACAATTGTACTGGGATGAATAAGATGTATTAAATTTAATATTTTAAAAATATGATGAAAAGACATGAAAAAAGGTCTGAAAAATTAAGTTAACTATGAATAGCATAATGAGAATTCAAAAAACACTTAAAATGCCATATAGGCACATTAACTTTATGTCAGTGAAACAAATTATGTACTTGAGATTTTGAAAGGAGAGAATTATATAATAGTACCATGGTCAGATCTCAAATGGAGCAACATGTCCACTTCTAGGCAACGGATTTTGAAAATTACTATCAATAATATAAAAGTATTAAAAATTAATTCAGTAATTGATTTAAATGATTTGCTTTTCAGTTGACTATATCCATTTGACTGCTTGCGAAGTTATATAAAACAGAACACCCATCCTTAAAGAACTTTCAGTATGTGGGATTACAACTGCATAGAGAACTCTTAAGCATGTGAGAAATGACATAAAGGACAGATGCACCCAAAGTGAGTGTGGTTGACATGGGAAAGTGTGCTACAAACTGCATATAGAGTAACTGAGAGTGTTGCTACTGCTGGACTCATAATGCTGGTAGCATTCTGGGAGCAGAAAATTGGAACACATCACATCCTACTCAAAGGAATAACTTTCATAGATAATTACATAGGTTTTTCAAGTACACTGCACTATCCCTCTCAATCTAAAACCATTTTTTCCATCAAAATGAAAACTCAATTATTAAAAAAATCAAGAGTTGTTAGAAGTATGGTGCTACACATGCAAGCTTTGTCCCCACTTTGGAACTGTTTATTCACAATAATTTTATTCAGTCAAGAAATTTATAATTTTATGGGATCTTTTTATCTTGAAGCATATCACCCAACCATACAAATTTTTTAAATCCTTATTGTTCACATATTGTCATAAAAAATATTGCCTCTCAAGAGTATTTCCTAAAAAAATTAATTGAATATAACTATATACAGGGTATAAATGTATTTCTAAAAAGGACATGAAAAGAGATAAATGATAAAAGCACTTACCAGATGAAGTCCATAATTCTGTCTACTTTAGCTGAGTGCCCAGGGTAGTTCATCACCATTCGATTTATACATTCCTATTTTAAAATCTTTGCCAATTGAGGGAACTGTATAAATTTAAATTATGAAACACGTAGTCAAAACTTGATATTTGTCTTCAAATATTTGGAGATGTTCATCTAAAAGGGGATGCAGACATTTTTATCATGACATATAAAATTTATATGATGGCATATGGACCAACTAGGATGGATATATATTCCCAACTGGGAATAGATATTAGTCTTTTTATAAGGTAAAATAATAATGATTATAATTGTTATACTGAAAATTTCTCTTCTTTTTCAGAACAAATGAGCACCTTATCCCTGAAAGTACTCAATCCCAAGTGGTATACTTATATTTCAGAGTGGTTTAGAAGACACTTCCAAATATAGGGGAAAAGGCAAATAGACTTTAAGATAGCTTCCCATACAGAAAATCTATGATTCCCGAAATACTGGATATAAGAAATAAAGTGACGATCTTTTTTCTTTACCAGTTCCTCACTATTTTTAGAAATATATTCACAATGTTATCTGTTATTATTGCTCTTTTTAAAATATGATGAAAGAGTAAAATTTTATTAATTCAGCCTGATCAGAATTTTTTTCAACTCAGTAAGGATGGTCTAAATATTACATACAACAGATGAAGAAAGAGGTGTTAAAGCAAATTAATGAACTCACAAACTGCAAGCAAATAGCCGTATCATTTCAGGAACTTATTTCTCTCAAGGGTGCCGTCTTAGCTGTTAGTACCATGGCCATAGAAACAGCCCTTGACTCTACCCATTAACCAGTTAAGAGATCCTGAACAAGCTTCGTAGCCCCTGTAGGGCTCAGTTCTTCCATCTGTGGCTGAAAGGATTTAGTCAAGATGATCTCTAAGATTATTCCCAACTCTATGGTTTTATTATTTCAGCTACCACATAGAACCACATCAAGAAGAGAATATCATTTATTGATTTTTTATAACATTACTGCAAATAATGAATTACATTAAAAGCATGGCTGGCAGTAAATTTTTTGTATTATCAAAATAACTGAAAATACAACTTTACGAATGATGTTTTTCAGTTTTATTTATACCCTTTAGTGGAGAAAAGCATATTTCATGGCAAGAAGTTATTTCTATAAAATACAGCTATTTTTATAGAAACATAGATACAAATTTATATATTTTTATATATTTTCCATCCAATCTCAGCTATAAATGTCATTGTTACCTGTGTGGAATTACATCTTTTTGATATAAATGTTGTAGACTAATTACTGCTTCCACGGGTCTTAGATGCTTACAACTTACAAAAAGTTAAAAATTTCTCCTTTTATTTGATAATCTTGCTAAATCTTTATTGTTGATTTTGAAACAGATTTTTAGAAACAAAAATTATGTTAGTGATCATCTAGTCCAATTTTTGGATTTTTAAACCAGAACCAAAAATACTTCTTAGCTCCTCTTGATGTCCCATCAAGAGGTGATAGCTGGAATCATGGCTCTTGAAGTTCTGAGGCAGCCAGTGGGAAGTCCCGCTACGCTGAGGTGGTTGCCATGCTGGAGACGCCACTTGTAGGAATTCTGATTGTTGATTCCAGGTGAGGTTGGCCTTCTAGCCATTCCCAATGAGGCATGATGTGACTGAAATCGTTTTGGACTTTGCATCCAGCCCATCTGCCAGCTGAATATCTTTGAGTGACTTCTGTCAAAGCTACATGAAGGAGAAGAATCAACTATTTGGATACTGCTGAATTACTGATTCATAAAATTATGAGCTATAATAAATTGATTATTGTTTTAGGCAATTAAGTTTTGGGTAGGTTTTTTCAATGCATCAATTAGTAAACAGAATTTAGTAACTGGAAGTGAGGTGCTACCATTATAAAATCTAGTGTATAGCTTTTGTCTGGGGACAGGGCAGCAGGGAAGTCTGACAAGCCCTAAACTGACTTGTAAGGAGGCATTGAAGGAGATTGAAAAAAAAAAAAGTAATGCTTGGAGCTGGCATGAAGTTTTGTAATACTGTCACCTGAAGTAATCTGGAAAATATGAAATGTACTTAATGAACTTGATAATCTAGCTAAGATGATTTCTGGGCAAAGTGTTTGAAGATGCCACCTGGTTTCTTCCAGCTGTCTATAATAAGATGAGAGAAAAGAGAGATGAACTAAATAATCAACTACTCAATCATCTTCTAGTAGAATATGGAGTGAATGTAAAGGGTTTAAGACAATCTTTACAACCAGGGAGTCATTCTCAAAATAAGAGATGGTCTGAGGTAAAGATCAAATATAAGGCACTTCCAGTAGAGCACAGCCTCAGTTAATGCAGGCTGTGGCTATGAGATCCATTGCTATGACTTCGGAAGGATTGAATGCTGTATCTCATATATCCTCTGTGTTAACTTAAAATGAAAAAGAGGCTTCTGAGAGCATGCCATTTAGATGTTCCAGGATGGGTAATGGTGCTTCAGATTTTTTATTGCATAGTCAACAGCCTCACAGGGAAACCAAGGTAAAGAAGGGCTGATCTCAAAAAGATTTATAGGTATGGTTTTTGTCAAATGGAATAGATTAGGAATTGACATGAAAGAGTCTCATGAAGGTTTTTTAAAAATTATGTTATCATAGACTTAAAGAGACAGAAATAGTAAATAACAATTAAGAAGGCCATTAGATACTCCAAAATCTATAGGCAGGAAGCAGTCTGAGAAAACTAGACTTTATGAAAAGTACTTTATGGAAAAGGAAGTTTTCAGAGGGCAATAAAAAAGCCAACAGTCATGTAGAATTATACACAGGGATCAGAACTGAGCCCCAATAAAGGAAATGTAAATGTGTACCAGGATGTATTAAAGAATTGCTATAAGACAGAGATTGCTATGTGTTCCTCATTTTCCCTTAATGGAACAGGAGTGTTTACTGTAGTTACCCTATGTTTTTCTTATCTTTGGACATGGTGAAGGAGGGGGTTGTCTCTTCAGTTCACAGGTCTTCTGACTGAGAGTAACTTCATGCCTGAGGAAAAGAATACAAGGTACTTCTGTAATTAGACCTGATTTAAATGATGAGATGCTGGGCCTTGAATCTAAGCCTTATATAATAATAGAATGATATGTCCAGTATTTCTTGCATGATGGAGGACTGTTAATAATTTTGTGGCCAGGACATGGACTGTAGTAGTTTTAAGCATGGCAACAAATCATTTGAAACTTCTTTTGTGGGCATTCATGTCTATACCCCTCCACTTGAATATGTGCAGGGATAGGAACGCTTCAACCAATAGAATATGGCAGAAGCCATGATAGGTTATAAAAGGTCACACAACTTTTACCTTGTTCGCTGGAACAATTACTCTTGGCACCTTGACCCAACATATAAGATTAAGTCTGACTACCTGGAGGCTGCCATACTGAAGGGGCCACATCTAAGCATTTTGTTGACAATACAGCTGAACTCAGTCTTTCAGATATACCCACCAAGTGACTAGATGTGTGAATATGACATTTCCACTCTTCAGTCCAGATCATATTACTGACAGCTCAATTTCATCAAATGACCTCCATTGTGTCACATGGAATGGTAAAATTATTCACCTGAGCTCTGGTGGAAGTCCTGACCCAAAAAACTGGTGAGATATAGCAGAGTGATTATAGGATTTTTACCACTACATTTTATGGTCATTTGTTCCACACCAATAAATAAATGGAATACCAACCTCTCTTTTAAAAGATAAATCTTTAACAGATAAAGTTATGAAAGGAATAAATGAAGTGATTTGCACAAAGTCATGCAATTATATCGAGGGAGAGCTAGGATACACATTCAGGACTCGTGTCTTCTTATTTCCACTACACTTCACTGTCCTGACAGGGTACATCTTTATATATAGTATTATGAGGTTTAGAAATCAAATAATTAACTTTATAAATGTCAATAATGTTTTCCTTATTCCTTTCTTCTGTTTCTTTCCTTTTATCTCATTATCTTCTACTATCTAGTAATAATAGTTTCAAACTCTGCCCACATTTGACGATAATAAACATAAGTCCATTCCAATTATTAGTGGATTTCAAAATGGAAATGAATTATTTCTGTGATGGAGATTTAAAGCCCTACCCATTTATCTGTCCTCATTCAGTCTCTTCCCTTATAGCTATAACGTGAAATAATTTTACACTGCTTTCCTCACTAGAGTAAATCCATCCTTAGAATCAAGAAAGATTCTGGTAAGATAGAATTTAAAATCTCTAATCCAGTAAATCAGCATTTCCACACTGAGATAACTTTTTGCTAATTCCTCTCTTCTGTTGTAGTCATGTTCTTCTTTCTGGTTTTGTTTATTAGATAAAACTGTTCTATATTCTGTATCAAGCAACTGAGTCTCTCTCTTTTGAATCTCCTGCCTGGGTCCTGGTTTGGATTTCTTGCACATTTCCCCTATTCTTTCAGGATTTTAGTCCCTCCATGCTCTTAGAGAGTCACTATTCTAATTTGTCTTGAAAATTTTAGTCCTGAGGTCAGAATTAGGCTACTTTTCTCCAATTCCCTTGGCACTCATGCAATCCTCTCTAGCATCTTTGCCTTGGTACTTAACTGCCTCAACTTATCTTTAAGTTACATAACACCTAACCTCTTACACTCTTGCTGGATTTCCCTGACACCAGTGTGATGCCTGTCTGTCTGTCTGCCTGTCTTGTTCCATTACTGCATGGTATTCATGCTTATATTCTCCAGATAAAATGATTTGCCTATCTGGCTAGATTTCCATCATTTGATTCTTGTTCAATTTCCAATAACTGATTATATCTCCATGTTAGTTTTTAGCCTTTTACATCTATCCAACTTAAACTCTTTCTGCCACTTCCAAGTCCTACCTAGACTGACTAGAGAGCAACTGCAGCATGATAGCTAATAGAGAGACAATTACATCACTCTAATAAAAAGAATACATTGTAAATCAGTGGTGCTAATAAAATTTTAATAGAAATTTACCTCTTTTATAAATTTTTTAAGAAAATGATTGTGCTCTGCTTTCTTCCTAGTCTTTGATTAGAATCATAACTGAAAGTCATAGATTAAAAACTAAGTTTCAATGTCTTTAATGTGCACATATTTATAAAGGCTCTCACTTTTTGGTTCATTAGTATTTAAGTGAAAGGAGCAGTTTTTATACTTGCTTCTAAATAACAATGTTCTTAGAGTGGAAAAATGTGACATACCTTTTTTCTCTGTGATGCAATGAAATAAAACATATTGCCACTATGTATGTGATGGTTTTCTTCTTGGGTCAAAAAAAAGTATATAATTCTGAGCTAGATTCCTGATCAAGGATTTAACATCACTATAAAAATATGCATGTCAGCTATCGCAACCATTTATATAGTTAAAAAAAAGTCACGTTTTAAAATTGTTCCTCATTATATTGTACATGGACAGTGTATTAGTCTGGGTCTAATCAGGAGACAGAGCCACACAGTAATTTAAATAAAGGGATTTTTATTTAAAAAATTACTAAGCTATGTCAGAATTGTAACTATAAAGATGAGAAGAGAACTGGATAGTGTACTTTAAAGCTGCAGTCCCCAACCCCCCCAGTTGCGGACTTGTACTGGTTGGTGGCCTGTTAGGAACTGGGCTGCACAGCAGGCTCTGCCTTCCAGCCCCCGCCCCCCACCGTCAATGGAAAAATTGTCTTCCATGAAACCGGTCCCTGCTTAGGGACTGCTGCTCTGATGGGTTGCTCTATCTTTTCCTAGGGATAAGGAAAAATGCCTAAGGAAGGTCATACTTGGAAGGGCCTCCCTAAGCTCCCTCCTCCCCCAAGGATAAAGTTTAGACTTAGTTGGGTAGTGAAGAAGTTCATTGGATTTTCTGGGCCGAAGCTGGTCTACAGTTTTCAAACAAGCAGGGAAAAACAAAAAAACAAATAAAAACCTCTGGGCTGGGGCTGCAAGATCACCAAGGGACTGTGTGCTTTGGGTGCATAGATGAGCCGGTACCATACCAGATGTTCCCACCATGGCAAGCTCAGGGAAAGACTACTCCATCGTGTCAGAGGCCTGGTACTTTTTTAGCTTTACCACTGATTGTGCTCTTGTACACATCACTCAATAGCTATAAATGACAAGATTCACCCAGATGATTTCTGATATTAGGCTCTTTGGTCTTGACTATCACTAGATTTTGTACTCAAAATACACAAACATGCTAACTTTTTGCTGGATGTCCCTAAATAAATTGATAAGACCATGTTTAATATTCCAATATATATCTCTGAAGTGTTTTCCTTTTCATTTTTCTTGGAAAGAAACACTGTGCTATATTATGAAGATATAGCCGTGAGCAAGACAGAACTTACATTCTAGCCTTCATAGAACTTACATTCTAGCCCAGAATGGACACATAATAAATAAATAAATAGGAACTGAGTTATTGAAAATTCTGGTAAGAATTTTGAAAAAGGATATAGGGTAATATGAGAGACAAAAAAGGTCTAATCTCTCTTGCCTGTTAGGGAAGCCTTCCCTGAGAAAATTAGAGGTGACTTCAGGTATAAAAAATGACTAGGAATTAATCAAGGTAGCAGTAGTGGGGTTATGTGAGTTGTCCAGATGGAAGAAGAAGCCCTTGAGGGCTGGAATAATCTGGTCCAATGGAGAACATTAAAGAAAAACAATGTTCTCAGGAGAGCATGCTATGAAGAGAAACTGCCAAGGAGCCACGAGCTCCATCATGTATTATCTAAGATTATTTGGGAAGTTATTAGCTGTAATAGATCTCACTGCACCTCAATTTTATATTCTATAAAATGGAGAAAATAATGCCTCTGTTTTACAATGTGATAAATATTAAATAACAGAATGTTTACCAAGTCTTTGGCACAGTCTTGCCATATTAAGCACTCTCAGAGTATTTCCAACAGCACAACAATGCAGTTTGTTTCTATTCATTTTTCTAATCTGTAGTTTTTGCATAATTTCAACTCCAATCATAAATTCATTAAGGATGGTATTTTTACACCTTAGATTTTTAATTCAATCTTGTCATCATTTATGTATATAGAAATGTTTAAGTAGTATACAGATAAAGAAGGCACTACATTAAAATACAGATAAGGATTTTTAAAATACAAAAACTAGAATGTATACAATATATTTGGAACATGCATGCTCAAGTATTTCAGTAAATAAGTAATTTAACTCTAATTTGAAGAATTTCAATCTTAGGCATCTCCTTATTACATAATTCTATTTTTTTCTTAGAAACATGGAAAACACAATTAGCCATGTGGCATCTGTTTTAACTTTCCTCACTGGGCTCTCAAAATTGCTTGAATCTTAGGGTATTTTCTAATATTCAGTTAAATAAACTTTGAGGTACAAGAAACAACAGTGCTCCTTCTTGTGCCTCTTTTAAAACAGCACTGGGCCTGGTTGTCAGGGACAACTTGACCTTATTTTCAAGTTGAACTGGAACAACACAGGAAGGTGTCATAGTGCCCAATAGTTCCTCACTAAGCATTTTATTATTTAGTGTTGTCAGATTCAAACTTGCAGTGGATATTTTGTTTTTCACTTGTACATGTTTTTAATAAAAGTTAGAAAAAGTTATTTAAATACAAATTCTTTTACCTTTGTATTTGTATTTTTCCCTCAGGGAGCATTTTAAATGGCATGTTAAGGGGTCTTCCCTCTTTCCCATTTAGATTCATTCCTCTGGGGTATTCTTCTTTTAAGTTGTGTTTTACACAAGAAAATGACAGCTCTGGCCTTGCTAAAAAGGATGCATTGTCTGTTTTTCTCTGATGAAAATACTCACCCAATGTTCCACTGACCTTTTGAATTTTCCCTCTTTACCTATGCTCTTTCTTGGTTGTAACATGAGCTTTCTTTCCCCAATAACCTATAAGAAAACACATGCATGGTAATGGAGAAAAATATCAGAATCATGAAAAATAGGTACTGTGATTCTGGCCTGTGCCACTGTGAAATTCTAATCCCTAGTGTCCTTAGAACAAAGCATATACGTCACACCTTCCAAAATGAATGAAAAGGAAAACATTTAAGAGATGGTCCTGGAATATTAAGAAAGGCCTCATCAATTTCTTTAGGGATACCAGCAAAAGGTTAGCATGTACATTTATTTTGGGGTCAAAATCTAGTTTTGGTTAAGACCAAAGAACCAAATATCAGAAATCATTTGGGCTAAGCCTGTCATTTATAACTGTTAAGTGATGTATACAAGGGTGCCCTGTATGGTACAGATGGAAAAAATGGCAGGACTCTGACACCATGGAGTAATCTTTCCCTGAGCTTGCCACGGTTGCCTCATTTAAGAAAACAACTGCCCTGTTTGCCTTCCAGTCTTTCTTTTTTGTTCATTTTGTCTTTATTTTTACAGTGATGCCCTCTATGGCAGTATAGTACTTAAGAAAAATGAATGAGCTTTGAAGGGAACACTGAATTGCAACCAATTCATGAACATTGTGTTTTTTCCTATTATGCATATTATGAGATGCTATGGTAATGATTGTTAGGGAGAAATAAAAATTAACGTAAGAGGTGGAAAATAAGGGAAGAGAATCCCCTCCTTAGTTTCTTAGAGCACTGAAGTTAGAAAACTAGCTTTTGTATGCACTTTCTTCTGTCTTTGAAATGTATACAAACCCTTTTGAAAAACAGATAGGGCTTTTGTCAGCTTTACCACCCAGGAATGCCTTTCTCCAGGACCTGGGAGCTTTCTCTTTGAAATGTAAGCATCAAGGTAGATAGCATCCCTATTTCCCAGTTTCTGAGGGAGGGTAGGAGCCTAACTTCCCTGGGCACTTTGTTCCAACTTGCAAAACTCTCTCTTAGTATAAAGATATGGGAAGTTTGTTTTTTCTGTGGATAAAATCAATTAGCTAATACAGATGGTCACACCTAATTGCCAAATAAAGTTAGTTTGTACTATTTGTGACAAATAGTGCTGCCAAATCTTCTTACCTGAGGACTAGCTATGGTTTATTTTGAAAATATGTATGTAATGGGTTGTATTTGCTTTGCCATGTAAAAGGGGAGCATTCTTCCTGCCTTTGTAATCCTTTAGTAGACCGCCTATGATGCACATCACTTTCTGATTTAATGTTTATTGATAATAAAAGTGTTTTCTTTCTCTTCTACCTTTGCAGAGAGGATTTGGGGGTTAGGAGAAAATTTTGTTTTTAATTATATTTCTCCAACACAATACAGTTCAAAATAAATAGGTACCTCGTGAAATGGGTATATGTCTACTTGGAAAAAAATATTATAGACCTAAATGTCTCCTATCTAAAATAAGTTCAATATTTATATATTTATACAACTTTGAAAAGCCATGTCTATAGGTCAGGAAGAATTTGTATAGAAGTGGGAAATCTAATTTATAGTGAAGGAAATAAAAATATTTTACCCCAAAATATATTTTTCTGACATATTTTGAAATGGCTGTCAGAGAAGCAGCAAATAGAAGTAGCCCTGCAAGCAGTCTTTTGTGGGAGAAATTTGCATTTGCAGAAAATCTGCTTTGACGTGGCCAGACCCTCCCTTGTTTAGATCTAGGAAAGATTAACTGAGAATCTGACACCTTAAAGATCTGAAAGAAACATTTACCTTCTATTCTCTCTGAGGGCTGCTACCTGTGAGGTTTTGTAACAAGACCACCAATGCTATCCAAGCCTCTTGTCCCCCTCCCATAACCTGTCTTGCCACTATAACCTGAATTACCATCATAACCAGTTTTTAGCCATGCTCAGAGCCCTATTCTCTTTGTAGCTCCAAGATATACTCCAAGTTATATAGTTTCTGTACACTCTTGGGTGATTGGGTAATGACTCTGTGATTCTCTTAGTGTACACGTTAATAAATTGTATGCCTTTTCTCTTATTAATCTGCCTTTTGTAAGTTGATTTTTCAGCAAAACTGCAGAGGGCAAAGGCAAAGTTTTCCCTTGGCCTCTACAGTAGTATCAAGAAACTTGCTGAGACAGATAGAAATCCTATTTGTCTTCATTATCATGATTGAACCGGTCATTGTAGTTGGATTAGTTGTGAATAAAGAAATAAATGCAGTTAGGGATGATAGAAAAAGTATTTTTCCCATTAACCAGAAATAAAATTTTCTATTCTGTTTTCAAGTTTTAATTTAATAATATATTTTAACATAGTCATTAAATGTCTCTTAAAATATATTCTTGACTGCATAAAGTTTCTGAGAAATGACAACTATATCAATCAGTAAAATCTAACAAAAATTTTATTAATATTTATCATATCACACCACTTACAAATCAATGTTTTTATTGCTATACTCATGAAGCAATGTTCACACTCCCTCACTGGTTGCAAGATTGGTGGTAGGTTTCTTCAAAACTTTGGTCTGGTGTTTATTTGACTATGTTTTTCCTGTGGATGTAAACAGAAATTACTTAATTCAATCAAATAGGAAGATATGACATGGTAACTATGAAATGTTAAACAGTGATAATCTTTAATTGTAACACAATGAGGTACAATTCCTTGTGTGGGATACACAAAGAATGCAAAAGAGGTGTGTGACTAATATTGATGAATTTCTGTTGGTAACTTTGCATGTTGGACCCTCCTGGGGAAAGTTTGTCTTTCGCACCAAAGTCCATAATGGAATAATGGTATATAATGCTCCCATTGGTATGGAATAGGTAAAGTAAAGGTAGTACAAATATAATTGTGCTTCTTTTTATAATAAGAGTATAAATAAATAATATATTTCTAGATGGTCATTAAAAAGTCATTTATTGTATCTTTCTGATTGCATAAAAGATTCTGTGAAATGAGAACTATCTATGGATAGTTTTCTGGTCTAAATCTGCCATTTACAGATGAGGAAATAAAGCCTGAATGATGCCCAGGCTTTCTGACACCATGGAAAATCTTGGAGGAATCACAGACTGAGAATTTTAATTGGTAGTAAATTCACCAAAATGAGGGCTCTTTCATCCTATTGCAGTCCAGCATTGAACTGACCAAAGAAGTTCAGCAGAATTCAAGAAGACAAAAGAAAAAGCTGCATAGAGCTAACAATTAGATATGCTTCACTCAATGTATTCTGGAATTTTCCAGATTAAAGTGCCATCTAAAACAGACTGTGTTGTCTGCCTCATTACTTATCTTGGGTCAACAGTCTGCAGCCTCAGACTGGACATCTGCATCCAGAGTCCTAACGAATGAAGGAGCTCAGGAAATTTCACCCTAAAATATGATTCCTTGGTATAAAGAATATTTTGATTTAAAGGCCCTTAGAGATCAACAGGCCTTGGAAGGGGCTTTCCCTTTATCTGCATAAAACCAGACTGATAAGAAAGAACAATTGACTTCTCTTCCCCTCTGTTATCTGAATATATTACAGGAAAGATGATCCAGAATGCAACCAGACCTGGCCAATATCATTTTAAATACATTTTCTCTCTCTCAGCTTATTTTAATTTCCAAAAAGAATCATGTACAAGTCAATGTGTTTCCACCTCATCCATTCATTCTCCCAAGTATCTATTCATTCTCCCTAGTAACCATTTATTGCCATTGGACAGAATAATCTATATTCCTCATCTCCCCCTCCCCTCTAAAATGAGGGTATGTAAACTTCTGGACCCCACTGGGACATTGCGTAATCACTCTGATTCTTCTGTTGCACAGTAAATAAATCTCTTTCTCTTACTAGTCGCTTTAGTGTGAGTTCATCTTTCAGCAAACCTTCTAGGGCAAAGAGGAAGCTGCCCCTTATCTGTCAGTCAGTATTTAGTCTGGTATAAAATTCTCCATGGCCTAGCCTTTCTGGTATGTTCTGCAGGCATCTGAAGAGTGTATTGGCGTCATACATTTGAATAGTACTAAGTAGAGTTTGCCAGGGAAACATCCAGTTGCTCCCACTTTCTCAGCAACTCCAGGTTGGTGTCATAACTGCCTGCATCACATCCATCTCACTCAGTGAGGGTATTCAGAGAGCCAGCTCTTGGCCTAAGTTTTCTTTTAATTTAGTAGCCCATGAATCATAGACTGGGGCTGGGGGAGGGGATAGTGTTGCCCTCTGTCTCATGCATAGGTTCTGGGGCCTGGCTCATATATACGGTTAGAAGTCATTGGATCCTGCACTAATGTCCAAAAATTCTAGATGAGATCAGAGAATACGACCTGTGTGACAGGCCCTGGCTTTTCTCTCCCTCGTGGTACTTCCAGGGAATTGCTATGGATTGAATGTTTGTGTCCCCTTCCCAATATGTGTGATGAAATCCTAATTGCTGATGTGATGGTACTAGGAGGGGGGGTTTGGGGAGGTGTTTAGGTCGTGAGAGGGGAGCCTTCATGAGTGCAATTAGTGACCTTATAAAAGAGATCACAGAGTTCCTTTGCCCTTTTCACTGTGTGAGGACACGGGGAGAAGACAGCCATCTATGAATCAGAAACCAGGCCCTCACCAGACATCAAATCTCTCAGTGCCTTCATCTTGGATTTCCTAACTTCCAGAACTGCAAGAAATAAATTTCTGTTGTTTATAAACCACCCAATTTATGGTGTTCTGTTATAGCAACCAAAATAGACTATTACAGGTAGAGAAAATTTACAGAGGAATCAACGTGTTTCTTCAGCTTAGTCACCCTCTGTGTCTCCTAGTGATGGACCAACAAATGCCCATTAGATGGCCATGGAGGAAGGTGTTGGGTATCTTTGCCCCTTCCCTATTTTGGGTATCTCTTCAGCTACTATTCTCCTGTGAAAATCACACTTTGCTCTGAGGAAGTTGAAATGAATAGTAGATAGAATGCAATGAAATTGCTTCTATTTAACCAATTTCCTGTGATTCAACTTATAGTTTTTCATAGAAGTGTTCAAGTAAGTATCATAAAATCTTATAGATTTGGAAGAAAAAGAAAGGGAATTATGGCCTCTGTAAAGGAAACAGTGTAGATGAATGAGGGGCATATCTACATTCTGGGTTGCAATTGGTTGTCTCCTAAGATATTTGAAATCAACCAAACCATTGACACAGCAAAAGAATGCAATGCTTTTTGAAGACACTTCTGGCCTCTTGAACTATGAGAGAATAATTTTTGTTACTTTTTTTGTTACCCCCAGTTTGTGGTAATTTTTTATGGCAGCCCTAGGAAAGCAATACAAGAGGCTACAGCAAACATCCAAGTGAAGCATAATGAGCGTCTGAACTAGAGCAGGAGGAAGTGGAAATAGAAGGGAGCATATGGACATAGGATTTACTATAAAGCGTATGTGTCAGACTCTCAATTGCATAACCCTCCTCCAAAGCCTGTACTGAATTATGTATGTATAATTTGGAATGCTATACTTAAAGTCCCCTATCATGTAAATTACTGATTGTACAGAGCCTAGACCAGCCCCTATGTACCTGCCTTGGCAACTAACCCATTCAAGTAAATTTTAGAAAAAGAGAGGGTATCCTTTATCAGACAGGAAATTTCTTTATCAGAAATTTAAATCTAGAGCAGGAAGTTTTTGGGGGAAGTAAATAAAATTTATATTTCCAAGCTACTGGTAATCTACTTATCCTTCAATACTCAGCTCATAATTGGGCCTACAAAATGTAGTCTGCTGATCCCAGGTACAAAAAAATAGCTACAATCATGGGCTGCATAATGGCATTTCCATCAACAACAACCACATATATGATGGTGGTACCATAAGATCACAATGGAGCTGAAAAATTCCTTTCTCCTAGTGACCTCACAGCCATTGTGACATTGGAGCACAACACATTGCTCACGTGTTTGTGATGATGCTGGTGTAAACAAATCCACTGCACTGACAGTTGTATAAAAGTATAGCATATACAGTTATGTACAGTACATAATATTTGATAATGATAATAAATGAATATATTATTGGTTTATGTATTTACCATATCATCCTTTTTATCATTTTTAGGCAGTATTTCTTCTACATATATAAAAGAATAATTAACTGTAGAACAGCCTCAGGCAGGTCCCTCAGGAGGTATTCCATATGAGGGCATTGATATCACACAATATGACTGCTCCATACATGTTATTGCCCCTAAAAACATTCTAGTGGGTGAGATGTGGAGGTGGGAGAGAGTGATGCTGACGATCCTGACTCTGTGTAGGCCTAGGCAAATGTGTGTGTTTATTTCTCAGTTTTTAACAAAAAATTTGAAAAGGAAAAAAAAACACTAAAATAGAAAAAATCTTATAAAATAAGGATATAAATAAAGAAATTTTTTTACAGCTGTAAAATGTGTTTGTGTTTTAGTCTGAGTATTATCACAAAGAGTCAAAAAGTTAGAAATTTTCAAGTTTATATAGTAAAAAAAGTTACAGTAAGCTAATTTATTATTGAAGAAAATTTTTTAAATAAATTTCATATAGCCTAAGTATACAGTATTTATAAAGTCTACAGTAGTGTGCTATAATGTTCTAGGCCTTCACATTCACTCAACACTCACTCGCTGACTCACCCAGGGAAACTTCCAGTCCTACAAGCTCCATTCATTGTAAGTTTCCTATGCAGGTGTACCATTTGTTATCTCTTATACTATTAATACATTTTAACTGTACCTTTTCTATGTTCAGATATGTTTGGATACACAAATACCATTGTGTTACAATTGCTACAATATTCATGCTGTACAGGTCTGTAGCCTAGGAGCAATAGGCTCAGCCATATAGCCGAGGTGTGTAGTAGGCTATTCTATCCAGGTTTGTGTAAGTATACTCTGTGGTGTTTGCACAATGATGAAATCACCTAACAAAGCATTTCTTAGATTGTGTCCCTGTGGTTAAGCAATGAATGACTGTGTAACAAAATGTGATGAGTGGAATAATACCTGTGTGCGCATGATGCAAAATGGACACAAAGGGGGAAAGCAATTACTACCACTGTGGATTGGGAAGGACTTTTCAGCTTCTATTGTGAGTTGAGTCTACCTGGCCTTCTTCAGGAAAAAAAAAAGTTTGCTGACCTGTAGTTTAGATCACAAACTCCTCCAAGAAAAGTCTCAATTGTTTTTTCCTTTGTACCCACAGTGATGTACAGAACACGTCAAGCAGTAGACAAGCAAATTCACCTTGAAAAATGGAAAACCTGAATCCTTGGTACTAATAGGGTATCCTAATAGAGATATAAAGCATGTATTAAAAAAAATAGGTCTTGATCTCGGGAAATCTACTAGGGCTGGCAACATGGATTTAGGTAATTAGCACAGATGTAATTGCTGAAACTCTGGAATTGCCTGAGAGAACCCTGAGAGGGAGGATAGTGCAAAGGAAGAGACATGAGGAAGAACTTTGATAAATAGTAGTGCCATGTTGGTGGTTGTGATGAATATAGAGAGGCATTTTAGCTATACTAGTTGTAAAGCTAAAGAGATACTTTAAATAAATATATTCAATAAATTGGTTAAAATGGAACTTTATTGTAACTCTGACTTTCTCTGGCTTTTTCTTGTTTGGCCCATCACTTACAGGAAATGTCAAGTGATTCTGAAGACCACCTGGAGTTGCTTTAACTTCAATCCCCTGAGAAGTCTCAAAAGGTCAAGTATCATCTCCTACTGCCTCTCAGATTCCTTTACATCATACTGAGTTCCTCGTTAATCTTTCCTATTCCTGTAAAATTCACATATGCCAGTGCTCTAGATAGAAATGATATACATTCTTTCAATTTTGGAAACAGCTTTTTCTCATAGGCTCAAGGGGATAATCCCATATTTTAAAGATAGATTTTAAAATATTAAAAGCAATAAAGATAAAAAGATTAAAATAACTCTTAAAAATTTGCTAAAAGCACATTATGAAGTAATAATGGACATTATTTTAAAATATATACCTTTAAATCCAAAAAATAAAGTAGGGAATAATTTTAAGTGATTTTAGAGACATCATAATATTGTAGTATATAAAAAGACATGTACACATATGAATGTACACATATAAGAACACAAACAGACACATACAAACACATACCATGTGCATTGATTGCTGATAATAGCTCAACAAAGTAATACAACTTTAATTGAGATCTTACTGTATGTCAAGGACGGACGAAATCACTCAAAATATTAGTTTCTTTATCTTCCCAACAGCCCTCTGAAGTAGATAATATTACTTAATATACTTTTCAACTATTGATGTGTACAGCTATTACAAATATAATCCCAAAGTAGACACAATAAACTAAAGTATATTCTTCGATTTAATTAAAAAAATGTCTATTGGGCCTCTTCTGTCTTCTGTTCAGTCAGTGTACCACATGCTTAGGCAAAATACCTTACTTCTCCATAAAAAAAAGATACATTAATGCAGTTTTGAACATCAAAGGAGCTGTTTGCCCCTAAGGTAAATACCAGTCTTTTTCTAGAAGACAGAAGCCAAACTGTACAAAAAAGAGATTTCCAGCTTCTAAATAAAAAGAAAAAAAAATTTTGCCAGCCAGTTATCAATAGAGCCGTGTTATTTTTTCTATTCTTCTGCTTTTCTTTATTCTTCACCATCTCCTTCTTCTTTTTCTTCCTCTTGGTTTCGATTAGAGCTTGGCCCTGTCTTTTCCGTTTCAAATATTCCTTGGTTCACTTAAAAATAGAGTCAAAAGGGATATGGGTCTTTCAAACTTTCTACCTTGTTGTTCCCCAAGACAGGCTTTTAAATCCTGTTCAATTTTAAGAACTTGGCACTAATCTCTTTGAAAAAAATTGGGGCTAACAAAAATTGACACAGGAGAGTAAAAAATAATAGTAACAACATTCTTAAATATACTGTCCTTTTTCTAATAGAGGTGGTAATTGGAAGGATTATCGGAATTCTGCTCCTGCCTATAGCAGAGAGCTTAGTAAGAACTTGCTGTAGTATATGAAAGATCAGTGCTCAGGGCATAAGGTTGAAAAATCAGTAAAAGATTTATGTTATAAAAATGGATAATTTTCAACTTTGAAGAATTTACGATTGGGTACCCATTTTATTACCCTGAAATAGAGAAGATGAATACAGTGAAACATTATCTCATAACATGTGCTCAAATGTTTTTTATTTGGAAAGTAGCGTATAAGTGCTACTGCATCAAAAACAAAAAAATCCCTGATTCCATTCACTGCCTCATATGCCTTAGTGCTTTATTTATTGTGTGCAAGAAAGCTTAGAAAACCCTGAATATTCAAAAGTGAGTAAGATTAAGCCTGTTCCTCCAAGGAACATACAGTTTAATTTGGGAAACAGACAAGTAAACAAATGTGCATAGTGCAATTCATTCATTAATTCACTCATTCATTTGAGAAATATTATATTGAGTCCCATCAAATACTGGGTACTATTCTAGGTGCTGGAGATATAGCAGTGAAAATCAAGGCACTCAGATGGAAATGAATTGTGAGAGTAACACTTTCTACTCCACAAAGGTGATTACTAAACAACAATTAGAAGTTAGCTCTGGGAGAAGGGTTAGAAAAAGGACCCCTACCCCCAGGTGCAGGGAAAGAAAATGTGTGAAGGCATTTCAAAAGGAGATGGCATATTGATTTCGGCATAGTTTTAGTTTGTTTATTTGTTTTACTATGTTTAGACTTAAGTATTTAATTAAAGTTAATTTAAAGAAACAAGGAAGACTCAGGAAGGGCCTTGCATTCTAAATTAAGAAGCTTAGACTTTATCCTGAAAACTATTAGGAATATTGAAAGATTTCATAAGTGAATAATATATCCAGATTTATGTTTTATTGATCAGTAATAACATATTTATTTTGCTCTTAACTATGTGCAAAATAAGATACAAACTAGACATATGCACCGTCTCATTTATTCCTTGGGGAGAAAAGAGCTCTAGATACAGGTATTATTATCATTCCCATTTAAGAAATAAGAAAACTGAGACGCAGAGAAGTTAAGGTTCAAGCACAAGGTCTCACAGATGGAAGCCAATATTAGAAGTGAGGGAAACTGACTCAAAAATATCTACTTTTCTACCCCACCAAAGTAACTCTGCTTCCTTAGAAAGATCACACTTACTTCACAAATGTTAAATTTACTCACCAAATATTTATTAAGTAGGGGTAAGGCAGTTTGCCATCTTCTGGATTTAGGTAGATGAATAGGTATGTTTGTGTTTCTAGTATACATCTGTAGCAACATGAAAACTTCAGAAGTTTCATTGGGACTTCTTATTTGATTTCAAGCGGTAGTGTTGAGAACAAGTTGAAAGTGGTCACAATGAGCGTCAGAAAGGTCAGTTAAGAAACTATTGCATGGCCCACAAGGGACCAGATGAGGGTCTGAACTAACGCAGGACTTGATTATCTTATACTATGGGCTCAAATTTCTTGTTTGGAAAGTAGGATATAAGTGCTACTGCAAAACAAACAAAGGAACAAACAAAAAATAGCCTGGTTTTGTCCTCTGCTTCATACCCAATTGCACTTTATTTATTGTGTGCAAGAAAGCTTAGCAAATTCTGACTATTCAAAGGTAAGTGTATTAGTCAGTGTTCTCCAGACACAGAACCAATAGATAAAAGGAGATTTCTTATAACAAGTTGGCTCACGTGATTATATAGTCTGAGTGGTTCCAGAATCTGCCTCTGCAAGCCGGAGAAGCAGAAAGGAAGTAGTGTACTTCAGTCTGAGTCCAAAGAGCTGAGAACCAGGGAAGCTGATGGTTTAAATTCCAATTTGAGGGCAGAAGATAAAATGAGATGTCCCACTTCATGCAGTGAGGCAGGAAAAAGGGGGCAAATTCCTCCTTCTTCTGCTTTTTGTTCTACTTAAGAACCTCAATGGATTGGATGATGCCCACCGTATTAGGGACAGCTATCACTACTGAGTCCACTGATTCAAATGCTAATCTCATCTGGAAACACCCTCACAGATACACCCATGAATAACATTAAATCTGGGCACCCCTTGGTCCAGTCAAGTTGATAAATAAAATTAACCATCACAGTGAGTAAGACTGAGCCCGTTTCCTCAAATAACACACAGTCTACTGTAGGAGTCAAGTAAACAGAAGATCATGTTGCTATTCATTTATTCATTAGAAGTCAGGATGAAGAAAAATTAAAGAAATTAAAGTATGACTCTCCAGAAAAATGGGAATAAATGTTGCCTTTCCCCAAAGATGGCAGGATAAGGTAGAGGAGCACAGGTGGTAAAGAAGATGATAAGTTAAAAATGTGAAACACAAATTACAAGTTTGGTGGAAAACTTAAGATAATTTTTTGAAGAAATTAATGTATCTAGGAGATTACTAGATTAATAGGCTTATAGCTACTGAAGCTATGAAATCTGAAGATAAGGACTCCCATATCATTTTAATCTGCTGCGAAGACATTATACCACAAAGCAGAATTAAAACAAACAACCAACCACCACCAAAAAAATAAAACAACTTTGTGTAGGTTTGCAAGGTAATGAGAAATTGATTTAGGATGTATTATAAACTTGAATAAGTCACTTTACTTTTTATTTCTAATTTGCTGTCCAGTAAAATTAGGAATTATGTCTAAGAATTTTTCTGACACTAACATCCATTCTGAATGGATTCCATGTTTTTTATTTGTTCCCTTCCCTCTGCCCCCTCCAAATCTTGAGAATATTTTTATAACACACAACAATAAAATCAGCAAGGTCAGTGTAAGATGGTTAATTTTGTCAGTTTGCTGTGGAATTCCTCACAGATGGATCATGTTACACCAGAAAAGGTCATCACTAAACAACCTAAAAAAAAGTGTTCCTTCCTTTTTGAGACGGAAAAGCCATCTTGTTTTCCACTTTGCCTACAACTGGGTGACATTCGTGCTATTGGAAACTCCAGGGAAAGCCCCATGAAAACCCCATGGTAGTTTTGCTGGAAACTGTCTGCCTTCCTGTGTCAATAGCTCCCAATGTTGGTTTTCTCAGTAAGAGTTTCTAGAACATGGAACAGTGATGATAATATAATATCCTGCCTCATACAGAGTGGGTGCTATAAAATTTTAAAAAATAAGATTCAAATTCATTTGTTTATGCTAAAGGCTAAGGGTTATTGTAGCAGTGCTCAGCATGTGATTCTGTACTAAAGAGTGCCAAAGATCCTCTGAGTGTTGGTCACATAATTTCTTATTTGAACAATAAACACTCTAAGATTGAATAAGAGCTTTGTGTAAACATGAATCAGAAAAATGACAGCAGGTATTTGCATTTTACAAATTAAAAAATAAAGTAGCATGGGTCACTGACTATAAGTTTGTTTTAAATTAATATGACTCTCATCTTTTAATTATATAACACTGTAGTAGTATAAGGCTTTGTCGCCAATTCAGAGTAGTGCATTTTGGGGCATAGCAGTAGATTATAATAGGAAAGCACAGGCCACATCAAATTTGAAAATAAGAACAGTGAAGCTGAATGTAGGTGAACTTTTTTGAATGAGATGGATGAACATCTCTGAATGAAATATTCAGGACTATGCAGCAAACTGCATCCCAAGGGAAACGAGAAAATTCAATTTCATGGATAAATTAAAATTGTAATATAAAGCCTCTAAAACACACACACACACACACACACACACACACAGACATGCACATTTATATTTGTCTTCAGCAGGAGCAAGTAGATCACTAGTTAAGCTAACAGATTCTTTTCATCTATGTGTTTTAATTCCATTGTTTCCATAAATATTTGTAATCATTTTCCCAGTCATTATTTCTGGACCAATGCTGGTTATTTTTTCTTTTAAATTCTGATACCCCATTTCCTTACCTCCTCCAAACCTAAAGTAAGTGTAGACATTGTATATTTTTGAATAATTTATCACTTTGAGAAGCTGCACAGCTATAAGTAACAAATTTAAAACCACAATTGACAGAGAGGGTACTTCATAATGTCAGGATCCAGAGTACAGAATTTTAAGGAGTTTTATTCAATTCTAGAAACCTTGTTTTTTGCATCCTATTTTTCCAATTACATAGGATTATTTAAACAAATTTCCTCATCTTTGTTTTCAATATTGCTAACATTAATTAAGTTATTATACAGTGAGATACTACTATACTAAGAACTTTACATATCTTCTGTCATCTACCAACATTCTTATAATATAGATATTATTATAATTTCCATAAGTTATAATATTCCACATGTTAGATATTAAGGAACTGATATTTAGAGAATACATAACTTAGCCAAGTTTATACAGATAAAAAATAGTTGAGCCAAAATTGGAAATTTTGACTATAAAGAACAACTCTCAACCACTACTTCAAATTCTTTACATGCTTTAAACATTAAATGCATAATAATTTATATAAATAATATTAATTTTCTCCAAAATGGTACTAGAGTTTCATGAAAGAGATGCAAAGTTATCAAAAGATTATAGAAGGTTTAAATTAATTTCAAGGTAATACTTTATGACAAAAAACAGAAATAAAAAAATTATAATTGATGTACACAATAAACTTAATGTCAATGAAGAATAATCTTTTACCTTTAACTATTGACAAAGACCTAACTTTAGTCAGGCTCTTCTGGGCCCTCTTTTTGACTAGGGCTTAATCTTGGCCCCTGTTTTTTCTGGGCATGTACAGCCCATTTTTAGCAAGAATCCTGCTAAGTCGGTTTAGAGAAAATATCCCACCCTTGATATCTGATCATTCTCCAATTCTGATCGAATTCCTGAGCCCCTCCTCAATCCCTCACATGATATCAAACTGATACGTGATCACCTGGCCTGCCTTCAGCGAGAATCAAGTTAGGTGAGTTTAATACGACTCATCTAACCTTTTATGTCTCCCATTAGTAATTTTTGATCTACCAACATGCCTTTCCCCCTTTTTGGCTATAATCCGTACTTGTTCTTGGAATATTCAGAATTGAGGCCAGTTCCATACTGAAGTCCCTATTGGAATCTTTCCTGAATAAAATTTGTTTTACTATTTTACTGTCAGACTCTTTTTTTTCCTTCTTTAACACTGTACACATGCAGGGAAAATAAACATGAGGAAAAAAATGAGTATTGAAGATAATGACACTTTCCACCCCACAATTTTTTTTTCTGTCTCTATTTACAGGACTCTTTGCATGGAAGTTTTTAGAATGTGATTAATTGCTTCAAATAGTAGTGGGAAAATTGGGTTTATTTGCTTTGGCACTATTTCTGTACTAAAGAGGGGAGCAGGATTGTTTATTTAAACTTTTGCAAAATATCAGCTTTGTCAGACAGTGATGGACTGCATCTTTTAATCTACAAGTGGGCACTATCCTACTGAAAAATTACAGAATCAACCTGAAACATGCTTTGAAGTAACTCCTTCCCACCAGTACTCTGCTGCTTTGATTAGGATTTACTGTGGCTAAAATAATACCCTTATCTTCCTGTTTGCTAGCTTTTATGAGTAGCAAATATCTTTGGAGAAGAATAAAAACAGTTTGATCCCCAATCCCTTCTCCACAGGGTATACCACCGTTATCATTGATAGTGTTCTTACTAAGTGAGATTGTATTGTTCGAAACTGCATTTCATGAAGCAGTCATAAAAGATTTTCAAATATCATCAAGTGAGCACTTTGAATACCAGGATAACAAAGGCAGAGTTTATCTTTCATTTGATAACAAGTCTTTTGTGATTTTTCTTGTATACTAAAAGAAACCATTTACACTAACTGCAGTAAAACAACAACAACAAAATGCCACTTAGCAGAAATTATTGGATAGACAAATTTTCACCAGCAAATTTAGTCCTTTTAAAAAGAAACTGTATAACTTGTGACTTTATAGTTTTTTGAATTTTTATCATGTATGATTAAATTATAATTGTTGCAGTCCAGGAAAAATTATAAAGCCCCTTCACTCCTACCCAAATGCTCTTAAAATAAATCTCTGTGTTTTTTCAATGACATGATTATGAAATGCATTCCATTGCCCAAGGTCCTGCAACAGACACTTTCCCATTATTTTCCACAAGATCCAAGAGAGCATTCTTGATTTCAATCAGGTCAGACACCCTGTCAGAGTCCAATCTTGACACATCAATGACAAGGCATATCAGAGCAGTCAAAAGTTTACAACATGTAATAAAAACTGAACTAAAGTCAAGCATGCTGGCCTCTCACGGGCCCAGGGAGACTCTAGGCAACTAGTGATTTGTAGGCTCCATTACATCCCAAATGTTCAATGTATCTAGCCCTTGGCAGGGTGTCAAGGACAAGAAATAATCAGTCTTTAGAGATCACTTTTGAAATACTATGCCCTCTGCTTCCTTCAGGTGAATCATTTCTTCCGTGTTGTCAGGATCCACTGATGAAAGCTGACGACTTTCAATAGCCTGTGACAAGTGAAGCATCCCCCTCTCCACATGTGGAGAAAATGCTCTTGTGCATGCAGCTTTCACCAGGCATGCTGTGAGTGATGAGCCACTGCACAACATCATCCTAGTGAACTTCTTTTCCAGAGTCAAAAGGAAAAGCCATCAGGATGTACCTGATCTTGTATCCAAGAGCATAATGGCTACCAGAATAGACACGAGGACGTTTTGCAATTTATTTACAGATATTCCATGTCTAGAAATCAATTCTGTCTTCACGTTGAATCTCTAGACTGAAATTGGTGGATGAATACCAGGTGTCTAAAAATAACATGAAAGTAAATGATGCAAAGAAGTTGTAATGTTTACATTGTAATACCTGTTAAATAGATGAAGGAGCTTAGGAAATTTCACCCCAAAATATGACTCATTGGTATAAAAAGTATTTTGACTAAAAGGCCCTTAGAGATCAACAGACCTTGGAAGGGGGTTTCCCTCTTTCTTCATAAAAAACCAGACTCATCAAAAAAACCAATTGACTTCCTTTCTCCTCCCTTTTATCTCAATATATTGCAGGAAAGAAGATCCAGAATGCAACTAGACCTGGCCCAAATCATTTTAAATATAATACCTATTTCTCAGGTTGATTTAATTTCCAGAGAGAATCATTTACAAGTCAATATATTTTCCCCCATCCATTCATTCTCCCAAGTAACCACAAATGGTTACTTATCCTCTCTAGTAACCATTTATTGCCATTCAACAGAATTGCCTATATTCTTTATCTCCCACCCCCCCTTATCAAGGATGAAATGTCTGATTTCCTTAAGTACTAAGTTTGACAGTTGCTATCCAGGAAACTTCATTTTGACACCTCTTGTTTTATTTTTATTGTGAAGGTACATCCTTAGCTGCCAAATGAATGTTTTGGCTTCTGATTGTCTGTCAAATTTTTTTTTCAGCAATTTTTGTGAAACCAGGAATAAGTCAAAAATTCATGTTATTTTCGAATATGAGTTCTGTTGTAGAACCAATGCAACATAGACAACTCGAAATATCAACGAAGTGTTTGGGAAGGATGTGGCTAATGAATGCACAGAACGTCGATGGTTTGAGAAGTTCCCTTCTGGTGATTTTAATCTTGAAAATGAGCCACGTGGGCAACCTGAGACCAAGGTGGATAATGATGAGCTGAAAGCTGTAGTGGAAGTGAATCCATCTCAACCTATGCATGAATTAGCAGCAAGGTTTGATGTTACTATTCCAACAATGTTGAACCAATTGAAACAAATTGGCAAGGTAAAGAAGATGGATAAATGGGTTCCACATGAACTAAACGAGCATCAGCAGAGAAATCGTCTCGAAGCTTGCCTTTCTTCGCTGTCACGACAAAGGCGAATCATTTCTACACTGTATTGTGATGTGATGAAAAATGGAATCTTTTTGACAATCACAAGCGTTCAGCACAGTGGTTGGATAAAGATGAAGTGGTGCCGACACCCAGTCCAAAAGCAAATATTCATCAAAAAAAGCTAATGGTGTCTGTTTGGTGCGCCAGTGCTGGTAAATATCCACTACAGCTTCAAGGAACCTGTTCAATCAATTACAGTGGATGTCCACTCCAACCAACTGGATGAAATGATGAGGATGCTTGTGATTAAGCAGCCAAGATTGGTCAATAGACAGGCCAATCCTCTTACAAGACAACGCTCAACCACATGTTGAACAAACAAGGCTGCTCAAACTACAGGAGCTGGACTTGGAAACTCTCTGTCATCCAACATACACACCAGACCTTGCACCAACTGACTGCCACTTCTTCCAGGCTTTGGACCACTTCTCACAAGGAAAAATAGTCAATTCTGAACAAACCTTGGAAAATGCCTGTCGCAATTTCATCACCACTCACTCTCCAGGCTTCTTCACAGCTGGCATAAACAAGCTACCGTCAAGATGGCAAAACTGTGTTGCTAGTTTAGGCACATACTTTGATTAATTGGACTGCTTCTTGTTCGAGATATAATAAACTACACTTTTGATTCAAAATTGGACATTTCATATTTAATGACCTAATACTTCTGGACCCCACTGGGATATTGAGTAATCACTCTATGATTCTCTTCCTTCATGGTTATTAATTTGCCTGATTTTTCAGTGAACTTTCCAGGGCAAAGAGGACATTTCCACTAACCCCCACATAAGAATCCTTGCTTACTATGATTTTAGTCCCTGTTACAGCTAATATATACTATCCAAAGTGCCATTCTCAAACAAACAAACACAGACAAAGCAAGAAAATAAAAAAGACTAAGATTTATGTTAGTTTAATTTCTATATCACTATATTAATGATTTATTGCCATGCATTGACATTCAGAATGTATGGACGGCATAGAGAATGGTGTTATAATTCCAGGCAATTGCATATCTTTTCTTACCAAGAGTCTCACAGCACCCAACTCAATACCCTCACAGAAACTATAGAATATTCTGATTTGGGGATCTCAAATAATGAAGCCTCTTTATTCTGAGTATCCCAATGATCTTATATTTTAAAACAATTGCACATAATTGTCCTTATCATATCTGCAAAGACAGTTGTTATTGATTTTCTAACAGTAACTTTTTTCTCATAATAGGTTTAGATTTTTCTCACTTACTGCAATTCCAACTATTTCAATAATAAAACTGCAACAGATTATGTTTCTCCTATCAATACCCTACAACTATCATACTTATTGAAAAATACTACTTTTTAAGAACTGATTATGAATTATGAATTTTCTAGTTAATTTATACCTTTAGTTTCAGCTTCTTCCTTCACATGCAGCCCAAGTTTAGTTAATTTACTGCAATTTGAGATTAGAGATTAGATAATGAGATTAAATAAAAGGAGAAGTATAAATAACACTCAACATTTCCATTTTGGAGAAAATGTGTAAAACAATGTGCTGATAGGGATGATAGAAACCAAGGATTCAAATATATCAATCAGTTACACACTCTACCAGATGATTTCTGATTTTACCTTAACACAATTGTGTTAATGTGAGAATATGATTTAGTTCCCATGTGCTCTGATTTTTAATAATTGCATAGACCAGAAAATATTGATTATGAACCTTAATTAATTGAATAATTAAAGCTTATATATTCCTAATAATCATTAAAATATATATGTATACAGACATGCATAATCTTATATCAAATTTTAATTAGAATATATTTTAGGTTCTTACCATAGAAAATTTAGTAAATATTTTATCAAAATACTTCTGATTTTAGCATTGTACTGTATTCGACATGACAAAAAAATTTTTCAAATGTAAAAGTCAGTTTGAAAGGTAAACAATTTCCAAATTACAATGTTTTCTGCTAGCTAATCATTTTTAATTACTTTTATTTTTCAGAACATAAAATATATTTTTTATTTCTAAATGCTGAATGTTTCTTTTTGTAAATGCTTCTTTCATGCCTTTTAATATTCTAGTTCAATTACAATAATATTTGGCCTTTATGACAGTTGTTTGAGATATATGTGAACTATAATTGTAAAATTTTTGTTTGTACATGCCATTCCTTAAAAAAACTTATATAATTAAATCTATATATAAAAAACTATATGTGTACTTATATCTATCTATATTTATACTTTATCTTTCTATTTATCTATTTATATAAAGTTATCTATAATACAACATTTTCAGGAAATCTGCAAAATTTGCTTTTGGATTAATTACTATATTTATATTTATTACTATAAGGGAGAAATTGTTTTCAGGTATGCTCTCTCACAGGTACTTAGAAATGTTACCTATGCCTATGTTCTGGTCCCAATCTCTCATGTTCTTTTTTGTTTCCTTTTTTCCCTCTCATATTTCTAACCCCCTCCCCCATATATACACAGTGGGATTGTTCCAATTTCTCCATTGCTTTAAGTAAAATTACATCCTATTTATTCAAGCTGAATAATCCCGAAACAAATCAACATGGTTGAAATGAAGACTTGTAGTAGATAGGTAATTCACAACCCATTTTAACACAAAAATACAAATAGGAAATATTTTTTGAATGTATTATAAAATTAATGTTTCTTTGAATTAAAATATCATTGATTGAATATGTTTGCTTATTTACAATTCCTCCTTAAACCTACAAAAAAGTTAAGAATTTTAAAACATACAAATCTGTTAGGTAAATAGCGAGGGATTCTGGATCTCCTAGGGGCAAAAGTGGGTGCTGCTGTGGTTCACCCCACAAAATGGGCTTTCAGAGAGGCTCATGAGAGATCTGCATGCACAGTAAGACTCAGGTCATGTAACTCCCACCTGTCCAATCAAAGTGGTTCTACGGTGATGTCTGAACCATAAGGGAGGTATCAATCTGGACACTATAGAACAAGACCCAGACTATAACCAAGCCCTTTTTGCCCTCTTTTGCTATGACAATGGGTCCGGTCATCATCTGTAGCATATGTATCTCGCTCTGTAAACCCATATCTTGCTCTTGCTCCATAATCCTATCTTTCTCTCCTCAATAAACCTCATTTTCATACTTGCCTTACTTTGATGCATCTGGTCATTCTTCAGACATGAGTGCACCAATAACTGACATTTCAGACTGCCAAACCCGACAAACCCATCCATATAAGAAAACAGAAGAAAACAGTAAAAAAATATATCTACAAAACTTGGAAGATGGCAAGCTGACAGACAAATGACACCTGAACTGAATTCTCCAAATAAGGGGAAGATGGCATCTACAGGAGCACAGATGAGAACCAAAAAGAAGCCCACCTAGGAAAGGCTCAGGAATTTGAGCAACAGTTGGCTCTGAATGAAATTCTTTAGAAGAAGCAGTTTGATCTCTAAATGCCTAGAGCCTCTGCATCTAGGCAACTGCCTTCACCTAATGACGAGGGAAAATAGGGGGTTATCCATCTGGAGAGATTTAATTGGAAAGATGCTGCATTTGGAGATCAGGACAAAGTTGAGAGTAAAGGGGAGGCTAACTACTCTCAATAACCTGGGGGTTATTTATTTGAAGTGTAATCACCAAGGAAGAAAGAGACTCTATCTCCCATACACACATATGTGTGTGTGTGTGTGTGTGTGTGTGTATGTATAAACATATACATATATATACATATACACACACACACATATATACACACACACACACATATATTTATATATTCTCCTAGCAGAATATATATATTATTCAGCTAAAGAATTATCTAGCCAATTATTAACTTCTGTGAAAATAATAAGTTATACAAGAAAGGGAATAGAAACATGATACTCTACTTTTTTCTATTCTGGATAATATTTGTATAGTCAACATATTATAAATCCTAAATAAATGTTGATGTGACCAATATTATGATATAATTATGTTGGAAGGAAAGGGAGCAGGAAATGTATTTGTGAGTGGTAGGCACAAGAGACCTAAATCCTCAACTGTCTTATTAGGAGTAAAATGTAATGTTTAAACTTTAAGTAGATAAATACCAGAAGCAGTGGTTCCAACAGTTGAAAAAGTTTATTGTCAGTTCAGAGATTTGGAGTAAAGGGAGTGAGGCTAGGAGATAATTGCCTTTCCTTATAGGCTGAAAGTATTTTTTGACATTTCAAATGGCAAATATGTAAAATTAAAATATAAGGAAAGCAGATTCTACAAGAGGAAGAATAGCACATGCTTGCTGAAATAGAAATGAAGAAAAAAATACAACAGAGTAAAGGATAAGAGAAGGAAGGGGAAGAAAGTGGAAGAAAAAGGAGAGATGTAATAGAAAAGAGCATGAAAAAAGAAAAGAAAACCTGCACTTTTCATGCTTAATCATTTCATGAGCTGTTATCTCTGAATAAACATGTGAATGATCGTTGGCCTTGATCAATACTGAATTAGCAAATAGCAACTTAACTAGTCTAAAACACCAACTAGAACTGCAACAAATGTACTCACTGAATCACAGCTAAACCTAAACTACTTAGCATTTTGTGATTCACAACCTTCTGCTACCATTACTACCAACTACTATAGTTCTGAAAAAATTTATTACAGTATTATGAGGTCTTCAAAACTGCTCTGCAGCTGGTTACCTATCAATACTTTTTGTCCTAAATGAGGTATTTTAAGAATTCACCATCCTCCTTAAGTCCTTTAACCATTCTGTGCTACCCTCATTCTCAGCAATGAACCTCACTGCTTACCTTACAGAAAAATTAGATGCCATCAGACCTCATCTCTCTTTCTCACTCTCAAATCCTACACTTTCAAGTGTGTCTTAATTTTAACCAATGCATTCTCCTCTCTCTGCATGGGAATGTTTGAAAACCGGAATCTGTGCCTCACTTCCACCCTCCTGGTAGTCTCTGTAATGTTGCTGGCTAAAGTAGTGAGTACCAAGGCCAGTCCAGAACTGTTGATTGTATAAAACCTGCTAGTGTACAGGAACATGTGATGAAACACCTCTAGCCCAGTTGTAAGAAAAGCTATTAGATTTCTGTAGGTGTTTCCGTTATTTAAGCATCATTCTGTGTTGCAAATTTTTCCCAACTCGCATAGTCCAATATCATCCTTCACCTCCACTATTAAGTGTTGCTACTAAAGCAAAAAAGGGGCAGATGTTGATTTTGCCCATGAAGATACAATCTTCTTGAAGGTGCCTGCAATCTATTATATACATTGTCAGCAAGTCCTGGAGGTGTCTTAGTTCAAGAATAATTTTGGTATCGGGGGTAGCTCATTGCTTCATAATTATTTTTGCAATGAACACATTTTCTGGATCTGATCCCCTTAATTTTCATGGATCTCACTCAGATTTATTTTTACTCTATCCATCTTCAATGGTTCTTTTCTCTGAACACACATATATGCTCACGTCTCTCCCAAGATAAAACAGCATTTCCATACTTCCCTCTGGAAATTTTCCTCTCACCAATAAGTCAGGTGTATTTCATCTCATTAATATATCTTTGTTCTCTCCACTCACCTAAATCCTCCCCACTGCTACCCCTTTCTACTTATCATTGTAGTTAATGCAATAATCTTCTGATTGTTTCCCTGGTAAACTTTTTCCACCAACACTATTTCACAAATATCTCTCCTTTGAGCTTCAGATCCACATATTCACTATTTGTTAGACATATTCACCTGTATTTTCCACAGATACCACAACTCAATATATCCAATCCTGAATCAGTTCTCCCTCTTATGCCTGTTCATTTTCATTTTAATCACTGCACACACTTGAACAAACAGATTTCTGATTGTCACTACACATAGTTGTCTTACAGATTTCTGCTTATTCTCGATTTCATTTTTTCCCTTACTTTCTATGTTCTAACAGTCATGAAATGTAAAAATTCTATTTCATAAATGTCTTTCAAATCTATTCATATCTGTCAAATCCCACTGGCACTCTCTTTATTTATATAATGACTATTTCCATCTGGATTTCCAAAACAACCTCATGGCTGGTATTTCTGCCATCAGACTTTTTTCCTCATCTGCCCATTCTCCTCAGGAGAATAGAATGCATTTGTAATGATTTTTATAAACTGCAGGTATGATTCTTTGCTCTTCTGGTTTAAGACCATTGGATGTCTCGCTGTCTCCCTAAGAATAAAGTCCTAACATCTTTAACTTGGCTGATAAGCTCCTGTAATATCCAGTTCCTATATTCCTCATTAGCTTAGTCTCTTGATTTCCACCTTCAATATTTCATTTTATAACAATCATTTTTTTTTATTCAAGTCCAAAGTATTATTCCTCCCTGGACTTTTACACATCTTGTTTCCTTTTTCTTGAAATATCCCCTCCCTTTACCAACCACTCTCTTCAACATTCCTCAGGTTTGAGTTAGAGAATCTAACTACAGGTAGAGATATTAAGAAAGGTACTTGAAGTTAAAAATATGTAATTTAACTTTAACTATGTTAAAATATTCATTTTATAGACAAAACACAATAAGCATATCTTTTAAAATGTAGGAAATTTAAGCATATTCTACAAATCTACATTTCTCTTCAGTTCTACAGACACTTGTCATTTGTACTGAATATTTTTATCATCCATTTTCAAGCTTATTTTAAACTCTTGAACATACTTTTGAAATGCATTTCCATGTCTATGTCTAAGTAATTCATTGTTTGATAAGCTTCTCATAATTACTTAACAATCTTATCACAGATTCTAGTTTAAAATAATGTGAAAAAGCACTCCTCATATAGATTAGTTTTGCAGCAGTCAGACCTATGGCACAAATGTACTCATTTAATACTAATGGATTTCATACCATTGTTTTGATGAGAAAACATATACTTGGGTTTAGCTTACTTGTTTTCTAAACGTTCAACATGCAGTCTGAATGAATATTTTTTTATTTAAACCAAAAACTATATCTTGTTTTTCTTTCTTTAATGTTTACTCCCTTCCTTGATTTCTACTTTTGTTACCAAAATGCTTTTCTCTACTAGAGTAGCAAGCACTGCATCAAAAGTATGCATTGTTCTGAGATCAAATTTATCTGGTTTTATATACAATGTGATATGAAGCTTCATGCTTTGTTCCCTCCTACTGTCTTCTGTTTTCTTACTCTATCTACTGCTGTGAGGTAGAGTTGGGCTCACAGCCTGATTCAGTCAGACATAGCAATGTGAAACAACATATTCAAGTTTGCATTGTGGGCATATTTACATAATTGTCCTTCCTGAAATATTCTAATGTACCTGCTGTTAAAATTAGAACATACTTTGAAGAGAAGCAATGTTTTTAGTGAAAAAACCCCCCAGATCTCATTGTTTTAATCTTCAGTTATTAAAACACTGAAAGAAAGATTCTTTTGTAATGTTTCCCTAAGTTTTCATTTTGAAAAGTATTTTAAACTTTTCCCATACTATGCTATATTTTGTACACAGCAATCCTAAAATACAAAAAACTTAAATTCTGGCAAAGATTTGAATCTGCCCCCATGATCAGCTTACTGCTTCTCCAATTAAGTGAAACATAGGTGGAAGAAAGTATATGTAATTATTTTCATGATATTTAGATTGAAGATAATCAATAACTACCAGTAACTACCAGACAATATGATGCATTTTTTTGTTTAAAAATAGTGAAGAAATTTTATTTTTAGCTAAATTGATTGAACATTTCCTAGGATGGTTTGATTTTGCCACTAAGAAGGCTGAGGTATTTTATTGATATCACATGAGCTTCTTTGCAGCTGATCATCTCCTCCTGCCTAAAATCCATAGAATTTTTTGAGGGCCCAATTTTTGTTTTAGGCTTCAAACAAAACAACAATTTTAGTCTAGGTACATGGTTAGTTTGTCTGTATAATTTCTGAAAAAGTTAATTGATTTCTCATCTATTTGATAGCAATGAGTGAGACACATGTGTCAATAGATACACCAAAAATTCTTTTTGAACCATTCCTCTTTCCTGGATTAATTTGGGTAACTTCAGCCTACCATTTCCACAGGAAAGAAATGGCTTTTTACTCTTTTCTCTAAGCCATATTTTTCCAATAGAGAGAATTTTCTAGGTAACATTATATCCATTAAAAAATTTTAAAATAGGTGTTATAAGTATACCCTGATATTAGTCCTTAAGATTTTTGTGTCCATTTCAATTTAACTGCTTTGTTAGTTTTATATATTATAGGTGGATATAACCACCAGTTAAGCTTCCAACAGAGAAAAACATCCAACTCTGTATTCTTTCTACTTTCTTTAAATTCTGCTTCCAAAAGAGCCAGTTCTTTTCTAATCTCATTTCTCTTGCATTATCCTGGAAAATGCAAACAATAAGCTAACATTTTCTTTTTTAGAATTTGTTTTTTCATTATTATTATTATTTCAAAAATTATGGGGTTACAAATGTTTTTGGTTACATGGATCACTTTTGTTAAGTTTGAGTCAGGGTTGTAAGTGTGCCCATCACCCAGATAGTGTTCATCATACCGATTAGGTATGATTTAGCCCTCCTCCCCGCTCCTCCCTGTTTGATTTCCACTGAGTTTTACCTCCCTCTGTGCACATGTGTGCCCATCAGTTCATTCCAATTTAATAGGGAGTACATGAGGTGTTTGTTTTCCCATTGTTTAGATACTTCACTTAGGATAATGGTCTCCAGTACCATCCAAATTGTTGCAAAAGGCCTTCATTCATTCTTCTTCATGGCTGAGTAGTACCCTATGGTATACATATGCCACATTTTGTTAATCCAGTCATGAATTGATGGGCACTTGGGTTGATTCCACATTTTTGCAATTGTGAATTGTATTGCAATAAACATTCAAGTGCAAGTGCCTTTTTGATAAAATGACTTCTTTTCCCTTGGGTAAATACCCAGTAGTGGGATTACTGGATCAAATGGCAGGTGTATTTTTAGTTCTTTGAGGAATCTCCATACTGTTTTCCATGGAGGTTGTACTAATTTTCAGTCCCACCAACTGTGTGTAAGTATTCCTTTCTCTCTGCATCCATGCCAAAGAAAACTGCAGACCAATATCCCTTATGAATATAGATGTAAAAATCCTCAATAAAATACTTGCAAACCAAATTAAAAAGGACATAAAAAAAATCCACCATGACCAAGTGGGCTTCATCACAGGGATTCAAGTATGGATCAACATACGTAAATCAGTAAATGTGATTCACCACATAAACAGAAGCAAAAACAAAGACCATATGATCATGTCAATAGATGCCGAAAAAGCATTCAACAAAATTCAACACCTTTTCATGATAAAAACCCTCAACAAACTAGGCATAGAAGAAACATTTCTCAAAATTACAAAAGCCATATACTATAAACCCACAACCAACATCATACTGAATAGGGAAAAGTTGAAAGCATTCCCACTAAGAACTGGAACAAGACAAGGGTGCCCCACTGCCACCACTTCTACTCAACATAGTGCTGGAAGTCCTAGCCAAAGCAATCAGGCAAGATAAAGAAATAAAGGGTATCTAAACCAGGAAAAAGGAGGTCAAAGTATTGCTTTTTGCTGTCGATATGATCTTATACCTACAAATCACAAAGACTCCACCAAGAGACTCCTGGAATTGGTAAATAAATTCAGAAAAGTCTCAGGTTACAAAATCAGTGTACACAAATCGGTGGCATTCCTATACAACAATAACAATCAAGCTGAGAATCAAATCAAAGACTCAATACTGTTCACAATAGCCACAAAGAAAATAAAATACCTAGGAATATACTTAACCAAGGAGGTAAGGATCTCTACAAAGAGAACTACAAAACACTGAGGAAAGATATTGCAGATGACACAAACAAATGGAAAAACAGATCAAGTTCATGAATTGGTAGAATCAACATTGTTAAAATGTCCATACTACCCAAAGTGATTTACAGATTCAATGCAATCCCCATGAAAATACCAACATCATATTTCACAGATGTAGAAAAAATAATTCTATGCTTCATTGGGAACCACAAAAAAGCTTGAATAGCCAAAGCAATCTTGAGCAAAAATAACAAATCTGGAGCCATTGCATTACCAGACTTCAAACTATACTACAAGGCTGTAATAACCAAAAAAGCATTGCATTGGCACAAAAATAGAGACATAGACCAATGTAACAGAACAGAGAACTCAGATATAAAACCACCCACATATAGTCAACTGATTTTTGACAAAGCAGACAAAAAATATACACTGGGGAAAAGAAGTTCTATTCAATAAATGGTGCTTGGAGAATTGGATAGCTACATGCAGAAGAATGAAACAAGATCCATATCTCTCAACACTCACAAAAATTAATTCAAGATGGATAAAAGACTTGTATGTAAGGCATGAAATCATAAGAATTCTAGAAGAAAATGTTGGACAAACTCCTCTGGATATTGGCCTAGGCAAAGAAATTATGAAGACCCCAGTGGCAATCACAGCAACAACAAAAATAAATAAATGGGACTTGATTAAATTAAGAAGCTTCTGCATAGGTAAGGAAATAATCAAGAGCAAATAGACAACTTACATAATGGGAGAAAATATTCACAAGCTATGCATTTGATAAAGGGCTAATAACCAGAATCTACAAAGAACTCAAGCAAATCAGCAAGAAAAAAAATCTCCATTAAAAAGTGGGCAAAAGACATGAACAGAAGCTTTTAAAAGATAGTCATATGGCCAATAAACATATGAAAAAATGCTCAATGTCACAAATCATCAGGGAAATGCAAACTAAAACAACTATGAGTTATCACCTTACCCCAGTTAAAACAGCTTTTATTAAAAAGTGCAAAAACAATAGATGCTAACATTATTTTTCACCTTTTTATTTAAAGGTAAAGCTTATTAGGTATAATACCTTCCTTCTAAGTTATAACAGGTAATATTTTTTCTAAATATTTCAACCACTGTATACATGTGTTACAATCCTTATAGCTTCTAGTAAAAATTCTCTTGTCATTAAATACCTGGCCTCAAAGCCAGTGCCACATATTCATGTTGTCCACTAGGGAAGTATCCCTGATCTAGTACTCCTTTTTGTATGAGTCATGATAGGCCCACTTATTCTGTGGAAAAGAACAACTTGAAAATCTCAGTGTCTCAAAACAATAAAGTCTACATCTTCTTGTTCATGAGATGTGTTACATCATTTGTTACTACAGGGGATATTTTCCAGGCTGATGGAGATTCAATTTTAACACATCAGCAGAGACAGAAAAAAATAAGAGAGCACGGTAAACAAAGTGTTAGCTCTTAAAACTTAAGCCAGAATCACATGGGGCACTTCTGCTCACATTTTGTTGACTAAAGCAAGTAACACGATGTCCTGGGTAAATCAGTATCCTCCCCAAATTTACGCTCACCTGGAACATCAGAATGTGACTTATTTGAAAATAAGGTCATTGTAGATGTAATTAGTTAAGATGAGGTCTTACTGGACTATAGCAGACCCCGAATCCAATGAGTGATATTCTTATAAAAAGGCCATATGAAGGCACACAGACAGACAAGGAAGGAGTCCATATGAAAATAGAGATAAAGAGTGGAGTGATACATCTACAAGCAAAGGAACACCAAGAATTACTGGCAACCACTAAAAGATAGGAGAAAAGTGTGGGACAGTTTCTCCTTCAGAATCTTAAGAACCAAACCTGATGACTCCATGATTTCAGACTTCTGGCCTCCTAGACTGTGATGGAATAAATTTCTGTTATTTTAAGCCACCTAGTTTAAGGTCACTCATTATGGCAGCCCTAGGAAACTAATACACACGGGATGCTTTAATTCAAGAGGGTGCAGATGCATAATCTTCCCCAAAATGGAAAACTGAATATAATATAAGTTCTGACCATAGATTATTTCTGTAGGAATGTGACTATAATTACAAAATTTTGAAAACCAGTTTCTCAATTTTAGGTGTTTATTATTATTTTGAAGTGATGGTCTTAATACTTCTTGGTCCTTCATTTCTGAGAAAACTGAATTAGTCCAGCTTGATCAAAAGTGATGCTCTATTAGTCATAAATAAATGGAGTTCATAAAGTACAGAGATATTTGGGAAATGATGAAATATTTCCATTTGGGGATTTTTTGTTTGTTTTTACATAACTAAACTAAATGTATCAGTTCATTTGGGGTGCTATAACAAAATATCTTAGACTGAGTGGCCTATAAACAACAAAAATATATTTCTCACTGTTCTGGAAGCTGTGAAGTCCACGATGAAGGTGCCAACAGATTTGATGTCTGTGAGGGCGCACTTCCTCATAGATGGCTATTTTCTCACTGTAACCTCACATGGTGAGAAGAAAATGTTGGAAAGGACGTTCTCTGTCATCTCTTTGATAATACCATTCATGAAAGCTCTGTCCTCATGACCTAATCACCCCCCAAAGTCCCCACTTCCTAATACCATCGCATTGGGCATTAAGGTTTAAGATATGAATTTTTGGGGTGACACAGACATTTATACTATACTACCAGGCATTCTGAGAGTAAATAAATTTAACAAGTACGTTTGCTTCTAGCCCTTTTATTCCATGTGTTATTAGGAAGTAAGATATGCAACCTCTTAATTATCTGTAGTTTAATTTCTAAATTATAATATTTTATAATACCTTTTAAAAATATTTTCATAATACATGTTCACTTTTTATAATACTTGTTCTTATCAAAATATGTGTTTATTATTTCTCTGTAAAAGTAAAATTTAAACGACAATGGAAGCTCAAAACCTTGAAGATAAAAAAATCAATTCAGACAAGAATTTTAGCAGAGTTTAAATAATCAACTTCAATCAAACTTTAATTCTGTAAGTAGGTCAAAAACTACTATTTTAGGGGAAAAATTTTATGAGCATTATTTCTTTGGAACAGTTCCTCCAGAAAGCAAGCATAATATCATAAAATGTTCACATTTAAGTTTGGAAAGTACTATACTACATTGGGAAATTACTATATGTAGTCTTCATTTTCTATTAGTTGGGGATTATGTTACTTACTACCATGGAGGTGGTGCTTGGAAAATGCAATTGTAAAACATAATATTTCCCATTAATGTCAGTGCTCGGTATACAACCTAGCAAATCAGTCACATTCATCCTATGTGGCCAGTTTGGTTATAAAGGCCTTGATACTAGGGATTGAACAAGAAAAACTTCAGTGATAGAGTGAAGAGGATTTCTTTTTAACTTGTCTGCAGATAAGGCAGAGTAAAAGGATGATTCATTGAATCATAGCCTAGGAGATGAGACTATTCAAGGAAGAAAGGAATGGTACCACACATTGTAGAAACAGTATTTTGCTAGGGAAAAAAAAAGCTTTGGCCAAAAACAGTTTGACTCATGGATACTGGGTGATATTTTTAAGGTAAATCTCAGAATTTGGAAAGGTAAGTATATTTGTACAGCAAATAAGGGTTATCCAAAGCCCATGCAGCAGATTCACCAAATGTTATATTTGTGAATATAGAAATCAGTTAAGAGAGTTTTAGGACATGGCAGAGAAGAATGCTAAAGTCAATGACGGGAATTACTGAGATGTGGAATATAGAACTGGGATGGGGCCTGAAGGGAAAAGGAAGAACATGCATTACTGAGCAATGGACAGTGTGGTTCTAATGCTCTTTTCCCCACTAGTGTTCACCCTGTAGACAGGCTGTGATTTCCATTTCAGGATGAGCTGTTGGCTTTGGTTTCCATTGGCTTGAGTTGCTCTTGGTGAAACCTGCTCCCTCTTCAACTTGTGTGCCAAGGGAAGATGCTCAGCTAGGTTGGGCTTGATTAGGTTAAATTTCATTGAACAGGGTAAGATTTGGGGGAAAATTTGTGTAAGATATTTTCGGGAGAAAAGTGGAAATCAAATGCCCTTAATGAATGAAGAATGAAAGAATTTTGAAAGGTACAAATTATTAGGTACATATTAAGTACAAATAATTTCCAGAAATATTAGCCCCCATGATCTTCTTCACTGAACAGGAGAAGGCATTGATGAGGACTTTTATACCTGAAATTATGTTTTCTTCAGTCTATAATTCTTAATGTTAATATGACTCAATTTATTTTGCTCATGAGAGCTTTTTGGTTACATGAAAAATAAAAGCTCTCAAATGCATGTAATCTCTGGTGAATACATATTTATATATGTATTTATATTTGTACACATATAAAGGTAAGTATTAATAAACTATCTGAAATGCATTCACACAATAACCTACTTGTAATTCAAAAGACTTAGAATCAAGAATTAATTAAACAAGAACTTCTGAAAGATAAAAAATTTATTTAAAATTGTATGCACTTAAACTTATACACTAGTTTTTTAAAAATAACTTTGGGAGGTGCTGTCAAATGTGTACTTTATCAAATGAATAAGAATAAGAGACGATGTAAGGGCCAGGTATGGTGGCTCATGCCTGTAATTCTAGCCCTTTGGGAGGCTGAGGCAGGAAGATCAGTTGAGGCCATGAGTTCAAGACCAGTGTGGGCAACAGCAAGACTTCGTTTCTACAAAAAATAGAAAAATTAGCTAGGCATGATGGCACATGCCTGTAGTCCCAACTATTTCAGAGGCTGAGGCAGGAAGATCACTTCAACCCAGCAGTTTGAGGGTGCAGTGAACTATGATGACACCACTGCACTTTACAACAACGGTAAGACTCTGTAGCAAACAAACAAACAAACAAAAGAATAAAAGAAGATGTAGACTTTGAATATATGGCATAACATTTGCAGATGCATAAAAATGAAATGACTCAATTCTGTTTTACTTCTATTGGTGCTTAAGAGCACTGGCTTTGAAGTCTGAAAAACCCAAGTTTAAATATACCTTTCAAAACTTTCCAACTGCATGATCCTGGAGAATTTATCTAAGCCCATCTGAACATTTTCTTCCTGGTTTGAAAATGGGTACGTTTTCTACCAATAGAGTCGTGTTGATCGTTAAAGGAGGCAATCAATGTAAATACTTATCACAGATGTTAGCATATAATAAACACCCAGTAAATGTTGGTCATTATTAATCTCTTGCAAGGATGAACTCACAATTGGGAAGAGTAAAACAAGCATTGGGAAGAAGAAGTTGGAGCCTAATATAAGTAAGAAGAATATAAAGAAAACCTAGCTGCTTTACCTGAGTTTAAATGTCTGGCTTGAAAACCTTACAAGAACTTAGTGGTTTATTAGCCAAGGTTAATGAGTTCTGCTAGATGCTACATAGTACCGCATAAGAGTGTGTCCAAGTCTAGTTCCATTGTTCAAAAGGGGGAAGAACTCAATATCAAAAATTTTAGAAGTTATATTCTAGAATTGCTTCTTAAAAGTACAGTATATAATAATTTAGAAGAAAGCAGGGATCATAAGAACCCAGCATGAAATCACTGAATCCAAAATGGGAGGAGGAGATAACAAATCTATTTAAATTTATCTAGGGTAGTTATGAATGTAGCATTATGCCTGGCCTAAGGTTAATCATGAGTGTTTTGTTTCTACATTAGCTAGCAAGATGCCAGATAGTTATCCTCTAATCTAAACTAACTTTGATTCACTAAAGGTAGCTGAAATGAGTGCAGTGCAGGTTCATGGGGGTGTATGGGGTGGTAGGTGAAGTGAAGGGTGAGCAATAGGCCCAGTTCGTCTGGGACTTAGGGGAATGTGGGAATTTTGGTGCTAAAATCCAGAAGGTTCCAGTCAATCGGGGCAAGTTGGTTACCCAATAAGTGGAAGGAAAGTATAGGGATCCCAGAATTTACTCAGATCTCCACCCTAAGAAAGGTATATGGATAACATCAAGATTTCTTTTGGGTTGAGGATCAAAAAGGGGATGTTTCCTGACTGATGGAAGTATACTGAAGATATCAAGATCAATATAAAGCATATATTTTGTGCCAGCAAATATTGTAAATATTTCACATTTACAATAGTACAATTTTTAAGGAATATTGATGAAATTTTTTTCTTTTTTTAAAAATTAATTAATTAATTAATTTTATTTTTTGTCACATGGATAGCTTTTATTATGCTTTAGTGAGGGCTATAAGTGTGCCCATCACCCAAATAGTGTTCATTGTACCTGTTAGGTAGGTTTTTACTCCTCCCTCTTCCTGCCTTCTTTATTTCCAATGATTTTTACTTCTTTCTGTGCCTACATGTGTCCATCAATTAGTTTCAAAGTATTAGAGAGTGCATGTGGTGTTTGCTTTTCCATTCTTAAGAAACTTCACTTAGGATAATGGTCTCCAGTTCCATCCAAATTGCTGCAAATGACATTAATTCATTTCTTTTTATGGCTGAATAGTACTCCATGGTGTGTGTGTGTGTGTGTATATACCACATTTTGTTAATCCATTCATGAATTGGCAGGTACTTGGGTTGATTCTACATCTTTGCAATTGTGAACTGTGCTGCAATAAATGTTCGAGTGCAAGTTTTTTTTTTATAAAATGACCTCTACAATAGTTACATTTAATCTTACAGCAACATTGAAATAGTTACTGCTATTATTTCGATTTTATAGATTATACAACTGAGGCAAAGGAAAAATTAAGTAACTGTCTTACCTTCACAAAAGGTGACTGTTTGGCTTTGAGGGTGAATGTATAGCTTTAATGTATTAGAAGAAGGATGGGAGTCTCATGCAATCAACCCTGGGTATATGAGTTTCTAAAAAGAGAAAAGGCCAAGACTCAGAAGACAATAGAGAAGAGGGCATGTGTTTGAGGGTCTTGGTCCATGAGATAGTACAGGCCTAAGTGGCCTTATCTCTTATATTCCAAAAGTACCTGAGGACCTAGAAGGTGGCACAGGGTAAGCGCTGCTGCATGCAGACATCAGGAAGTACCTGGATTAGACATTAGCATAGAAATCCTAATCTGTTAACACATTCTTGGATTCAGTCTACTCAGGCTACAACTGCAGTCAGATAGCCACAACGTCATGATCAAAATGGGAGATGTTGCTTGCTAATCTCACTGGATACTACGCTAACCTTTCCAGTCACCAAGTACATTAGAAGCTTGCCTTTGGATAGAGCCTATGAGCATCTGCAGACCCATGCCATGACAGAACTCTTCTCATGGTCACAGAAAGAAATGCTACTTGTAAATGAGTTCCCTGGCTCAGTGGAAGTCTGGAAGAGATTCTAATCAGATAGTGATTTTGCTATCAACATTCTCCCTCCCTGACACTTGGTACCATCAACATCCTCCCTGCCTGGTAGGTTGGTGGCAGGAGGGAGTGCACTCCATGGTTCCCCTAGATGAGAAGTGAAGTTTGAACTCTCCACTCTGGAAACTGAAAATTACTGGTGTGACAAGAATACATAGGTGCGGAGGAGGAAAGGCTTAATGGAAGAAGAGACAGCCTTCTTAGAGAAGACTGGGATTTAACTCCAATTCAAATGATTGTCAGTAATAGATACATGCTTAGAAGAGTCAAATAGTAGTTCATTATAAATTCTTTAAAAAGCATAACCTTTTTCTGAGAGTAAGAAAGGAAATCCCCTACATTTGGAGGTCTTCAAGCATAAACTCTATTTCTTTGATATAGGAAAGTTTCAAGGTTTAGACAAAGTGAATGAATTAAATGCCTTCTTTTTAGTTCCCCAAATGCTCAAGTTACTTTGTTAAGGTGAGAAGCCAGCTTTTTAATGATCTTTTTCAGTGCTTTTTCTATATTATTTTCTGTAGTTTTCTGTGTTCTTGAAATGCATCACAAAAAGTCTCTTTTATATCTCATTGACCTAACATCAAATTTAACATCAATCCTCAGATACCTAGATGATTTCATCTTTAAACTATCTTAATTTAATCATTTTAATAACTTCTATTATATTAGAAAGTGTTTAATTTTTTTTCAGTTGGCCTACTTTTCTGAGTTTCAGTCTCTCACCTATAAAATGGAGAAGCAGCATTTATATCAATTTCCTAATCTCAATAATACTTTGTGAAACAAGTAAATAAAATTCCATATGAAACTCATCACTTATAATGGGCACAGCATTTACATTGATTATCATTAAAATATGTAATTTTATTATTAAGCATATTTTCAGCAAATACATTAATTGACTATATTATTAATCAAATTAATTTATTGATGATTAAGTATATTTTGTTAATTATACTAATTACTATATTAGGGTTATATAGGAATTTTTTTGTGATTTTAATGAGGGCAATATGAAAGGTAAATATTTGTTGTGTGGACTTCCTGCAGACTTTGGGTCTCATTTGCCACCCTATTTGGCTTTAAAGAGGAGGCCTTATGATTACCAGAAGGGTACTCAAGTAAACCAGAAAAAAGAAAAAGCAAGCTATGTTACTAATTGTTGTCAGCTTTTGTTAACTCCATGGCATTGTGATAAGGAATTTGGATCATACTTTGATATATTTATCCACAATATGATGCAGATGTTTTTTAGTTGGTTTTAAGTCATCATCATCTAATTAGGTAGCTTACTTCCTTCCTCTCATTGAATCTTCCTTAAAATTCTAGAATTGTCATCTTTAATTTATCCCTGAAAAAATTAACTATTGCAAATTTACCAGGTGTCATGTAAGAACTGGAATACAATATTAAACAGTATAAACAATCTCCATCTCCAAAGAGCTGTAAATGGAGGGAGATTGGTGTGGTGATACATAGAAATTAATAAGATATTTTCTACACAGAGTGGTGAGAGCTAAAGTTGTTTAAAGGAAATAATGTAGGGTGCCATAAATGCCCATAGAAAATTATAGACAGAAAAAAATCATAGAGGATGCAACTTCAAAGCTAAAAACTGACAGATTAATTAGGAAAAAGGGCAGAGGGCACCTGGTGGGGAGAAAGAGTTGTTCCAAGCAGAGAGAATAATATATCATAATATGTAATAGTAAAACTAAGCATAATGAATTTGGGAGTGAAATGAATTTCATAACTGGTAAGAATAGGGAGGAATGAGGAAAAATGTAGAGATATGCAAAGGATAATTAATAAAAAAGTACTAAATGACAGGTTAAGTATATTTGGAACTTATCTTGAAGGCATAATGAAAAGAAGTGGCATGGTCATGTTTATGTTTTACAGAGAACAAATCAATAGACAAAAAGAGGGCAAATCTGAATAAAGGCAACTCAATGAAGAGATGTTTGCTGTAATCCAGGTAAGAAGTAATGATGCCTTGAACTAGGGTGATTGGATTGGAGAGAATGGAGAATTCTATTTCCAGAATATCAAAGTTGAAACAAGGGGACTTGGTAACTGAAGAAAGAAGGGGAAACTGGAGTCAAATATTATATACAGGTTTCTGGTTTGGGTAGTGGAATCTATGTAATTTTTGTAAGCAACCTGAGGTGGTAGAAGATAAGGAGCACAGAAGGCAAGAGGTTTCGTTTAGAAAAAGGGTCATGTAGAAAATGAATTAGTTTGTAGATAACAACTTGGCAGCCAGCAGACAATAACTAGATAAATTACCCAGAAAGAGAAGTTGAAAAAATCTTGTACTGACCCTGGAATAACATCAGGAATTACAGGATAGATAGAGGTAAAAGATCAATCAGAGAAGTCTAAGAAGAAATGGCCAGAGATAGAAAGAGAGAGAGAAGGAGAATATCACGTCATGCATAAAAACCAAAGGCAAAGCATTTCAGGGGTTAGAGATGAGTCAACAATACCAAACGCTTCCAAAGGTTAAGTAAGGTAAGGACACAAGTTTTCAATGAATTTAGTAATAAATAAAGAATTATAATCTTCCACATCCAGTTTAATTAAACTAACAGAAAAAGAACCTAGTCTGCAGTCAATTGTAGAGTGAATAGGAGTTGAGAAAATGGGGACAACAATTGAAACAAATGTTTTCAGTAAAATTTGCCTGTGACAGGAAGTACAGAACCAGGACAGTAGCTAGTAGCTGCGTGGAAATGGGTGTTCAAGGAAGGGGTTTAGGCTTTTCAGGATGAGGCGTCAAACACGGGTAAATGCTAACAAAAGGGAACTAGTTTGCAACTCAGGAGAAAGGGGATGAGAGCTAGCAATGAAGGGTACCTAGAACTCCCTAAGAAGATGTGAGGAGAGGGAAAGGAGCCCACTGGAGAACTATTCCTGTTCTTCTCTCATGGCTGCTCTTTATTTTCTTTTTTTCCTTCAGGTCCCAAAAGTCTAGAATACAGAGGTGGATAGCTTTATAAAGATATCAAAAGCTATCCTGCTAGATGTGATGTACCAGAGTCTTCTTGGTTATTTTAGCATTAAAATGCTATCTTCAAAAAAGATTATAGCTTATTGTCAGTTATTTTTCTAAATGTATTTCATTCACCAAGATCTTTTTGCAAATCTATTCTTATAAATAACTCAGTCATACTGAACTTATGTTAGTAGCCTTAGTCCTACTTTTATCAGCTATGTGTCCCAGTATAATGTGGAACACCCACGTTATATAGTTTGGCTTATGTCAGTTTGTGCTCTCAAGTTCTCTTTTTACATGTTTAATTAATTTACCTTTTTATAGTTTTCAAATTAGCTCATTTAGGAATATTTTAAAACTCCCAAGTTTTAAATCATGCAGTCAATAAATTAATTCTATTAATTCAATAAATTAATTCTATTAAAGATATATTTTATTTGTCAATTGATTCATAATAACAAATGATCTCTGTTATCTTTGTTGAAGTCACATAATTTGAGAAGTGGGTAAGAGGTATTCTCGGAGTGATAAAAACAATCCCTAAGATCCTTAGAGATAATTTGATGTGGACATTCAAGGCATAAGAATTCCTGGGCCCCGGCATAAAATGAGTTCATTCAGTCAAGGCATTTGAATCTGGGGTTTGAGAGCCAAATTTATCCCAGCATAAGCATAGAGTAGGTCATGCTCTTTTACTTTTTCTTACTTTAAAAAATATGCTTGCTCATTTTACCTTTTATTTGAATGTATGTCAAAAGAACAACCACAAAAATAATTATGTGTTGTAGCAAATAGAGTTGAATTGAACTAGATGAACTCTAGGGATTCATTCAGCTTCTGGTTCATGATTTGTAAAGTGTAATTGTCAGAGTCTAACTAGGAAAACAAAAATCAGTCTGAGTGTCTACAACATAATGAATTTAATTCAGAGAATTAGTTTCACAGATGAAAGAGCATCAGAGAGTCAAACTTGGGACAGAGTGGTAACACAGAGAGTAACAACAGCAGGAAACTACTACTACTTTAGGCTCAATGGCAATAAAAAGAGAACCCAGTGTCCAAGGTCACCTAAAGTCAGCTGGTAGCATGAAAAGCTACACAGAGTTAGCCACAACCAAGAGAAGATACAGGGGCAGAACATGCTGGAGAAAGCACCCAAGGCAAAGAGGGAGGAAGGATTACCCTGGTTTCTCTCCCTTGTCCCATAAACTCCCATCAGTGCTTCCCACTGACTGAAGTAAGCCCAAGGCCACATAATACAAGAGCCCTCCTGTGATACCCAACAGAAAGTGGAAGAGGGTATGAGGAGCCAGAATTGGCTCAGAAATAGAATACTTCCTTGAGAAATGAAGAAAAAAGTTATAAAGTCTCTGGAGCATAAAAATGAAAAACACAGATGTCATTGTCATTATTATTATGTGATTCTTGAGCCAATTATTGTTGTCTTGTTTATCTCATTCTGGGCCAGATTGTGTTGTCTACAGATGCCTTTCTTACCATTCTCTCAATTAGTGGTTAATGCTTGGAAATTTCAGTGGACCCTTCTGCTGGTTAAACTCTGGATTATTTAGTTCTTCCTAAAAATAAGAAATCTAATGATCTATCTTTTGGTGATTCAATTATATAAAAATAAATAATTTCTGTTCTGAAAACATCAGGATATTTCTTATAGCATCCACAAAGAGGCATTTTTAGTTCTGAAGCATCTCATTCTCTAAATCTGGACTACATTACGGTCTAAAAATAATTCCATACTTCTATGTTTCAAACTGTAATTTATCACTAGTTTATTATTCTATGAATATTTTTGTTTTTTCTATTGTTCTTCCTTCTTAATGCTTCAAGATTTTTCATCATTTTAGCACTTCCTTTGTGTGCAAAGAATTTCCTTTAGCCTTCTTTACAGGGTAGATCTGCTAATGAAAAATTCTTTTAGTTTTCCTTCTTCTGAGAATGTCATTATTTTCCATTCATTTCTAAAGAATAGTTTCCCAGATCTCAAATGAGGTGTTGGCAGTTCTTCAGGCGCTTGAAAAATGTTATGGCACCTCCTATGGCCTCCTTGGTTTTAGATGAGACAAATGCTATTGCTTGAATAGATGTCCTTCTATAAGTAATATGCTATTTTTCTCTGACTTCTTTCAAGATCATTTTCGTTGTCTTTCATTTTCAGAAATGTGATTATGATGTATCTTGATATAGATTTCTATGAATTTGTCCTGTTAGAGTTTGCTCAGCTTCTTGAATATATGGGTCTATGTCTTTCAACAAATTTTGGAAGTTTTCAGTCATTATTTCTTTGAATATTCTTTTCAGCCCCTCCTCTCCTTTTGGGATTCTAGTTATTATATTAATAATACAATTTTTGTTATTGCCCACAGATCCCTGAGGCCCTGTTCTTCCTGTTTGTTTGTTTTTAGTCTATTTTCTCTCTTTTGTTCAGGTTAGGTAAATTCTATTAATCTGTCTTTAAGTTTACATATTCTGTTCCCTATCATCTCCATTCTAATATTGACCATGTGCTTGCTGTGGCAGGAAATCCATTGCTGGTGCCTTGTGCCCCTGTCTATGCAGTATTTCTAGGTGAGGTCAAGTGAGTCTCAGTCCCACTGGGAAATAGTAGCTCTTTCTCTGGCCTCTTATTGTCAGCACGGCATTTGGATCAATGATCCCCCTTGTTGGTTTTGTAGGGTAAACCTTGTATTGTTGGAGGGACTCTTCCTGGATGCTAGCAAGGAATGAGCTTATCTTGTCCATCTTTGTTTGCTTGTTCAGGAGGTGGAAAGCATGAGGCTTGGTTTGTCTTCTTTTGTTGGTTAGGGTTTTGTAAGAGCTGTGCTGCTATATTCTTCCTCCAGTCTTGGACTTCTTACAGTTTGCTTTCCTCTTACTACATTCCAAACTTCTCCTTTGGCCATCTGGTAATCATTTATGAGGTTTATAATTGTACTTAGCAGGTAGGAGCAGGCAGAGACAATTCTGCAGCAACTTGTCTGGGCTGGAATTATTTTGTCTCTAATGAAAACCACTGGTTCCCAACTCTAAGCAATTTTGCTCCCAGATGTAGTTGGCAATGTCTGGAGGTATCTCTGGTTGTCACAACTTACAGGAGTAATACAGGTATCTAGTGAGCAGAGGCCAGCAGTGCTGCTAAACATTATACAATGCATAGGAGTGTCTCAAAAACAGAATTGTCAAGAATAAATGTCAACAGTGCCAATGTTGAGGTATATCAATTTAAACATTCTCCTTTATTAGGAAAAAAATTCACTATTTTTCAAATCTGTTTTATGGCTAGACATTGACATCATTTTTTTCCTTCTTCATCATAACCGCTAGCTCTGATATAGAACTTTAGCTCTCTAACATGCAAAGAGCCATTTCAAATATATAGTTGAGGATGTGTAATTTTTAATTTTGAAAAATCTCATTTTCTTTAATTTGATGAATTTATAAATCAAAAGGATAGTTATTTTATCACATTGCCTTGAGACTATCTACATTACACTCAGTCAAAGAAATTTTTTAAAAGCTAGTAACATTTGCCCCTCCCATTACACTTAACACAATTATATGCACAAAAATGGTCTGGGGCTGTGGACTTCATTAACGTATTTTTCCTTTTACATGCTAGATATAATTTGGCATACACTTTAACATTTGTTATTCTAGTATCATTTTATGTTCTAATTTACTCTCTATGCCAGCATCTAATTTACTACTAATCTTTTTAAGAGTTGAGTAAAGATCTTGGAAACCTTGCTTCCTTAAATGCTGCTACAGATTTGGGAGCTCCCAGAATAAAAGAACGAGTTGGTTTGGCAGCTCATTACTGAACTATGAGCTCTAGATCTATTGAGTTACTGCCAGGAAATATGTGTATTCTACAGTCATAGAATTTGTCTTTCCATCAGTGCAATCTAAAGTGGACTACCTGAATATGACTAATGCTTCCTGATGATCTTCCTTGGTATAGAGGAATCCTTGTCAATCTCACTATAGTGCTGCCCTTTAGGAGTGGTATGCTGGGGCCAATAAAGCAGGCAGGTATTGCTCCTGAATAAACAACTCATCAAAAGTCCGAGAACAGAGGGTTTCAAATGCATCAAAGCAATTGGCACAGTTGCTCACTTGTTAATTAGGAACACAAAGGCACTTTTATCAAGCTGCCCAGTCCAGGGGGCCATCTGCATGACAGCATTGCCTCTGTGATAATACGTGCAAATAGAGCTTAGCCCGAAGTCTGGAGGGATGGTTCACTGACCTTACTGCTTTAAAATATATATAAAACATATCTATGAAATGAAAAAATTGAATATAATCATAGAATGATCCCCATTTTTAGTATTTAATCTTCTGAAGAATTTCCTAGGGACCTATGTCCTATTTATGTTAGTTTTGACAATTGCTTTATTTTACTGCTACATATTTTAGTAATAGTTGTAATTATTCCCAGTCTATGGGGGTCAGGGCACTTCTAATGAAATAACGCATAATGTATTATAATTGCTTTTTAAGTTTTCTGTCTCCTCCATTGTTTGTAAGCTTTGTGAAGGGAGGAACCATATCTACCTTGTTTAATTTTATGTCCCCACTACGCAGGATATTTCTGGAAGGTGGCAAAATAATGTGATGTTGGAAAGGCTTTTTTTTTCTCTTTTGGTTTGCTTTGACTTCATATATTTACATTCAGCTTTGTAACAAGCATATTAGTATCTCAGATTGCTTTGTGTAATATTATTTTTTCTCCATACCACTCTTGTGTCTGAATGAGGTAGAGCGAGGTATACTTTAATGCTATAGAAATGCCTTTTCTACCACACTACATGAAAGTTTAAATATCACTTTTTCTGTTAATTCTATGCTCCTTTTTTATTATCTAAATTGCCATTATCATAAACATCACACATTTATGCTGGAAAGATGGTGTACAATGCCACTGTGTTTGGTACACTTTCCCGGTTGCCAGTTCAGTCACTGATGGCTCTCACTCCCAGGATTCTTTGTGGATCACCTACACCTGACCAAGAGACAGGCAGAACCAATACACGTGCATCATCGTGTATTTTTCTGGTAACCTCCTTTCTGATTTCTTGGTAAAATAAGATGCATCTTCTCTATGTCTTCACAGTCTTTGATATTTCAGTTATATAGTCCTATGTATTTGCATGTCTACTTGCCCAAATATATTTAGCTGACTCTCTAATAACATGGGTTTGATCTACAAGGGTTCAGTAATAAGCAGATTGTTTTCAATAAATACAGTCAGCCCTTCTCCATATGGGGTTCTATATCCACAACCAAAGGCTGGATTGAAAATATAGCATTCATAGGCTGCAATACCTGTGGATACAGGGGACCGATTTTTCACACAAGCAGGTTCCACAAGCTCAACTGTGGGATACCGAGAGATAACCAATATTTGGCATTTTTTGAAACTAAGAGGACTTTCAATCTGTTCCTGGTAAGAACAAAGAAGGTCTCCTATAAATAAATGGCTGATATTCAAGTAAACTCTAAATCAGTCTCTTCCATTATGACTGCTAATATCATCTTTTGTCCTTTTGGATTCATTTCTTCCTTTCCAAATCAGTTAGGCACATGGCTCACACCCTCCTTTTCATCAGCCTTTGACAGGTCCTATAATAACTATGGGCTTCACAGATCTCTAATTGTGCTCTGCATTAACAATGCTTTATTGACATTAAATAAATAAACAGTTTCCTTCTTAGTTCTCTAGTTTATTCTTCTAAATCTATTTTCTTCTTTCTTTCCTTCTTTTTTTTTCACCTTTTTATTGAAGCATGACAGTTGTGACAGGGTGCCCAAGATCATTTTCAACTTCAGTGATATACCAAGAGGATATATAGGACTTAGAAAAAGATACTATTTTCATGGTTACAACTTATTACAGCAAAAGGACACAGATCAATATTAGCAGAGAAGAAAAGCACATGGGCAAAGTCTAGGAGAAAATGGGCATAAGATTCCAGGTGTCCCCTACCAGTGGAGTCATGTGAAAATGCAATTAATTCTTTCAAAATGATATCTGACAATACATGCAAAGTGTTACTAAACAGGGAAGCTCAACTAAGATTTGCTATCCAGGGTTTTGTTTTAGTGGGAGCTAGTCACATAGGCATGCAGGACCCTCATGACTGACCTCTGTTCTCAGGTCCTAGCCATCCAACATCTAAGCTCAGAACAAAAGTCGACATTTACCATAAATCACATTGTTAGGTAAACTTACTTGCTCAAGCTGGGACACTATTGCTGAAGGTCTCAGGCATACAAACACTATCTTATCAATATCTTCTATATTCCTAGGACATGGAAGTCACCTTCCAAAAGTACACCAAGGGCCACTCCTGAAGATAGGCTTTTGTTTGGAAGATGCAGTTTCTGAAAAACACAGGCATGGTGAGTTCATTCTTTCTGTTCAACATTTACTAGGTAAAGTACACAAAGTGCATTAATTTTAAGGTAAGAGCTCAATACATTTTTACAAATTCTACAGCTATGCAATCATGATCCAGATGAAGATGTTCCCCCCACCCCACCTTTTCTTTTTTTAATTTTTAAAATTTGTATTATTTATTAAATTTTGTTGACAAAGAATAATTGTGTAGACTTATGGGATACAGTGTAATGAGTTTTTTTTAATTTCAGAATATTACAGGGATACAAATGTTTTGATTACATGGATTGCTTTTGTACTGCTTGAGAAAAAGTTTTATGTGTGTCCATCATGCAGAAAGAGTACGTTGCACCTGTTAGGTTTGATTTCACTGATCTCCTCCTCCCCCCTCTCACCCGCTTGATTTTCATTGAGATTTACTTCCATCTGTGCACATGAGTGCTATTTGGTTGGTTCCAGTTTAATAGTGAGTACATGTGGTGTTTGTTTTTCCATTCTTGCTATACTTCACTAAGGAGAATGGTCTCCAGATCCATCCAGGTTGTTACAACAGGTATTAATTCACTTTTTTAAGGCTGAGTAGAAGTCCATGGTATACATATACAACATTTTATTAATCCACTCATGAAGTAATGAGTACCTGGGTTAATTCCACATCTTTGCAATTGTGAATTGTGCTGCAATAAACATTCTAGTACAAGTGTCTCTTTGATAAAATGTCTTTTTTTCCTTTAGGTAAATACCTAGCAGTAGGATTGCTGGATCAAAAGGTAGGTCTACTTTTAATTCTTTGAGGAATCTCCATACTATTTTCCATAGAGGTTGCAGTTGTTTGCAGTCTCACCAACAATGTATAAGTGTTCCTTTCTCTCTGCATCCATGCCATCATCTGTTGTTTTGGGACTTTTATAAAAGCCATTCTCACTGGGGTTAGGTGATATCTCATTTAGGTTTTGATTTGTATTTCCCTGATGATTAGTGACATTGAGCATTTTTTTTGGCCATTAGTCTATCTTCTTTTGAAAAGCTTCTGTTCATGTCTTTTGCCCACTTTATAGTGGGGTTGTGTGATTTTTTTTTTGCTGATTTGCTTGAGTTTTTGTAGATTCTGGATATTAGCCCTTTATCGGACGTATAGCATGCAAATATTTTCTCCCATTAAGTCGGTTGTCTGTTTGCTTTGTTAATTGTTTCCTTGGCTGTGCAGAAGCTTTTTTAAAAATTTAATCAAGTCTCATTTATTTATTTTTGTTGTTACTGTGATTGCCATTGGGTCCTTCTTCACAAATTCTTTGCCTAGGCTGGTATCTGTAAGAGTTTTTCCAACATTTTCTTCTAGCATTCTCATAGTTTCATGTCTTAGATTTAACTCAGTTATCCATCTTGAATTAATTTTAGTGAGTAGTGGGATATATGGATTCTATTTCAGTCTTCTACATGTGGCTATCCAATTTTCAAGCACCATTTATTGAATAGGGATTCTTTTCCCTAGTGTATATTGTTGTTTACTTTGTCGAAGATCAGATGGCAGTATGTGGATGGTTTTATATCTGGGTTCTCTGTTCTGTTCCATTGGTCTATGTCTCTATTTTTGTGCTTTTACCATACTGTTTTGGTTACTATAGCCATGTAGTATACCTTAAAGTCTGGTAATGTGATGCCTCCTGATTTCTTCCTTTTGTTTGGGCTATTCAGGCTTTTTTAGGTTCCAGATGAAGATCTGTGAAAAACGATGTTGGTATTTTGATGGGGATTGCATTGGATCCGTAAATCACTCTGGGTAGTATGGACATTTTAACAATGTTGATTCTGCCAATACATGAGCATGATATGTTTTTCCATTTGTTTACATCATCTGCAATTTCTTTCCTTAGTGATTCATAGTTCTTTTAATAAAGATAATCCACCTCCTTGGTTAAATATATTCCTAGTTATTTTATTTTCTTTGTAGCTATTGTGAAAGGTATTGAGTCTTTGATTTGATTCTCAGCTTGACTGTTGTTGGTATATAGGAATGCTACTGATTTATGTACATTGATTTTGTACCCTGAGACTTTGCTGAATTTGTTTATCAATTCCAGGAGTCTCTCATCAGAATTTTTGGGGTTTTCTAGATATAAAATCACATTATCATCAAAGAGTAATAATTTGACATCCTCTTTCCCCATTTGGGGGTACCCTTAATTTCCTTCTCTTGCCTGATTGCTCTGGCTAGGTCTTCCAGCACTATGTTGAATAGAAGTGGTGACAATGGACATCCTTGTCTTGTTCCAGGTCTAAGTGGAAATGCTTTCAACTTTTCCTCATTTAGTATGATGTTGGCTGTGGGCTTATCATATATGGTTTTTATGAATTTGAGAGAAGTTCTGTCTATGCCTATTTTGTTAAGAGTTTTTATCATAAAAGGGTGCTGAACTTTGTCAAATACTTTTTCTGCCTCTATTGAAATGATCATATGATCTTTGTTTTTGCTTCTGTTTATGTGTGAATTCCATTCATGGATTTGTGTATGCCGAACATCCTTGCATCTGAAGGATGAAGCCTACTTGGTTGTGGTGGATGATATTTTTGATATGCTGCTGAATTTGATTTGTTAAAATTTTGTTGAAAATTTTTGTGTCTATATTCACCCCTCTAGAGCCCAGGGTGCACAGGGACCACCTTGCTTATCTGAGCTGTCAGTGTGTAACCCTGCAAAATGCTGCCCAAATTGTATACTCCTGTTTCACCACAATTACTCAAGGGGAAGAGGTGAAGATTTCATTCTCTGTGGAGACCTCAGCCTGGGATGTGTGCCCTCTGGAAAAAAATAGCCATTCGTGAACTATGCTCACTGTTGTAATGGGTGTAGGGGGCTGCTGAGCTCAGTCTGCTTTCTCGGTTGCAGTGGATAGGGGAGATGCAGGGGAGGAAGTATCTGGATGGGAGAAAGCCAGCACCCTGGCCTCTCATGGCACTTTCCCAGGGAGTGCCCCTCAGAGTGCCAAAACTTGTAGGGCTCACTAGTTCATCCTACTATTCTGTATTTGGCACCGTGCCTGGGCTCATGGAGGGTGTAAAAGCCTTCAGTAAACTTGATGTCCTGCTGTACACTGAAGGCACGTATAAGGGGGAGGGTAAACCCCCTTACCCTTTCACTGGGCTCCGAGCCTTTCTGGGTTTGATCCTTGCTGATATCTTCTCCTCTTTCTCTTCTTCCTTCTTAGCTTTGCAATTTTCTCCATGTGGTCCCCAGCCATCTCCGACACATCTCTCTGTGATCCACACCTGAGCTGCAAGTCTTTTCTCTCTCCTCTATCTGATATCCTGCCTTTCCACCAGGATGGTCCAACAAGGGATGTCTCTAGTTGGCCATCTTGCCAGACCCCTCCAGATAAAGATTTTTTTCTTCAAGTACCCTCAAAAGGTTCCTTTCACCCCTCTCTCAGTGGTAGATGTTGTCCTGACCTCAATCACAATTGATTATTTTGACCTGTTCTCAAATTTCACATGACTAGAGTTATGCAGTGCTTAATCTTTTGTATCTGGCTTCTTCTGCTCAGTATAATGTCTGTAAGTTTCTTCCATGTAACTGCATATAAAAATAGGAGCAAATAGAACCAGCAATATATAACAGAAATAATGCATCATAATACAGTGGCATTTATACCATGAATACAAGGTTGGCTTAACATTAAACATTTGAAAGAAAATTACCACATTAAGGTAATAAAGGGAAAAATCATGTGACTATTTTAATGCATGTGGAAAAAGGATTTCATAAAATTAAAAACTCAAAATTCAAAAGAAAATACATTTAATTGTTTGTTTTATTACAGTATAGTTTTCTTTTATATAAATATGTTGTAAACTATTTAACCTTGATTCTGTTCATGAAAGTTCTGAATTTTTTAAGTATGCAATTATTAAGAATAAATTAATTTTCTTGTACATTTGTGAAATCACACAGCAAAAGGTAGACATATACAATTATTTCTCTCAGCTGTATAATTAGGAGTGAAATTGCTGGGTCATAGAGAATACTTGGTTTTAACAATTTGTACTTCTACTACCAGTTTGTGACCGTTGCAGTTGCTTCACGTCTTCATCAACATTTGGTATTGACAATCTTTTTATTTTTACATATTCTGGTACTTGTGTAGTAGTATCATATTGTGCCTTGAATTTTCATTTATCTGATGTGTAATGAATTTGAACAGGTTTTTGTGTGCTTATTGGTCTACTTGATATCCTTTTTGTGAAATGTCTGTTCAAATTTTTCCCAAAGACTTCTTTGTATATTTTAGATATAATTATTCAAAATCTACAGAGTATCCAAATTTAATAAGTATCTATAACATATGGACAACTCCTACAGATCAATAATAAAAAGAAATCAGGATCTTTGAACTAAATATAAAATATATGGAGAATTATACACATAGATATATACATATATAATCTCTCTATATACATATATATCAAATAGATCATATATATATGTTTATATTTATGTGTGTATATCTAGTAAATATATATAGAGAATACATACACACATATATCCATATTCATTTATTTTTCATATTTAGGTCAAAGGCCCATGACTAATTGATTTTTGCGTATGATACAATGTAAAAGGCAAAATACATTATTTTAAATCTCATACAAATGGTCAATTTATGTAGCACTGCTTATTAAAATCACTATTCATACCTGGTTCTACTTTGGAGTTCTATATTTTGTTGTTAATCTATTTGTCCTGGATCCAATATCATACTGCCTTCATTGTTACAGTTTTAAAGTAAGTCTTGAAATTTGGTTGATCAAGCCTTCTAAACTTCCTCTACCTCTTCAAAGTAGTTTTGGATTTTCTAGGCATTTTGCTTTTCCCTATAAATTTAAGAACAGATTTTCAGTTTCCACCAGGAGAAAAAATAACCTGCTGGGATTTACAGTTTTGCACTGAATATATAAATCAATTTGGGAAGAAGTGAAATCTTGATAATGTTATATCTTCAAATTCATGGATCCAGCATAGCTCTTCATTGACTTAGGTCTTACTTTTTTAAAGTTCCACCTGTTTTATAGCTATTATTATAAAGGTCTTTCTCATATTTTATTAAGTTCCCTTCTAAGTATTTATGTTTCTTTATATATTATTGGGAAAATATTTTAAATTCCCTTTTCTATATGTTTGTTGTTAATATATTAATACATAACAACATTGTCTAGGTATCCAACAAACTTGCTAGATTCACAGTTATTAATTCTTATAGTTTTTTAAAATAGATTTTTGTAGATTTTCCATGTTCACCCTTACGTTTGGTTAAATAAAGATATTTTCCAGTTCTTCCTTTCTAATATTTATAATTTTATTGGTTTTTTTCCAGTGCTAACCCCTCTTGTATTATACAATTTGAATAACAGTGTGTATAGAGAGCATTCTTGTCTTGGGCATTGGGGAAATCTTAGAAGAAAAATGTTCAATATTCAACATTTAGTATACATTTATTATAGTTTCTTTTATGACACCCTTTGCTAACTTGAGGATATGTTCTATTTCCAGTTTGTGTCAATTTTTATAAGAATGAGTTTTGAATTTTGATGAATGATTTACCTATACAGATGGAAATAGTCATATAATTTTTCCCCTTTTCTTTTAATGTGGCAAAATATGTACTATTTAAAATTTAAGTGTTTGTAAAAAATAATTAGTAAACCCAAGTGCTCCTGAAATTTACTTTGTGAGAAAGTTTTAAATTACAGATTGAATTTTTTTCAACAATAAGACTATTTAGATTTCCTATTTTTTCTTGGGTCAATTTTGGTTAAACATTTTAAAAGTATTTTTCCATACATGCAAATTGCCATATTTATTAGCATAAATTGTTTATAATTTTCAGTTATTGTATTTGTAGTTTGTAGGATTTGTTAGTGATATCTCCTTTTAAAATTCCTAATACTGGTAATTTGTATTTTATCTCTAGTTTATGTATTTATACACCCTTGCTAGGGTTAAAGTTATCAATTTTTTCAAACAACTTCTTTTTGAGTTATTAATATACTCAGATATGACTATTTTATTTTGTATTGATTTTTGCTGTTATGATTGTTTTTTATTCTTTTACTTTAGCTGGGCAAACTTCTTGGCAGGAAATCTCAGGTCACTGAATGTCAAATTTTCTTCCTTTTTAATGTATGCACTAGACCCATAAAAGTTCCTGGAGATGCATAACACTTGACCTTTTGAGATGTAATTTTATTTAATTCAATTTAAAACATAAAAAAAAATTATTGTAATTCCTTCATTGATCCATGGTTAAATAGAGCTGTATTGCTTAATTTCCTAATAGTTGCTACTTTTCAAACCCATATTACTGTAATTTATTTTTAGCTTAATTATACTGTGGTCCTAGAACACTCTTCTTTACAATTTCAATTCTTTAAAATTATTGAAAATTTATTTATCTCCTGCATATACTCTTTTGTAGTTAATATTTCATGTGCACTTAAGAAGAATTTATATTCTGTAATTATTGGATATAATGTTCTATTAATATAAATGTCAGTTCAATTTGGTTAATATTTTATTCAAATTTTCTACATATTTGCTGGTTATTTTATTTTATTTTATTGCTATTCTAAGCATTGCTAAAGATTTATTTTAAAATCTATCAAGAATTAGTATGAAACTGTATATATCTACTTATAGTTCTATGAACTTTGCTTTAAATATTTTGAAGTATATTCTTAGGCTCATATAAATTTAGGATTGTTATCTTTTCCTGTTGAATTGACCATTTCATCTCCATGCACCATATCTTCCTTTTTTTTGAAATTAATAATATTTAAATTCAAACTATTTTCTCTAATATTACCTTGCTCAGACCGGCTTTATTTTGATTTAAATATCTCTTTATCCATTCTTTTACTTTTTACTATTTACATCCTTATATTTCAATTGAGTTCCTTGTAAATTTTTAGTTAGATAATTTTTAAAATTTGTTTTTTTATTGGTATGAATTTATGATTTAGTTGAGCTTAAGTGTATCATCTTCCTACATTTTTTTCCTGTGTGTCTCAGCCATATATTTATGGCTCTCATGTATCCACATTTATCCCCTATATCATGGCTCTGCATAAATTACTCAGTAATTATTCTCTCCTTGCTTCTGGGTGTCAGGTATCCAATTAGAGATTATATCGCCCATTCGGCCAGTTGTGGCTATGAGATCAATGTGAAGCTCATGGGACAGCTCATGAGAAATTAGACAATATGATGGGTGAAATGTGTGGGCTGTCTCCAACTTAATACATACACATATACCTATATTCATAAAATCAATTTACTTGGACTTAGTCCCATTTTCCTTCTTATATTCCAAAATATGAATGGGTTAGTATCCCAAATTTCTCTAGGTAGATGAGGGCAATGTGCCAGAGAATGTCAAAGCAACAAGTTAGGTAGAACCTAAGTCCTGGACTAACTTTGCTCATTCCATTAGCCCTACCAGCTTAATTTGGCCACAATATTATGTGAAAAAAATGTATACTTCCATTATATTTAAGCCACTGTATTTTGAAGGGTTTTTTTTGTTTGTTTGTTTTTGGCCATTTAGATCTTAATTTAACACTAATAATACGTACCTTCATATAGTCATTTACAAGGATTATTTAGAATTAGATATATTAGAAACTGTCACGGCTTGAAAGATAATTTTGAGGTGGTTGTTATACATAGACACATATTCAATATATAGAACTATTATATTTTGACTGATAAGATTGTAATACCTACTTTTTTTTGTCCCAGTAAGTATACTTTCTAAAACTAAAAAAAAAAACCTCCTATGTTTTTGTACAATAAAAAGATAATGATACCTTTCAAATAACAGAAATACAGTGTTCCCTAAACAGTTCTGTTCTTTGGATACATCATATGGACTGGGTTACCTCCCAGGTATGCTTGAGATTCTATCCAGTGTTGCCGTGCAGCAGTTAGGCTTGGCTTTTCCAGATACCTCTTGTCCAACTAGTATATAACTTAAATTTGCTGAGCAAATGTATCATGTGCATAGATAAATCAATGAACTAGTCACAAGAGGCAAAGGTTTACCTTCATATTTTGCCTTTTTTTCCTCTTTCTCTCTTTCTTTTTAAATTTTTTGTGCTGTCTTTGGCTGGTTTTGGTATTAGAATAATACTGATGAGTTGGGAAGTATTCCCTCTTCTATTTTCTGGAAAAGTTTATGGACTATTGGTGTTAATTTACCTTTAAATGTTTCTAAATTTCTCCAGTGAAACCAACTAGGTTTGGAGATTTATTTTTTATACTAATTTTAAATTTTAAATTATGAATTCAGTTTCTTTAGTGGTTATAGGACTATGCAAATTATTTCATCTTGGTTGAACTTTGAAATTTTGTCATTTTCAAGGAATTGACTCATTTTTAAAAAAATTTATGTGCATAAAGTTTTTCGTAGTATTTTCATTTTATCTTTTTAATGGCTGCTGAATATATAGTAATATCTCCTATTTGATTTCTGGTATGAGTGATTTCTTTCTTTTCTCTTTATATTTTGGGAGTCTTGCTGGAGGTTTATATATTTTATTTTGTTATTTTAAGAATCAACACTTTGTTCCATTGATTTTCTGATTTTTGTTTCCATTTATAACTTTATTCATTTCTGCTCTTATCTTTATTAGTTGCTTTCTCTGCTTACATTGGGTTTATTTTCCTCTTTTTTTCCTATTTCTTGGGGTAGAAGCTTAAATTATTTATTCTCAGTCATTCCTTATTTCTAATGTAAGTACTTAATGTTTATATCTTGTAATGTCAGCATTGATTTAGATGCATCCCATGTATTTGGATAGACCATACTTGGATTTTAATTTAGTTTTACATATTTTAAAGATTTCCTTTGAGGCTTTAACCCGGACCCATAGGTTATTTAGATGTATGTTTGATGATATTCATATATTTAGAGGTTATTCTGTTGTTTTTCTGTTATTGCTTTCTAGCTTTATTTCATTGTGAAAATAGTTCACTCTGTCTGATTTCAATTATTTTAAGTTTGTTGAGGTTCGTTTTATGGCCCAGCATATGGTCTATCTGGGTGAATGTTCTGTGAGCACTTTAAAGAGTACATACTGCTGTTATTGGGGGGATGTTTTATATATATCAGTTAGATTTGCTGGTTGATAGTGTTGTTCAGATTTTCTATGACCTTGTTGATTATCTACTACTTGTACCAGTTCCTAAAAGTGGGATGTGGAAGTCTTTAATGATGATTGTGAATTTTTCTATTTCTTTTTTCACTTCTATCAGTTTTTGCTTCATGTGTTTTAAGGCTCTGTTGTTTGGGTGGTACACATTTAGGATTGTGCATCATCATGCAACGATTTTAACTTTTTATCCTTTTACCTTTATATCATTATGCAATTCTCATCTTTGTGTCTACTAATTTTATTTTCTCCATAGCCTACAATAGTTAAATTTTAATATAACCACTCACTCTTATTTTTTTAATTAACATTTGCATAGTAAATCTTTTTTCATTCTTTTACTTTCAACCTACTTTTGTCCTTTAAGTTGAAGTGAGTTTCTTGTAAAAAGTGTATAATTAGGTCATTTTTTTTATCCATTCTCCTAATCCCTATCTGTTGATTGGTGTATTTAGACTGCTTACATTTAAGGTAATTTTTGATAAGTTATCACTTAGGTCTGACATTTTATTATTTGTTTTGTTTTCTTTCTTTTTTTTTTTTTTTGCTTCTGGTTCTTGTCCCTAAATCCCCTTTAGGGATTTGTCCCTAAATCCATTTTGTATTGTCCTCCTTAAATATCATTTAAGATCTCATATTGATTTATTTATAGTATATTTGAGTGTATCTTTTTATATAGTTTTATAGTAGTTGATCTTGGTATTATAATATACAAAAATACACAAAAAATGGCATAAAGATAAAATGAGAGAATATGTATTAAAATTAATAGTAAAATAAAAATTTTAGGTAGACACTAGAGTTATTATTACCCTTGATTACTCAACTGGAAACCAGAGTAGTTTGACTTAAATCTGTTTTCACATACCCTTCTATTTGCCTTATATAAGACAAACAAACAAAAAACCCCCAGAGTTTATTTACAATTACAAAGCTTCTATTCTATACTAACTATGGGATAGATGGGGTTTCTTGGGTCCTCAAGAATTAAACATAGAATTACCAGATGACCTAACAATTCCATTTTTAGGTGAATACCCTAAAGAAATGAAAACCTGTGTCTAGAAGGAAACCTGTAAGCAAATAGTTATGTACAAGCCAAAAGATGGAAATAACCCAAGTGTCCATCAGTGGATGAATGGATAAACATACTGTGGTATTGTAGGGGCCAAGGTAAAATTCCCCATTTGTCCTCTGAAGGTTCATTGAAAAATCAACTCATAAAAGACAGATTCTTTGGAAAAAATGGACAGAAATTTATTTTAACATGCATAACATGAGGGAATTGTAGGAGAATGATTACCCAATAACCTGCCCCAGACTCAAAGGACAGTTTTCCTGTGGGGGGAGAGGTGTTCCACAAGTGCGCTGCAGCTTGGACCCACACTGCACTCTCCTTTTAGTTCTGCCCCCGTGGGCTCCCTCGCCTCCTAAGATTAGTTCATAATCCTCCCCTCTGTGCCCCCAAGCAACACAATTGAGTCCTTAGGGTACAGGATCTGGCCTGCAAGCCTGTCCTCTGATCCCCCAAGTTCAATCTCTCACCAAGCTAGGGAGAAGCATACTGGTCCCGAGCGGCCCATGGAGTACTCAAGCAGGCTTAATGTCCCTCCACTTCAGGGTATGCCCTACTCTGCAGGAGCAGCCAGGCAGGCAGCACTGGGGAGGGCCCGTGGGCAGGGAGCTCACATTCCAAGCACCCCTTGTTTTCCTGCAGGTCTTTCAGAGGAAAGGCATGAGCCCCACTCTCTGTGGAAGCCTCAGTGTTTTGGGCATGCCAAAAAAGGGAAAGTGGCCACTCCTGACAGCCCCAGCTCACTTGTCCCTTGGGGCACCTGTGCCAACTCACATGGGAACTGCCATAGCTGCCTTGGCAGCTGTGGGCAGGGAAGGGCATGAGGAAAAGAAGAGTCTGAATGGAGGAGAGCTGGCACTCTGGTCCCCTTTGTCCTGAGGGGCTCCCCTAGCTTGCTGCACTCTCCTTCTCCCCTGAAGGAAGCTTGTCCTGATTGTCCAAGTTCTGGCATCACACAGATCCCCTGGTACCCACTGGCCCTGTGTGGCCACTACAGTCTGGGCAGGTGTTGGGAAATGTTTGTGTGGGGATCAGTGGCAAGGAAACTGAAAGGCTGAAGGTACCTGAGGTGGACAAATGCACATAATGGGGGAGAAAGCAGTATGCACCCACTGCCTCAGCTCTAATCTGGGGTGATGAGGAGCGACCCCCGGGAGGCTGGCAGCCCTGTGCTCTGTTCTCAAGAAGCTCCTAGTTCACTGGCAGCAGCAGCTTTGGGGCTCATGAGGGTAGATAAGCTCTCCGACAGTTGAGGATCCTGCAGTCTGCCAGAGGTGTGAGGGGAGGAAAAACAAACATCCTCACCTACCCCTTCACTGGGACTCCAGATTTCTCAGGTGTTGATCCCTGCAGAAATCTTGCTCCTTCTTGTTCTGGTCCAAAACTTCTTCCCATGGAATCTCCGGGAAGTTTTGGTACTTTTCCCTCAGAATTATCTTTTTTTCCATCTAAAACTTTTCCTTCCTTCTGAGACGATCTGGTGACTGAGGTCTGTATTCAGCCATCTTTTCCCCCCGCAAGGGCCTTTTTATTGGCTCTGTAAAGTCACCCTCGATTCCTCAAGGCAGTCATATATGAAAACATGCTATTGTAATCAAAGCCTTGGTAAAATAACAAGGGTCTCTAATTATAAAGTTTCTCCTGTTATAAAATAGAGTCATACTGAACTTGTACAAGTAATTATATTGCCATGAATTAATAATTCTCACAAAAAATTTCTAAATTCTAGAGAAATCAGGTAGCAAAATGTTTCAATTTTGTTCACAAAAGCATATTTTACCCAATTTTTGTAAGCTAAAAATAGCTCAAAAGAACAAAAACAAGGTTTTTTTGAGAATTGGCAATGTTTCAAACAAAAAGTCATTAATAAATTATTTTAGTTCTCTATTAGTTCAGCCCCGTGTAATTCATTCTTGTTACGTTTGATATGGGGTTAGCAATCTTCATGAACATTCAGCTTTTTATATTTGCATCCCAGAATTTTTTACCTAGTCCAATGGTGTGATATCCGAAGTTATCAGAAACTTGTATTCAAAAGTACTTGTCAGAGTACTTTCCATGTATTTCCTTGTAGAAGAAGCAAATTTTAGGCAGTAGCCAATTAAAACCACTTTTTGAGAAGAATCAAGGTAAAACAATAATTGTCTGTGGATGACATAAGACTTAGAATAGCCACGGTTAAAGACACAATTCACAAGGACATGTGGTTATATTTGTACCATACAACAATTTAACATAATAATCATAGTTATTACTGATAACATATACCAAGACATATCAGAATTTTAGGAATCTCATACCATTTAACACATATTAATAACACATTATATAACTCAAAGAAAGCTAAGCACTTTTTCTTATTTGACAATGCTTCCCATATGTTTTTAGCATGCCAAATAAGCCTAATGTTTCTCTTGGACTTCCAGGGGCCCTAATATCCAAAAAGTTAATTTGCAGTCCAAAAGACTGAATTTAGAATTTGAAGTTTGATTTTGGAAAGTCTATCAACTATCAAAGGTTTAAGACACTGGCTAAAAATAGGATCACAAGTCACTGTGAAATAATAGTCTTTTATTTATCCAAAGTGATAATTCAAAGATTTCAAAAAGCAAAAAACTTTATTCTTTGATAGAGAGGAGATTCAGTTTTCCAAATAATCAAAAGACCATATAAAGATAGCATGAGGCAAACAAAATCTATGTCTCCATTTCCCCCCTCCTTTTTTGCAATTTACTCAAAACTTGAACAAAAATCTTCTACCAGCTCTTATTAACACTACACAAAAATTTTGTCCAAAAGAGAAAACCAAATTTTTCCTTTGTATCAATGTTAAATTTGATTTTAATAAAACCTTATAAACAGAGCGATCCAAGGTCTATCACCTTTGACAACCCAAAATAAGATTTCTATAAACCTTTTTCTATTATTATTTTAAAATTTATTTTAGAGACCGCATCTCACTTGGTCACCCAAGCTTGAATGCAAAGGTACCATCATAGCTCACTGCAGGCTCAAACTCCTGGGCTCAAGCATTCCTTCAGCCTCAGCCTCCCAAGTAGCTGAGACTACAGCTGTGTGTCACCACCCTGGCTAAATTTTTTAAAAAACTTTTGGTAGAGATGAGGGTCTTACTATGTTGCCCAGGTTGGTCTTGAACTCCTGGCTTCAAGTGATCCACCCGCTTCAGCCCATCAAAGTGTTGGGATTACTGGCATGAGCCTCCATAAACTTTGCTAACCTTTTACAACTTTTCCATTATCTTTCTTTCCTTAACTTTCTATATTCATTCAGTTTTATCTGTCATTCTTTTTTTTCAATTTAATACAACTTTTAAAAACGTCTACACTAGACAAAATTACTTTCCCTTTAACAAAAACCAAATTTTCATGCCTCTTATAACCCCCCTTTTTTAACCCAAAATACATCTTACTTTCCTTATGCACTTTTTATACAGAATTATTTCTCCTTATATCTAGAAGTATCAATTATTTATATTAATTACAGTGTTAATTCTTAGTAACCATTATTTTAAGTGAAAAAGCTAGGAAGTAGGCAATTTTAATTATGTATCAGATTCAGAGCCCAGAACAAAGGAAAGAGCTGTAAAGACAATGTGTGGAGGATCTAACTCCTCCCACCATGGCTGGGTGGCTTAGCTGGGCTGAGGGAATAAGCTCGGCCACTTGTCTAGACCTCAAAAACTGTCATAAATGCTTAAACCCAATGACATAAACTCACCGATGTTAAGCACATATCAAAAAATATCATAGAACCAACAGTTTTGTGACCTGAAAACATCCAACAGATACAATATAAACCTGTTTGACCAATAGATCCAGGAAAAAATATCTAAGTCAAATTCTGAAGATGTTTCTATTTTATTTCACCAACAATTTTTAAAGATTTACCAAAGATTGCTATTCACCAAAGATTACTAAAATCACATGAACTTGAAAAGCATTTGGGCTTATTTAGTTAATTTATGAGAACTCATTCATTTGTAAGTTAACTTGGTACCATGAAGACAGTATACAAACATGCATGTATGCACGTACACATAAAGATACAAACAGATCCAAAGATTTTATAGCTTTGATTTAAGAATTTTAGCTATGAGACTTTAAAACTTACTAGTTTAAAAAGACAGTTGGATTCAAACTGTGTCTTTGTACATGGAAAAGTTTAAAATTTATCTGTCCCACATGGCCAAAGCCCTTACTGAGTTTTGGAGAAAAGAGGGTAGCAAATTTACATCTCAAAGCACAGACAGAAAAAATTCAAGCTTTTTCAAAAAGGAGTTTGGATGTATTAGTTAGAGGAAGACTAAAAATGGAAACCAAGGTAACATAAAATCAGAGGAATTTACCATAGGATTTTATAAAGAGACCAATTTCCTTTAGATAGGTAGCTTTTAATTTATTGTTTTCCAACTGAATCATTGAGCCCATCAGGCAGGTGGAGCCCATTAAGGAATAGGGCCAAAATATATTTTCAATATTTAGGGCCTAATAATTTAAACATGTGAAAAGCAGACACAGGCAGAAGGCAGAGCATTTCAATCTTTAAAGATCAAGGATTTCACTTTTACACTGGATCCTGAGGCCCCAGAAAGAGGGAAACACCATGGCACAGGGCCATGTAATGTTACTACAGTGTACTTTGCTATAAAGACATTTTTTAAAGTGTTTAAACCATGCATTTCTTATCTAAACATGCAAAAATAAAAAACAAGTAGTCCCTGAAGTAATAACCGTTTGATGTAAATAACTATTGTCAGCCACCTGCAGCTCTCTCCAGTGCCTTGCCAGCCATCACACACACAAAAGTCAAGTGCCCTTTCACAATACAAAGTAATTTTCTGGTACCCCCAAAAGCCATGGGTATCAGGTAACACAATACAAAAGACAGCAGAGTTTTAAGACTGAGAGGAACCTGCCCATGACTCTTGCAACTCCAAAAGGAAAACAAATGACCCCCCCTCTGCCAAGAAAAGGGGGTGAATGGCATCTTTTTCTGAGTTTCTTAGGTGGTATGAGTCATTAGAAGAATCCTGTGGATCCTTTCCTGTGGTACCAGAAGATAGCAAGGAGGAATAAAGAGTAGAGAGGAGTACAAGTAAATCAGAGAACAATTTTTAAGAAAGGTAGCAAACAGAGGGACCAAGCACATAATTTTAAGAGCAGGGTTTTAGTCAACTACAAACAATTTCCAAAAATAGGATCCAAAAAGAGAAAATGCAGAAAGGCCCTTTAAAAACAAACAATTTTTTTATACACACACACACACACACACACACAAACTATATATCAGGTTTTGATTAAGTTGACTTCTGACCATAGTGCTTTTTTTTTAAAAAAAATCTTTCAATATCAAATTTTAGCCAGGGCAAACAGCTGGTATTTTTGGATTTTGATTTTTTTTTTTTAAACAAAGCTACTCTTTCATATGAAACCAATAAGCCTTAAGCAAGGTTAGGACTTAATTAAGGACCCATGGGGCATCTCTAAAGAGGTATATAGCAGTCTTTACAAGATCCAGAACCACACAAAAGACAGCTCAAAGAAAGGAAAGTTTCACTAGCTGCAAATGCAGTACAACCCATGTGTCCATCCGTATTTTCTAAGGTCTCAGCTTCTCAGCTGACTGTCTACGCACAAAGGCCTAAAAGCCCCATATGCTCCCACAGACAGAAGACAGGAAATCAAAAGCTGCCCATGACAGGAAAAAGGATCAATAAACAGGTACCCCAAAAAGTCAAAAGTCACACAAATATCAAACCGAAGGAGACTGGATCCCTGATTGGGAATTGAACCCAAGCTGTGAAAGTGAAAACATGGAATCTTAACTACTGGACTACAAATTAGAGCAGGTATCATTGTGAACCCTAGATGGAATCCAAAGTAGGCAATTTGATCTTACAAAGGATTTTCACTTTGTTTTAGGTCAGATTTTTGCTCTTTAGTTTTGTCAAGAGAATTTCTAAGGCTACCCATAACACTATTATGTGTCTTTCTTTTTATATGATCTTCGCATAAATACAAATAAGGCAAATCGTTTAGAATAAGAAAGTCTCTAAAATCCTCTTTTTAAAATTTAGAGATCTTTCTAATTTAAACAATTAATCTTTTGGCAACTGATTAATTTCCAACAGTGTTCTTATTTGAATAGTGATTCAATCCAATATCTTCTGCATGGAAAGCCCAGGATGTAATTTTTTAGGTTTAGAATAAGTTTTTACCATTAAAAAAAAAGATGTTTTCTAGAGAGGATATAGAAGGGGTGATTCCAAAGATCCCCACCACCTCCCAAAAATTACTCTCGGGAATGGGCTAAGATATCAAAAGATACTTGCTACAGGCAACAAGGGTTGAGATGACAAAAGTCTCTTATGGATGGGGCTTTTAAAGAAAAACTCCCCCCAAAGCTTGACACATTTGGAACGAAAAGCGTGCTGCTTAAAATCTCATGTGTCTTGGGCTTCCAGCAAATTATGCCTCCTGGATGGCAGAGACCAAGAAACAGTGCTGCCACTTGGTCACAAGTCAAACTCTCAAGACATTAAATAAGAGAGGGAACCTCATTCAATTTTTATTTCTAGGACCCACAGCAAAGTTTGTCTTAATAGACATCAGTCTAGTCAGAACCAGAAAACTGACTAGTCTGCAGGGCCAGCTTGAACAGTGGGCTTATAGGGGTTTTAGACCCATGTCCCACCCTATGGTACCTCTCTTTATAACATAACAACACAGAAAAACAAAGAAAAAAAGACTATTTCTGAGAGGAGAGGGATAAAAAAATATGAATATTCATGTCCAAAGTATCAAAAAGTACACCAGAATCATTATACCCAAGAATAGTCACATAAATCTTTTTCTCCCATTAATCAAAATCTTGCAGAATAAAAAGAGACAGTGATTTTTACTATCCACTACACCAGATTCCACAGAGAGAGGCCACGAGCCTGGCTGGTAAGAAATACCCTTTTGCTGGCCTCTCAGGTCCTAGGCTCCCTTAACTGTGTCTTCCAGAGGAGTGGAGCTTTGGTAATACGCTCACCGAGCCAAAACTTTAGGGGAGAAGGGAAAATTTCCCATATGCCTCTGAAGTTTCACTGAAAAATCAACTTTCAAAACACAGATTATTTGGGGAAAAGGCATACAAATTTATTTTAATATGCATATCATGGGGAAATCAACTGGAAAGTGATTATCCAATAACCCAATGATGTACAAATGGTTATATACCTTTTTTCTAAGGGGAGAGAGAGATGAGGAAATGTGGATTATTTTAGGTGGGTGGTAAATGATTTTGAGGGGAATTCTATGGTCTTGAAGAACATACAATGTTCTGGGACAAAGTCTGTTGGGCCTGCAGAGCAGATTATGATTTGTAACAAAAATCTGCCCAGCTGTGTGGAAAGACTTTAATCTTTCTTCGTGTGATATGAGTTCAGTTAATAAAAACTCAGGGAAGGAACCAGAGGTAATTGTTTTATCTTCGGCAAGTTCAGACTTTAGGCAGATAAGGGGACTTCAGAGAACAACTTCATCCTATGCTTTGGGGGAGACAAAAGATTGAGAAACAGGAAGGAGAGAAGGTCAGAGAGACCTTGAGGCTTCTTCTTTATCAACATGTCAAAGCACCATATTTGGGGTACTGGTTTCTGAGCCCCAACAGTGATACTTAACAATGGAATATTACTGATCCATAAAAAAGATCAAAGTACTAACACATGTTACAACTAGGATGAACCTCAAAACCTTTATGCTAAAGTTGAAGAAACCAGAACAAAATGTTTTATACTGAATTATTCCTATTTATATAAATAGGATATATCCAGAATAGGCAAATCTATAGAGACAGAAAGTAGATTAAGGTTTATAATGGAATGTATGGGTGTAAGGTGCAGAGGGATTACTCAGTAAGTACTGACTATTTTTTATGGGGTGTATGAAATAGTTTTGAAATTAGTGAAATAGAGCTAGTTATTGCACAACATTGTGAATACACTAAATATCACTGAAATATACACTTTAAAATAGTAAATTTTATTTTATGTGGATTTCATCCCATTAAAAATATTTTTAAAACAATTAGGAAACAATGACTTGATTGAGAATTCCTTGAGGGAAAGTACATTTGTATCTCCTGCATACAACCTTATTGGAGTGCTAAAACTGAGCAGCGGAGCATAAATCCTTATTGACTGTAAAAAACCATAGTAGGCAGTGTCATTGGGACAAGGGCAACTTAAATTACAACTTGCTAAAGCAACAACAAAAATATATGGTAGTTATTTTTTCAAGTTGCCTATGCCTGCGAACTACAATTGTACATTCAAAAGCCAGGAGGCATTCTGAAAAGAATGCTGGGAACTTCTACTGTCTGCACTGGTGCTGCCCTCCAGATGCCTGCCAGTGGCTGTGGCTGTTCACCTGCAGTTACAATCATTTGAGAGGAGTGCTAACTAGAAATCCTTGCTGCCACCTGGCACTGAATTCCCTCTAGGCTTTTCATGTTTTGGAAAATTTCTGTAGGTCAGCAGATGTAGCAGTGCTCTTACTCCCAAGAAAGTAGTACCCCATTTTCAGAATGTCATTACCATGGCAGAAAATCATAAAATTAGGATACGCAAGTATCTATCCTGCCACCTAATGCGAAGCAAAATTGTTCTCTACAGCATAGTCTCAAATGCTTTGGTGCTAATTTTAAATGATTCAGTTTCTACAGTTTTTTTTTTTCTCTTTTTTAGTGCCTGTTATGGCACCCAGTGATATAAAGTCTGCAACTTTGCTTTCTCTGTTGTTTACTGGAGAGGACATGGCATATCCAAGTCTGAATACCCTCATTTACATAGGTATAGGCTCCCAGGAAGGTGTGGGCACTCAATCCTTGCCAGCATTCCCTTAAAAAAAGACGTGTGTATTGTAGTAGAAGGAAGGAAGGAAAGGAGGGAGGGAGGGAGGGAAAACGGGATGAATGTTGTAAAGTGATTCTAATTGGAACTATTGGAGTAGGTTTCTGTCCCCATGATGATACAATATTCTAAACTGTCTAGGAATTGTGTGCATATTTAAGGCATTGCGTTATTCCTTGCTGTTACTATTTCACTTAACAGATCATCATAGGACTTCACTACGTCATTCTCCTAGGATGAATACTCAGCATTTTTGGGCGCAGCTTAATTTTTTGAATCCATTTTAGTTACCAATATATTTCTCACTTGCTTAGGGAAGTGTTGGAAAACACTAGTCAGTGCTGATTTGTGGTTATTTGATATAAATAATAGAAGAACTAGGCAGATTATATAAATGTAAGTATGTTCAAAATAATTTCAGTGTTAAAATGCAACTGTTTTCTACTTACAGCACTAGATTCTAGAGATACAAAATGTATAACACATGATCTTAATCCTTATACTGTTCCCAGAGCACAGAAAATAAAAAAAAATTGCTGCCTGTAATACAAGGAGATTATCAGCAATTGACTAAAAGGCACTTGTGATAAGAAATTGACTACCACTGCTCCTGTGAAGAGCTAAGATTAGGGGGTTTCAAATCAAAAAAGAACTGAGAGGATGATTAACTTTGCTAAGGTCAGAAGAAGGGGTGAGCTTTTGCTGCTGTGTCTCCTCCCCAGTGGGTTACAACTGGTAGATACGCAAATTAGCATTTACAACAGCATGCTTCCTGGGCCATGTTTCTGTGAGAGGTGCTGATTTTTTCTTCCTGCTCTTATATATTTTTCTCTATGTGGGGCTCATTACCCTTTCATTGGAGGTACTCATATCATCAAGATCCTGGATGATTTTGTTTTAGTTGTTAATTAAAGATTTTTTTTTGGAGAGAAGAATCACACATGTTAAGAAAGAACTCTATCACAAAGTAACAGACATAGTTTATTTTCATTTAAAAAAAAAGCCTTTAGAAAGTTTAGCTAAGCAGATTGTGTGTGGACAATGACAATCCAGTAAAGTCCTAGGCTTTTGAACTGCCTCTCCCACCCAATCTACAGAGTCAGGTGGCAGTACCCTAACTGTACCAGGGTCTTTGACCAGTTCTCCTTGCCATATGCTTGGTTTCTCCTGTCTGCCTCAGGGCACAGTTAATTTCAACTGCCCTGCACACTTTTTCAAGGCCTTCTATGTGCTGTCTCTTTATTACAATACTTTGTAAACATATTATTTCCCTCGATATAAAAGCTTTTTTTCTTCCATCCTTTGGGGAACAGATGTTCATCTTTAGCACACTCTTTTGTATGCCATTTTTATTGATTGGCTTTGGAAACATGGCAGAATATTTACTTGTGTGGGAAAAATATCTGTCCTTCAGTCTTTCTAGGGATGGGTAGGAGTTCTATGAGAGCTTGTATATGATAAGTGAAATATTTCTTCAAAACAAAATATGGTTATTTATTTTGAGGTTAGAACCATTGCTATGAAAGGAAGCTATCAATATACCTAAGCATAAATAGTAGAAAGCTTGCTTTGTTACTTTCTATTTTGTTTTCCTATATGACATTTGGTTAATCTTCAGTTATAGACTAGGTGATTTTTTCATTCAGGGTTTGGAAAAATTACAATTGATGATTTTCAAATCCTGGTTGCCTTGAGTGCCCTTTGCTTTTTTTTTTCCCCTCCATAGTCTGAAATGTCTATTCCAGTGAGCATTTGGCCAAAGCCTGAAATACATACAACACAGATCAAACCAGTCTGCCATTATTTTCTTCCTCAAAAACTTCACTGGCCAAAATCAACTAGAACAGTTCATAGAATATGTAGTCCATACAAGGTAGAGAACAACATACTATAGGAAGACCTCAGAGGTATGACAAATGTTCTATGATTTTAAAACATTTATCACTATTGAGATAGGACAATTGTTTCAGGTAATCAACATAATCATATACACATTCAAGAAAAAAGTAGCAAAGTGAATTTATGGAGTGAGGTAATTTGGAGTGACAGGGTTCAGAACATGCTATGCCAAAATATGGCACTTTGGCATTTGGGAAAACAGCAGAAGCTCAAGGTCACTCTCACCCTCTCCCTGCCCTTGTCCTCTGAAACAGGTTATAAGATCTCATGAGAGTGTGCCCTCCCTGTACCCAGAGGAAAGGAACATTCTTATATCCGAAGACAAAGGGCAACAGAGAAGAATCTGAAAAAACAACCCTTGCTGTTTCCTCCAGTTTATTATTGTGCTCTTTTTCCAATCATATTTCTCCTTGACTGTCCACTTTTCATCAAATCTAGCATAAAAATATACAAGTTTAACTGTTTCTTCAGGTCTTCATTTCCTTATGAAGTCTCCTGTATCCCATAAAACTTATATTAAATACATTTGTATGTTTCTCTTTTGTTCATTTGTATTTTGCCAAGAACCTAGGATGGGTAAGGAAAAGATGTTTTCCCTACCCTACACAAGGAAAAAAATCATTATAGATGATTTAGATCATTCGGGAAAGTTTTAAGAAAGATATGTTCTTCCATCAGGGTCTATAGTAGCACTGTTCAATAGGAATATAATTCAAGTCACAAATGTGAGCCACCTAGGTAATTTTAATTTTTCTAGTGGCCTCACTAAAAAAAAAAAACCAAGATACAGGTGAAATTGATCATAATAATATATTTTACTTAACCAAATGTACCCAATTATCATTTCAATATGTAATTTATTTAAAATTGTGATTTTTATATTCTTTTTCTTTGTCTCATGTATTCAAAATCTAGTATATAATTTGTACTTAGAGCATATCTCAATCTTGAACTAGCCACATTTGAAAGGCTCAATAATTGCCATGTGGATGCATAGGGACAATAGTCACATATTGGACAGTTCAGATCTTGAGCAGGCAAAATGACAGAATACAGTTTGGGAGAAGCAGAAGGAGGAAGGGTAGGAAGGCACTCTGAATGCTAGCATGGTATATATGATATTGAATGGATTCCTAAGATATAGGATACAAAACTCATGTTTGAAATATACACAGGTGGTTGTCAGAAAAGTTTGTAAGCTTTAGAACGAGTTAGCTCTAAAATCAAATATACTACATAAGTTAAAGTAATGTTTGGTGACAGAAACATAAAACTCTCAGGAGTTTAACACAATGAGACTTCTTGCTTAGGTTTCTTGTCCAACATGGGTCAGTAGTAAAAGTGTGTAGAAGGTGCTCTCTGTTTCATATTAGTCTTGAATTGATGGGGTCCTTGCCATCTTGAATATCACTGGTGATGCAGCAGCAGAAGAAAGTGGCACATGTCACTTCTGCTTCTTTCTCTTAACTGCAAGGAGTAAAGGTAATTATTCTGTGTACTCTAAAACAAAGGGAAAGTGTACATAAATAAGCATTAGAAGTCTCTTTCCCTATCAAAGCGTCAGGGTTCTTTATGACTGTAGGCAAATTATTTTCTGACCTTATGCTTTCTGTTCCATAAAACGATGAAAATAATTGCAGAGTAGGATAAGTGTAAGCAAAGCACCTAGCACAGTGTCTAATACATGTGCTCAAAAACTTGTTAGCTATTGTTTTTATGTTATAATTTAGAATTCTTCCCCATGTATATTAGTGGTTCATAACTAAACTAGAATAATGTGCCAAATAAGGTCTCAAGAAGGATCTGGGCCAGTTTGTTTTAACATTTTCATCAAATCTTCTAGAGCAAGTTAATTTTTATATAGAATTTTAAGACATAAAAAATTCTGGATTTTTATGTCTGGTTATCATATTCTGTTTAGTGTTACTGTTTTTATTTAATAATTTGCCTGCAATCTTCAACAACAACAGTTTATAAAGTTCCCAAGAACAAATATGTTGTCCTGTTATGTACACCTCAAGATCAAAGAAATTCATCTTTCTTTATTGAATTAAAACAACATTCTTGATTTGAAATACTAGGAGCCATAAAATAATGAAATATCCACATCAAAATTAGTTTTATCATACACATGGTCAAATTGATATATTTAGAGATGCATATCAAACTACATTCATGAAAGTGATGGAAAATTGATAAAACAAAAGTACAGCAGTGTCATAGAGTCCAGCATGCTGACTGTGTCTTGTGCTTTCACTAAAAATGCCAATATAACTTAGGAAAATTGAAATGCAGAGGCCAGAATTAATTATTTTATGTACTTTTTCAATAGTCATGAAAATTTATTTAATTTTTACCTATGTTTTGTAAAAGAGTTAAAAAGCTGGAGAATTTAGATAGGAGACACAAACACGGCAGAAAAGATGGCCCTGTCAAAGATTTTTAGAAACTAGGTAGGAGCAACTAAGTCTGTCAACCAACCAATCCACCTATCAATATCATATAATGAAATAAAAAGTATTATTATTTCCTTTTAACATAATGGGCAATTTAGCTTGTGAAAGAGAAGGCTAAATGATTACTTACCAGATATTTGCAAGTTTATAATTATGGATATAAGCACATTGCAGAAGAAAAGCAGAATAAGAAAGAACATAAAAGAAATGATTTGTTGATTATATCCTCTAAGGAAAATTAGCAAATTTATGAAATTATGGAATAAAAGAATATGGAGGGATAAAGACATTATAGCTGAAATTTCGGTTTTCATCTCTTAAAATGTTATCTCCTATCTTTTTGAAGTTCCATTGTGGATATTTGTGAGATGGGGTTTGAGCAGATGATTGCTTGAAGTGGATTCCAGCTCAAAAGTGATTCCTTCTGTAGCTGTTTAGTGCGTTCATAGGGGATTAAATTTTAGTTCCTAGGTCATTAGAAAACCATGTTTTGTGAGTGAACGAAGACAAACAGATATACACCCAATGCAATTACGAAAATAGTTCACAAATGTGTGACTTCTCACATAATAATTTCATTCAGGATATAAGATGTAAAAATTGATTAGCTCCCATTTCAACTGCAGACTTTCTATAAATATTTTACGTTTGCTGGTTTCATAGTTACCCAAAGTCAGTAGCAAAGAGTAGCTTTTCTCCAGCTACTTTTATAAGTGACTGACATACAGCAAGTAGGATCATTAGTAGTTTTGCTTTCAACTCTGAGCCTTGTTTATTTGCAGATATCTTTGAATCAGCAGGAACCAAACAAAACTAAGGTGCAAGAATTCCAAAGAGCTAAGATGAAGGAAAAGGGGAATTATCCAAACTTGCCACACATAGTGGGTATGGCACACAAGAGTGCCCATTGGGGTCAAAGTCGTGGCAGAGATGTTAACACCATACTCCAAAACCAACTGCCAGAGAAAAGGAGGAAAGGGGAAATAAATAGGGAAACAGAAGGACAAAGAGTCCGGAAAAAAGCAGAAGGACGTGTGAGGCATGGTTTGAGGTGAGCAGTCTACACTAACAATATGCTTGCTGGTATCAATCATTGACAACTTCTGTTTATATGATGTCAATACACGTTTTAGAGTTGGATGTGACAAACCTGACTAGACCTTTTCTAATAGTGAGTTTCATAACTTTATTATTATTGTTGTTGTTTGCTTGCTTTAGCACCAGAATAATTCTGTAATATCAAAGATTTTGTAGAACACCTATAAGGATATAAGAATTGGACTGTTTAGGTTGAAGTAGGAGTGGTTTATTTACCTTCTTAACCAGTTTATACCACTCTTCTTTGGAGAAAACTCTATTTTGTAATATGACTATACTATATTTTGGAAAGTGAATACATTGATTCTGTTTAAGGAAAGAATTAGTCACCACTTTCCCCAAAACATTAATTTTGGCAAATCTCTGCTTGAGTACAAATAGCATTAATTCTTCATATTGTTGTTAAAATTCTGTTACTATATTCTCTTATTTTTCCTAATGTATATTCTTTCATAGAATCCCCCAACTTCCTATGGTCACAATCAACAAACTTAAATATATTTTGAACAGGAAACATCTTCCCAAGACTATTAGTTCTGGCTGAAGAAGCTGCTTCGTTTGAAGTTGCCTGCCTCCTGCCACTTCAAATAATAATCAACTATCAAAAGATGCCCTCCAGGAATGTCACAGAGATGAACAGCAGCAAGACATAAAGAAAGCTTTCAGTACCCTTGGAATAGACCTGAATTTTCCTCATAGACTGATGACTCATTACCATTACAGATTTGAATAAATCATGAATTCTACTTCTCTAGATGAAGGTTGTTGCTATGCCTGCAGAGCCCATAATCAAGGTAGTTTTCTAGATAATACAGGAAAGAGAAAAAAATACTACTTTGGCTTCAATTAGCAAGATATTTAAAGTGTATGCTTGGAAGGATTTTTTGCTTAAAATATCAACGTAACAGCGTCCATGCTCTTTTTTGTTTGGTGTGTGGAAAAAGAAACAATTTTCAAGAAAAGGTATTGTTTTCCTCGGTGGACTTGCAAAAGACACATCAGAGTAGCTTCTGGGTATGTTATAGAAATGCATAAGAACTATAAAAAATAATTGAAACTTACAGAGTGATTTTCAGAGTTTTATTCATTGCTGAATTTTGCAAACTTGGTATTTGCTCTACTTGAACTTAAAGAACTAAACAATTTTCCCAGGATTTCTCAAGGTCATCTTTGTTTCCAAAGATCTTTCAACCACAATCTAAGGGAAAAATAATAATAAGCTTTTAATGATTTGTTTAGTCTAGTTTTTCTTAACCTGGCTATACATTAGAATCACCTGGGGAGTTTTAAAAACTAATGCTGCCTAGGCCCCACCTGCAGAGAATTTGATTTAAGAAGGCCCAGGCATTAGTATTTTTAAAAAATCCCCAGGTAAGCCTAAAGCACAGCCAGGATTAAGAACCATTTAGCTAGTGAACATCCTGGAAGATTTTCACTCATTGCTTGAGCATGAAATTCAACCTATTACACTTGTCATTTTGGGACTAAATTAATATCATAAATTAATATGTATCAAGTACATCTGAATTTAGAAAGCCTCAGGAAGTAAACTTTGGCTTTGTAGACACTGGCGGTGAATCCTTCTTTATGCCAGTCCCTGCCTTCCCCAACTTTCTATCTGAAGTCATTACATTCCTCTACTTTGAGACTTAACATTACAAAAAATGCTGTTTTGGGAAATATATCAGCCATCAACTCTCATCATGCATAGGCATGGAATTAGTCTTATTGATGTTGACCTAATACATTGCCTCTGAACTTAAAAAAAATTTTCTTTTAAATTATACGTGGCACACAATAGTTGTATATATTTATAGGGTACATGTGATGTTTTGATACAGACATACAATGTGCAATAATTAAATCAGGGTAACTGGGGTATCCATCACTTCAAGCATTTATCATTTCTTTGTGTTAGAAACATTCTAATTCCACTCTTTTAGTTATTTTAAAGTATACCCTAACATATTGTCTACTATAGTCACTTTATCTCCATTAGAATATGACACTTTCCTTACATAACGCTTCCCTCACCCCATTTATCTCCTACTAGCTCCATACAAAGGATCCTTCATCTCATCACCATTGTTTCTAGTTAGTGCCTTGTTAGTGAACAGATCCCCCAGAACTGATTTCACAGAGTCCACATTGCCTGCTGCACCAGCTCTTGCTATCATGGTTCCTATCTGGGTTCCCACTGTCTGAAGGACACCTGAGACAACCATGCCTCTGGGACAGTTATTAATAACTTGAACTTTCTAGAGGTTCCTTAGCTGAGTTATTTTTTCCTCCAGGCTTTGATTTACCATCTTGGCTTTCTCGCTTCCCACATTGCTGTGTTTTGCTGAGATGCTATTTTACCTTATACTTTATCATAAATCTAAAGTTCTATAATATTGGTTTTCAAGACTTGTAGTTACCCTTTTTTTCTCAGTTTTACAAATCTATGTATTCATTTATTTGCCTACTATCCACTTGCTGTAGATTTCAAAATGTACCATATGAACTGACAACCTGTAATTTTAGAATCTTAAGAAAAATGAGGTTTCCAAACAAAAGAAAAAGCCTACCAAAGACAACACTCTGGAGATCACACATGGCTAATCATTAAGTCTTAGCCTGGGGCATTCCAAATGCCTTTCAGCAATTTGTTTTTTTCCTGTATAAACTGAATAGAACTTGCAAAATATTTTGCTTCTAAATTATATACTAGATCCAATTATGTAATATTTATATCATTGGGCTCTAAATGGGAATTCAAGGAAAGCAAAGCAAAGACATGAATCCTAGTATGTGGCTCTACTTCCAAATTTTGAAAAATACATTGTTTTGATACATTATAAAATTAATTTAAGTTCATTTGTTGTTACAAAAATGTTAAAGTAGAAAGTTAAAAATATTTTCTATGGGTAAAAATGTATCAAAAACCCCAGAATTATCAAGGTAAGTCAATGGATTTCAATAAGAATATGACACTCAACATTGTAATGATGGTCTACCATGAACTCTATACATTTAATTTGATATGTAATAGTTTTATCTTATGATGACCATGACTCTCTTTTTCCCTGGAGTTCAATATTCCACTCTTCTTTCAAAATAAATGCCTTATACATATGTATTCAAATGACAGATTGTTGCTGCCTAAAGTTCTATCTTCTAGATATATCTAAACTATAAATCCTTCACATCATGCATAATATTATGGTGTCAAAATGACTCAGCATAAGGCAAACAACACTGCAAAAATTAACCAACTGTGAATAAAAAGAAATAGAGAAGGTGTAAGTTTTCATTAATCTCTATGCATAGGGAATTCTAGTTTAATGTGATATATTGAATGTAACACTTGACCTCCACTGTCTCCTGTAAACTCACTGAAATGATAATAAAAGATTCAAAAATAGACAAATCCACAAAGCAAAAGAGAATAGGAGAGAAGATGACAGCAGATGAGAAATGTCAACCAAATTTTGAAAGATGAAAAACAGATTTACAGTGTAACTAACTCAGCAGATGGGGAAAATCTGAAAGCTAAGTGCCTGTAGGCTGGTGAATGTCTAGAAGCTGGCACAGAATACTTCAGAATGCAGAGGTGAAGAATAGCCTAACCAGTTGAATGCCCATATTCATTTTGTGTGGAGAGCATATTTCCCACCCAAAACTCTAAACACACCTGCAGGTTTGTTTTCTGCAGAGGTTGAGTCAGAGGGTCTCTGAACACAAGTGCATTGGGGACAGTTAAGGAAAGCTGCATCCTAATCAGTTTTGTCCCAGTCACTTTTCCACATCTGACTCCTAGAAAACTAGTGCACAGGCTTATATACAAAATGAAGAAGTGTAAAAAAAGATTTCTCTCAAACAGCACAGAACTGCAACTGCTGAAAATGGTTCATCAACAAAATGGTTAGGTCTCTCTGCTTGATCTCTAGCAGATTAATGGTCCCTAAAGATGTCCAGTTCCTTATCCCTGGATACTGTTATTGTTACCTTCTGTGACAAAACGGACTTTGCAGATTTAATTAATTGTGATAAGGAAAGTAGCATGTATTATCCAGGTGGGCCCAATCTAATCACATGACATGTGTCCTCAAGGGCAGATAACCTTTCCTGGCTGTAATCAGTGGGAGATATGACTCTGGCAAATGGTGAGAATGAACTTAATCTATGCATGGTTGCTAGATTTGAAGATGGAAAAAGAGGGCCCAAAGCCAGAGAATGTGGATGGCCTCTTTCTAGAAGGCAGAAAACAGGAGCAAATGGATTCTCCCCTAGCACCTTCAGAAGATATCATAGCCCGCCAACACCCTGATTTTAGGCCAGTGAGACCTGTGCTGAATTTTTCACCACTAGAATTGTAGGATAATAAATTTTTGTTGTTTAAGCCACTAAGTTTGCGACAATTTTATGGCAGCAATAGGAGACTAATACATCTCCCTTCACAATCCATCACAATCCATCACAAGCCTTGCACATGCCCAGACCTTTCAGTAGGCTCTTTTATTTTTATTTCAGAATATTATGGGGGTACAAATGCTTTGATCACATAAATTGCCTTTGCACCACCTGCGTCAAAGCTACTAGCATGCCCATCCGCCAGACAGAACACACCGCACCTGTTAGGTGTCACTTTACCCATACCCTCCTCCCCTCCTCCCACCTGCCCGACACCCAGTGAATGTTACTTCCACATGTGCACATAAGTGTTGATCGATTCGTACCGATTTAAGATGAGTACATGTGGTGTTCGTTTTTCCATTCTTGTGATACTTCACTTAGAAGAATGGGCTCCAGCTTCATCGAGGATAATACAAGAGGCATTATTAGTTCACCAGTTTTTTTATGGCTGAATAGTACTCTATGGTATACGTATACCACATTTCAGTAGGCTCTTTGTTTCTCACCCAAAAACTTAAAAGAAAGCTCTGGATCACTAGGCATTTAAGGATAACTTTTGACATGAAAGACAGAAAGAAAAATGAACAGAGGAAAGCCACATTGAGGAAACCAAAACAAAGCAGAAAGTAGAGCAAAACCTAAAGAAAAAAGAACTATTATTACTGTACTCAGATAGGGGACTATTTTGCATCCATGTTATAAAAACAGAATGTTTAAACCAAATAAAAGTTATATTCAAAAACCATAAATTTTTAAGACTTCTTAAAAATTAATACTTGAGAACTGGGAGATATATATATATTATATGTATGTATGTATATATATGTGTGTATGTATATATACACACACACAATATTTACATGTGATAAAGTTGAAGGAATCTCCCAGAAAGCAGAAGGGAAGTCCAAGGAATTGAACATGGAAAAGACAAGTAGAGGATAAATCCAGGAGCTCCATTTTTCTCCTATCCAGTATCCTATTCTGTAAGACAAGCTCCAGAAAAATTAGAGAAAATAAGATGAAGAAATTATTAAAGAAATATTAAATAGAAAAGAACATTACTTTCTAGATTGAAAGGACTTATTGAGAGCCCAGCAGCATAATTAATGAAAAAGGTCCACCCATTATCAAGACACATCATCAAGAAATTTCCAAATAATTGATGATAAAAAGGTGATTTTGAGGACAACCATAGGAATGAAAAAAAAATTATACACTAACTTAAACATATAGGATTAAACTTCTAAATAGCAAAAATCTTTAAGATATTGGAACACTGTTTTCAAAATTCGGAGGTAATATGATTCCCATACTAGTATAGTACACCAAGTTAAACTTTCAACCATATGTGAAGCTAAAATTAAAAACAATTTAGGTATATGTATTTTTAAAAAGTTATCCTATTCATCTTTTCTTAAGAAGAAACCATGTAATATGCTCTATATAAAAATATAGTAAAATAATATAGTATAGTAACAATACGGAAGGGTGAAAGTCATCCCAGGGTGACAGCTGTGCAGCAGGCCTAGAAAGTAACTTATCCAGATAGGAGAAAGATGAAAAATTCTCCAGAAGGGATACAGCCAAGACAATAAGAAATCTTATAGATTATGCAATATTTTTTAACGTATTGAACACAGATTAATACTTCTTTTGTAGAGTTTTTGGCTGAATACAGATAGTGACAAAGAAAATGAAGTAAATAAGAATGGCAATTATTGCCTCCGGGGTCAAAAGAAAATTGTTCGAAAAAGCAAATATAATCATAGTGCATTGCATGACTTAGTGCTGAATAATATTAATATTGTGCTAACAATGCAAACACTAAATATAGCTTTAAATAAAATTGTTATAATTACATAAGGAGCTTAGGAGGAGGGGGAGTTTGTACAGGTATATAAGGATGCACTTGCATACAAAGTGCATGAGTGTTTGCTGCGTAGTAGGAGAAGGTGGGTTCAAGAAATAAATCCATACCTACTATAGAAGGAAATTAGTAGATACTATACTTTAAAAAAAAATGGCAGAATAAGTATACTACTTAGAAATCTGCAAATAAATTTTATAAATTAAAAAAGCACAGAAAAGTTAAAAGTAGTTCTGAATTTCCCACGGGGCACTGGACACAGAAAAGGAGGGTTGATCAGAATACTGCTTTTTCCCCTTTAGGCTTATTAAAATGTTTGGATTTTATTACCCTATAAAACAAACAATGCATAAAAAATGTTCTGCATGAAAAAATATGGTAAAGATAATCATGTATAATCATGATATGATTGTCCACTGAAAAGCCACTATAATATAGTATATTTCAATATCAAGTAATTATAACTGAAATAAGAATTTAGCAACTAGAAACAGCTTTATAATCTACACATAGGTTATGAAATAATCAAATAGATAATATTAAACTGTTCCCTCTCACCTGCCAATGTGATTCTCTAAGCATCTTCTGATAATAAATTAATATTGACTTTCAGATTTAATGACTTCATTACAATAGTCATTAATGTAATACTGAAATTCAGAGTGAAAATATAAACTTGATTTAAGTAAGATATCTAAATTATACAGTTAACCAATTATTGCTCCAGAAAGTAGACTCATGCAGGTAGAGTCTGTTGCCATTCTTCTTTTTTGTAATAAATAGTTCACATCTCTACTTAATGTATTTAATCATGTTTTATTGGTCTGACAAATATGGAGCTTTAACTGGACTTTTTTATTATTCTAAAATTTTTACAAGCAGCATAATAAGGATTTTATTCACATTATAATTAAGGTATCCCATTACTGTATCCCAAGATTTTTCTATACATACAACCTCCTAATTTACATAAGTTAAGAGATGTGATGTTTCAAGCCTGTATTTCACTGAAAACAACATCCACAGGTGCCTTTTTCTAAGTAATTTGCTGACTACAAGTCATTTCTCAATGTAAACTGTGAGAAATAACGCCTAAGTAAAGAGGAGTTTAACACTTACTGACATTCTACATTCTGTCACTGGATTGCTGTGTGTACATCTTGGAGGTTCTTGAGACTCAAGATCCAGGCTTCTTTAGAAAAGTCCATAGCATAGGCCAGTACATTTAGATGACAATTTTTATTTTAATTTCAGAATATTACAGGGATACTAATGTCTTGGTTACATAATTTGCCTTTGTACAGTTTGAGTCAAAGCTATGAGTGTGGCCGTCAGCCAGATAGTGTGCATTGTATCCATTAGGTATGAATTTCCCCATCCCCTACTCCTCCCTCCCACCTGCTTGATTTCCATTAAGTTTTACTTCCATATGTGCGTGTAAGTGTTGATCCATTAGTTCCAATTTAGTTTTGAGTATATGTGGTGTTTGCTGTTACATTCTTGTGATACTTCACTTAGAAGAATGGTCTCCAGTTCCATCCAGGCTGCTATAAAAGGTATCAGTTCACCATCATTTTTATGGCTGAGTAGTACTCCATGGCATACATATACCACGTTTTATTAATCCTTTCATGTATTGATGGGCAATTGGGCTGTTTCCACATCTTTGTAATTCTGAATTGTGCTGCTATGAACATTCAAATGCAAGTGTCTTTTTTTATAAAATGTCTTTTTTTCCTTTGGCTAAATACCCAGTAGTGGGATTGTTGGATTAAATGGTAGGTCTACCTTTAGTTCTTTGAGGGATCTCCACACTACTGTCCACAGAGGTTGTTCTAGTTTACAGTCCCACCAACAGTGTATAAATGTTCCTATCTCTTTGCATCCACACCAGCATCTGTTGTTTTGGGACTTTTTGATAAAAGCCATTCCCACTGGAGTTAGGTAATATCTCATTGTGGTTTTGATTTGCATTTCCCTGATGATTAGTGATGTTGAGCATTTTTTCATATGTTTATTTGCCATTAGTCTATCTTCTTTTGAATAGCTTCTGTTCATGTCCTTTGCCCACTTTTTAATGGGTTTGTTTGATTTTTTTTTTTTGGTGATTTGCTTGAGTTCTTTGTAGATTATTGTTATAAGCCCTTTATTGGACGTATAGGTTGTGAATATTTTCTCCATTCTATAGGTTGTCTATTTGCTCTATTGATTATTTCCTTGGTGGTGCAGAAGCTTTTTAATTTAATCATTTATTTATTTTTGTTGTTGTTGTGATTGCCTTTGGGATCTTCTTCATAAATTCTTTGCCTACGCTTATATCTATAAGAGTTTTTCCAACTTCTTCTTCTAGAATTCTTATCATTTCATGCCTTAGGTTTAAGTCTGTTATCCATTGTCAATTAATTTTTGTGAATGGTGAGAAGTGTGGATCGTATTTCAGTCTTCTACATGTGGCTATCCAATTTTCCCAGTACCCAGTACCATTTGTTGAACAGGGATTCTTTTCCCCAGTGTATGTTTTTGTCTGCTATATCAAAGATTAGACAGCAATATGATGATGGATTTATATCTGGATCTCTGTTCTGATCTATTGGTCTAGGTCTCTGTTCTTGTGCCAGTACCATGCTGTTTGGGTTACTACAGACTTGTAGTATAGCTTGAAGCCTGGTAATGTGATGCCACCTGATTTGTTCATTTTGATCAAAGTTGCTTTGGCTATACTGGGTCTTTTCTGGTCCCATATGAAGCATAGAATTCCACTGATGAGACATAGGCTGGCTGAGTAGGTAAAAAAAATACAAGCCAAGTATCTGCTACATCCAGGAAACACATCTAACCTATAAGGACTCATTCAGACTCAAGGTGAAGGGATGGAAAACAATATTCCATGCAAATGGAAACCAAAAGAAAGCTGGTGTAGCAGTTCTCATATCAGATAACATAGGCTTCAAATCAACAAAAGTAAAGAAAGAGAAAGATGATCATTATATAATGATGAAGGGAGCAATTAAACAAGAAGACATAACAATTTTAAATATTTATGCACCTAACACAGGTACACCCAGATTCATATAACAAATCCTACTTGATCTAAACAAAATGACAAATAGTAGCACAGTAATAGCTGGGGACTTCACCACCCCTCTGACGGAACAAGACAGATCCTCCAAACAGAAAACAAGCAAAGAAACAATGGACTTTAATACACTCTCAGAACAATTGGGCCTAACAGACATTTACAGAACCTTTTACACAAAAACTACTGAATATACATTCTTCTCATCAGCTCATGGAACATTCTCTAAGATTGATCACATCCTAGACCACAAAACATGTCTCAACAAATTTAAAGAAATAGAAATTATACCATACATCTTCTCAGACCATGGTGGAATAAAATTAGAAATCAACTCCAACAGAGACATGCATCTCTACACAAAGTCATGGAAACTATACAACCTACTACTGAATGATAGCTGGGTCAAGGAGGAAATTAAGATGGAAATCAAAAGATTCTTTGAACTAAATGATAAAGGGGACACAAGTTATCACAATCTGTGGGATACAGCTAAAGCAGTCCTGAGAGGAAAGTTCATAGACATAAATGCCTACATCCAAAAGACAGAAAGATCACAAATCAACAATCTAATGAATTGTCTCAAGGAATTGGAAAAGGCAGAGCAAACCAATCCCAAACCCAGCAGAAGAAAAGAAATAACTAAAGTCAGAGTAGAACTAAATGAAATTGATTCCAAAAGAATAATATAGAAGATTAATAAAACAAAAAGTTGATTCTTTAATAAGATAAACAAATTGACAGATCTCTTACTAGATTATCCAGAAACAGAAAGGGAAGGACTCTAATAAACTCATTCAGAAATGAAAAAGGAGATATTACAACTGATACCACTGAAATACAAAATATCATCTCTGAATACTATAAAAACCTCTATGCAGATAATTATTTCTTGATTAAGCCAGTGTCAGTATTTAAACAAGTCCTGTCCTTGAACATTAATATATGTTTGAAATCTATCTTCCTGGTTCACAGATTATTTGTTTCTAAATGTGACTATCTACTTCACAAAATCTAGAAGGGATTTTAGTGTGAGTCTTAAATAAGTTATTCTGTATATTTCTACAGTGAATTTCCACTTTAGAAGGTATAGATCCCCCTTGTCCAGGGGCCACAATGATCTCCTTGGTACTTTTCAATTCTGGTATATGTGCTGCCAAAGTCAGCAAAGATTTTCATTTGTTAAAAAAACAGCAACACAAAAACAACAACAAAAAAAACCAGTCAGCCAGAAGGGTCACCTTCCATAGCTCCATTTTATATATCCAACGTAAACATTCTCAGACAATGAGCAAACCATTTGATTCCATAAAGAATTTTATAGTATATTAAATTAGGAATTATATTATGTTTATAGAGACTATTATTTAAGAAGTTGATTTGTGCACTCCAGAAAGGTCAACTGTCTTCCTCAAGTTATCAGAGGCAGAATCTGAATCTAGGTCAGGATACACCAAAGCCTTTAGAGTGGTTTATGCCTTAAACAGCATTGAGAATGCCACTGGATTCAGCAAGAGATCTTTCTGGACATCAGCCAGGCCACAATTTTTCCTTCTCTTGAAGAGAAATAGGAGTGATAAACTGTCTGTACTGAGAATGTTCCAGCCCAGGGGATATTTGATCTAGGCTGTTTAAGAAAAAATGGTAATGGAAATATTTTCTTCTACTCAACATTACTCTCCAACTAAAATTTTGTTTGCCTTCTACTTTTGTGTTTATTTTGAAGACTAAAAAAGTCATTCTTTTCAATGTTTCAAAAAAAAGGAAAAAGTAATAATTGGATGTCATCACTGTCATATATCTCTGTCTCCAAGATTACAGAGGAGGACAGGAAACTGCCCCTTTTGAAGCAGTTGCCACATAGTGACCATTAAGCCTAACTTTGGCAAACCTCTTTGCCAACCCCTTGAGTTTTGGAAGAATTCCAAAAAAGGCACTTGAAAAAAAGCTTTCAAATTATTTCTATTTATTAGTGTTCTGAAATTTCATCTCAGTGCTTTGAAAAACTAAGGAATTAATTAATAGGAGGATTTGTAAAAAGGAAGGAGCCCTCCCTAATTTTGGCAAGGTCTCAAAACTGCATAGATTAGTGTGTTAAGAAGTACAGCAGGGGTCTAAGAAAATTAAGTTCGTTTAAACCATTACAAGTTATTATAGCATAAGTAATGTGGCCAAGTGTAGGCTTCCCATTAAGGCTGACACATAGGGCTGTGCCAATTGTGCCATGAACAAAGATGCCTGGCTGAGAGCCTGCAGGTGGGGGCAGAAATCTGTCCCTCACTAAGCTCACTCCACTTTGGACTCTAAAACAGATTGCATCCTCAGGGAAGATAGATGCCTTTTTCGACTTGATCTACCCAGTTAGGATGCCTTTTGGCAATGCACATAAAGACTTTGTATATGCTAGCAGTAAATCCTGCTTTAAATTTGGAGGAATATGACAATAAATAAAAATCAGAAATGAAGGAGGAATAGCCAATCAGGCTGCCAACATATCTATAGAATTTGGCTCTGGCTTACTTTGGGAGAACATAACTCCCATAAAAATTAGCAGTGGCAGTGGTTGAAAGTGTGAATCTTGGGAAAGAGTGGCTAGGGTGGGAGTTTGTCTGTAGTTACGCGACACAAAAAGGGCTAATGGCAAAGTTAGGGAACCTGTGTGTGAGTGGAAATGTGGCCCTTCCCTACCCCAGCTCTGTGCCGGTTCCACTGCCCTCTGGATTGGTCACCCTTCGTGCCTGAGTAAATAGCCATTTCTCCGTTCTTGTCTTCTATACTTCCTTTAAACTACAATGCCTGTGACTTGCAATTATCAGGCTATTTGATAGTTAAAATAAAGTTTACAATTTATTCAATTATGCATAATACAGATATATTTATGCATACATATACTCCTGAATGTGCACTCCACAAATATATGTCATATATATGTACACCTGTATACATGTGCATGTTTATGTTTATATGTATATATGTTCATGTGTGTATGCATATATGTATGTATGTGTTAAGGATAGATGGATAGATAGATGGGGGTGTGTGTGTGTTTAAGCTTCTTCTTTTGGTCCAAGCTGCAAGACTAATGTTAGAGGAAATCACTCTATAGTAATATCCTTTTGGTATGCCAGTTGAATACAAGAGTTGTCCTTGGATATAAAATTTACCAAATTGTGGTTTAAGGTGGAAAACTGTAGAGCAAAACTCCAATATGTTGATGTATATTTATATAGGACCAAAATGTTTGTATTAGAAGATATTTATGAGGGGACAGATGATTTCCTCAGCAATGGAGAGGAAATTTAGTGTCTAAAATAAAATATGTATCCTAGTAAAGATTCTACCTTAATCTTCTGTGGGAATTAATTACAGGTAATTACAATTACAGTAGACAAATAAAAGCAAATACTTGAGCTAACACTATAGATTGGGGTCCATGTCTGTTCAAAGTCCCAAACTGGAGTCTCTTCTACTCTACCAAGGCTAATCCTATAGTAGATGAAATATTAGAAGAACAAGGAATCCAACATATATAAGATATCAGGCTGAAGTGTAATTCAATTTTATCAAAAGACATTGCTCATTGCTTCTAATTGTGATTCTTTGAATGTAGTTTCTATATGATTTGGTGAAATATCTATTGTAATATAAACTAGCTTATTAATATAAAATATAATATACAATATAAAGCAAAACTAGTTTATTTTAATCGGCAGGAAATTATATATTTACATTTTAACCTGAGGAAGACATGATTTAAATATCCCAGTAACACAAATTTGTTCTATGAAAAATAATGTGATTTATTAAACATATTTAGAAACTTTCTAGAAGAACCAAACACATGTCTAAATATAGAAAATCATACCCAATCATGCATAAGTGAAATCTGCTACAATCATTCGTGAATGTTAAATGTCAACCATGATGTATATTTATACAGAAGAGGAAGAAAAGGTGGAACAGTGGCATTATGGATCAAAGTTTTTCAAAGTGACATTGATGTGTTTTGACAGAAGGGAGAAAAGTAAAATACTTTAAGCAAGATTAAAAAGTAAAAAAAAGAAGGAATTTGCACCAATTCTATAGGCAACAGCCTGAAGGTCAGTACAGTTATTCATTCATGAGTAAGAATTATTTGTCAATTATGTAGAGCATTGCTTTCCAACCAGGGTGCCAAGGGACCCACGGGTGGCCCTGGAGGGAGAGTACTGTTTCCAAAAAACCACCAGTCAGTTGTTTTAGCTAATCATGTAAAACAGAAATGACTAATTTTTGACAATGCAGTGGACACAATTTCTATTCACAGCTATCCCTTGGGTTGAATCTAATTTGAAGGTGGATGCAATTTCACCCTTTTTAATTAATCAAGAATGTTAATAAATTTATAAAATGGGAGAATATAAATAAATACTATAGACAAAGATGACTTAAAGTTTTAGGAGTGAACTATAATAATTATGACACTCATGACCCTCCATAGTTCTATGCATAGTTTTTTGATGATAAAGGCAATATTATCCCTAACAATATTTAACTGAGCCAAGAACAATATCAGAGAGAGAAGTTAAATATGTAAAATGCACATGACTTTTTGTATCCAGTGCTAGATAGAATTTGGACAAAGAAGATTTAGTGAATCAAAGTAAGTTACACTTACTTAGTAAACATACATTAGGTATTTAACAATATTAAAAGTTTTATCCATAAAAAAAAATTGAGTGCTTACTTTAAGCCAGATGCTGTTCAAAGAACTGTTTCTAAAATTAATCCATCCTCACAAAAATCCTCTCGGTTTAATCTATGGTATAGTGTAAGTACTATATTTACATATTTTGTAAATGAAGAAATACAAATTTAGTGAATTTCAATTACTTGCCATAAATTTCTTAGCAAGTAAGTAGCAGACATGGTATTTAAACTCTGACTTGACCTAAGCCAAAACCCATGATCTTATATGCTATAATATAGTATGGAAATACTGCTAGTACTATAACTTTTAAAAGCATAATTTAGAAAAAGGGCTGCAAATTGAGAATGAAAACTGCATCTACTCAAAAAGGAAATGTCTACACTATGAAACATGATAACTAAATTTAGAGTTAATCAATTAAAGATAATTAGAAAAGTAGTTTGCCCTCAAAATTAAGATCATTAGGATATCTTTTGGTTTAAGAAGGAACTCAGCTATTTTGGAAAAATTTAAAGTGGACAAATGCAACAGTAGAAAATCTTGTTTTAACAGTGCAAAATGTGGCTGGACAATTTAATTTATTTCCTTTCAACTTATTTTAGTTAGGAGACTTTACTTCAGTGTTGCGTTATGTTTGTTATCAGTGTCAATCTGAATAAATTTAGATCTCCTGACAACAGTGCAGATCATGCATCCTGTAATACTCAATAATAAAGTCATACCATGTTGCAAAACTCTCATATAGATGACTATGCGTATGTCCAAGCATATGACAGTAGTTCACTTGTCATCACATCAGATAACCTTTCCAATTCTAAAAGCAGCTATTATTACTCCCTAGCTTGCATCTTTATGTATCTCTCACAGTTAAGATGACACCAAAGACCTATAAATAATTTCTAAACGATTTGGATAAGTCTATCAACTCATCCAACTTCCATTGTACTCTAAAAATAACACCTTTGAGTCACATATCCAGAGCCATCAAGGAAAATGCAATCTCATCTTCCATGGTTATATAAGTTACTGCGAGTGTGTTGGTGTGGGAGGAAGGCAGGGTGAGAACATGAATTGCTTAAAATCATTCCCACCAAGGTGGTGTCAGAAGCAAGTGTCTTGTTGCTAAGAAGCAATGATAGACTCTCCTATCTGGTTATAAGAATGTAGCAGTGACCAAATGAAACAAGTCAGTTCTCCAAATGCTCTTCTTTTTTGTTAAACATACATTATGACAGATTTAGATACTGATGAGATCCCTAAGCTGTAAAACCATCAAGTATGCCATCAGTTTCTGCGGACCTCCTAGAAGCTTTATAGTCTTTTATTACCCAGGCAAAAGAAAGTGTTTCCTTACATTCATTCTTTGGACCAGTCAGGGTAAGCCACTACAGCTCTGACAAGGGACTCTGAGAGTGTAGCTGCTTATATTTCACAGAGCCTGCTGTATGATACATCACAATCAAAGCAGAGATTATCCAGCAACTCTTTTATTTAAGGCAAGTACTGTTTCTCTGTTTGCCTAACATGTTCTAGTTTCTGAGATGTGCCAGGGAATTTACACCTCATAGGAAAACTGGAATTAAAAACAGAACCCCATATTCCTAACAGGAAAATACCCCAGGACAACAATCAATGGGAAAACGCATCAGTTTGTGAATGGAATATTTCTTATTTGCGCCCATGCCATGGAGAAAAAAAACCTTTCTAATTTTGAGATATTGCCCTTGAAATATTTTAGCAATTTCTTCTTCAGAATGTACTCACTCTTAAGACTTCTTTAAAATCAGCACCTGTGGATGCTGTACATGCATGTCACTCAATGAAAACATGGTATAGATTATTTTGGGAAAACTCAATTCCCAGGTTTACAATCCCCCAAAGCATGTAGACGGCTAGAAGAGAATGGACTTAATTATATAATGGTAATCTCTATACTATGCAGATTCTGAAAGACATGCACAGTAGAGGACCATCATATTGATTTACTAGTAATAAACAATTTCTGTTAGTAATAAACAGTTCTAGCTAAGTCACAAAATTCATGAGATATGACACTATTGATCATAAACAGCAAGCATCCTATCTGTAAATAAGTTATTCTGTTCCTGTTTTCCTGTATTTATCAGTCAATGGGAAGGCAATATAATAGGGCAAAGAAACATATGTCAATGTGGTAGTCTGCGACTGGGAGCAAACAAGGAGATGTGAACAGGAAAGTTGAAATTTTAGATATCAAGAAAAAAAAAGAATCTGAAATATAAATCATATGGATAACTTTTTAAAAGTGATATGACATTTTAAATACTTTTGTACTTACGTAGTGATAAAATGAGTACTTCTACTCCCTAAGATGGCTCTTTGTGAGGGGGATGAATTTTCTCAGTCCACTGGAGCCTATTCCCAAGGAAAGGATCATATGTTAATTGCCTGGGGTTCATAATATAAGTACTCTGTCATGGATCTTTTGTATCACCCATAATATGCTCATATCCACATATTACATGTCAATTATGGCTAACTTCTGCTTCATCTCCTAGGATAATTCCTTGCTTCCTCATACACCCTACACTGATTCCCTTGCCCATATTTTATGACTCAACATGGTTGCACCATAGAATTTAGTATCTGCTATGGTTGGAATGTGTCTCCCAAAGTTCATGTATTAGAAATTTAATCCCTAATGAAACAGCATTGGAAGGTGGGGCCTAATGGGAAATGTTTAGGTCATGAGGGCTCCACTCTCATGAATGGATTAATGCTGCTATAAAAAAGGCTTGTGTTAGTGGGTTCCCTCTCCTCTGCTCTTCTGCACTGTGAGGACACGAAGTTCATCCTTCTTTTGCTCTTCTGCCTTCCACCATGTGGGGATACAGAAAGAAGGCTAATGTTCTTTATTTTATATAAGAATAGTCTTTCTAATAAACTCTTGTTTCCTTTCCCATCTTTAATTCTGGAGGGAAACCTACTATTACTCTCAGGGGACAAATCCTTCTGGTTTCTTAGGTTTGGGGAGACCTCGTTGTCTATTTATCTTCCCCAAAGAAAAGGCTATGTTCCACCAGACCACAAGAATAGATTCTGTCTTTCTTTTGGGTAATGAACACCACCCCTCCACCACCAACTATTTTGGATTAGTGCAGTGACAATAGTAGAGATGGGGTTTTTTTTTTGTTTTTGTTTGTTTATTTGTTAGAATTCCTGCGAGTATTATAACGCAGCGCAACATTGCAGGTCTAGGAGTTGAAAATTGAACTAATTCATCACCTGCAACACCCAAAACCAAGGAAGAGGGTGAAAAAAGAATAGAAAAGGCACGGTTTTACTCTTTTAGACTTTAGAAGATTTCTCACACAGATCCTCCCTTGAAGTTCTAAGGCTCTATTTTCCTAATTCTTATTTTAATTCTCTCTAGTTTATTCTATCTTTCTAGTTTTTGTTTTAGACTCCTTGCAAACTTGGCTTTAATCCCTCCTTTTGTACCTTCTCCATAGGAGTTCACATGTTAGTGGAGACCCAATCCTATCTTTTTTTTTTTTGTATATCATCGCGCCCGCTGATTTTAAACATTTACCTTCAGGTACGATCTATGTGGGTTTATTGTTATTTCTCAACACTTAATTTTCATCCTCCTCTCTTCAGGTTCGAGACATCAGATGTAATTCTCATCTACGCTCTTCCATAGGGAAGCTGTCCCTCATCCCAGCCCACAGCCTCTTCCAAGATTTTTTCTTCATCTTTGATTTTCTGAAATTTCAAGATAATATACTAGTGTAGGTGTTATTTGCATTTATCCCCGGTGCTGTTTCTCCAGCCTCAGTACCTGTGTTAAATTTTTTCTCCTTAATTTTGTGAAAATTCAATATTTAAGTTTCAATATATTGTTTTCTGTTTCTTTCCTCCTTTCGCATTTTTTATAGCTCGTCTGGTATACGACCTATTTAAAATTCATGTTATTTCAGTTCTTGATATTCTGTTCTGTGTTTTTCTGTCTTTTCATTTTGACTTTCAATTTTGGAGGATCTATTGAATTCTCAAATTCAAGTTCTTTTCCTTGCCTATCTGTAGTAATGCAATCTCAATTTAGAGATTCTTCATTTGGTTACGGTCTATGACTTGATCATTCTTTGGTTCTTCTAGAATTTCCATTTGCCTTACATTCCATTGTTCTTGAAGTGTCGTTCAAGTTTTCCATTAGAGCCCTTACATATTACTTATTGTTTAATTCCTTGTTTGTAATTTCAACATCCCTCATTGTAATTTTTGGTCTGATTCTGATGCCTGGTGTGTGTCTTCAAACTGTGTTTTTGTTTCTTTTTGCTTTTGTTTTTGCCTTTTAGTATATATTGTATTTTATTTATTTGTAGCTGAACATGATGTCCTAGGTAAAAGAAACTGCTATACATAGGCCTTTAGTATTATTGTGATAAGATGTGGGGTGAGGGAAGCACTCTATAGACACATGATTAGATTAGGCCTTACTCTTTTAGTGAGCTTTTGCCTCTGGATTGTGAACTCCACACCTGCTTCTCATTGTGCTCCCTCACCTTAGGTGGAACAGGATGGCTGCAGTGGACTGTAGTTGGGTCCCCTTCCCCCAGGAGAATTAGGCTCTGGTAAAACCCCAGTTGGTTAGGCTGTGGTTAGTTTCCCTGGAGGGCAGACCTTGTTAAGAAGAGCCAGAAATCTGACTCGGGTTGTGCAAAGGCAATATATGTAACCAAAGTGTTTGAACCCCCATAATATTCTGAAGTGAAATAAAAAAAATAAATAAAAATAAATTTAAAAATAAGAACAGAATGATCTGGCATATTTTAAAATAGTTTCTTTCCCCCTATCTCTGCAAGAAACAGGAGGGAATTTTTCTCAGATACTCACTTTGAGAACCTGGTAGAGCTCTAGGAGATAAGACTCACAAAACTGGGGCGGGGGGCAATGACTGGGTTCCCCTGGAGCCTTTTACTCTTAAACTTGTTCACCCTAAGCTTCCAGTAATTTGCAAACTACAATTCTGATTTCTCTACTCCAGCACTGGTTCACATGGAGGTTTTAGCTCATTGGTTTCCATTCTAGTAAGTTGTGAGTCTCTGTATTTGCCTGTTGGTCTCTCCAACTTTGGGGGCAGTGGTTTGCCCTACGACTTCATTTCTCTTAAGGATCTAAGAAGAGTTGTTTACTTTTTAGTTTGTTCATCTTTTTACTTGTTGTTAGGATGAAGTGCAGACTTCCAAGCTTCTTATGTGCCAGACTGAAAACTAAAAGTCCAAAATGTCTTTTTCAAAATCTAACATAGGGATGGAGTTTCAACATACTAATACTTATTAAGAGACAAATGTTTGCCAGACACTATTCTAAGCATCTGAGTATTTTAATAGGTAATTTTAATTAATTCTTACAACAATATGAGGTGTTATTAGCTTCATTTTACAGAGGAAGATATTAAAACTCAGAAAAGTTAAATATCTTGCCAACAGTTTCTCAGATATTAAATGGCAAAATCAGGATTTGAATCCTGGTCAACACAACACTAGTGCTGCGCTCCTAGCACTATGAGAAAGCAAGAGGGAGAGGATGAATGACAGGGAGGTAGGGAGCAAGTGGGAGGGGATCTAGATAGTGAGCAATAGTGAAATCTGAGGTAGAGAGGAAAAGGGAGAGGGAGACTACTTACAGATGCTCTTTTGTAATTTTTTTCCTTCCAGCTGTTGATTTAATTCTGTGAAGATAAAGATAAGATTATAATATTATAAAGGCCAAAATCATCTGAATGCATTTCAAATTGGTTTACAGTGCACATATTCTGATAGGGCTGAGTAAAATGTTGTCACCTGGTGAGAATCAACCTGTCATGGTTAGTTCTAGAGAGCTGGAAAACTTCGAAATGTTTTTCCTCACTACATGTGAGAGAACAAAGAGGCATTTCATATCTTGAATTAGACATGCTGTTGTCCCAGTGATATATAATCTTATCAACAGGAATGAGGATGAGAGTTGGTAGCTGTCCTCTATGGCTGGCTGGTTTAGCGTTGAACAGAGTTGGTGTTTTATCACCACTCTAAGAAGGTGTCATCATCCAGGTATATAAGAATTACTCAGGTAAACTTCAGTCCAGTTAAGGCCAGGAGGCTTGTGCATTCTGTAAATCAATGAGTGAGTCCTTACTATTCCTTCAGCTTCTGCAATGTGATCCTTGGTAAGCTGAAAAAAATTAAAAGCAATATACCTAGGTGAAATGAAAGGAGACAGTTGACTGATGATGGTGGCTCCAGTTCTCACCAATAAATTTTATCCTGAGTTATTTCATAATGCTTTTTCTCCCCATGTGTATTTATTGACAGTTACATACAGCCGTTGCTCTGGTTATCATCAAAGCATTGACTGCATTAAGAAACTATCTCAGACCAGCAGGGTTTCTAAAGGTTGAAAGAGGTCTATTTAAGAAAAAAAAACTATCATTTTTGAACTTAAACTTCTGCTGTCAAAGCATTGATAACTAGTAGGAATATACCTCACTTTTATTTCCATAAGGGCAGCAGTCAATATTATTCCAATAAAGAACCACTTATTTAGATAGAACATAGGATACCAAAGAAACAAAGAAATAGGAGTCACTATATAATTTATGTTTGGTTAAAGAATAAACAAACAATTCATTTGAGTAGAGTGGACCAACACTTGTTTAAAATTGTTATTTAAAAGAAATTAAGGTAATATCAAGCTATCTTTTTTAAATTTACAAATGCATTGCTTTTCTGCTCCATTATTTACTAAGTCTTCACAACATTTCCTTCTACAACAGCGTAGCTAAGTAAACAATGAACAATAGTTAATAGAACATGGAATTTAGTAGTAAAAATGACCTAACAATCTACACTTCTCTACACTTCTATCTGTTAAGCACCGGTTGATGTATAAGATATTTTAGCATTTATCATTTAGTAGCTGTAAATATTTTCAGGAGATATGATTGTCATTGTTTATCTGGAGTAATTGTTTTTTAATCCTGATAGTATTTAGTGGCAGAAATATTTTCTGAAGCCTCAGTAAAAAGTTCTCTTCCATGTTAACCCACTTGTATTAATTTGTTAGGGTTGCCATACAAAATACCACAGACTGGATGATATTGTAAAATTAGAAAATGAAATTAAAACTTAAAACTAGAAATGCTTAAAAACTGGAAATGCATTTTATTACAGTTCTGGAGGCTAGAAATCCAACATGAAGGTCTCTGAAGGTTTGGCTTCCCCTGAGTCAGCCGTTATTGGCTTGCAGACTGCTACCTGTTTGCTGTTTCCTCACATGGTCTTTTCTCTGTGCCTGAGCATACCTGGTGCCTCTCCATGTGCCCTAATCTCCTCTTTTTATAAGGACACCAGTCAGATCAGATTAGGGCCCACCCAAGGGCCTCATCTTAATTGCCTCCTTAAAAGACCCTATCTTCAAATACAGTCACATTCTGAGATACTGGGGGTTAGGGCTTCAATATATGAATTGTGGTAGGATATAATTCAGTGCACAACATTACTATTAGGCAATTTTAATCTATGGAATATATTTTTATTTGTATTTTTCTCTATCAAATGACTACGTATTTTTATTTTTTGTTTATAATGCATTTTTATCCTTCCTTTTTCTTATGTTCACTTTCCTCTGTTTTAAAGGACATTTAAAATAATTAGATCCATGAGATAGCATGAGCTTCAAACTAAAACTTAGAAATAATTAAAATGTGAGGGGTAAAGCTTTAAAATTAATTTGAGGTAATGTAGTAATCTTTGTTACGTTGGAGTAGCTAAGGGCTTCTAACAATAAAAACACAAAAGAAGAAAAAAGGCTAAAAAATTGAAAATCTTATTATTAAAAAAATTAAATATTTTATATGTGGAGTAAATAATGAACTTCTGTATATCAACAAGAAAAAGACAAGAATCATATTAGAAAAATGGATAAAAGATATGAACATGCAATTCACGGAAAAGAAAACACAAAAAGCAAACAAGCATATTGCAGTCATATGCAAACTCATTAACAGTTAAAGAATTGAAAATTAAACTACAATGAGATATTACTTTAAATACACTAAAAAACTTGATTATTTCAAGTATTGAGGAGGATGTGAGTATATAGGAACGCTATGCACTGCTAATGAGAGAGAAGGCTGGTACATCCATTCTGGAGAATTAATTGTTTATAATTATACAAATAATACAACCTATAACCCAAAATACCATTTCTAGATAATTATCATAGATATTTTAGTGGAAACAAACAGGAGTATTCACCACAGCATTATTGTGGGTGCAGGGAATTACAGTCAATCAAGGTGTCCATCACTGTCAGAATGGATAAGTAAAGAGAAATCAATGCACACGATGAAATTTGTGTAGAAGTTAGAAGCAATGCAACAGATCTAAACATAAAAACATAAACATAACTTAACACTACAATGCTTTTTGGAAAAAAACGTAGGAAAAATGAGATATATGGCACAATTTATGTACATTAAAATACATGCAAACAAAACAACAATGCACATTTCATGAGAACACATAAAACTTCCCACTGGGTGTAGGGAAAGGAAGTACAGTCAGTATCAATGGAAAAAAAAACAAATAAAATGAACCCAGCCAAGAACTGAAGAGTATAATCAATTCAATCCTCTGCACTAAAATATAAAAGGGAAGAGAATTTCCAAGAGCTCATCCTGCAGAACTGAATTTATACTTGTGCAAACTCCTTTCCAATAACATATCAAGATTTTTGGGAATCAACACATTATCTCTGAAAGAACTTTAAATAAAATGGTGGTCCCCATGACCTTCTGGCAAAGAAATAGTATTGATAAATGAGTTTGGCTTCTTCTAATTCATATTATTAAAGCTTCTATCTGATTCACATAAAAGCTCAGTGTTCTTTATTAACACTCAGGTTTTGCTTGTTTTGTGACAATAGGTACTCGGCCTTATTTTTGACTTTATTTCTTTATCTAATAACAGAGAATTTTTTTTTAATTTCAAAGTATTACGGGGTTACAAATATTTTTGGTTACATGGATCACTTTCATAATGTTTGAGTCATGGTTGTAAGTGTCCCTATCACCCAGGTAGTGTTCATTGTATCTGTTAGGTAGGTTTTCACCCAATCCTTCTCCCCCCTCCCCCCTGCTTGATTTCCATTGAGTTTTACTTCCCTCTACACATGTGTATTCACCGCCTAGTTCCAATTTAATAGTGAGTACATGTGGTGTTTGTTTTTCCATTCTTTAGATACTTCACTTAGGATAATGGTCTCCAGTTTCATCCAAATTGTTGCAAGAGGCATTAAGTCATGCTTCCTCATGGCTGAGTAGTATTCCATGGTACATATACCACATTTTGTTAATCCACTCATGAATTGACGGGCACTTGGGTTGATTCCACATCTTTGCAATTGTGCAAAGATAAAACTTCGCAATAAACATTTGAGTGCAGGTGTTTTTTTGATAAAATGACTTCTTTTCGTTTGGGTAAATACCCAGTAGTGGGATTGCTGGATCAAATGGTAGGTCTACTTTTAGTTCTTTGAGGTATCTCCATATTGTTTTCCATAGAGGTTGTACTAATTTGCAGTCCCACCAAGTGTTTAGAAGTGTTCCTTTCTCTCTGCATCCATGCCAGCATCTATTATTTTTGGACTTTTTAATAAAAGCCATTCTAACAAGGGTAAGGTGATATCTCATTGTGGTTTTAATTTGCGTTTCCCTGATGATTAGTGATGAGCATTTTTTAATATGTTTATTGGCCATTAGTCTACCTTCTTTTGAAAAGCTTCTGTTCATGTCTTTTGCCCACTTTCTGATGGGGTTGTTTGATTTTTCTCTTGCTGATTTGTTAGAGTTCTTTGTAGGTTCTGGTTATTAGCCCTTTATCAGATGTATAGCTTTCAAATATTTTCTCCCATTCTGTAGGTTGTCTATTAGTTCTGTTGATTGTTTCCTTGGATGTGCAGAAATTTTTTGATTTAATCACGTCCCATTTATTTATTTTTGTTGTTGCTGTGATTGCTATTGGGGTCGTCTTCATAAATTCTTTGCCTAGGCTGATATCTAAAAGAGTTTTTCCAACATTTTCTTCTAGTATTCTGATGGTTTCATGTCTTAGGTTTAAATCAGTTATCCATCTTGAATTAATTTTTGTGAGTGGTGAGAGATATGAATCCTGTTTCATTCTTCTGCATGTGGCTATACAATATTCCCAGCACTGTTTATTGAATAGGGATTCTTTTCCCCAGTGTATATTGTTGTCTGCTTTGTCAAAGATCCGTTGGCTGTATGTGAATGGTTTTATATCCGAGTTTTCTGTTCTGTTCCATTGTTCTATATCTCTATTCTTGTGCCAATACCATGCTGTTTTGGTTTCTATAGCCGTGTAGTATAGTTTGAAGTCTGCAATGTGATGCATCCAGATTTGTTCCTTTTATTTAAGATTGCTGTGGCTATTTGGGCTCTTTTCTGGTTTCAAATGAAGCATAGAATTATTTTTTCTAGATCTGTGAAACATGATGTTGGTATTTTCATGGGGATTGTATTGAATCTGTGAATAACTTTGGGTAGTATGGATATTTTAACAATGTTGATTCTACCAATCCATGAGCATGATATGTTTTTCCATTTGTTTGTGTCATCTGCAATATGTTTCCTCAGTGTTTCATAGTCCTCTTAGTAGAGGTCTTTCACCTCCTTGGTTAAGTATATTGCTAGGTATTTCATTTTCTTTTTAGCTACTGTGAATGGTATTGAGTCTAGCAGAACTAAATGACATCGAAAACAAGAAAATAATACAAAAGATCAAAGAAACAAAAAGTTGGTTCTTTGAAAAGATAAACAAAATTGATAGACCTTTTGCTAGATTAACCAGGAATACAAGAGAAACAACCCTAATAAGCTCAATCAGAAATGTAAAATGAGATATTACAACTGATACCACAGAAATACAAAATGTCATTTGTGAATACTATGAAAATCTCTATGCACATAAACTCAAAAAAGTAGAGGAAATGTACTAATTCCTGGAATCACACAACCTCCCAAGACTCAATCAGGAAGAAAAAGAACTCCTGAGCTGACCAATAATGAGGAACAAGATTAAAGCAGCAATAAAAAAAATCTTCCAAAAAAACCCCCAAAACCCAGACTAGATGTATTCACAGCTGAATTCTATCATACCTACAAAGAAAAGTTGTTACCCATGCAACAGAAATTATTCCGTAATATTGAGAAGGAGGGAATCCTCCCCAACTCTTTCTACAAAGCTAGTAGATACCAAACCCAGGAAAGGACACAACAAAAAAAGAAAACTACAGACAAATATCTCTTATGAATATATATGCAAAAATCATCAATAAAATACTAGCAAACCAAATTCAACAGCACATCAAAAAAATAATCCACCATGACCAGGTGGGCTTCATCCCAGGGATATAATGATGGTTCAACACACATAAGTTTATGAATGTGATTCACCACATAAACAGAAGCAAAAATGAAGATCATATACCATCTTAATAGATGCAGAAAAAGCATTCTACAAAATTCAGCACCCTTTCATGATAATATCCTCAACAAACTAAGCATAGAAGGAGCATATCTCAAAATTGTAACAGCTGTATATGACAAACCCACAGCCAACATCATGCCGAATGGGGAAAAGCTGAAAGCATTCCCACTAAGAACTGGAACAAGACAAGGATGCCCATTGTCACCACTTCCATTTAACATAGTTCTGGAAGTACTGGCCAGAGCAGTCAGGCAAGAGAAAGGAATTAAAGGTATCCAAATTGGGAGAGAACAGGTCAGACTATTACTTTTTGCTGACAATATGATCTTATATGTATAAAACCCCAAAGATTCTACCAAGAGACTCCTGGAATTGATAAATAAATTCAGCAAAGTCTCAGGGTACAAAATCAATGTACATAAATCATAGCATCCCTATACATCAATAACAGTCAAGCTGAGAGTCAAATCAAAGACTTAATAACAAAGAGTTTTTAAAAATTTCTTTTAATCTTTCTTTTTATCTTTATAATTTAGTTTGATTCATCCAGAATTAATTCAAAATTCTTCTGTCATTGTGATATACTGTTTTAGTCAAATTGGAGATGTGAAGAAAAATATGACTTAGTATAGGGAACTTGATATTTAAGCCAGCAGATTAGTTTTTCAGGTGTCCTTTTCTTTCAACAAATTCTTATAAATCACTATAGAGGAAGATCTCAACTTCACCCAACCCCTCAAAAAATAAATAAACCAATAAGTAAAAAATTTGAAAGTGAGACTTTATTTAGTGCACGTTTCTAGCTTTTCTTCATTCAGTTTTATCAAGCATGTTATCAACAGATAATTTATCCTTAAAGATAAATATGGGTCTTCACATGCATGTGTGCTTTTGAAGGCTCTTTGTTGCTTAGGGAGGAAACACCAGACTATGTCTTCTGGTCTTCCTTTCTCTAACCCATCAAACATTTGTCTGTAGTCAGAACCCCCACACAGGCCTCAAATCAAGACTTAGAAGAAGGGAAAGATCCTCACATATTCTGTACTGATATTTCCTCCAGTTTAACTTTTTTTCTCCAGAATCCCTAAAGATGTTTTAAACTAAAATACTTCCACCTCTTCTGAGAGAATTTTCCTCAGTGGAAAATCATAACTTCTTATTTTGTGTGGCTAACAGAATTTATTTATAATGCTTTTGTGAAACAAAATGCATTTGCCTTGTGTCTCATGTTATGCATATAAATGCATTTGTTTAGACTTCTGGAATTAAAATCCAACACTTAAAAGGTGGAAGCTATGCTTTTATAATTCCAGAGCAACCTCTCCTCCTATCTTTAACTCCTACTCTCCTTCCTGGTATACCATAAATGTTCAATAAATATTGGTTGAGTTGAAATGACAAAAGTTTAAATAATTTTATAAAATTCTCTTTGTAATTAGTTTCTATATTCTTATTGCTCATACTGATTCATTGAGTCATTTATCATAATTGGGTTAATTAAACCTACAGATGTCTTTTGGGGTAACTATGGTGAGGAGACGATAGCTAAGAACTTCTGGTACAGATAAGAAGATACTAACATGGTTTTGGGCAAGAAAGGTACTGTGTGTGTAGATCTCTCTCACCAGAGGCAATGCCAATAACTCTAGGGGTATCAGTACAACAGAACCAACCACCCCTCAGCTGGCATCAATCTTGAAAAGTAGTGATAGATATTATATATCTAGAGTTTGCCATATATCAGGAACTTGCATTAAATAATTGAATCCTCTTGAAACTCTATGAGTAGATACTATTTTTACCTATATTTCACACATGACAAAAACAAGACTTAGAAAATTTAAATAATTTTCCTAGTTCACACATCTAATAACTGACAAAACTGGGCTATGAACCCAGGCAATGTCAGCTCAGTGCCTATACTCTTAAAATCTACACATATTGGTTCTCATAATGCAATCCTGCCTATAAGTTTGATTCCCAGTATATAAGACCAATACAACCATATTCCAGTGAATATCTCTGAGGCTCTTTCCCCAACTAAGAATACATGTTTTTATGCACCCAGAGGGCACATAAAAAAGAAAGGTAGGGAGAAGAAAAGGGGACCTTTTTGAAATAGATGAAACAATCTTGATTTTGAGAGTTGACCTTTAAAATTCTGACTATTGATTCTACAAAGACTGAGAATGCAATAAAGAAAGTTTGAAAAATGGAACACCTGAGGTATTATTTGGAAAGTTTAAGTTCTCCAGCCCCCGTGGTTCTCCCCATAAATGGAATGGAGGTTATAAAGAACATGATTCTAGTTATAAAAGAGGAAGAACGTTATTTTTTTCACATCTGCATAGTAGAATATTAATCACACTCCTCTCCACCCACTGAACATACCTATCATAAGCAGGAGTCGATGATAATAGGCACACATTCATTGTACTTAAGAATGACTCTTTCTCCACAAATTTCACTGTATAGGAAATATCAGATTTTTGTTTTCACTTTAAATCAAATCAACATGACTCTAAGCCTTACATTTCCTGTAGTTCCAGTGGAAGGGAGGAGGCTTGGAATCAAGCTGATTTCACGATCCATTACCCATACACACAGTCCTTAATTTTCCTTTTGAATCATCTTCTCTTTCTTTTACTTCTTTTATCCCTAACCCCTGGCCAAAAAAAGGCAGTTCCTCCTTTTCCCTCTTTTTAAGATGTTTAATATACTCTCTTCTGATTTGACCAGAGATAACAGATAGTGGCTTGCTGGCTAGTATTTCAGAGTAATGAAATCTTTAAATTAATTGCCTAGAAAAAAAAACTGGATTATCCTGAACAATTGACAGACCTGGCAACACTGGGCTGGCAATTCTTCCTAATAGCACTAGCTCCAGAAGAGCACTGCTTTCTCCTACGGAAGGGCCTGGCAGGCTTCACTCTCCCTAATCGGTAGTATCAATATCTCCTAGAACACTAAACCAGTGGTCATTGACACTCACCATCATGTTTGCACTGCTGTCTTCCTTGTACAAGAGAAATATTTCCCTATATCGATGTCACTATTGACCATGATGGCTATAACTTCCTCCCAGCTTGGTTAAACTTTACACTGACTTTTTCATGACTATAGGCCCCTGACCTCCTGCCTCTTCTTAGATCATTTACTTTAGAAAACTTACAATTATAAATTTTTTCTCTTGAGTTATAAACATTTTCTCAGCCTCTTGCCAATTTTGCAACCCAGAAATGTCTTTCCCAAGGACCTGGATACTGCCCTGATATTTCAGTCTCTCTAGCTGGGTAGGAGCCTAACTTCAATTAGCAAACACAGATGGCTCAATCACATTGACCAACCTGCCTCCTAAAGTCCTCCTGTATTTTTCTATGTTTACTCCAATGCTTAAAGACTCTTCTGCCTTTTTTTGCAGCAAGATTGATTCAATTTCTCTCCCTTAATGTGACAGTCTTGACCTCTATTGTACTAATCTTGAGTAAAGTCTTCCTTGCCTGTTTAACTCCATCCAGTGCAATTTTTCTTTGACACTATCAAAAAAAAGGGAAAAAAAGATGAACCAAAATTCTAAATATTTTAAGAAAAATGGAAGAAAGTGTACTGTACTCCTTAATGAAAATAATGACTATTCCCACATAGATAATTATGCAACCAAATTGAGCCTATGTGTTAAAAATTAAAACCAGTCTGCTTCATTCATTTAGGTACTTGCCTGGCTCTGTCAGTATATGAATTTGTGACCTCTGGTTTATAGTTGTTTCATAAAAGCCAAAAAGAGAGGTTATTTTCAAGTACCTTCTGTTTTGGGCCCTGAAGAGCCCCTGAGGCAAAGAAACACAAAGACCTCCTCAGAACAGAAGGAAAAATGCAAAGCACAAAACACAGTGAACTCTTATTCTGATTGTTCCTCAGCAGAGAAAACAAAAGATAAACGAATTTTCCAATAAATTTTCCTGCCACACAGTATTAGTGTAGTATTTTCTGCTCATCTTCCCCATGTATGTGCCTGTTTGTGAATAATTTACCAAGAGAGATTCATTTCATTAATAGCTTCCTTTCTGTTTTGTAGTTGCAATAAAGTTAGGACACTTTGATTTTTTTTTTGATCTGTAGGATTTAAATTACAATATGGATACTTTAGCTTGTGAAAGTCAGTTTGAAATACACTTAGTTGTACTGAGATTCTTCTATGAAAGGAACTAGATAAATACCGATTCTTTCTAAGACTAGTAGGCTCTTGAGTATCTTCCGTGATTTTTAAATGCCTCCTGTCCTTATTGTTAGTCTCTCTGGAATTCTTCATACTACTTTCCATTAATCTATTCTGTAGTGTCATCTTAATTTACATTTACTATTGCTAAAAGTGCTCTCCAGAAAGGAGTGATAAATCACACATGTATTCTTTAATTTATCATCCTCATCACTCAACATGAGTTTACTTACTCAATTTCCAACATATGAAATTTATACTAATGCTTCTAATTCAAAATTGGCCAAAAAAGCTACAATATAACTTCACCATTTCTGTGAAGCACATGAGTTATCATAGGTACATGCCTGCTATTTGTTTCTCCGAAGGGAAAAGTCTTATACTTCTTTATGTCATCCTTATTTATAGAAGAGCTGCTTGGGAGGTCATGACACAACACAATCTCTTCTTCATCACTGAAGTATTTTTTTTGAAACTTAAGCCATCCTTTTCACAGCCTACAAGTCTTGAAAATTCATGCTTGAAAAGCAATATATCATGATTCTGAAAGACTTGCAAAGATCAGACATCCTAGTGTTATCTAGAGACATTCTCTCATTATTAATCAGTGCCTGAGTATTATAACACACTCATTAGGCACATAAACAAACCAGAATTCACATGCATATAAAACATGCTGTATAGAAAAATTTGGCTTTAAATTGAGATTGTCTTGCTTTTAGTGTAAAGAATTTAAAATCAAGAAATAATTTCAACTAGGTAGAGCCCATATTGTCTGAAAACATCACATTTACCCTAATCAACTGAAAAAAAATGTATTTGTCAATGTAAATGTTGATATATGTTTCTTTATTTTAATTTTTGGTCCTGAGAAGCTAAGTAGCCACAATTTTGCTTCTTTTGTATAGTATGTATTATGGGGAATTCTTTATATTTAAGCTTTCTTTATCACTTACCTTAAAGTGTAATTACAGGCAACTAATTAATCAGCACTTTTAACCTTGAAGCTACAGTGGATTGTAAATAATATTGTTTTTTAAAATTTCTTTAATTATATTTTTTGTGGTTTTCTTAAACTAAAGTTTCTATAAAGTAGTATGAATATTTAAATATGTAAAACATTAATTCACTTTACATTATTTAAAGTACAAAACCATTTCAAGAAGGACTATTCATAGATATTCCATCTACAACTACTACAAAATACTTCATAAGACATTAGCTAAAAAAACGTGTGAACTTGAACATCTTGATAAGCTTATCTATTTTGATGCTCTTCAGAACCAACTTATGGTGTGTCAAAATTCAAATGGTAATGCATGATAAGGAGAGTTCTTAGTCCTCAAAAATTCAAGGCCCCCCCAAATACAAAATATAAAGATTGAGAAAATAGAAGGGAAGGATCTTTGTCTAATGTTGTTTAATTCACTCCTCTCCAACAATCAGAAGAGCAATTCAAAACATTTATTTAAATCCTATTTCTAACTTTTTACCATATGTCCTCATATGTAAATATATCAAATATGATAATTTTGAAAAACCTAAATAATATCATTATTAATAAAGTAATTTTATATTGTTTAAGTGAAAAAATGACTTTTGATCTATAAAGATGTTTAATAAATGTGTATTTCTCATGTGATATTTTTCACCATTTTTCCTCTCTCCTGTCCCATTTTCCCCACCTCCAAATAGAGTCACTGAGGCATGACCAGGGACAAAAAAAAATCAGCAACAGTAACAACAAAAACACCACACTTGCATATTTTAATTTTCACATTGGTTTCAAATAATCATATATACCATGTTATCAAAAAGCAAACAAATCTAATAAAACAAAATTTTCAACCAACCATAGCTAAAATAACCAATGACTAAAAGATAATGAGAAAGATATGTATTACAAGATGCAAAAGTTTGTGCATGTCAAAATGAATAAATAACATCAAATGGGCAAGCAAAAATGCAACTAAGTAGAAAGTATGTGAATGAAGCAAAATGACTAGTTGTTAAAGTGCTCATAATTTTCTTTTTTTATATAACCTAATGAAAAAAATATTTTTCACAGTGACAGAAATTAAGCTGTATTTTAGTTTAAAATTAATGAAACTGGTTTCACAACCACCTTGCCTTTTTGGTGGAGGCAAATGAGGTTGGTAGAGAATTTATCTTTCTGCCTCTTCTCCCTGCTTCATACACATACACAAGTATTCTGAAAATACATGTGTGGGTTTTTTTTTTTTACTCTTTTTCACATTCTTAGAGTTTAGTTTAAAAAACTTAGTTTGAGTTTAATTTGAATTTTTTTTAAACTTTTTCTTTGCCATGATTCTTAGTTTGAGTTTATAAAAAACAAGTAGGAAACCTATTGAGGTAAAGAAAATTTCATCCTTGTATCTCTTGAATATTCATGCAAACTTGCTTTTTAATGCACAAGAAAAAGCACCACATGCATTGAGAAGAATATTTTGATATGATGTTAAACCAGGAGCAATATAGTTCAATATTTTGATCTTAGTCCCCTTTGATGTCATTATTTCTTTGTTTAAGATTTTACTTATATTCACATTGCAGTTTTTTCAAATATCTCTGACATATCCAAATCCAATGAAATATACTTGGATATATTTTATTTATAAATAAGTACATTTAGGAATATTTGGTTATAGTAGATATATTTTAAAAACCTACTGAATTAAACCTAAGATGTCTGTTTCAAACTCTTTCAGAGTAGATGCAAATTTGTGACAATTTTCTATTGGTAAGAGTGAGCAAGTTATAATTGGTCTTATATTAATTAAACCAGACTAGGATATTCTCAACTTCAACACAACCAAATTCTGCTCTATTAGTAGAATCTTTTCAAAATTATATTTCTCATCCTTACCTAATTCTTCCTGCTCGATTATTCCTAGAGTGTCAGTTTGAGACTTTTTGGTCTTCCTTTCATTTTTATCATTACTTTAAAAAGAACAGAGGTTTCACTCAGATAATTGCTTGTACTATTTAAGGTATATTAAACTGATGTCTTGGCAAAATAAATGAATTTTTAGACATCTTAAAGTTAATTATGAGTGAAGTTTATAAGAAACAAATTATAGGCACAACATAAGGAGAATTATTTTAAAATTCAGATTCACTTATAAGTAAGTCCCAGAAAATTGAGTTCAATTTATTGTCTTCATCCCTGGTATTTAAATTCATAAGGTACTCATACTTGAAAGCCCAAAGTTCAAGTGATCTAAAAATGTCAAAATCTGAAGAAAGTTTAAGGTTATTAGACTGCTCTCTTATGGTCTATGTGCATTGATGGCAAAGCCCAGACCAACATTACAGGTGAAAAGCAACAACATACCTTAAAGACTTTCTGTCACCCATTTTAAACTGTGAAACAAATTTTACTTCTAGAGGCCTCCAAAAATCTTATTTATCTATTAAAACATTTGTAAGTTGTTTTATATTTTTAAATTTTTATTAATCTTAGTAGGTTCACAAATAAACAACTCTGCTATTTTATTAGGAAGTATTATTATATCTGACTTGTCTCAGGTTCTTTGACATTCTGTTTCCTGAGGCAAACTTCAATAGACATTTCAAGCAAGGCTTGATTATAAAACAATCTACAAGCCATTAGTTGTAGCTATATTAAACCTATAGCAATCAATCCCAATGCCTGGGTCAAACAATTGATATAGAAGAGGAGAATTGCCTGAAACTATGGGTTATTGGAAATCTCACTGATAGGAAGCACCAGGAAAATGAGTACTCATCTTCTTGACATTGACTAGGAGGAGAATCTCTCATCCTAATTTATTTCGCTCTGGCTTTGGAAAAGTACATCAGCTGAGTTTCTCTGAAATATATTAAAGTGCTTCAGAGAAAATCACTGAAAAATATTAGTGTGTAATTTTTAAAAAGTCAGACTATTTTTGCAACAATTTGGGTGGAACTAGAGATCATTCTTCTAAGTGAAGTATCTCAAGAATGGAAAAACAACCACCACATGTACTCACTATTAAATTGGAACTAACCGATGGGCACACATGTGCACAGAAGGAAGTAAAACTCAGTGGAAATCAACCAGGGGGGAGGAAGGAGGAGGAGAGGGGCAAAAACCTACCTAACGGGTACAATGAACACCATTTGGGTGATGGGCACACCTATAACCATGACTCAAGCATTATAAAAGCGATCCATGTAACCTAAAACATTTGTACCCCTTAATATTTTGAAATTTTAAAAAATCAGACTACTTAAATTATTTAACTGATGTGGTTTCTAGCATTCTAAATTAAAAATATATTTTGGTCTCTTTCTATTTCTTATCTTTTGCCAAAATGTTTAATTCAACACTAAGTTTCCAACATGCGGTGTCTTCTTTTTTTGCCACGCAGTTGAACAGACTTTGCCTACTGCTGCTCATCCAGGCTAGTGTGTATCAGTCCCTATGGTGAATCTGCCACCAGAGGAACAGGCACTGGTGAAGTCAGGATAAGCATGCTCACAGCTGACTCACAGCTGCCTCCCCCACAAAAGCTTATCTGTATCAGCAACCTGCATCCTAGCCATTCTCAGGAAGACATAATAGCATATTTTTCTTGATTCTCAAAAATAAAAGATAAAGTTATTTTTGTCTCATTTTTACATTAACAGTTATTTACAGATGTCAGTAAGATATAAATACTTAATAAATTTGCACATTTTCAACAGGTATGAACACTTTTGGGTCCTTTTTTGATGTCTGACACTTTAGATAACTATCCACAATGCTCGCAAGATTGTTTTGTGTATTCACGTGCCACTTGATAGCTCTAACAATCTCAAGGCAGTTAGTATGAATCTCCTTCATAACAACACTTGGCAGGGCATTCAATGAGACCACCCTTTCATAATTATGATAATGATCATGATAATAATGATTTGATCAGTGTCCCAGTTGGAGAACAGATGGCACATCAAAAAAGGACACTTGAAGTGAGTTTAATAAAGGGACTATTTACAAAGGTGTGAGCTGGCTTAAGGGAAACCAACAAGTAATGGTGAAGCAGGCTGGAAATAACCATAGCACGAAAGCCACTACCACCCTTGGCCTGAAGGGGTTAGGGGAGGGAGAATTTACTGGGCCCCAGAAAAATTTGAAATGGTGGGGTGGGAGAGGGGCACCTGACAGGACACCAAGGTTCTCCCTTTTGTACAAAAAGGTAATCCCTGCCAACCCAGTAGGAAGAGACTGGAGAATCCCTCTCTCCCTTCTCCGTTAGATGACTTCCACTGTTCGAACCCAAGGTGGAGAGCAAAAAGTTGGATATACAGGGAGCAAGATGAGACTATTCAGCACACATATTTAGTAAGCACCTGCATGCTTTATTTCATTTAAATTTTACAACTCTTCATCATTTTACTAGTTGAATATTTGTACCTCAGCTTTTTAAGACTACATAGCTGGTGACTGGTAGAACTAGGATTAAGACTCATTTATCTAATTTGAACACCTATGCTGTTTTTACCATTCTGTGCCCCACATAAGCAGTCACGTGCCTTACATAATCCCATATCCTTCCTTCCTAAGTAACTACAAATATACTCTCAGACCTCACTCATGATAGTTTTACATTGAGAATATACTGAAACTTACTGGAAATCATGGGCTACACCAAGACTCTTTCCAGAGCCCAACCTTTTGGTTTACAAAAACGGTAACGTTTCAGCTCCTACTTAAAAAATCACAGCAATCCTCATCCTAAGAGGTAGATGATTTGTTTCAAGACTTGAATATGTTTTGCCCTGGCCTGGCTCAAAGCTTAAAAAAACCTGATGTCTTTTGTTTCTTAACCTCTGGATGCTAATTTTCAATAATCTGGACTCCAGTGTCCTCTCAGCATTTAACACCAGGTCTAGCTCAGCCCATAACACTGAAAATTGTGTCTTTATCTTTGATACTGAAGCAAGAAAGGCCTTCTCATCTGCTCACATTACTGTATTATGACAGAGGCAAGAAAGGAGAATTTGAAACACTTAACCATGAACAAAAGACAAGCCATGAAACCAGCTCAATTAAAAGAGAGGGTGGCTTAACATACCAATATCACCTGCTTATTTGTTCTATGGAAAGAATATGGACCTGAAATATTAAAAACCTTTTTTCTCTAAATATGCTGCTAATTACTACTTCATATGTAAACTGGTCAATCACTTGACCTCAATGAACCTTGATTTCCAATGATGCTAAATTATCAAAATAATATTATAGACCCACACAAGATTTTTATGAGAATAAAACAAGCTTAGAGATACATAAATGAGTTTGAAATGTAAAAAAGTGATAAAATCATAAGGAAGAGTTCTTTTTTTTAACTTTGCATGTATTGATGTTTTTTATTAATTTTTTTATTTATAATTGATGCACAATAACTGTACATATTTATGGGGTATAGTTTGATGTTTCAATGAATGTTTGCATCATATAATGATCAAATCAGGGTTATTACCATGTACATCACTTTAAACATTTATCATTTCTTTGTGATGACGACATTCAAACTCTTCTAGCGGTCTTGAAGTATACACTACATTGTCGTTTGCTATATTCACCCTACTGGGTGATAGAACACCAGAACTTATTTTTTCTAACTGTATCTTTGTAACCTTTGATCAATTTCTCCTTACTCCTCTCTTTCCTCTACCTTCCCCAGCCTCTGGTGATCACCTTTCTACTCTCTACTTGTATTAAACTATATTAGATTCCACATATGAGTGAAATCCTCAGTGTTTGTCTTTCTGTGCCTGGCTTATTTTGCTTAACATAATGTTCTCCAGGGTCATCCTGTTGCCACAAATGACAGGATTTCATCCGGTGTTGAAATGTCTATTTAAGTCTTTTGTCCATTTTTAAATTGGATTATTTGCTTTTTGCTATTGAGTTGAGTTCCTTATATATTCTGGGTATTAACTCCTTGTCAGCTGGATAATTTGCAAATATTTTCTCCCATTCTGTAGGTTGTCTCTTCACTTTGTTTATTGTTTTCTTTGCTATGCAGGAACTTTAGTTGGATACAATCCAATTTGTCTGTTTTTGCTTTTGAGGTCTTATTAAAAAAAATCCTCTCCTGATCCAATTCCATTAAGTGTTTTCTTTTAGCAGTTTTATTTATTTATTTATTTATTTATTTATTTATTTATTTATTTATTTGCTAATTGAGAAATCTCAAAACTTTTAGCAGTTTTATAGTTTCAGAGCTTACATTCAAGTTTTTAATCCATTTTGATTTGATTTTTGTGTACAGTGTGAGATGGGGGTCTAGTTTTATTCTTGTGTGTGTGGGCATCCAGTTTTCCCAGCACCATTTATTGAAGAGACTGTTCTTTCCCCAATGTGTGTTTTTGGCAATTTTGTGGAAAATCAGCTGGCTGTAAAGGATGAGTTTATTTCTGGGTTCTCTATTCTGTTCCATTAGTCTATGTGTCTGTTTTTATGCCAATATCATGCTATTTTGGTTACTATTGCTTTGTGGTATATTTTGAAGTAATGCAGTGTGATGCTACCAGTTTTGTTCTTTGTGCTCAAGATTGCTTTCACTATTTGGGGTCTTTTGCATTTTCATATAAATTTTAAGATTGTTTTTTCTATTTCTGTGGGAATGTAATTGGTATTTTGATAGGGATTACATTTAATCTATACATCACTTTGAGTAACATGGACATTTTAACAACATTAATTCTATCAATCCATGAACATGGGATATGTTTCCATTTATTTGTATCTTCTTCAATTTCTTCCATCAATGTTTTGTAGATTTCACTGTAGAGATCATTCACTTCCTAAGGTAAGTTTATTATTAGGTATTTTTTTTTTTAGAGCTATGATAAATGAAATTTTTTTTTCATTTCTTTGTAGATAGTTCACTATTGGCATATAAAATGCTACTGACTTTTTATGTTGATTTTGTATCCTGCAACTTTACAAAATATATTTATTAATTCTCAGAGTTTTTTGGTAGAGTCTTTAGGGTTTTCTACATATGTATAATTAAGTTGTCTATAAACAGGTAAAATTTGACACCTCTTTTCCACTTTGGCTGTCCTTTATTCCTTTCTCTTGCCTAATTGCTTTGGCTAGAATTTCCAGTACTGTGTTAAATAAAAGTGGTGAAGGTGGGCATCCTTGTCTTGTTCCAGATCTTGGAGAAAAAGCTTTCAATTTTTCCTAGTTCAGTATGTTAGCTGTGCACTTGTCATATATGGCCTTTATTGTGTTGAGGGATTTTCTTTCTATACCTAATTTGTTGAGAGTTTTTATCATGAAGGGATGTTGAATTTTTTTTGAACACTTTTCCAGCATGTATTGAAATGATCATATGGTTTTTGTCCTTGATTCTGTTAATGCAGTGTATCACATTTATTGATTTGCATATGTTGAACAATTTTTGCATCCCCACAATGAATTGCACTTGATAATGGTGAATGATTTTTTTAATGTGTTGTTGAATAAGGATGGTTAGTATTTTGTTGAGGATTTTTGCATCTATGTTTATCAGGGATATTGGCCTGTAGTTTTCATTTTTTGTTGTGAATTTGGTATCAGGGTAATGCTGGCATTGTAGAAAGAGTTTGGAAGTATTCCTTCCTCTTTAATTTTTTGAAATAGTATGAATATAATTTGTGTTAATTCTTCTTTAAATATTTGGTAGAATTCAGTAGTGAAGACATGAGGTCCTGGGCTTTTCTTTGCTGAAATAATTTTATTATTGCTTCAATAGTATTTTTCATTATTAATCTATTAAGTTTTCCTATTTCTTTATTATTCAATCTTGGTAAGTTGTGTATGTCCAGTAATATCCTTTTCTTCTAGGTTTTCCAATCTGTTAGCATATAGTTATTTGTAGTAGTCTGTTATGATCCTTTGTATTTCTCTGGCATTAGTTTTCTTAAATGTTTAAATTTTTAATTAGTATGGATACATAATAGTTGTATGTATTTATAGGGTATATGTGATGTTTCAATACAGGCATACAATGTCAATTAATCAAATCAGGGTAATTAGGGTATTCATCACTTTTAAAGCCTCTTTTTCTTCTCTGATTTTACTTATTTGAGTTTTCTTTTTTTTTAATCTAGACACAGGTTTGTCAATTTTATCTTTTCAAAAATCTAGCACGTTATTTTGTCAATTTTTGTATTTTTGTCTTTATTTTCTTTATTTTTGCTCTGGTCTTTGTTATATTTTTTCTACTTATTTTGGGCTTAGATAGTTCTTATTTTATAGTTCCTGGAGATGCAACATTAGGTTGTTTATTTGAGATCTTTCTACTTTTTTGATGTAGGTGTTTATTGCTATGAACTTTCCTCTTAGATTGCTTTTGATAAATCTCACAGGTTTTGGTATATTGTGTTTCTATTTTCATTTGTCTCAAGTAATTTTTAACAAATTTTTTCATTGACATATTGGTTGTTTATGAGCATGTTGTTTAATTTCCATGTATTTTTACAGTTTCCAAAGTTCCTCTTGTTATTGCTAGATATCTAGTTTTATTTCATTGTGGTCAGAAAAGATGCTTGATACAGTTTCAATTTTTTTTTTAATTTGTTAAGACTTATTTTGTGACCTAAATATAGTCTCTCCTGGAGAATGTTCCATGTGCTGCTTAGAAGAATGTGTATTTTGTATCTGTTGGTTAGAATGTCCTGCAAATGTCTGTTAGGCATTTGAACTAGAATGTAGTTTATCTCCAATGTGCCTTTGTTAATTTTATGTCTGGATAATCTGTCCATTGCTGAAAGTTGAGTGTTCAAGTTCCCTTCTGTTATTGTATTGCACATGATCTCTCTCTTTTGGTCTGTTAAAATTTGCTTTATACATTTAGGTGTTCCAGAGTTGCATCCATATATATATACATTTGTAATACACTCCTGCTGTCTTGATTCCTTTATCATTATCTAATGGACTTCTTTGTCTTTTGTATTGTTTTTGACTTAAAGTATATTTTATCTGATACAAGTATAGATATTTCTGTTCTGTTTTGGTTTTGATATGCATGGAATATCTTTTTCTATCCCTTAACTTTCAGTCTGCCTATCTTTATAGCTGAAGTGAGTTTCTTATAGGCAGCATATAGCATACAGTTGGGCCTTGTTTTACTTATCCATTCCACTGCCACTCTACACCTTTTAATAGGAGGATTTTGTCCATTTACATTCAAGGTTATTATTTATGCCTAAGGACTTACTATTGCCATGTTGTTACATGTTTTCTTGTAGTTTTGTCAATCTTTCTTTCTTTCTTCCTTTCTTACTACCTTCCTTTGTGATTACATTATTTTCTTCTGTAGTATGTTTTAATCCCTTGCTTTTTGTTTTTAGTGTTATATATTATAGATTTTTTTTGTGGTTACCATGAGGCTTACACAAAATTATTTTAAACTGATGACAACTTTTCAAAGAAAAGAAACAAATAAAAACTGAAAAACTAAATACTTTAACTCCATTCCTCCCATTTTGACTTTTTTGTGTCTAAATTTACATGTTTCTCTATTACCTATATCTTAACAAATTGTTATAGTTATTATTTTTAAAAACTGTTTTTCTTTTAGTCTTTATACTAAAGATATGAGTGGTTTACACACCATAATTACAGTATTAGAGTATTATGAATTTGTCTGTATACTTACTTTTATCAGTGAGTCTTATATCTTCCAGTGTTTTCTTGTTGCATGGTAGCAGCCTTTTCTTTCAGATTAAAGAACTCCCTCTAGTATTTCTTGTAAGGCAGGTCTGGTGGTGATGAATTCCCTCAACCTTTTTTTATCTGGGGAAACCTTTAGCTCTCCTTCATGTGTGAAGGCTAGCTCTGCAGGGTAAAGTATTCTTCTTTGACAGTTTTCTTTCCTTAAATACTTTGAATATGTCATTCCACTCTCTGCTGGCCTGTAAGGTTTCCACTAAGAAGTCTTCTGCCATATGTATTATAGTTCCCTTATATGTTATTTTCTTGTTTTCTCTTGCTACTTTCAGGATTCTCTCTGTCCTTGACTTTGGAAAGTTTGATGATTTTATGCCTTTTTATAGTCTTATTTGGGCTGAATCTACTTGGTGATCTTTGACCTTCCTATACATGGATATTTATGTCTTTCAATAGGTTTGGAAAATTTTCTGTTATTATTTATTTAAATAAGCTTTCTACCTCTTTCTCTTTATCTACTCCCTATTGAAATCCAGTAACTCTTACATTTGCTCTTTTGATGCCATCCCACAAATCTCATAATCATTCTTAATTTCTTCTCATTGTTTTTTCTTTTTTTTTCTCCTCTGTGTATTTTCAAATAGCCTGTCTTTAGGCTATTTATGCTTTCTTCTGTTTGATCAATTCTGCTGTTGAGAACCTCTAATGCATTTTTCAATTTGTTCATAGTATTTTTCAGTTCCAGGATTTCTGTCTGACTTTTTTCTACTATTTCAATCTCTTTGTTAAATTTCTTTGAATTTCTTTGAACCAGAATTGCTTCTCTGTTTTCTTGAAGCTGGTGGAGCTTCCTTAAAGCAGCTATTTTGAATTCCCTGTCTTAGAGGTCACACATCTCCAGGTAAGTCACTGAATCCAATGTCACTTGTTGAGAACATGTTTTCCTGAATGTTCTTGATGCTGTAGATGTATGTCAATATATGGGCATTGAAGAATTAGATATTTATTCAGCTCTTTTCAGTCTGGCCTCGTTTGTACCTGCCCTTCTTCTGGGGGCCCTCCAGGAATATAAAAGGGACTGACTGTTGAGTTTCCTAAGCCTATGGTCACTGCAGCCATTTCAACATTAGAAAGCATCCTAAGCTCATGTTTGCTGCTAATGTCTTGCAGACTCCTAGGTCCCTGGTCCTAATGGACTTGGGGAATAACCAGGACTGTTCCCTTGGTTCCCAGACAAAGTCCCTCACTCACTCCTTCTCCTTCTCTGAAGCAGACAGAATCTCTGTCCATACTGTACTGCTCAAGAGTTCGGGGAAAGGTGACATAGGACACTCATAGCTGCCACAGCTGGATAAAACTGAGTTGCACCTGAAGCCCATGGCCTCCCAGAGTAGCATGGCACTGGGGCTCACCCAAGGCCCATGGCTGCTACCACCTGACTGCCACTGATATTTATTCAGAAACCAAGGCCACTTTAGTCGGTGGGTGCTAAAGTCAGCCAGGAATTGCATTTGTCTTGCTGAGGCAGATTCCCTTCTGGCCCAGGGTGGGTCTAGAAGTTCACTCAAGGGGCACTGGCCTGGAATCAGAGGCCACAGGTTTGTGCCTGATGCTGTGTTTCACTGTGGCTGGGCCTGTATTAGATTCCAAGGTACAGTCCCATGTACACTTTCCTCTCTCTCCCTCAAGGAGGCAGCACTGCGCTGCCTGGGTTTGGGGGAGGGGGTGTGTAGGCAATGAAAGATTGTCCTTCCTACCTTCATCAATATGCCTTTTCTTGTTATTATGCTAAAACCAGGTACTGTGATCTCTCACATGGTTTCTTTAGCTCTTGTGAAGATATTTTCTTGCATGGAGAGTTGTTAAACTTGATATTTCTGTGGGGAGACAATTACTAGAGGGTTTTATTCTGCCATCTTGCTCTACTTCTGTCAAGGATTATTGATCATATAGATTATTGCCCTCTTTTTTGGTCTGTTTACTTTTCTTTCATACTTGTTTTCATACTTGTTTTATTTTTCTTTTTTCAGAAGATGCTGACTTCAGTAGAGTACTAAGTATTGGAAATGAGAACAAGAGGAGGAGAGGAAGATACATAGATATTGGGGGGCAAGAGAGAGAAAGAGGGAAAAAGAGATAAAGAAACATGGGGGGAAAAGAGAGAGTTATTTCTAGGTTCCAGCACATAACACAAATTTATTGCCTAATTTATTTATTATTGAAGTGTATTATTAAATTGAATGAGCAGAGCACATATGTTGCTATTGCTGGAGGCAACCATAAGTCACGTTTTGACAGGTTACATGTATTTAATGCAACTATTTATTTTTTATACACGAGAAATGAATAATTTCTTTAGTAATTGCCAAGTCATAGACTTCTAGAAATTCATGGCATCTTCTTAGGGAAATGCATTTACCAAAATGTCATGGGAATTTATGCATATTTAAAAGCAAATTCAGAGGAAATATGTATAACAGCTTCAAATTTTCTTTCTAAAAGGTGACATTGAGGGATAGATTGCATTTTGATGTATTATTTTTTGAGCATGTTTTAAAATTTTTAAATGTTTTGTGCATTTTAATAAAATGTACTCAGATGTAAAAGAGGCTAAATATATACAGTATAAGGCTATTATGCAGTAATAAGGTAAAGATTTTTGTTTTTTCCTTTTCCTTTATTTAGGGATGGGAGGAGGCAGTGTAAGTCTATTAACTTGGCTTCACAATTTCCTAAAGATATTTGATAAAGCCAAGAAACCTATCTTTATAACATTTTAATAGTGTCTTTAGACAATTCATCAATTGACACTTCACCAGAAAAGTTAGCACAAATCTTTTACAAAAGTGAGTAATCTAAAACTAAAAGTGAAAAATTGATGTACTTTATGGAATGTCAATGTTCAGGGATGTAAAGTAACCCATAAGTAAATTCGATGATCCAGGTATTTTTTAGTATCACAATATGAATTAAGGGGACAGGATAATGTACAATACAGCAATCCCTGAGGGAAGAATAAATCTAATAGTATTCTTCAATCCCATAATACAAACTTTCAATATCAACTACCTTAGGGAATAAATTACTATGTAGTCATTGGTGTTTAGGCATTTAGTATTTGGTATTTAGGCAAGACAATAGAATGTTCTTTGGAATAATATGTTAGACATCAAAATATTAGATTAAAATATTCTAAGAAATTTATTTTTCCCTAAATTTATGCTTTGAAAAAAATTTAATAGTTCTTGACTTTTTTATAGAGTCATTTGGAGTCCTTGGCTGAGCTTCACTGAACATCAGTCATTCACTCATTTTTATGCTTATCGATAGACCAAGCATATTGCATGCAGTGGCTCTGACAATGGATTCAAATATGTTTAAAAACAAACCGTGTCCTCTCTATCTCATTTTCCACTCTCTTCATAAAATCTTAAAGTCTATTGGTAATTTTTTTACTTTTATAGAGTTTCAGGCATTATAACTCATTTTCTTAACTATCTCTAAAACTTCAAGAAATAATAACTAAAACAAATACACAAGTGTTTACTTAGGTGAAATATCAATGAGTCACAAAGATATAATTAAATTTATTCTGTATCCATTGTGGGTTTTTTTTACCTACTAGATATGATATTATGCACAAATAAAGATCTCAAAAATATCCATTGGTGTTTTTAAAATGTAAGATAGTTATTTTTCAGGACTGATAGATTGGCTCCACGGACAGGTGAGGGCTAAGTTTTTCTAGCAGTAGCGTTTTACAGTGACAATGATGCAAAAAAAAAAAAAAAATCCTGCCAAAGCTAATTATTTTGAACATTCATTCATTCATTAATTTTAGAAAGCATAATTGAGTACCTACAGTATACACCTAGGTGCTGGGGAAGCAAACAGAATCCTCTCTTAGAGGCATTTATATATAAATAAGGAACTATAAACCCATACATATAAGAAAAATAAGATACATTTGAATGCCAAAAGAGAGACATAGTAAACATAAGAGAGATACAGTAAACATATGAGAGATATTATGGATCATTGCAGGATGAAAATATAAATTCCTACTGGAAAGACCAGAGAAGTCTAGAATCTGGAGAGGCAAAGGTGAGGAAGGAGTAGAATGTAAGTGGAAGAGATGTTTTAGGCAGAAATAATAAAGTAAGGAAAGGTACAAAAGGTAAAAATCATCTATGGGGAAAATGAAGAAAAATAGAGAGAAATATGACTTTAAATTTTATAATAGAGCTTGATTATTTGTAGCTTTGAATATGATGTTAAACAAAATATGGCTTGAATCTGGCCACCTGTAAATAAGCTATGAAAGGAGAGCTTTTCTTTCTTCACATTCCTGGATGGCACATTTACTTTGTTTTGCATAGACAAAGGGGAAAATCAAGCACAATTCAATTTTACAAGTCTTTATTAAGAACTTACAATGGTCAACCCTCTATTAGGGTTACAGAACACAAAAGCAGAAGGAGTAAGACTAACACAGTGACATAACAGCAGTAGACAAAAAGAAAGAGGATCCAGTCAGGAGATGCATCCTAATTATTCCTGGCTCTAGTTTTCACCATCATCTAGTCTAAAGCATTGATAGTTAACAACAGAAACAATACGGTTGTATCAATATATTATTTTCTTATTGTGTAAGTGTATATAGTGTGTACATATTTGTGTTGCCATTTAGCAAACACAGTTACTCTGTTAAATTTTATCTCAGCTAACATGTTTGGTGTTGTCCTAGAGCTGTGAATTAAACTGTCTAAGCAGTACAGTATTAAGGAAAAGTAACTAAACCAGGTTGGCTCTATCAGTATTTGCTATTTCAGCATTAATATTCAGAAAGATATGCAGATGAGTGTTACTTATCCTCATGTAATTCAAAATTTTCTATGTGACAGATTCATCCAAGGTTCTTTCTAAAAACACATCTTATTCGCCCCTCCCTGGATTCTTGTTCAGCACACTTCAGCAGAGAAGTTAGAGATTCTGGAGTCTAGAGATTTTGCTGGAGGTAGTCTGCAGACCACAATATGGAAGCACAACCTTATGAACTCTGTTTAGGTAAGCAATCTCCCACTATTGGGTAATCAATAATCTATTTACCCAGAAAAAAATAAAAAGGTTTATCTATATCATTGCACATAAAAATGGTTAATATTAGTGATTTCCAACTAAAATGCTTCTTTAACTCTCATACACTATTTTTAAGATGGCACATAGTTTTCATCTCATGTGTCACTAATGATGAATAGAGAGTTTCTACAGTCCTGGCTTGTGAATGATTCTGGGACTGATCAAGTCTTTGCTGTAGAGGGAAAAACGTTATGATTGATTAGCAATGACTGCAATGAATATCAGAAGCACACGTATACAGTAGGGTCATGCTCACTTTCCTGAGATGTGCTTAATGGGCATTTCTTTTCTTTTAGCCCATATCTTCTCTTGTATTCTGAGATTTGACAATTGTTTTTTCTTTTTTTCAAGGTTGGTCTTTTCTTACTCTTTTGCTTAAAATTATTTATTTACTTAAATTGACAAGTAAATATTGTATATTTTATCATGTACAACCTAATGTTTTGAAATATGTATATATTGTGGAATGGCTAAATTGAGGTAACATATGCATTATCTCACATACCTATTATTTTTTATGATTACAACACCTAAAATTTATTCTCAGTAGTTTTCAATATATTGTTATTAACTATAGTCATCATATTGTACAGTAGATCTCTTGAAATTTTTCCTCCTATCTAACTAAAAATTATTTTCTCTTTGCCTAGAAACAGGTTTACCCAACACTCAGACTAACTGTCCAGATTTTCGCTGATGGGGACACAGCATATGTATGCAGAATTACTCCCACCATGTCCAAGAGCCCCTTAACTCACAGCAGGGCTGTTTCTTTACTCCTTCTAACACATCATAGCAGTCCTATCCCTTCCCTGTTTTTGAAAATTCTTCCCCATGTTGAAATTCCTTTCTTTTTCCCTTTTCTGTCCATGTAAAAATTCCAATTCTATCTAAAGACTAGATTAAGTAGTAGTTACTGGCTTATTTCCTCCAGCTGAATGGTGAATTATTCAGAATTATTTACATTTAAAACAGCATAATGATGTATCTTTTTACCCTTAATTGTGACAACACAGTAGAGAGCAAACAATAAGCTGTGCAAAATTGGAAGGTAAAGTCACGTAAGTAATTTTTTTCGGTAATAACAGACTAAAACATGTAACTTGTTATTGCTTTTTAGTTGAAAATAGTTTGCATCAATACTGGAATACAATTTAGTAAGCATTAAAAGCTCAAATTATAAGTAATTCTTTAATCTGAAACAGTATTTTGTTCAGTATTAATCCTGCCATAATATAAAATTGTATACTATATATTCCATATTAGCATGTGTCTGTAGATATACACATTATAAACACACATGTACACACACACACATACACTACAATAAGAAATATTGGACGGAAATTGGGATTTTGACAATGGCAGAAATGTCATCCCTACTCTTGCTAAATGCCATTATATATTTCAGGAGAGGAAGAAAGGAAGGAAAAAAGAAACTGGGAAGGAGGTGAAGGAGGGAGGCAGAAGGGAGAAAGAAAAGATAATATCTTGAAAGTTAGTTTATTTCCACAACTCTGAAATTAAATTAGGTACCTAGTCACGTAAAAGTTTATTTTGATACACATAAAATCTGTAATGAGTAACAAAGACAAAAGGCTTACAAATGTATGCACTGAAAATATATGTAATACAGGAACAAAAAGGAAGTTCTGTAGTCTCTGCCCACCTCTGACTCCACAGACCCATTGAGTGAGGATTTAATACATTTTTTTTAATTTTATGACTTGCCTGTTATAATATGATCTTCCTTTTTCCCAAGATTCACTTTGGAACCTCTGATGCATTGTGGCATTTTTTACAGAGTTCTTTATTTTAATTGTATATGTTCACAGTTGGGTTTTTGGTATCTCTGAACTTATTACAAAAAGACCTTTGTAATGGTCTTTCAAAATTAATGAATCAAATGCTTGTGAGCACACAGATTTCAGAAGCACATTTTAAAAAGGCCAGGCTTTAAAAGTCAAGGATGATAAGAAAGAGGATCAAGTAAGTACTACAGCCAATAATCCAACTCACTCTTCAATGCTTCTGAATTTAAAATTAGAAGTGTTTCACCACACCTGAATTACTTGAATTACTTTGGCTCAGGTAAGTAATTCCAATAGACCAACTCTAAAGATAATCTTCTAACTTTATATTTAGACTCACTGAAATTTCTGCTCTCCTCAAAATATTGGTTTACAGGTTGAAGATGTTGTCCTACGAAGATCCAAGGAGTTTAAGACGAATTATTTATGTTATATCACATGCATAATATAAGCATGACTTGCTTCTCAAAGTTTCACATTTTTATGTAGTTATACAGTTAAAATACAATTCAAGAGACTTCTCATTATACTTGCGTTACTCTAAAGGGGAATAGGAGAAATAACAGCTATTGTAGTGTTATGTTAGTGAAGAAAACTAATTAGCTTAGGTCAGAGGATATAAAAACAGAATGGTAAGCAGTTAGCAAATCATTAAAAGAAGGAAATATATTCTATGAAGCAAGAGATCAAAGGAATAAAACTTGGGCTGAGGTAAGTTCATTGCTAGCACAATTCCCCCTAATGCAATAAAAAAAATGAAGAATCAATTAAGTAGAGAGGACTTTCCATTATATCCAACATACTCATCATTTCCACCCTCCAATGACTTGTAAAATTTGCATAAATAAAAATTATTATTAATGTAGAAGTAGACTACATGACCATAGTTTTCCTTAGGGATCATGCAATTTCAAAAATTATTAAAGATGTTAGTTAACATTTCTAGAAACCCTGGTAGTACCCTTGGACAAATGCAAAAGTAAAAAGTGATGTAAATAATCATGGAAGAGCAAATCAGACAAAAACAGGGATAAAATGGATATGTAGGGATATCTCCTACAATTTATAAAGTCTATTGTTAACCTATTTAAAAAACTGGTGGACAAGGTGAAAGCTTGGAGTTCTCTTTGATGTTCTACATATTTTTACTCTTTCATAGATGCCTGGACACCCACATCCTCAGTAAGCTCTGCAGTCATTCTTCATCCTCATACTCACCCCTCACCACTGCAGGGTTAAGTGCAGCCTCAGTTCACCTTCATTAGGGAACACCCATGTTCTGCTTTATGCAACAGTACTTTGCCTTCAAAATGGGATTCCCCTCTTTGTCACATTTCTCATCTGAAGGTTCTTTTCTTGACAAGGTCAAGTGCATTAAACTGAAAAATTTATTCATGCTAGTGATCAGTCATGGCCTAATGGGTCACCCCATTTGAAAATAATATCTCCATTGTAACATCAGAGATCTCTAGGCATTATCTTAATTTGTAGATTATTGAATGATTTTCAATAATTGATCACATGTAGTAAAGTAGGAAGATGATTAAGTTTTTCTAAGGACCTTTTAAATGAGAGGCAAAATAGAGAATAGTAAAATACTGATATACAAGTAGAGTTTATAAGCATACCACTTGGGAAATTGTTAATACAATACAAAAATCATTGAGATGATGAGGAAATAAAGTTAGACGGTTTCAGAAAACTTTTAATTGCATAGATGTGAAGTCAGTTTCCTCAGAAGCCACTCCAGTGACTAATCATTCCATCTCTAATTCACAAACACTTAATGAAAATAATTTCAATTTTTAAAAGTTCATGTTTACATTTGTGGGATACATTGGGTCAATTCTATTAATGAATGTGTTCAGAAACCAGGTCTTTAATATAAAGATTGTTTTAATAGAAAATATTATCATCAGACATATTATTCTTCCCACAGGTAATTTTTACCCAAGAGATCCAAGAAATGAGGCAAAACTAAGATTACACTAGAGACCTAAGACTCAGAACTCACTGACACACACATGAACAAAATGCAAAAGGGCAATTTAAGAACAATGAAAAGAAAAACAAACAAGAGGAATGCTAACAAAGTGATATATTTTTATAATCAGTTAAAACTTTAAAAACAATCAAAAACTTTATCAGCTGGTAAATATTTTACTCCATATATGTTATAGAGTCAATGTTACATCTTGACTGACTACCTTTTGCAAGAATTTTTTAAAACCATATTTAAAAGAGGCTCTTAGTAAAAAAATTCTAAGCAAACACATATGAAGTAAAAATCTTCAGAAAAATTGTAAAGGGATTGGAAAGTTATATGAAATTACAGAAAAGTTTCAGAATATTAATGTATAGGTAGAGGCCACATTCCTCTGCCTAAATTAAGTCTTTTAAGTTTGCTTTACTGCAAATTTGTTATATGGAGACCTCTCTTTCAATGAATCTGTACAAATCTAGGAAATAATTATTTAAAAGATAATATAATAATCAAAATAACTTGATAAGAAAAATTTATATATTTGATACACTTATACAAAAGTAATTGAAAATTCCTATATGACATGCCAGGTATTTTAAGCTGAATGGTAATTTAACTGAATAAAAAGCTTTTATTATTTTGAATTTTTATTGTTTTGAATAAACTTTTCTATTGTTTTTATTCCTATGAAGTATATTTTTGCCATTCAAATAAAATATAATCTTTGATTTAAAAAAAAATTTCCATCAAAACAGACTCTCATGCTAAGCTTTGTGGACATAACATTTACTTATGAGGAAATAGCCAGACTCTTTTCAAACTTCATAACAGCAGTAATCTCCTTTGCAGTGATGGTCATTAAACTTGTGAAAGTGTATACCATGAATATCACTAACTAGAAATCCTGCATCTTGAAACTTTTAATGTTTGAGTCAATAGTAATAATATAAATGCTTTTGTGATTAAAAAATCTAATTCAAACTGTGGTTCCTTTATGATTTGTAATTAAAAATAGTGTACAGTTGAACCTAGAAATATAATATGGTGAACACTTACAAATATGCCTACTCTTCAAATTAAAATTGTAATTATTTTCAGAATCAGGCAGGAAGGATGACAGAATATGGCCCATTGCTTTCTTCATTTGTCATTAATAAGCATTATGCTTTTCATAATTTGAATGGACTCAAGAAGAATACAATAAAATATTTTTTATTTCATTTTGAAGTGAAAGTAAAAGTGCCTCATTAAGGAAATCATGTTGTAATTACCAAAGAAAAACTCAGCCTACATAACGTTACTGGGAGCAAAGGCCATCCTTAATAGACACAAAGTAAGTACGTTACTAAAGTGATAGATTTTCTGTCATACATTTTCAATTAAAGTCAATTTGTCACCAAAAAAGATATTTCTTCAAGTCATTTGCTAACTATGAGTATCAAAAGTTCTTGGAATAAAGAACTAATCATAGAAAGAAATAAGGATGATCCTGATTATATAAGCATCACCATATAGTGATTTACCAAAAATGGATCTAAGGAATGTTCTTCTTTGACCCACAAGTTATTTATAAGTATGTTCTTTAATCTCCAAGTATCTAGGGATTTTCCAGGTATCTTTTTGTTATTCACTTTTAGTTTAATTCCATTTTGCTCTCAGAGCAGACATTATATGATTTTCTATTCTTTTAAATTTGTTAAGGTATGTTTTATAACCCAGAATGTGGTCTATCTTGGTGAATGCTCCATGTGAGTTTGAGAATGTGTATATTGCTATAGTTGCATGAGGTACTCTATAGGCATCCGTTATATCCAGTTGATTGATGGTATCATTGAGTTCAATTACTTTCTGCCTGCTGTATTTGTCCATCTCTGATAGAGGAGTGTTGACCTTCCCAACTATAATAGTGGATTCATCTATTTCTTCCATGCAGTTCTATCAATTTTGCCTCACGTATTTTAATGCCCTGTTGTTAGGCATATATATGCCATGTCTTCTTGGAGAATTGATCCCTTTGTCATTATGTAACTTGAAGGATGTTCTAGTACAGTATTTTTCTTTACATATCACATCTGCCCATGAAGGAACACAGTGTTTTGGGGAGAAATGTTTTTAAAATTTTGTCTTCTATACAAAACTCTTGTCTTTTAGAAAGCATCTTCATGTTTGTTACAATGTCGTTAAGGGTAATATAACGCTCCTAAGAAGTGTCTCTGTTATTCACCTGAAAAATTTATAAAAGAAGATAATTTTTCAACGTGGGAGGATCTTCTTTAAATTTTCTGGTCAGTGAGGAGATAAGATGAATCTAATTTACTTTCAAACATTTAATTTTCCTCTACCTCTATACAGACCCTTTCTAAACTTATACATTCAGCTTATTCCTCAGTCTCAATTTCTTTCAAATTATCTCACATTTCAAACCACCTACTTTTCCATTACCATAGCCTCTGCCACCCATACACAGACTGTCTGAAACTCTATTCATCATTAACTTCCTACCACCATCAAACTTTATATCTAACCTTCCTATTTCTGTTATTGAATTCCTTTCTCTCAATCACTCATGTACAAAAACTGAAAGTCATAGTTTTTTCCCTTATATATCCTATAAACCATCTGTTGTCACAATTTAATTCTTCCATGGAGGTTTCTATAACTTTTGTTTCTCTCTTTTCATTTTTATTGCAAACAACATAATTATAACAGCATTATAGTACTACTATTATAGTAGTTTTCCAGTTCATTCTCTACTTGTAGTTTCCTGACGCCTTCATGACTCCCTCCAATTCACTTTAGATAATGCTAACAGATAAATAATTACAGCACCCTATCATCACCAAATTACTGCTTTGGCCAAAATGTCTCAATCGCCCAGTCCTTCAGCTTATAAAATATAATATAAATACTTTGGATGTATCCAAGATTCCATAGACATTCTATTAAAATTCTTCCAAATAGTTTTATGCAATTTTATATTCACAAATGTAAGTCTCTTCTTTTTCTTCTTTGCATATCAAAACTTTTGTATGTTTTAAAGTCTTTGTGACTCTTTCCATGTCCATCACAGATCACATTGACCATATCCATTCTCTGAATTACCATTTTTCACAGTAGCACCCAAATATTTTAGTACCTACATATACTAACTCAGGTTAAAGAGCTTTGAGTTCATATTTGCATGTGTTGTGTCTCCATCACAATCACCAGCTTAAGGTGGAGAAAGCATTTTATTTTTCACTGTATTCCCCAAAACATTCTAGTAGCATATTTTGAATATTGTAGACACTCTATTATTATTTTAACTTTCTGCTTCTGAAGCTTTTGTAATTAATGATTATGATTATTCTGTTAAAAGTATCTGATATTATGAGACGCTCTAATTATTGTTAAACATTAAGGTAAGGATTTAGGTACTACTATTCGATGATATTAAGTAAGAGAATTATGGATGCCTGACTCCTGCCCCACAAATTATGGCTCCCAGCCTATAGGGTACTTTGTGTTAGAATCAAAATGCCAAGTTACTAATAACTATAGAAGTGGCTCATATGGATGATTCTTATAAAAGGCTAAATTGGAGCACTTTTATTAGTCTTAGGTATAAATGAAGTCTTCTCATCCCTTCTAGTGTCACAAATTTTATTATTTGTACTTGCATGTTCAGGCATTTCTGTAAAAAAAAAAAAGACAGAGTGGGACTTGCTTCAGAAAAAGCTCTGTACCCATTATCTTTTCTTATTACATTGAATCAATAATATATGGAGAGAGATCCAATAGGATTCCAAGGGTTCCTAACTCAATGTATCTATCTTATTATGTTATGATAGAAAAAAATACCAGATAAAATAATGCGAAGTAGGGATGCATCCACCAGGAATCACAGCACAATAAATGTTCTTGAATTGGACTATTCAAATTAGCAACCCTTTCCTGGGCAGGGGGAGGGGGAGAGTGAGGGAAAGGGGACATGTAAGGAAAAGGATACCCTTTAGATGACTAGAGAGTTAAGAGGAGAACAATGGATTCTCTCTTCCCTAACACATATCTCATCCAAAGCATCTTGTTTTGTTAATTCATAGTTTCAAAGAAAATCATTTATCATCTATGGTAAAATGGGATAGATTGTGTAAATGTGTTTTATGTTCTCAACTCTAAAATGTGCATTTTATTTCATATTTTTACATTTCTAAGTCAAAGTATGCCTTACAATTTGTATGTTTTTAATGTGGGCACAATTATTATTTTTTTCTAAGTATGTGATTTTTAAGCCTATGATGTACCCCAAATGGTCAAAATCTTAGAATGAAAAAATACATTATATTTATTGATATTGTATGGAATATATTTATCAAACAATGAAAAAGATAAAAGCTCAATCTGTATCAATATGTGATATATGTGAATTTTCATATGTATAATAGTAACAATTAAACATTAGTCTCTGTATTGGAGTTCCATTTTCTTACCCTTAAAACTACAGTAAGTTCTTATTTTACAAATTATAGTATAGCATAGCCTCAGCTATAAATTATGGGAATGTTTGTTGTATATACTTAGTTTTAGCTAAAAATTATAGGAAGAATTTTGTCTAATATTGGAATGAAGTGATTAAGGAAGAATATTAGCATCCTGAGAATAGTTTTTTTAATTCCTACTAGAGTTGTGGAGTACTATTGCTACGACTACAACTACAACTACTGCTAGAATTACTAGATTTTATCTGCAGCACATGAGTGTCTTATCAGAGGAATGGAGTAGAAATTAATGTTAAGGAACCAGACCATCAAGGTTGAGTATGTGGATCATGTGAATTTCACTGGAGATTCCTGTAAGAATGTGGGTTAAATATTAATTAAATGAAAATTAGGTTTTCTCATTTTATGCCAAATCAGAGGACACAAAGTTACCGTAATTGGGAAAGGTAATATAAACACTCAAGCTTGTAAAACTATGACATATCAATTACTAATATAAAAGAAATAATGTTTTTAAATGAATTTTAAAAAGTGGTTCACTAAAGTAATAAAAATAAGAAAGGTACCTGAAGTTGAAACAAACAAAATATTTCAAAACAGCACAAAATTTCATAGCCTGCAAATAAGAAATGGTCAAAAACAAATCGGTTTTCAGATATAATAAATAAAAATACAGATGCATGTTAAATGTAAACTTCACATTTTGGACACACTTATACTAAAAAAAAATCATTGTTTAGCTGAATCTCTTGTATTTTTTTGGCAATCCTATATAAAGGCCTTTCTCATCAGAAAGCAAAAATAGCAAATACATGACTTTCTATAAAGTTGCAAATAATGTTAAAAACAGCAACAAATACCCCAGTCAGCCAAATTCCTTAGCAACTAAGATAAATTACCTTGCATGTTCTAAGTTGTAATTACAAATTCTACTAAAAACACAAATGGCAGAGAAAATTCAATAGCTCTAAATCTGTGGGAGGGTCCATTGCTCTATGTCACCTACCTCAAATTACAAAATTCTTTGAAGCTTCATTTCTCAAAATATAGACATTGTATTTCATACATGTATGGGTTTACATAAAAATAATGCTTTAGATTACTTACACCTGAAAAAAAACTAATGACCAGAAGCATCATATTTATCCTTAAGCTTCTCTTTGCAGTAACTCACAGGCAAGGGCATCTGCACCCAGTTAGTGAATTGCTGATATAATGAAGTTAGCTAGCACAAGACTGGAATTCTGCCTAAAATAGCTTCATTGTTTATTCAATTTCTCAATCATCTGGGAGCAAATTTTCTCAATTCCTCTTCTGCACTTTCCACATACATCCTTAGTCTTATTCATACTCCTAAATATTTACCTTATTATCTCCTTTATATTCCCAACTCCTCATTGTTTCTTGCCTGGATATCTACAAAAGCTACTTAATGGTGGTTCTGCTTTCAGTCTCTTCCTGCTTCAATCTAACCTCCATACTTCAACCAAAAATTTTTCTGAACAGAAAAAGTCTTATTATATTACTATATTACTTCTTTTATTGAATCTCCTTTGTTTTTAAGTCCATATGCTTTAAATGAATATGCAAATATGCAAGTTCCATCATGGTTCCATCATGATAGTTCTTTAAATCTTTTCTTCATATGTCCCTTTAGATGACATTTACTTGTCTCTCAGCCTATCTTCTTTGCAAGAATCCTTTCCTTGATCCTATCCAAATGACTTAAGTTTGCATCTCCTATGCCTCTGTTGGACCTTGCACATAACTTCTTTGGAGCTGTTCTCGTTTAATCTACATTGTAATTATCACTAAATTGTAAGTCACTCCAATTAAATCCAAAGGCCTTTAGAACAGAATGTGTCTTTTAACTCAATATATATTTAGTACAGTGCCTGGAACATTGTAATTACTCAACAAATGCTTGTGCAACAAATATGTTAGTGAACAACCTGTTTTCTAATTCCATATCTAACAATAACTGATTATCACTTTGGGGAAAACATTCTCCAAGTAGGAATGCATCCATCAGGAATCACAGCACAATAAGCAGTTTTGAATTGGATTATTCAGATTATCTGATTGCTTCTGAACCATAAAATGAGGAATTGAGCCAAAGGTGGTCAATAAGGCGGTTTTTGCTCTAGTATTCTCAGCTACATTTAATTTTGCTAGTCTTATTTTTCTAACACATTGATTTTTTTCTGAAATATAAATTTAATCAAGCAATATATTTATTGTACATTTGCTACCCTCATGGCAGTTCCAAAAGTACAATGGGAAACCATGAATGACATATCACTGCTCAGGTAGTATAATGATCAGGGACAAGGATCATTTATCATGCTTCAACTAGGCCTTAAATTATGATGAAAATGCACTGAGGCTCACTTCTGCTGGTTTCATTAAAATGTAGTCCTATCCTTATGTGGCAGGCATTTCAGCTTAGACTCCCCACCGGCAACTTAATGACATTAAAGGGCAACAAAATGAGTCATGAATGATGAGAATATAGCTACAAATAATAGAATACTTTAAGGTGAAATATGTTCATGATTTTGTTTGTTTTTCAGTGAACAAAAAAAGTTATACATAGCAATTTGTTTTAATTGATGAATGTTTATTATACATTTATATTTATCAAATATTTACTATGCAACAGGGACTGTGACCTAAACAACTTATGTCACAGCATAGATATAGCCACAAAACAGACTATGTCAAGGAAATGTGATTAGGGGTTATATGACATTTTGCACTTAATTACCCAGCAGCACTCAACAGAAAAAGAACTCACATCATTCACTTATTCAAATTGTACACATTTATGGAGGTCCAACTATGTGACACATATATTGTGTAAGATATAGTACAACAAATAAAATTTCATATGACACATTAGGGGTTGAAAATCTAGTGTAATTAACTGAGTACTGATAAGGATATGTGCTGTGGAAGAATTGTGCACTGGGTCCCAAGAGAAGTAAAATTTCTCTTTCTTTTAAAAAACTTTATTTTTGGAGATTAGTTTTAGGTTCACAGCAAAATTAAGAGGAAGGCATAGAGATTTCCCACATCCCCTGCCCCTGCACATGCGTAGCTTCCCCCATTATTAACATCCCCTACAGAGTGGTACATTTGTTAAAATTGATGATGAACCTTCATCGACACATTATAATCATCTGAAGTTCATAGTTTACATTAGGGTTCACTCTTAGTGTCATACATTCTATGGGTTTGGAAAAATGTACAAAGACATATATTCATCATCATTGTATCATAGAGTATTTTCAATGCCTTAAAATTCTTTTGTGCTCCACCTATGCTTCCTTTTCTCTCTTTCTCTGTCTCCATATTTTATAGTTTTTACTTTTACAGAATACCATATAGTTGGGATCATTTATCATGTAGCCTTTCTACATGGGCTTCTTTCACTTAGTAATATGCATTTAAGCTTCCTCCATCTCTATGATGGCTTGATAGTGCATTTATTTTGTGCTGAATAATATTCTGTTGTCTAGATATATCACAGTTTATTCATCCATTGACCTACTGAAGGATATCTTGGTTGCTTTCAAGTTTTGGCAATTATAAATAAAGCTTCTATAAACATTGTTATCTGGAATCTTCTTTGATGAGTTATCAGTTAAGTTCTTTGGACTATTTTTTAATCAGGTTTTTTTTTTTCATATTGTTGAGCTTTAAGAGTTCTTTTTATATTTTGAATAACATTTATCAGACGTGTCTTTTGCAAATATTTTCTTCCATACTGTGGCTTGTCTTCTAATTCTTTTTTTGAACCATATTTCACAGAGCAGAAGTTTTTTGTTTGTTTGTTTTTTTGATGTTAATGAAGTCCAGCCTATCAGTTCTTTCTTTCCTGGATCATACCTTTGGTTATCACCATACCCAAGGTCATCTAGGTTTTCTCCTATGTTATTTTCTAGGCATAGTTTTGTGATGTACATGAAGGTATATGATACATTTCAAGTTCATTTTTGTGAAAGATGTAAGGTCTTTGGTGTCTTCATTCCTTTTTTTTTTTGCATGTGGATATCCAGTTGTTCCAGTACCATTTGCTGAAGAGACTGTATTTGCTCCATTGTACTGCTTTTGCTCCTTTGTAAATGTCGGTTGGCTATATTTATGTAGATCTATTTCTAGGCTTTCTATTCTGTTCCATTGATATATTCATGTATATTTTTGCCAGTACCACCACACTGTCTCAATTTCTGTAGCTTTATAATAGGTTTTGACGTCAGGTAGTGTCAGAACTCTAACTTTGTTCTTCTTCAATATTGTGTTGGTTATTCTGGGTTGGTTTTTTTTTTTTTTTGCCTCTTTATATAAACTTTAGAATCATGTTGCCAATATCCACAAAATTCTTTACTAGGATTTTGATGGAGATTGCATTGAATCTATAGATTAAGTTGGGAAGAACTGACATCTTGATGATATTGAGCCTTCCTATATATGAACATTGAAAATCTCTCTGTTTATTTAGCTTCTCTTTGGTTTCATTTATCAAAGTTTTTTACTTCCTTGTACAGATCTTATACATTCTTGTTAGACTTATGACTAAATATTTTACTTTTTATCTGCTAATGCAAATGATATGGTGATTTTAATTTAAAATTTATTGCTGGTATATAGGAAAGACATTGACTTTTGTATGTTAATCTTTTATCCTGAAACTTTCTATAATTGTTTACTAGTTCTAGGAGCTTTCTATCAATTCTTTCAGATTTCGAAGTAGACTATCATGTCATCTGTGAATAAAGTTTTATTTTTTCCTTCTCAATCTGTATATAGTTTATTTCCTTTTCTTGTCTTATTGCATTAGCTAGTATTTCCAGTACAATGTTGAAAAGGAGTGTTGTGAGGAGACATCCTTGCCTTGTTCCTGATGTTACTGGGAAAGCTTCAAGTTTCTTACCACTATGAATATAGTTAGCTATAGGAATTTTATACATATTCTTTATCTAGTTGAAGTTCACCTCTATCCTAGTTTACTGAGAGTGCTTAATCAAAAGCAAGTGTCAGAATTTGTCAAATTTCTTTTCTGCATTTATTGAAATGATCATTGATTTTTTTTTTAAGCCTGTTGATGTGACAGATTGCATTAATTGACTTTCAGATGCTAAACCAGCCTTGCATAGCTGGGACAAATCCCACTTTTTCCTTTTTTATATAAGAAAAATATTTTAAAATAACTATTAATGTGTTCACGACAACATTTGACTGGAGTATTTTAATGAATGTCAAGAATTAGAAAATGCAAAATGAAAGAATTTCAAGTGTTTTTGAGACTTTATTGGGTCTTGATCCCCTTTGAGAATATAAAGAAAGATCACAAACTCTGAGGAAGAATGCAGATTTCAAAAACAAACACAATTTGGCATGCAATTTGCACTCAGCACCACAGAAGTAAATATGCTCACTGACCTGTTTTGACAGAATAAGTAGTAGTATAATGGAAGTAGGATTCTGAAGAGTTAAATTTTCTAAATGAAATGGAATAAATACTATTATGACATGCTGAATTCATAGAATTAAGTAGGATCAGTGTGTAAATTGACTTTGGGTTAAATTAATTTATGGTAATTAATGGAGGAATATAATGAAATGGTTGCTTTTCAGGAGATTTAAAAAAACCAAAATTGTGAACTTTATTAATTTACAGAAGAGGTAATTATATTCATGAGTTGTATATTGACCATTTTAACTTTTACACCACTTTATAAAGAGACTAATAGAGAGAAATAGCTTTACCCGCAATACCAATTATAAGGAAGTCACACTCTGGTAGGACCTCTCACTGCATACTAGGCGTGGCCGCATTTTTGATAATATGATGCTGTTCCTTAAATAAACATTTAATGGGTATTAAGCCTGGTTACCAATTCTGAAAAGTCACTGAAGGTGTCTACTTGCCAGGCTTGACTCATGCTATCTTTCACTAGAATGTCCTGAGGAGATCTTACTTAGCAAATTAATTTTGGGCTCAATGCCTAGATAACAATTTCTCTTGTGAATCCTTGTACAGCCTCAGATAGGCAACATTACTTGCTTCTCTGTGCTCCCAAAGACTCAAGTCACACAATCAGGCTACAGTTCATTCATTCAAGCTCTGTAGTCAATATCTGCTGATAGATTACGAGTCCTTTAGGGCAGGAGAAGAATCTCATTCATCTATGTTACTTCAGCCACAGTGCTTGTCCAAAGAGTAAGCCTTCACATTGGTTTGCTGAACCAAAACACTTAATGGTTTTCCTGTCTACAAGTAAGCATATTATCAGTAACTGTTAAGGATATGTACCCTTTCTCACTAAATTCTAAGCAGCTCTATTAGCAAAGAAGCCATATTTATCTTATGCATAACCGAAAACACAACAGTGGTCATGAGGTCCGGTACGTTGCAGGCAATCAACAAGTAACTGCTGAATGACTATTGAACAAATTAATTCGAAGGAGCATGAAGGGTACCTATGGGATATATTACTCTAAGCAAAGATTTTTTAAATGCTATAAATTACGAGAAGGCTTTTCTTTCAAATCATGAAGACACTCCTTTGTCATTTATTTATCCAGCAGTCTGGGTGCTGGGGATTCAGAAAGGTGAGTACATAGTCCTCTACAGCACAGCTATTACAGCAGAGAAGGAAGAAAAGTCATTACAATAAACCGTGATGAGGGTAATGAAAGAGAAGTACAAAGTTTTAAGCAAGTGCATAGACAAAGCAAACATTGGTGTCTAACAGCTAAGAAAGACCTTCTAGAGGAAATGATGTTCTAAATGAGGACTGAAATCTTGATGAATTAGACTGGGAAGAAGGTGTGAGAGGAAGATGAAGAGTGTTTTGGGAGAAAACTTTCCTTGAAGCCAGAAAAGAAAAGAGCAGAGAATTCCAGAAAATGAAGGAAAAAGGAGAGTCCACAACCACTATGCACTGCTACACACACACACTGGGCCCATTCAGCTACAGTATATTCCAGTTATTTCTAATCTTAAAATAAAATGAAGTAAAATTAAAAAACCACCCCTTGATTAGCACCCCCTTCTTCCTCCCAGCCATCTTCCTCCCCTTCTTCCAGTCCACACTGAAATGTCACTTTGTCAACAGGGCTTTCCCTTACCTCCTGCCCCCTGCATTTTCTAGTCCTGTTCCTTGCTTTCACAGCATTTACCACCATCTGAAAAGCTGTATGTTGTGCTCACTTGTTTAGTGTCTGTCTCCTTTTACAGTAAAATGAAAGCTCTTTGAGGCAAGGACTTTTGTCTGGACTGGACTGACTGACTGAATGAATGGATTAGGGCAAAAGGTCTACTGCTTTCATTATTCTTACCCTTTTCAAGCCACAGAGCAGCCTTCTAGATATTTTAAAAATGCAAAACTTTCTAGGTCACTCACTTCTTTAAACCTATCTGTGTCTTTAAGCTGAATGAAAAATAAGGTCTAAAATCCAAAATTTGGGTTAGTAAAATGTCTGTAAAATCTGATTTCAGGTTTCTCTGTAAGTGTAAGCTTAAAGGACACTCCTCTTTGCTTTTTAGCACCAAGAACATAGACTTTTTCAGTTCCTTGAACAAATCTTGCTTTTTGCCTCCACCTGGCATTTCCAAAAGGAGTGCTCTTTCCTCTTCTGGAAGACTCTTCTCCCCACCTTTCTCCCTTCATAGGGCTAATTCAAGATTCAGAGCTTCACTGAGGCTTTTGGAAAGATATTGCTGTGCTTTAGAGCATGGGTTATATATTTTAGCATATTTGTTATATATTTTCAAGTTTTCTTTGAAGAGATTGTGCAATTCCAAAAGTAATGTTTCTTCAAGGACTTCTACATGTCTGGTCAGATTCATTCCTTTCTACTTTGTATTTTTTGGCAGTATTATAAATAAAGTTTTCTTTTAAAATTATATTTTCTAATTTTGTATGGTTTTGTTTTGTTGTTGGTGGTAGAAATTTATTTAATCACCAAGTATTTATTTTTGTTTACAATTACTGTATTAGTTTTCTATTGCTGCCATAACAAATTACCACAAATTTCAATATGTGTTGTGGCTTAAAACAACACAATTTTATCTTACAGTTCTGGAGGTTAGAAGTCCTAGACAGGTCTCAGTGGACTAAAATCATAGTCTGGGCAAAGCCACATTCCTTTCAGGAGGCTCTACATTTGATTGCCTTTTCCATCTTCTGCAAACCAGCTGCATTCTTTGGCTCATGGTCCCTTCCCTGATCCTAAAAGACAGTGACAGAGGGCCAAGGCCTTATGCTACCATCTCTTTGTTTCTCCACAACCCATTAGGGTCTCCACTTTTATGGAGCCATATGATTAGATTGGTTGCACCTGGATAATAAAGTTTTTAAAATCTGTTTTTACTTCGTCATTTGATTTGAAAGGTATACATTTTAATTATTTTCTTTTGGCAATTACAATTAAAATGTTATTATCACCACTTAATTTTACACAGTCTAAATTTAATCAGTGAAAGGATATTAAATCCAATCTGTCCCCAATGTTATTTTAACTCAATAAGGTACTTTTACCTTGTTTTAAACCTAAAACATTTGACATCATAATTACTACTATATTATCTAGCCAATGCTTATTTAAATTTCTACAAGATTTTTTATAACTACTTGCATCTCACTCCATCCTTCAAGGTAAAATTTTCTTCTTCCTAAAGTATATATTATTTTATCTCCTACACTGAGTGTCTGTTAAGGATAAAGGTTCAATCCTTGTTTCTGTGTGTGTGTGTATGTGTGTAAAAATATGTGTGTGTATGTGTGTAAAAATATGTGTGTGAATGTACAGATGTGTGTGTATATATATATTTAACCTACATTATTAAATGTTTTGTAAGTTTTAGTTGACTGCTATTTTCTTGTGTTACATTATCATTTGGATTCTGTTATTGCTGTAAATAACTAGATATTGGTATAATTATTGATTATTTTAGGTATGCTTTCATTTCTTTTTGATTGCTTTTAGAGACTTATTTTTGTATACATTGTCTTGCCTGAGTGTTATTTGGTCTTCACAGAGCTTACTTTGTGTCCCGATTTTGAGAATTTATGTGTTTTTTTCAGCTCTGGAAAATTATCTATAAATTTCTCTTTTAATATTGGCTTTACTCCATTTTTCTCTCATGTTTCATTATAGAAATATTTTCAAATATTACTCACTTTCTCATTCTTTTCTTTATTTCTCTTAAGTCTCCTTTGTATTTTTAATATATCTCTCTTTTATTTGGTATTATTTGTAATTTTCTAAAACTAATTTGATTTCCAATTGTTTCTAATATATTATCTCTTTTAACAAGTTTTTTATTTTTTTAAAAAATATATTTTTGATTTCTAGAAGTTGTTCTGTTGTACATTTGTATGTTATTTTTCACAGTTTTGCCTTAATATTAGAGTCCCACTATATTTAATTTTGTCAAACATAGATAAAATGTTGTTATATGGCTTTTTCTTTCTTATAAAATTTGAATTAGCATAATGGCATGCCGCCATTTTCAAACCAAGGTGAATATCAGTCATGTCTTGTATATTTTCTACATCTTTCTTTGAAATCGCCAAAGCCAAGAGGTGACATCCTAGTGTAATTGAACTGTGCCACATATATAATCTGTATGAAGGTAACCAGACTCAAACCAGGGGTGGTTAGAATAGCTCCATAAAAAAACTCAAAAGTTTAAGGTGATGTTTTTTGGATATATGTCTGATTTTTCATTTAATAACTGTTGTTCTTAGACATAATGCTCATAAATTTAATGACTCCTAATACCTTCAATCTGAGTAAGATAGAATAGAGAAATACAGAAAAATCACAAGTGGCTAGATGTAGAGAATATTGGAGGGATGACGGAGAGACAGAACAGGCTGAATATCTAATGGCCAACAGTGAAACAAGAAAACAAGAAATTGTCACAAAGGAGTTACAATGTGCTCCTATAGAAGAATACTGAAAAATTTTGATCATGTGAATGCTATGATAAAATTTCTGTTTTTAGAAGTTAACATAGTTTTCAGTGAGAATGTGGAAATAAGTTCGAAGGCTATTGTAATAGTATATTTATCACATATATCTGTTGTCTTCTGTCTACTGTGACCTTCTCAAAGGAAGACTCAGTGTTATTTATATGTATATAAAAAAAATACATACATGTTCCCAGGATCGTAATTGTTACTGGGACACAATAGTTAATCTCTCAAAGGTAGTTCAGTTGAACTAAAAAAGTAAAATGAGTAGTTTTAAATCCCAATGTTTAGAAAATGTAATAAAAATATGGTAAGATTCCAATTTCTCACATGTGCTTTGTATTTTATTTTTACTATTAAAACTTAAAACCTAACAAAATAACTACAGTGAATATTTGAACTAGATATTTAGTTTCTTCTATAAAAATTTAAAAGTTTGACAGACATTTGGTTCTATTATTAGGGTATTAAATTATCAAGAATAAATAGTAACATCTTGTATATCCTGATTATAATACTATATAATGGACTATTTTTCTACTAGTAAGATATAAGAAATTATATCTATTGAAATATGGTCTACAAGGTACATCATTTCCATCAAGATAAATAGTTCAGTGGAGCAAATGGTGGACAGGGGAAAGAAGTTACCTTGGGCCTTTTAAATAAGGGTACCTAATCCCATTCATGTGGGTGCCATGCTCATGACCTAATCAACACCTTTCAAATTCCCCGTTTCTTAACACCGTCTCCACCCTTAGGCAAGTGGAACATAACTTCTCACTCCTAACACGTGGACTGTGCATAGTGACTTCCAAAGAGTACAGAGTAGAAGAGGGGCAAAAAGGTAATTTTATAGTGGAGAAACCTGACAAACACTATCTTAGCCAGGTGAGCAAGGACAATTTCAACAAGTGATGAGTTATGTTTGTTTTATAAACAAAATGGCACTTTACCTCTGTGGTCTTCCTCCTAAAAACTTGTAATGCCAGTTTAATCATAATGAAAGCATAAGACAAATCTAAATTGAGGGACTTTTCACATTACCTGACCATTGTTCTCTAAACTGTCAGGGACATCAAAAACAAGAAACGTCTAAGAAACTTTCACAGTCAAGTGGAGCCTCAAACCTCATGACAACTAAATGTAATATGTTATCCTAGCTGGTATCCTAGAACAGAAAAAGGGCATTATATAAGGAAATCTAAATAAAAGAATGGGTTTTACTTAATGATAATGTATCAATGTTTATTCATTAATTGTGACAAATATACCACACTAATGTAAGATGCTAATAGGGGAAACTGAATGTGGAGTATGAAGGAACTCTCTGCACTATCTTCACAAGTTTTCTGTAAATCTAAAACTATTTTAAAGTTTTTTAAAAATTATACTTGAATAAAAACTAACTGAAACACACTACAGGAAAGTGCAGAAGCACCAACTTTGTTCCCCATAAATTTTGACCAATGCTCAAGCCTGCCTTCTACACTTATTTTTTTCATTTTCCCAACTTTCTGTGGACTCCACCCAGTAAGTGAATAAAATAGCTATAAATGAAAGCCTCATTATAAGTATTTTTTTGATTTTGTTTTTTACAAATCTTCTTAATAGACAGTTTTCAATGTTTTTGAGGAGAAACATAGACACTAAACATGAATAAGAAAAAGTGGTCCAATAGTAAAAATGTAGATGATGTGTCTCTACTTGTCTTAAAAAATCTATGGTGCGGCAGTTATAAATCTAAACTATATAGGTTTCAATCCCAGCTGTGACACTAGCAGCATGACTTTCAGCAATTGCTTAAACATCTGTTGGAAAATGAAGAGTAGCTACTTAAAGAATGTGGGCTTTAAAAGGCTTAATTTGTGCAAAATATTTACAATTCTATAAAGTCACTATTATTACTTTGTGCCCCCCAACTATTCTACTGTGTGGTAAACTTCTAATGCAGTCATAAATTCTATACTTTTTTTTTCTTTAACATTTTTAATGTTAACCCTCTTTATACAGTTACATCCCAATTATTTTTGCTTGGAAACATAGCGGAATGTGTCTGGAGACTGAATTCAAACCTCATGTTAATTGTCTGAAATCCAATTTGTTGTCTACATCCCGTTAGAAATGTGAGCTATGTAGTATGCAATATTCATAATATGGCTAGATACCTCATATGAGAGTAATTTAATTGTCAGTGCTGCTCAACCATTGTTTAATGAATTCCTAACAATTTGAAAGGCAAGCTGTTGGAAGGCCATTATTAAATTTCATATTTGCTCTGCAGTTTTCTTCACTATTGCTTCATCTATTTAGGATTATGATAACATTAACTTTTGAATTCCTTTAAAAATAGGACTTGTTTGCATAATGAAAAATTGGAAATTGTTATCTACTTGGAAAATAGAGTAAATTCATTTTTAAGGCAGGCTTGCACTTAGATCAAAGAGTGACAGTCACACTAGTCTGTACAATAAAATGCAGATTCATAAAACAAAAGGAATGATTGTTTATTAATTTTCACAGTAGCACAGTAAAGAATGTTGTGGTAGACACAGAAGGAAAATTCAGGTAATTATAGCAAAACATAATCTTAGTTTATAAATAGCTTAATAAATTGTAACCACTAACATCTGAAAAAGAAAGTTACCTCAAAGCACATTTTATTCATATTATTGATCATGCCACAAAGTGTAATAGACTGTATATTGTGTATTGCTGTGTTAGTTTGTTGTAATATCTCAAGAGGCACATAGGAAAAGAGCATATTTTGGGGGGGTTTCATATCAACACCAAATAAACAGGTTAAATTTAAGGAAAAAAACTGATTAGGTTAATGACTTTAGGGGTCAAAAAAAAAAAGTACAGGAGGTATGGAATGTATATTTCCAGACTCTGCAGTAGTATAACCTTGAGTCTTATAACTCATTGAATTAAAGAATTTTCTTTGGTATGTACTTGCACATTTTCTGTAGCTCCAAAATATCTTATAAAATAATCTTTGCTTATTATTTACCCATGGCCAAGAATACTGAGGTAAGCAGAAAATCATGATTGAGCCATGTCATATAAGCACACACTCTCAGGGGCTCTTCTTCAAAACAGAAAAGAAAATGCAAATATTTTCCAGATTTTTGGAGGCATTGGTAATGAGAGGGGCTGCTAAGCATGCTGCAACTGTTGAAAATTGATAAACTAAATAATAAGGAGCAATTGGGCTATTTGCTGAATGAATATAATCTGATATACTTAAGAAAACACTTCAGTTCAGTGTGGATCTGCTGAAGCTTCAGGAAATTTTTTGTAGTACTAAGTGAAGGTTTGCCAATCATCAAGAGAACTGAGATTACCAAATTCTTACACTTTGGAACCCAACATGGATTCCCTGACCTAATATTCAATACATATTACATGAATTCATTATATAAACATTATCCATGAAACCACAACTGCAGTAGGGTACAATGAACAGATCATCATGTTGCAAAGAGACACAAATGTGAATTCTCATTATAACTCTAAAGGTTTAAAATTACTTATTGTCTCAAAACCCTTATATCCCATCTATAAATGAGGAGTTCTGGTTACTTGTTGTGGTAGCCGTCTTTTTTGGTGCCTAGCAATACTTCCTGCATTCTTCATGTTACAGAACCCACGCTCATGGACACGGGAGGATCATGTCCCATAAGCTAGCCAACTCCAACCCTACTCCTAACATCCAAGAATGGTTGGTGCCCAGGGATGAGAACATTGCTGAAGCTGGGTCAAGCAGATTTCCTCCACTCTTCTATACAAACTAGATATATGTGAGACCAGGACCCCGATCCCTTTCATCAGCGATCTGCATAGTATTAAATTCAGAGTCAACTACAATAGACAAAAAGAAGCACATCTACAAAAGCAAAAAACAGATACTAAACCTGAAATAAAGATATTCTGAGGTCACTTCTATCCCTAATAGCCCCATGGCTTAAATGTAAGTCAACTATTCTCCCTTTTAAAATCAAGCCTGTTAGAGGGACGTGTTAGCCCCTTATAACTAGATTTCCATTAATTTTCCTCCTTTGGGGGATGTTTTTGGAGATAAAAGAGAGTGCATGTAAAGTGTCAGTCATAGATTACGCTCATTGTAAATTGAGGCTATTTTTATTATAATTTATTTTCCTCACTCAGTTCATATATGAAGATTCTCACTTTTTATTTAACTCAGGCTAGGGTTCAGAATAAAAGTAAAATTAAAAGATTTTTTGAGATAGTTCAGGCCAAAATTTGATAGCACAATTACTATGATTAATAATCCCACTGTTACTACTACTATTGTTACCACATCTATTATTGCTAGTGTAACTACTTCACCTGCATTTGCTGGGTGATTACTATTTCTGACACCTATGCTAAAGGTTTTCCATGCATCGTCTCATTTAATCTTCACAGAATTTATTATTATTATATCAATTTTATTATTATCCCAATTTATAAAGGAGAATTAATGAGTTTAAGGGGCATAAACTGAATTCATGTTCAGATATGTTCTACTACAAACCCGAGTACTTAATCATTAAGTCATGCTTACTGACATTCATATAATAAAAAATAAGAAATAATAAATGAAAAATTGGCTATTTGCTTATATCATCCAGACAACTTTCTTATCCCCTCACGTTTCTCTATGTATGTGAATGCAGCATGGGTTCAAGTAATAGGACTACTGAATATTTCAAAATGAAACCAAGAAAGAAATCTCACAAGCTATAACATGAATGCCAACTCTGTTTGATAACAACACTGTGAGATGGAAAGCAAATCATACTTCATTTTATTGATTCACCTTGATATGTTTTATAGAATACACAGCAATTTGGTAGATGATATTTACATATTTAGGATTGATAAAATGAGGAATCAAGTGTTGCTGTTGTTTTTATAGTCTAAGTCTTGAGAGAATCTGTCATAAGCAGTATATCTAATAAATGCTTCTGCTAAGAAAAAATGGAAGTTGTCATAAACCCAGATCATGCTAGAAAAAAATGAGATTATTCCTAAACTGAATGGAAGGGTAGAATATTGCTAGAGGGAGATACAGTTTCCAAAGGAGCCAGAAAATGGCAAGTCAGTGAGTTGTTTCCTTCATCTATCCTGCATCTAATTTTTAAATGTTCTTTATCTGACTTTAGTCCTATATTGGTCGTTATCTTCTGCAACTAAATTTTTTAGTCACTTTTGGGTCAGTTTTGGTTAGTTTTCTTTAGATAAAGTTATTTTTTAAAAAAAAATTTAAAAACTACATTCTGGGAAAATTATTCTTCTTCCTTTTCTGCTGTCAAAATGATTTAAAGTGTGACCTCTCAATCAATGGACAGTGGCCACTTTGTGTCTAAATGATTTTTTCTTTCTGATTCTCTTTTGTCTTTTGTTCCTTAAATGTGCCATCTAAAATAGTGCCTTTGAATTGTTCAAATTGGTCCATTTCTGGAATTGTCTTCCTCTTTCAACATTTCATTTAATGTTTCTCTAATGGTTAGTTACTGTCAGAGCCTTGAGAAAAGGTATGTCTATGAGTTTATGTCCACACTAATGCACATAATCTTGAATATTTAATAATACAATTCTTTGAAAGGATGCAGTTTTATCTAATTACGGGCTCATTTTCTTGTCCTTCTTGTAGGATATGTGCTGTGAAATTTCTGTTGGTATTTTTTAATCTTCAAGTTTAAAGTTTAGACTTTGTAATGTAAAAAAATCTTTAAAGGAGACATCTTTTCTGAATGTCAACATAATTTTCCTTTCAATAAATATTTAATATGGATGATAAGGGAAAGGAAACAGAAAAATAGCATTTATTTAGTGACTTTTTCTGCTAATTTTTTTTTCATTGTGCTGGATATTACCTCATTTAATGTTTGACATAATTTTATGCAATTTGGGAAATGTTGAGCAAAAGTAAATGAATAGGTGCATTTTTGCTTGCTAATTATTGCTTCATTGTAGAGGTTTAAGTAAAGTACAGTAAACACTTATTATAAAACTAAATATGAAGTAGAAAATTATAAACAATTATTTGCTAAAAATACTTTTTAAAATGGAAAATATTTCCTCTTGTCAATTTTTTGCAAATTTTTCAGCACTTCCCCACACACAACAGTGGGACCAGATAGGTGTTGGGCTCTGAATAGCATATGTCATTTTTGTCTCATTGGACTTAAGGTAGCTATTCAGCTTACCTGGAAAATGTATTTGTCCCCACTACTACTGTTTTTCATTTAGGCCCTTCTCAACTCTCCTCAGGTCAGTTTTTCATTTTCTGCAAAGATCTCCATTTCTTAGTCTCTTTCCTTCTTGCTTTACTTTCTCTTCACCACTGTTTAGGTCAATTTTTTGTAACATGAATCAGAACACAAACTCAAAGCATTTTTAAATATAGTTTCAGCATATCTTTCCAAATATATTCTCAGATACTTAACACAAAACCTCATACTCTTCCCACTGCCCTCACGATTTATAAAATATCCCTGCCATGAGAATGTATGACATCTGGAATAGTAGCATGAGGGCACTGGCAGATTCTCCATATGCTTACCAAGACTATCTGAAAATGAAATTAAGAAAAACAATTTCATTCACAACTGCATCAAAAAATAAAATACTTGAGAATAAATTTATTGAAAGAAGTTCAAGACCTGTTTTCTGAAAACAACAAAACATTGCTGAAAGAAATTTTAAAAGATCTAAAATAAATGGAAAGGCATTTCATGTTTATGCACTGCAAAGCTCAATACTTTTAATAAAGCAATTCTCCAGTTTTATCCATGGGTTCAACATAATCCCTATCAAAATCTCAGGTGACGGTTTTGCAAAAATTGACCAGTTTATCCTAACATTTAAATAAAAATGAAAAGAGCCTGCAATAACCAAAACAATTTTGAAAAAGAACCATAACAAAGCTTACTATAGAATAAATCAGAGTTGCTACTGAGATGTAAATAGCAGGGAGAGACAACAGAGGCATCCGGGGACCCCACCAAGAAGGGCTGTGAAGACGAGAAAGAGGAAGAAAGAGAGGAGAGGACAGCAGTGGTGCAGACAAATCCAGAGAAGCCCGGAGCCAGGTGAAAGCGTAAGGGGGGTCGGGTAAGGGTGGTCCCCTCGCACCACTCAGGTGCCTTCAGTGAGCAGGGGAACACAAAAACACTCACCCCATGGGCGAGTGCCAGGAGGGACAAGAGATCCGGCTTTCTCGCATCTAGATGTTTCCTCCTTTGCGTCTCCCCCATTCCTGGCATCCCAGAAAGCAGTTTTGGCTAGAGCTAGCTTGTAGCCATGGCCCCTTCCTCCCACACAGCAACCGGGAGAGTGCTTGGTTCTGAGAGGCCTCCTTCGCTCCACTCCGGTGATTAGCGGGGATCCGGGCTGGCGGCTTGGATAGGCGGGCTGGGCCGATGCCCCCCAAGCATAGGAGTGGTGCAGGGAGACCGTGGCCCCTCACTCCCATAGCAATTGTGAGAGTGCTCTGTGCCAGAGGCTGTTTTGCTGCCGCAGGGTGTGTCCCAGGCTGTGCCTGCCCCTGAGAGCGGAGACACACACCAGTGAGTCAGACACATGGACCAGAGAGCCGGTTTTGGGCGGCAAGGGAACGCATGCACTTGGACTGATCTGACCGGAGAGGACTGTGAAGTTTCAGGGAGAAAATAGGGAGGGCGTATGCCCCACCCTGCAGATAAACCAGGTGAGTGGACAGAGATGAAAAGAGCCTGGCCCGGGGCCTTTGCAATTACAGGAATAGGCCCATTGCCCCAGAGACAGCCCTCCTGGATAGGAAAGATTGCTCTGAACGCCTATCAGCAGCTCCCCTTCGAGGCCCGAGGCCCGATAAGCAACCTCCCAGCCCCACTGAGGCTTAGCAAAGCCCCTCAGGCTCTGGCACTCTAGCCACGATCTGTCTTGCTTGACACCCCCACTTCAGGGGGAGCAGGGACCAAGAAACCTCCTGGGAGCTATAGGGTCCCTCCAAATCTTCATGTGCCCCACCTAGGCCTACCACAGGCACAAAAGATTACTTTGGCAGCTGGCTCCTCCACGCAAACTACAAACACTGGGGGAACAACCCCATAGCTAAATAGAGTGCCTTCAAACAAAAGCAATTAGGGAGTGGAAGATACATATCCACAAGCACAATTCATCAGCTGGGAGATTAAGCTGGGGGACCAAACTCACTACACTCTGTTGGGAACAGGTGAAGACAACAGCTCAGAGGTAAGCCCAGTGTTTCATTAAACCTGCTAAAATACCCCAAAGGCAACTCAGGACCAGCACTCCTCCCCCTGACATGGTCAAGGATCAATCTTTGGGGACTTGGAGACAGGTCAACAAGCCAGCCCTAGCACCCCCAGCTCTTGATTCAGAGGCCAGATGAGAAGGAATCAGTGGAAAAACTCTGGAAATATGAAAAATCAGAGCAAAAGGACAGTCCCAACAGAAATCAATAACTCATTACCAATGGATACCAACCTAAACGAAATGGCTAAAATGACAGCTGAAGAATTTTGAATATGGATTTTAAGAACCCTCAATGAAATACATGAGAAAATAGAAACCCAACACAAAGAGGCTACAAAAACAATGCAGGAAATGAGTTTAAAATTCCCTAAAGAATTCAAATTATTGAAGAAAAACCAAACAGAAATTCTGGAAATGAAAAATTCAATCAAGGAATTACAAACACAGAGGAAAGCCTTAAGAGTAGGCTAGGTCAGGCAAAAGAAAGATTTTCAGAGCTTGAAGATAATACCTATGAGCCAAACAAAGCACTTGAAGAGAAAGAACAGAAAAATAACAGGAATGAACAAAGCCTACAAGAAATGTGGGATTATGTAAAGAGGCCAAACATAAGAATCATAGGCATCTCTGAGGTTGAAGAAGAAAATACATAAGGGTTGGATAACTTATTTGAGGGAATAATCAAGGAAAATTTCCCTGGCCTTGAGAGAAATCTAGATATCCAGGTACAAGAAGCACACAGGACTCCTTGGAGAGTCATTGTAAAGAGATGATCACCGTGACACATAGTCATTAGATTGGCCAAAGTAAACACAAAAGAGTCACTCCTACTAGCAATAAGGCAAAAACAGCAGGTAGCTGACAAAGGAAAATCTATCAGACTAACTTCAAATTTCTCAGCTAAAACCTTACAAGCCAGAAGGGACTGGGGACACAACCTCAATCTTCTAAAACAGAATATTGGCTAGCCTAGAATTTTGTATACTGCAAAACTAATTTCTTATATGAGGGAGAAATAAAGACTTTCTCAGACAAGCAAACACTGAGGGAATTTGTGAAGACCACACCTGGCCTACAGGAAGTACTCAGACCTGCATTATACACTGATCAATGCAATAGACACCCACCAGTTTAAAACCATCCAAAAGCTAAAGTTCAGAGCCAGATATCACAATCTTTTTAAACAAGAGTTTATAAAAAAACAATAAGAGTATACCCAACAGGATGAAAAGAAATCCACCCCACTTTCTATTTTTTTGGATTTATTGAGACATGGTTTGTGGCCTACAATGTGGTCAATTTTATACAATGTGAGCTGATGAGAAGAACATATATTCAGTAGTTCTGGAGTAGAATGTTCTGTAAATGTCTGTTAGGCCCATTTGTTCTAGAGTCCTGTTTAAATCCACTGTTTCTGTTTTTATTTTCTGCTTGGAGAATCTGTCCCATTCTGTCAGTGGGCTGTTGAAGTCCTCAGGTATTACAATGCTGCTGTTTATCATTTTGTTTAGATTAAGTAGGGTTTGCTTCATGAATCTGGGTGCAGCTGTGCCAGGTGCATAAATATTTAGGATTGTTTGTCTTCTTGTTGAATTGTTCCCTTTACCGTTATATGGCGACCATCTTTGTCTTTCTATACTATTGTTGATTTGAAGTCTATGTTATCTGATATGAGTATGTCTATACCAGCTTTCTTTTGGTTTCCATTTGCATGGAATATTGTTTTCCATCCCTTCACCTTGGGTCTGAATGCGTCCTTGTGAGTTAGATATGTTTCCTAGAGACAGTAGAAACACATATCAGGCCACTGTGGTATTTGAGCTTTCACCTTTAGCTTTTGGGTGATTTTACACTGGTGGGTGTCTATTGTGCTGATTCATGTATAATGCAGGTCTCAGACAAGTGGGAGGTGTGTTTGGCACTTGGTGCCTCTGACAAAACTCAAAGGCAGGGCAGATCTAGTTATAACAAATTTTCTCAATGTTTGCTTGTCTGGAAAAGAGTTAATTTCTCCATCATATGTGAAACTTTGTTTTACAGGATACAAAATTCTAGGGTGGCAGTTGTTCTGTTTAAGAAGATTGAAGATGGGGGCCCACTCACTTCTGGCTTGTAAGGTTTCCTCTGAGAAATCTGCTGTTATCCTGATGGGTTTTCCCTGGTAGATCAGTTTTTGTTTACATCTGGCTGCTGATAGAATTTTCTCTTTCTTTTTGACTTTGGCCATGTTGATTACTATGTGTCTTGGAGATGTCCTATTTGCTATGAATTTTCCCAGAGTTCAATGACCATCTTTTTCTGGATGTCTGGATCTGTGGCAATACTAGGGAAGTTTTCCTCAATAATTCCTTCAAATAGATTTCCATGCTTTTAGTGCTTTCTTCTTCTCCCTCAGGGATACCTATAATTAGTATGTTTGTTCGCTTTGCATAGTTCCTTATCTCTATAAGTGATTGTTCTGCCTTTGTTTTTCTCTTCTCTGCCTCCTTAAATGATTGGGTTAGCTTCAGAGCCTTGTCTTCAAGTTCTGAAATTCTTTCTTCTCCTTGGTTTAATCTGTTCCTGAAACTTTCTGCTGTGTTTTGAACATCCTGAATGACTCTTTGATTTCTTTAAGTTCTACTATACATTTCCTAATTTTGTCTAGTTCTTTAGTGACTTTGTCATTAATTTCCTGATTTTTTTTTCTGGCTTCTTTTTGTTGGTTTTCAACTTTCTCTTCAATTCTATTCATCTTATTTGCCATCCATATTCTGAAATCCATTTCTGTCATTTCAACAATTTCCTTGCAGTTGGAGTTCAATGCTATAACTCCATTGTGATCTCTTCAGGGTGTTGATTTGTTTTAATTTTTCATGTTGCCAGCGTTCTTTTGCTGGTTTCTTTGCATCTGAGACCTCTTTTTGCAACTCAGGGCTAACAGGTTTGCAAGGCTCCCATTCCTTGCTGGAAACTCTCCTGCTTCATTAGAGTAAGAGGAGGTCACTAGAGGGCACTCTTTTTTATTTTTCGCTCTACTCTGGAGTGTTGACGAGACAGAGGAGGATGTGTGCACTCGAAACCTGTAATGCAGCTGTTCTGATTTGTTCTGTTCTGATTGCCTTTGCTCAAGCCTTTGTTGAATGCTATTTGGGTTGGATGTTGGGTTGTTCACCAGACAGTTGTAGGATGTTCAAGTTGGAAGCTGGGTGAGACCCTCTTCACTGAGGTGGTTGTTGTGGGGATTGCTTTATCCAGGGTCTTCCCACAGAGGTAACAGCAGCACCAGGATTCGGTTGTTGTGGGTTCCCAGGCTGTGTGCATTTGCTCAAACCAGGTTGCAGTGTACTGATGGCTTGAGGCTGGGGGTCCTTGGTGGGGTGTTGGACTTGGGAGCAGTTCTTCTGGCCCTGCTGCAGTGGTGGAGGCTCTGAGGTGGGGTCTTGGGGTCTGGATGCAGTGCCGGAGACTTGGGGAGGGTGTCTCGGGCCTGGCCGGGGTTCTGGAGGCACAGAGGCAGAGTCTCTGGCTTTGGCATGAAAGCCTCAGAGCCGGTCCTGGGGAGGAGCCAGAAGCAGAACTTCTGAGCAGGGCTGAGGAGCTAGAAGCAGGGCGATGTGGACAGCAGGGCTGATCCAACCTGGAGAGTGGGGTCAGGACCAATCAGGCAGGAGGCAGTTGGTGCCTGGAGGGCAAAGTCAGGACCAAGTAAGTGGCAGGCTATTCTGTAGGCTCATGGGCCCCACAGATGCCAAGTTAGGTGGGCAGATATCGGTTCCAGTGGCCCAAGGATCATAGAGTTCTCCACTCCCCACCCAGGACCTACCTGGCAGCAAAATGGTCACCCAAAGCCTCTCAGGTCACAGCCTGCTGTGCTCTGGTCAGTTCCCGTGCTCAGATCCCGTTATGCTCTAGGGGAGACGCACTTGGCTTCAAGTTATGAGGTGTGGCTCACGGAAGCCACAAGTCAGTCCAGTCCCTCTCCAGACTTGGCTCAGTGCACCTGAGAGCTCAGGATGGCTTTAGCTACTGCCCAATCCCCACTGTGCCTGTTGTATGGTGCAATTACTCTGCACAGACTCCAAGCAGGTCCCTAGTCTGACCAGGCAGAGGTCTATAGGGGTTGTGGGAGCCGTCCAGCATTCAGTTCACACTGCACCAGCAGAGCAAGCCTGACGCACCAACACTCTATCTTCCTATTGTTCCCTGGGTGTTCTCTGCTCTTGTTATATGTATTACCCTGTCACCTTTTTATCCCACTCTGAGTGCCCCGCGTTGCTTTTCTGTGATTTCACAATATTCCTTCAGAGAAAAGCAATCTGTACGTAGGCAGCTGCCTGTACCTTTTACTTCTTTCCTTGGGAGCGGTGTGCTGGCGGGCTGCTTCTAGTCCACCATTTTCTCCCCCTTATGCCGGTACTCTTGTAAATGTTTTAGAGCCATTAACTCATGTCCTTTTCACAATAACCTTATGAGGTAGGTGTTACTATTCTCCCCATATTGACATATGAAAGAATTTAGCTTATACAAAAGTAGACATCTAGTAAATCCAGCAGCCAGGATTTGAGCACAGGTCAATTATTCCAAAGCCCATAATATTCTTAATCACTATGCCATGAAGTGTATTTATTATTTAGCAAGTGTGATTTAATGTTAAATTCAACTTTATCTGTTGACTTTGAGTTTTGTCAGAGGCACCAAGTGCCAAACACACCTCCTACTTCCTCATGTTCTGTCTCTGATGTATATACTTAGAAAACTAAGGAGAGAAAGGTGGACATCAATGTCATTGCCCATAACTGTGCTCTGCTTGCTTGCAGAGGCATTGAGCTACCCAAAGCGATGATGGGGAGATTGAAGCATAATCACTGAGGTTGCTGCCCTAAGGGAAGATTGGCCTGCTGTTTCCCAGGTGGATATCTGTTTAGGCAGTGAACTTGCTGCCCTTCCTCTGTGCCTTTTTCAGCAAGAAAAAAAAAAATCAATTAAAGTGCTGGCCAGTTGGCTGTCCAGAAACCTGCACTCCCACTTTCAGCAGCTGGACTGCTGGTGTGGATGGTGAATGGGGGCCGAATAGGAGTCAGAACTCTCATATCAGAGACCTGGGCAGTGGAGAGGACCTGCAGGGTCTCCAAAGAACTGTCATACAAACTGTGCAGAAACCAGCAGGTCACTGCCTGCCACTCGGAGGCTAACGGCCAGCAGTTTTGGCCGGAGAGTGCAGAGAGTTGGCCAGGAAGGGCCTAAAACCCAAAGGAAGCTATAAAGAGTCATTTGTCTTCATCCTTTTCCTGCCTCTATACTCTTAATATTATAGAGGAAATACATTCTAACATAGGGAATAGAAGAGAGGTAGAATTTTGAAACCTGGGATTCAAACATGAGACTAGAACTTTTTAAATGGACTAGATATATTCTAATGAAATGTGACTAGAAATGCCTCTCTCAGGAATAAAAAGGAATGGATTTTTCAGAACATGGTTTAATACAATGATAGATTTGAATAAAAGATTTTATATTTATCCTCTTAAGCTGTGAGATTCCTTGATTAACTGGTTATAATGGCCTCAAGGCCCTAGGAGATCAGGCTCATACCACATCTGCCCTTTCTTTCACTGTACTCCAGACACAAAGCAAACTATGTGCAGCCTCAGGACCTAAACACAAGCTGTTTGCAGGGCTTGCTCCTACTCACCTTTCACAACTCATCTGTCACTTTTTCAAGTAGGCCTTTCTTGAGCATCCTCTCTAAAAGTTGGCCCTACCCTAAGTCAGCGACCATGTTGTTTTTTTATGACCCTATTCTGGTTTGTTGTGTTCATTGTATTCTTAATTATGGAACATTCAGGATGAAAGGAAAGCTGTTATGTTTGCTAGCCGCTTTATCCAGGCACCCATAGTAACTTAGTTTACAAGACTGCTCTAGAAACTTGGAAAGAAAAGGCTAGAATTTGCCTTCCTCTCCCAGGGGAAATATGTTTTAGAATGTCCGCCACATGAAATCTGTGTTGTTGAAGGTCTGGCCCTATCATCAAAGTCCCTTTCGAGAGGGTTATGATCACTCCATGAGAATTTGAAAATTTGGCATTCTTAGGCCTGGAACTCATGTAATCCACTTTTCCACTTCCCTATTTCCTTTTCAGTTTCGACTCCATTTCTCTGCAATTTGCAATATATGAAAAGTGAGAAGACTTACCTCCAAGAAAAGGAGATGCAAAAGTTTTGATGTTTTTGACCAGGGTTAAATTGTGACTGTATCATCGATATATTCAGTGATGAAAAATCATACCCCACTATGAGATTTGGCCTCACAATTTGAAAATATATACTTTGCTATCTTCTTTGCAAGTGTTGCAAGTCAAAATTAAGAAAGGTGATTGAAAAATATTTTGCACAATTAAGTATGGTACATATAACAACAGTTTTTGATCAGATTTTACATGAATGAACTAAGCAACTAATGCCTCCATTCAAGCCATCTGCTTTTAGATATGTGGTATTCTTTTCTGATTTGAAGAACAAACGTGACTTTTAAAACACCTCCACTGTTCCATTTTATTAAATAGGATAGGTGATGAATGTGGCAGTACGTCTCTTTAAAGATTCACTCTTGCACTGCAAGCTCCTGCAAACGTTGTAAATATGAGTTAACATTCCAGAGACCAAACAGTCTTTCACAGATAGTGACTATGCAGAGTTAAACAGCATGAGTTCGCTAGAGGTATATCCATATTTCTATCAAGCAAGAGAAAGACATAATCATTATTCTTCTGGACAAGTGAATACCTAGAAAAATAATCTCTCGTACATATATTCAATCTCTGGTAAATATATTCTTTATAAACTAATCCTTTAAGTCATCTCTATCTAAAGACCAATCATTCTCATTAAAAACTAAAGAACTATGCTTAGTTTTCTAATTCTTTTTAGTTAGAAAATTAAATTATTTTATACCTTAATTCTCCATTTGTAATTAGCAGTTCAGAACCAAAGGCAGAAATAAATAATACTTTGGAGATGTGTAGCAGTTGCAGCCTTTATAATATCCAGTAGGAACTACAAAGATATAGGAGCAAATAGTTAATTATTGAAAATAATATTCCATATAAATACCAAGGCAGGCCCTGAACGCTTTTAACAATGTTTTACTTGGTGATACTTAGGGTTGAACATGAAAAGAAATTAAATAATCATGATGATTTATATTTCATGATGTGATTTAAAAGCCATCGTAAGAATTATCTTTTCCATTCTCAGAGCAGCCATGGAGAATATTATTATCATCCTATTTATAGATGTGGAAACTAAAGGTCAGAGAGGCTAAGTGATTTACCCAAAGTACCATAGCTGATAATGATTATAATGAACTCAAGTTGCCTTTGTCTGAGATATGTAATGCCACTATATGTAATGGTGCTTGTAACTTTCATGTAGTGTTTTCAATTTTGTGTTAAACACAAACATGAATAAATTAGATGAGTTATGAAGATAGGATGCATAGGATATTAGCTATCACAGTAAGGACAAAATGCATCTTATAGCTTCTGGGATATGCTTATAATACAGTCACATTGTATAGCAGGAATTTGTCTTTCATTTCTTTCTCCAAATATTTATTGAGCACATACTATATACCAGGCACTGGAAATGGCTACTGAGACAAAAAAGAATTCCTGTGTTCCAGGAGCTCATAATCTAATGGAGAAAGAGCAAAGACAATTAGAAATAAATGTAACAAGTATGACTGTACTGTAAAATCACATGTATTTTGTACTTGACCCTCCTAGCAATGACAAGGAAAATTCCTTTGAAGGGTGGGAGAGATATCAGGTGAAGGAAGTTAAGTTAGGGGTTAAAGTTACATGTGCAATGCAAGGGAAAGTGCAAGAAGAAGGGATGCCATTTGGAAAACATGGATATACAGAGAACCATAAAGTGTTAAGATCTTATAGAAATACTTTGCCTAGAGAGTCTCAAGCAGTACACAAGAAGTAGACACTTTGCAAGTGCATTTATTTAAAATGCATTTGGTACTTAGAAATGAATTATTTGTAGCTGGTTATTTGATTAACAATTTAGCAAAAGAGTGATGATAATGTTAAAGTTCTGCAATCCTTACATTGTAAGCTTGAAATCCTCAAAGACCTCAAAAACTAATTTAAATTATTAATGCTTAATTATGCAGACTATGGAGAATATTATGGAAAAGAAAACTATATTCATATTAGTGAAATATTTATTAACTCTACCACTAATATGTAAAGTTTCCAGGTACTCTCTATAAGGGTAGCATTGCCCAACTGTAACATTATCAAAATCTTGAAGTTGTCTCTATCCATGGGAATGAAATGCTTGTAATAATTTGTATCTTCTGAAGAACACCAATGCACAGTCATTTTCCTTACAATGATATTTCAGTCAATGACAAACCACATATACGGATGTATGGTGGTAGTCCTATAACAGTATAATAGAGCTGAAAAATTCCTGTGCCTAGTGACATGGTAGCCCTCCTGACATAACAGCACAGCACATTACATGTTTGTGATGTGATGATGCTGGTGTAAACAAAACTACTGTGCTACCAGTAGCATAAAAGTATAGCACATACAATTATATATAGTACATAATACTTGATAATGATAATAAATGACTATGTTATTGGTTTATGTATTAATATTTGCTATACTATGCTTGTTATTATTCTTTTAGAGAGTCTCCTACAAGCTCCATTCAGCCCTATACAGGTGTACCATTTTTTATTTTTTATACCATATTTTTGCTGTACCTTTTCTACGCTTACATATGTTTAGATACACAGAACTTGCCATTGTGTTACAATTGTCTATGGATTTTAGTACAGCAACATGCTGTACAGGTGTGTAGCCTAGGTGCAATAGGCTCTACCATATAATAGCTTAGGTGTGTAGCAGGCTATCCCAACTAGGTTTGTGTAAGTTAACACTCTATGATACTTGCACCACAAAGAAATTGCCTAACAATGCATTCCTCAGAAAGCAATCCTGTCAAGTGATGCATAACTATATTCTTTACCATTACTTTTCTTTCAATTTCTGAGAATTTTTTATAATTTTTTATTCTTCCCATCACAGCCCATTTCTACCACTGTTATATACACTTATTCTATACTTATTATTTTTCTTCTTAGCTTCATTCACTATCAAGTGCAGAAGTCTGGGCTTGCCTACTAATACAAAACCGAAACCTGAGCCTTAAAGCAATCAGTTTGTGTTTGTAAAATAAGTGCCTAGATATCCACAGACTGTATTCCCTGGGGATGGAGCTTAAAACCAATGGAAAGAATAAGGCCTCATGTAGAAAGAGTTGGGCCAGAAAAGATGGAGTTAAACCTGATGTGGGTAGCGAAGACTGAGCTGAGGTAAGTAAATTCATGCCCTGTGAAAAAGACATAGGACATATTCTAAATATTTTGCTGGAATTCTGTAAAATGGGTGTGAACTCTTTTTTCGTCCAGTCTTTGACATCCAGTATATCATCCTGATATGTTCTGCTATCATTTCCTTCTCTTCCCCAGTTCCTGCAGAAATTATTTTCTGAATCAAGAGTTGACCAACTATAGCCCATGGGCCAAATCCAGCCCACCATCAGTTTTTGTGAATGAACTTTCATTTGAAACAAAGTCACACCATTAGTTTATTTACTGTCTCTGACTACTTTTGTTCTACAAGGGCACGTTTGAGTAGTTGTAACAGAGACCATTTGGCCCACAAGTCATAAAGTATTTATTCTCTGGCCTTTTGAAGAAAAAGTTTGCCTGATCTGAAAGACTCATGATATAATTACGACATATTGCCTTTTAACACTATTTTTTTCATGTAGTTTATTCCTCTCCAGTGAAATTGTTGGCCTCTTCGGTATCTCTAAATGATGGCAAGTAAATTAGGTTTTAAACAGTAAATACTCAAATTCTAGGAGTTTGGAAATTATATCTTATTCATTGCTCTACCTTCAGTATCTTGTACTGTATCAAGTGCAACAGATGTGCAGCAAAAGAGTGAACAAATAAATGAATGTTGTTTACAGAGCTTGAGAGATAGCTAAAATATTTGGTTTTAAGGACAAAGCCTGAATACACACATTGAGTCAGATAGAGTCACAGATGCAAAGTGTATTTTAATTTATAAAACACAATCAAGTGGTTAGCTTTAAACATGGAGTTAAGGATGGGTCATTCAATCAATAGGTTCCGACCAATATATTTGAGGATAACTGTATTCACATAAATGAGCATTCAAATGCAGCATATTTCCTCTAAACAATAAACATTCTTCCATAGATAACATTTATTTTTTGAGACAAAAATTTCAGGACTTAGTTCCAACTTAAAACTAATTTAATCTCCAAAAATATGCAAAGCCCACCAGGAGAGGACTTAATTGTTAGAAAAGTAATACAGATTTTTTTGCTTCTTAATTGTTATTTCATTTTTTATTACCTTGCCTTAGCTCATGCCATACCTTTTCTCATGGTGATTTACAGGACCTGAAAATGAAGTTAAAAGAACATATTCTGAAGGCTGGAAATGTGGAAGCTGCTGGCTTTATAGAGAAAAAATAAAAACATTTAGATATTTGTTGACTGTTTAAGAGAATGTACGTCAAAATAAGAGTCAGTCTGGCATTCTAAGAAAGAATTTCAACTCTTTTATTTTTCTTTCTTTTTTTGGCTTTCTTATATTATTTGGAAAAAAAACATTTTTTTTTTCTGAAAGTTATAGGCCAAGATGGATTCTCTGATGCTGTTGTGTTGTACCAGTCTACATGAGGCAGTACCATGATGCTCCAACGCGCTGTTTAGCAGACCTTTAGCAAACGTCCTAACATCTACACTCCGTTTTCCTTGCCCACGTGCATTTGGGTCATTCAGCTGATCGCCTAGCAGCTGCTTCAGCACCCTGCTTCCATTCATCCTCCATGTGTGTCCAGCCCAGTGGAGTTACATCAAAGTGAGCAGAGCTTCCCCACAGAGAGATTGGCTGCCTGCCAGGACTTCGTTATTAGTGATCCTTCTTACTTCTCATGTTTCATACGTTCTTGAGTGACACCGAATCAAGTTTTTAAGATAGTCGATGGAGAATTGTGGCAAGCCCACATTTCACCACTTCTGCTTTATAGATGACAAGCTTGACTGGTGACAAGTACGTTCTCTACTCAAAGCAAACGTGTGTGCCTATAGCCTGGTACTTCAAATTCTGTACACTAAAACGACTTGGCAAGGGGGATGGTGAGTGCACCTGCTTAGCAGAAGAAAAATACCTCATCACAATCCTGAATAACATTATGTTCAACTATTATAACATTGAAGATTTACTTTCCAAGAGAAACTAGAAGTATCGGTTCCTACTCACTCCATATCAACCAAACATTTATTTTCCAATCTACTATTTTAACAACCAAGAAATTTGCATTTTAGTTGGTCAGTGTTTTCCTCTTATATAAAAACTTAAATTCATCATGAAAATTAGGAAAAAATTTGGCAGAACATAAAATTAAACAGAAATATATTCTGGAATTCATTTCCTATTTTTCAAACAAATCAATAGGAAGATCAAAAAAGCAGAAAAAGAAGCTTTGAAGTGCTTTCCTTCCCTAAACTTTGGCCCCGTAGGAAATAAAGATTCATAAATGGAGATTATAATCTAGTTCCATAATCTAGTTTGCCAAATAATCGCCTAGAAGATTGTATTAGGCAACAGAATTTGAACAATGTTAAATATGAAAAATATTTTAGCATTATCTACTTTACCTTTCTCACATTTCAAATGAGAAAAAAGTCAAGCAATGAATTAAATGGCATGCACTTAGTAGCAGACTTGGGTTTACAACCTTTTTTATTCTACGTTACCACTGAAAGGATATGTCCTTTTATTTCAGACAGAAAAATCACCAGAATTACTCCCCACTATCTACTCCTCCTCCCCAATTTTTATTCTTTCTTTCTAAAATGGCATATTCATTCTACCCTGGGAAGCTTTATTATATGTAAACTAGACAGAGGGGCCAATAAATTTTACTTTTCTACAGTGTTTGGCTATATCACATTAAGAATGCTAAATAAGACTCACTAACTGAGCCCCAGAAAACCTTCAAGAATCAGAGAGGGCATGTGTAGTGAGAAGCACACGGTGTAAGAATAAAAGCACATGCCAAGGGGTCAAAAAACTTGGATCTTGAACCAGTTCTTTTATTAATCATATGGTTTGCACACATATGAACGTCATTTGTATCATCTATAAAATATAAATGCTAACACCTATCTCACAGAGTTATTAATTTAATGAAATGATTCATTCATTTATTAAAACTTATTTATCAAAAACTATTGTGCATCAGGGATTGTTCTAGATGTAGGGGCTATTATAATAAACAAAACAAATACAAATCCCTACTTGCATAAAGCTTTTATTCCGGTTTATAAATCAGACAAGAATCATACTAAATGCTTTAATTACATAGTATGCTAGGATGTAATAAATGGCTATGGATAAATTTAAAGCAGAGTAAGGAGGATGGAATATGCTGGAGAAGGAGAGTTGGATAGGGTAGAGTAGTCAGGGTAAGGTTCAATGAGAAGGTGGCAATAGCAAGAAGCAGGAGGTGAGAGAGCTAGCCACATGAATACCTAGAAATTGATAGGTCCAGGCAGACAAAATATTTGTTGCAAAAACTCTAAGGCAGAAATCAGCCTCTCCTACCCTAGGAAGAATGAGGAGGGCAGTATAGTTTGAGTGAAGTGGTATGGAGAGTACAGGGGATGAAGTCAGAGACAAAATTGGAGCCAGATAATTTAGGCCCTTGAGAAAATTGTAAAGCCATTGGTTTTACATTAAGTAAAATGAGAAGTTAGTGAAAGACTTTGATTTGGGGGCATGACATAGTCTGACTCATTTAATAATGTTTCACTGTGGCTTCTCTATAGAAAACAGATCAAGGTAGGGATGGGGGCTACTGAAGGAGTTGGAAGGATGGGATCTGGTTAAGAGATGACTGGTCATTCGAGAGAGATATGATATCTCAACCTAGGATGAAATCAGTGGCATTGATGAGAAGTATTTTAACTATATATGTTTGAAGGTAGAACAATCATGAAATACTACAGATTGGATGGAAACATGAAAGACAGAATTAGTTATGACATCAAGAGTTTTGGCCTGAGAAACTAGAAGAATAGAGTACCAGTAACTGAGATCAGGTACTGATGGTAAAGTCAGTTGAAGATCGAAAGTTCAATTTGAACATGTTGAGTTTGAGATGGCTATTAGAAAACCAAGAGGAGATGTTGAGCAGGCATTGGATATAGAAGCCTGAAGTTTGGAAGAGAGATAGAAGCTAGAGATATAACTTGGGGAGTCATTCATGTATATATTGTATTTAAAGTCATATGAAATATTTGTTAATCTGATTATTCTCTTTATTCTACCAGACTACATGAAGGTACTATTTTGCATTGCACATTTTGTGATACTGACTGTGAGCTCATTGTCTTTTTTTTTTCATGTCAAGCTTTTAATAAAGGCAAAGGATACAATACAGTAAGACAGAGAAAATACAGGCAAGCATTGCATTTGAGACATTTCCAAATGCATGTCCCCTGGGTCCTTGCAAAACGATGTCCTTTGTCTCCGGACTGAACTATCAGGATTTGTGTGAGGAATCTTGCCTTTGAGAGAGCTCAAGGCAGATATTTCCAGGGAGGTCTTTTATATCCCTGGTCACATAACCAAACTGGACTTTCTTATTTATTTGTTTATTTTTTCTTTCAGAATATTATGGGGGTACAAACGTTTTGGTTACATAAATTGCTTTTGTACCATTTGAGTCAAAGTTATAAGTATGCTTATCCCTCAGATTGTCTTCATCGTATCTGTTAGGTGTGAATTTACCCATCCTCTCCTCCCCCCTCCCACCTGCTTGATTTCTGATGAATGTTATTTCCATGTGTGCACATAAGTGCTGATCGATTAGTTCCAATTTAATGGTGAGTGCATGTGGTGTTTGGTTTTACGTTGTGATACTTCACTTAAAAGAATGGTCTCCAATTCCATCCAGGTCAGTTCAAGAGATATTAGTTTACCATTTTTTTAATGGCTGAGTAGTACTTCATTGTATACATATACCACATTTTATTAATCCACACATGTATTGATGGGCACTTGGGTTGTTTCCACATCTTTACAACTGTGAATTGTGCTGCTATAAACATTCGAGTGCTAGGTGACTGTTTTATAGAATGCCTTTTTATACTTTGGGTAAATACCCAGTAGTGGGATTGCTGGATCAAATGGTAGGAACACTCATACACTGCTGGTGGAACTACAAACTTATTTTCAAAAGAACTAAAGCTGGGGGATTATGTTAAAATCATTAAGGTAGGAAATATCAATTTAAAATTTTATAGACTTTATAAGTAATATGAATTTAGGTTAAAATTGGAACCATATTTAGGTTGTTAATACTTATAGTTAGAATTTGCCTATTTTTATTATTTAGGAAGTGATTTCTGTGAGTCACCTATGTACCATATTGCTAGAAAAGTAAATCCAATTAGTCTTAAGTAACATAATTAGTTAATAAGTTCTAAAAATAAAAATTAACTAATAAACATTAACATGTGACTATAAAACTGACATAATAAAAAATAAAAAATTAAATCTTCTAAGATCATAAAATATTGATATTGACAAAATTCAAGATGAAATAAATTATAGGATTCTGTGTCAATGGCAATAATGGTAAAAGTATAGTTTTTTTGATCTTCCCAAATTCCCACATAAAAACCATCAGAGAAACTCAATAATAAAACCTGTATCTTCTGGCACACAATTATAATAAAGAGGTGGCATATGTAAAAAATTTTTTTTCTATTTTTAATAATTGTAAATGTAGTAGAATTAATATTGCTATTCTGAGAATGTTTTATATGTAATATGGAATAAAGCAAATTTTAGTTATGGCATATTCTAATTTTATTGTCATCTGCGTTCTAAAGAATGAGTTTTCTCTTTGTAAAAGAAAAGAGATACTGATGTTTTACAGAAAAGGTTAGGTAAAAACATCCTTAATCATATATATATGTGATACATATAATAAATTGCCTCAGGGATTTATACTATGTCTTATTTAAATATATGTATATAAATATTCACACACTTATAAGACATATATGTGCGTGTGGCTATAGGTATAGATATAGATATACAAAAAGGCAAAAGCCAATATCATGTTTAATGGATAAAACTTAGAAGATTTACTCAGAAAGGCAAGAACAACTAATGGAATTCCAATTTCATAACTATATAGTATTTATTGTGAGGAACTATTCCACACATTTAAACTAGAGAAGAAAATCAAAGGTGTGGATATTTGAAATGATAGAACTATAACTTAAAAACACAAAACACAAGCAAATAAACTAAAAAATTATTATGGAATATAAAATAATTTTAGTTAGTTGGCTAAGTAAAGACAAAATATATACAACTACCTCAATATAAAAAAATTATAAATAAGCCATAGCTAACATTATACTCAATTTTGAAAGACTGAATGCTTTTCTTCTAAGATCAGAAACAAGACATGGATGCCTGCTTTTACCACTTCTATTCAACATAGTAGTAGAAAACATAGCTGAGTAATTAGGCAAGAAAAAGAAATAAAGGTATTAAAATTGGAAAGGAAGAAGTAAAATTATCTTTGTATGTAGATGACATGATCATAGAAAACCCTAAAGATTCCACAAAAAATAAAGTTAGCACTAATAAAAAAAATTCAGCAAAGTTGCACAGTACAACATCAACACACCAATATCAGTTGCATTTTTATACAACAACAAACAATTCAAAAAGGAACTTTAGAAAACAATTCCATTTACAATAGTATCAAAAAGAATAAATTATAAATAAACCTAACCAAGGTGAAAGAATTCTACACAGAATATTATAAAACATTACTGAAAGAAATCAAAAAAGACACAAACAAATGGGAAGATATCCTACGTTCATGGATTAGAAGATTAAATATTGTTACAATATCCATACTACCCAAAGTGATCTACAGATTCAGCATAATCCCTATCAAAATTCCAATGTCGTTTTTTGTAAAAATTAAAAAAAATCCTAAAATCCATACAGAATCTCAATGAATGCTGACTAGCCAAAACAATTAAAAAAGCAAAAACAAAAACAAAATTGGAGAATTTACACTTTCTGATTTCAAAATATATCTTGAAGCTACAACAATCAAAACAGTATTGTACTTTCATACAAACAGACTTATGACCAATGGAATGAAATAGAAAGCACAGAAATAAACCCTTTTACATATAGTAAAATAATCTTCAACTAGTGTGCCAGGACACTTAATGGGGAAAGGACAGTCTTTTCAACAAATAGTATTGGGAAAACTGGATATTCACATGCAAAACAATGAGCTTGGATTCTTTTCTTACACCATATACAAAAATTAACTCAATGTGGATGAAAGACCTAAACGTAAGACAAAACTATAAATCTCCTAGAAGAAAACATAGAGGAAAAGCTTCAGGACATTAGGCTTGGCAATGTTTTCTTAGATATGATAACAAAGCACAGGCAACTAAAGTAAAAATAGACAAATGGGACTACATCAAACTTAGACACATTCGTGCATCATAGGACACAATCAACAGAGTGAAAAGGCAACCCACAGAATGCGAGAAAATATCTTTAAATCATATATCTGATAAAGGGTTAATATCCAGAATATATTAATATAAAGAACTCCTATAACTCAAAACAAACAAAAAATTCAAGTAACCCAATTAAAAATGGGCAAAAGACTTGAAAAGACATTTCCTTAAAGATGATATACAGAAGTCAACAAGCATATGAAAAGATACTCAACATAACTATTCATCAAAGAAATTCAAATCCAAACCACAATGAGATATAACCTCACACCCATTAGAATGACTATTATAAAAAAATCAAACCAAAACAAAATAGAAAATAACAAATGTCTGTGAGGTTGTGGAAAAACTGGAATTTTTGTGCACTGTTGGTGGAATTGTAAAATGGTGCAAGCATTATGGGCAAAAGTATGGAGCTTCCTCAAAAAACTAAAAATAGAATTATCATATGATTCAGTAATTCCCTTTCTGGGTATATATCAAAAAATTGAAAGCAGAGTCTCAAAAAGATATTTGCACACCTGTGTTCATATAAGTGCTATTCACAAAAGCCAAGAGGTAGAAGCAACCCAAATGTCCATAGACAGATAAACGGATAAACAAAATTAGGTATATACATAAAATGAAATATTATTCAGCCTTAAAAAGTAAGGAAATCCTGTCATATGCTACAACAGGGATGAAGCTTAAAGACTTATGCTTAGTGAAATCATCCAGTCACAAAAAAATAAATATGAAATAGTCAAATTCATAGAAACAGAAAGTAGAATGATAATATCTAGGGGCAGGGGGGGAAGGTCAAAAGGAAAGTTGTTTAATGGTTATAGAGTTTCAGATCTGCAAGATGAAAAGGTCCTGGATATCCATTTCATAACAATGTAATACTATGTAAATATAGCTCCTATATAAAAGCAGCCATCTATAAAATATAATGGAAATAAAGAGATCATCTTTAATAGTAACAGAATAAGATGAACTACCTAAGCAAAATCGTGAAAGGAAATGTAGGAGATCTAAATAAAGATGCAATGGGAGACTTAAAAGAATACTTGAATCGAAAGGTATACATTTCCCTTGAATCCCTAATATGAAGATATCAGTTTTCCGTAAAGTAATCATAAATTTAGAACAACAGTGATAAAAATCACCAAAAGTATTTTTATTTGCAACCAAGCAAGCTAACCACAGGGTTTACTTGGAATAAAAATCTTGTGAGAATTTCCAGGAAAATTCTTTAAAAGGATAATAATGGGTAGGAATTGGCCCTGTAAGATATTACATTATGTATATAGTTTTACAAACCAAGGCAACCATTATATAAATATAATGAGAAATCAATCAAACAGCATAAACAACCCAGAAATAGAGGCCCAATAGAAATTTATTGTTGAAAAAAAGGTTACATTACAATTCCCAAAGAAATCCTTTCTGAATAAATAAAATTGGGAAAACTTTCTAACTATTTGAAAAAAAATAAATTTTGAACGCTATGTCACTTCTTAAACAAAGTAAACTCTAAGTGAAAAAATTAGTTAAACAGAAAAATTAAAATCACAAAAGTATTATAATTAAATTTGAAGTTTTTCCCATAACATTAGAGTGAGAAAATCTTCTAAGTATAATGTGAAATTAAGATGTCATAAAATAAAGTACAGATAAATTGGACTACACAATTTTTAAAATTTTTGCCAGAAAGGTATTATTATTCAAATTAAAAGTCAGTAACACACTAAATAAGGTATTAAGACATTTGAAAGGTAGAAGTTTCGTTCTTAATCTTTTATAATGAGCAATTACAAATCATTTAAAATCCGTGAAAATTCCTATAGCAAAATGGGCAAAGGATATGAAAAGACAGAGCATATAAAAATAAGTACAAAAGACTTGAAAGTATACAAAAAATATGTAAAAACTACTACTATAATAAAATTAATTCATAATTGAAAATATGATATGTTATTTTTCAACTATCACAGTTGCAAAGTGTGAAAGGCTGATTATACACTGTGTTGATGATGGAATGGGGTTTATGGGCTCACATAATAAAAACTTGTTTGCAAGGAAATCTGTTTATACTTAGCCAAATTAAAGTCACATGTAACATTTGATAGTCATTTCATTTTTTAGGATTGTATCCAACAGATATTTTCACACTTTAGCAAAAAGACATTTAAATAACAACACTTGTCTCAATTTTTTTTGTGGTAATAAAAGATTAAAAACAACATAAATGGTCAAGAGATTGTTTGTTAAACAAATTATTTACTCCCAAGCAATTACTATGGGCATGAAAGAAATGAAACAGATCTATGTAAAGTGATATCAATGACAACAAATATGTATTGGAAAAAAGTAAGTTGCAAGAGAGTATATATATTATGATACCACTTAGGTATTCAGAGATATATCTTAAATGATATACAAGACACTGATAGCTAGCTATTTCTGGAAGAAAGGAAATATTGGGAGAGAACATTGAAGGGAGACATATTCCCCATTAACTATATTATTTGAATTTTCTTGTTTGTATTATTTGAATTTTTCCCTATGAACATATAATACCTACTAATAAAAACAGTACAAACAAGTACAGAAACTTAATGATGAAAAAGGCATTATAGGGAAACTACTGTGCTCTTTCTTCCCTTGGTCTTTTAAAAGCTTGAACCATGAATACTATCTGTGTATGGATGCATTTTATGAAAGAACTAAGTCGACTGGCTTTTCCCTGACAGTACAGTATAAATAGCTTGTGTTGAGAGGAAGAGAGAAGAAAGCAACCTAATGACCATAAATAGTTTAAAAAGTATGCCACGATGGATTACTACTTTTTTTCCACTTGCACTTATCCCTTTTAAGTATTATGGGGGAGGAATTCTTTCAATCATTCACCAAGTATTTATTGAGAGATTTTATGAGCTAGTTACAGTTCTAGGTGCTTGAGATATACCGGTGAATAAAACAGATCCAAATCACTGTCTTGCACCTAGGGGGAAATAACTGTAATCAGCCTTCCACAAGTGGTCATCTAGAGCAACTGCCAGAAGCATGATCCTCAACGTTCTATCCTTGGAGGACTAGATGAAGTACTTGGAATCAATACACTAGAAAATGTGAGTGCATAATTTATTGTGCTAACACTTGATTAGCTGAAAGATGCCATTCAGAAATGTATTTTGGCTGACCACATTTGATGTATGATACATGATGTCAATAAGCAGAAATCAAACCATTTTTCAAAGTGCAACCTAATAGACTTTAAATAATTACATTTTATTTCTGCATTCAGCTTCACAAATTTAAAATACTTTCATGTATTACTTTCATTTGCTCCTAACAACTCTATCGTAGGAGGGAAATAAGGGCAAGTATTTCTTGCCCCATTTTATAGATGGGAATAGGAGCTTCATAAATGTTGTGAATTTTCAAAGGTTAATTGACTGGAAAGTGGCACATCTTAAACTAGTTTCCAGGTTTCTAAAATCTTAGTTCAGTTTTCGGTAGCATATTTCTTCTTATGAAATACAGAAAAAGTTTTACAGCAGTCTGACACAGGGACAATTCATAGGGCCATAAAGTTTCACTGACAGTAGAAAGGTGATAGATGCTACCAGTTCATGCCAATACACACAAGGGCAATTTTAAAAAATCTACAGATGTAATGCTATTAAGAGCACCAAAGATGTAAATATTTTGCATTACCATAACAATAAAAAAGAATACTCTCTTACATTTTCATATGTTCACTCTCTGGGAGTGGAAGAATATATAATGTTAGCTTCCATTCTTTTTAATGTTTCTTTGTTTGTTTTTATATGAAACATAACTCCAAGAATCTTAATGAAAAATGTAATCTTCACTTAAAGTAGTCTTTTGGAAACTATATCAAATGTACTAAATTACTTATGCATTTTTAGTAGACAGTATCAAAACTGAATTGATAAATATAACTTCTGTTCCTGTTGAAGTATTTAGAAAGGCTTGACTAGTCATTAAGTCTTCTGAAAACACTCTGAAAAATACAATGAAATTGTGACTATGATTTGTCTTCTATGTGACTATCATTGGAAATCAGACTTAGTGGTTTCTCTTCACTTTTCCAAAATAGTGACAGTGCTTTCACTATTGTGCATCATCCTGGAAAAGGTAATAAGACAATGACATATTCAGTGTGACATCAGAGGTAGTCAGTGCCAGACACATCTGAAAATGCACCATACAAATCACAAGCAACCTTTCTATTTGACAACCAAGGTAGAGCTTAGACTGTACAAAACCTGCTATCTCAAGAGATTCTTTGAGTGTGGTCATCATACTCTCTGTTTTGATCGTTCTCTATCTATATTTCCTGTACATAAAAATAATTTAAAGACCGCACATGTCCTAAGTAATTACAAAGGGATTCTCTGATTAATCTACATGGTTGAAAATATACCTCCAGTATGTTGTTGCAAGAAGACACCTGATCAAAGAAAGGAGTGAGCTCAAATTCAGCCTGAGCCCAGGGGACAAGTCATGGCCCTCACATGAGTGGACCTAGAGCTTGTCACTTAGAAGAAGGGGCTTATTCTTTTTTCTTTTAACTTTTAGCAATAGAAGTGTAACTTTTTTTTGGTAATTTACACAAAAACAGCAATGTCTTTTAGTTGCAATTCTGGTTGAGATGTTAGTAAAATTGAGTACCAATGAAACTACTAAGAGATTGTTACTTTTAAAAAATGTTAACCAGACTTTTGCAGAAGCAAAACAATTTTATGACAAAAAACAAAAATGACTTCAAATTATACAAAGCTGAAAAGTCTCCAGGCAGTTCACATGGTAAACCAACGTTACCTTTGTAAAGGCTGATAGCTATCTCAGGTATGAGAAATAACCTCATTATATAGAACACAGACTTTTTAAAGCAGAATCATATAGAAACATCTCATAACACATAAACAAGGATTACAAACCAAACAAATATTCTCACTCTTCAATAATTTCCCTCATAGGAAAAAGTGTAGTAATCTAACAGACTGATGATGGCTTCTGTGTCAAAGCCTGTATTATTTGAATGAAGATTGAGAAATGTTAAAGAACCAGGAAGTAGAAGAGCAAAGACACTATGGCTGAGAAAGAATGGCATAGTATGATGGAAAGGGCATGTTCTTGGGAGTCTGGAGAGCAAGTTCAGTTCCTGGCTGTGCCAACAGTGGTGTGCCTGTGCAGTCTCTGGCTCTCTGGGACTGGGTGTCTTAGCCACACAAGGAAAAGGCTGAATTAAAGAGCTTTAAAGAAAGAGTCTTTCCACTCCTGGAGATCTATGATTTGATGAAATTGCTAATTATCACAACAGAGGTGGTACCACTGGCTGCCTCAGAAGTTGAGTGCAGAGATGAGCAGTCATCCACACAGATAAGACAGAATTTGTCTTCCCCCTCTTCCCTGTATATCAAAAGTTCTTGGGAGATTGCTGGGTCAAATGGTAATTCTACTTTTAATTCTCAAATTGGTACTAACTGATCAACACTTACATCACACAGGGCAATAATATTCATCAGGGGGCGGGCAGGCGGGAGGGGGGTGGAAGGGATGGGAAAAACTCTCACTAAATGGATGCGGGGAGCACAGTTTGGGGGATGACCACGATTGTAGCTCTGACACGGGCAATGCATGGGCAATATATACAGCCAAAGTGTTGTACCCCCATAATATTCTGAAATTAAAAAAAAATAAAACATTAAAAAATAAATAAATAAATAAATAAGTCCTTGGGAGAATAAGCTGCCTGTAAAGTGTAAAGGAATATTGAAGACAGAAAGAACAGAAGTTTGAAAGTCAGAGGGCTGAGCTTGAACATGGTTCTTCCATTCACTACTATTTGGTATAGGTCAAGTTATTCAATGTTTCAGAACCCCAATTTTCTCATATCATACCCTACCTTCTGGAATGGTTGGGCTTGGCTGGATAGAGTTGGCCAATACAGGCTTTTCATTCTGCTCTACTAGAAAGCAAGCTTCTTGAGGTCAGAGATTAATATAAAGGTCTTTGAAGCCCTGATACATTGACCAGTAATTGACATTTTGTAGTTGCTTTATGAGTGTTATGTTCGTTGAGTAATCAATTATGTAATTAGCAGCAAGTGACCCAAGGACAGAATGTTATTAGGATTGTTTTCTAAGGACAACTGAAGCAGTCAGAATCTCTTTTGGATGGTGTGCAACACCACTGGCATCAGTTTTGCATAATACCTAGAAAAATGGTCAAACTTTGAGGATTGTAGGGATCATCTTGACAATAAAGTGAGGTTTAAATTATGCTCAGGTGTTCTGTTTCAGAGCCAGAGGAAAAGTCATGTATTTTAAAACTCTGTCCTTTTTAAAGCACAAGGACAAACACTAGTGGTTAAAATATTAACTCTTAGCTATTTGGAAAATTGACTATGTCAATCACTCTTTTACAAAACACTCCAAATTTAGAGGCTTACGTTTCTGTAATGCAAAATATTTAACTAATTTCATTGACAAGAAACCCCCCAAATAAGAGTAGAAAATAGACATAAGATTAAGAAATTTGTTAATTATCTATTTACACTTAAATAAACATTAATTAAAACATGTAGAGGTTACTGTCCAATTATAGGTTTTCCTATTCATATGAGAATGGTCAAATATTCTATGCTTTAGCTTTTATAAATATTTTGGCCTGTTAAATTACAAATAGAAAGTGAACTTAAAGATTAATTGAATAAGATATGTCATACAATGAACCCATTAGATATTACTTGTGAGACCTATGCATTTTGAAAATATTGCTAGGGTGACTAGGTTGGGAAGTCTTGTTTGTGTGTATGTTGATGAGAATGTGAGTTTGTGTTTCAGTTGCTCTACCTATTTCAAAAGAGATATAATTTGAATACACCAAAATAAATTTTATTTGCTAGGATATTAACACGTTATTGATTTTAATTGCCCCAAGTTGTTCCTAAAACTCTTTTGAACATGAGAGATTTGGGTTAGATATTGGTTAGACAAACAATTAATAATTTTAGTATTCTTCTACAATTTTAAAAAAATCTTAATTTTATTCAAACTAAAATTTAGTCATTTCCTTTTCAAATTTTTACATATAATATGGTAACTTTCACACTATTTCTAATATATAGTGAGTAATGTGATTCATTTCCCTGAATAGAAATAATGTTTTATTTGATTTTGAAGTTGGTATGATTCTTCAGAATTGAGAAATTATAAGCTCTAAGAATAGTTGGTCTACCACGTATCTTATGAAATCTGAAATTTGCATGTGAGTTAGTTGTTCATCATTCATTCTTCATTGCCTTTCTCCTTGTAGTGGGCGAGGGTGAGACTTCATGTCTAGATGGAAGTGGTGCTTCATAGAGATGGTTGTATTAGCATCAAGAGAAAAGAAGCAGTGATGTATATATTTTCTCACAGACATTAATTTTCCCATATCTCTCTTATCACTTTTGATATTTGTGGGGTTTTTTTGCCATTAGTCGCAAACATAATCCTTGCTTAAATTAAGTACAATTTTGTACAGCACTCCCTACTTCTTTACTCCATGCATTGACAATTTAATCAGCAAACTTGCTCTGTAATATCATTGGCACCAATAATGATGTAATATAAAATATTATGCCACATAATAATGAGAAACCTGCAACTTTTTCCTGAAACTTATGTTTTCCTCACTTCCTGTGGCTCAGTGGCATGCTGGTTGGTTTCAGCTTGCACTGACACACCAGAGCCAATTGTTTAACAGTCAAGAATCTAGGGAGCTGGTGGTAAAATCAGCCAGGGTGGGGGTAGTTACAACACACAAATCCTATATGTCAGTTCCTATTTTTGTTTTTGTTCTTTTTCTTGATAAGTCACTTCAGCAGCATACCAATGCTAAGGACGAATATTACAAATTGTATCTTTTAAATATATAGATCTACATCTCCCAAACTCATTGCCTCTTTTCCACTGTCATTTTTGTTCATTCAAGTCCTTGTTTAGATTATGTAAAAGTCTCATTATTTCTTACCAAATGCATTTATTTCATAGCCTTTTAACAAACCTTGTCTTTGTCTTAATCCATCAATCTATTATTCACTCTGGTTCCAGAGTTAATTTCTGTCTTAGTCAGCTTGGGCTATAATAACAAAATACTGTAGACTGGTTGGCTTAAACAACAGAAATTTATTCCACACAGTTCTGAAGGCTGACACTGTGCGACCAGGGTGCCAGCCTGGTCAGGTTGTGGTGAGGGCTCTCTTCTGCATTGAAGACTGTCATCTTCTCATTGTATCCTCACAAGGCAGAAAGAGAAACAAGCTAGCTCTCTTGCCTCTTATAGTGGCACTAATCCTGTTCATGAGTGGTTCATCCTCTTGACCTAATTATCTTCAAATGCCCCATTTCCAAATGCCGTCACTTTGGGGATTAGATGTGAATTTTGGAGGGAAACAAACATCCAGTTCATAACATGCTTCTACTACATGGCCACCAGAGGCATGTGTGGAGGATATTAGGAGTGCTCACCCCTATCAAGTTTCAGTGTCAGCTCCATGGATGGCTTCCCATTGAATTTCAGTGGCATCTCTGTGGGCAGATTTCCAAAGAGACCTGCAGACATGGCAATGGGTGGCTTTCCAGCCTTGGCCCACTTACATTCTTGGGAGGGGTGTTTTAAGCAAGGTCTGAATCTCAGGCATGGGGAGGAGGATCCCACCACCAAATGTGTTTATTTATTCGGTATTCTCCCGCAGCCCTTGGGTATTCTTTGGAGTTTTCTTTACCCCTTTATAGTTAATCCCTTGTAACTAGGAAATGACTCTTTATGTTAAACTTTTTCTCTTAATAAATTAGTTAATTTCTTTATCACAACAGGATCTTGACTATTACCTCAAGAGATCATGTGGTGTTAATACCCCAACCCCTGCTGAAATGAAATTCCTTGATACTTCCCCCCAAAGAGTGGTGAATTAAATCTAAATTTTAACTATGAAAGAAAGAAATAAAATTAAAGGTAAAAAAAAGATAAATATGCAGTCATATTTGGAGAGGTACTAATTCCTCTCAGTAAGTGATATAATAACTACACAAAAAAATCAGTAAGTGTATAATATTATCCATCAACTTTACCAAATTGACTTTTATAGACTATAGTACCCAACAACTGCAGAATAAGCATTCTTTTCCGAGGAACACACAACGTTCTCCAAGATAGACTGTATGTTGATCAATAAAACAAACCCAAACAAATTTAAAAGGATTAAATCATGCAGAATGTGTTCTGTGACCACAAGAGAATTAAACTGGAAATCAATAGCAGCCTAGCAATCTTGAAAATCCCCCAATATTTGTAAATTTAAAAATATGCTTCTAAATAATGCATAAATCAAACAAGAAATCATAAGGGATATTACTTAAATTAAATTGTTAATCAAACACAACCTAAAATTTGAGATATGGTTACTACAGTCCTTAGAGGGAAATTGATAGCTCTAAACGTCTGTATTTAAAAAAACTCTAAAATCAATGATCTTAAGACTCCTTCTTAAGAAACTAAAAAAAGAGAGAAAATTTAAAATAAAATTAAGCAGAAATTAGAAATAATAAAAGTAAGAATGAAAATCAATGACATAAGAAACAGATGAAAACTTTTAAAAATCAATTTGTCAAAAGTTGGTCCTTTGAACAAAATGAATTATTCTCATAAACTTCCAGCAGATTTATGAAGGAAAGAAAAGTAGAATGAGAAAACAAAAACTATTAATATTAGGGATTAAATAGAGGATATGAGTATAAATTCCACAGATGGGAAGAAAATAATAAGGAATATTAAGGAAAATTTAACGCCAATAATTTTTATAGCCTAGATGAAATGAAGAAATTTCTTGAAAACAGTTTGCTAAAATTGGTATAAGCAGAAATAAATATCCTCAATATTATATCTATTTAAAAAATTAATTAATAATCAAACAATTCCCCACATGAACTAAAAAATCCAGGAACCAGATGCCTTAAGCAGTGAATTCCATCAATCACTTTTAGAAGAAATAATACAAATCAAAATAAATCTCTTCTAAACATAGAGAGGAAGGAATACTTTCCAACTCAATTTATGAAGCAAGTATAACCCTGCTATCAAAATCTAAGGAAGACATTACAGTCTATGAAAAAATGTCAGAGAAAAATAATCTTCATTGAACATTAATGCAAAATTCTTAACAAAATATAACAAATTGATCCAGTCATATGTAAAAAAAAGTAATAAATCAAGGCCAAGTGGGGTTAATTGAGGAATGTAAAATTGCTTTAACATTTTAAAATCTATCACTATAATTTATCAAATAAAAGTATAACTGTGATAACTAAAATATCTGCAGATAAAAAATTGAAAAATTCAGCATCTATTAATGATAAAGTTAAAAAAACTTCAATATCTAGGTTTAGAAGGGAAGTTTCTCAGTATGACAAAGGAAATCTATTAAGAAAAAATCTGCAGCTGATGTCACAGCTAATGGTTTATTTCCTCCGTAAATAAAAAAGAATACATGAAGCAGAACATCATGTACTGGCTACCAATACAGAGGTGGACTCCAACTACATGGATTATAACAAAGACCATCACAATGTCAGCCACTAGGAATAGAAGTCCAAACACTTCTGCCCACTGCATCTTTGTATCAGAGTCACCAAGAAAAACACAACACAGTCAAGCACCGGGTGGAGCAATGTTTTTACTCACATAGAGAAGAGACAGTAAAATCAGCTCCATAGTATGCATTTGTTCCCCATGACTCTCAGGTCCCATGGCAGCTGATGTAGGACAATTGGCTTACGTGTATCTCCCAGGCCGCAGTAGGCATGTCTGCGGGCCACTGAAGCACAAAGTTAAGCAGAACAAAGGAGTACAAATGGAGCCTGAAAAAGGAAAAGATATTTGTACTTGAAAGATATGCCAGGCACAGGGTATGTGGGCTCTTTATCTCTTGGTAAGGAAGTATTCTACACCCAAGACCCATTCATATATGGCCTAGTGGGGTTCAAAAGACTGTACTCATAAATTGCCTTTCCCAGTAGAATACAAGGACGTCTGCTAGGTTCTCACCTCTTCTAGTCAATATCATACCAAAAATCCTAACAAATACAATAAGGCACGAAAAACATTTTTAAAAGCATAAAAATTGGAGGGAAAAAAAGCTGCAGTTATATGTTTGAAAACCATTTGGAATATACAAAATAAATTTTCAAAATAATAAATAAAGTTAGGAAATTTCAAAGATACAAGATTTTATTTTTTGGCCGGGCACAGTGGTTCATGCTTGTAATCCTAGCATTTTTGGGAGGCCAAGGCAGGAGGATTGCTTGAGGCCAGCAGTTTAGACCAGCCTGAGCAAAAGCGAGATCCCATCTCTACAAAAAAATAGAAAAATGAGCTGGGCTTGGTGGCGTGTGCCTGTAGTCGGGAGGCTGAGGTAGGAGGATTGCTTGAGCCTAGGAGTTTGAGGTTGCGTTGAGCTGTGATGATGCCACTGCATTCTAGCCAGGTGACAAAGCGAGACTCTGTCTCAAAAAAAAAAAATTGATTTTATTTCTATATTCAATCAATAAACATTTGGAACATAAAATTGAAATGATAATACTATTATAGCATCAAAGCCCATATAACAACTAAGAATAAATATAATGAAAATGTACAATGTCTTTATGCTGAAAAGTACAAAACATTTCTAAGAAAAATTAAGGAAGATATGATAAAAGGAGACATATGCCACGTTCATGGATTGCAAGACTCAATATATTTAAATATTCTTTCTCTGTAGATTGATCTATAGATTCAATGCAATCACAACCAAAATCTCAGTAGGCTTTTAAAAAGATTGGTAAGCTCATTGCAATATTGATACAAAAATACAAAGGATCTAAAGGAATCAATTTGGACATTTAAAAATGCAAAGACAGAGTCACAGGATTTACACTTTCTGATTTGAAACCCACTATGAAGCTAAGGCAACAAATAGTGCTATTTTGGTCTAAGGATGAACACATGGAACAATGAAACAGAATAGAGAGCCTCAACCCACACATATATGGTCACAGAATGTGTACGTAAAAAGTGTTGTTGGAACAACTGGATATCTATGTCTAAAAAAAAAAAAACAGAAAAAGAATCTCAACCTTTCTCTTATTCCATAATGAAAATTAATTTAAAATAGATCACATAAAATATAAACATAAAAACTAGAAACATAAAATATAGAAGAAAACAGTAGACTTTCTTTATAATTATGGTAAAGTATTTCTTAGAAGACCAAAGTATTAATATTTTTGAAAAAATTGGTTTTGTCAAAACTAATCATTTCTTCTCATGGAGCACACCATTAAGAAAACGATTTGGCATTCCACAAACTTAAAGTATGTCCAATCAGGATGTATAAAGAACTTCTACAGTGCAATAATGAAAAGATAACCCAATTCAAAAATAGGCAAATGAGTTGAAAATAAATGAAAGAAGACGTCCAATACACACATGAAAAGATGCACAACATCATTGCTCATTAGAGAAATACAAATTAACACACTGACTGCCACCCTAGAAAACGTTTTTTTCCCTGGGGCCACAGTGTTTTATTAAAACAAAATGAGCTTTCTAATTTGTTATTTTTTATTGTTTTCTGTGCCTGAGTTATATGCAACGCAATCCACGTTTTTAGAATTAAATTGTCAGTATTAATTGTAACAATAAGAACGTCAAGTAAGATTTTCATGAACCAACTGCAGGGTTTGCTCCACAAGGCCCTGGGCTCAAAACTAGCCTGAGTTAAATACAACTCACATGGCAGTCAATGTGTTAAAACTTTATGGCTCGGAAAACAATATCCCAAAATGAAGGCCTCAGAAGCAGCCTAGAAGCAAAGGTCTCTCTCTGACCTTCTCCTGCTCTCCTAGCCCTTGCTCCTCATTCTCCCTTAAGGGTAGTCATAGAAACTAGAATCTCTCCTCCCTAAGGTGGGTCATAGAAACTAGAACACATTTTCCTCAAAGCCAGTCATAAAACCTAACAGTAGTACTCTAACTTTCCCCGTGTCTTTCTGCATAGAAACTAACCATAAACTATCTGACCTACCTTGTTTGACTGTAGGTCATGAGACCCCCCCTCCAGTGAGGGTCCTACCCCACACCCGGAAGGAAAGCATGCTGCTCAGAGAGGCCAAGGAGAATCTAGACAGAGAGGCCTTCCTGGGTTCTACACTCAGTCTATTACCATTAGATCATACCCTTTTTGCCCAATCATATTTCTACACGGCTGTCCATACTTTGTGGAACTTAAGCATAAAGATGGACAATTTCCTCTGTATCTTTGGGTCTGCATTCTGAAGTCTCCCATGTCACATAAAACAATGATCCAATAAATTTGTATGCCTTTTCTCCTATTAATCTCCCTTTTGTCAGTTGGTTTTCAATGAACCTTTTTTTCTTGAATAAGTTTTACTTATTGTTTAGAGTTCAGCACATCTTTCATTGTATGAGAAGCCTTTCCTAAACTTGCCAGGTCAGTTTAGATGCCCCTGCTGTGTGCTATTAGAAAACACAGTGCATTCCTTTGATAGTACTTGTTTGCTATTTTGTAGTTGTCTACTTGGCAGCCTGAAAAGAAGGAAGTCTAATTTAATTAGTAGGATTTTTTTTTTATTTATCACCTTCAAACATCTGATCTATCTCTAGAAAATAAAAAAATATTTCTATAGCAACCCTACAGAATTTATTTTTAATTTTATGAATTACTTGTAACTAGCTTATATACAAATGGTGAAGTTAATGATGATGATATAGCAAATATGATCAATTACTGAATGATCGCTATGTGCCAGATACTGACATATATTTTAAATTTAATACACACAACCACCTATGCATTAGTGAATGTTACTATGCCCATTCTACAGATTAGGAAACAGACCAATAACTTAATATGTACAAATACTGAAATTGGGTAACTTAAACAAAATAATTTAAACAAAATTTTTATAAGGACTTTTTTCATGGAAAATTAAAAATAAAGATAAATTCACATTGAAATATTACAAATTCTAAATTAGTTAATCTGGCTCACTTCCAAAAGAGAATTAATAACCAAGAGTAAAGATTTTCTATTTTCTACATATGTTGCAAAGTAAATGAGTAATCAATTTATTTAACTTTCACTCTAACCGCATTGCTGAATATCCATCTAATGTGTTTCATTAGTTAATTAAATGAACTCATAACGCTTTACTAGTACTGTGCTATTGTTCATGGCATCAATGAATATAGTCATTACCACAATGTAATGTCATGCCAAGTTGGTTTGAAAACATGTTTGTCAACAAAAAAGACAGAAAGATAATATATGAAAAATTCCCCAGAATTTCCTGCCAGCAGCTATCAATGTAGAAATCAAAACAGCAGCTTTCACCACTAACATGTTCCATTTATATGTTTAATTTTGCCGATGTCAAAATGCTACGTGACATCTTCTACAACATGTTTTTTCCTCAAACTTGAAGGGTCAGAAACACAACTCACAGTACACCTTTGTTTTTAAATTAAAATGCACACACACACACAATTATGTCTATTGCCGAATCTGTGTCTCAATTATTTTTTAAAATTATTGCTTGTGTGTAAACCAGGGGTCAAAAACCAGCCTTAACTCAGATGATACTCTCTAAATGATGTCTTAACTGACTTCAAGTTAGGGCTGTAAATATAAACAAGAGTTGTTTCATAGATTACATATATAATGAAGCTGTTAATTAAAATAAACAAATGTATTTACTAAATGGATGCTAAATAAATAGTGCTTAAATAGGAAAGAGAGGAGTCAAAAGGAGAAAGAACTTCGTTTAGAGAACAGGGTAAACAGGGTCATAGAGATATGAGGAGAGCCTTAAATTCTTGCTCAAATTTTCCTTTGGAATAGCAGCTAACACAAAATTTTTGCTCCGTTTATTGATCATTCATGATAATTGATGCACTTCTTTGGAAAATATTTGTTTTAAAAATGCTATAATTTCTTTTGGGATAAGAGAACTAAAAATACTGAGAGGAATATATTCGTTTCAAGGTATTTTCAGCAAGCGAAATAAAACCCAGAGAATAATTCTGAAAATAGCTCTTAGCGTCCCTTTATATACACTTGTAACACTTTGGAAATGATTAAAACTCAACCTGAAATCATATAGGAAGAAACATTAGTTGGCTCTCAATTCCAAGTGTAGCATCACTGAGTGTTTCCTTTCTCAATTTCCAAATGTAATTTCTACTTAGGTGAAATTTGAATCCAATATCACAGGCTAAATATGCTACACGTTTTTATGACTACTCCTAAAACTTTTAGATACTAAAATCCTTCATCATGTATTTAAAAGGGATTTTAAATAAGGATGGTGTTCCATTTATTTTTGTTTCCTCAGAAAACAAATAATTAAATGTATTGCTGGCACCTGGTATGCACTTAATAAAATATTTCATTTTCTTAATTTAAAAAGGAAGTTACAAAAAAATCAGAGAAAGCATTTTTCTCCTTATTCTCATTAAAATTTTTGTATCTTAAATTTTGTAACAAAATAACAAAAAGGACAAAATTTTGTGTTGCTCTAAGTATCAATAAACCCTTTTTTTAATAAGCCAATGTTGAAGTCTCTCAAAAAATGTTTTATTCCGGATGTGTTAATTCACCATTGTTTTTTATTGCTGAGTAACACTCCATGGTATACATATGCCACATTTTATTAATCCACTCATGTATTGATGGGCAGTACTTGGGCAATATATATAAACAAAGTGTTGTACCCCCATAATATTCTGAAATTTAAAAAAATGTTTTATTCCTACTACATCATCAATTGTTCCTTCTTCATGTTGACCACACTGCACTGAAGCCACTACTTGCTTCCGTTCCTTCAAAATATTCATATCTTCCTTTGTTGTTTAAACATGAACGTAATTAAACAGAAGATTAAGGAATGTACCCTGCCTTACTTATACTATTTTTTTCTTAAAAATTTCAAGACAGGCTACACATAAGCATTAACTCAGTGTCTGTAGCATACTTCCAAAGTGATCCTACTTCAGTGTATGTAAAATCTCAGCAGGTGATAATATTTCAATACTACAACCTTGATCTACTAGATTTATAATGCTGAGTTCATGAACTATCTTTCAGAAAAACTTTGATGGCTCAGATAGTTATGTTATTGTTTTCTTCATGTGTTTTACTAACCTCCTCTTAAGAGGCTTTGTACCTTTGGGGATAATATCTTTGCTTATTGCTTAAATGGCATGGAAAGATTCAAAGAGTTCTTCATTCTTCCCAATTAAAAATTAAAGCCACCTTACTTTTAGAGTGGCAGTGTCATCCTAAGGGAAATGTATGTTTTCTTGAAATTGAGGCTTCTTAGAACGCTGTGTAGTCGTTAATGAAAACTATGTACAGCTCTGTATTATGAGCACTGTGTCTTATGATAAATTTCCAGTTGTGTTGTTTTTTCTTTTAAATCAGTTAAATATAGCTGTCTCAGTGTTTTTGACTTTTTGATTCTTCAAAAGCTGTAATTTGGAGGTTCAGAGACGCTTTTAATGTGCTTAATTTAGTTAGTAATCTAAATTTCTGTTGTATTTTTCAATAACAACACAATGATAGGGGTCATCAAACACAGCTCCATTTAGCTTCTATCTGAGAGATTTGAAGAAATTGTTTGAAAATTAATACCTAAGTTAATAACTACAATGAGACCATATATACAGTACCTACAAATGCAATCTGACAACCTGTCACTGTTTCTGTGATGACTTGTGACTTACATAGCCATGTATTCAAAGTACAAATAGATATTTCAGGGATAAGGAATCAAAATTTGACAACTGTGGGTCTGAAATCCCTCATTTATTTTTAGTTAAAATTAGAGAATGCTGCAGTTGTTTCACTTCTTTTTGTTTGATACACACACATGATTATTTATTTTTTGTGCAATATTAGACAGTTTGTATATATTTTCATACCACTTAAAGCATACTACTGTAACAAAGTTTCTCCCTTTACAATTATTTTATATTTAAAAATAAATATAGCATTACTGGAAATTTTTGGTAAGTCTAGAAGTATTTTTGGTAACATTTTATTTTGCAAATCTTTAAAAATAATATTTTTTATTATTTCCCTACAATCATATAAGTGTGGTCTGTATTATAAAATCTTATTTATAGAGACTACTTAGCTTTGTTAGCTGATTTTAGCACAAAAGGAGGGAGCACAATCTTCAAAGTCAAGTAAATGGGTTCAAATTTTGGCTCTGGCTCTTCCTACTTTTTCTTAACATCTTTAAGCCTGATAATTCTTCACTTATAAAGCTTGAAGTTATGGCTAATGTGGTACTCATATAGTATTAAATGGTTATATTTATATATTGTAGTGGTAAATATATATATATAATTTTTGACCGGGAACTCTGTTCCATGACTTGTTAGATCTTGGACTCAGGCTTTCTGAGCCTTTGTTTCATCATCCATAAAATAGGAATATAAGTGTTTATCTTGCAGTGCTTTAGAGATAATGGGAATGAAACAGGTAGCACCAATAGTAGAGCATAGTAGATGTTTAGTAGGAGATAACTATTTTCCCAAAACAGTACTTGTATACTTTTCCTTAGCAATAATAAATACTGAATCCCAGGAGCTCAGAGCCTCTGAGCCACTCTATATAAGAAGTAATCATAACTCACTGTGTTTTAAACTAATGATTTCACATTTTTAGTTTTAGTTTTTTCCTTAGCCTGCAACTTCTTAAGGATCTTATTCCAGAATTTCTCACGTAAAGCACAGAATTTGATTATACTAAAAGTTCAATAAACCCTTTTTATTTACTGATTGATTTAACCCCAAATAAAGGCATTTTAACTTCAAAATACTTCACTTTGTTTTTGGGAAGATGCAATCATGTTAGGGGTCCCCAGGACAATCCTTAAATTCAATGATTTGCTAGAAGGACTCACAGGACTCAGAAAACTGTAATACTTATGGTTATGGTATATTGCAGTGAAAGGATAAAGATTAAAATCATCCCTCTCAGCAAAGTCACGTGGGAGCACATTCCATTCTCCTAGCAACTACCATATATGAAAATACGTGGGAAGTGTTGTCAACCACAAAAGGTTACCCAAGACTGGTGTTCAGTGTTTTATTAAAGGTCAGTCACATAGCCATGTATTGCTTACATTATTGACTTCAGCTACTACTCTAGTCTTCTCTCACCCTCCTAGCCCCCCACCACCCTATCCCCCACATTCTCCCCTACTCCTCCACCCTCTCCCAGCCTCTAAGGAAAAAGAGACGTTCACCATAAATCACGTTGTTAGGATAAACTTATCTGGTCAAACTCAGAGCATGGTGCCAGCTTGGTAGGCATGGTGTATGTCCCAGGTGTATAAAAACAGTCATTTACCATAAATACAGTGTGGCCTAAGACCTCAGTTGTTATACAAAATCACACTTCTCAGGCAGACTATTCCAAGGGCTAAGAAGTTATCTACCAGGAGATATTAAGGGCCAGTCCTAAAGACAAACTTCTTCAGAATGTGAAGGGTTTGAGCAACCCAAAACTGCTGAGTTAATCCTTTGTTGCCCAGTATTACATTCACAAAATGGGAAATTTAAAAATATATAAGGAAAAACACTGAAAATTATTTTTCACCCACCCAGTTTCCCCGAACATAGTAAAAAATAACTTTAGTTTCTGATACCTTTTTTCAAAGATACATGTACACATCTTCCTCTTTTATATACTATTCTATACACTGGTACCTTATTTTAATTAACACTAAATCACAGAGAGCTTTTTATATTTATACATAAACAAGCAACCTCATTATTTTCTATGACTACATAATTTTCTATTTTGTGATTATACCATAATTGATTTAACCCATGCTCTATTTATATATATTTAGGTAGCTTACAATGTTTTGCTTTAGAAGCAATGATTCCATGGCTAATCTTCTACATATGATATTTTGAAAACACACATTTTGAAATTTTAACATTTTGAAATTATTACAAGTAGAATTTCTGGGTCAATTTTAATAGATATATCAAAATGAACTTCTATTAGAGTTTTACTAATTTATAGTCAACCAGGTTATGATTATGATGATATTAAGTCAACGATTACAAAGATAGATTAATTATAAATTTCTAAACACCAGCAACATTGTAGAGTAAAAATATGAAGCATCACATTTCAAACTGAACCAAACAAATTTTACCAAGGACAATTTAACAAAATAATAAGTATAGTATTAATATAATTAAAGGAGAATGAAGGGACAGAACTTGGACATTTTTGTTTTGTTTTTTGATAGAAGTTTTCCTATATCAGAAAATAAAAGCAATATTGTAGATGTCTTTGTTATTGAATTTCCAGATCTTGATCTTGCCTGGGCTGTGAGCAAATAAATGCAGTAATAGCTGTATTCAGGTCAAGTGACTAGCAGTAATGGAATAAATTATTGTTAACTGTAGATTTGACCATTAATCTGATTGTTGGAATTGTTGAGACTGCAGCTTCATGAAGTTGTGTAGTTTTCTGTAAAGAGAATCTTTGCCTAGAAAGAGAAGGTTTTTATCTAAATGCAGATTTCAAAAAAACCCTATTTTAAATATAGCAGAATCACATTTCCAACTAATTTTAGATAGAGTGTGAAGAAAACACTTCAGGAAAATAAGCTCATACAGTTTTCATTTTGATGACATCCTCGGCCATTTTGTATGGTCCTATAGTATTGGTAATGGATTCTTTTTTTCCCCCTTGTCATTGTCATTTCTGATGTAAGAACAAGACATCAGCATTTTAATATCATGTATATATTTTTAGTGATTCTGGTTAAGCTAAATTGCCAGCAGGCTACATTACTGTAATTCTCTCTTTGCAAGTCTCACAGCTGCAAGGTTCTTGTTCATGACAAGTTTCATGACCATATTTCTCCTTGTTGGAACTTCTCAACTGGCTGGCTACCTGTGGCATATTTTATGAATCCTAAAAGAAATCATTTACAAGCTTTTATACTTTGAGAGTTTTCCACTCTGAGCATTTGTATTTATCTAGTCTATTGTCCCTTCCTTAAGCTGAGCTCTTTGAATTCTAGAATGCTTAGCATAGCAGTATTTTAGAGTCAGTATTTACTTTTATTGGAAAAAAAAACAAAGTTTAATGTCTCCAAAGCAATATATTTAATCAAATTAATTATTTTGGTTATTTACTGTTTTATCTAAAGCATTTGGGAGAATTTTATTACTATTGTTTCAAGTTGTAGAAAGCCACATATTATTACCCAGTTAATAGTAGTAAGCAATGTGGAATATTTACTTTGTGCCCTACGTACCATTTATTTTTTCTAGTATTCATTGACATTTTGCTAAATATTTCTAAGAAAGAAATTGAAAGGGATAGCCTTTTCCTTTTTGAACCACAGAGAGGGCAACATCTGCTAATATCCTTCATTTAAATCCTTGTTGATAAGAGCATTAAATAAAGTTCTATATCTCCCCAGAGCATCAGCAAATAGGCTTTCTCTTTATATAAAGAGAAAACAAGTCTTCCTTCATGGGTTCGCTCATTTGCTCTGACATGTGTTACCCCTTTCTCTCAAAGCACTCCTTCTCTTAATTTACTGACTTGTTTTCTGTTTTGTCTACCTTCTTAACATGTGTTGGAAACGTTCAGAAGTCAAGGTGTAAATACTTTCCTATCTCAAATTAATCTGGGGAATGCCTTTCCTTATGTTTAAAAATGGTAGCAATAGTATCAATCTTTCTTTTTGGAGAGATCACATGAGTACACGAAACACGCTAAGCACATAGTAGGCCTTTGTAAAATACTTTCTCATTCTATCAGCATTAATTAAATCAGAACATAATTTGGGTCACTGCATCCAGATCATATTTCTGCTGGAATTCTAGTCAACATTGAGTTTCTAGTAATTGACCAAGGGCTGCAGCCCAACTTTCTGGACTGAGAGGTTATTTAACATCTTTCCTGCTAAGGCAGTCAGTAGCAGTCCTACAGTAAGCTTGGCATTTAAGGGAAGCTGGAAACCCAGAAAATTCTCTTCTATTTGGAAAAAGGGTTAATAGAGTAGCAGGACTCATTTGTTATAAAGAAAAACTTCTTTCACTGGTGTCTTGAGAAACATTGGGTTTTTTTTTTTTGAGGAATGAGTTTAACTCTGTTCTTTACTGATTTTCCTTTCTAAAGTCTTTTGTGCTTATGTAACACACAGCTTCCCTAAAGATCAGAATTGTAAGGTAATGGGATATATAGAGATTTGATGAATATAATCAGTCAGATAAATTTTTTTTAAAGCTAAAGTAATGATGGAGTTTGAAAAAGATGAGGTTTTTACCTCATTTAAGGTCAATTCCACTTCTGATAATCTATCATTTCATAAATTATATGTTCATTTAAAGTATTATTAATAGTTGTAATAAACTTTAATTAATTTAATATGATTAAAGTGATTGCAACATCCCCCAAGAGCTGAACTAAATATGGTGTTCCTTTTTGCTGCATGAGATCAGGGAATGAAAATTATGTTAGTCAATAGGCCAGACAGGGGCTTATACCTCATTTGGGTACTCATAAAATAGCTACCCTTTCTTGAGCATTCTTCATGTGCCACGTGCTGAATGGGAAACATGCCTTAGAACACTTCTTTCAATATACTTATGAGGTATGTATTTATAGCAAAAACATTAAATTTTCCAAATTTCCCAGCAAATGAATTCCAAAAATAGTATTTTAACTAAAATCAGTCATTTCCTAAGAGCATTACTTTAGAAAACTTGCTATTATAAATTCTTTCTCTGCCCCTTTGAAATGTATAATATATAGATTTCTTTTCCCAGACTCTTTCAAGTCATACAAACCAGGAAATGTCTTTCTCAAAAACTTGGGAACCATCTCTGTAAAATATAAACCTCAAAAGACATAGCTCCCCTGTCTCGCTGTCTCTCTGGAAGGGTAGAAGACTAACTTAGACTGGGTCAAACACAGGAGCCTAACATAGGATGGGCACCAATTAGTAAACACAGATGACCAAAAAACAAAGAAAAACACTTTCAAAAAGGAATAACTCAGTTAACTCCACATATTCCATTGATTAGTCTCCCTCCTAGCATCCTCCACAACTTTTCCATTAGCTTACCCCAGGCCTTAAAAACCCTCACTACACCTTTTCTTCAGTGAAGTTGGGTTTAGCCTCTCTCCATTATTGTAACAGTATTGAATAATGTTTTCCTTGCTTATTTAACTATGTCTGGTGCAATTTTTGCTTTGATAGGGGAAAAGGATAAAAATTTTGGCAAGCTATTTTTAAGAGGCACCATCTTCTCTGGAGAAATAAACTGTAGAGTTCCTTTTTAAAATCCTGTTCATTCTTTAGCATGTTATTCAAATATCTACTTCTCCATGATGTCTTTCCTGATTTACCTCATCACAAATAATTACTAGCTCCTTGGGATGTTTCCATATTCCATTTATAACCCTCAGAGTGTATGAATTGTGGCTTTCCCATCAGATGGAGCACACTGAAGATACTAATAGTGTCTTACATATAACGCGACATGGTAACGGTTTGTTTGAGACCTTTTATACCACTGCCCCACTCCCTAAATACAGCTCTGCAATCTACTGAACATTTGAGAGAGAGTTACTAAATTCATAAAAGCATAATTGAAAGAAATACACTTCTTTGTGAGACTCCAGGGCAGTGAGGACAAATTGGTATGAAGACTATTACCAAAGAGAGAAATAAGAGTCCCCAGGTATGAGAAGAAGTTGCTTTATGGCGAAGTGCAGTATTTGTGAAAATTGCTCTACTGTTTTTCTAGAAACCTAGAAAGGACTCTTAAGAGAACTGCTTAAAGATTTTCAAATCCTTCAAGAAGAAATTCTTAAAATTTTGTTCCCCTGTTGGATATCTGCTGCACAATCAGGGCTCACCATTCTGTCTAGAGAAATGAGCTAGAGAACTATAGAAAGATGACATGCAGTAAGACCAGGAGCAAAGAGGTCAGGGAATCCTCCTTGGAGTTACATATTTCTAAACAGTGAAAGTGAGACAGTGAAAGACAGATGAGACTGGGAGCTATGGACTTGCTACAAACTTATCAGAATGCTTCTGCTCAATGCCACTCGCTGGGGGTCAGGTGGAAGACATGGGACCATAAATATTTAAGAAGGTTGAGTGGGATTCTGTCCTATGTCAGCAGGGCCTGATGAGGACTCTAGTAATGTACAACATACCTTTTGAATATGAGCTACCTCAACAGTGATTTGGCAACAAACTGAGACACCAACCTCCCCCCAAGATCTGGAGGTGTGTTTATATAAGGAAAAAATCACTATAACCAAGAACTACTAAAGTAATCCTTATTTTTTCTATTTATCTCCTACCAGCCCCAGCACACTACAAAGTAAGTGGAAGGAAGAATGGGTAGGAGGCATGAAAGAACAAACTACTCTCCTCATTCTCCTCCACTCCACCAAAGGGATGAAGCCATAGTCTGGTCTTTGTTGGGTGAGCATGTGAGTCTAAAGCAGGCATAGTAAGTCTTGGTGATAAACATAGACTACTTAAATTATCAAAAGTGCTAGAAAATTTGTCAAACCAGACTGAATTTTTAAAAATTATTATTTCAAAATATTATGGGGGTACAAATGTTTTTGGTTACATGGACTGCTTTTGTTATGCTTGCATCAGGGTTATAAGTGTGCCCATCACCCAAATGGAGTTCATTGTACCCATTAGCTAGGTTTTTGCCAATCCCCTCCTCCCCCTTATCCCCTGATTGATTTCCACTGAGTTTTACTTCCTTCTGTGCACATGTGTGCTCACCGGTTAGTTCCAATTTAATAGCGAGTATATGTGGTGTTTGTTTTTCCATTCTTTAGATACTTCACTTAGGATAATGGTCTCAGGTTGCATCCAAATTGTTGCAAAAGGCCTTAATTCATCCTTCATGACTGAGTTTTCCATAGTATACATATACCACATTTTGTTAATCCATTCATGAATTGATGGGCACGGGTTGATTCCACATCATTGCAATTGTGAATTGTGCTGCAATAAACATTTGAGTAGAGGTATCTTTTTGATAAAATCACTTCTTTTCCTTTGGGTAAATACCCAGTAGTGGGATAAAATGTCAGGTGTACTTTTAGTTCTTTGAGGAATCTCCATACTGTTTTCCACAGAGGTTGTACTAATGTGCAGTCCCATCAATAGTGTATAAGCATTCCTTTCTCTCTGCATCCACTCCAGCATCTATTGTTTTTGGACTTTTTAATATTGAATTAAATATCTTAATTTAATACTGATTAAAAATCAGTATTTTAATATTGATTTAAATATTTAACTTTTGAATATTGAATTAAAAGCCATTCTAATTAGGGTAAGGGGATATCTCATTGTGGTTTTAATTTGCATTTCCCTGATGATTACTGACATTTGAGCCTTTTTTCATATGTTTATTGGCCAAAAGCTTTTGAAAAACTTCAGGTCATGTCTTTTGCCCAATTGTTAATGGGGTTGTTTATTTTTTTCTTGCTGATTTGCTTGAGTTCTTTGTAGATTCTGGTTATAAGCCCTTCATTGGATGTATAGCTTGCAGATGTTTTCTCCCATTCTGTAGGTTGTCTATTTGCTCTGCTGATTGTTCCCTTAGCTGTGCAGAAGGTTTTCAATTTAATCAACCCTTTTTTTTTTTTTTTTTTGCCATTTAGCGTCTTCTTCATAAATTCTTTGCCTAGGCTGATATCTAGAAGAGTTTTTCCTACATTTTCTTCTAGCATTCTTATGGTTTCATGCCTTACATTTAAGTCTTTTATCCATTTTGAATTAATTGTTGTGAGTGGTGAGAGGTATGGATCCTGTTTCATTCTTCTGCATATGGCTATCCAATTTTCCCAGGACCACTTATTGAGTAGGGCTTCTCTTTCCCAGTGTAAATTGTTGTCTGCTTTGTCAAAGATAAGTTGGCTGTATATGGGTGGTTTTATATCTGGGTTCTCTGTTCTGTTCCATTGGTCTATGTCTCTATTTTTCTGCCAATGGTGTTTTGGTTATTATAGCCTTGTAGTATAGTTTGAAGTCAGGTAATGTGATGCCTCCAGATTTGTCATTTTTCTTAAGATTGCTTTGGCTATTTGGGCTCTTTTCTGGTTCAATATGAAGCATAAAATTATTTTTTTCTAGATCTGTGAAATATGACGTTGGCATTTTGATGGGGATTGCATTGAATATGTAAATCATTTTGGATAGTATGGACATTTTAACAATGTTGATTCTACCGATCCATGAGCATGGTATGTTATTCCACTTGTTTTTGTCACCTGTGATTTCTTCCTTCAATGATTGGTAGTGCTGTTTATAGAGAATTTTCACCTCCTTGGTTAAGTCACAAATCAACAATCTAAGGACATGTCTCAAGGAACTAGAAAAGGAAGAGCAAACCAATCCAAAAGCTGTCAGAAAAAAAGAAATAACTAAGGTCATAGCAGAACTAAATCAAATGGAAAATAAAACAAAACAAAACAAAAAAATACAAAGAATCAGTGAGACAAAAAGTTGGTTCTTTGAAAAGGTAAACAAAATCGATAGACCCCTTGTTAGATTAATCAGGAATAGAAGAGAAAGGATCCAAATAAACTTAATCAGAAATTAAAAAGGAGATATTACAACTGATACCACAGAAATACAAAATGTCATCTGTGAATACTACAAAAACCTCTATGCACATAAACTTGAAAACGTAGAGAAAATGGACAAATTCCTGAAAACACACAACCTCCCAAGACTCAATCAGGAAGAAATAGAACTCCTGAACATACCAGTAAAGAGCAATGCGATTGAAGCAGTGATAAAAAAATCTTCCAACAAAAATAGCCTCAGACCAGATGGATTCACAGATGAATTTTGCCAGACCTACAAAGAAGAGCTGGTACCCATACTGTAGAAATTATTCCATACCATTGAGAAGGAGGGAATCCTCTGCAACTCATTCTATGAAGTCAGTATCACTGTGATACCAAACCCAGGAAAGGACACAAGAAAAAAAGAAAGCTACAGATCAATATCTCTTATGAATATAGATGCCAAAATCCTCAATAAAATAATAGCAAACGGTATTTAATAGGACATCAAAAAAATAATCCACCATGACCAAGTGGGCTTCCTAGGGATGCAAGGATGGTTCAACATACAGAAATCAATAAATGTGATTCACCACATAAAGAGAAGCAAAGCAAAAAAAAAAAAAAAAAAGACCATATAATCATCTCAGTGGATACAGAAAAAGTATTCAACAAAATTCAGTACCCTTTCATGATAAAAACACTCAACAAGCTAGACATAGATGGAACATATCTCAAAATTATAAAAGCCATATATGACAAACCCACAGCCAACATCATACTGAATGGAGAAAAGCTGTTAGCATTCCCACTAGGGACCAGAACAAGACAGGGTGCCCACTGGCACCATTTCTATTCAACATAGTGCTGGAAGTATGAGCATGAGCAATCAGGCAAAAGAAAAAAAATAAAGGGTATTGAAATCAGGAAAGAGGAGGTCAAACTATTGCTTTTTGCTGAGGATATGATATTGTATCTAGAAAACCCCAAAGTCTCCACCAAGAGACTCTAAGAATTGATAAATTCTAATAATAAATAAATAAATTCAGCAAAGTCTCAGGTGACAAAATCAATGTACACAAATCAGTAACATTCCTATACACCAATAACAGTCAAGCTCTCAAGCTCAGAGTCAAATTAAAGACTTAATACCATTCACAGTAGCCACAAAGAAAATAAAATACCTGAAATATTGTTAAGTGATCCCAGTACCCAGGGAAAATTTCATCATATATGTCAACTAGTTGAGCCCTGTTTTAGACCTGTGACATCAATGTTTATCCCCACCATCTACAATGTTCTTTTCACAGAGTTGGTTCATTTACCCAGTCGCTTTTGAATTAACTTTTTGTAACAAAATAGCTTAGAGACTGAGAAACCAACCAAATAAACATTCTACCATCTGTAACAACAGTATAACAATTGAAATCCAGTGCATACCTGGATTAAGTATTCATCTATTGGTGGATAGTGCTGAAATAACTGGTTTGATGGGGCTAAACTGTGCATGAATCTCTTAGCCTTATAACTACTAAGTCTTGTGTAAGGAAGAAACATAGAAATTGCAACCAAAGATAATAAAGCAGAAACTGCTGCAGAAGGCAAATGTATGATTTACAAAATGGTTAGCAGGGTTTCTTCCTCCAAAGATGTTATGTCCTAGAAAAGAGGAATTGAAAGATAACTCTGCCAAAAAACAACAAGTGATTAATTCAGCCCTCCTTTCAGGAAAAATGCATTTTTAGTTTAATAGTTGAATATATGAGTGTTCATATATTGAGGATTTTGTAAGCTTTCTAATAAATTATTTTACATACATGACAACAAACATACACAAATCTTAAGTGAATTGAGATAAAAAATATATCTGAATCCTTCATTTATTTTTCAAATATTTTCATTGGCTTACCTTGTGAAACAGTAACCTGAAGTCACATACTTAAATTTTAAACTTATCAATAGAAAATTGCCATACTTCTAAGTCCTGCTTGAATTTGTTCTTCATCTATGAAATAAGTACAAAAATACCCTTCTAGTTTACCAGGGTGCTATGAGACATAACTATTAATAATAAAAATGACTGCAGCATACCGTTGTTAAAATGGAAGTGCTATGTAAGTTCAAAATTAAGACCAAACATCATAAACACACAACCAAGGGTGTGTTCATAACAAAGAGTAATACCTTTGAATAAATAAATGGCATACCCCCTACACAGTAATCAGAGAACCCTTAGTGCTTTGGCAGCTTGTAATAATTTTCAAAGGAACACCCCTGGGAGAAAGAGGTTGATATTGAATCCTTTCAGAAGATAATTCTAAGTAAAAAGTATTTCATATTTTATTGACTACCTATGATGTACTAGTTGAAGGCAGAATAAAAATACAGAACTACTGAATTTGGTTCTGAACACTAATTGTTAAATAAATTAAACTGTCTAATATGCATTTATTATCTTTGCCACGTGGAAGGTCCCAAGATTTTGCTCTGAATCTAGTCAGAGAGCAAAAAGGAATTGCCCATTGTAACCATAAAGTCAGATGTGAATAAACATGAGTGTTTTTTACAAGTGAGGATATTGTTTTTACATTCTCTTACTAAATTAGCACCCTTAAACTCCTTTTCATTTCTGGATTCAATTTTGGAAAAATATAAATTCTCTGTAATTTAGTTGCCACCAGTATTTCTCTTATTTATGAGAATTTGTATTCAGACAAAATGTTGGCCACAGCGAAGGGGTCAATGGCAGAATGACTTTTACATAGTCACATGTGAAAGGAAGAAGAACTGGGCAGGAGTAACCACCTACATTGTGAAGCAAAATCAAAAGTCTCAACTTTGTGCCTAGTCATTGCTACTCTATTATTCACTTTAGGTAGACATTTGCATAGACTCATATTATAAGAGGCTTATGAAAAATTGAGGTTGTCTGTTCTAGTGAGAGAAACTGGGAAGGAATACATTTCAGTATTTAGTGCTTAGTCCCTCAAATATTCCTCTCAAGAAATCCTCACAAAGAAGTGCTTCTGATGCCACTGCAAAAGTGAGCCCAATATTCCTGTATTTACTTTGTCTTTTGTCTGAGTATTTCAAAATTTCAGATGACTTCACAAACCTCCACACTGTAATTCTTCCATTGGTACTCTCATACAAGGGGGCAAATATTCTACTTTCCCTCTAATTTTTTTTTCTTAAACAGGACAGAAGTTTTCTTTAAAGAATTCTTACTAGGAATGGCCAACCTGTTCAAAAATAGCTTCACTGACAGCTTCATGCCTTTTCAGAACTGAACTTAAGCTGTGCCTTCTCCTTTTCTCTTTCAAGGCCCTGAAATAATTGGAAGAATATTTTTATTATATCATCCATCTGGAAAAGGAAGGCTGAGATACTATGAGATGGGCCATTCTTTCTTGAAGTATTTTTGGCTGTGACTTGGGGTGGGATGTTTGATATGTCATAAGAACGATGGCCCTCATTAGATTTCCAGCCCATTTGCACAAGTACCAGAAAAGCTCAAAGGGGGAAAGATCAGCATCTGATCACTAACCTAAAAATCTTTGTTTTAACCTTCAGCTTTCACCAATTCTCATTCTAGCATTTTTTCCCCTTTTTGTTAGTATTCTCTCTCTCTCTCTCTCTTTCCTTTACTGCTTCTTTACACTGAGTTTCTTAGTCATCTATGCACATGTCGACGACCATCTGCCACACTTTATAGTAATAGTAATAATCCAAGCTTATGCGGATGTTTCCCTAAGGAGTTCAGAGAACTTCATAGATACCATCCTGTTAAATCTGATAACTTCCCTGATGGATGGGCACATAGTATCTTCCAATTTCCCTGACTTTCTAGACAGAATTTCATGATACCTTGCCTGGCATTAATCAAAAACATTGGTTTCTGCTCATTCATTAATCATCATTTATCTAAGACTAAAGAGAATAATTATTGTCTGGATCAATCTCTTACTTGAGTTTGCCAACAAACTGAGCTTTGTTTGGAGTAGTTATAAGGGATATTAAACAGATTTTGTGAATCAAAATTTAACAGGGTATCAGCAAATTCACGTGCAGATGTAAATTATTAATCTTTAGGTTTTATGAGTAAAATAAAAACGTTCACACAACACTAATATTTTAGGTGTGGAATCTACTTTAGTATTGTTTCTGGGTATCTATGGCTTAGATGTTATCATTGTTAGGAAATTTGCACTTGAGAATAAAAAAAATGATAAAACAATGGTTGGTTAAAAGTCCTATAACTCGTATTCAAATGCAAAAGTCACAGTAGGGATATAGTGAGAACCAGAAGTTGGTGTTGGCAACATTTATACTTAATATCTTTCTCTTAATAATTTGTCTTTTGGACTCATTATTGACCTCCATCCTCTCCTTGTTCTGGCACCTCCACAACATAGGGTTGCTGTATATAGTGAATGCATGTAATGGGATTAGCATGTATTAAGTATCAAATTTGTCTTCAATAAATGACAGAAAATAATACTTTTTTTTTATTCTTTAGTTATTATTCTTTAGGTTCTGATTTGAGCTTTCCATCCCCAGTGAGCATCCCAGGCTCTGCCCCTACATTGCCTTCATCTAGTACTTGTTCCTCTGGATTTCACTGAAATTTACTGAGATTTTATGTCATCTTCATGAGCTGGGATATTTAGTGTCTTTGATGGGGACCATTAGCTAGTCTGATAATCCTTGTAAATCCACCAGTAAGTAAAAGCCAATTAAGATGTCCAGGTCTTTTCTTTTACACAGTTTACCAATGAGCACATATTTTAAGAGAGGAACTATGAAGGCCATACAAGCATTCATGGAACCTATAGCTGAAAGGAAGCTTGGTTTTTGTCCAGTAAAAATCTTTCTTTTTATTAATGAGAAAATTAAGTTTCAGTGACTTTTCAAGGTCATGCATATAGTATATCAGTCCAAATCTAGTTAGGAGGCAGAAACCACATAATTTTTTAACCAAGTATATGTATATAAAGACTGATACAGACGTACTGAAGACCTGAAAAATAATAAAGAGAGGAAGCTATCACAGAGGTGGTAAATGCAGGGCACAGCTTCCACCCCTGGGGCAGAGAAAAGGCTGAAATTATTGAAATTAGAAGCTTCAAGGAAGGATTCTGCAAAGCTGAAATTCAGACTAGTAAATAGAGGGTGCCACTCTCTCTATGCTGATATCTCTGAGCTCAGAAGAGAGATCACAGGAGTTGTTAGCATGACTGTTTGGCTTTTGCTGATGTTTCTAAGGAGGTACAATGAGGCTAGTTCTGCAAAGGTAGGAAATACTTCAAGCTGGATTCAACTGCTGCTAACTGGAATGAATTGTCACTGCCAACGTGAAGACACATTGCTAGGATAATACTGACAGAAGGAGGAAGCAAACAGGAAGGAGCAAGTTCCCTCCTCTCCTACTAGTCTTCTGTTCTCCCTCTAGTGTCCCCTGTTGACAGAACATAATAGAAAGCCAAGTGGAAAACAGAAAATGTGTTTGGCAGTTCCAGCCCCATCATCACAAACTACTGGAGTGGGGTTGGAAGCTGAGATACTTTACTAATTGGCATGAATAGTGGAAAGGTCAGATATGCGACCAAACCAAATAGAATAACTCTAATAATAGATGTTGGAAGTGACAGATAAAAAGTGTATCTCCAAGTTCAATTGATTTCTCTATCTCACTTTTTGCACATGATGAATCAATCACACAGAATTTTCCATTGTTCTACCAATGGACTTCTCTTCTTCCACATAATTTATAATTTAGTTCACACTTTGACTTCCTCTCATTTGGTCTATTCCCAGTGTCATGGAAAATTTCAAAACCATATTTTGTCTCTCATCCTATGATCATTTTAAAAAACAAGAGGAAAATTCCTGGAGGCAGGAACTGCAGCTTTAAGTGGGTCTTACCCTAGTTGGAAGAGATTAGACTTGGATGCAGACCACCACTCAAGAGTCCATGCTTGAGGCAATATCTTCTGCTCTTAGGAATTCTTCATTCAAGATCTTCTCTTCAGCTTTGACAATTTATAACCTTCCTTGTAATTCTCTCGGTATGATCTCCATCTAGTACCACTTACTTTGTCTGGTTCCCATGCTGTTGTGTACCAGTTCAATCAACTGGCACTGAAGACGTTGACCTCTTCTCCACCCCTTCACAAAGATTTCCACGGTGGTAAATCATCTGTAACCAGCTGATTCATGACATACTACACATAGTTGCCATTATCCAATAATTTTGGTTAGGTTACATTTTAGTAATAACTTGTTACCCTAATCTCTTATCTCTACTTTAAGACTACTCCAATATATATGTCATAGAAAGAAAAGCAGTGGTTAAGGGAGTGGCTTTAGTGCTATGATGCCTGACTTTGAATCCTAGTTTGGCTACACACTCACTATGAGACCCTGTGCTTCAATGTATTTATCTACAAAATTCGTACCTCATGGGTTTGCTGTGAAGAATCAAGAAGTAACACATGTCAAGTGCTTAGAATGCTGACCAGTATATGATAAACACTTAAGAAATATTAGTTATTTTACTGGTATCAGAATTACCTTCCAAATCCAAGTGAATGAACATGTTTTCGCTTTATCATTTACTAGCTTATCTGACTTTGTGAAAATTATTTAATTTATTGAGGATTACTTCCCATACATTCTAGAATGTTGCCTGAAATCAAGATAATATTTTGCTTATATGATTCTTGTTAGGACTAAATGATAGTACAGAAGAGAGAAGTTAATATACTGGAGCCTGAAATAAGACTGAGATAGACTAGTACATAGCATTGCACAAAGATGATTTCTGACAAGTCATCTTTATGCTCTAAGCAGACCAACCTCTTAAATATAACAGAATGTTCTAGCATTTTAAAAAATGTCATAGGTTGTTATAGATAAGTTTACCGAAATGTTGATCAGACACAAGTTTTAATTTGCACAGGGTCGAGGAATACAGTGTGAAAGAACATGGACTTGTCCTTATTAACAGACCTATGTGAAGAACACAGATTGTTGAAAGAAGCCAGATGAGCGTAGAGGGTAAGGAGCCCATAACGTGGGCCAGACTGAGCGTGTAACAGACTGATTACAGCTATCATGGAAGGTGCATACTTAGCTACTCTAGCCCAGGATCCACCTGGGTGCTTTCCTCTTCCCAGTCTCAGTTTTTCTTTACTCTGAGAAATAAATAACTTTGGTATCGGGACCTAATCTCCCTGCTGTGGGAAGACCTTCCAGAGGGCCAATCACAAGAAATAGGAAGGGCTTTCCTTGTGGTTAGAAGGAAGCAGACCAGGGATGTACATAGCAAAGAGCAAGATGATATAATAGTAATTATATTTGCAATAAAACCATCAAAAATCTTCTAGGGTTAACATATGATGGCATCTCTGGAGATTCTCAGAATTATGAAGGAAAATAATCCTGGAACATTATGCAATTTTTCTGAGAAGATGGTGTCTTTGGTTATTACTTTCAAAATTATATATTTGCACTAACCAGCAGTAAATCCTGCAATGCACCCTCCTACGCATAGTAAAACTTTGCACACTACCTGGCACATAGCAAGTAACTAGTATCCCTTACTCCAAAAAGAGTCATAATAGTCATGAATTTCCATTAAAATGGTGAATTTCCTATCTGTATTCTTTTAATGCATGATTTCCTTGTTTCCAGAATATCTCCACTCAACATCCCACAGATATTTAGTATAAGTGCAATTTTCTGCTCAAGAGAAGGCCCACTCTTTGAGACCTACTTCGATTCCACTATTTTCTATACCTTTGCTGCTCAAAGTTTGGTCCATATACCAGCAACGTCAGCGTTACTTTGGAGCTTGCTGGAAATGCAGATTCTAGGCTCCATACCAGATCTAATGAAACAGAATCTGCATTTTACCATGGTCTCCAAGTGATTGCCATCATTATTCTTTGGGAAGCCTGAACACCTCCCCAAATCTGTATGGGTCTTATACAGCCTGGTAAATTGATACTTAACTTGAGAAAAGCCTATGTATCTTTACAAAATTCCACTGCCTGCTGCTTTATAGGTGGACGATATTTAATAATGCTTGTTAAATTGCCTTTAGGATATCTGGGTCACCCATATGAAAAGCTAATCATTTGTAGCTTCTTTATAAACTAGACTATTGTTGTGTACAAATAGTAATATTATAGATCAATTGCTATGATAAGAAAACTAAAGAAAAATACAAAAAACAGAGACTGTCAGTCTTCTTTCCTTCCCTTTCCAATAATAAAATTTTATATGCTTGCCTTTTAGAAAAAATATCTACATCATATTTTTCTAACAAAGAGAAATCAAAGACTAATAGACTTTCTCCATGTTAATCCTCTGGCCCAGACTAGATTCACTAAATAGTATATTGTATTATATTTGTCATTTGATTACAAGTTAAATGTGAAAATTGCATTTCAAATGGAAATCAGAATGCACATTTTACTTATACAGGATTTTTTTTCACTTTTTGTTTGTATTCTTAGAGTATTATTTTCTTACTAGCTCAGTATTGCCCACATTTTCTTTTAACTTATGTTCATTCTTCATTTGGGTATATAAGTGTCACTGGAATGCAAAAAGAGAAGCACAGTACTCCTTATATTGTTTTAATAGGAAATCTTTTGAAATTTTCACTGAAATGATCTGTCTTGAAAAGTTCTAATCACTATCTTAATTGCTCCAAAGTAGAAAAATTTGAGTTATTTCTCTCAAAAGTGTTGCACTCTCTCTCCTTCCAATTCAATAAACATTTCCATGAGAGCTCTTAGGTTGTATCATTCTGAGAAGCAAAATGGGAATTTATCTGACTGACACATATGACAGTTCTAATGCAGCAATCTGCATCCACTGTCTGTATGAGATCCTGAAATCTTGTGTTCACAACACAGAGGCAAAAGGAAAGAAATTTTGTTAGGTTTCCCTTGACTCCATGAGTATTTTACAAGCCTATTCTCTGATTATACTGTATTCATTTTAATCCTATTACTGCTGTACACAACAAAGGAAATAGGCATTAACACTTCAAAATACTATTCATTTTATATTCTACAAAAGACAAGCTTACATAAAGGTTTCTATAAAATTTTTAGGCACTAAAACATGAGCTTTCATGAAATGTGGAATTAAAACAAAAAGCACTTTCATTTTAAGGAAAAGAGGATAATAAACTGTGTTATCACAAGAAAAGCAATTCAATTCTGATCTGCATAGAAAATACGAATTCATTTATTCACAAGATATTATAAGAGGTTGTGATGGGCTAGCATGGTGATTCCCACAAGGCATGTATTTATGAATCAATGTGCCCTCATGAATCTTACATTCTAAAAATGCAGGAAACAACAATCTAATGAAAAACAAATACTATATAATTAAAATATGATAAAGAATTGAAGTAAATGAACAAGGGCAAGTAAGTGAAAACAGAGTAGTTAGAGAAGTCTTTTCTGAGGAGGTCGCATTTGAGTTGGGAGCAGAGAGCTTGAGGTAGGGATTGTTGAAATTTTTTAAAAACTGAAAGAAAGTTGAACTGTCTTGTGAAAGAAAATTGTGTGTGTTGATTTAAAAGTGAGCTACGAGCTAGATCATTCAGGGCCTTGCAGAGCATGGAAGTTTGGATTTCATCTAAAATATGATTGGTAGCTATCAAAGAAGCTTAAGCAGGGGGGTGAAATTGTTGAGTTTACATTTTAAAAAATATTTTCTTAGGTCCTAAATGGGTATTAGATTGAGTAGAGCAAATTAAAAAATTGAGGACAAATAAAAAGGTATTGAACCTGCTAACACAAGAGAAAATGTTGGCTTGGACCAAGTTTTGGCAGTAATGATAGAGAAGAACAGCTAAGTACAACATACATTTTAGTAGAATAGGCCTTTAGACTTGCTGGTTTATTAGATAGGGAAAGTAAATTAGCTTTAATGAATGTGATCACCAAATTGGCCTCTTCTTTACCTTAATAATATGTTATGGTTTGGGTATGGAATTGTCTTTAATAAAGTACAAAATTTGTCTATTTGCTATTTGGCTTTTTGAATTTTAGCCATTTATTGTTTTTAGATGCAAACAATAGAAAGTGATCCTATCGAAGCAAACAAGGAATTCACTGGAAAGATAAAAGGGAGCTCACAAATGCAGAGATCAAATTAACCAACTGAGCTTGGAAGACTCCTGGAAGTTCCAGAAATTATTACAGTGGGATCCCCCACTCACCAAAGTGCCATGGTTAGAATAAAACCCAATCACTTTTTCTATCTTTGTATTGTTTGCCCAAAATTCAGTGTTCCAGAAGAGAGGGTATAATTATATATTTCATTACACTGTTGGAGTTGTAAGGGAAAGGATTTGTCAAAGGAACTGTCCAGGACTTTTTCAACTGCATAGTGAGAGCCAATATATACCTTAAATTGCAGTCAAACTATCACTGCATGAAACACAGAAGAGATAATTTCGCAAAAGAAGGTGGATACTGGGAATTCACAAACCTAAAAATATCCGTGAAAATAATAGAGGAGTTTATCTGCCAGCTTTTATTGGTAGGCTATTTAGGTTTGTTCTTCAATGTTGGCCTTAATGAAATATTTATTTTATTTCATTCATGGAATGGAATTTAGCAGAAAATATTCCATAGAAGGTAACATGGTATTATTCAGAGTACATTGAAGAGTGTGCTTTATTTAGTTGATGAAATTTATCTGCAAGACATGGGAATATCTTCCTCTAGCGTTTACATATGACCAGTGTTTACAGATTTGGTTGGCTATTAATGGTTGTTCAGTAATTCCCCCCTTTATTAGGGAGTTCAGTTCTTAAATCACTTTTATTTTGCTCCATTTATCATACATCCATCTGTTTAGTCCAATTTCTCTATTAAAAGCAGTAATGGGATTACACAGCCCTTTGAGTATTTTTATTACCAGTTAAATTTTACACCCTTTTTACAAATATTAAGAAAATTATATTGTTATATGAGAAATTAATAAACAGAAGAAAAGAAATTGGCATCATTTCAGTGCTATACCTGCTTTTAAAGATGTAACCAGAAGAAAAATTTGGAAGGCAGCATGAAATAAAACTAAACAATTTGATGACTTATCAAGAAATAAACCCATCAACATCATGTTTTTTCTTCTTACTGTATGGTAAATCAAGGCACATTGCTCATTAAGCCTGATGTCCTGGAGGGGCTTATTAAGGAGTACTTTTGTCCCTCAGGGGACTTAAATCAAATCTGGTAATTTAAATACAGCACATAACAATTAGATAAATTTGTAGAAGTGCTCTTGGAGAGCAACACTATAAAAATAGCATTGTTGAGGCAGTGTTGCATGGCAGTTTAAGGCTTTGGCTTTGGATTCAAATATGAGTTTGGATCCTACTTCTTCCGTTTATTATTTGTATGATTTTTAATTATTTCATCATAATTAATGATAAATAAGTCATTTTTTGTACATGAAATAAACACAATAATATACAGAAGTGCTTTTTAGTAATCAAATTTATTGATTGATATATTTTGAAGTACCCAATAATTGTCCATGATAATGACGATGGTGGTGGTATAAAGAAGTATGGTAGGGACTAGAAGAAAAAAACTCTGCTGTGATATCATGGCTGCTCCAAGGACAATTTGTGAACTAAAGCAAAGAGAAGCCCAGAAATTCAAGGAGACTCACAGATCACAGTAATATCCTTTCTCAGAAAATTCTTGGGCTTGTCAGTTAGGGACTGAACTTTAATATTACTCGACAAAGTTCATTTTATTCTATCATATTAACCTTCTTCCTCCAGTCAAAATTATTGAGGCAGGTGGTAGAATTGCTGGCCATGGGAAGCTATCAGCACAGTATTGGACTGTAAGTTACCAAAGGAATCCGAGGAGAATACAGAAGCAGTGATTTTTTCCCCCGGAGGAATTTAACAGCATGAAATCTCAGATAGTCTTTCCTGCCATATTCAACTTCTTTAAAAAATAAAATAATATAAAATTGCAGACTGCTTGTTTTAATGAGAGTGCGGAATGCTGTCCACATCGTAGAGTAATCCTTTTTAGGCAGAAATACGGGGTATAATTTTCTGCATAAATGGAAAAAAGTAATCTTATCTCCAGTATATTCCTCTTCTGTGTTACACAGGTTTAGCCAGGCTAAAGCTGTTGAGAGAAAATTCTCCACTCGGATGAGAAGCAAAGATGACAAGAGGTATTGCAATGGGGGTGGAAAAGCTTTATATGACGAGACAAATCTCAGCACCTCTGGGAACTCATACTGTATGGAAACCATTTCATGTTTCTTTCATTATGGGAATGATACACTGTCTATTAAAAGTACAGAAGTGAGATTGTCCAGACAGTTATTTTAATAGAGTGACTTGCTTTGGATCGTCATTTGATTTTTTAAACATGTGAGCCTATTCTTCTATAGCACCATGCTTCAAACAAGTGCAATCTATCATAGTATGGTGGAGTTAGCACCTCTTATTATATAAACTTGTCAGGGCATTACAACATAAACAACACATTCTGCCCAGCTGCAAAACACTTATTCTAGGAGTCCATTTAGTATCATAAACTTTTTCTAAGTCTCTGACACCTTAAACACACTATGACAGGCATTTATATTGTATTCCAAGCAAGAGAAGTAACTCACTATATAAAATGTATCTAGAGACTACCAACAAAAGAAAAAGATGGGTAAAATAAATCTGTGTGGAAAAAATATCAGATTTATTAATAATAATTCCTAGGAAAATTACGTCCCTCAAAAAAGGACATGACAATGGATAAAATTTAGCTCAGGCTCAGAAATCTCTCTCAACTTTGGTTTACATAATTGTTTTCTTACTGGTAAAACTAGAGTTTCTTTTTGGTGGTGGTGTTATAATATGTTTTCCTCTGCTGATTCATTTGATACGATACTATTTAAATGCATATATCAAGATATCATAAGGGCAAATACATATACCTATTCTGTGACTGGAAACATGTATACAAAAATGTGTATCTGCCAGAAATCACAGGTAGCTTTCTCCCACCAAATATGTGTGTGCGCACATGCACAAGTATGTGTGTGTGTATGTGTGTATAAAATAGTAAATAAAATAAGGAAGTAAGGTAGACTGTTCTGGGCTTATGTATCTATTTTCTATAGAGTAATTACTCTTTCCCTAAACTGGGCTTCCTAACTGAAACGTGCCCTAAGGCAATTCTGCGTTATAGCACTGTGGTTTACAGAACTGAGGCCAATTTCTCCCATCCATACCATTTAGGAGTCTCCCCAAGTATTGACAAGAATGAGCTACAGTCATTCACAGACAAGAGCAAGCTTATATGAAGAGAGACAAGTATACTTTCAAGGGACTAAGATTTGAAATATTGATATAGTCACATTAATTGAATTTTTGCCTTGAGAAGTGATTACAAAAATGTTGCTCCAATATTAATTTGTATCTGCTTTGGATAAGATTAACATTAATTTCTTCGGCAGTCCCCATTACTCTTTTATTATTCATTAGTATCTCTCTTCGCATGTGTAAGAGACCTTGATGAAGCATGTTTATTCATAGACTAACCTTTTTAAATAATTCTAACAGCTCTCTAACAGTAACCTTCCTGGCATGCTGAATATCTTGTCTTTGTTTCATTATTCAATGCTTGCACTCTATCCTCCACTTGAGATGCTGAACATGAATCATGCTCCTCTTCCTATTGCTCTCTCCCTCCCACTAAAATGTCCTCTGCAGCCCGTTCCCACAGGAGAGCTCTGTTCGCAAAATACTGCAGCAAAATTGTCTCTTGGTTGGATCAGGGACAGTATAATTTCCACAGATCTGGAGTGCAATTATTGATTTTTTTTCGTAGCTCATTAAATATTTGTTACCATATTTTAGCTCATTGTTCATTTACCTTTTGTTAGAATATTTGAGTTTGTCTTTGATGAAAGCTCTGGAGGTGACATTTTATCTTTTCTTTGTGTATGTAAGCTCTCGAGCTTATTTTTCAGAGCAGATAAAATGGACAAAGCTATGAAAATGAGAGTGAGAAAATTAGAAGAAAAGTGGAATCAGTAAAGTAATTATATTTTTCTCCAAGCTGTGATATCATTGCCTTTATTTGAGCCTCATAAGGCTGTATAAATACTTGAAAATGAGCAAATGAAATGTTTCATTTCAATTATAGGCTCAGAAATAGACATCTTAAAATAAAACCTAAGACTGAATTTCACATAAAATCATAGGTTTTATTCTTTTTTGAGTTAGGTCAAAATTTTTACCAAAATACATATTTGGATTTTTCTGGCTGTGAGCCTTATTTTTACAACATTGAGGGGACATTATGTGTAAAATTTGTCCAGGAAAATAAACTTTTCTATCACCAGTAAAGGAATAATTATTTAACTATATTTTACTAAGTTTGAGGAAGAAAATTACATATTTTCCTACAATCACTCAAAAACATCTTTCTCTCACAGCTTCTTATACTTTGGCATAAAACAGAAATTTAGAAAAAAATCAATTCAGTAGAGTTGGCAAACACCCTAACAGTTGGCATTTGACATATCATAGAAATTATATAATATTGTTTTTACTATTTTCTTCATAAACACAGTAAATATAAACCTAATTCTAAAACATTTCACTTTTTAGCTTCTAATATGTTTGGATTACATTGGGTAACTTATTATTATAATTGTTTGTTTTATTAGCTTGTTTGTTTTCATGTTAAGAACCGAAACTTCTACTGCCAAGCTCCTGCAGCAAGGGTCATGCATGTCAAATAGGATTTCATTTCACCAAACCTATTACAGCCAAGGGAAGTTTCCTAACAAAGACTACCTGAGGCTACAGTGAACAAAAGGTCCTAGGTTTGATATAACATTCCAAATCAAATAGTCTGAACATTCTTTATAATTTGTTAGACCAAAATTTAATTCAAATTAATTAAATTTACTATTGACTTCACCTCACTCAGTTATAGAATGTTACAGGTTACAACCTAAACAACATATGCTGTAACATACAAATCAAGAAAATGAACTTCTGCAAAGTGAACTGTAGTAGATCTAGAAATACATTGAACTGGTCCATGTGCATATGGCAGAACAGAGTAAAACCAATAAAGAAAAGGTCACCCCTTTATTAGAAAGAGACGAAAGACTTCCATCTAGTGACCCTGGTGAGGTAGAAGCTTTCATTAGGAAGCTGATGTTTTTCCTTGACTGGAACAAGGCCATGGGGCACTGAACATATCAAGGTGTTTCCTTTGTAAAAGACAGGAGAAAATCCCAATTAAATGAAGAGACTTTCAATGTCAAGGATGAGCTCAAATTCTAAAATTCCATGTGATTTAAGTAACTGAATAAAGAAGTGAATGGCCAGAAACCAGTAAGAGATATTCTCATTGTATAGCTAACTAGAAGCAAAAGGAAAAAATAATACCTTAGACATTTTAGATCTCTGTTATAATCCAAGAGGTTTAAACTGTTTAAAGCAAAAGATTCCTCACATAAGAAGAAATCTAGATGAGCATTTGGTACGTAAATCTAATAGACAGACAGGAACTCAGGTTAGGAGAGTGAAAACATGACCAGCTCCTTCCTCTCCTTTCTCCCTTCGGCACCCTTGAGATCCCTCCCTCAGTTTCTAGCTCAATGAGAAAAAATTCAAAGCCACTTACAGAAAATCTTCTGGACATAGGAAAACTCAATTTCAGTTGAGGGTTCCTTCATGAAAGAGTAGTTCTAGTCTAGCAAATAACTTGGTCATTTGTTAAAACAAGAACTAGATAATTTCTTCATTTTTTTCTTTTACTAGATTTTTAGTATCTGAATAAGACATGTATATTATAGGTAGGTAAAACTGCAGATAAACTGTAAAAACAATGAAATTAAAAACTTCCTATTTGCATCCATAACAGGTAGCTAATTGTTAAATAATTTTTCAGATATTTTAGTTTTTATGTCTCATTGAAATGTTTTTACCAATACAAATGTAATCATGTTTGGCAGATGTCAACATCTATATCTATATACATACCTAAGCAATATCTACTCTATATCTATATGTATAGAGAGAGAGAGGAAAAAGAGAGAGAGAGTGCCTACTTTCCATGATTCCATGATAAGTTTTGGTTAAATACATACATTTATATGTATGTATTTATACTATACAGTTATAAAAATATATCTTTTATATTACTTTAAAATTTTCAGTATATGTTGCAGTTTTTTATGCCAAATACAGATCTATCCCTGCAATCTGAATAATAGCTACATTTTTATTATATATTTGAAACATAATTACATTTAAACCAAACCTCTACCATTGGATATTTAGATTCTTTCCTGTGCCTTATATTTTTTCATATATTAAATACATATATATACACAGACATATATATACACATATAAACTATATATATAGTCCCAACCACACTGAGATTAACAGCCTTAAGAATATATTTTTGTGAGGTTTGTGATTACTTCTTCATGAAGAATTAGCAGAAATAAAAGACAGAAGAAGTAAGTCAGATCCCAAAGGGCATACATAAATTGAATGTTTTTGATACCTACTGAGGAACATTTGTCCACAAAGTTTATTCCAAATTACATTCTCCTTTACCAGTCTATGAGATTAGCTTTTCCCCAAATCCTTACCTTCCCTTGGTTGGCTATTGTTCTTAATCATCGCCAAAGATATGTTACTGCTTTTTAAATTTGTTACAAAATAAATTTCTTATACCATATTCTTATTACACTTGGATTGTTTTCTGGAAATTCTATCCCTATCATATGTATTTCATTTATATGTATATCTATTTTTTCATCACTCCAGCACATTTTTAATTATTGTTTTATAATGAATTTCAATATCTGGTAGGGTAAGAGCTACTTCCTTACCTTTCTTTTCCACAATTTGTTAGCTATTCTATTATAATTTTCCTGGGTAAGGTTTAGAATTAATTTTTTCATATTTATTTGAATAGCAGAAAGAAAATGATATTTTAATTGAAATAACAGTAAATAGAAAAATCTATCTGAGGCAAATTACCTTCTTTACAACATTATGATTACTTATTCAAGACAAATGTTTTTACTGCATTTGTACATTTTTTAACAATATAGTTCTGTACTTTTTAAATACAGTACTTATATATTTTTGTTTATTTTACTACTTTTAAATATAGTTTTGTAGGTTTTTTGTTTTTGTTTCTGTTCCATATTTTACATATCAACATTACTTTTAGTAAAATGTGTTGTTAAGTGTATTATAATTTTTGTTCTTATGAATGGGAGCTTTTTCCAGTTATAATTTATAACTGATTTTCTCTGGAAATATAGAAGAGATACTGAGTTTTATATATTGATATTGTAACTGGCTATTTTAATAACCTTCTTGGTTCAAAAGCTTTTCAATTGATGGAATTAGAATTAAGGCAATCCTGTAAAGTTAAGACTGATAATTTTGTTTCTTCTTTTCTAAAGGTCATTAAGAATGAAATGTCCAATTTCCTTAATGACAGTTGATATCTCTGACATATCACTTTGACACTTCTTGTTTTATTTTGGTTGTAAAGGTACACACTAGTCTTGCAAATGCACATTTTGGCTTGTGATTATCTGTCAAAAATTTTTTAGAGCAATTTTTGTGAAACTACGGATAAGTCAAAAATTTATGTTATTTTTGAATATGAATTCCACCATGGAACCAATGCAGCACAGAGAGCTTGAAATATCAATGAAATGTTTGGGAAGGATGTGGCTAATGAACGCATAGTACATCGATGGTTTGAGAAGTTCCATTCTGGTGATTGTGGAACCTAAAAAGAAAAAAATCAAACTCATAGAAGTAGATAGCAGAATAGTGGTTACCAGGGGCTGGAAGGGTGGGGTGTGGAGAATGGGTAGATATTGGTTAAAGGGTACAAAGTTTTAGTTTAGACAGGAGGAATAAGTTCTGGTGATTTATTGCACAGCATGGTGATCATAATTAATAATAATATACTGTATACTTAAAAATTGCTAAGAGAGTAGACTTTAAATGATCTCACCACAAAAATGATAAGTATATATAATAGATATGTTAATTAGCTTGATTTAATCCTCCCATAATGTACACATACATCAAAACTTCACATTGTACACCATATATATATATATAGTTCATCATTTGTCAATTAAAATAAATTTTTAAAAAAGAAAAAAATAAATAAATACATGCAGCTGAAAGGAAAAAAAAAAGAAAATGAGCCATGTGGGTAACCTGAGACCAAGGTGGATAATGATGAGCTGAAAGCTGTAGTAGAAGCGAATCCATCTCAACCTACTAGTGAATTAGCAACAAGGTTTGACATTACTGTTCCAACAATATTGGACCATTTGAAACAAATTGGCAAGTTAAAGAAGCTGGATAGATGGGTTCTGCATGAATTAATTGAGCGTCAGCACCTTTCTTTGATGTCACGACATAAAGGGGAACCATTTCTATACCACATTGTTACATGTGATGAAAAATGGATTCTTTCTGACAATTGCAAGCATTCAGCACAATGGTTGGGTAAAGATGAAGTGCTGAAACACAGTCCAAAACCGCATATTCATCCAGAAAAGCTAATGGTTTCTGTTTGGTGGTCCAGCGCTGGTACTATCCACTACAGCTTCATGAAACCTGGTCAATCAATTACAGTGGATGTCTACTGCAACCAACTGGACAAAATGATGAGGATGCTCATGATTAAACAGCCAAGATTGGTCAATAGAGACAGGCCAACCCTCTTGCAAGACAACGCTCGACCACGTCACACAAACAATGCTGCTCGAACTACGGAAGGTGGACTTGTAAACTCTCTGTCATCCACCACATTCACCAAACCTTGCACCAATTGACTACCACTTCTTCCAGGCTTTGGACCTTCCTTCCTTAATTCTTGCAAGGAAAAGGCTGTGGAAAATGCCTTTTGTGATTTCATCTTCACTTGCTTTCCAGGCTTCTTCGCTGCTGGCATAAATAAGCTACTGTTAAGATGGAAAAACTGTGTCCATAGTTTAGGTGCATACTTTAATTGTATGTACTGCTCTTTGAGGTATAATAAACTACACTTTTGATTTGCAATCAGACACTTCATATTTAATGACCTAATACTTGACGTTCAGTTATTTCCCTGCCTCCCTTTCTTCTTTCCTTCTTTCCTTTTTTGAATTGGAATTTTCACATACTGGGGGGAAAAGCTAACCAATTCTTGTAAATATGAATATCTTCTCTTATTCCTTGCTTTGGTGGATGTACCTTGAGTCTTAAATTTCTGAAGATGGTAACTTGCAGTGTTCTAGCAGCAGTCCCCACTCTTTTTGGCACCAGGGACCAGTTTCCTGGAAGACAATTTTTCCATGGATGGGGCTGGGGAAATGGTTTCAGGATGGGGGTGGGGGGATGGTTTCAAGTGCATTACATTTATTGTGCAGTCAAACCTCTCTGCTAAGGATAATCTGTATTTGCAGCCACTCCACAGCACTAGCGTCACCACCTCAGCTTCCACCTCACATCATCAGGCATTAGATTCTCATAAGAAGCACACAACCTAGATCCCTCGCACGCACAGTTTACAGTAGGGTTCTCGCTCCTATGAGTATCTAATGTCCCCGCTGATCTGACAGGAGGCAGAGCTTATGCAGGGGAATGACTGTAAATACAGATGAAGCTTTGCTCACTCGTACTGTGCTCACCTCCTGCTGTGCAGCCGGTTCCTAATAGGCCAGAGACTGGTGCTGGTCCTTGGCCTGGGGGTTGTGTACTGCAGTTCTATAGTATTTTAATGTGCATGCTACTCAAAAGGTGACTTTTTCTCAAAGTACTCTGTCAATGCTTAGTCCAACAAAGTTAAAAAGTTTATTTTAGTATAGGGCTTCTTAGATCCTTTACATGCACATACACAAATGCACACCTTCTACGAACAAGGGTGAGACATTTCTCACATTTATGTGAATACAGAATCCTTTTTCCCCCATAGAACATATCTTTATATACCAAAAGTAGTTTTCTACAGATCTCAATTTGAAAACCTGCATTTATATTCCATTTAAAATATAGTGTTGATAAGTGGCTTCAGATTTTTAACGTTATCATGCTAAGGATATATTCTTCACCCCCAAGTTTACTTAATATTATCAGAAAGGAATGATAAATTTAATTAAATCCCATTTCATATAATTTTTGCCTTCTAGGACTTAATGGTTTATGAATTCTGTTGATTTCATAGACTTCCTAATGTTGAATTGGATCTAAAATGTATAAAATAAACCCACATTTTAATAAACTCAAATCGAAATCTGAATCAGTTGTAAATGAGATTTATCTGAAGGATATCTTTCTTGTATAAGTAATCTGTCAGGTTTTCTTACAATTAATTTTTTTAATGAGGGATTTTCAAAACATTTATTATATTATTTGCTCTATAAGCACAGTTTGCCTGTTCATTGAACACTTTATAGACTTCTTTTATGAAGCAAATTGGGGAAATTCTATTTAAAGGAAATTTTTTTACTTTTTTTACTAAATATTTCATGACTGACTATTCCTATTTTTCACTTTTTGACTTAATTTTAGTAGTTTATGTTTTTCTAAGAAAATTACACATGTATCAGAACAGAATTATCCTGTCTTTTTCTTTCTTTTGCTGAATACTCAGTGGGTTCTCTTAATCTGATACTCATGTTCTTCCATTCAAGGAAACTCTATTAAATTGTTTCTTTTATAACTTCTCCCACAATTTTTTGCCATTTTCCCTTTGGAAACTCGAAATATTCAGATGCATTCTTTTTTTCTTTTCTTTTGTATTCCTCATCACTCTCTTTTTGAGCTATTTTCTGCTCTAAATCCTTCTATTAAATATATGCATATTATATATGTATCTGTATATGTATAATTTTTGCTTTTCTACTTTTAAAATATTTGAAAACTATTCTTATTATTTGAGCATTTTTATTTAATAAACACCTGGTATTTGTTTTATTGGAGTCAGATCAGCTCATATTGCTCTGAAGATATTAGACTTTGGTGATTTTTTTAGGCATTGTTTAAGCCTCTGACTATAATTTCAGCACCTTTCTTCAACTGCCTGGAGATCCTTAGATCCTTGGCATCTTGAATGAAACACAAAGATGTTGGTTGTAGATCTTCCTGAATGGACAAATAGAGAGTTCCACTATAAAATGATAGATTTTCCATTCAATTTCTTTGAGTAACTTCCAAGTGTGTGTATGAATATGTGTGTGTGCGTGTGTGTGTGTGTGTGTGTATAAATTTATTTTTGGTATAGTATTTTGGTATTTTATTTATGAATATAGTATACTATCTTTCATTCTTGGTCTTACATAGCTATTATTTTTCTATATTATTTTTTATATTTTTCCTTGGAAGACCTTCTCATTTTTTAGTTCCCATAACTGAGTATATTTTCTTCAGCAATAATTCTTCTCTTTATTACAAATAATGTAATCTTTAATTTTGCTATGTGTTTTCATTTTCCTTAAAATATTTTCTTAAAAGTTTTATACATTCTTCTTTTTATGTCTTCTTGTTGCTTAAAAAAAAAAAAACTCAGCCTTTCTTAGTTTCCTCTTTTCATTCAGGAATGATACATCTTCCTGAGCTCTTTCGAAAATGCCAAGAACTGCTCTTGCTGGTGCAATATCACTATTGCTTTTATCATTACTGTCTTCTGCATCAGCCATTTTTATATGTTCTCCTTTCACACCCTCTGGTTGCTCTTCTCAATGACCCAACTTTCAGTAATCAATCATACACTCATAGTGTTGCTCTTTCTCATTTATCCTTAGTCTTGAAAAAATACATTCCCTTTAGTCACAGTATTTGTGGGAAAAAACTGAACAAGTGTGACTTTCTTTTGGCACAGTCTTTGGTTGAAGAGTTTAACACTTCTCAGATCTATAGCTTGTAGAATGGATTGATATTCATAGCATCTAACACAATTCCCAGTGTCTTGTGGGTAGAGAATTTCTAAAGCGAACGATTGTTTGAGATCCTCTTCACTTGGCACATAGGCATACTTGGATAACTCTAGTTTGTTCATTCACTCAACATAAAATTAGTTACAACTTACTGTGCAGAGCAAATGCCTTGGATGTTTGCAAGGCAAGACCCTTTCTTTCCATTCTAAGAGAATGATACACAGCGTGTAAAGAGGCAGCCTCCATGCCAAAAGGTCTGGGATTGAGTAAATGCAGAAGATTGTGAGAGTATATAGAAAAAGCACTTACCACCAGCTGAGGATATTCAAAAAAGGCTGAGACAATAAAGGAGGAATGGAGTTAAACTTTTAAAAGGTAAAGTATGATGGAGAATAAAGCTTAGGTAAAAAAGATTTCCAAGTGCAAAGGTTTAAAATTAATAGTGAGAGTGAGCATTTTGTGAAAAAAAGGCATTTTAACAATTTTGGGACATTGAATGTGAAGTGTTTTTGCCTGTGAAGTGAGACTGGAGAGATAAGGAATTAACTGACTGCAAAGGACATTGTAAGCAATGTTAAAGGGGGTTATTATCTGCAGAGTAATACTGAGACATTGAAAATTTAATCAGGGAAGTGATGTGATAAACAGCATTTTATAAAGATCTTTCTGACTTCAGAGTGGAGAATTGTTTGAAGAGAAGCAGGACTAGAGACTGTGAGATCAATGAAAGCGCTATTGCACTAGAAGAGAGATAATGTTGCCTGTAAGGGGGGGGGGCGGTGAAGCAAAAATGAAGAGATGCAGGTGGATTTGTCAGATATTTAGGAGTTGAAATTCGCTGGACTTGGCAATCAATTCAATGAAGTGAAAGTGAATGAGAGAGGCCAAGGACTGTGCCCTCTGGCTCAAGCAACTAACTCATTGATAATGTTACTTCTTTCAGTGATAATTAAAATAAAAGTAGAATTGGTATAGTTATTGTGTGTGTTATAGGAATGGGTATGGGGACAGGTTATGTGAAAAGAGAATCAGTACAATACCATCACATGAAAAATAGCATACATCAATGAATTTCAACTACACAATTATTTCAGCAAATCAACTTAACCATGGGAGAATCAAATCCCATTATAAAAATTTTCATTTTTTTTTCAGTATTCTCTTCTCTCTCTTTTTTTCTCTACTGTTAAACACAAGGAGATTTGGGGAAGAGATACATAGAACATTATATTCTTTACTCTTAAATCATGTTCTTTTTTTCCCATAGATTAGATCATCTAAAGGTATTTTAAAATTCAAGTGATATTTAATAGTGTAGCCACTGCAACAAAAGAATCATAGCATGCCAAGACTTTAGCATATGAATCTGGAGAGATTAAGTGTCAGAGTCATATTTTGATCAAAGTTTCCATCATTTTGCCCCTTTTTGGCCTTAGGTTTCAATAGGACTAGCACATTCTGTCTCTTGCTTTCTCACAGGGTATGTGACCACCTAACTATCTTTTTAAAATCCCTATTTCTCCCTACTTTATCTCATGATAGGTTTTGTTCAATCATCTCTGTGGGGCTGAACAAACCTTATCTTCCTGGTCTTCATTATCTATTTTCCTCTGTGGTCATATTTGAGGGGACTTTGGATTATGACAACCTTTCACACACTGTTTCCTCTCAGTGTAACTTTGAGAACCCAACACTTTGTGTGTGTGTGTGTGTGTGTGTGTATGTGAAATAATCAAAGGCATTTTTGAAGTAATTTCATGGATTTCTTTGGCAATAAAATTCATTCAAATTCTGAGTAGATTTCTGATTTATTTGTTTCCAGCCAATTCACCAATTTCATGTGCCAACAAATGAACTGAAATTCTTTTCTAAACATAACGCCCAAGTGAAATTTATTTACTACTCTTCTTCATTCCCTACTTTTCCTCAAATTAATGGTCAACCACAAATTTCAGGCTACTAAAAACAATAGGTGAGGAATTCACATTTTTAATCTGATTTTTTGCAACAGTCTCATTTTGTTCATCTGAGAAACTTTATCTGACCTTGTCTCTCAAAGCTTTTTAACAATTTTATCTCATTCTTTTGGGGATCCTTTGAGGTCCTGGATTCTGGACTCTCTGTGTTTCTCTTCATTTCTCCTTGCCAAGTGGCCAGTTCTTTTCTGAGTCTCTTTCTTTCTTGTAATATTTTTCAAAAAGCTAAAGGAAAACCACCACACTATTTCCAGTCATTCCTCTTAGGACTACAGGCTCAGTAGTTACTTAATCTGCCTCCTAAGTATCACAGGTAACAGTCGTTCTACCAAATGCTTGCTTTACATGGGTTTCCATCTTTCAAATCTCTAATATTTGTTCCTTTATCATCTGCTCCTTGACCACTAAACCAATGCCACACAATTTGATTTTCATTTTGGCCATTCCCTATTTCAAAAAACAAATAACTATATCACTTTAGGTAATGATATTTGTTTAAAGATATGAGCCCAAAATCTGTGTTATTATCCTGTAGACTTTATTTCTAATTCATATGAAGTTTGCAGTAGATTTTCCTTAAAGGCTCAATACTGTTCTCAAAATGATAAACAGAAATTCATGTTTATTCTATCTTTTGTATTTACCATCTTCAAATGTGGCTTCCAAGACCACCATCAGTATTTGCCTCAAGCCTGTGGAGTAAGAAAAGAGTATGGAGAATTTAGGGTAGGAGGATTTTATGTGCTAAACGTGGAAGCAGTCCAAATCAAGTCAGTTTAATTTTGTTGGCTAGAACTCAGTCATATGGCCACACCTACCTACCAAAGAGGCTGGGAAATGTGAACTTGTATGTGCCCAGGAGGAAGAGGAAATGGGTTTGGTGAGCACTTAGCTAGCCTCTACTCTATTAAATATTATAACGTACCTCAGCTTCCACTCCATCTCCTTTATATTTACAGCAGAATTGGAGCTTTTGCGTCAACAAGCTGGACGATTGCCACCCCTCTGTGGCTCCCTGAGGCCATGACCATTTCTGGTCAGACTATTCTGTGACCTCATGTAGGAACTGGACCTTCAGATTCTGACAGCTCAGGATGCCAAGACCTTGTCAGGTATAACAGCAAGAAGCCAGGCACATTCATACTTGTCCTAAAGTATTGTTGTACAATTTGCGTTAGGAAGTTCTCTAAGACTTAACAGTTCAAGCAGGAACAAAAACAAGATTAAAGCAACTGGAAGACAGATATGAGTTTTCTGTAGTCAGGGCAAAATTCTGACTTAGTAGGAGAATTGATAATGCATGCAAAGCAGCAAGGAGGGTCAGACACAGACAAGTCAAATGGCATGAGACAAGTTGTCCTGACACAGATTTTAGGATTAGAGGCATTTTAATTTTTAATCCAGCAACCTGGGGCTTCCTAATCAAACCACTTGATCTTCCTGGGAGGCCCATGATCTACAGGGTTCTGAAAATTATCAAAGGACTGTAACAGTAAAACAAAAAAGTATACAAAAGACAAGTGGCTAGTTACTTAAACTTTTTAAATGTGTATTTATTCAGGGAGACAAAAAGGTACATAAATTCAAACCCGGTTTTTTCTGCTGGTAAGGCTATGAGGATCATCCGGCTTACTATGAACAAGCTTCTTGATGGCAGGTTAGCCATGAGGAACCAACCTGCTTTCTGATTAAGTGTCTCTGCTGGAGCATTACTGCTTTCAGTGATGACTGTCCTTTTTAAAAATGACTATGTTTTTGAGTCTCACCTTCCCTCAGGTGAGAAAGATCATCCAGTTTGGGGGGTTGAAAACAGCGTTAGAATTTTTGTTTTGTGCACATTCCCTTTCAGCCACTACTGAATTACAAACAGTTTGTGGGAATAAAACCAATCAAGTTTACACCTATTATCTAAATATCATCTAAAATTACTAATCAGTTTAATTGATCCTCTCAATCAAAAATTGAAAAATCAGCTTTCCTTTAGATGAAATCAGTGTCACTGTCATTGAGAATTGGTTATCCTCATATCTATGCTGATGAAATATTTGATAGTATTGCCTATTTAATGGATTTAAAATATCTTAGAGCCTGGATATGAAGTCAAATGTTCACAATTTTAAAGGACTTGGCTAGAGGTTATTTGGTTATTCTTGCTGCTAAGTTTTCTCTTCCTATTACTGCATAGTCATTCTAATTGTTCACTTCACAATTAATCATGAAGACAGGCTAAAAGATCAATCAATAGGCCTTGGCCAAATGGGGTGCATTGAGGAGATTTGGCTCTGGCGTAACTTTGTTCTGAGGATAACTCTTTTGGTACTGCTCACCTTGTAGACACCTAATAAGTATTTGATGTTCATGATAGCTATAATTGCAAAAGTAGGAAAATAATTAGCAGGAACCAAATTTTCAGTCAGGCTCACATTATTCTGCCTTTTAAAATGGGAATATAATTTTTCTTGCCTCTGAAATTTGCTTTCACCCCCAAAGTCAGGATGCCACAGAATTAGCATAGCCACCAACACTATTCAGCACTTACTCACAGAATGATTTTAGATGTATTTGTAAGTTAAAATGAATTTCCAACATGCTGAGCGATGTGATCTGTTGTATTAGTCTAGATGTCAGGTGCCTAAACTTGCTCTGTGAGAAAGTATTTACAGAGTTTTTGCTCAAGAAGTCATAAAGAACATACGTGGGAGACGATTGTTATTTAAGTTAGTGAATTATAACTATTGTGAACTTCTTTTTAATAAAAACCACCTACACCAATTAGTTCATATTTTGTATCTAAGTGATTATTTCCAAAACCTCATTTTCTGTAATCAAATCGTTGTTTGTTAAAGAAACATGGCAAGCTGTCAAATGAGTAGAATGTCTTTTTCTAATCCTGACTTATTAGTGTAATTTTTCCCTTCAAGATAGGCTGCAAAAATATCCACAGGAGCTATAATTGGCAAAGGAATGAGACAATTAGTTGCCTCTGGCAATTGAGGTGAAGTAGGTTGGCTGTTGAATTATAAAGCTCCTATTTTTCCTTGTTAGCTCTTGTCCCTCCCTCATATCCATCCACAAGGGTGAGTTTAATCAGCAGTTCTATAGTATGAAGCTCCATGGTACTCTGGACTTGTATTTGAGCTTGGTTCCCTACTGATTAACCATATGAGCTCGGAAAATGACTTCAGTCCTGTAGGCAGTAGTTTCCTCATCTGTGAATCAAGGATAATACCACCTACTTTGTTAAAGTAGCTAAAAAGAATTAAATATAGTGTATATAATGTACCCAACAGGAAATAGGTACTAAATATATGGCAGAAATTATTATGATAAATTGTTATATTCTGGGAAATAACAATTTAGCAAATTTGAATTGTATAGTAAAAGAACTCCACCCTCCTTCCTAGGACATGACCATGCTTATTCCATGGCAAACATATTAAATGTCAAGTTTAATCCCAGAGTAAAATTTTATAGCCAACTATCAACTCTAGAAAATGGAGGTTGATAATGGAAATGCTGACAAATCTTTTGATGTTTTCAGGAATGTAATGGGCTTCTTAAGAAACTAGAGTTGCAAGGTAAGCCGTTTACTTTTTTCTGCTAAGAAGGCAATTATGCAGGCCTGTTGGAGAAGTTTATGATATGATTAAACAGTCGACATTAAATCAAATGGTGATTGACTCCCCCAGAGGCAGTTTACCTTCATAGTACTTTTGAGTTACTGAATTATATTTTCAAATGTCTTTGCACTGGACTACGGGGAAGGAATTGTTAATATTTTTAAGACAGTATTAAAACGGCCTGATGGAAGAATGACTTTTAAAAAAAAATTTCCTAATTTCAATATTTACTAAATGAGAAAAGTTTCCTATATTTGCGTTTTTTAAAATCTCCCAAATAACTAAATATGTGGCCCAGACAATCTACTGAATATTTTGCTCATGTCAATTTGCATCAGATTTACTTGAGATACACTGCAAAGCAATTTGTATTAACACATGTAGCTAACAAAGATTACACTTTAAATCTGTGTAATATAAAGAAAAATCTGTGTAATAATTCAATTTGTAATTTATTTCTGATACACTAAATATTTGTATTTTTATGAACACCAAAATACATTAAATAACATTTTAGAAGAGGATTCTGTATGTTAATCTTAGAAGATAAAATGATGTTAGTAAATCAGTCTGTAAATAATATGATTTTATATTTATCATTTGCTATGATTTATTTACTATCACTGTGTCTACATGGAATAAAAATATACAGTCTTCTATCTTCTGATATGCACTAAAACTAAATATTAACCTCCTTATTAGTGACTTTACATTAAAAAAGTTAAAGCAATATAAGGGAAACTACATTCTACTCAAAAACAGATCTGCTCAAACAATGTGATAATGATATGGAGTTGGGAAGGTCATATACCTCACTAAGCCTCAAATTTAGCTAATATAAATTAGAAGTAAAAAAAGATTAAATAAAACACATGGGGAATACTTCAAGTTTTACATAAATATTCAAGATTATGATGAGACAGTTGTGTTTTTAAAAACAAAATAAACTTAAGAAGGATAAAAGGATGTTAATTTAATAGGTAATGTAAAATAGTGGTCAAATGCATGGAATCCTACATTACCTGGGTTCAAATCCCTGCTTTTTGTCAATTAGTTTTGTGACTTCGGATAGGTTACTTAAACTCTCTGGTCCTTGCTTTTCTTACTTGTAAAATGGGAAATTTACAATATCTCTTAAGTTCATTTTAGAATGGAAGGAGTTTATGTTAGGTAAAGGTCTTCAAACTTTGCCTGGAAAAGAATAATATTTAATTGTTAGATGTATGTAGGTATGTATGTGTTTGAAAGCCTTTGTCTCACGGAAGTTCATTTTCCAAAATTTTCAGATGGTGCATATTATTAATAGAGGCTCAGAATGATGACTCTCTCTTACTTTTCCTTCAGCAGGTGTGACCTAGAAAAGAGTATTGCATTTCTCCATACCGGTCTCACTTCATCTTGAAAGATGAGCTCAGAATTGGTAGGCATCCGTGTAGTGGTCCTCAAAGTTTAGCACATATCAGAATAAAATGGATGATATACCAAAACACGGATTGCGGGGCCCGGCCACCAGAGATTCTAGGAGCTGGGTAAGGCCTGAGAATTTTCATTCTTCTCAAGTCCTCAAGTGATGTTGATGCTGCTCTTTTGGAGACCATACTTTGAGAAACTTTGCCCAAGAGAACAATTTGGAGAGAAAAGGAGCCATTTGAATATAGAAACCATTCTTATTTCTGTAAATAGTTAAGAAATTACATTAATACAGTTTGTGCTAACATTTGACTTGCTCATGGGTATGTAGAGGATATTTATTCCAATGGCTTAGATTCCATTTTTTAAGAAGTCCCCCTTTGCAAATCAATGTAGTCTGGAAACATCTTGAGCCACATCTAGGTAAGGAAAATGCTCAGGATTTTTGCAGCAGAAGGTAACAAACGGAGAGTAGTTGGAGAGATGACGAAAAGAGTAAACAATCCTTTGTAGTCTTTGATTGACAGGCTAATGAGATTACACTTCAAAACCCTAACAGGGGGCAACCAAGTCTTCCCATTTCCAGGGCATTTGACCAGAGAAGTGTCATGTAAGTAGTGTTTTAGGAAGATTAATTTTATGGTGGAACAGAAAGAAATAGAGATTAAATTGGACTGAGAGGGAGGCTGTGTCCATAGAGCACATGTGGAGAGTGGTAGCAGGGCGGGGTGGGGGGAGAGAGAGAGAGAGAGAGAGAGACTGAATTGGCAATACCTAGTCATTGATTCTGTGCGGAGATAATTGAAACTTCAAGCTTGGAAGCTTGGGTTCTTGGAGATAAGCGCCCTTGATAGGAAGGGAGGCAGCTGGAGGAAGTAGTTTATGGGTATGCTATTGGATGAAATTTCTGACTCCAAAACATCATGGCTTGGCTTTAAGGGTAGCCTTTTTCGATTGCCCCTTCATCAACCTGAAAGCAAAAATCGGCACTGTTCTTCAAGCCTCAGATAAAAATTCATCTCACTGGTGATTAATTCAATTAGAATTTCATGTCTCTAAAATCTCCTTTAGACTATCTCTGTCAATTTCTTTTTTCTCTCTTCAGCTTCCAAGTTCTCTCCTCTTTTCTACTCTCCCACCCACCCCACGCCAGGTGAAACGTGTGGGTAGAAAGAAGCAAGATCAATACAAGTGTTATGTGATTGTTAATTTTTATTGGCTTCTTTTGTTTTGTCTTGTCTTATCTGAAGAGTAGAGAAAAAGGATGAATTATAATTTGGAACAAAAGAGGAGATGGAAATTGAAGAGAAATATAGGGAAAAGATTTTTGAGAGAGCCCTGTATAGACCACAGTTATTAGCTTATCTTTTATCATTTTATTTAGAAATATGAAGGCAAACTGCTAGCACAGAAGGACAAGCTGTGGGATTGGAGATGTAAAAGAACAGGAATCTCGGATAAAGTGAGGAGACAGAAAAATGCTGAGAACCTGATGCTACCTACCCCATAACTTGGCCAGTTTGGGGAGGGATGTGAGGAAGTTCAGAAGTAAGCAAGGTTAACAATCACCTCATTTTATTTAGAACATTCTCAGCTGTTGCCAAAATTGTAGCAGCAATTCCATTTTATAATATCATTTTTATGTACATTATTTCTGTTGAACATAGCAAGTCAAAGGTGAAACTATGCAGCTGCATTGATTCTTTAGTTTGTAAAAGCAAAAGTGTATTGAGTAATGTATTACACGTTTGGCACTAAGCTGCTTTTGTTGCTAATAAACAATATGAAGCCAAAGCGCAAAAACAAACATTTAGAAGAGAAAGGCAGTAGATCACAAAGCTCTACATGGAGAAGTTAAAGAAACATCAAGGCTAGTGCATTTATAGATATTTAGCATTTTAATTGCAGAATTCTAGTCACCCTAAATTTGGGAAATCATTTTATAATGAGCACAGCAGCTAGGATCCATCTATGTATCATGAAACAGTGTTTAAATGACAAAGCTGTCTGCAAATGTCTCCTTCATTTTTGTGTGAGATATTTTTAGGGGTGAATCTCTATGACACAGTAATAACAGCTGAGATCTTGGTACTTTTTGGTGCAAGAGTCCTTAGTGTGTTGATACCAAATCCATTTTAATGCTTCCTAATATGCAGCATTTAAAAAAGCAGCATCCCACAAAATGTGTGCATTATTTATTTTCATGCATGTGTTTTCAAAGTAAAAATAATGAAAAGTTGAAAAATAATAAGAAAACTTTCAACTTAAAAGTTGGGATAGACTTTTTACATTTAGGTTATTATTTTTTAAAACTTAATTGTAAACTGATATCCTAGAAATGCTTACCCATAGAGATAATGATGATGAAATTAATTACCCATTCAGATGGAATTTTTAGAATGCCATATTTTTTGAGTGGTGGAGAGAGAGATTTGAATGGGAAGGAGAGTAGTGTTCTGTCTGGAGAGGGGACTGACATGACAAATGTCACTGGAAATTATGAAAATAGTAGATAAAATTTAGCAGCCTTTGGAGGCTAGGAGAGCTGAGGTGAGGGCATCCAAAGGGATATGGTCATTGGCCTGGAGGCTTTTGTCTTTTGCAGGAGAAGCCACTGCATCCCTCTGCAGGATATTTTCTGCCATCTCTAGTCTGCCTAAGAGGCTGAGAAGATGGGAGAGAAAAATAAGGGGAAGTTTGATTCATATCTGATGATGTGGACTAGAAGGAATATGCACAACATCGTTCCTGTTGAAAAGCATCTTTTGCATTCCAAACAATTGATTTACAGTTGCGTATCTGGTACATTCAAAAACTGGGGTTCAAATTGCACAGAACGATACAAAGGAGTTTCAACAGCCATGCTTCGAACACATCAGAATGCAATCAGACAGTGGCCATGTCCATGTATCTGGAGACAGTCTTCTGAAATAGCTCAGCACATGCTTGGTCATCTACCTACATTCCATATTGGCTCTCCTTAAGCCAGGCTTCTTTCAAGTGCTTCTTGATACTCTTATCTGGTCTGCTTCATTAAGCGCACTATTGACAAAATCTGGATCTTTGTTTAATCTAGCCTAGTAGAAGTTAGAAGCACTCTCTCAATTGCTCATGAAGCATGAAAATAGAAACCCTATAGTAACAAGTCAGTTAATATTCTGGCATTTATTGTATGCCACGCATTGTACTACCACTTAACAAAGATTGTCTCTTTAATCTTTCTAATAACCCTAAGGAATAAGTATTATCCCCATTTAACAGCTATGGAAGCAGAGGCCAAAGTCACATACTTACTAAGTTGCAGAACCAGAATTCAGATCCAGGCATTTTATTTCAAGAGCTTGCTCTTAATTTCTTTGCTTCGTTGCTAGTTGTTTACGTCTGTCTGGGAGGTGACGCGTTCATTCTCATCAAATGTATTTTGAAGCAGAATCGAGTAGTCAGCCTGGAAAATCAAAAATTACTGTCTTATCTTACCCAAGTGCTGATAAACTGTTTTTCAAGGATTGGTGCCTTTAACATGTTTTATCTCTCATTCCATCTACAAAACAGTTCTGAGCCTTTTAGGAACTCAATAAGCACTGACTGACTTACAACTAACATATATGTATCAAATCAGCTCTTTAAATAGATCTTTTCTATTAATATAGTTAATAACACAACAGAATAGTTGCATACCTTTTTTCATTTTTGTTATTCACACAGCATGTGGTTCTTTATCAATAATACTCTATTCCATGCCATTTACTGAGTTCCTGCCTAGAACATTCAACATATGCATTAGAAGTACTAAGATTAATTTGCAAGTGGCATATACATTTGGAAAACATGCACATTAGTAAATGCTTAAAATATAGTTCTAGTTCCATATGAATGAAAGAAAACCAACATTTTTTTGAGCTAAGCCTTGTTCTAAGCTCTTTACTTTCACCATCTCGTTTAACTTTTCTATGGGGGTAAGAACTACTAATGTTCCATTTGACAAGTGAGGAAGCAGAGATTTGGGGCAGTTAATAAACTTGTCCTTTGTCAGACAGCTAGCTAATGGTGGAGCTAGAATTTAAAACTAAGTATGTGGACTCCAGAGCCTGAGGTCTTAAACATTGCACAACACTGGCTCTCTGCAGTCATAAATCATAAATTATATTTTCTTTGATGTCTAATTTCTTTGAAGCTTTTCTCCTTTTGGGTCTGCATACTAACCAGTTGTACTACATGTTTTGTGACTATAAATTAGTTGAAATGCTCTGATTTTCAACAATATCATCATTTTTAAAAAACAAAATTAGAAAACAATCTCATTTTTCTAACATTTGTTCAACACATTTTATCTTAAAATTGTTATGCTGAAGAATGTAGAATTTTCAAAGAGGTTTTTCATGGATTCTTTCCTGATGACTTTATTTTATGTATTTATATGTTCCTCAATGAGAATGGAGTGGAAGGGGGATAGAAGGAGAGATACAAAAATCTCATAAGAAGCATTTTAAAATGTATTTCTATTATCGGTGACACACTTGTAAACTTCTCCCAGAGAATCTGATATTCCCATATCCAGTTTTATAACAATAATAATATATTTTGCCAGAAGGAACAAAGTGTTTAAAAGGCTCTTTTGCCCTCCCTCTCCTCTCTGCCCTCCCACTGTGTATTTTCTCCTTAGAAGTGGGTGAGGTAATATGGCATAGGGGTTCCTTGCTCTTCCTTTAATAAGCCAAGTGTGAATGGAGTGATGTATAGAGAAAAGGAAGCTAAGAATAATTTACTTAGTTCTGCTTCTAGTCTAGGCTTAAACTAAGGGCAATATGTGTTCTTGAAGCTTATGGACTGTTCAGCCTACACTGCCATGGAAATAATCTGCATGGGTATTTAAAATTATAGATCAAGACAAAGCAATACCCCTGAAGGCCACTCTGAATCTATTTCCCCTGGGTAGTAGAAAGTAGGTATGAAACTGTAGCCAAATATCTTTCTGTTTGAAAAATGACTAAGAGTTATAATGCCTTTAATGTTTTTAGGCCTTTATAAAGTTTGTGGCACAGTGTTACTAAAATTTTCTCATTCAGTTCTCATAATAATCCCCCAAAGTAAAGAATTTTTGTTTTACCAATGAGGGAGAAATGGTCCTTTCTGGAAAATATAGGACATCAGCTTAAATACAAAATGTATATCAAGCAGAGACTGTGAAATGAATAATAAAAGCTTACATGAGTTATTTAGCTGTGTGGACTGATCTGTGTGAGTGTGGTTGCCATGAGAGGAGAGGGGGAATATAGAGTAGAGTTTGACTAAGTAAGCAAGCTATTATACAACATCACTTGATAGAGGATGAGTTGCTTAGGTTTATTCCAGTGTACTCATTAACACAATGAATGCAAGATGCAAATCACATGTGAAAATCTTATGCTTATATGCAATTAATAAGACTTTAGATGAAAATAGAATTTCAGCTATGTGTTCAAGTCCATCAGGATTTAGTTTGTTTCCAATTCAGAAGCAGGTGTTAAATGCAGGTCTGGATACTGTTCGGAAGGTTATGGTCTCTGTGATCCCCATGCTTGCAAAATCACCCTATGAAAGTTGTTTAGCAAATATCTAATTACAACTTAGTATGTTCATAAGACCATGATAAAATCAATACATTTTCTTCATAAAAAGGTGGCTTCCATTGGAGGCTGAATTTCATTTTTTCTTTCATTTTTTATTTAAAAAGCAAATACATTTTCTATTTGAATGTTGAATAGGAAATGCCTGAAAATTTGCTACATTTCCAGGGCTAACTTTCAAAAGTTCTTTATACTTACTATGGCTTGGAAGAACAATTTTTAGTTAGTAGGACTTAATAACCAAAACAATTGAATATTACTTAAAGTGATGATGGTTTTTAAAAGCAAATAAAAGCCAAAGGAAAAAAATAGGCTTTAATACCTCTGTATATGAAACCAACAGTATAATTGAAAATTTCAATTGTTATAGGAGTGATTTCAGTTACAACCATACTCTCAACCATTGTGTATTTGCATCAAAAGGTAAAGATATGGTTCTTATTCAAAATATGTGGTGTACTCTTTTTTCTTAGTTTAATATGAAACAATGCCCAGGAGAGCAAGTAATATAATACACAACAATCTTAAAGTTTTGTTGTTGTTGTTGTTGTTGGTTTTTTTGTTTGTTTTTTCTTTTAGCTTAATGTTATGGTCTTAACAGAACATAATGAAATATGTACATTGACCAAATCCAGTCTTTGAAACATATCATTTCTTGATAAAATATGCTTTGTTCTGAAACAGATTGATATAAAAATGCACACATGTTATAAAAGAACAGAGACAAACTGTTTTCTAAAACATTAACTTTTTTATATTCACACATTTGGATGTTGATGAAAATAAACAGTTAAAGCAATCTAACAAGCTGTCCCAAACTTGCACAGTCCTTTTGTATTCTATCAGAATGACAGATGCAAGACTGGAGAGACATCCCTTTAGAAGATGTAGTCACAAAGCCAGTGTTGCCAGGATTTTATGAACTCTTTCATTGTTCAAACCAAAAGTAAAATAAAATTGAAAAATGAAATAAGTAGCCATTCTTAATTTTTTAATACTTGCCATCTTATCACATGGTATCTGTTTCTATCAATCTGCTGGTTTAATTGAATCAGTTCTTTTTAGCCTCAAAACACAAAAACTTACAAATCGGTTAAAATATGTAAAGTGGCTTTTTATGATTTCCATGGTGTTCATATTATATAATGCCTCAGAGTCACCATGCTCTAAGAAAAAGTCATGTTCAGCTTGATTTGATACGTCTTACTTTCCCATTTAAATTTGCATTTAAATATTTCACCAGTGTTTGATTCTCAAAATTAAATGATAACAGAATTAATTTTTCTATAGACTTTGTGGTTCTGCATCCTTCCCCTCCCTTTCCTATACCACTCCCCAGAAGCCTAGAGTAAGCAGCCCTGGGAGCTCATGATCACACTGATGTCTCTAAAAATTACAGAATCCTTTAGTCATCCATGTTCTTAATACCTTGACATCTGACATCATGAATACCAAACTCCTGTGGAGTTTACAGGATAAGAAAGGAGGCTAGAATGAAATGAATAGCTGCACTCAAGTACCAATTTGCAATCACTAAGTTCTTAGACAGGATAACTTACCACCAGTAATTTGTGGGGAAAATCATCCAGTTTATTAAATGTTAGATTCTTCTTGCCTAGTGCAGACAAAAAGGATTTTCTACTTCATGCCTCTCTTTTATCTTTGCTTTACAGAGGTGTAATTTAAATACAGTAAAATCCACCCTAAAGAGGCGTTTGATTCCATACATTTTGATATACTTACCACCACAATCACGATAGAATATTTTCGTCATCCCCAAAACTTTCCTTGTACCCTTTTGTATTCAATCCCCTCCTCCCATCCTCAACCTCTGGCAGACACTGATATGGTTTTTGTCTGTATATTTTTGCCTTTTTGAGAATGTCAACTAAGTGGAATCATAAAGAATATAATTATTTCTGAATCTTTTATTTAGCATAAGGCATTTGAATTTATATCTGTGCTATTGCATATGTCAGTAATTTGCTCCTTTTTATTGCTGAATAGTGTTCCACTGTATGGATGCACTATAATTTATTGATTACAAATAAAGCTGCTATAAAAATTTACCTACAAATTTTATTCTGGACCTGTGTCATCATTTCATTTGGGCAATTATCTGGAAGTAGATTGCTGGGTCCTAGGGTAAGGATATCTTTAACTTCATATGCAACTGGAAAACTGTTTTCCAACACCACTGTACCAATCTGCATTTCCACAAGCAATGCATGAGAATTCTTGTTACTTTAAATCCTTGTCAACATTTGATATTGCCTGTTTTCTTTTTTAAAATTAGAACCATTCTATCCTTTTGTGAGCTTATTCACAATTCGTATCTCTTCTTTGGTATCTGTTAAAATATTTTGCCCTTTTTAAAGTTGTGTTTTCTTATTATTGAGTTTGGGAGTTCTTTATATATTGAGGTTCTTTATATATTCCAGAGTGGGAGTGATTTTTTCCCAACTTTCTACATCCTTAGTGGAAGTGCATATTCATTGTTTTGTTTGAAGATGATAAATATATAATTTGCAGATGACTGCTCTATAAAACTCAAGGTTTTTATTTAAGCCATTTGACCATTTTAATTGTATACTGTATACTAGTTCTGTGCTTATGTCTTTCATTTAAATACATATAAATATGATCATACAAAGCCACTTTTGCATATGAAATAAGTTGTCTACAAATACAAAATATTATTATTTTAAAAATAAATAAAATTAACAATTTTGTTTGTTTTTCTTTTTTCATTTTAGCTGGAAATTCCTATATGATGTTTGGAATAAAGGAAAATCAAACGTGATAGTAATGTAATTCTCTAGAGAGAACATGATTTCATAAAAGCTTCAGCTCAATGACCATGATAGCCAAGCTGTCAAAATCTACTCATGTTTCACCTCTACTTCCATTTTGACTAGATTCTTGCATTAATTTTAGTTGATGGATTTCTTTCAATAGAAGGAAACCACTCTTTAAAGTTCCTGTAAGAAGCTTGCTTAGTTTTTTCAAGGAGTCTGAATCAAGCTGAGTTGTTTATAAAAGAAAGAAATTCCAATTCTCATTTTATTTTTCTGCATGAATATCTAGTAGGAAACATAGAACTACTCTAAGGAATCTAAGGTACTGCTCTAATGACATAGCACATAGAACAACTCTTTAGAGCACTCTGAAGAAGAGCAAGCTTCGTAGCCTAGGATATGGACATACTTTGTTCAGCACACCCACTTCATATTTTATTAAACCTCCCTTTTCCAAAATATTTCAAAAAAGAGTGGTACCAGGACATGAATAGGAGTAAACCAATGAAGTTATTTACATACTTACTTTCTTTACTGGACCAGAGATCAAAAATAGTAAAATGTATTCTGCAAAAATATTTCAAGCCTTCTATGTAGAAATTCTGCTGAATGCCTGTTGAACAGTCCAATATACTCTAAGTGACATATGTTGTAGGATAAAATTGAGGAATGAAACTTGGCAAGTGGAAATTCAGCCAATGAAATTTGTCTAACCTTATAATGAGGTGTTTTGGGGCAAGGGAAAGTGAATGTCAGCATTTGAATGTTATGACTTCAAATTGGAGGAGAACAGGGCCTTAGAGTTGGTATGTGGTTAGAGTGAATGGTCTCTTGGATCTCATCTGATGTGTGGGAAATAGTGGTTATGGGATCTGCAGGTTATTCTGAGATATGTGTATGGGAGGGTGGATAAATATTAGACCCGCTATTTGATTCATGTGAGACAATGACTTATCTCTTATTAAAAATAAACAAACTTGAAGGTGAAAGGGATGAAACAGAAGATTTGTACATAGCCTTCTAAATCCCTCCCTATATTCCTACAACTTCCCACCTCAAAGATATTTGTGATATCTTTGATATCAGAATGTTTGTCAAAAGTATTTCACCCTGATACTGAATACAACTATTTAAGGATAATTTAATGTGATTAAGATTTAGATATAGCTATAAATTTAGCTTCATATGAGGTCACCTTGTAAGCTGGTCTACTTAAGAGAAGTTCAAGAAGTTTCCATCTCATGTTGAATTTCCTTTCACGCCCTATTTATTTAATGATTTCCAACTTTTAGGCAAACATGGTACTAAGCTATAACCTGTTTTTCATACTCTCTTCTTGTTTGCTAAACCAAACCAAACCAACACACAAACAAATCAAAAATCCCTCACAAAATATTTGTTGTATAACGCTGCCAGTGAAAATGCTACCTTCTGAATCTTGGATGTTTGCATCACTTCCTGCATGCCTCTTTTTTCCATTTAGAAGTTGTATATAAGAGGAGGCTTTGCATAACATGGAGAGAATCATGAGTGTAGTCACATAGTCCCAGGGCTCTTTTCAAGTGAACACAGAGGAGACTTCTCCTTATACAGGCATCATCTCCATGTATTACCATATTCGTGGTGTGAATCTTCAAATCCTCAACCCCTTAGACAGATAAATGGAGAGTCTGGGAATGTAGGGTGGGAGTTATTGTGCATTAACCCCTGTGTAAGCATGGTGTTTGAAATAGTAACTTCTTTTTCCCATCTTGTGTTTTCTTTTTTCTTCCCTCACACATTAATAGACAACAACAACCACAATAATAATTTCAGAAAATGTCAGAATCCTCCAGAAGGGAGGTATGGAATAGATTGAAAACCAAAAAGTAAAAAATATAAGTCCTAGCTTTTATATCTCAAACACCCATATAATTTGGTAGTCCTAGAGCAATGCACAGAGTTATTGGAGAGTGTCCCAATTCCTGTGAAGCCATGCAGAGAGGACCAGGAAACACTCTGAAAAGAACTGTAATTTTTGAGGCAATAGAATACGATTAGATAATGATGACATCAGCCAATGCCTGAGTGAACAGATAATTCAAGTGTACCCTACATCCAATAATAATGACACTCTATAACCTCCTGAAAATTAGACGTGACCATTTGAAAACCGGGAACCCCAAGAGAATGAAATTTACCTGTTATCCTATTAGGGCTTTAAAATATAAATTAAATTGTAAAGTCATATTATGTACATTATTATTAGTTTATGGGGTGATATTCATATCTGCTAGACTAAACTATATTTAGATAACTAACCAAGTGTGCATATCTGGAACCTCCTTTCCTGAGGGATAACTATGGGTAGTGGTGCCAATGTCCTTTTCTACAGAGGTAACTATATGTATGAGCAGGAAAATAATGTTAAATTAATGTTAACTACTACACTAATTTCTCTATACTTCCTGATATATACTAAGGCCTTGATCTTACTAATCCCAAACAAAAGAATATAGTGTATAAATACAAAAATCAGGGAAAAGATATTATCTGGTATGTTGGGTCACATTATTTGGGACTATATATTAATGTAAATCAGATATGCAGAAAATTTCCAAGTGCAAAGATGACAGCAAAGTTGGAGGAAAAAAAATGTATGTTGTAATATTCACTCCCAAACTAACCTCATCATGCTATTGGTAGTAAAATTAGGAGAGTATTATATCATAATAATAATAACAATTACTATAATTACTATTATTATTATTATTATAGCAGGTAAGTTTTGATTAAATACTTATTATAGCCAAGCACTATACTAAGTATTTAAAACATTTTTTTATGTAAACCTTGCAATAATTTTATCTCCAGAGTCCATGCTTCTCACCCCTTCTCCATATTGCTGTCCCTAACCACAAACAAACTCTAAAATAGGCTTTCTAAAGAGTAGGAATCAACTCTAAGTGCCTTAAATATAGTTCAGTATTCACTTTGAAATAGTGTATATTTTGCTGCCAAAAACATAGATGTTATTTTGAGCACAGTTCCCCTGCATTTGTCTGGACTCTTTGTCAATGAAAGAGTGTTATAAAGGCAAGAATTCATTGTTAGATTTTTTTACTTTAATGAATGCACAAATGAATAATTAATTGTCCAGAGGATATAATCTATCATTCATATGCTTCCACACTAATAAAGCAGAATACGCACTTCCTGCATTTTACATGGGCTCATCGGTTATAACTCCTGAAAACAGGGTATGCTAGATACAGAGAGTTGTGGGTATTATACCTCTAGACGTGACTGAAGCATATCTGGAGAGGGACATCTCATCTGCACTGTTATTTTTATATGTGAAGAGTAGTTCTTTACAGTTATCAGAGTGAAAATTCCGTCTGCTACTTGCTATATACAGACTCTGAGCAGAAGCCACAGACCTTTAAAAGTGCATATTTGTTGCAAGAAAATACAATACATTTTCAGAATCCTCAAATATTGAACCAGAAAGATTACAGAAAACTCTATGCCAACAAGAGCCAGTAGAGATTACAAACATTATACAGAGAGGAGAACAAAAGCATCCTGAATATCCCTATTGAATCAACTGCCTCATTATTTAGTTTCAAAACATAACTTAGATTTTTTTTCTCTATTGTCTCTGATATAATTTCAAAGTCAGGCAGACAATTAGAGAGTGGGAGCGCAAAAGGCACATACTGTACTTGGCAGGGGCAAATGGACCTGAGGAGGCAGAGGGGAGGCAGGAGCAAGTTTAACTTATGATTCCTTTTAGAAAAAAATAATGACAATTTATTAAATTAGAGACAGTTATACACACTCCAGAATCTCAAAATTTTAAGCAGCTGGTATGGCATTTTGAGATATTAAATACTCGTAGTGAGCCATTTCTTCAGAAAGTGATTTTTACCTCTTCTTTCCATTGTCTTTAAAAATAAAACGGATATTAAACAGCCCTGAGTTTTTTTAGAGAATATTTTGTCCATCAGAAATTCTCTGGAACACGCTTGTCTCCTAAATACGTAATACAATATATATATGAGCTAGCATATACTGTGATTGCTTGATAAATATTTTTGCTTAACTTTCCTTTTCAGATGTTCATGATACTTGATAACAATGTGGAGTAGAGAAACATTTATAACAAAAGGTATGAGCATAATTATTATTTATGTGTATTTAGGTCCCCTATAATTACCTGTTATTTTTCTATTAATTCTATTTTACCTACGCCCATGCAGCTTATGAACTTGAAGAACCTTCCAGGAGAAAATCTACCTTTATATGCCCTTGCTTGTTTTTGTTGTTGTTTTTCCAAGTAGGTTTTTTACTAGCCCCAAAGGTGTGCATTGTTGGAATAATTTAATACTGTCCTAGGGCTAGTCAATTGTAAACAGGTCTGCTCTATGGAAAAACTGCTTAAAAATTGCAACTCAACATCTTAGACTATAAAAAAGAATTGAAGATATATTTTATAATAAGGCTCCTCAATTCATATTTTACATCAACACTTCCCATTGGATTTTGTGTGGGTTAGAAAGGAGAAAGCTAAACTGTGACCTAATGTCATTCAAATAAAGACAATGATAAAAAAATAACTTTCTATAATTTTACAAAGGCAGTTCTAGTCCTTGAAGAAGTCTTAAATCAACAATTCACAAAAGATTACAGAGCTTATTTTGTTCATTTGGGAGGTCACATGTATTTAAGTCTGCTGCCATTTCCTACAATTGAAGTGACTACCAAAAAGTAAAATTCAAATGATTTAATCTAGAGGTAGGCATTTTTCTGTAAAGGGCCAGATAGTAAATATTTTTGGCTTTATGGACAAACCATCACAACCACTGTACTCTGTCATAGCTGTAATTTACATGTACACAGAGACAATAAATTAACAAATTGGCTTGGCTGTGTTGCAATAAGACTTTACAAAACAGGCAATGGCTGCACTTGTCCTGTGAACCATAGTTTGCCACAGTTTTAAAATAGAATCATAACAATTTAATCACTCCCATGAAAAATCAAGAATCTTGTATAACATTTTATGAAATCACCTGTTTTATTTCAGACACTTCTAAAGTATCATATTGTCAACAAATCCAATTCTTTGATTGAATTGATGGCTTAATACAGTCATATATAAAATGGTTGTAAAATATGGGGATTTTTATTTCCTACATGCTTTTCATATTTTTATTACTATTTCAGGTTTCTGAATTACTTACTGATATCTGACAGAACAGCCAGTTTTATTTTACCTTCCAGTGATTTCCTTGGTCAATAAACAGCTCAATACAAAGCTCTGAGGGGTTGAACCTCCTCTTAATCTTTAAAACCTTCCTGAAAAGAGGCCTCACCTATGTAAATTATTAAAATATTGATGCAAACAGAATCAGCTACTCGAGTAAAAATCATACACAGTAAAGGTATAATACTGAGGTTAATTTACAAAATAACTGATGAAAAAAATTTTGGAAACACCTTCATCCTTTACATGTAGTTTTAAGGTGTGTCTTCGTTCTTATTCAGGGCAATACACTGGTAACAATATGTCAACTTTAATACTTCTGCTTGCCTCTCTTCTCTCTTGATATTACCAGGAGATAGAGGGTTTCTTACATGCATTTTCAGCTGCATAAATACTCTGTTTAGGACATTTTACTAGAGTTAGCTAAGAGCTTTAGCTTGCTTAGTAGACTCCTAAAACACTTCAGCTTCATCCTGTCCTTATGCAGACTGTGACAATGTTTTCTTTACTTTATTATCTTGTTACCCTTTAAAGTATACGTACTTTGCCCACTTAAATTAGCAAAACACATTTTCTTCTTTCACTAACAATAGCTAAATATATCTATTAAAACTTTACAAGTGTAAAAAAGGTCAGTCTACCATTTAGCTTGAACAACGAAAAGTCTCATCCTTCACTGTTGATTTATATTTTTCCTTTCACAACATTGCATTTACCCTACGTGTTGCTGGCAAACAAATATTTGGAGAGCATTTCATGTGTTGCATTTATGAACATATTCTGTGTCCAATCCTAACATACATCCCAGAATGTTAAATCTACCTAGCATCAAGCAGTTCATGCCTTGATGATTAATTACAAGTCTAATAGAAAAGATAAACAACCCATTGCAATTGCAGAACAGTAAGCAATTTCCTTAATCATGGAGAAATTACTAAATCCTATTCATCACAGGTGTGTAGGTTTATGTTATCAGCATCTGCTGTGAATCACATGAAGTTATTATTTTCATTCTACAGCACCAATGGGTGTTTATGGAAATAACTGTACACTATACAATTTTGATTGCACAGAGAGAAAAATAGTTATTTGGAACGCAATTTGGACTGCAATATTTCTTTTTCGTTGCCTCTCATTTGGCAGCTTATGCTACTCAGATATTATCATCAATATGCCATACATAAACTTACATTCATCACTGGTACTTAGGCTTATTAACTAAACAGCAATTATATTGTCGTAGGAGGATTATGGGAATGCCTACCACCGCATGTTGCAATGTTTCCTTCTTTACAGCACAATGTGTTTTTGTTGTTAACAACAAGCCACAATGTAAACAATCTGTCTGAAAGTATAAGAAGTGTCATTGAAGGCAAAATTAGCATTTTATGAATATGCCCATTTATGGACATTCTTTTATAAAATTTAGCAACTCAGCATTTTCCAACATAAAGTATATTGAACACAATCTACACGAAAGATACAATTGTAATGTGCAATTTTACTAATTAAGGTCAGAAATGTATGTAAAATCACAAAAAAGATTACTTGAACACAATCTTAATATTTTTTTAAAAATAGGAATTTTTTGAATTATTAATTTCTACTAAAATACTATGTAACTTCCTCTCAAGAGAAATAGTAACTGGTTGCACACCTTGGTAGCTCTTCATTTCTCTGTGAGAGGCTTCTCCAGGGAGGTCCTAGCCTTCGTGATTCCAGATCAGCAGGAAGTAGAACAAAGACAAGCAATCTCTTGTATATCCCATCATCACCACAGCAAGTTTGTGGACCACATCATGGGTCCTTGATGTTCTCTTGACAACACTTAGTATCTGTATCAGGTAAAAGCTCATTCTCCCCTCTTGCCACTTTCCTAAAAAGAGAGTCCAGAGGGAATATCTCTGCCTGCTCACTACCCACATGGTGAATTCAGTAGGTTGGTTATCAGAGTCCATGGCTAAAGTTCTTTCATAGACTGCAACATTATAGTGAGTTTATAAAAGTGGATTTCTTAAGGCTCACAAATGCTGGTAGTATTAAAAGTGTCTGTATTTTATTTTTTAAAGGAAATAATTGAAATGGAGATCCTGCAAGCTTTTTCATATAAGGGATATAAGACTAGTTGAAAAATATACTCCTCTAATCTGATAGAAATCTTACACCAAATACTTAAAAATATGTAGACAGAAATAGAGAAACATTTTACTGGAGAGATTAAAAAGAATCATCATCAGCTGCTACTATAGCTGTAAGTGCTAATTATGATATTTTAAATAATGAAAGTCATATTAATTACTTTCACCTGAATTCACCAGGTTTATTGGTGTAATTGCAATTCTTCCCTAATTTGCATACATTAACAGAGATTTTGCATTCACTATGTAAGAGTTTCATAAAACAACATGATGTGACTAAAGTTGGGACTAGAAATTAGGACTGGCCAATAAGAAACCACAAACTTTCTACTCAAGCTTCGGGCAATGACTCCACCTGAGTTTGAAAGAACTGCTTTACCTCTGCCTGCACCAATCTTGCTAGGTATAAATTAGAATAACTACTTCTGTCCTGTGATTTCTCAGAGGTGATAAGAATTTAAGTTCAGATTTTAAATAAATCCTAGAAATCTTTAAAGGAAGAAAACAGGTCTATATAAAATAATAATGAATCTATAATTTCTCTTTTTATATTTAAAAATTATAATGCAAACTTGCATTTCTCTTTAAAAATTCATCACTGCTGTGTGGTCCAGATGTTGAGTTGACATTCCCACTGTTGGCAAGAAGTGATTCATTCTCTACATATGGTATTACAATTTCAGTCTATTTACTCTTTTAAGACCACAAAAATCCTGCTGATTTTTCACACTTTTTGAATACAGGAAGACATATACATACATGCAAAATGAAGTTATCACTTTTTTAAGAAGAAATTTAGAATATTGATTCAGAGTATATATTCTCTGGAATTACTTTTCCCCTGAATTTTTAGGCTGATTTTCTCTCAGTTTTCAAGCAATATGAATTTTTAAATTTATATTTAAATAACCTATTTGAAAGAAAAATGTTTTTAAATAACCCTAGATTACTTAGATTATTGAGCATTATACATTTTTCTCCTAATACACATCATTATTATTATTTCAAAATATTAAGGGGGTACAAATGTTTTAGGTTACATGGATCACTTTTGCAATGCTTGAGTCCCAGCTAAAGGTGTGTCTGTCACCCAAATAGTGTTCATAGTACCTGTTAGGTAGGTTTTTGCCCCCCCTCCTCCCTCCCACTGCCCTCAGTTGATTTCCACTGAGTTTTACTTCCCTCTATGCATATGTGTGCTCATTGAACTAATACATATTATTTAATGTTACCTTATTTCCTATGAAGATATTTTGATTAATAAATATTTTAGAAAGATATTTAGTTTTCTTATTTTTTTCTGTCTTGTAAATATATATAAAATAAGCAAAATTTAATTAACGGTTGTAGGAGGTAGTTACTTTCTTTTCATTTGAAAGGAAACTTTTCACTGGAAAGCTGAGTTATTCACCCCACGTGTGCACCACTTTCTAGTTGGCTTATATCTTTGATTCTTAACCTGAGGATTGGTGTTATTATTTCCATTTTATAGATGAAGAAAATTATTATCTCCATTTTATAAATGAAAAAACTGAGGCAGATAGTGGTTAAGTAACCTGCCAAGTCTATACAGCTTGCACTTGGGAGAGAAAGAATTCAAATCAAGGCCTGATGGCTCCAAAGTCAATGTTGTTACTCAACCGCTATATTGTCTGTCTGGGCTATTGCCCTGAGAAAATAGATGAATGAAGATCCCATTTATCCAAGATGAAGAAAAGTACAGGATGATAAAACTGGTGAGGGGTAGGCCATGAGGGATATCCTAGGATTGAGGGACTGTTGTAAGTTGAATTTTGTCTCTCCAAAGGATGCTGAAGTCCTAACAACCAGTATTTATGAATGTAGCCTTATTTAGAAATAGGATCTCTGCAGATGATCAAGTTATGATGAGGTCATTAAAGGTGGACCCTAATATAGTATAACTGTGTCCTATAAAAAGAAACTTTGGACACAGGGACACATACACAGGGAGAATGCCATGTAAAGATGAAGGCAGAGATTAGGGTGATGTATCTATAAGTAAATGAATGCCAAAGATTGCAGGCAAACTATATCAAGCTAGTAAAGAGGCCTGGAACAGATTTTCCCTTACAGCCCTCAGAAGGAGCTAACTCTGCCAACACCTTGATCTAAGACTGTAGCCTTCAGAACTATAAGACAATAAATTTCTGTTGCTTAAGCCACCCAGTGTGGTACTTTGTTATGGCAGCCCTAGGAAACTAATACGGGGGCCTGTACTCACCAAGTGGGTGAGTTAAATAGCAGTTGTATATGTAGGTCTAAGCCCAGGGAAGAAGCCTGAGCTTGACAATGAACCAAATTTATATACAATGAAATTGAACAAAATGCTTTCTTATAAGGTACACAAATCTATGATTATTTTTTATTGGCTTGTGACTTTTAATTAAAAAATGACCTATATCTGAACATAGTTTTAAATACAAAATTAATTTCACCATTTGCCATATGATGCCTACTGGATGCTGGCTTAATTACGTACTAGCCCACATTTTTGTCACCATCACTTTCCTGAAAAACTAACACGAAAACTACTTTGAAAACATTTAGTATATAAGTATAAGGAACTAACATTTGTTGAACACCCACTATGTGCCAGTCGTGGTGCGCATACTACATGCATGTTCTTTTTTTAATTCTATAATATCCAAGAGTAGCAATAGATAAATCAGAATTGTTTGTAGCTATCCACTTTATAACCAAATAAATGTGATAAAATTTTAATAAGTGTGATGCCAGGAACATGGTAGGCTTCTAATACATTAGTTTCCCTAATTTTATGAGTGGATTATTCATCACAGAAGCTGTCAGTATTATTGAGAATGTATCAACATAACCAAAATCATAGTAGGCATGTGTCTATCTTCTAATATTAGAGGGGAATGTGTGTGTGTGTGTGTGTGTGTGTGTGTTTATGTATCAGTCAGTCTTCTTAGTTGTATTCAGCAATTTAATTTTGGATAATAGATGTAGAAAAGGAGTTTATTAAAAAGATACTGTATAGCGAATGAATCAATGGGAGACTTGCGGAAGCAGATGAATGATATCTATGGAATCAGTCTCAACTAACAAAATCGTGCACAGAATTCTTCTGATAAGGAAACTACCGCCACTGTTGCTTACCATCACCAGGTATTATGACTTTCTCTGCTGCCACTACCTAGTGCATGGGAAATTCGATCCCACAGAATCTACTACTACTGCTTGCCAGAGATCCATGGTCCCATTTTTCTAATGTCATCTATGTCAAAGCCAGCACCAATGTCACTAGTTGGCACAAACTAGATAATGTGCCTGAGTCTCTGTTACAAGAAAGCCAGAGGAAGCAGGAATCTGGCATGTTAACTTTCTATGAGAGAGAATGGTCTCTTACTCCCAATTAGGTCCATATGGTGAAACATAACCAAATATACAAAGAAGATTCAGACATTGCATAGTCATAAGAAATGACAATGTTCACCACACTGTGGCAATGACTGTGTCTTATTCATCTGTATAATCCAACACCTAACCACATGAATAAACCATAGTAGGCAATTACTTTAATAAAATCAAATAACAAAGAACATGAAGAATAATAACACCAATTAACTAAACTCACTTTTATTATTTACTCAAACTTTAAATAAGGCTCACAATTTTGAAACCATGCCAAATTTCATAGTTGGACCTGTAACTATATGGGATCAGTGGCTTTGTTCTGTTTAATCTAATATTGGACAGCTGCTTAGATTGAGATGTATATTCAAAAAATGCAAGTGTTTTTTTCATTTAATAAATAATTGTGGCAAATTTATTAAAAACATGCTATTCCCTGGCCCCTGAAGCAATAATTTCTCATTTGAATTCAGTTGTCAGGGAAATAAGGCTAAAGCAAAATCAGTGTAACATCATTCACTTGGGATAGAAAGTAATTAATAAATAGATCTGGGAGAATATTTTGGCCAAACACTTGGAAGAACTAACCAATTAACACAGCATCTCACTCACGGTCTCTGAACATCATTCGTTCTTTATTTGACATACATTTATTCAAGAACTATACATTTATTGCAACATGCCAAGCAGACTTTTGGAGCTGAGGATATATACTATATATAAAAATAAAACAGTGTCACATTTCTACCTAAAAGGGCAAATAAAAAAAAAAAACTGGAGAAATTTTCTTCCAAACAAATACTATTGAAATTCTAAAATGTAAAACTAATCAGGAAGTTATTTTCTCCTAAATTATGATACGTGTTTCTGTGTCACTCCAGATGTAATTGTGAAGTACAATTTGTGTCTCATTGCTCTTTGCCATATCCTTTCTTTGGCCTTTCCTTCCATATGCTTGTCTCTCTCCTGCCTGTTAGTTTCTATTTCTGTCCCCCTTAAAAAAAAAAAAAAAAAAAAAGAGGATACCACTTTGCCTGCTGTGCACTAAACTGAATAAGGAAATGATATCCATCAACTTTATCTCTTGGCACCATTCTTCCTGGTAATATATAGCATGCTACTAATGTTTAGGTGAATAAAATGCCCTTGCCTCCTCACTGTGGATATATGGATATAATCTATCCTTTTGTATGTGTTTTTCACTACCTTTTGAAACTTTCAAACTATAGTACTAGTAAAAAGAAAGAAAATATAATCCACCCCTTGTCTTTTTGTCTTCTGAAGGACAGGAGGTTAGAACATTTATCCACTGGCCCACAGGCCCCATTAATTGAAAATTGCCCTCAATAGCATTAAGTGCTCTTCCAGGCTGTACTTTTGCATGGGCCAGGGGACCGGGGTCAATAACCAGGAGGTGGGGTTGGGGGGGCGGAGAAAATGAATAGATTCACTGTTCTGCTTGAGGTAAGATGCCATCTGCACAAGATACGTCTGAATTCACACGGAGCTGTCCACCACAGTAGCATCTGGAGTCAAAAGTAGGCCACGGGGAGGTCAAGTTCAAATGCCATTGCAGGTTTTGCTGTAGCAGCCAATTCTAGAGTTTCCTTGACAATACTAATTTAGCCAATAGCTGATTTTGACAACCCTTTCTCCTTGCTAGCAAACTAGCTTTGAAGGTGCAGTTGTATCACTATTACAAGTTTGGGCAGACCAATGGGTTTGGGAACAGTTATCTTTTACGTCATTTTCAAGTTCTGAAAAACTAAAGATCCAATCAAAGAAAGCAGCACTGGATGTAACAGAGTTAGGGATTTACAGATATTTGCTGTCTACCATCTGAAATATCTTTTTGCTCTTACCTGCATTCTAAGGGCCATATGCTATATCATCACCAAATCTACAGTAATTAGAGGGAAAACAAAGTGTTGTGTAATTTAGAATCCTAGATGTCTGAAGTCATCACCATTTTTGATCCATACCCTACTTTCCTATACAGCATTTTTAAGTAAAAATTCCAGAGACTAAATACTCAAGTGTCTCTAGGAGCCAGGCAGGTGAGGTAAGCCAGGTGAATACTATGTCAAACTGGATAACAGATGCTCACCTATAGGGGGCAGCAGATACTCAGCTCTAACCAAATATTGCAGGTGAGAAAAAAGGCCCAGTGATAGATAGCTCAGTGTTGGCTATTTGAAGATAAACCAGGAATCAGAGTATTTATGTAAAATATCCCAATTTTAAAATTTAAAAATGGTTTTAAGTGTTAAAAATGTTAAACGTTTCTTAATATTTGAAATGTTGGCAAATAATTTTAAAGCGTTTTAAAGGTGCAAAACAAAGCACATGTATAGGCCAGGTTATTAACTGCTAAGGACAAATATGTTGATTCCTTCTTGTTCAAGTGAGAGGTGATTGGGGTTACTACTTTTGCTTTTTGCTTATCTATGGAGAGAAAAGGCAAAATATCAAAATTTCATCCTAATTCCTTAAATCAATTAATAGATATGCCTTCAGTTACTACTTCTGAAAATTCTAATTGAAGACTGTCCTAGGATAACCAAGATGTATAAACTTTGTAATTTATTCTTCCCAAGGGCCTTGCCACTGTTTATAAACTCAATTTCTGTAATACTGTGACTCATTAACCAAAAAAAAAAATGGTACTTTTTGAGAACATATGTCAAGACTAAGCCCACAACAAAAAGGTTTACAAAATTATCTGATCTAAACTGAATTCAATTTAAGAATATTCACAATCAGGAAACAACTTTTATTTTCTCTTCACTCAGGTGAACATACAAGGCATTCATATACTCACTATTTCCTTTGAACCTACAATGTAGGCAAATATTAAAAACTGATAAACATTTCACTACATTCTGACCAACTGCACAATACTGTCATATTTTTGCTTGTCCATGTAAATTTCTATTCATTTTAAAACTTTTAGAATTCCTAAATTCTTGTAGAAGTCGAGTATTAAAGTCTTTTTACTATTATTTATTCATGTCACAGCAACAAACATAGATGCTTCTCTGTAATAATATTTATATTAGTCAGGATTTCCAGAGGGACAGAATCAATTGGATAGGTAGATATTAGATAGGTAGGTAGGTACGTAGAGAGAGAGAGAGATGAAAATTATTTATTTGGAAAATTGGTTCATGCAATTACCGAAGCTAAGTTCCAGGACAGGCTGTTCGCAAGCCAGGGACCCTGGATGTCAGCAGTGTGTCTCAGTCTAAGTCAGAAGGCCTCAGAACCAGAGAAGCTAATGGTGTAACTCTCAGTCCAAGGCCAAAAGTTCTTTCAGGAGCCTCTAAGTCCTAGAATCCAATGGTCAGAGAACCTAGAGTTTTGATGTCCAAGGGCAGGGGAAGGGTATTGCAGCTCTAGCAGAGAAAGAGAGAAAGACAGAGACCTCTTTTCTATCCAGGCTCCTAGACAATTGGATGGTGCTCACTCACATTGAAGACAGATTTTCAATCCAATCTCCTCTGGAAACACCCTCACAGACACACTCAAAATAATGCTGCACCAGTTATTTAGGTATTACTTAATTCAGTCAAGTTGACACCTAAAATTAACCATGACCATATTTAAAACAATAACCATATAATTTACATTTTTTCATTAGAAAATTATACCCACTAAATCTTTCTTTTTTGAACAGGACTTAATGTTTTCAGGTTATAATAAACCAAAGAGGGGAAATTTGATGGTGAAGATGACAACTACAACAAACTCTTAACAGTAGTAACACCAGTAGGTGCTTCTATCTCATCAACTTACTATCTTAGGTTGACTCTGAATTAAGTTATCTAGAAATGTGTCCACTATTCCACTATCATAAATATAATTAGAAAATATATTGAATATAAGCCACATAGTATCTTTTTTGGGAGACTTCGCTCTGCACAGTAACTTTATCATATAGGGAAAATTTGATAGAATTCAGAAAAGCAGTGTAGCTCTTTGTAAAACTCCAAAGCCATGCACAGCATGATAGATCTCTCTGTGTATAATGTAACTCCTACCTTACTAAATCATGAAGATACATGTAACTAAACAAAATGTCATGATTTTTCCCATCTTTGTTTTTATTAAAATATACAATCTAATATGTAACTTCTTATGATCTATTTCTCTTGTTTTTGGACAATACTTAATATGTCTTTAGGGAATATTACAGTTTCCCAATATGATCTTTACTAACTAGCTAGTAAGCCACTGTTCATTTCTTGCAGCTACTACTTTTAGAATAAAGGCCCAAATAGCTACATATGTACAGTTTGGTGGCTATTGCTAAACAATTAAAACTTCAGGGGAGGTAATGTCTTCAAATGCACTTAAGCTTAACCTTTCATATACAGAAGAAAAAAATTGGTTTAAGAGTTATAACGTCCTATTATCTCTAATTTTTTCCTACTATAAACTGAAAATTCAATTTTGGAGCATTTGGCCTCCATAACATTTTTCTTTAGATCTTGAATCATTATTGCTAGTCTGATTGCTCTGAAACTTGTGTACATATTGGAATCTGCTGGGGAGCTTCAAAAAATCGTAATGATTTGGCCAATCACCAGAGACCTTGATTTAATTGTTTTCGGGTGTGTCCTAGGCTTTGGGACATTTTAAAAGATCATCAGGAGATTCTAATGTGCAAACAAGTTTGGAAACCACTGTGTTAGTTCAGTGCCGTGGCTCCTTTATAGATATTTCCTGATCATTGGCAATCTTACTATGTGCCTGTATCTCAGAGAAAATGTGAAATGCACAAACATACTTTTAAGAGTCTAGCTCTCCTAAAAGATCACGACAAAAAGGGATCACAGAAGTAAAAATAAAAAGAATATGTCTAAAGAAAAGTGACCTGGATATAGATAGTATGGTTCTCAGAGTGTGGCCCCAAAGAAATCCTGCATGTTCCAACAAATTGGGAGCCATAAGGCTCTCTTCCTCCTGGATGAAGTCTTAGGCTCATCCACGTTATTGTAAGAACAAAGCACTAACTCCATTGATCCAATTGCACACAGTATTTTGAGAAAATGTAGAAAATAGTTTTATAAAGATATACAGTATTTGTGATAGCATTTCATTTAATGGTATTTAATTTAGATGGCTGTATACAAGAAGGTTAATAATTGCATTGGTGCTTAATGTTCTGGGAATCACATTATAGCAATCCTATGTAAGAAACGAAGTGTTGAAAGAAATAGCTTTATATGCAGTGTAAGGTAAATGAATATGTTATTGTGCACCCTGGGTGCCTGATAAAAATGGAATTCTTTTAGTTATTATTAGCTCAATATTGAGGGTAATGTAATAAGTACTTGTGGGTGTTATGTCACAATTGTCTCTTTTTCTTCTACACAGCCTGAAACTTTGTAAGTAAAGACACAGCTGCTAACTAAGGAAGTGCTTGATATTTACTCATCATCTGCCACATTTTGTTGCCACTTGAAGCACATAAATTATGAGGGGTATTTTAACAATTTATACTTCAACTAGTAATAAGAATGCTTACAGTTCAGCGTGCAAAAAAAAAATGTGTTACATTAAATAGAACAGTCTTTTAAAGAAGCTACTATCAGATCCAAACTTTAAACTTTAGCAAGCATATGTACATTTATTTACATATTTTAAATTTGGGAAAAAGCATTGAGAAGAATAGTGTAATTCTATTGTTATATTTGACACAGACTTACCAAGCTGTTGTTTACTTATGTGGCTTTTCAAGGGGTCTGCTTCTGAGAGTCACCATTCATTTATAAATACAATGAATTTTAGTTCATCTATTAAAATTATACATTATTTATAGAATTTACATAATTTATTCCATATATAAATTGCTAAAATATTTTAAATAGTGGTAGAGGTGTGATTTGATACACAATAACTATTAGTTATATGAATGAAAACATATAAGGGACCTGAGAGATTACCTATCCATTTCTTTGAACTTACATATTCATATATTAGACATTAACATAACAATTATTTATTATGTACTGTTAAATGTGGGTATAGAAATTGAGACACAGAGAAGTGAGAAGACTCATCCAAGGGCCAAACTGGAATAAAAAGCTACAATACTTGGCCTTCAATCCAAGACTCTATACATTTTATGATGCCATCAATACTGCAGTCCTGTCTGCCACCAACTCACTACCACCACTTGCACTTGCTACCTGATCAATTTCCCTAAGCCATCTATTCATTTTTTTAATGAAAAATTTCATATAAATGACAAAACTGAAAGAATTTTAAGGTGAATAGCCTTACAACCACCACCTAGATTCTTCCATTAACATTTTACTCAATTTCTTTATCACATATCTACCCATCTCTCTATTAATCCATTATTCAATCTTATTTTTAAGTACCATTAAACTAAATAACAGACATCAGTATACTTCCTCTCAAGTGCTTCACCACACATATCATTAACTAGACTCCAACAGTTGTTAACTATAATGAAATGCACAAACCTTAAGCGTACATTCACAGAGTCTTAATAAATGCATATACCTGTGTGTAATACCTGTCAAGATATAGAACATTATCATCACTGTAAAGGAGAGGTAGCAATCTATGGCTGGCAGACCAAATCTGGTACTCCAACAGCTTGTGTGAATAAACTTTTATTGAAACTTAGCTACACACATTTGTTTACATGTTGTCTGTGGCTGCTTCTGTGCTACAGTGACAACACTAAGTAGTTGCAACAGGGACTGCTAGGCCCACAAAGTCTAAAATATTTTCAATCTGACCCTTTACAGAAAGTTTGCTATGTGGTGCTCTAGAAAATTTCTCAGGATCCTTTCCTATCAATCCTCCAGCTCAAGAATTTCATATAAATGAAATCATACCATATGCACTCTTGTGTGAGGCTTCATTCACTCACTTTACTGTTCTAAAACTCCCGGTCTCAAGTGATCGTCCCACCTCAGCCTCCTCAGTGCTAGGATAATAGGTGTGAGCCACCATGCCCAGCTTTCATTTTATTGTTTTTGAGATTTATTTCTTTCGTTGAATGTTTCTGTGGTTTATTTCTTTCTATTGCTCAGTAGTATTCTAATGTATGAATATACCGCAGTTTGCTTATCTCTTATTGATGACATCTGGTTTGTTTCCCATTTTGGGCTATTCCAAATAAAACTACTATGAATACTTGCTATGGTTTGAATGTGTCCCACAAAGTTCATGTGTTGGGAACTTAATGTCCATTGTAACAGTGTTGAGAGGTGGAACCTTTGTGAGGTGATTAGGACATGAGTGTTCTGCCCTTATGATTAGATTATTGCCCTTATCACTGGGATGGGTTAGTTATCAAGAGAGTAGGTTTCTGAAAAAAGGATGAGTTCTGCCCTCCTTTGTCTCTCTCTTGAGCATTCACTCTTTCCACATGTGATGCCTTCTGCCATTTTATAATGCAGCAAGAAAGCCATTTTCAGATGCTGCTTTTCAATCTTGGACTTCCCAGCCTCCAGAACTGTAAGAAATAAATTTTTTTAAATAAATTACCCAGTTTCAGGTATTCTGTTATAGCAATACAAAATGGACTAAGACAAAACCATGGTATACATTTTCATTTTGGGGGAATAAATAGCTAGGAGTTGATAGGATAGTTCATAGAATAGACATATATAGTTTTATAGGGAAATTTCAGACTAATTCCCAGAGTGATAATACCATTTTACATTCCTATCAACAATGTATGAGAGATGATCCAATCACTCTACATCATTGACCACACTTATTATTGTCACTTTTTTTTTCTTTTGGTTATTCTAGTGGGTGTGTTGTGGTATCTCATGTGACTTTAATTTGCATTTCCCTAATGACTATAGATATTGAAGGACTTCCTCCATGCAGTCTTTAGTGGTGTCCCCAAGATTTTCCTCTGAAGTTTCATATGTTTCATATGTATTATTATTATGGAAGGGATCACATACCTTGAATTATAATAATAATTTGAATCAGAGAATACAACCCTAAATTTATTGCTATGCAAATCCAATGAGAGAATTTATTAACTGATTGGTTTATTCACACATTCACTTATTAAATTAATTTTTATTGATATCTTTATATATTTTTTGTTACTGTTTCTGCTGTTCTGGGATCTAGGATTAACATAGTGACTAAAACAGAAAATACCCTTGTGTTTAAGGAGTTTACATTCTAGAAAAGAGAGATAGATATCAAATACATAACTATATGAATAAACAAACACAATTTTATGGACAATTAAGCATAGTATGAAGGAAATAAATAGGAAGATAAGCTAGAGAGAAGTGAGTGCTCCTTTGGATGATGCTAGTCACATTTGTACTGAAAGCTAGTGGTAGAATTGTACATTGTCTTTCCAGGATCCATTCATACATTAGTCTCTCTTGTCCTTCCTCACAGAACACCAGTTTTGTTCAGGGTATCTCCTTGCCAACGGTAGAAATTGAGCTACCCCAGATGCAGGGATGTGTCCAGCTGACCTAAGGTAGTGTCATCCCAATGATCAGGCCAATGAGATGCTACAGAGCTTCTGGCCTAGTTTTTTCTGGATCTGTAAGAAGAGCTTACATAAATAGCTCAGTCTTTCTTTTACTATTTTATATGTACAGAATTGAGTGCTATATCTATTTCAGCCATTTTACTACTTTTAATACCTTTTTAATATCTTCACTACTTTACTACCTTTTAAATCTCTTTACTATTTTAGTGAGATACATTAAGCCTATAAAATTTCAGAGAAGCTCAGAAGCATGAGTAGCTAGATTAAATCAGACATGACGCTTGCTCTGCTGCTGGACTTCTTGAGTATATGATACTATGATGCAATGAATTTAAGCCATTGGTGTCAGATTTTGCTATCAAAATTACTGTTATGGACTTGCAGGATGTTACAGAGGCAGATAGAGAAAGAACAAAGGGAAGAGAAGTCCATCCATGGGAGGTCAGTAAGTGCAAAAAACTACTGAATGACAAAAAAGATTGTCCATTATCAATGAAAAAAAGAAAACAAGAGGATGGTGAGTTTTAGGTGGTGGTGTAAGAGAAAGTTACAGTGCTCAGCAAGGACTAGATTACAAAGGTCCTCAAAGGCAATTGTCAGAAGGTTGTGTTTTATTCTATGTATTATGCAAAAACATTAACAACATTTTAAAAGCTTTATTGAGGTATAATTGGCATATAGTAAACTGCGTACATGGAGAGCATACAATTTGATAAGTTTTGATATATGTATATACCTGTGACAGATTTCCTTAATGAAGATAATGAACATATTTGTCACCTCCAAAAGATCCCCCATGCCAGTTTGTGTCCCTCTCTCCCATCCTTCCACTCCACCTCTGCTCAGCCAATCATTGATCTGCTTTATGCCACTATAGTTAAGGTTGCATTTTTCTTGAATATTATATAAAGGGAATCATGCAATGTATACTATTTTTGGTCTGGATTCTTTTACTCAGCACAGTCATTTTGTAATATATAACAATGTTATAATAGTAAATATTTTATTTCTTTTTATTGCTGATTAATATTGTATTGTATGATGACACCACAGTTTATTTATCCATTAACCTATTGATGGACATCTAGGTCGTTTCCAATTTGGTGCTATTACAAATAAAGCTTCGGTGAACATTCATGCATAGGCTTCGTATGGATATATCCTTTCATTTATCTGGGGTATATACCTAGGATTTAAACTATTGGATCACATGATATGTGTTTGTTTAACTTTTGAAGAAACTGCCGAAGTAGTTGTAATATTTTACATATCCACCAATGAAGTTGGAGAGTTCTAATTCTTCCACATTCTACATTCCATGCCAACACTTGTTATGGTTAGTCTTTTTAATTTTAGCAAATCAAACAAGTGTAAAGCAATATCTTACTATGGTCCTAAATTTTTAATTTTCCTAATGACTAGTGATGCTGAATATCTTTTCACGTGCTTGCTTTCCATGTATCTTTGTTGGTGAAGCATCTGTTCAAATTTTTTGCCCATGTTTAAATTGTATTTTTTGTTTTTTTCTTGCATTTTGAAAGTTATTTATATTCTAGACACAAATTCTTTGCCATATATATAATTTGCAAACGATTTTTTCCCAGTCTGTGGCTTATATTTTCATTCTCTTAATAGTGTCTTATAAAAGGCATAAGTTTATAATTTTGATTAGTACTAAGAAGTTAGTACTCTAGCTTGTTCTTCTTTTCCAAAATTGTTGTGGTTCTCCTAGGTCTTTGGCATTTCCAAATGATAATTCTAATTAGATAGTAAATTAATGTAAAATAAGTTGTTAAACTCACATTCTGGTACTTCTGTGAAGAACACACAGGGGTCAAAGTGGACCTTGATGAATATAGCACCCAATCCACAATTTTAATAAATGAAAAGATGAGCAAATGAATGAAATAACATACTTTTAGGGCAATAATTAACTAATGAATGAAGAGGGACTTTTTTGAAATAGGTCAATTCACAATAAATATATAAAAATGATAAACATGTTCTGAACATCATGACCTCAAAATATATTTTAAAAACACTTATAAATATAAAGAGGCCTATGCCTATAGAGATTCTATAATCTTTAAATGACTGAAAAATCAGAGACACAAAATTTATAAGCTTGGAGAACATTTGAATAATATTAATTGGGTTGCTTACAAAGGGTGATTTAAACAAATTTACTTTTTCTTACATAAAGGAAGTCTAGATGTTGGCAGTTTAAGACTAGTCTAGTAGCTCAATTATGTCTTACCAGAATCAAGTTTTTCTCTTTCTTAGCCTTTGTCCTTAGCTTTTTGACTCTCTTATTAATGGTCACAAAACAGGTACAGTACTTTCAGTCAGCCTATTCCAGTTTCAAGCAGACATAATGGAAAGGAGTAAAGGCTGCTACAGCTATATCTGTAAAGCAAAGACTTTATCACACATCTCCCAGCAGACTAGAGCATCACATGGCCAGGGAAATTGATGACTTAGCTTTCCAGTATCTATAATGTCTACCTCATGTGCAAATTCACAGGTGGATATTGATTATTTTACTTGACTTGCAAATTTTCAAGCATCTGTAGAACACCAACAATAATTACCCACATACCAGACCTTTGCTTTCCATAGTGAAATATATTCTTTAAAAGGAAACAAATAAAACAAACATCTCTTAAAAAGAAAGAAAAAGACTATATTTCAAAGGAACTATGGTCCAAAAAAAATCTGAAGTAGCATAAGTAGCATAGTGTGGTCTTTTGTCTAGCTCCTAAGGATTTTTTTTTTTTTGGAAATAATAGAGAAAGTTTTTAGAAAATTGCCATTTTAAAGTTGTAGGCAGTAATTCTCCAAATAGTGACTTAAATTCACTTTTGTGAAAGCATTCTGAAAGAATTCTCCACCTACACAGATGTAGAAAAAGGGGCATATCTATCGTTCTTGAATAAAACACGAGGTGACCATTTTCCTAAACTTCAATGTTAAGTGTTCTGGTTTGATAATATAAATTGCTTTGAAAGGCCAACTGACCACAGCAGTAACTGGCTTCCTGGGGAGATCCTTGGAAATGGAACTTAATACCCGTTCGTTAGAATCTGTTCTGTGGACACCTAAGCAAACCTCGCTAATGCACAGAACATATTTCTTCAAACTAGTAGATGAGAAGTCAGGTAAATTTTACTTGAGAATTTAAAAAAATGCGAAGTGATTTTTCATTAAGAGGCAAGTGAGGTACAGTTTTCTTGCTCAGTCTATAGGTCAAACTATACGGATACTAGAAATTGTATTATTTTTAGACAGAACCTTTATTTCTTTTGTACATAGCTATAATTCCAGTGCTTAAAACCCTATTGATCAAACTAGCACAGTGTGCATGCTTAATTTGTTAAGTTAATAAATGAAGGGATGAACAAATAAATTAAAAATGAAGGGGAGAAGACTAATGGGGTGCAGCCAAAGCTACAATTAGTAGAAAAAGTCATAATTTTAAAATCTATAATTATATTTTAAAAATTAAAATTCAATGAACTGAGCAGTCTAGTTAAATATTAGAACATGAAATAATCTTAAATAAAGTGTAAGATGCATATGTGTAGAATGAGATTCTAGTCACCTAAAAATTCATCATAAAAGTGAATATAAGAAAAAGATAGAGATTTGTGATATGTATGTATGTGAGATGGTTAAAGGAGGAAAATACAGCTAAACAGAATAGCTATTATTCTTATTTGTGAGACATTATTTTTATTTTACTTTTTATCTTTTCCAGGCTTTCATAAATAAGTTACCCTTCATAAAAATATACATAAATTTATTTCAACTTCATAATTAAACCAACATTTTCATTTTTAGCACATAAATGTGTTATAGAAATAGAATCTTAGAGATAATTTAGACAACTGTCTCACTTGCACAAAAGAATACTGAGACCATAAAAATAAAGTACTTTGTTCAAAGTCACACATATTTAGAAACTGAAATGAGCTGAGATAAATCATTTTATTCAGCAAATATTTTTTTAAAATCTATTATATGCCAGGCATCATGGTAATTGCTGGCAGTATACATTTTTCCTACCCTCCAGGTTGTGAGATTCTAGTGAATAGCATAGATAAATAATTAGAGTAAAATTTGATAAGTGCTACAATATAGAAGAAGACAGGGTGCTATGGAAAATGGACAAAGGGATCTTAGCACAGCTCAGGTGATCAGAAGACAAACACGAATAAAAGATAAGCTAGAGTCACGAGGCTGACGGCAAGGATAGAAAATGGTTAGGTACATCTCCTACTTAACATCAACAGTTCTTTCCAAAAATCAGATACTCTGAGTAAAATCTCTAACCAGCAGCTTCTTTTCCATCATTAAATCACGTTTAACATGGTAGTAGTAGGCAACTGCTATTCTGCAATAATTCTTCAAAACACTCCATTCTTGAGCTTGCTAGCATACAAAAATAAGCATTTATTTCTTACTCACACATTTATACGATAGACTTGAGTTTGGCTAATTTCTGCTGTGTTTGACAGGGGGTTTGCTCAAGCTGTGGGTTGAGTCCCAGAATACTCCATGTGTCTGTCATTGTTCTTAGAATATCAGCTTTACTGGAGACATGACCTTCTCATGGAGAAGGGCAGAGGTACAAGAGAACAAGCCCAACCACACAAGCTATTATGTGTTCTTTCATGCAATAGTCAGTAAAATGTGGCCATTAGAGGGGGCAAAGGGGAGGTTCAGGGAAACAAAATTGAATTATACTCACAGGTCCTAGAAACAGGAGGCATGGCATGCCACGTAGGACCACATGGGGAAGCCTCAGGTGGTCAGGAGGAAAAAAGCAGAAACAAGGTGAAAACCAAGACTAGAGCTTTTTTGGGGATCTCCACGGGAAAAGCAGAGTGTGGTAAATAGTTCAGGATCAGCTAGTTTGGATAATTTTGGCAGGCTCTAAGCTATAGGGATGCCCTAAATGCCTGATATCTAGCCCTGGGATGATTAAGGCAGGGAAATATTGCCTCCTGGGGGATATAAGCCAGACAGTGGAGGTATGACTGTGAATTGGTTAGTTTACATATCAAAGTCATGTTCTCCATTGAGCCCTTTGCTATCCCTAAGAATTGACTAGCCCCAGGAAAGGCAATCTCTACCCAGAAAGTTTTTAAAATGTCAAAACATCACAATATGCAGAAAATAAAAAGTGATATGAACAATACAAAAGCATCATTGACACCTCTGCTTGCCATGCATTTGCCGTCATCCCACAGGCCAAAGGAAGTCACCTGGCCATGTCCATACATGATGAGGTCATGGTCAAGATATGGTTTTATAATGCTCCAATAGGGTATTAGAGAATCTACTGTACATCGCAACTCATGCTCAAGCAATTTCCTAAGATATAACTAAAACACATTGATAAGATGGCATATAAGTAACAAATAATTATTTTACATTGTAAAATGTTTAAAATTTTCTGATCACCAATTATAGGGTTTAATACAGTAATTAACAGATGCTTCCTATGCAGTAGTATCTTCTATTTTTATCACCTTTGTCAATCTCTTTATTTCTCTATGATATTCTTCAATGCTATCCCAAAATATGTGCAAGAATAAAAGATAAATGTGAAAGCCACCATGAAAACATATTCAGGACAGACATATAGTGACATGGAATTGCTCACATCAAAAAGACTCTGGGCTATGTCTCGTATGGGCAGCAATCTCCAAGGAGCACATAGCCTTTGTGACATTTGACACACTTTTCAGTTTGTATAAAAGTGACTCTGTCATTCTGATAGTTGTATTTGGATTGTAACTCAAGAATTTTCCTGCAAGTTATTTTGTTAAAAAATGTTTCATTGAACTTTGGTGACATAAATATACTGTATTTCTTGTTCTTATATAAACATTGCTGAAAACATTATATTAAGAAATATATAGGTTCTATGAAGTTGGGACAATAAAAACTAAGAGTCATTCCTCCAGGAGAATGTTAACCAGGTAGATATTCTAGGAGTTTGCCTGTCTATGTCAAAGGCCAGAATCTAAAGTGACCTGGCATGTTCAAGGAAATTAAAATATTATAATCTATTAAATCTAGGTGGGTATCAAATATAAAATGCATCATAACTTTGTACACCAATGGAAAAGGAAAACACTGCAATTATATCACTGTGAAATTCATCATGATATTGGGAATGTTAAAATGTGAAAAAATATGTGTCTTAGAATCTTTACATTAAGGTTTTTTAGTATGGCTGGATCATATAATACAAAAAAGGGAGTGGAAAAAGATAATTCTGTAGACTTAGCAAAAGTTGGGCATTACAAGCCAAATGCACAAACTATAAACTGCACTTTAAAGTCTAGAAGAGATAAAAAGCCATTGGGCAGTTTTAAGTGGAAAGTGACCTGATCAAATTTTCATGTTAGAAAACATAATCTTGTTGCAGAACAGAAAAAGGAACAGAGTTCAGGAAAGGGTACATAGTCAAAACAGAAGGGATAGTCCACAGTTATAAAGCTGGGGTAGTAATCCAGGTGACAGATGGTGGCCTGAACTAGGACCATGGCAGTGGACTTGAGGAAGAGTGAACGGATATCACACTGGAGTCAGAGCCACGTGCTGAGATGAGACCATCCATCCATTCTTTATTCATTCAGTAAATCTTTATTTATGGCAACCTAGGTATTAAAGATACAGAAATAAAAGATACAATCTTGTTCTGTGGGCATCTCTTGGTCTGGTGAACCAAACCTAGCTAGAATGACTCATTTTCACTCTGTCACTGTGATATCATATTGTTGAAGGCAAATTGGTTTGGGATTTTGACACCTTGTAGGGTTAAAAAAAACCTCTATAACTTTCTCTAAAGTGGTCCTTCCTGGAGCTGTCACTGTCTCCTAGCCCTTCTTATGAAAGGAATAGAATGAAAAATAAGGCTGTGATCTCTGTAGTGTCTCTTCTGGTGATAGGTTGAGGAGATGAGTAGGAAGATGCAACACAGCCTCACCCAGTTCTGGCCCTAATACCAGCATCAGCATTTGAAGTCTCGATTTGCTTAATGCCTTCTGTTTATTTTTCACCATTACCACTACTGTCATAGCTATATTAGCAGTAGAAGTAAATGGTGGCTTAGTTCCAAATGATGATGCTAGGTTGTGGAAACTCTGACTAAAAATTACGTCTCTTATGTGATTAAAATACTCAGTTGATTTCAACAGCTTTTTTTTTTCCCCAAATGGGATGAGAGAAGGTGGAGTTCAGTTAGTTTATTATAAAATCCTTCCATTCAAGATGAAGGGAATAAAATATTTTGTTATTATTCCCTACCGCTTCTTCCTGAGGTGCCTGAAGTTAAAGGCAGAAGAGAAGCAGCTGTAGGAATAGCAGCAGCAATTTCTCCTTTAGAAAAATCTAAACATCCCCAAAATAAGGACCCCATTAGCTGCATATTCCATAAAACCAACCGCTAATCCACCTGTTCCAAAGCAGCTGAATTTACAGTTTCAGGCCTGCAAAGCTAAAAAGTGAGAGGAAAAAAATGACAAAGTTAATAGAAAGAAATTAATAAGAGAGTAAAGCCAAAAATCTCATATGGTAAGACTCCCTGCATCTGTTTGTATACCTGTAGGCAGAAAAATACTGTGATTAATATAATTTGATTCATCAAGGATTCACTGAGCGCTTAACAGCACACCTAGCACTGAGGGCAAGAGGACCGTGGGCCATTTAAGACTAAAGGCGCACTGTGCTCACCTTCCACAGGATTACTGCAGTGCCCACACATTATTTCCTCATATAAAACAATCGCATGGTGGTTGAACTGGTGATATTATCTACCTTCAAAACATTCTGCCTTATTGAGCAAATGTCACTTGAGATCAATGAGGGAGGGGGTACAGCAAACTCTGGCATATCACCCACTAAATACCATAAGGAGTGAATTTTTTAAAAAAATGAGACAATAAAAAGAAGAAACGGGGGACACATCTGCTATGTGGCAAGCGCCATTCCAGGAAATGTATGTGCGCATATCATGTAATTCTCACAATGGCTCTGTGAAATCAGTAAAACGCTTGAGGAAATTAAGGTAGAGAAAGGTCAAATAACTTTCCCGGGTTATATAATTTGAAATCAAAAAGTAATCTTATGTACTTTCCACACTACAAAACTGCACTTCTCCATCATTTAAGTCAAGAAAGAAAGCATTGGAAGACACTTTGAAATCGATAATGCATGTTTGTCCATCATCAAGCTTGAGATTTTATTTCAGGTCAGACACCTCTGTGTAGAGTCCTGTGAGGCAGAGATTATTATGATTTCTTTAATTAATTCATTTATTCTTTATCAAATCTTAGCTGATATACCTACCGCACAGCAGACACTTTTCCAGAGCTTGGGAGAAAGCAGTAAGCACTAAGGTTTCTTCCATTATGGCAGCAACATCCGGTGGAGTGCTGGAAAATCAATACAAAACTTAGATGTGTAATATTTATGATCATTTAGGAACAGGGTATAAGAATAGACTGAGAGTGGTTAATGGAATGAAAAGCCATTTTAGGCCAGGTGATACATGAAGGCATCTCTCTGGAGGTAACATCTGCAGTGACCTGAGTTAAGAGAAGTCATGAGCCATGGAAATATCTGGGGAATAAGCATTTTAGGCCAAGGAGGAATAAATGCATTGGCCACAAAGTAGGAGTGTGTTTGATATGTTCAAGGAACAGCACAGCTGGAGAAAGGTGAGAAAAAGCATGAGTAGAGAAAGAAGTTATAGAGGCTGTGGATGTATCACATAGAGTGCTACAGTCTGGGAAGAGATTCACACTTTAGGTGTTATAGAAAACTATTGAAAGGATTTGGGTGGGGAAAGGATCTGGCTGGTGTTTCATATGATAATTCTGGCTGCTGCCTGGAGAATAAATGGTAGCAAGTCCAACAGAAGTAAGGAGGGCAAGAAGGAGATTATTGCAAAATTCCGAGCATTGATAGTCGTGGCTTGGTCTAGAGTGGTGAACATGAATGCTATGAGAAGGGCTGAGATGTAGAACATACTTTAAATATAAAGCTGACAAGATTTTAAGTGCAAGGAAAGGAAAGGAGTCAGAAATGAATCCAATGTTTTTGCCTGAGCAATCTGGTAAATTGTGGAGTTATATCCTGAGATGGGAGACACTTGGGGAGGTACAGGTTTATGTCTGTGCATGCCTGTGTGTGTGTGTGTGTGTGTGTGTATGTGTACATGCATGTGTGTGCATGTGTGGATATATTTGTGGAATCAAGTATTCTGTTTTTGGACATAGTGTTGACCCCATTAGTTTCCCAGAATGGAAGCTCCATGAAAGCACAGACTGTCTTGCTCGTTGTTATGTCATATAGAACAATGCCTGAGAATTATTAGCAGGTGAAGAAATGTTTGTTGTTTGAGAGAATACATAAATGTATGGATGAAAATTAAGATGTTGTAGGCAATTAGATCTAAAAATATGAAATTTATGAGTTATTTACATAGGGTTGCTCTAAAATCACAGTACTAAATGAGATCATTTTGGGAGTCTATATAGACAGAGAAAATACTCCAAGGATTTATTCTTGGGGCACTCAATTGAATATTTTAGTAGAAATAGGTAAAATATGCACCAAAGAAACCGAAAAGTTTCTGCCATTAAAATGAATAGGAAACAAGTAGAGTGCTATTTTTCAGAACACAAGTAAAGAAAGTGTCTCAGCTGAGAATGGACTTCTTATTTCAAAATGTGGAAGTTATTTTAATTTTTAAAATATTCCTGTCTGGATATAACATGAAAAAACATTATTAATACCTATTTTATAAGATAAAATACTATGTTGAAGTTACAAGTATAGAAACTAGTGATTATTTTTTATTTGCAGTATAAAATACATCTAACTCACTTAACTGCAGGCTCTTAAAAGAGCATTAACTTGAAAACAGTATGATACTGCCTCTATTCTCTCTGAAGAGCACATATTAATTTATCAGATTATCTAGTATTGATAAGTATAGATAAGGGTGACCATATACATTTTGTAAAACTGAAATATTTGAAAGTGAAGGGGGCACAGTTTTTAACTATGCTAGGACAACAGGCATTGTTGTTGATTTTCTCAGGCAAATCAGGATGTAGGGTCACCCTGTCAATGTGAGTCCATGGACAATACATAGAGTCACAGTCCAAGAAAAGAAAGAAATAAGGATGGTTCATTTCAGTGTGTGTATGGGAGAGGCAGAAGTAAAAATCCTGAATGGTCTGAAGTTAAAAGAAGGCATTCAATAAAGAGCCAACAAAGTTGAAGAAAATAGAAGCAGATTTAAGGATCTTATGACAGGTGTGGTGTAATTAAGTATCTAGAAGAGGAAAGAAGGGTGTCAACAGAAATGGTAATGGAAGAGTGCTCACAAATGTGTGTTTAAAAATAAATAACATTGGATTAATGCAAATAAACAATAACCTTTTTTCAGGTCTGCCATTGCTGGTTTCTTTTTCTGATCTTCTTTTGTTTATCTCTTACCTCCAAAAATTTTTACATTCAAGAAATGTTACAAACTGGCTTATTTTTCAGAACACTGCACAAGGAGTCTGAATACCTATTTTCTAGGCCCAGCTCTGGGATAAATTACTTATGTGATTTTAAGAAAATAATTTGATATCTCAAATTTGCTAATCCTCCCTGTCCAAATCTCGAAGTAAATAATCATATATCTCATAGGATTATAGCAAGGATCTGGTGACATTATTTATGTAAACTTCATTGTTTATAAAGCCCTCTAAAATTGTGACCTTTTGTTTATTCTAAAATGAATGACTTATTTTGATATTTCCAGCCAAAAGACTAAATAAGGCAGCACTTGAAAATCAGTTATCCATGCTTCTGGATGACTGAACATTCCCAATGATCCATAAAAGGAATCTAGAGATTGAATCCTTCTGAGGCTACACTACTATGCAATGCGCACTTTAAGAAGTTAGTGCTTAAGCTTCCATTTGAATGCAGGATCCTACTGTGCTTGCCGATGTTGGATTTGGAAATATAAACACATTGTTTTATAATGCCCCTCCTAGTAGGGCAATGGTACTTTCTGTTCTTTCTGCCTGGAATATTATTTTTCTTTTATTTCTGTTAATAGATAGTGCACTGTTATTGATACTTCAAAGCTCATCTAACATATTACCTTTTATCTGTCAAGACCTACCTTAGGGGCATGTGCAAAGGCAGAGTGAGATTTGGGGGTGAGTGCAGCAAGTATCTCAAAGATGCTCTTCTTACCCAAAACTGTGGGCACAGTTTTAGCTGATTTAGTGGAAGAGATGATGCAAGCATGCTATATTGCATCTAGGTGCCTTTTACCCTTGCTATGTGAGTTGTCTTGTGTCTGCAGCAGTCAGAACACCTGGGTTCTGGTCTTTGCACCACAACTTGCTAGCTGCGTGGTAATGGACAAACCATTCACCTGCCTCCTTAATCAAAATGGAGATAATGCCCTATATCCTCCATCACAAAACGAATGTCAGAATCTCTGCTCACTTCAAAATTGTTTAAATCATATTCAATTGGAATAATTTATAGATTCTTCCTGATTGCTAACTTTTATCAAATGCCTTATACATTAAAATGATTCTTTTATTATTACTATTTCATTTAATCTTTTAGAACACTTTAGAAATTAAGTAGCATGTGATTTGCTGAGAAAATGCAATCAAAAGACATTTTTAAAAAAACTGTTACAAAAAGTAATTTAAAAAACACTGGCACATATCTATTAGAAAATTCACTTTTTACAAAGTCTTTCTTTGCAAGAGGCCAATAGAGAGAGACTAACTAGCAGATGTGTGAATTTTTACAATTAGAATGGTGGCAGCTGAACCAGGCTACATATTTCATTTAGAGACCCATGGCTGAGAGAAAGGCCAAACGGGAAAAAGAAAGACCTCTACTGAATATAGACAGGGTGGCATAGAGGTGAAACTAAATTATGAGAAGTGGTTCTGGAGTGAGTTATTTGCCTATTTTTATGAGCATGCTGAAAGCATGTTGTAAATAAGTAGGGTGCCCAAGCACAAGATGTCATTATGAATCTTAAGAGCCCTTAAGCATCAGATCGGATGTGCAAAGACGGTTTAAAGGAGTAGTGAATGGACAAAGTGGGTCAAAGTGCAAAATATCATAATGTTTAATGCATTCTGTAAAGACAGACATTTTTTATGCCTGCTGGTTGGATGCAGGCATTAACAAATGGTGAGCAGAAAAAAGAGAAAGAAGCACTCTGTTTGAAACAAAAGTGTCCTCACAAAAGCACAAATAAACAGGCAGAGGTGAGGGGCTTTGGGAAACACAGAGAACAACACTGTAGATTTGGGATTAGAAGTTAAGAGGTAAGAAGTGTGTCCTCAGGCACCTGTGGAAAAGACAAATAGTCAAGGATGAATCTAAACAGAAAGATGAATTAGTGAAAGAAGACTGGCTTTGTGGGCTATAAATAAGAAAGTTTTACTAAAACACATTTGTCTCTTTTCCTGAAGAAAAATTCAGACAGAGAAGAAAAAAATAGAGAATGTTAGCCTCAGGAAGAATTTTTTTTTCAAGTAAAAGTGCATAGGTGTAAGGGTAAGAACAAAGGTACTTAATGTTACTGGGCCACTGTCCTTACTCTAAAAAACACTAAGTTGCTTGCAATTATTTCTGAGATTCCATTTAAATCCAGAGGTCTATCATTTTAATAGTAAAAAGAAGAACCTTAGAGAGATTGGCATTAGAGGAAAATGTGAAAAGCTTTTTTATTCCTGTTTTATTTGGAGGGTAGGGTATTTTTAGTTGCCATTTGTTTGTTTTTAACACAGTTTGCCATGCGGGCCCTGCCAGCTTTTCTCTGAAGGCTCTCAGTGAGTGAAAAATTGATGTTCTACCTCTTTGAGGATTACTATATATAGCCTTAAATGGGTTTAGTATGGTTTGCCAAGGAAATTACTTAAATTAGGGGGCCCTATATATTATTTTCTTTCTTTAGTAATTATACTAGTTGGAGAAATGACATTCTCCAATGTAGAGAGCTCTGACTCCTTGACTAGAAGAGCATCTGGATAGTTCTTCTGCTCTGAAGACCTACTAGAGCCTCACCAGCACTACTTTTTGTGCACCTCAAGGAAGGGGGATTCTCTGTATTGACCCCAAAGATATCTGACCTAGTCTCCAAGCTTCTCCTCTTTGACTAGCCCTGTCTGTCTCTTCTCCCAGAGGTCTTTATGGCTCCGGGACAGTTTGTCTCATTCTTCCACCAACTTGCTGCCCTTTATCAATTGACATCCCTTGAAGTATTTTATATCACTAAGGGTTCCTAGGCTTGGATATAATCAAAATCATATAGGGATCCTATTAAAATACAGATAACCCAGCCTCATCTTGTAATAGTTGACTCAAACTGTGGAGCTGGGGAGGAATTGGGAAACTGTATATTTAACATACTTGACGGTGTAGAAGAGGAAAAATATCTTTTCCTCTCCCCATCTTAGGTTCATAACTGAGGCGCCTACCTATGACAGAAGTCAGATTAACAAGAGAAAAAGACACACATTTCTTTCTTTCTTTCTCTCTTTCTTTTTTTTTTTTTTTAACAGGGTCTCACTCTGTTGCCTGGGCTAGAGTGCAGTGGCATCATTATAGCTCATTCCAACCTCAAACTCCTAGTCTCAAGTGATCCTACCACTTCGGCCTCCTGAGTAGCTGGGACTACCCACCAAGCCTGGCTAATTTTTTTTTTTTTTTTTTTTGGTAGAGACGGGGTCTCACTATGTTGCTCAGGCTGGTCTCAAACTCCTGGCCTTAAGCCATCCTCCCACCTCCGCCTCCCAAAGTGTTAGGATTACAAGTGTAAGCCACAGACCCCAACCACACATTTCTTTAATGTAAACTTTATGTGACATGAGAGCCTTCACAAAGAAATGAGGACCCAAAGAAATGGTTAAACTTGTGTATTTTTATGCTAGGTTTGATGAAGAGTGGACAGTAATGGAAAAATATGATAGGATCAAGGGTAGGATCTAATGGTAATAAACTGCGGGAAACTTAGCAAGGCCTATTTATTCCTATTCTTCTCTATGACTCTTCATCTTCAGAGATAAGGATGCTCCTTTTCTCTGGGTATAAAAAGGGCACTTCTCATATGACGATCTTATGACCTGCTTCAGGGAAGAAGGGCAGGGGAAGGTAAGAGTGACCTTCCAGCTTCTTCTGTTTTCTCAAATGCCAAAGTGCCATATGTTGGGGTTGCATGTCCTGAACCCCATCAATGGTACTTCTCATCTCTCCCTGGAGTTCATTGTTATCAAGCCTTTTTGAGTCCAGGAAACAGACAGGCTTCATATCTAGATACTAAAAAATATTTATTCTAAGTCTCAATTCCCTCATAGTTAAATAATAGCATATTACCTGGCATTTAGTATGCCTCCCCAAAAAATGTTATGGCATTTTATTATTGTTATTCTTTTATTTATAGAATATTCACTTTGTTTTAAATATCAACTTAGTTATCATTTTCTTTCTGAGGAACAGCTATGAGATTTTTTATGAAACCAAGGTTATAATAGTACAGTTACCCTTGAACAACATTGGTTTAAACTGTGCAAGTCCACTTGTAAGCAGATTTTCTTTCATTGCTGCCATTGTTGAGACAGTAAGACCAACCCTACCTTTTCCTCATTTCTGCCTATTCAATGTGAAGATATCAAGGGTGAAGACCTTTATAATGATCCACTTCTATTTATTGAATAGTGAATATATTTTCTCTTCCTTATTATTTTCTTAATAACATTTTCTTTTCTTTAGCTTACTTTATTGTAAGAATACAGTATTTAATACATATATAAATATGTGTTAGTTGACTGTTTATGTTATCTGTAAGGGTTCTGGTCAATAGTAGGCTATCAGTAGTTAAGTTTTGGGGGAGTCAAAGTTATACACAGATCGTTGACTATGTGGGGAAGTCAGCAACCCTAACCCCCATGTTGTACAAGGGTCAACTGTAATAATATTAGGTAACATTTACTGAGATAAGTATGTGCCAGACAGTCTTCAAACAATTTTACATTTAATCTTAACTATGATCCTTTAAGGAAAGTACAATTATTGTCTTCATTTTATAGATGGTATAACTGACAGAACCCATTCTCTCCAGCATTTTAAAGTAGACCTAGGACTCAGACCTAGGACATCTGACCCCTCTATACTGAATTGAGGTTCATTGTCATGAATAATCCAGCATCAAGCATAGACCTTTCACAAAGTGTTAGCTAAGTGTTAACTCATTATTTAGCAAGTCTCAGGAGAGTGGCCCTACCAAAACTTACCAATAGCGGTTGTGCACTACTGTATCTTTAGCATAAATGACAGCAAATGCAATGTAGAGGTTGAATTGGCTTCACCAAACCATGGTGAGATTAGGTAATTCTACTGGGCAGTATAACCTAACATCTGAGAGTATAGAACTGGAATAAAGATTATCTAGATCTTAATCTTGGCTCTGTCTGTTACCATAAATGTGACATAGAACCAGCTGCTTAATTCAAAGCCACTTAATCTCTATAAGGCTCAGTTGCCTTTTTAAAAAGGGAGATAATGATATATGCCTCATAGTATTTTTGCAAAAGTATATGCAAAGTGCTTAGTAAGTTCTCAATAAACAGAAGACATTATCATTATCATTATCATTATTATGCAACCTGGAGGGCCCAGAAGAACTTTTAAGGTGACACTAGCGGCTGATGATGCTAAAGAGAAAAACAAAGGAGAGCTTTTCTTTATTTATGCATATCAAACTTAAACATGTTAATAAGGAGGCAGCAGGACAACAAAAGAGAAAATGAAAGACAGAAAGCAATGTATTTATAATAAAGAAATCTCATTACCATGTACATGTATTTAGGGATTTTGCATATTTATTTCAAAGTAAAAAGGGTTTATTATTGAAAATGTTATTAAGCATTTAGGGGAAGAAACATAATGCCCAATGGAGACCTTTAACAGTGCAATTATATCTAAGTAGTAATCACTTGTTTCAATTATATTAACCTTAATTTTATAGTTTAATGTGTCTTCATTTTAAAGAAGGTATGGATAAGTATTTTTAACAAAGTGTTTTTCACCTTATTTTACTTCCTTATTAGGGTTTTACTTTTGGATGAGAGGAGCTTGATGGCCAGTACTATTTGATGTACAACACATTAACTGATCATTGAGATCCTAGTGAAAAATATTTTAAAAGTCACCTGTAAGTAAAATATATAAATATGAATCTGAACATCGTAAATCATTTAAATTTAATTTATAATTTCTTTTAAACATTGACGGTAATATGCTGACTTGACAGAAACCATGAGGAGGATTAGAAAAATGATCTCTGTTGGTAGCAGATCAAATAACCAAAAAGGACTTGTTCTCCTGGGACCAGAAATGTATTTAAATCTCAAAAGATGGACATTTCACAACAACCTTCCTATAGCAAGTAGTGTGAGGTAATAAATGATTATATATTAATTATTAAAATTATTAAAGCAGGAACTTTGATTTCCGTTTCACATTTACATATATAATTTCTAGTTCAAATAAAACAGAAACAGTAGGGGACAGTGGGGGAAGATTGATGACCTCTGGAGATTGACCCCAGCGTTTTGATAGATTTTTCTTCTATATCAAGTGCTATAGCTTTTTATAGTAACACTGGTAGAGGGTACTCAAGGACTGGAGTCATTCCTCTGTTCCACAAATGCCTACTCTGTGGAAGCCACTGTGGTATAAATTCAAATATAGAGAAAAATAAAGATTCACTCATTTATTGTTACTATTTGCCTGCTATAAAGTCAGGCTTTGAGAATAAAATATTGATCAAAATAGTTATGGTTTCTGTTCTCCTTAAGCTCACTTGTGACATATGGAGCAAGAAAGCCCACAGAAAAATATAAATTTACATATTTTTGAAGGAAAATTATATGGTGTTTAAGAGTTATATCATGAAAGATTTAATCTGTGATAGAAGCTTTTGTGGATACTCCCCTAGGAAGTGACACTTGGGCTGATCTGTAGGAGGACATACGTGGTGAATATCAGCAGGAAAAGTATTCAAGGCAGTGGAAACAACACAGTCAAAGGACCTACAGAGGGAGGAAGCATGGCAACATGGAAGCAGGGAGGGGCAGAACAACATCAAGGTGGCTTGAAGCAGAAAGCAGGAGGAAGAACAGTTTAATAAATCTGGGCATAATGGAGTAGGGAGACCACACAAGGAGTGATAGAGCCAGAGGAGACCATTAAATGGTTTTATTAGGTCATTAAATATGAAATGTCCAATTTTGAATCAAAAGTGTAGTTTATTATATCTCAAACAAGAAGCAATACAATTAATCAAAGTGTGTATCTAAACTATCAACACAGTTTTGCCATCTTAACGGTAGCTTGTTTATGCCAGCAGCGAAGAAGCCTGGAGAGCAAGTGGTGATAAAATCACAAAATAAGGTTTCCACAGCTTGTTGAGAATTGAATATTATTCCTTGCATGAAGTGGTCCAAAGCCTGGAAGAAGTGGTAGTCAGTTGATACAAGGTCTGGTGAATTCTGTGGATGACAGAGAGTTTCCAAATCTAGCCTCTGTAGTTTGAGCAGCATTGTTTGCGTGACATGTGGTTAAGCGTTGTTTTGCAAGAGGATTGGCCTATCTCTATTGACCAATCTTGGCTGCCTACTCACAAGCATCCTCATCATTTCCTCCAGCTGGTTGCAGTAGACATCCGCTGTAATCTATTGACTAGGTTTCATGAAGCTGTAGTGGATAATATCAGCGCTAGACCACCAAACAGACACCATTAGCTTTTTGGGATGAAATTCGGTTTTGGACTGTGTTTTGGCACTTCATCTTTATCCAACCATTGTGCTGAATACTTGTGATTGTAAAAAGAATCCATTTTTCGTCACACGTAACAATACAGTATAGAAATGGTTCAACGTTACGTCGTGACAGCAAAGAAAGGCAAGCTTTGAGACGATTTCTCTTCTGACACTTGTTTAATTCATGCAGAACCCATCTATCCAGCTTCTTTCCCTCGCTGATTTGTTTCAAATGGTCCAATATTGTTGGAATAGTAACGTCAAATCTTGCTGCTAATTCACACTTAGGTTGAGATGGATCAGCTTCCACTACAGCTTTCAGCTCATCATTATCCACCTTTGTCTCAGGTTGCACATGTGGCTCATTTTCAAGATGACAATCACCAGAATGGAACTTCTCAAACCATGGGTGTACTGTGTGTTCATTAGCCACATCCTTCCCAAACACTTTGTTGATATTTCGAGCTGTCTGCACAGCATTGTTTCCATGACAGAACTCATAATCGAAAATAACAATAATGAATTTTTGACTTATCCATGGTTTCACAAGTATTGCTCTAAGAAAAAATTTGAAAGATAATCACAAGCCAAAATGTGCACTTGAAAGAATGAGGATCTACCTTCACAATAAAAATAAAACTAGAAGTGTCAAAGTGAAATGTCAGAGATATCAACTATCAAACTTAGTATTTAAGGAAATTGGAAATTTCATAATTAATAACCAAAACATAATTAAATGCCAAATGACACTCATTTAACAGTATAATTGGAAGTGAACATAAACTCAGTTGCTGTTGAAAATGGGGCTTCTGACATGAACCTCTTTCCTTAGCTAGATGAGCCTTGAATCATGCGTTGCCTCAAAGAAATGTGGGTTGTGTCAGTGAGCTGAGGATCACTGAGGAAGTGGGACAGTCTGAATTAAGATGGGCAGTGGGAGGAAATTCTGACAAGTTGTGACAGGTGAGTGATTGATATCAGATTAATTCAATGGAAGAGAGGCAGACTTGGCAGTGGGATGGAACAGAGACACGGAGTTGGAGAGAAGGCACAACATAGATATGGGCAAAAAGGAAGTAGATAATAGTTCAGACTTGGGGTCCAGGTTCAGAATCAGTGCTGCTGGATTATTCAATAGACAGACTATGCACAAGTTTACGTGGGGAAAAATGATAGAGAAAGGAAAATATTTAATATTTGCTGCTACAAAAACAGCAGTAGCACAGCGGTCATAATGCATATAATCAGAATTTTGTTGGACTTCCTTACAATTCCTTTTCTGTTTAGTATTGTTGTCATTATGAATTACATGTGTGGAGGGGGCCATAATCTTTTTAATACTCAGGTTGTCTAAGAGTCTTAACCTGTTCCTAGTTAGAACTGCAGCGCATGTTTTCAGAGCAGGGCTTTTGGAAGGTCAATGATGCAGAATTACTGAAAAAGAGCTAATTAAATTACTCCAGCAGAGGTCAGGAAGCAGCCTGGTACCTATTTGAGCTTAAGATGGAGGTTAGACAGTACAGTTTTGGGGATTTGAGGGATGGGGGCAAATAAATCTGCAAGAGTTTATGAAGACTATACATATCAATGTCAAGAACTGTGAAGGGTCTGGGAATTTACAGTTCTTGCAATCTAAGTAGTTAGCCTGCTGCAGTTTCACGGATGCTGGCAAAAGATGAGAAGTCTCCTGGGTCAGAGAGAAAGGATTTCATTACTCACAGTAATAGTGATAGCCAGAGTATCAGTATTTTCTTGTGCCAGTTTATTGAGCCCTAGTTCCTACAAAGTGATGTGAAGAGGGCCGGGTAGTATCTGTTCATGAAGTAGGTTGAGTTATCACAATGAAACCATGAACTTAGGGAACCCAATAACTTTTAATGGGCAGTAAGCATACCTGACCATTTTTCTGGAAGGAAACACTATCTCTATCTTCCAAGGCTGTTCACTATAGAAACATAATTGAAAAGATAACACGGAACAAATGATATCAGTGTCTTTGCTCATAAGATGTGAAGAAATATGACAGACCTAAGGAGAATTGATTCCCAGCCATTAACTAATTCAACCCTTCATTTTTCTATTTAGGAAGCTGATGTACTAAAAGATTGAGCAACACTTTAGGGAAACACAATCAGTTAATGTGAGATTTTGGACTAGACCTAGGTGCTCAGGGCTGAATAGCCAAGCCTACTATGTAACATCCAAGGTTCCCTAAGTTTCTTCCACAGAATTCCTATGTCAGGGTGAATAATATACATAGTTTAAACTAATTTGAAAAGCAGTGGTGATTGATACTCACTGATCCCTTCAGGTTCCAGACTTACACTATCAGTAATGCCATTGTCTAGAGTATTTTGTGAGAGATTATTCAGACTGGACTGCATCTTCCCTAACAGACACACAGACATATACAGATTTTCCCTCTATGAAAGCATAAGGTTATTTACACCACAGCCATATTTTGTGAAGTAACCTTAGGGACATTACTTGGTGCTACTATGCCACTTAAGAGGGTCTCTTAGAGGAAGGACTCTGGGCATCAACAACAGTGAAGAAGCAGCTGACAGGTGGTAGAAAGTGAGCATTCCTTTCAGTGATACAAAGAATTTCGTGATCTTTGGTAATTAACTTTGCGTCTCAATGTCAAACACTTTACCTGTAAAGGGAGCTATGATTTCCTCCTATCAAATTGTTATAGTGAGAATTAAATAGAATGAATATGCCAGTGTTCTATTTACAAAAAAAAATCACCAGAAATTGTGCTTTCCTGGAAATTGTAAACAGTGGTATACTTCATAAAAGCTGTTGTCAATGACAATCATGAGAACAGTAAGCTGATTAATGTGACAAAGTTGACATATTGTTTTCTATAAGATAAAACTTCTGATTGCGTGAATCTCAAAGAAAAATTTTAACTCAACCAAAAATAAAAGAAAACAAAACAAAAAACCTGAGATCACAGGAAGACAGTTTTTTAAAAAAGTTGTATTTTTTGTGACATAACTTATTTTTAGAGAAAAACAAATGGCTTTCAAAATAAGAAAGTTTTTGTTTTTGTAGGATATGGGCATATTTTATTAACTTGTCACTAATTTGCAATTTTCTTAAGATGTTGAATTTATAATGATGACTAAAGGTGTTTTCCTGCTTTTGTTAAAACTGCCATTTTTTTCTGCCATTTACGTCATATTTGCCAGTTTTGTTATTGTTCGGTAAGTCATGTATAAATGGAGAGTGTTTTAAAAACCATTATATTTATGAGAACTATGTTAAATGTTTTCAAAAGTCAGGGCTTGTATTTAATAGATAAATCAACATAAAATGGGAAAATTATAACTACTGGAATTTAGGATAGGACTGTGTGTCTATGACAATGTGAGAACATATTACTACCTTCCTAAAGCCCAGATTTCTTCTATTGTTTTTACTAAACACCCTTTAATTCTTTCAGTCACACAGGCTTTGGCCTCATCTATTGCTCTTTATCCCACTCTTTCTTCCATTTCCATATTACCAGGGAATCACATTCTTTCTATTCTTCTGCATTCAACCAACATTTACTAATATAGAAACTGAGGTGCTGGGATGTTATGACAGTGTTTAGAAAGAAACAGTATCATATTTGAGGCTCCTTCGTCCTTCTTACCAATGAGGTCTGGTCTTCATATCTTTAATCCAGATTTCATCATCTACTCTTGTCCATTCTACAGGGCGTCCCAAAAGTCGCCACACATAGAAAAAATGGGAAATTGTAGCTAAATGTAACTTTATTTACAAAATATTAATTACAAAATTTTACAAAATTTTTCCTTTGTACTCTCCATACAAGGAGACGTATACAGGGTGAAATATACAGGGTGACATATACAGGGTGACTTTTGGGACACCCTGTATATGTCACTACCAAAGAACCATCCTAAAGCACATTTATGATCATAGTCAAACATTATGAAAGGATTCCTACTATTCACAAAATATATTTATGTATGTAGGCATAGAATTCAAAGACTTCAATGCCCTGGTCTCAATATACCTTTGAAATTCTTATTCCATATTTTCCATATTATATCTTTATGCTTTAGTGTAACCTGACAGCTTGACATTGCCTATACTTTCCTGTCTGAGATTCTATTCCCTTCATGTGAAATGCTCTTCTTTTTATTTATTTATTTATTTATTTTTAATTTTTTTTTCTCCTTTTATTTCAGAATATTATGGGGGGTACAACACTTTGGTTATATATATTGCCCATGCACTGCCCATGTCAGAGCTACAATCATGACATCCCCCAAACTGTGTACCCCACACCCATTCAGTTAGAGTTTTCCCATCCCCTCCACCCCACTCCCACCTTCCCGCCCCCTGATGCATGTTATTGCCATGTGTGATGTAAGTGTTGATCAGTTAGTACCAATTTGATGGTGAGTACCAGTGGTGCTTGTTTTTCCATTCTTGTGATACTTCACTTCGAAGAATGGGCTCTAGCTCCATCCAGGATAATACCAGATGTGTTAATTCACCCTTGTTTTTTATGGCTAAGTAATACTCCATGGTATACATATACCACATTTTATTAATCTACTCGTGTATTGATGGGCACCTGGGTTGTTTCCACATCTTTGCAATTGTGAATTGTGCTGCTATAAACATTTGCATGCAATGTCTTTATTATAGAATGTCTTTTTTTCCTTTGGGTAAATACCCAGTAGTGGGATTGCTGGATCAAATGGTAGTTCTACTTTTAGTTCTTTGAGGTATCTCCATATTACTTTCCATAGAGGTTGTACTAATTTGCAGTCCTACCAGCAGTATATGAGTGTTCCTATCTGTCCACATCCCTGCCAGCATTTGTTGTTTTGGGACTTTTTGATGTGAGCCAATGTCACTGGAGTTAAGTGATATCTCATTGTGGTTTTGATTTGCATTTCCCTGATGATTAGAGAAGTTGAGCAATTTTTTATGTTTGCTGGCCATTATTCTGTCTTCTTTTGAAAAGTTTCTGTTCATGTCCTTTGCCCACTTTTTAATAGGGTTGTTTGATTTTTTTTCTTGTTGATTTTCCTAAGTTCTGTATAGATTCTGGTTATCAGCCCTTTATCAGATATGTAGCATGCAAATATTTTCTCTCATTCTATAGGTTGTCTGTTCACTCTAGTGATAGTTTCCTTGGCTGTGAAGAAGCTTTTTAATTTCATCAGGTCCCATTTATTTATTCTTGTTGCTGCTGTGATTGCTTTGGGGGTCTTCTTCATAAATTCTTTGCCTTCAGGTGAAATGCTCTTCTACGTCATATCAAGCTGTCGGAATTCTACCAATACTTTAGGATCAGCTCAGAGTCTCATTTGAATTTTCAATTATGTTCTCTCATTTCCCTGAAACTTCACATAACACTTTTGTAACACATTGAATTCTGTCTTTAATTGTATTTACATGTACTCTTGTTGTATTCATTACCCAGTGACTAAAAAAAAGGTGTCCTGATTGTTTTAATGTGCCATTGGCTCATACTATGTATAATAGCTATAAGAAGTTTCTTCATTAACTTTTCAACAACATTTCTTTTCCGTTAAAGTAGTCCTCCCAAGTTTTATGTTAGATTGCTCCCTTTGCTCATCTTTCTTTGTATATTTGTAATGTATTGTACTTTGAAATAGGAATGAGTGCAGATCAGAAATCATTTTATAAGAAATGCTGCTTATCTACCCTAAGTGTCTGAACAACACATCTTTACAAAAAATTAAAAATGATATAAAATAGCAGAATCAATTGTAGGACACATTTTGCATGGGAACTGGGCACCAAACTTAAAAGGGTTGGATAGAGTCAAAACTGAAAAAAAAATTACTGACTGTAAATGAAAAATAGGTCATGATCAGTATTGGTAACAGTTCATACGTAGGTTCTAAGACTGCACTAAGAAAATTCAGAAAACTTTACCCTACAGAGAGCACTACAGCGAAACAGCACAGGTAAGTGTTGGAAGACAAAAGAATCATGGTCTGAGTCTTGAAGGAGGTTGGCAGAGATCCCTGAATACCTCAGCTTCACCCTGCCTGCTCAATTGGTTAGTCATGTGCATGCATAGAATCATCTTAAAATGCCCCTGAACATCTCAAATATTAATTTAAGTATAAGTATGTACATCAATTGCAAATAATTTATAGCCATCACTAAGAGTAGGTTTGAGGATAATTTCCAATCTCTGTTTTTTAGGTTGTTGGAGAAAGTGATAACCAGGAATAACTTAGGGAAATCTCTGACCTGGTTCTTGTCAAGGTTTTCTTCTTCTGTCGTAGAGTATGTGTGATGTGCTGGTCCTATTCTGTGTCTCACATCATCTTCAGTTCACACTAATTTGTAGCAAATCTCGTGTGAGATCGGAGAATTCACACATTCTCTGTCTGCATCCAACATAAGTCAGACTCAAAAGAAGATTTTCATTAATCTATGGTCTGTAAGAATTGCTTCTATACCTGTTTGCTTGTGCAAAACATAAAAGCACAGGAAATGATTTATTTGACCCAACACGTTGTGCGTGTGTGTAGGAACTGCATGTTTGGAAGAGGTTTATATGTCAGAATTTTTGTTGGAAAACAACTTTTGTTCTGGAGACAACCTGATAAAGTATCCCTCATGTGACTAAAGCCCTTTACCCCATGGTTACATCTTGTGACTCGTGAGTGAATGAGTAAATCCAGGAGGTGCAGCTGTGGACTAAATTGCCTATTTGCTGCCTCTTGGTCTTTTGCTGTTTGTTACATCACTATAATTTAGGGGCATGTAAAACTAATCATTCTTTGTGTTAATGAAGCCCCCTCAAACATCTATGTCTACATGAGAATGATCCTTTCTTTGTAATTGCTAAACTTGACATCCTCTCAGATTGGAGCAATACATGTGGACTGCAAAGGTGAAAAGAACTTCATGGAGTAGTATTTTCCATCACTTTAAAAAATATCACCCATGTTCAACATGCACGTAGCAATAATGAAGAATGTAGACATGCTCAGTATGGGAAACTGAGTCATATCTTTACATCTGTCACTTTATTATTTCCTACAATATTTTACCTGTTCAAAGACTGAATTTTCTCAATTTTTCCGATCATCTTTGGCACTGGAACATCTATTAGACAAGTCCTTGGAACAGTACATTGCCTTTTCCTTTATTTGTTTGACCTACTACCTTTTCTATATTAAGCTTCTGACAAATAGATTACTGAATAAGAATTAAGAAAATGAAGGTTTTCTACCAGTCCTAGTTAATTATTGATATTATTAAACTGTGTGCTACCTTAGGCATGTTTGTAGGAGTCATAAACAGAACTTCTGTATTAAATATATTTTCACATTTCAAGTGATTCTTGGCATTTATGTCATTCATGTTGTTTTTTTCTCAACATTTATACCATTTAATCCATCAGAGAAGAAGTAGTGGGTGGCTAATAAGTTATTTACAGAAAAAGTGAGGCATATAAGAATTAACAAAAGACACTTAACTGACATTACTAAAGAGAACCTGACAAAACTTAACCAAATAGTTTTAATAGTCATCAACTTCATACAATGTTATAGTTTGTCATTCAGTAAATATAATTAATTTTGTACAATTCAATGTTTTAAAATTTTCTAGTGGAAACTTTAACCAAGAAATTTGAGGCTGTATTTCATCTTACTTTACTTATTTTTCAAATATGTTTTGTGCAATAAATCTGACATCTCCAGTAGCAGTTGGCTACAAAACCATATAATTTATCATCCAAACCAGGACACTACTGAGAGTCTGAGGGGATACCATTAATATTATGTTGGAATAACTAGTGTAAAATCAAACTTTCCCAGGAAATCCACAATTTATGGATATCCTAGAGTTGTTCCAACTAAACAGAGATAGAGAAAGATCAGATTTCTTCTTCTCTGTGCAGATTTCTCTGTCATTCCTCTGACCCCTTGCTGGACTCTTTGATCTCTTAAAGAGGAAAATACAACAAGAAAAAAAAAAGAGAGAAAGAGAACAGGGTATGGAGACTAAGTACAGTCATGCCCTGCATGATGATGTTTTTGTCAACAATGGGCCACATATACAAGGGTGGTTCCATAAGATTATAACAGAGCTGAAAAATTTCTGCGGCCTAGTGATGTCATTACTGTTGTAATGTCATGGAGCACACATTACTCACATATTCGTGGTGATGCTGGTGTGAACAAACCTACTGCACGGTCAGTTGTATAAAAGTGTAGCACATGCAATTATACATAATAATTGCTAATAATAATAATAAATGACTATTACTAGTTTATATAGTTTATTTTATTTTTATATACATGCTGTAGTTTTGTCTTTATTTTTGAGTGTACTCCTTCCACCTATTAAAAAAAAAGATAGCTGCTAAATAGCCTCAGGCAGGTCCTTCAGGAGGTATTCCAGAAGAAGGCATCGTTGTCATAGGAGATGACAGCTCCATGCATATTATTTCCCTTGAAGACCTTCCAGTGGGACAAGATTTGAAGGTAGAAGACAATGATATTGATGATTCTGACCCTGTGTAGGCCTCGGTTAATGTGTGTTTGTGCCTTAGTTTTTAACAAAAAAAGTTTAAAAAGTAAAAAAAAATAAAAATTTTAAAAATTTTAAAAAAGCGTATAAAAATATGGTTATAAAGAAAAAATATGTTCTACAGGTGTGCAATGTGTATCTATTTATTTTTTATTTCAAAGTATTATGGGGTACAAATAATTTAAATTACATGAATCGCTTTTATTAGCGGTCCCCAACCTTTTCAGCACAGGGCACCAGTTTCATGGAAGACAATTATTTCACAGACTTGGGGGGTGGGTAGGTGGAGCTCAGGCGGTGATGGGAGAGACAGGGAGTGGCTTTAAATACAGAAGAAACTTCGCTCACTCACCTACCATTCATCTTCTGCTGTGTGGCCCGGTTCCTAAGTTTCACGGAATACAATTTTTCCATAGACAGGGGGTTGGGTAGGGTGGTGGTAGGGAGCTCAGGTGGTGATGTGCGGCTCAGTTCCTAACAGGCCACGGACCAGTACCAGACATGGCCCAGAGGCTGGGGACTACAGGCTTTTATAATGCTTGAGTCATGGTTATAAGAGTGGCCACCACCCAGATATTGTTCACTGAACCCATTAGGTAGGTTTTCACCTGTTCCCTCTTCCACCCCTCTGCCCCGGTTATTTTCCATTGAGTTTTACTTCCCTCTATGCATATGTGTGCTCATCGGTTAATTCCAATTTAGTAGTGAGTACATATGGTGTTTGTTTTTCCATTCTTTAGATACTTCGCTAAGGACAATGTTCAGCAGTTCCAACCAAATTGTTGCAAAAGGCATTAAGTCATCTTCTTTATGGCTGAATAGTATTCCATGGTGTACATATACCACATTATGTTAATCCACTCATGAATTGATGGGCATTTGGGTTGACTACACATATTTGCAATTTTGAATTGTGCTGCAATAAACACAAATTCAAAACATAAATTCAAATAAAGCTATATTTTTGATAAAATGACTTCGTTTCCTTTGGGTAAATACCCAGTAATGGGATTGCCAGATCAAATGGTAGGTCTACTTTTAGTTCTTTGAGGACTCTCCATACTGTTTTAAATAGGGGTTGTAATAATTTGCAGTCCCACCAACAGTGTATAAGCATTCCTTCTCTGCATCCATGCCAGCATCTATTGTTTTTGGACTTTTAATAATGGACAGTCTGACTGGGATAAGGTAATATCTCATTGTGGTTTTAATTTGCATTTCCCTGATGATGAGTGACATTGAGCATTTTTTCATGAGTTTATTGGCCATTTGTCTATCTTCTTTTGAAAAGTTTCTTTTCATGTCTTTTGCCTACATTTTATTTGGGTTGTTTGATTTTTTCTTGCCAATTTGGTTTATTTCTTTGTAGATTTTGGTTATTAGCATTTTATTGGATGTATAGCTTGTGAATATTTTCTCCCACTTTGTAGGTTGTCTATTTGCCCTGTTGATTGTTTCCTTGGCTGGGCAGAAGCTTTTTATTTAATCAAGTCCCATTTATTTATTTTTGTTGTTGCTGTGATTGCATTGGGGTCTTCTTCATAAATTCTTTGCTTGGGCCAATGTGTAGAAGACTTTTTTCAACATTTTCTTCTAGAATTCTTATGGTTTAATGCCTTACATTTAATCCTTTATCCATCTTGAATTAATTTTTGTAAGTGATGAGGGATATGGATCCTGTTTCATCCTTCTGCATGTGGCCATCCAATTTTCCCAGCACCGTTTATTAAATAGGGCTTCTTTTCCTGAATGTATATTGTTGTCTACTTTGTCAAAGATCAGTGGCTGCATGTGGATAGTTTTATATCTGGGTTTTCTGTTCTGTTACATTGGTCTATGACTTTATTTTTGTGTCGATACCATGCTGATTTAGTTACTATGGCCTTGTAGTATAGTGTGAAGGCTGGTAATGTGATGCCTCCTGATTTGTCACATTTGCTGAAGATAGCTTTGGCTATTCAGGCTCTTTCTCGTTCCACATGAAGTATAGAATTATTTTTTTCTAGATCTGTGAAATATGTTGTTGATATATTGACACTGACTGCATTGAATCTGTAAATCACTTTGGGTAGTGTGGACATTTTAGCAATGTTGATTCTACCAATCCATGAACATTATATATTTTTCCACTTGTTTGTATCATCTGGATTTCTTTCCTCAGTCTTCCATAGTTCTTTGCAGAGACCTTGGTTAAGTATATTCCTAGGTATTTTATTTTATTTGTAGCAATTGTCAATGGTATTGCATATTTGATTTGACTCTCAGCTTGACTATTATTGGTGTATAAGAATGCTACTGATTTGTGTACAATGATTTTGTAACCTGAGACTTTCCTGAATTTATTTATCAATTCCAGGATTCTCTTAGTGGAATTTGGGGTTTTCTAGGTATAAGATCACATCAGCTGCAAATAGTGATAGTTTGACCTCTTCTTTCCTGATTTAGATAACCTTAATATCTTTCTCTTGCCCGACTGCTCTAGCTAGATTTTCTAGCACTATGTTGAATAGAAGTGGTGGCAGTGGGCATCCTGTCTTGTTCCAGTTCTCAGTGGTAATGCTTTCAAATTTTCCCCATTCAATATGATACAGGCATGGGTTTGTTGTATATGGCTTTTATAATTTTGAGATATGTAACCTTCTATGGCTAGCTTGTTGAAAGTTTGTAACATGAAAGGGTGCTGAATTTTGTTGAATACTTTTTCTGCACGTATCAAGATGATCATATGATCTTTGTTTTTGCTTCTGTTTATGTGGTGAAACACATTTATTGATTTATGATGTTGAACCATCCTTGTATCTCTGTGATGAAGCCCTCTTGGTCATGGTGGATTTTTTTTTAATAATCTGTTGAATTCAGTTTGCTAGTATTTTATTGAGGATTTTTGCATCTATATTGATAAGGGATATTAGTCTGTAGTTTTCCTTTTTTGTTGTGTCCTTTCCTGGCTTTGGTATGTAGGTGATACTGGCTTTGTAGAATGTGTTGGGGAGGATTCCCTCTTTCTATATGTTATGGAATATTATGGAATAATTTCTGCAGAATGGGTATCAACTCTCCTTTGTAGGTCTGGTAAAATTCAGCTGTGAATCTATCTGGTCTAGAGTTGGGGTTTTTGTTTGTTTGTTTGTTTGTTTGTTTTTGCTGTTGGAAGGATTTTTATTGCTGCATCAATCTCATTGCTCGTTATTGGTCAGTTCAGGAGTTCTATTTTTTCCTGATTGAGTCTTGGGAGGTTGTGTGTTTCCAGAAATATGTCTATTTCCTCTACATTTTAGAGTTCATGTATGTGCATAGAGATTTTCATAGTATTCACAGATGGTATTTGTATTTCTGTGGAATCAGTTATAACACTTCCTTTATCATTTCTAATTGAGCTTATTTGAGTCCTTTCTATTTTATACGTGGTTAATCTAGCAAGAGGTCTATCAATTTTGTTTATCTTCTGAAAGAACCAACTTTTTGTTTCATTGATCTGTATAATTTTTTTGTTTTTGATTTTGCTTAGCTCTGCTCTGACCATAGTTATTTCTTTTCTTCTACTAGCTTTGGGCTTGGTTTTCTCTTCCTTTTCTAGTTCCTTGTAATGTATCATTAGATTGTTAATTTGTAATCTTCCTGTCTTTTTGTTGTAGGCATTTAAGTCTATGAATTTTCTCCTGATGACTGCTTTTGCTGTATCCCATAGACTTTGATATCTTGGGTACTCTTTGTCATTCAGGTCAAGGAATCTTTTAATTTTCATCTTAATTTCATCTTTGATCCAGTAATCATTCAGTGGCAGGATGTTTAATATCCATGACTTTGTGTAGAATTGGGTGTTTCTCTTGGAGTTGATTTCCAGTTTAATTCCACTGTAGTCTGAGAAGATACATGGTACGATTCCAATTTTTTTTATTTTCTTGAGACATGTTTTGTGGCCTAAAATATTCTCAATCTTGGAGAATGTTCCATGTGCTGATGAGTAGAATGAATATTCAGTAGTTTTTGGGTAAAATGTGCTGTAAATGTCTGCTAGGCCCAAATATTGTAGAGTCCCATTTAAGTCCAGTGCTTCTTTATTTATTTTCTGCTTGGATGATCTATCCAGTTCTGTCAGTGAGGTGTTGAAGTCCCTGGCAATTACAATATTGCTGTTTATCTCTCTACATAGGTCTAGTATGGTTTGGTTTATGAATCTGGGAGCTCCTCTCTTAGGTGCATAAATGTTTAGGATTGTTATGTCTTCTTGTTGAATTGCTCCTTTTACCATTATATAATGACCATCTTTGTCTTTCTTTACTATTGTTTATTTAACATCAATTTTGTCTGATACGAGAATGGCTACACCTGCTTTCCTTTGGTTTCCATTTGCATGGAATATTTTTTTTCATGCCTTGACCTTGAGTCTGTAAGAGTCCTTGTGAGTTAGATATATTACCTGGAAACAGCAGATAATTGGCTTGTATTTTTTTTATGCATTCAGCCAGCCTACATCTCTTGAGTGGGGAATTCAAATCATTTATGTTGATTGATACAATTGATATGTGGGATGCTGCTGTTTATCCTGTTGGTTACTACATTATTGCCTTGTTTTTACCTCTTGTATTTTTGCTGTATTTGAGTTCTGAGCTTTAGCTTTTGGCTAAAGGATACTGGAGGATGACCATTGGTATTGCTCCATGTATAATGCAGTTCTGAGTATTTCCTGTAGGGCAGTTTGGTCTTGACAAATTCCCTCAGTGTTTGCTTTTCTGGAAATGTCTTTATTTCTCCTTCTTTTATGAAACTTAGTTTTGCAGGATACAAAATTCTAGGCTGGCAGTTGTTCTGTTTAAGAAGACTGAAGATGGGGCCCCTATCCCTTCTGGCTTGTAAGGTCTCAGTTGAGAAGTCTGCAGTTAGCCTGGCAGGTTTTCCTTTATAATTTACTTGACATTTCACCTTATGGCTCACAGGAGTTCCTCCTTCATGTTGATTTTGGCCAGTCTGATGACTATGTGTCTTGGTGATTGCCTCTTTGTGATAAATCTCCCAGGTGTTCCTTGAGCTTCTTTTGCCTGAATGTCAAAATCTCTAGCAAGACCAGGGACATTTTCCTCAACTATTCCCTCAAATAGGTTTTACTGCCTTTGTGCATTTTCTTCTTCTCTATCTGGGATGTCTATGATTCTTATATTTGGAAATTTTACATAACCCCATATTTCTCATAGGCTTTGCTCATTCCTCTTAATTCTCTGTTCATTATTTTTGAGTGACTGATTTAATGTGAGAGAATTGTCTTCAAGCTCTGAGATTCTTTCTTCTGCCTGGTCTAGTCTATTTTTAAAACTTCCCACTGTGTTTTGTATTTCCTTAAATGAATTTTTCATTTCCAGAAGTTCTATATTTCTTTTTTTAAGTATGTTGATCTCTTTAGTGAATTTTTCATTCATTTTCTGAATTATTTTTCTGGTTTCTGTTTTCCGTTTTCTCTTGGATTTTGTTGAGCTTCCTTATAATCCATATTTGGAGTTCTTTATGTCATTTCAATATTTTTATTTTTCTTCATATCCATTGCTAGAGACCTGGTGTTCCCTTTTGGGGGAGACCTTTCATTCTGATTTTTCATACTTCCACAGTTCTTACACTGACTTCTTCTCATCTGGAGCAGTTGCTGCTTCTTATTTTGGATTTTCTTTTGTTTAGATGGAGCTTTTTACCCCCACTCAGTAGTATAGGGGTGTTTGTAGCATAGGTCATTTAAGAACTTTTGGCTTGGTTTGTGGGTGCTTTGATGGTGATCTAGGTTCTGGATAGATGCCTTAGTTATCGATAGTCTTAATGTGATGCTTTTCTCAGTTGCTACTTGTTTGTATGCTATAGCAGTGGTGAGTTATGTGTATGGACAGATTCCCTGTCTCTCTTTGATGAGAAAGGAAGGAAGCTTTTGAAATCCTTTGTCTATCCCCCACCCTGTGATCTTCTTAGAAGTGTGAATTGTAATGGCATGTCCAGTTTAATCACCGAGACAGTAGGTGTCACTTATGGGTGATAAACGACTTCACCCTATATGAGTGAGTCAGTAAATGTTGAAAAGGGCTGTGCAAAATGTGCCACCCTATTAGTAGGTGGCACTTGCTGGAAGGAACAAGCTTCAATGTTGTTTTTGGGTCCTGTGACCAGCTCTAGTCCCTCAGGAGAACCACTCAAATGCCACAGGTGGTGGGTGGTGCCCTGGAACTTCCAAGTGTGTCCTTATTCTCTGCCTCAGGGGAGGTAGCTGGGGGAGTGAGAATGTGTGGGGCTGGGTTGGATGGGCTTGCCCTCAGGCTCCACAAAAGCTGGTAAGGTAGCTGTTTTGGCAGGGTTCAAAGGTCTGTTCTCAGCTTCTGGGGAAAGCCACCCGGGAGTGGCTGAAGTGGCCCCACCCACCAGAAAGTCTGCTTGTGGAGACAGGGCTGTCTGAGATTCACAAACTGACTGTCCAGCTCTCACATCACCCGCTGGCCTGTGTGTCTGTCCCACTAGTGTGAGTCTCTGCAAAACACTGGTGGGCAGGGACCTCCCAAATTGAGCACTCCAGATCCACTACAGACCCCCAAAGGAAAGGCATGTGTCTCGCTTTCCATAGAAGCCTCAGCCTGCAGCATGCCCTGCTGGGGGGAGGCGGATGCTCACCTACTTCTCAGCACAAACCACTCTCCGTGCTGAAATGGGTTGGGGAAGGGCCGCCACTTGTGGTCAGCCCCAGTGCCTGAATTAACCATTCCTGTTTGCTATGGTACTTGGAGCTGTGCTCTACGTCACTGTAGAATCTGCCCTAATCAAACAAGGAGGTTTTCCTGTGGTGTCAGGTAAACACTCTCCCAACTCACGGCATCTTGGAACCCACAGTATTCTAATATCAGGTCTGTCCATGTGGGCTTCCTTGCCACTGAAGTCCAACTTACAGACCTTGTCCACGTGTCCCCAGCAGTCTGATCAAGTCCTGGGGGCATGGGGTCTGGACTTTTTGTCTGACCTGCTGACATGTGACTCTGCAAAATATCTTTGGGCATGGAGTTCCCAAATTGGGCACCCCGAGTCCACAGCAGGCTCCCAAAGAGAAAAGCATGGGTCCCACTTTCCATGGAAGCTGCAGCCTGTTGCATGCTCCAGCTGAGGGGAGGAGCAGCTGCTCCTCAAATTCTTGGTCCGAATTGCTTTCCCTGTTGCAGTGGGTGGGGGAGAGGCATGGAAGGAAGTGTCTGAATGGAAGAAACCTGGCTCTCTGGCCTCTTGTGACACTCTACCAGAAAGGGAGCCCCACACAGAGTGTCTAAGCCCTGGAATCATGACAATTCTCACCACTATACCACTTTTTCTGCTGTGTCTAGCCTTGTGGGGGTGGAAAAGCCTCCAAGACACTCAGTATACTGTATGCCTGTGGAAGGGTGAGAGGGATCCCCCTTACCCTTTCAATGAGCTTGGAGCTTCTCTGGGTTTGATCCTCGCTGATATCTTTTTTCCTTTATATTCTACCTCCTCTGCTTCACAATTTTCTTCCGTGAGATCCCAGGCAGTCTCCAGCACCTCTCTCTATGATCCACAGCCACTCTGCTTCTCTTCTTCTCTTTCCTTTGTGAGAATTCCTATGTTCCCTCTGGGATGGTCCAAAAAGCAATGTCTCTAGTCAGCCATCTTGTCAACATGCCTCTGTTTCTTAGAGCAATGTGTATTTAAAGCTAAATGTTGTTACAAAAGAGACAAAAAGTTTAAAAATGAAAAAGTATAAAGTAAAATAGTTACAGTAAGCTAAGGTTACTTTATCATTTAAGAAAGTAAAATGCTTATTTATGAATTCTGTGTACCCTAAGTGCACTGTACATCATTTGTAAAGTGTATAGTAGTGTACAGTAATGTTCTAAGCCTTCACATTTACTCACCACTCACTCGCTGACTCACTCAGAGCAACTGCCAGTCTTACAAGCTCCATTCATGATAAGTACTATTTTTTATCTTTTATACCACATTTTTACTGCACATTTTCTATGTTCAGATATGTTTGGATGCACAAATATTTACCATTGTGTTACAACTGCCCACAGTATGTAACATGCTGTTTAAGTTTGTAGCCTAAGATCAATAGGCTATATCATATGGCTTAGATGCATGGTAGCCTGTACCATGTAGGTTTTTGAAAGCCTACTCAATTGATGTTGTCACAATGAAATCCCATAACAATGCATTTCTCAGAACATATCCCCATAGTTAAGCAATGCATGAAAGTAATTTAGATTCCAATCTTGACTCTTCCAAATAGTAGCAGGGTAATACTGCTCAAGTTATCACTCTTCCTATTCCCATTTTGAGCTACAGTATCTTGTCCATATTGCATTGTACTGAAATCATTTAATACAAAGACTGTATTCCCCTTGAGCACTGTTGTATAATACATTAGCTACTATGTACATGTGGCTTTTTTTTTTTAACCTGTGCTATTTTAAATGTTGCTATAGTTTGGATGTGGTATGTTTGGACCCAAGTCTCATGTTGAAATTTGATCCCCAATGTTGGAGGTGGGGCCTGGTGAGATACGTTTGGGCCTTGGGGTGCATCCCTTATGAATGTCTTGGTGCCATTTTCATGGGAGTGGGTGAGTTCTCACTCTGAGTTCCCCAAGAAAGCTGGTTCCTGGCATCTCCTCTTCTTTCTCTCTGTTCCTCTCTCACCATGTGATTCCTGCACATACAGCTCTCCTTTGCCTGCCATCAGGAATGGAAGCAGCCTGAAGCCCTCACCAGAGGCAGTTGCTGGTGCCATGCTTTACGTACAATCTGCAGAACCATGAGTCAAATGAATCTCTTTTCTTTACAAATTACCCAACCTTGGATATTCTTTTATAGCAACACAAACAGACTAAGACAAAGGTAAATGCGGAGCAATTAATATTTAAGTTTAAAATTCAGTTTCTCAGTTGTACTAACTACATTTAAGTGTTGAATAGCCACATGTAGCTAAAGGCTACTATATTAAATAGTGAAATTAGAGTCCCATCATTGCACAAAGTTCTTTTGGACAATACTATGAGAATCAAAATCATCATTATTTCTTCGTTAGACTTCTTCAAATCTTCCTAAAAATCAATGTATGTTCACTTTGGTATCCCTGGATCCATTCTGCATTCAGCAGCCAGAACAGTTCTCTCAAAACGCAGACGTTGCCAGTTCACTTACTTACTTATTGAAAAATAAAAGGCATTTATGCAAAAACATTTCAGGAGTTTTTAGTATTTGCTCATCAGTGAGTTAGAAGACAATCCTATAATTATCATCATCATGATATTTATAAAAAGAGGAAGAGTAAGAAAATAATATTAAACTTGAGTACATTTAAGGGTTTAGGATAAACATGTAATTTCTTAGTGAAACAGGATGTGAGATGGGAAAGAAAGATGAGGGACACTTCTCTTTTGTACATAGCTAATAAATATTCCAAAGTTGTATGGAAAAGACAAATTCAAACTACACGAATCAGTGAAGTCAACTGGTTCATATGTATTTTTAACTGAATGAGACTTTATTTAAAGTATGAATTAAAATTTTACATACATTATGAAACTCTATTACTCAGAAACCCCTCACCCATAACTATCCCCTTGGTATTTTTCTTTCTTTTCTTTTCTTTCTCTTTTTCCTTCTCCATTGCCCCCTGCCCTTTTCATATTCTAAATTGACAGCTTTTCCTTTTTGGTAATGGTCAAAATACTTAAAACCTTTTCATGAGCCTAAAGACACATCTAACAAAGAAAGCCTTAACCTACTCTCATCCTCTTAATCAGAGTTGGAAATAGGTTTTATATAAATAGTACTTAGTAGATAGCATTATCAAAAACAGTGGCAACTTAGTTTTATTATGATTTATACATGCAGCAGGATTGGGAAAGACATTTACTGTGTTTCTCTGCCATGTTACACTCAGGAGCCTGTCATGTCTCCTATCCCAAAGTGATCAGCTCCTCTGGGATAACTACTTGGAGTATATCTTTTCCCCTTTTCATGGACATTGATGCTAGTAATCAGCTTGGATTTGAAATAACAGTCAGGAACTTTTGTTTTAGGTTGATTGTCAGAAGCTAAGGTTTCAGGTCACTGAGAAGTCTCTCCAGTGTCAACAAAGATAGCAGTCACTCATTGCCCAAACTTTTCCCCTTCCTGAAGCAATGCCTGCGTCTGAACAGGAGTCATTCCTAGCCTCTACACCAGCAGCATCTTCTCAGTCCTTGTGCGCCATATGGATGAGGAAGGTACAATCCCCAAGACTGGCGAGCTGAGGATGCCAACAGGTCTGAATTGTCTTGACTGGGTTTATGAAAAAACCAGCCTAAGGCTACCATTAGGAAAAGGAGAGATGACTGGACTTCATCTTCCTCAAGCTATCTGGACTCTTGTGACCTGAATTATCCTATTTAGTCATCTTTTTTCTTATTGCAGGGCAGCTCCTGGAAGGCTGAACTGTTTTGCTCTCCACTGCATCTCCAGGGATTTTCCCTATAGGCTTTTCTGTACTGTTTGCATTTCTGGTCATTTGCTTGAATTACCTCTTTGGGACCTGAGGAGTCTACACTAAAACACCTGTTTTCTTCACTGGGAAAGGTACTGGTGCCCTTCTGGCAGGGGCCTTTGCTAGTGTCAGGTACATTGAGCAACTTACACCTTCAGCCACAGATGACACAATCCTTAGGCCCCTTCAGCCTGGTGAGGCTGCATTAGTGAGAACCACCACCTTGGACACCTAGATAGTTAGAAGAGGTCACGGAGAAAGGAAAGCATCAGTGTCCAGCACCCCACCATAGTCAATGGTGCTTCAAGTGCCATGACACCCTTTCTTTACAGGGATGCAACGGGCCCTGTGGACTTCATTCTTCACGTGTGGTTCTATCCTGCCTCCCTTTGTTGCTAAAATTCTATCTGTACAAATGGCTCGTTTTTATCTCTAAAAAAAATCTTTGTTTTCTCTGCTGAAAACCACATAAAATAACTATTAGACTATTTGGGATGGCATGGTCCCTGCTTTGACTTATTAACTATGTGATCTGGAATAAGTTTAAGGAGTCACTCTGACCTTAAATTACTCCTTCAAATTTGAATAAAAATAACAACTTTTTCTACTTACCAGTTACTTCTAAAAATTAGATTTTGAGATTCAAAATAGGTAATACCCTTCGAGAAAAAAAAAAAACACAAAGGCAGAGAGAGAGAAATCCTGCTACCTAGCTAGATTGCAGGGTTTCTATCTTTCTAAATGCTATGGTATAAACATTCCCCAAATCAAGTTAATTTCCAAGTCTTGCCAAATCTACTTTATTAAGACTCTCCAAGTCATGCATACTTATCTCTATCCTTGCTTCCCCATGCAGCCATCAGCTCACCTCATGTCCTAATCCAAAACATTCCTAACTGTTCTCCCCGCCTTGCTCTTCTCCTGACCACTACTACAGAGTGATCCTGATTTAAAAGGAAAATCATAGTGTCTCACTTACCTCCCTAAAATCCTTCCAGGTTTCCAACTCCCTTAACATGAAGTTCGAATTTCCTTAACATGGTTTAAGATTCTCTTTATGATCAGAACTCTGCTGCCCTCTCCAGTACTATTCAAATCCATCCTGATCAAAAGGCCATTTTTATCAGCACGAGAAAAGAGACGGTTATTCCAGGTAGAAGGAAGAGCACAGGCAAAGTTGCAGAAACATAATTCAGGTTAGTGTGGTTTAGAGATCGGTTAGCACTGTCTCTGAATGACTAGAGGGCATGGATGAAGGGATGAAAAGAAAGAAAAGGAGACCAGAAAACCTGAGTCCAGGTTGTGAAAGGCTTGGATTGTCACAGTAGTGAGTATGGACTGCCCTGTGAACTGTTGGGAGTCATCGCCCATGTCTTGCCAGGAGAATGTTGTGATTAGAACTGCATTTTAGAATGTTAACTCTGTTAACTCTAGTGGCTGCACAGAATACACACAGGAGATAGAGATTTGGGTCTGAAAGAGCAGTAATAGTTTAATAAAACTCTGCAAGAGAGATTAGAGCACAAAGGCAGTGATAGTAGAAATGGAAAGAAAGTTAAAGCCTCCAGAGACATTTTGAAAAATGTGGAGAATTAGGAAAAGGGAGACATCAATCATGACATTAGGTTTACTAATTTGTGAGACTAGGTGGATTAGGATGTTGTTGATGAAAGTGAGCAAAGGGATTTTGCAGAGATCAGAGTAGAATTTTTTTTTCTGAAGGCATTCTGAGCACTGTAAACACCCTACTGTATAGGATATCATTATCATTATTGTCAAGCAGTGCTATGTTAATAGCCTTTTGGGTCTAGAGTTTGAATTAGGGGCTATTTTGTGTACTTGAAAGGAACTACATCCTAACTAGTACAGATGAATATTACCTAGCCTACTTTAAGATCCTCCAGGGAGGAACAACCATAACAAACCCAAGAAAGCCCCTCTTCCTAGCACCTGTGCATGCTTCCAGATGTCTTATCCATGGCTTTATCCCCTCAATATGTTACACAGTCTATTTGGACAATTTTTAAAGGAACTTGTGACATTCTGGTATAACAGAATCATGATTCTTGGAGTTCTTTAAAATTCAAATGTAGGGGGAAAAAAGCAAGTCTTCTGTTTGATCACAAAAGTTATAAAGATGCAAAGAAAGAAAGGTCTATTCTAGCATTTCAATAATATCTGTTTTCACTGGAAACTTGAGCTGACTTTAATCATCTACACTTCAGAATGAGCCAATATCTCAGAAAGCTGAAAGTATTGTGAATGCTATCACACTAGCACAAAGCCTTTGCAGAAATTTCCCCCAAATACACAGATTATAAAGCACATTCTCTGTTCTTGTCTTTGTCTGCCTGTCTCTCTCTCTCTCTCCTCTCTCTCTCTCTCTCTCTCTCTCACACACACACACACACACACACAAATGCACACACAAACATACACATGCACACAAATTGACTTTAACTATTAAATTATTTTCACTGTAGACAGGATAAATCTTACAATTAATGTAGTAGTGTCCATGCTAAAACTGCTATACCCATTAGAAAGATACTTAGTTGTAATGGGTTACTTCAGTCAATTCTTATAAATTGCACATTTTAGGTGGATAATTGGTTAATGCAAACTCAACTAGCAGCAAGGAGGGTATCTTTGTTCCTTTCTGTAAGGTTGGAGAGCTGAAATAAAGGACTGCAGAACACCACCAGTTAACATATTTTGAATTATACAAACAGCACCTACTACTGCATCATTCACAGAGATACTCAAAAACCTCTTTTTCAATTATATCTATTTTTTTGTGTTGGCATTAGAACACAGATCACCTTTTTATTTAAAAATTTTTTAAATAGAAAAAAGATTTTAAATTTAGAAAAACCTTTATTCTTAAAAAAAGCTTCTTTATCACTTTCATGCTTAAATGGTCATCCAATTTGACATTACCTTTATTGAGAATAATAATTCTCAATAGAACTTCTCTTATCCAGTCTACTGTGAGTAGGTAGCACTTAAGTTGAAGAAAGATTATTTCATTTTTATCTTTTCTGGAATACCAGAGAAAAGGCTCAGACATTGTCACATTTCATTTGCAGGTAAACCTGTATTCATTTTAGGTTAACTGGTTACCACTACTCACTTTCACCTAATGTTTCCATATTTTTTCTTATGGAGCAATGTCTACTTTTATTTCAGAATGAGTCATTTGTGCCTATTTTACTTTTTATGGTATTTTTATCTGCATTACCCAGTATACAACACTTCCTAAGTAGCAAGATTTTCATTTTATATGTGCAGTTTGATGCCCTTTATTATGTATTAATAGAGAATGTCTCCTAAGCTTGTTCTTGAAGAAATGAGTGATGGAGGTGCCTGTAGTATTTATACTTAATATTTTTATTCAGATTCTTTTAATCAAGGGTTTTTACTACTCTATGAGTTAGAAGAAAATATGACGGACAGAAAACTTTTCACATATCTGTTCTGCACGTTTTTATCTTGCTCATGCAAACATTATATACCTTAACACGGTTTTTTTACAAATAAAAGTTTGAAAATTTTAGCTAAGAGACATACTGTTCTCTAAATAAAGTAATATAGTGTGGAAATTCCCGCTTACAAAAAACTTTTTAGAGTAACAAACAGGAATAATCAAAAAGGATAAAACATAATTCTTGTTGTTTTTAAAAGTTTTCAAGATTTAATCAGTGGGGTATCATGGAAAAGATTAATAGGAACATGACATGGAAAGGCTAATGATGTCGATAATAAAAACAAAGCAAGAAAAGAAAACAAGATATTTAGGTCAAAATTTAATACAGAATGTATCATTTGTAATTTTTAAATGATATCCTCTGATCAAGTACTAAAATTTTTGAGGGAAGATATATATATCACACAATATCTGAAGTACATTTTTACACCAAGACACAGTTTTTTACTTCTAAAACAGGCTGTGAACAGAATTTATTTTCCTACAAGCAGGCTGCTGACTTCACATGATGATATTCATTTTCATAATTCTAGATTTAAATTTGTGAGCAACTATATACAGAGAAGCATGAAGTCCTGAGTATTTCAGCATTTCTTCTCAACTTAATTAATTCCCTACAGTAATATTCCTCTGGACTCCAGCAAGATACCTTGGTGAAGGGATTTTTGTTTGGGCTAAAATGTTTAACATTGGAGCTGCATAACTCTTTTTTTTTTGTATTTGGATTTTTTTTCAGCTTTGCTGAGTATAACTGAAAAATAAAATTTGTATGTATTCGAGATGTACAATGTAATATTTTTACATATGTATACACTTTTAAAAATTTAAATTTACTTAGATGGCTATTTTTAGATTGTACTTAGATTATTTTTTCAACTTCTATTCAGTAGGAAGAAGGTTTCTTGTTTCACTGACTCAATTTTCTTTATTTGTCTGTTTCTCATTTACTTTTCTCCATGATGGGAAGGAGGGTGGGAGGTGTTAGAATATTTCACTGTTGCCCAAGTCTTGAGAGGGAAAGCAACACCAGAAAGACTTGCCTTTCTATTCTTTCTCATTTATCTTATTCACAGCATAACAAAATCAAATCTTAATAGTAAGTACTTACCTTGCACTAAACAGATCAATCTTTTCCATTAGATTTGTCACATGAGACATGAACTCAACTGTAATTGATTTCAAAGTCATGTGGCACAACAGCCACTATAGTATTTTTCCTATGATAGCCTCAATCAATAGACCTAGCAGCTTAACAAAAATAATTACATCAAGATATCTGCTTTCCTGACATCATTTTGTTCTTAGGTGTTAGAAACAGTCTGGTATTAGAAGAAATCCAATAAGTTAGAAGCAGGAAGGCTGAGTTGGCGTAACAGAGTGCTCGCACCTCCTGGGTTCCAGTGATACTGATTCCCTCATTTTCTCAATCTTTTCACAGCTCACAGCACAGTCCATCAGTCTTACAAGCAGTTCTAATAGTTCCTGGATTTGGAGTTTGATGCAGGCTTTGTATGAGTAGATGCTTATATAAAAGCTAAAATAGGCAGGTATTAAAAGGATTAAGCGATTCAGTAGAGTATCTCAGCCAGCCATAATTTAAGACACAATAGTTCAAATCTTTCATTGCTGTTTTCTTTGATAAAATGTAGGTTTTAACATTTTGGGAAGTCTTTTTCAACAGTGTCAGCAGCAACTCCAGACCTGTCAACTCAACAATACTTTACAACTAATGCCTTTCACAATGTCTGAGGTAGGGAAAGGAATTGCAATAATACTGCCTGGGATGCTGTGAGATTGGAAATGTAGTAGCATACATGGGCTAGTTACTTTGTGTATGGAAATAGGTGAGTTGGCAATGACATGAAGAAAGAAAAAATACCTGAAGCAGAAATCCAAGTCATTGAAAAGAATAGTTACTCTATCAGGGGATGTCAAACACCAATACATGCCACGTCTGAATTAAAATTATCACTATAAAGCTTATCTTGAGAGTTTCCCAAGACTAATTTTTGTTTGCCTTGAAAGAGCAAATATTAATTCAATCGGTAAAAGGTTGAGAAGTGATGTTTTTGTTTATACTATTAATAGTTATTTATTCATTTTTAGATGCTGATTTCTTCTGTTAACCTCACAGGATATAAACATCAATTAACTTCAATTTTGTCCTCTTCACTATGCAAACCTTTGAATTTCATTTTTATTTTGCCCATATCAAAACATAGTTTTATTGACCAAAGTGAGGATATTTTTCTACAAAAGCATTTTAGCTCTAGCATTTCTTCATCATTGGGGTCTAACCATACATTGCTCACTCAAGAGGCATTTATTGAGTGCCTATTATCTTTCAGTTACTGCGTTAGATACAATAGTGAGCAAACAGACATGTTCTCTTCTTAGAAAAGGTAGAAATCATTTAGAACTGAAAAGTAAGCAAACAAAAAAAGTGACATGAACAACGATTTGAAGATAGGCAAATGAACATTGTAGCTCTAATGTTGAAAATAAGTAAGGAAGCAAAAAGAGAAAGCAACTTAGCCTTGCCATTTAAGTGAAAGTGATTTTGGGCCCAATATGCCTGAATTTAGTTATCAGTAGATTAGCTAAATATGTTATATGATTTGTAAGTTTCTAGAAGGGCTCTATTCTTTAAGTATATATCCTGGGAAATACCTATATTTCAAAATTTCATATAAATTTATCGGGGTTTTCTAAAATGTAAATTAATCTAGAGGAGCAACAGGCTAATATTAATAGCTGTTCACCCCTTAATTGGATTATTTTGGGATTGTTTAATTACAGTCAACTGAAATAAAAGCATGGCTTTTAATGGAGAGAAACACAAACTGTAACATTCCTGGGAAAACCTGACGTAGTGAGTTCACTGAGAATAGTTTAGGGCAGAAAGATGTGCAAAATGAGGAGCTATAACTCCATTGAGAAACTTTGCATATCCTTATAGTAAAACTCTCACTAGTCAAAGTTGTACTAACAAAATTGTGATTTGGGTTTATTGATAGACTATTCAATAACAACACAGAGATTGATTTTAGATAATTTTCTTCTCTGAGAAACACAATACTAGAGCAGAACATACATAAGTGCATGAGAGAAAGGGGGAAGGAGAGAAAGAGAGAAAATAGAAACATTTCTATGAGATAATTAGCAATATTATTCTCATTGCCCAATAAGGAAAACTGTATAGTGAATATGTGACTAAGACAGAAGGGAAAAGAGAACCTATTTTTCTGAATAATGTTTTCTACAGTAATAATAAAGACTTTCTTTAGTTTCCTTTTTTGTTCCTACTCTTCTTTCTTCCTCCTTTTCTTCTGCACTATTTTTTTTTAAATCTTTTTTGGTGTCAACATCATCTCCTCCTCCTCCTCCACCATCTTCCTTTTCCTTGTCTTTGTCTTTTTCACTGTCATTACTAGTTACGGGATGATAATCTTCAATTGCATAGCTCCTTTCAAAAATCACTGAATACTTGATTAAAGATATGTATCTAATTTAGAAAGAATTTTTTTTTAAACACAGTAAGGAATAGTTCATTGGTGTATGTATTGGTGTATCTTTTTTTAAAATAGATTTATTTTTTAAAGGAGTTTCAGGTTCAGAATTTTTTTAAAAAATAACCTTAAATAGCTATTTTTCAAAAGAATTTTTGCATAGTATTTATTTATCCAATAGATTAAAACAAACATCCTTGAAGAATATTAGCTAGAAATCTCTTCCAGGAAGAATTATGAAGTTTATGAGGAAAACAATTGCCATCACCATTGAACGTGTGAGAGAGATGAAGAAATCTGTATTTGTGGCATTATTTTCTTCATGGTACATTTAGCCCTACATTTAGATCAAATTTATTATATTTCTTCTATACATAGGTAATCTTGAATTTTCTCTGTTATGTCTAAGAGTCATCTTTTAATATTAGAAGTACTTTAAGAAATTTATTACAAAGTTATTTTGGCCTCAATTATTTTAAGACATTTTTTGAAACTAGGCATCTGTCTTATTTAGATATTCTATTTTACATTTAATTCTAATCTTTAAGGCTATTATCTCTAACAAAAAAGCATTTTCATTATTTTAGATGATTTGCAGAATTTCTTCATCTTTTTTGCAAGTGACAGGGTTTGTTTTGATGATAATTGTTTACAGTATCATAGATTATGAAAAATGCCCTACATTCAGCATAAGAAAACATTCACTTTTTTTTTTTCAGTGACAAGGCTAGTATTAGGTGCACAATTCTTCTAATTGACATGAGGAACAGGTACTACTGACACATTTAGTTCTCTGTAAGGCATCAAGATTGTGAAATAAAAAATAAACCATTTGTTCTAGGCCAATGCATTTCTGGTATTTCCGTAATCATTTTAGTGAGTGGTAGATATGAATGTTTTATTGGAGGAAGTTTAAGGAAGTCTAATATGGTAGTTAAAGAACATCTTTAGCTTGGAGAAGAATGTTACAAGGTCAGACTTTAACTCATAATTCTGTATTCTGTCTCAAGTTATCTAATAAGAAATGAAAGATTTACCTAGTCAAGGGCATTGAATGATTAGATTCTTTTTGCCTAGTTTTTTTTCTTTTGATGAACATTTTCCAGTTTTAGTTTCTTGTGCGTAGCTTTAATTTAAATTTAATTTTATTTAAATTTTCAGATTGAAGGGCAGTTGAGAATGAGATTAAAAGTATTGTAATGTTGGTCAGTCAGATTACTGAGTGTCCACAGTGCACAGTGAGTACATGTGTCTGTAACATGAAACTGAAGAAATAAAACCAAAGTTCCATCTCCTTGAGAAGTACAATCTTTATCCATGTAGCTGAATCTGGCTTTGAAATGAGACTTTTTTAAAGTCCCATGTAAAACGAGTTGTAAGTATAACTGCATATTTAAATACATAATGAGTTCATTATTTAAAGGGGTCCCATGGTGAATTAGCAATGGGTTATTTTGTAAGGAGGTGATCATTTTTAATAATTATTTTCTCAGTGAATTTTTTTAACCTATTAACTTTACTAAACCTAAGGACCTTTTATGTACAGTTACTGATGGAGATACAAGAATACTTTGAGATAGTAGTATAAAGTCAAGGTCATCAAGGATGGTTTCACAGAAAATGACTTGAGATTACTGCAAAAAGAATTGATTATTTAACAGAAGGCAATAAGAAACACAAATGTGTTTGTACCCCCATAATATTCTGAAATTTAAAAACAAATAAAATGTTACTAATATTTAAAAAAAAGAAAAATGTTACTAATTTTTCTGACAGAACACATTCCACTAGCTCCTATTGTTTTCTTTTGTTTTCTTTTGTTTATTTTCACTTGGGAGTTTAAATGACCTATTCTTAGACACTAGAAGTCACAAAAACATGATCACACGAGACATTTGTTTGGTATGAACAATGTTTTTAAATTTTTAATAATTTTAAATGGGCAGGCAGACACCAGTTTAGTTTTGAAACGATATGCTGTCTTATATTCAGACTGTAGGCATTTGGGCTTGCTATCCTTGATTTTAATCTATATATAAACTGAAAGCTCACTGTGTACAAAGATGCTATAAAAGAGAGACATTTCCCCTACCTTCATATGGAGTTTACCATCTATTAGGGAATAGATAGTATAGAAATAATTACATATTTAAATTGAAGTCATGTTAAATATCTCAAACGAAAATACACATGCAACTTGAAGTTTAACAATGGGAGTTAGAATAGGAAAGTGACACTTAAGCTAAAACTCAAAGAATTTTTTAGTGAATCAGGTGAGGGGTTTTCCAGATATTCACCATTTCCTGATGAGGAAAATGAGGTCTGGAGGGGCAGACACTCATGACTAGTTAATAGAGAAAGAAAATTCTGGTTTCTGGCTTCCAGGATGGAATTCTTTTCACTTCCAGGTGTTTTTTATCATCCATTTAAAGAAATCCAACCCTATAAGTGCAACATTTTTTGCATTAGAACATTTACAGATATAGTAAACACTTCAGAAAAATCAAATTGAGCAGAGATACTTTGATTGCCTTTTACTGTTTTATTATATCTTCTTTAACTTGCCCCAGCTAAAAGCCATGGGAAAGAATAATAAGAACATTCACTTATAAGGATCAGTTTTTACTTCATTTAAGTAGTTAAACCATTTGTTTATTTTAACTAAGATGTATCTTTATTAAAATGATTTTTCGTCATCTGAAATAATAGTAAGTTGTGTATATTAGTTTCTTTTTTATAAGTATTAAAATTTGAATTGGACGCAGAGAATAAAACATTTCACATACCAAAACCAGAAACAATATAACAATATAACAATATAATCTTTCTTTATTTGTAAAGAAAGAAAGTTCCAGAGCCTGTGCCTACTAGCCTACTATAAAAGTTACCACTGGAATCAGGCTGCTTTTCCATCTGGACTCTAAAATTTACCAGCACTGAAACCTTGGATAATCTATTTTCTTTCTCTTAAAATCAATGCTTCAGTGAGCATATTATCTATTATACCAGAGAGAACTCTGATTAATGAATTTGTCAATTTCCTCTGCTTTGGCTATTGGCCAATATTTTCATTTTTTTAAACACATGATTACACCCTAAAAGTACTGGTCTCAAGAGATCAAAAACTCCATTCTCTCTATGTGCACTTAGAGAACCAAACCTGATCAGCCAGAGAGACTATCATGATAATTATTACTGTCTGACCCCTAAGGGAAGTTTTTTAGTCTTTGGCTCCTATTCTTGCCCTAAGGAACCCGTCTGGGGTGGGGAACCTGCAACCTTGGGGCCACATGTGGCCTACTGGATCCTTGAGGATGGCCTTTTGAATAAATCCAAATTTTACAGAACAAATTTCTGTTCTGTAAAATTTGGATTTGGTTGAGGGGCCACACTTGGGGATCTGGAGGGCCACACCTTGAGGCCACAGATTCCATACCCCTTCATGATGAAAGGGAATCTTTATATCAATGAACTATGAGCTAAAAATCATGTGATTTTGGAAAAAGTTTATCTAACCTGGAATATGACAGGACCTATCCCTTTAGCCCTTTACTCTGCCTGCTCCCCCATTCAGGCACAGTAGATGGGGGTTCTAAAATAAAATATATCCAATTCTACCCAGTACAATGCTTTTAATATGGAATGGATGAAGGAGAGACAGTTAAATGAAAATGCTTAACACCTATGTATTTCTCACTATGTGCTAGGCCTTGTTCTTGGTGCTAAACATATGTTAAATTACTTAATTTTCATATGAGCCCTACAAGGGGAATATTATCATCTTATGTTACAGATGAGAAAACCAATGCTTAAAAAGGTGAATAAAATTAGCCCAAGGTCTGTACATTGTGGGGTATTAGAACCGAGGCAGATGGTTCCAGAGGCTGTGCCTTCTAGCCTATTATAAAAGTTACCACTGGAATCAGGCTGCTTTTCCATCTGGACTCTAAAATTTACCAGCACTGAAACCTTGGATAATCTATTTTCTTTCCCTTAAAATCAATTTCTTTATTTGTAAAATGAGAATAATAATAGTATCTACCTCATAAGATGTAATAACGTATGTAAAGCACCTTAGCACAGTAGCTGACACACAGAGACCACACTAGTGGCTGACTCTTATAAATCATTGCTATAATACAGGCACACCTCTTTTTATTGTGCTTGGCTTTATTGCACATCACAGATATTGTGGGTTTTTTTCTTTTTTTAAAAATTGAAGGTTTGTGGCAACCCTATGTTGAATAAGTTTGTTGGCAACATTTTTCCAATATCATGTGTTCATTTGGTGTCTCTGTGTCACATTTTGGTCTTTCTCACAATATTTCAAACTTTTTCATTATTATTATATCTGTTATGGTGATCCATGACCAGTAATCTTGGATGTTACTGTTGTAATTGCTTTGGGGAGCCATAAACCACACCGATATAAGACGGCAAACTCAATCAGTAAAGGTGTGTGTTCTAATTGCTCCACAGACCAGTTGTTATCCTGTCTCTCTTCTTCTCCTTGGGCATCCCTATTCCTTGAGAAAAAATAATATTGAAATTAGGTCAATTAATAAATCTACAATAGCTTCTAAGTGTTCAAGTGAAAGAAAGAGTTGCACATCTCTCACTTCAAATCAAAAACTAAAAATGATTAAACTTTGTGAGGAAGACATGCCAAAAAGCTGAGACAGGCTAAAAGCTAGTCCTCTTGCCCCAAACAGTTAGCCAATTTGTGAATGTGGAAGGAAAAGTTCTTGAAGGAAATTAAAAGTGTTAATCCACTGAACACAAAAATAATAAGAAAGCAAAACAGCCTCTTTGCTAATATGGAGAAAGTTTTAATAGTCTGAATAGAAGATCAAGCCAGCCACAAAATTCCCTTAGGCCAAAGCCCAATCCAGAGCAAGGCCCTAACTGAACTGTTCAATTCTATGAAGGCTGAGAGAGTTAAAGAAGCTGCAGAAGAAAAGTTTGAAGCTAGCAGAGGTCAGCTCATGGGTTTTAAAGGAAGAAGCTGTTTCCATAACATAAAAGTGTAAGGTGAAGCAACAAATGCTGATGGAGAAGCTGCACCAAGTTATCCAATATATCTAGCTAAGATAATTAATGATGGTGGCTACACTAAACAACAGATTTTCAGTGTAGACCAAACAGTCTTCTATTGGAAGACAATGCCATCTAGGACTTTCATGGCTAGAGAGGAAAAGTCAATACCTGGCATCAAGACTTCAAAGGCCAGGCTGATTCTCATGTTAGAGCTAATGCAGCTATTCACTTTAGTTGAAGCCAATGCTCATTTACCATTCCAAAAATCCTATGTCCTTTAAGAATTATGCTAAATCTAATCTGCATGTGCTCTATAAATGGAACAGAAAAGCATGGATGAAAGCACATCTGTTTACAACATGACTTACTGAATATTTTAAGCCTATTGTTGAGATCTACTGTTCAGAAAAAAAGACTTCTTTCAACATATTACTGCTCATTGACAATGCACCTACTCACCCAAAATGGAGATGTACAAGGAGATTAATGTTGTTTCTGTGCCTGCTAATATAACATCTATTCTTCAGCCCATAAATCAAGAAGTAATTTCAACTTTCAAGTCTTATTATTTACAAATACTTTTTGTAAGGCTATACCTGCCAAAGACTGATTCCTTGGACGTATCTGGGCAAAGTAAATGGAAAACCTTCTGGAAAGGATTAATAACTTTAAATGTCATTAAGAACATTCTTGATTCATGGTAGGAGGTCAAAATATCAACATTAACACAATTTTGGAAGAAGTTAATTCCAACCCTCATGGATGACACTGAGGAATTCAAAACTAGTGGAGAAAGTAACTGCAGATGTGCTTGAAATAGTAAGAGAACTAGAATTAGAAGTGGAGCCTGAGGATCTGATTGAAATTCTGCAATCTGATAATAAAACTTGAATAGATAAGGAGTTACTTCTTATGGATAAGCAGAAAAAGTGGTTTCTTGAGACGGAATTTACTCCTGGTGAAGATGCTATGAACATTGTTGAAATGACAACAAATGCATACACCTGGTTGATAAAGCAGGATTTGAGAGAATTGACTGTAATTTTGAAAATAGTTCTGCTGTGAGTAAAATGCTATCAAACATTACACTCTAGAGAAATCTTTCATGAAAGGAAGTCAATCAATGTGGTAAACTTTTTTGGTTTTTGTTAGTGGAGTTACTTTCTCCACTAGTTTTGAATTCCTCAATGTCATTCATGAGGGTTGGAATTAATTAACTTTTTCCAAAATTGTGGTAAACAAAAAACTTTCCACAGCCACCCCAACCTTCAGCGAACTCCACCCTGGATCTGACAGCATCCATCAACACCAAGGCAAGACCCTCCACCAGCAAAAAGATTACAATTTGCTGAAGGTCCAGATGGCTATAAGTATTTTTCAATAAAATAATTTTAAATTAAGATATGTACCTTGTTTTTTAGACATAATGCTATTGCACACTTAATAGACTACACTACAGTATAATGTAAACATAAGTTTTATATGCACTGGGAACTCAAAAAAATTATGTGACTCGTTTTATTGCTATATTCACTTTATTGTGGTGATCTGGAATTGAACTTACAATATCTTTGTGGATGTCCGTATTGTCATGAAGGGATAGGTATGTTGGTAATTGGGTCCTCCAGTGGACCTTGCTGAAGACAGTAATCAGAATCTGAAATATCCTGCATCTTAAATATCCTAAAGTTGAAGTCATAAGGCTTATAAATATGTTCTTTGCAGCTTATCAAATAAAACAAATAAACAAACAACAACCTCCGTTGATTGACTTAAAGGATTTTCAATTTGCAAAGTGGATTATCTGACAGGTGAAACTAGTCATTGATTCATCTCCTTGTCTCAAGTCTCTTCTCTTCACTCTGAACAAAGGGTTATTCTTATAAAGAATTATCTTTATGAAAGACATAATTTCATTAGCTTTTCTGTTGGCTCTTTTTTTCCTCCACGGGTTTGGAGATTAATATGGTGGTCTGTTACAGGGACAATGAGAACGTGGTGTGCGATTCTAGCAGCCAAGAAGAAGAAAAGGAGGAGAAGTTAGAGATGTCATAGTGGGCCTTTGACTCTATGGTTGTGGAAGGTAATGGAGATACAGCAGTACAGGTGAAGAACAGCAATCAATGCTCCTCGCTTAGACAAACAAATAGATCGTAATGTCAATAACAGAGATGGAAAGAAAAGAGAAAAAGCAGCCAGAAAGTAATGAGTGTTTGAGAGTATTTTGTCTGATCTCAACATGTAGGTCCAAGTTGAAGACCAAGATTGAGAATCACCAACTATACGCAGATCTTATAGTCAATGGAGAGACGTCCACCAACTCTCACCCCAGAATATATGACTCTGTATATTTTATGCCTTTATTGAATAATTATTCCTGTTTCATATTTTGAGGGCCTACAATATTTGATTACCATAGAAAGAAAAAGAAAAAGAGAGAATCCCAACAACCACATACCTCGAAAACCAAAGTATCAGAGCAGTTTATGAAATTGTTCTTTGCCAACTTCCATATACCATTTTGTCTTGGCCTTTTATAACTTTTCTTTTCTTTAAGGGTGAATAACTTCCATGTTCCTTTTAACCTGGTTTTATCTATATATCAATTATAATTTATAGAAAGTGGTGAGAGATGGATGCAGTGTGAATTTCTCTGGTTTAAGCATCGCTCAGGGATGCTAGGTCTGTACTCTAAAACTCAGGAAGAGAGAGCATATGACTGCTGACTGATATTTCATTTATCTTCAGTTTGACCTATGCCACTGCTTCATCTCCTTGCCCACATACGCACTACCCTGACTTTTTTCCTCGTGGCATATAATCAATAATAAGGGCATTATTCATGTTTCCAACACCTCTGTGAAGGCAAAAGTTCCTAAGTTCACCACAAATCTGGGGGAGCCCTCTTGCTGACCAGACCTGAACCTTGCATTTAGACTGTCCTCTGTTAAAATATTTAATGTAAAGTTGATTTCTTAGTCATGCTCTGGTCTTAAAGTGTCAAAATAAGTTTTCTAAGAAATTTACTTTAAAAGGAATTGCTCAGAAATTTCTCCTTTTCTGTTATATAGGCAAAGTTGTTGTTATTTAATCAATTTTGAAATAAGAGATAAATACATAGGCTGTGCAAAATCATCCCATCACTTTTCAAGGTTATACTAATAAAAATAAAGAGAGTCAGTCTACAAATTCTGTAATTTGACTGGCTCTAAATTATAAATGCCAATTGTTATCCTACAAATGCAAACTCACCAAGGAAATATCAATGGAAAACAATTACTGGGTGGATTTTTGTGCTCTGGTTCCACAAAATAAAATAAATTTAGTGTTTTCAAATCAATGCTGGAGGAAATATCAAGGCGGGGGACACATTTACTCATTTTACAGAGATGTCCAAAGCTATTAACTTTCTGCACTTTAATTAGAAAAGCAAGGCAAAACTATTCTCTTGCTCAATTGTAGGAAATTCAAGACATTTGGTATTGGGAAAGAGTTCCAAATTTGTGAAATCTTATAGATCCAAATGTATTTTTAGTATAATGGCAATAGTTACTAAAAATGTGTTTCTATTTTTATGTCTATAGCTTGATTAGTTAAGCACAAACCCTAGATATACAAAGATAGTGGATATTGAAAGAGGAAGATAATTATAGGAAAATTAGGATGCTTAAGTAACTTTAAAAATAGTATTATATAAATTTTACTATACAATGCATGAAACTGCCTGGTTTTAAGCTTAGTTTTAGGTTCGGAATTGCCATGGCTGCTAAAGTATTTCTTAAATATCATTAGTCATATATTGAGGGTCCTTCTGTTTATTTAAATTACAGTTTCTTCCCTTCACATGCAATTATGTAGGAATGAAATATTGTTCTGATGTTAAGTTATAGTGAAGGAATTAATATGGCATATGCTTTAAGCTCAAGGCACTTGCAGTTACTGTCAATATTCAGATTATGAGTATAGGCAAAGGAAACTGAATATTTTATGCCTTATGGTAATCCCTGTTCCTTTATTAAAAGATTTATTTCATATTGAGTCTTATGTAATAGATTGGGCAATGGAGATAAACAGAAAGCTAAAAAAGATTGGGATGAGAGAAAAATTAAAAGAAGGAAATAATACTGAGATATTTTGACGACTTTGGAAATTCATAAGAATTCCAGATGCCATAGAATAGTAGAGCCATTGCTCATTCCCACCAAATTTAAAAGTGGCTGGCTGGATATTGAAATGATTTGTTTAATTGAGTTTTGAATAGCAGGTTACTGACTACCCTACTCCCCCTTTAAGGAAAAGTCTGATTGTTGACCTAGGAAAGTAAGATGGAACCAAGATACCTCTAAATACATTTCAATGGAAAATAATTCTTGCCTTGAATGTAAATAAAAATATTCTGTCCAATTTATTCAAATTCAATAGCTACTGAACTCTAACTATGGGCCAGATGTTGTGTTAGGATAGAAGTAAGTATAACAGAGTTTCTGCTTTTAAAAAACTTATGGCAGGAGTTCTGGCGGAATTACAGATTTTGATGCAAGTTATGCAGCTGATGGAGACCGAGGCTTAATTTCTAAGTCCGAATTGCTTTCTTTTCTTTTTTTAATACGTCAAGTTGAATGGAAAGACTGTGGACTTTGGAGTTAGATAATCCTGAGTATTTTACCTACCCTCTCTTAGTATCCATTTTCTCATCCATAAATTAAAACTGCCACCTATGGTACCTCTCCATAGGTGGTGCCTGGAATTTTTACCTTTTTTGACCATTATCCTAAGCGAAGTATCTCGGGAATGGAAAACCAACACCATATGTTCTCACTAATAATAAGTGGGAGCTAATAGATGGGTACACAAGAGCACAAAGTGATATAAAGGACATGAGAAACTAAGAAGCAGGGGAGGATGGAAGGGTGGGCATAGGGTAAAAATTTACCTGTTGAGTACACTGAACACTCTTCTGGTGATAGGCACACCAAAGGCCCTGACTTAAGCATTATATGACATATTCATGTAACAAAAACACTTGTACCCCCTTAATTTTTTGAAATAAAAAAAAATAAAACAAACACAAATGTTAAAATGGCTACTGTGTGAAAATAAATGGTACAAAAATAAAAATATTAACATGTAAAGGTCTCCCTCATTGTTTTCACTCAATACACTCCCACCCCTTATACTTAACTTTGACTAACAGATGGATGTGTATTCACTTTTTGTAATAAAATTAGCCTCTGCAAAAAACAAACTGAAGAATATGTCTACATTGCAGAATTTTTTACAAACTAGAATTTGCTAGTGTTCCTTCAACATAGAAAAAGCAAATACTTTGACCATGGTACATGCTATGGTTTGAATGACCACATCTCCTCTAAAATTCATGTTAAAATTAATCCTCAGTGCAACAGTATTGAGGGGTATAGCCTCTGAGAGGGGATCAAATCATGAAGGTTCCACCCTCATTAGTGGGATTAGCGCCCTTATTAAAGAGCTAGATGTTGAAGCTTTTTTGCTCTTTCACTCTTCTGCCAAGTGAGGACACGGTGCTCTTCCTTTTTGCACCTTCCACACCTTCCATTATGTGAGAATGTAGCAGGAAGGCCCTCACCAGGCACCAAATGCCAGCACCTTGCTCTTGGACTTCCCAGACTTCAGAACTGTTAAGAACTCATCCATTTATTAAATTCATAACTTTGGGAAACTTTCCTCAGCACTTTGTATCTCAGTTTCCTCACTATGTAATGAATTAAAAATGACACCTATCTTACAAGGTTATTGTGACTATTAAATGAGTTAATACATGTAAAGTAATGGCCTAGGGGGAAAAAACATCAAATGTCAGCAATTATTTTCTCATTTTCTCTACTAAAATAGAATTGATAAAATTAATTATAGTTAAATTTTTTAAAAACTATGAAATGTTTATTTTCTTCTTTACGATACTGTAAAAAAAACCTCCCACCTTGAACAATATTCATTAATACAAAATATGCTTAAAAAATGTGTGTAAACCAACACTTATAGTATCTCACCTTTTAGGGTATTCACAGAGATTTAGTAACGAGGCAGCAAATAAAATTTTTCCCCTTATGGCTCATACTATAGCTTTTGATACATCTGCTTTAATTATTTAAATAAAGTTATAAATAAAAGTGTATCTAATGCATGGGTAACATGTCTATTTAAGTCATCACAGTACTTTAGGATCCTTGTATCCTTTTAATGTGAAAATTTTATTATAATATTTTATTTTTACTCACTAGTATAGTTTTATCAGAATGCTGTTTTTCCCCCAGATCAAATCAGGAAGCTGTCATACTTACTAACTCATGCCACTGATTATAAACTAAGCCAGCAATATAATGACAGGAAATCAATCTAAAATTGTAGACAATATGGACAAATAATTTTGTGTCCTTGCATGCTAACAGTCATTTTTTCAGGTAAGGGATTATTTACTACTTAAAACTGAACAACAGTTGTAACTATATATGAAGATTAAAATACAGTGTCCTATGTTCTCAACCCATAATCATACTTTATGCCTATAAATCTTTGTACATATAAATATAAAACAATTTGTTTTGATGGCTAAGCTAAAAAATTTAAGCTCTAGTTATTTAAATAGGCTCTTATGAAATTTTATAACTTTTGATAATTAAAATATAAATATAAGGACAAACATGATTTATAGTGCCATACTTCAACAATATTGTTTTATGTACATGCAAGGACAAAGAGAAACCAGGCATCTGTGGTTCAAATCCTAGATTTGCTCTTTACAAGCCACATGAACTTTTAGCAAATTACTTGATCTCTATGTGTCTCATTTTTTTAATCTGTAAATCTAATTTTTTAATCCTACTCTGGCTATAATCATATTATCTACTAGAGACAGTTCCATATAAAGTGTTTAAAGTGCTAGAACATACTAAACACTTAGTTTATATGTGCTACAATTATTATACTTGCATGTTTGTGGTTCTTTGAAGGCAACATCATTGTTTTCATTTTGTGCATACTCTTGACTTAAAATACTGATGATTTTGCACCTCAGTTTATTGTACCTGAATTGATGTGCCCCAGCTAATGGTCGATATCTGTCACTGTCCGTATAATTAATGAGATCCCCAATCTATGGTTGTTTAGTACTTATGATTGTGAATTTTGAGAATCATGTTTTGAAATCTTGCTGAAAGGCTGACTTTGCTGCTAAAGTTCAAGCTTTATCTCGGTGAACAACCTTTGTTACACAGGACCTGAGTTCAGCAAGGATGTTTCCTGACAGTTGATCATTGAAATTTCAGCAAAATACTCTGGTGAAGGAAAGTTTTGTTGGTATGGAACAACAGACATAAACTATTGAAATGCTCAGGAATCAGGACATTTTTCAGAAAAGAGAAGGTAATTCATCCTGCATTAAAATCACTGAAAAAAGTCCTAAGTCCTGGATTTTTATGCCAGCTGTTAAATATTAATAATTTAAATTATCTAAGCCCTAATATCTCCCATATAATATACCTCTTCCATGGTTGGTGAATTTACCATAAGTCATCCTTGGGAAATGTGGATCTAGAGTCCAGGAATGACGTTAGGACAACATTCCTGTGTTTTACTGATCCATTTTCCATATAGCAAAAGCAATATATCAATCTTTAACATGCCACCACATCACTTAAAGCTTAAAAACTAAAACTTTTCAATGATTTCTCATTGTTTTGTGTCTGAAATCCAAATTCTCTGGTGGTGTACAAGGTGTTATGTGACCTGGCCCTTCCCACCCTCACTCAACTTTACTGGATTTCTGGCAGTTCATACAATTTAAAGGAAATCAGCATTTTTTTAAAAAAACCAAAACATCATGTGATTTATCACATTTCTCAATTTATATTTATTTACTTTATTTTTTGGTCCTCGATAGACTAGTAGCTCCTTTAGAAGAGAGGCAATATGAGTTTGACTCACTTTTTTATCCTCAGTTCCAAGCACAATTCCTAGTATGCCATAAGTGTGTAATATATAACATTTTAAAACAAATTAACCTACTACTATAGTCTTGGATACCTACTACAAGTTTATATACCCCAAAGCTTTAATTCAAGCCCAGGTCTCTTTCAATCTTTAAATTTGTTTTCTGAATTTCTGCTAAACTCTTCACCTAAAAGTTCCATAAAAACTTCAAACTTAACATTTCTAACCAAATTTGTCATCATTTCCCCTTTTTCTTCTCTTCCTCCTCTATGAATTTCAGTTGGTGGCACCACTGTCAAACTAGTCAACCAAGAAGTAAAACTATTAGCCATTTTTACCTGGTTCTCTCCCACTCGTATGAAAAAGAAAAGATCACAAACAACCATCTTGTGTATTTGTCCATATCACTCTGCTAAATAAGATTATTTAATTGATTTCCAGAAAAAAAATAAAATGAAAGGAGTTGAGAAATTTCTATGAGAAAAGCAAGAACCAGGGAATCTGGGACAACTATTAACCCCTCTATGGTTAATCTTTGTGAAGGGTAGCAAATGAAATAGAGAAAGTTGTGTGTGTAAACTTTAACGAGGAGAAAAAATAACATAGTAGTACCCACTGAAATACGAAATGTTAACCCAGGACTGGGAAACAGAAAACAGACTCTAATAAAAACAGGAGTAATTGATATTTGCAGAACATTTACTTTGTGCCAGTGTTTTAAATATATTACCTTATTTTTCATCATAATAAACCACTCATCTATATTCCCCATGAGTGCAGACACTTTGGCCATCATAGTACACTGAAATTCTAGTACATTAATAAAACTTATAAGGTTCTGACAATATTTGTTGAGAAAATGAATAAATAAATTCATGTTGATAAGAAAAATAGAGGATTAGAGAAAACAAGGAATATGCCTATGTTTTTGCAGCAATTGAGTGTTGGAGAACCAAAGTTTCTCATTTCCAAGTCCTGCTTATCACCACCATAGTAAATTACCTCTTTTAGAATGAGGTACCTTCTCTGTCCAAAAGGTCCCAGAATTTCTGAAATGTCTATAAAGAATGTGTTATAAATAGCAGTAAATAAATACAGTGATTAATTTGAGACTAAAGAAGTGGAAGTAATACTTCTAAACTCTGGAATCACAAACATGGAGATAATATTAATGGAAGAGGCCAAATTTCTGACAAATTTTTTTCTTTTGAGGATAAGGAAATGTGTTCATTGCAGATTTGCAGAATTTGAGGTTACGATTGGACATGGAAGTGAAAAGTCAATAGTAGTGGAAAGTATAATAGGTATAAGTATTGAAAAGTGACTGGAGTTAAAGATAAACATTTGAGCATCACCAACATGGTGTTGTTGGTTGAAGCAACAAAAAGGGATCGATTCCCGTTGGCAGGGAAGGCAGAGGAAGAAGGGAGTTGAGAGCAACACTTTAAAAAGTAGCTGCCCAGGGAGGATGGAGGAGAAAATGGAGCCAGCAGAGAACACAAAGGTGGAGGAGTCACAGAAGTAGTACCGCTTCTCAATCAGATGGACAGTGGTATTGGCAGAAGGTTTGTAGCTCAGGTCAAGGCGTACAGGTCAAGAGTTTGACAAGGCATAGGTGTGGCAAGGTGGTCTGATTCATCCAAGTGAAGTCAGGGAGTAAGATAAAAATGAAGAGATGTTCTCCTTAGTTTTAAGATTGAATATGAGCCGATAATAGTCTCTGGGGTATGCTATACTAGCTGCCAAGAAAGAATCCCTGAATTATTAGTTCCCTTGCTAGCCATTTGGGTGTTTCTAGTCAAACCTTGAGCAAAATCTGCATCTTTGCTGCCTATAGTATTCTCAGATCCTAGCAAAGAAGCCAACAGAGTGACTGGCAGGTAGTTGGGATGATAAATTAATAGTGGATTGAAGCAGCTCTGTCCTATCTGCCAGTCACACCCTACCTTGCCAGTAGCTGCCTGAAAGCTGAGGAAGTAAAGAAGCTGGAAAAATAAACATTTTTGAGATAAACAGTTTGGAGTTCATTGGAATCACCTAGGGTATATGTTAAAATTCTAATTTCCAGGCCTCACCTCCAGAGATTCTGATTAAATGAGTCTGTGCTGGGCCAGGTACCTGCATTCCTAAAAAGCTCCTGAGAGTTTCTGATGTCAAATTGTCCTTTGAACACATTTTTTTAAAAACAGTACCCTAGATGGTAGGAGCTGAGAAAATCTTGTTAAACTAGATTGAAATATATCTGAGTAAACATACTCTTTTTTCACTTATAAACACCAGTTTGATTATTAATGTTATACTATTATATCATATGTTTCAAAATAAATGATTAATGTGCAATATATTAACTCAACACTTCTGTAATTTAATATTAAGGGCTTTTAAATACACTATTGTTTTCTGTCCTAGAAAAATGACCAAACTTAATCAAATTTTGAGAGGATTGAGGGCATCATAAATCATGACCTAAACACTCTCATATTTGCACTTTGATAGATTACTAAGGGGAGCATGTTCAGGAGGAAAGGGTTCTCCACAGAGAATATCCTGCTTCCAATTTGAATCTAAGAATAGATAAGAGTTCAGCCAGCTGCAGCTGACATGACATGGAGTGGGGGATGAAGTACTTGCAGAAATAATTAGGTCCCAGCACATTCAGAATGTTATAAATAATAAACGAAACCTTGAATTGGCTAAAGAAACAGAATTGGTGCAAACTTGAGAGCACAGGTGTTTTGTGTTGGGTATGCCTTGCCTTGCCCATGAGGCAGGTGGACACGTTCAATACAACTTAATGAATCTTCTGGGAAGGCCCCAAATAGATTATTTCACAGGAGCCTGCTGCAGGGAGCGTCAAAGCCAGACTAACTGTAGTGCCATGCATAGCTGAGAAAGAAGATAACGCTGTTGAACATTATTGACTGCAGAGGCAGAATAATTCACTGTTATGCAGAAAAGCTCTGATAGATCCATTATGAACTTTTACTTACAATCCTCCCAAGCAACAAATAAGATTGTTATGTGGTCATGTATTTTTTGCATGTTATTGTTTTTTGTATTTCCATTTTTAAGAGCAGTGTTTTTTCACTAAGGTGGCAATCTTGTTTATTTTACAAAGGCTTTAATAAGATTCATTATGTGCCAGGCATTACTCTAAGTACTTTACAAACATTAATCATATTTTCCTAATATACACTTTATGGACAAAGAAACTGAAGCATAAAAAGCTTAAATAACTTGCTTAAGGTCACATAGCAAAAAGTGATAATAGTAGATCTGGGAATTATACTCCACATTCAGCTTTCACTCATATAGTCACTTTGTTATTCTGCTTCTTGGTGTGTTCTGCTGCCAAAGTACCCAGAAACCAGAGACTGGGGACACTTATTTGGGGCAAATAAGTTTTGTAAGATATCTGCACTGCAGTAGATTTAGTAGGATGTCTCCAAGTTGAACTGGATCACACTATAAAATGACATCGGTGCTAGTGGTAGGGTGGTAGTTTAGGTCTTCCAAATTAATGAATACCGTCTATATGCTGAGATCTCACTCCCAAGAGTATTTTCTGACTAATTAAAAGCAAAGTGGTAGAGTAAAAACACTAGAAGCAAACTAAAGAGACCACAGTTGTTTCCCATCTCTAACATCTCTGATTACATGTATATAATCTTGGGTGCTCTCTGAATCTGAGTTTGCTGAACAATCAAATGAGAAGGATATGTTAACAGTGGCTTTCATATGTTATTAGCAGAAGAACATTATTTTCCAAAATAAGCAACCCACACATTATGTAGAAGCCAATATAGAAAACAAATTAAGGAATAATATTAAGGTTAGGAAGGGGAAACAGATTGACTCAGAACCAAATAACTTCACCTGCTTCTTAGCCACTTTTGTTAGATGATTCCAAGGCATTTTGCAGTAATGAACTTTGCACTTCACAATTAACTGTACAGCTATATTGAACATATTTGAAAACTCTGGACTTCCTTGAATTTTTATGAACTTGTTTATTTTTACTTATACTGCAGTTCTGTTCCCTAACTATGATTAGTCTTCTGAATTAGACAATAGGAGTTCTCTTCCCAGAGCTCAGAAACAATCACTGACAAATCAAAAACCATACAAGAACTGAGCTTGATAGCCTTAACATATCTCCTTCATATGAATGATTGAGGATATATAAAATAACTAAATATTATGAGCTTTCCCAGAGGTATTATCAATGTGTGCTTAACAAAATTGAATGGTGTGCCAAGATACAACAAAACTACCTTAGACATGACCTCTATCCATTATAAGGTTATCACTAAAGATGTTAGTGCATTATGCTCAAATGCTAATGGGTCTCATAAATTTAGAGAAATCTAGGGGCAATGGAGTTGATTCCCACTATTTTCTTGATAGAATTTCCATTGAAAGGGAACAGAAATTGTATGACAAGGAATACCAATAGTCAAATCAAGTTTTGTTTATCTCATACACTTATACTCATAAAATAAAGACTCTAATTTTCTTAAATACACACACATTTATATATTTATTATTACTAAAGGAAAACATAAACAAGGCTCGGAGCACAGCTAAACTGTGGCTCCATGAGTGTGTGGGTATACTTTTATAATATCAGTGCAACTACATAGGGGAATGCTAATATATCAGTGGGGACCATTTTAGTATTTAAAAAAATTCAAAAGCTTTTGCAATAAAACAGACTACATAAATACTTTTATCATATGTTTCTCAGTATTATGAAACTTGATTGAGTTAGAAAAAAAGCCTCCTAGGGTCAATGTGCAATGAATCTCCTTTTTGATTTCATCAAATTTTAAATTCTCATGTGTAGATTTTCTTTGAGGAATTTTTACATTGTTAACATATTATAGGCATTGCCTTTTTTTGAGGTTAGGTCTTAAAAGGTTAGTTTCACCAGAAAAAATCTTAAGCAAGTCCAACATGTTGGACCATAGAGAATTGACCACATGGAATGTCCTAAGTCATAAGTATTTCACCTGATTATATGTATGCCTGACTCTCCCGTGGTCAAAACTGGTGCCACTTCTTAGACAAATCTTCTCATGGGCAAGCACCTACAGAGTTCTGTGGCAAATTGCTGCATAATTCTTTGTATATAAAGGAAGTTAATCTGGACGTAACCCATAAAAAAGAAGTTTATGACTTGAAGTAACACCTGGGCTGGGTTTTTCCCACCTTCTGAATCTTCGAGATTCTCAGAGAGGCTGAGAATGCTCAAATAAACATGCAATAGCTAAGCATAACATAAAAAACCTGCACATGATCCCTCAGGTCTTTTTCTCTCTATTTCCCTTTAGCCATCTGGAATCTCTACTCAACTCGTCTATAATATACATTTTAAAACAAAACAAAGTTTATTCTTCTCTGAAATATTCTGAAATTAAATAATTCTATATATGAAATAGACCATATTAAGCATATTATATATTAATAATTTATAGAAAAAGTTTATTTCTATTAAAGCATTTTGAAAAAAATCATCTTTTTATACTGTTTGATCCATATTAATATATATCACAGAGAAGGAAGCAATTACATAATGAATTTTTCAGATCTGAGCTATATCATTGCCTGTACTTCTGTTACTTCATTGGAGGATTTGAATTGCATGTTCTTAAGTATCTCATAAACTAATTCTTAAAATTAATGAAAATATCTTGTTGAAAAATTTGTGTGCAGGTTTGTTTTTCATGATGAACCATTAAATTATATAGATAGGTATACAAAGGTATATATTGTATTTTTGAAATACTGTAATTATAAAACAAAAAAGATAATTGTGATGAATGTGTTTTCTAAAACATGAAAAATATCATTTGGAGGTGAGCTCCAATTCCTGGAATAGCCAGGAGTCCTTTGGGTGGTAAAATGCTACCTACACATAAGGAGAAATTAGAATTATTTCTTTAACCTCAGTATACAATGCAAGAAAAAAAAGGTGTACAAAGAATAGGACAAAAGATTTGGGTTAAATGTTAATAACATTTTAATAGTTAGACAATATGTAAGCTGTCTTGTGGAATAAATGGTTTGTTTTCACTAAGACTTTTAACTCAGATGAGCAGTGGAGAGAATGCCAGATTAATTCATTTTTATATTAAAAGTTTCATGTCCAGGCACTGAGCTAAGTGCAAGAATTAAACAAGGACCAGCACCTGTCTGTTCTCTAATATAATGCCCAGTTAGGAGTCAAGTTCTGTGGCCAATAAATACACCAACCAAATTTTATGCAAGGGGTATTGAGGAGGCAGGGACAATTATGTGTAGGCTGGATTCTGACAATGCAGCAAAAGAAATATGAGCTGTGGACATCATTTTTCAGAAGCTTACAATTAAGTTGAAAAGAAAAGGCAGTCACACATAAAACAAATTGGTACAAACAAGGATCAGTGCTTAATTAAATAACCAAATGATAAAGGCAGAGACTGCTCAGAAAGTTCAAGAAAAAGGAGAAGCAATATTAACTAAGATAGATCTGAGGTTCTTTAACATCAAAATTCTCTTGCATATGGTATCTTTTCCTTTGACTAAGTGTCTCAGAATGGGTTTTGTTTTCTTTTAATATTTTTGTATTTTACCCATTGCCAGGAGAGCCACCAAGTAGTGGCACTTAAAAATGATATGAACAATAATATCTGCTATTATTATTATTTTAATGATGTGGGATTTGGCACAGAATTACTTTAGCCCAGAGCTGACTTGATCTGAATTTAGCAGATAAATGCTGGGCTATCACTTCAACACCTGTATTTTGATATCTTGGCTTATTGCTGTTTCAAACCATTTCAAACCCTATTTTAACTGCATATTTTAAATGGTGTTCCAACAGACTTTCATTTTTAAAAAGTTAAAATATTACAACTGCTAAAATCTTTTTTTAAAATTTAAATTAAGATGGAAAAAATATACATGATGTAAATTATACCATCATTGTAAATGACATAATTTCTTGCTATATATAAGCTGAAATTTTCACTGACTATCTCATTTATATGATGATTTCTATCGTGAAGTGAAATGCATGAATTCCCTATTTCAGATGCATTCAGCTGTAGTAACTGGAAAAAAAAATCCTATTCATTTAAGGTCATTCTTGCCTGTTGCAGAGCTCTGAAAGCTGTAGCTCTGAGGGCTTGAATGCTATCTCTTCAATTAAGATGATGTCATTGGGGAATGTGCCTTTTATACGCTATGCTTTACGTTTAAAGAAGGGTATTTCCCTGCGGATTTAAGTCCAATTCCTTGCCAAAATTTAAATTCAATCTAGCCATTTTCCAGTTCTTTTCTATTTCTTGATCTATTTTCTATTGCAATATATATAGATATTTGAAATTCTCTAATCTATCCAAATGATAAACTGAATTCATTGACTTATTATTTAGTGACCATGTGTGAAAACCCAATTACTCCGAATCTCTTTGTGTATGTATCTCTGGTGTTAAAACAAGTTAGGCATAACTTCACATTATTAATATTGGTTATATTTTTTCTAAGCCTTGAAAACAGAAGTAAAATATTTAATATATTTATTAATTCTTTTTAATTTTAATGGATGATACAAATTTCATTAAAAACTTTCAAGTGCAACTGCTCTTAAAAAAGTTTTACAATTAATTGGAAATTTGGAACTTATATTTCACAATGATTTTGTCAATTAAAATATTAGATCTTTTCTTGGGAGATAAGTTTTGAAACTTTAATAGGTTTTACTGACTACTTGTAAAATTGGAATTATATTCATATAGGCAGCAGATGGTCCTAACATGTAAACCATATAGTTGAGAACACAATAATTGTTTAAAAAGGAGATATTAAAGGAGAAAAAAATAAGTTACAGTGTTTTAATATGATAAAAAGCACAGATGCTATAAATATATATACAATATTATGTCTGAAATCTGAAATGTGGTTGCCTGGGGTGATCTTCTTGCAGAAGGATATGCACGTATATATTGTTAAGTCCAGCTAGTTACTGTGGTTCTTTATTCTCTCTTCACTGTATGCACTACAAATTTATTTACTCATTAGTGTCAGATTCAATATGGTAGCACCTTTTCTGTAAAAAAATGTACTTAATCTCCTTTATCAAAGAATTGCCTCATCATTGAAGTTCTATTTAAAACATACAGCTTAAAAATGGAAAATATTATTGTGTTTTACATAAAATGTCTTGCACTAAAGTGGGATATTTTAGAATATATGCAATTATCTTTGTAATAATAGGTCTACAATAAACTGTGAAAATAATACTTAAAAGATATTTAGTAAATTGAATTCAATTCATTCTCTTACTTGAAAAAATCTTAGGATCCCAACACATAGTTAAAGGGATTTATCTCATCTAGCTTATTGCATTTTTCTTAAAATATTAGTTATTTGATAAAATTTAACCTTAATAGAAACATTAACTGATATGATTGCTTCAGAAAGTCTTCCTCCTATGCCACAAGAGCATTATTTTGTGCTACTATAGATTGGAGCCACAGAATGCTGGCTTTTGGGAAAGGGGAAGGTGCTGGAAAAGGTTTGTGTGAATTATGTATATAATGAAATACTTAATTAATTATGTGTGAAGGAGCTTATCCCTTGAATTATGAGAATCTCCATAAGCAAAGAAGAATCAGAAAGGGAGATATTAAAGCAGAGATAAGATGTAGAAGTAAGATAATTCATGATTTGTTCAGGGGAAGTTGGCCAGTTTAGTGAAGCAAAGACTATAGGATGTGGATTGAAGATCAGACTAGAAATGTTTGTTTATTGAGGTCAGGTTTTGATGACCATATGTTTTAAACACATGTTTGGCTTTCTTGATAACATTCCTACATAAATTCAAGCAACTAAATTATTTCATCCTTCATTATCTAGGAGACTATCATTTACTGCTAAATGCTTTCAATGATTTTTGATAGAGATGGCTGAACATTACTATTCCATGTTCCTCTTATTTTGATATGTTTTTATAAGCTCTGATATATCTCTTCTGTAGTACACATTTCTCTGATTCCTCTTGGTGAATAAAATGTGGATAGTAACAAATTATTTGTGATTTTTTGAATGATTTTTTGAATGATTTTTTGAAGATAGCCACAAAACATTTTAGTTAGAAACAAACTTAAGTCTATTTTAGACTTGTCTTTGCTTTTTGTTCAAAAGGATTATTTCAACATATTGAGGTGAGATTTATGGGCAAAATTCTTCTGTAATAATTCGTCAGAGAATAACGTTCCTTATTTTCCTTTTTAGCCCTTTGTGTACCTCTACAGAGAAGAATAGATGAAATACAGACAGGAAGACAAGTTGAGGATGAAGAAGAAACACTGTGGGTTAAGAAATAGGTTTAAATACAATTACTTCTCCATCAGGACAGGATCAAAGTAATAAACCACCATTTGCAACAAAATAATGACAATATTGCTTAAATTTAAATATTGCAATAGAAATATCTTTGCATATAAAGGAGTAGCAAGATTACCATCTCACTGACTTTAAAATGATATATTTTAGTTGGAATAAACAGTTTGTCTTTCTTAATGCTGAACTGTGGTTAAAAATGTGCTACATATTTTATGCTCAAGTAATACTGTCACTTTCTATTTGCTTACTTATTCATTTTACCTATGGCTTTGCTCTGTATCCATTCATTTCTATTTAAGCAAACCAGACCTTAAAGCTGTAGGATCCCTAATGCAGATACTTATCATGTTCATACTAAAGATAGCTGAACTAGAATGCTCAGTAATTAGATTATTAGATTATCTCTAATTATTCAGACTTCACAAATGAATCACACATTTTTAAACCACACTAATCCATGTTAAATATATATACACTAGATGTTTTTCTAAGAAGTCACTTAGGATATACACTTAAATTTTCTTGGACACTATTGGCTAACTGTGTTTGTGTGAACAAACTTCTTCTTTGTTCATTTTTACCATTTGGCCCAGAAATCTCTCATTTGGGTATATATTTTAAAAACTTAGTGAGTTAGAAAAAGTTATATGTATTAAAATATTTATTTCAGTAATAATATAGTAAAAAATGAGAGTTACTCTAAATATGTGATGATGGGGTAATTAAATTAAGGCAGAATGCCAACTAAACTTATTCACAAACTATAATATAATTACATAGATTGTGTATAACATAGAAATAAATTCAAACTGGATAAAATTTTGATATAGACTCTGATTGCAATTATGTATGTATTCTATTATGAAAAATGTATAGATGGATGGATTTAAAAATGGATAAATATGCACATTCATACAGAACTATAAAAGAAAGAAAAAGAAGACAAAGAAAGATATACAACAGCTGTGTTTAAAATAGTAAGATTAAAGGTGATTTTCTTCTATTTTCAACATTTTTATGATGTTGTTGAAATAATGTTATGTTAGAAATGGCTAAAATTATAGCCATTTTCATAGTTATTTATTGTTCTTAATTGGACTTTTTTTGAAGTTGATGACATTAGAATGAAAGTTTTGGTAAATAAAATGGTGTCCATAAGCAAGTCTCCAAAAAATTATTGAATAAGTAATCAAATGAGACACTAATTTTTCCATCAGGAATGTCTTAAATATGATAACAGTATTAACATTTGGGAATCATTTTTGTTGTTGTTGAATATAAGGTGTATTATTAAGTTTGATATGAAGTGTTTTCATAACATAAAGACCATTTATATTTGTGCTTATTAGGACTGGTCCATGGATACACACCAAGTGAAATGGTTGAGGCATGAGTAGGATTTCAAAAGAAATAAAAGTTCATTGAAGGCCAAGGGAACATTTACCTCAAAAGAGGCTAGGTTCTGGAAAAGTACCATCATAGGGTGAGTACACTTTTCCATTTTACTAGAACTTACCAAATTAACACGATTTTGAAGATATAATTATTAATAGCACCCTCTTTCCCTCCTAAAATTCCCAAGTTTAAATGACAAATTTTATCATCACCGTATCATTTTGTTTAGGGGAATAAAGATAGCTTTTTCACCTGGAAGAGCACACTTGGATTTGATCTATAAAATGGAACAGAAAGTGATTTTGAAAGTAACTGAAAATTATGAAAAATACTTACAAACTTGGTAGATTGCTGCAGATGTTCTTAGAAAGATCTATTTCAGGTCCAGGTCTTGTTTACCTGATTTCCTACAACCTTCTAATGGGGGTTACATTTTAAGGACCCTGCTTTTTCAGCGCTGAGCTCTCCATCTGTCTTTGAAGTTGCTACATTTTGCTTTGATCTTGAAATCATTTTTCACAGTGTTTTGATGATTAGTAATGGTTACAGTCATGAAGTCAGATCATGACTTTACTCATTCTCTCTTGTAGGCTTAATGGGAACCTCAAAGCTAAACTCCTAAGTTCTTCTGTGATAATACTATACCCGAAGTAGTTTTTCAAAGTCATTTTTCCATCTTCCCGAAAAGAGATACACAAACTTGTGAAAAAAAATTAATACCTACACATGCATTGCAAGTTTTTCTTTTCTCAAGTGAAATTTATGTTATTAAAAAAACATGAGTATGCCCTAGGGGTGGCTATGTACTTTGGTTATTTTAAATAAACAAAGAGACTAAGCTTTATTTACCATGGTTTTAATTGTTGGTTCTAAAATCAGATTACCTAACTATCCAGAATGATTTCAAATGCAGGCTAGGCATTTGAATATGGGATTCAAAGATCCTTGAAGATTCCTTGAACTAACATCTCTTTTGATAGGAGTTTCTAGATGTTCTGACAATTTAGTCCATTTCTTGTGCCCTGCTTTTGCTAAGGCAGTTTTAAGAACTTTCCTACATAAAGACAATTGGTCATCATCATTATCAAACCAAACTTAAGTTCACATAACTCATGAAACTGTGTATGAGCTAAGAAGCAGATTAAATGGGCATAGTCACTGCTCTGTTAGAATTTTCATTCCATCAGGATGCTGTTGGCAAGCCACGAGGACCAAGTGATGGCATACCACTGAGGAGATGAGAACAAGCACAATGCAAGCAATGCCGACTTAACTGTGTTTATTATGTTTTTGGAAATGCCAAAGAAGTTTCCTGGACTTAGAAATTGTTTCAATGGCTGAATAGCCACTTAATTGAGAAATCTGTGTGAGATAGGTGAAATTTAAAGGAAAAAGCATTCCAACCACACAAAACAGCAGGTGTATGGATTAAACATCAAGTTAATAGCATACAAAGTAGGGAAAATTTGTGAAAATCCTTGATACAAGGCATCTTTCAATAAACAACGCTGTTGTGACACCCAATAGAGCTCGTGGTTTCCAAACGGAAATACTGGTTAAAGATAATGGGGCACAGAAAACACATCAATGATCTGTCCTTGCTTCTGTTTACAGCCAGTTATTTCACCTATGTCATTGACCTCATCCTCTGTGACCTTTTCTGGGGTTTCTCTCCCTTATCTTCAGTTTCATTCTTGCCTCTGTGTCTTTTCACTCTTCTATAAACATTTTCAAGTCCATTCCTTCCTTCAACCAAACAAAACAATGTGATCTTCTTTTTACTCTGCATTCCACTTCCCCTTTTCTATTCCTCTAACGCCATGACTTTCTGTTGTCACTATTTACTGGGAGTCTGTTCAAAACTTCCAGGCTAAACTAATGCCCTATTTCTTTGTGTTACTTTTTATTTTATTTTATCTCATTTTATTTTATTTTTATTTTACACAAATGTATGCAGTTACAATTTATTTTATATTATTAAGCACGGGTTAGAGGTCAGGCACATTTCCAACCATTTAATAGTTAACTTATTTAATTCCCATAATAATACTATGAGGAAGGGACTATGATTCCCATTTTAAAGAAGAGAAAAGTAAGGCAAGTTAAGTAACTTGCCCATTTAATCAATTGCTGAAAGAGGGTTCTAACCCCAGAACTCTGGCTCTGGAGTTCCCTCTCTTAATTGCCATTCCATCCTATCTTTCAGAAAGTTGTCTAACAAGTGCCCCAGAAACTGCCAGGCTGTCTGGAATGTGGAAGCACTGGGTGGAGAGTTCAATCAGCTGAGGCTGGAGATTAGACAAGGCGACTATCTTTTTGGCCACATCAGCAATTTGAGGCTTTATCCTTAAAGCAACGTAAGAAGTATGGTTGGGCCTTCAAGGCCCAGTGCTCTGCATTTGAAAAATAATCAGGAAAATATCATATGACACACATTTTGAATGCCACCCTATGTAGAATACCAAGCACATTATATGTGCATAAAATCAGTATCTTTCTGTGCATACATTTCATCCATTAAGTAAGCTCTCGCCAGGTTCAAGAAAGTGTAGTAGCTTTTGAACAATAGAAATCACTAGCTTTTCATTTATCCACTCTTTTCTCCTTCATTCATCGCTAGAATACATAATTACTAAATACGCTATAAGAACCAGTAACATATTAGAATCACCCAGATCCCTTGTCTCCGGCAGTACTTTCTGATATTCTGACATCTAACTAGTTAATGGCCAAGTTACATATTCTACCCCTTACCCCCCACACCACCCTAATTCATTCCCAGCCAATGACAAGAAGAGGCAATTCAGTAATTTCTTGTCTTTGGTTCCCTTGAGGTGTTCAAGTTAAATGCATCCTGCTCTGAAATATTTTTGGTTTTCTTTATTACTTGCCAACTCTTTCCCATACCCCAGACTTCAATCGAGGTTCTGGGATGCCTTTGTCTATTAAACTGGGATGTTGATTCCACTTCATCTAAGGATGACTTCCCTTACTTCTCGGTTTATTGCTGAAGTCTCCCTGATGATGACAAATATCTCCTTGTTGATTGCTCTTGCTATCTACCACCCAAGTCTGAGGTTCTTTCCATGCTATTAGAAGATTCTATAGCTGCTACAATATCTCAGAGAACCTAAAAAAAGGAATAGCGAAAAACCGACTACATTATAACCTCCCAAGATCCTTGGTCTGGGAACGAAGACATATAAGTGTTTAAGACAGTGCCCTTTCTCTCATTGAAACTGCAAACTTTTGTGGGTTTATCTCTAGGAAAATGCAAAAAGTATAGGATAATAAGTTCATTATAAAATCAACAGATTTCCCTTTTTCTTCATATCACATAATTTCTTACTTCTGATAAAAACTGATATGTAGCCCAATGCGGTGTCACTCTACTTAATAGATGCTAATTTATACTGATAATAGAAATGTTTTTGACTTTTCTAGCTTACTGTCTTTTTAATAATCATAAAAATATTTTATTAGTAGCAATGTTGATCAATTGTCAACTTTATATATCTAGTCCTTTGAAAGAAACAAAATTTACTTACCTCAGTAAAGATTATTACATTGTGATTGACTAATTTATTGATGATTAGTTTGCTTGAGAGATGGCCAGACATGTGCAGCCCTATTTCACTTAGCATGATGTAGTAGAAAGAACTCAAATTTTGGTGTCAAACCAGATTCAAATCCCTTCTTTTAGGGTGCAAACTATTTTTATAAATAGATAAGTTACCCAATATTTCTGAAATTCTCTTCCCTTATCTGTAAAACAAGGATAGGGTTATCTAACTTTTAGGGTTCAGGTTATCAGGAAATTAGATATTTTATCCAAAGTGCTTGATACATTGCCTTGCACATCATGGGTCTTTAATATATGGCAAACATTATGATTCACACTGCCTTAACCACCAGTCACAAAAACAATTACACTATTTGTTTAAAAATACCATGTTAAATGAGGCATATTTTTCACTCAAAATTGCTCTCTGGATTTTCATTATACATAAAAGAAAATACAAAAACTCTTCAGAACAAATTCTTTATTGCAAATAGATTCACCTTCTTAACCTATGAACAAAACTTGCTCTTCCTCCACTTGAATCCTGTTTATGATTTTCAAACTGCTGAGAGTCCAATTCTCTCCTCCTTTGTACCTATTTAAGTTTTATTATTTTTTTCAAGGCTGAGCCTGAGTTATTCCTGCCTAAGCATCCTTTCAACACCTCATGATCTTGTTCTTGAAGGTTTTATATATACATCACTCACATTGTCACTTAGTTCTATAGACAGAATAGCTGTATACATTGTTTCATGAACTGTGGGATTGGCAATATAGTCTCACAGGTGGCCATGACTTCTTTATACAATTTTATTCTGGGTTTTTATTTTGATGATAATAAAAAAAATCTTATTGTGAATCATCTCAATGACCACTTTATAATCAAATATTGTCTAAGAGTCGACGGCTCACACTTGAATTTGTATTTATAATTTTGCCAGGGCCAAGAGAACACCTACTAAAATTAGAATCATCATTTATTTTTTAACATATTGAGAGACATATCTTACTGCCCATAGTTCTAGTATCAAAATAATACTCACCTATACCCACTATTGTATTTGTTTTTAATAAGTTACCAGTAACGAAAACTAAACTCGATTTTCTTGTGTCAATGGCAACTCATAATTTTAAAGATTTTAGAATACAAGATTTCAGTTTTGGAATTGTGGTGGTCATTACTTGTACTCACTGATACCAATTTTCATCTCCTTGGACATTTTCTAGTCCACACTTTCCAGATTTCTTTTAATTAGATGAAGCCACAAATAGTTCTGATTAATATTTAAAGATCAGGCAGCAAAAATCTTCCTGCACATTATTCCACTTATTTCTCTGCCTTGGAACCAACAAGAAGACCATGAACTGAGAGGGCGAAACCTGGCCTAGAGAGTCAACTGATGTAGAGCATGAGATAGAATTTTATGTGTTAAGCCACTGAGGTGTAAGGTCTGAAATCACTGCAGCAAAATCTAACCTATGTTGGCTAATACAGAGCCTGGGCTATAAGTATCACTACAAAATTCACATTTTAGTTATTTAATTTCATTTCATAAAATAATAATGTGTCACAATGGTGTTAATTTGAATTTTTATGTTTTTCACTTTAGTCTGATTTTTAAAACCATATATTATTTTATTTTTATATTTCCTGAAATCTATAATTATAAGAATTTCATAGCTATTACATTTACATGTTTAAGTAAGCTAGAATATACTCTATAACATTTTCAAGTCTCAATTTTTTCTTTTCTATAAAATTTATATAATAATATATTCCTTATACCAGACTTATGAAGATTAAGTAAGATATTTTTGAAGTTTTATTATTATGTAATGTTTATGGTTAGAGCTCAATGAATGTCAAGTAAAAATAACTTGTATTGGTTTACTTCTGTCTTATTTCTAAATAATTTAATACATTTTAAATAGATTTTATAAAGAAAGCATTGTTGTTATTGTTTTGTTTTTGTTTTGTTATGCTCTTGTTATGTGCCCCATACCACTCTGAGTAGACTCACACAGGTCCAGGGCTCGCCTAGGTTTTTCTCTATCCCGTTTCCTCAAGCCTTTGTTTTCCAAACCAAGACTAAAAAAAAAAAAATTATAAAGTCCATACTCACGTGACAGCCAGTGTGTGATTTCTGCAAGTTAACATGAATCATTTATTCGACCATTGTACTAAGTGCTAGAAATAGCATCAAGCACAAGGAGAAATGGTCCCTGCCCTCATGAAGCTTATTATGTACTGGTAGAGACAGAGAAATCAAAGAATCTCATACAAAAAATGTGAAATTACAACTGTGATAAATGCCACTAAGGAATACTTCTTTAATTCTTTTTTTTTAATGTCAAAATATTAAGGGCATACAAATGTTTTTGTTACATGGATACCTTGTGCCCATCACCCAAATAGTGTTCATTATAACTGATAGGTAGGTTTTTAACCTTTCCCTCCACCCCTCCTCACCCTTTCTTGATTTCCAATGACCTTTACATCTCTTTGTGCCCCTGTGTAACCATCAATTAGCTCCTAATTATTAGAAAGTACATGTGCTGTTGGTTTTCCCATTCCTGAGATACTTCACTTAGGATAATGGTCTCTAGTTCCATTCAAGTTGCTGCAAAAGACATTATTTCATTCCTTTTATGGCTGAGTAGTACTCCATGTATATATATACACCACATTTTCTTAATCTACTCATGAATTGATGGGCACTTGGGTTGATTCCACATGTGTGCAATTGTGAATTGTGCTGCAATAAACATTCAAGTGCAGGTGTCTTTTTGATAAAATGACTTCTTTTCCCTTGGGTAGATACCCAATAGTGGCATTGATGGATCAAATGATAGGTCTACTTTTAGTTCTTTGATGAATCTCAATAGTGTTTTCCATAGATGTTGTACTAATTTACAGTCCCACCAACAGGGTATAAGCATTCCTTTTACTCTGCATCCATGCCAGTATCTATTGTTTTTTGACTTTTTAATAATGGCCATTCTGACAGGAATAAGGTGATATCTCACTGTGGTTTTAATTTGCATTTCCCTGACGATTAGTCTAAGGAGAGGTGTGTAGATCTAAAATTGTTTACATTTGGAGGAAATTCATTGTCAGAGAAGTCAGGGAAAGTTTCTCTGAGGAAGAGAAAGTTGACCTAAGACCTGAAAAGGAGTGAAGATTAACCGGGGGAAGGGCAGAGGGACAAAGGTTGAGTGTTTCAGGAGGAGCAGATGTGAGCAAAAGCCTGGAGAGGTGAAGGAGCCTGCCAAGATTGCAAAACTGAAGGGAGACCAGTTTTACTGCAGCAGAGACAGTAAGTGAAAGGGGAGCGCGTAATGAGACTGCAGAAAGAGGCGGGGTCCTATAGGCAACTTTGCATGGTTTTGCATTTAGCCCAAGAGCAATGAGAAGTGATTGGAATGTATTAAATAGAGCAGGGAAAAGTGGCATGGTTGGATTGTTTGTTTGCTTCTTTTATAACTGAGGCTGTCATAGACGTTAGACAAACTAAAATGGATGCAGTTGAGCAAAAATAGTGCCTACAGACACTTTTTTTTTCCTCACGAAAGAGATGATGATAGCCTAAAGTGGTGGTGGAGGAGATGGAGGGAGTAATACATATTAAAATCTACTTGAGAGGGAAAATTGATGGAACTTGGGGACAGAGATGGAGAAAAGTCTAGAATAATACCTAGATTTCTTTCTTTTTCTGTGATTAAATGGCTTGTGGCACATTCACAATTTAGAGAAAACTAGGATAGAAGAAGATGAGAAAAAAGATCACAAATTACACTTTAGACATGTTGAGTTTGAAATGGCTTTAAGACAGCCAAAGAAAGACATTATGCAGGCAGGTAGACATTTATTTTGGTGCTGGGAAAATAAATTTGTGGCATTAACTAAAATCACAGATTTGGGTATGAGATTTTCCAGAGAGATTCAAGCAGACCGAAGTCAAGATATGAGGAAATCCAATATTTAGTGTCTAGGTAGAGGAGTCTGAAACTAAAAAAATCTGAGGTAGAGTATGGCTATTGAAATTGAAGACAGTGTTCATCAAAAAATGAATACTCAAAAGAAGTCAAATAAGATGAGTAGTAAAAAAGCTGACCTTTGGTCTTACAGGCACGGATATATTTATCAGTGATCTTTTTTATTTGACTGGTGGGAATGGAAGCCAGATTGAGGTGGGTGAAGGGGTAAGCAGGAAGTAAAGGAGAATGACAGATATAAATAATTCTTCTTTAAAGTATAGAGGGAAATATGAGAAAAGAACCAGAATATGAAACACCCAGGAAGTCTTCAAACACAACTGCTAGAGCAGGGTTGTATGTGTGTATGGATGTGTGTGTGTTGTGTGTGTGTGTATGAAAGTTTACTAAAATGAAAATTTTATATTTGATTTCCAAATTAATTGTATCTCATTTTGCATAATAAGTATATTCTTCAAAATCTAAATTTTGTCGAATTGTTTTACATACAACAGGAAAATAACTGAGAAATAATTTCTCACTGAATCACTGATTACTTTTCAGCAACTTTCCACTTATTTCTGTGACTATTTGAGAGTTCTGTATTGCTACTTGTGTAGCTTTCTTTAAATCAGTTACACCCATTCACATTCATGCACACTAGACATTTAGCCTAGCTAAATGCCCATAACTTTTAGTGCTGTCTCACAAATCCTACTATTATCTGAATTTATTTGCTCTTAAATTTGAGCCCAATTCTATTATTGACTAGTACCATGTTTTTACATCCCAGCTAAGGGCTAATCATGTAATATTTTCAAAGTTTAAAAAAATACTTGGATCCCTTGGAAAACCACACAGATATAATTGAACTTGTCTGATGAAAGTAGTATAAAGGTATTAAGTATTATTAATATCCTTACACTCAATCTTCCCATGCATATTTCTTAATGGTTTTTAATATAGAAACAAAAGGAATACAATTTCTTACCCGAGGAACAGGCATCTAATCATGAACTACAACAGGGAAATACATTCAACCCTTAATAATGAAAAATAATTCAAAGGCTAAATAAATCAAGTTCTTACATATAAAATGGTGAAAACAGGCTTACAAGAAAGCCACAAATTCATCTTATTGTGCTAAAATATAACTCATCAATAGAAAACGATACATGGATACAAATTATCTCTTCCTCATGAAAATCTGAAATCTCCTATAACTGCTACTCATCATCCTCTAGGGTAACAGAAAAGTCTGCTTATTTCTGATATATTTATTGGCTCTTTGAATATTTTAAGACAGTGTTTATGTTGCTCCATCCCAAGCACTCTATTTTTCTAAATTAAATATCTACGCCTTCTTAAAACAGAGCTTCCACTTTTCTTCATCTCTTACCATTTGTCTTCTGACATTTTCCAGCTTGCTAGCATTCCAGCTAAAATGTGATACTTGGAACTAAATACAGTATTATATTAATTAATTAATAACCATTTCTATAAATATTTATTGAGTACTTACTAGATGCTATTCTGGGCACTGGGGTTAGCAATAGTGAATGACAAAGAGAAAAATCCCTATTCTCATGAAGCTTACATACCCAGGGTCATATTTATTTCAATTTAGAGAAAAGATTTCACCACCTTCAGCTCCTTTTGTGATCAATTCTCAAAGTAGTTCAGTAACCATGTAGGTTTTCTTGGGCTTCCTTTTACTGTATTTTTGCCCCATTCCCCAGTTTCTCATGCAGAAATGGAATAATAGAGAAAGGAATAAGGAAAAGATTATGATAGAGGGGATGTTATCTGACTCTTACTTCCACTGAGGTTACTTTTTTGTGTGGTTATAGCTTACAATTGCTTGTGAGTATATGCTAAATATGGGGTCAACAGAGAAGGGTTCCCAATATCCCTGCCACAAGAACTCGTACAACAGAAAAAATGAGATTATTTATATTTTGAAAATCAAACTATGTAATCAATATATAGTGTATGGAGCAGACAAACATTTATTTTAAATTGATAGAAAGAATGGGACTTGGCATAACAAGCCTGCTTTCTGACTGAACATACTAACAATCTAAAGAAAAACTTTATTAGAAGGGGCACATAAGGAGTATTACAAGGAGTATGGTCAGTCATAAACGCAAAACAAAGCAAACCAAGAACCACAGATGTCTCCTAAAGAAATACTCTAGGCAAAAATCATCTTGTAAGGCTGCCACAAATTTTTTATACAACTATCTTTACAGGTGTATGATTATTGTGAAGGTGGATACCTCAGCGTTTAGAGTTCCAATGATTAAAATCTCATAGCTAATTCACATTGTTATTCTAGGTGTTTGCTAAGGTCCAATCTGATCTATTTATCCTAATTATTTTAAAATGAATAAATAATTATTTAGCTTTCTAGGTATTAGTCAGTATCTTGAATCCAATCTGCTGTGAGAAACTAGAGTTCATCTCTCTGAGCCTTTAAGGCCAAAGAAGAGTAAAACCCCATCTTGGTGGCCAGTACTTTCCCTAGGCAGCAATTCTCTACTGTGAGCTCTTCCTGCTAAAAAAGGCTCAAATCCTGAACATCTACCCAGACCAAAGACCATCACCATCCTTACAAATTTTTTTGTGTGTATATATGATTACTCAATAATTGGATGTGTGTCATTCATTCCTCTTTCTTTTCCAGGGAATTCTTTCATTTGCAATTGTAACTGTAAGAGTACGGGTAAGTCACTGCTCAACTTAGGATGAAATTTTCTCACCAATTCTGTTCAGTTCCTTCAGCTCCCTCTTCTCTAGGTGGAGTGTCTGAACTTCCTAGATGCTCTTCACTGGGGCTTGCATGTCTGGAGTCAAGCATTTTGTCTACAGGTGGGGAGTCAGCAAAGGCAAGGTAAAGAGCAGTATTATTTAGTATTCCTTTTGCTCTGCACCTAAGCTCTCTTTCTAACTTCCATTTCATCCTTTCTCTTTTGTGTTGCCAACCACTGGTTTCCCTTTTCTTATCCTGAGCCCCTCTCATCTAGACTCTTTAAGATTAAGAAAAGAAAGAAATAGCTATTTAATTATTCTTAAGAGAAGGGAACTTTCTTTCAGTTGTAGATATTAAAGCTTCACTGTGAGTCAGGAGAAAGAAAATGATCATTGGAATACAAATGAAAGAAAAGAGGTAAGACAGTACAAAGATAATAATTGGATTAACACTTAGATAAAACTGAGGCACAAAAAGATTAAACAGTTGGCTCCAGATAGGTCAATTAGCAAAAATATATCTTAGTTTCTCAGTAAACCCCACTGACTCTCCCTTAAGGAGCTGTGCCTTCTTGGGCTAACAATATGTCCCAGTTTACCTGGAAGATTCCCCAAGAATCTGCGCCCCCTTTCACTCTCCAATTTTTATTAGTCCATTTTCATTCTCAAAAGTGTCCCATTTGGACTATCACGTGTATAGTAATCTTAACCATACTTTCAATAATTATGTATTATTTCTTTTTTTCTGAGCTTCCTTATTTTGACAGTTTGTGGGGTTTTTTGTTTACTTTGTTTAATCATGTGGTTTTTAGTGTGCTGCCCGTGCCCTTCTGGAACACATCTAGTTGTTCAAAATATGGTGCTCCCTACATCTGATGAGTTACTTTGGCTCATCTGTAATTATTTATCTGCTATATTCACTAATGGCACTGGATAAATCTCTTGCCATTTTGTAATAGTTAAAATTAAAGATAAAAAATAAACTGTGACAGCATTTGAAGTACTGTTGAATGTTAGCTTTCTTTCAGTTAAAAGACTTCTGAAGAACAGGTGATCAACTCTGTATTTTAAAAATAAATATAAATCATTTTCTCTGTTGAGTAATTAATGCATAATTACATAATTACTTTATCACATAGCTCTCATCAAATAATTATATGTGGCCTTTAAGCAAGTTTTCTGTGCTCTCAGAGTTTCATATACATGATTAATTGGTTAGGGATTTTTTTCTTAAAGGGAAGGATTATTTACTGGACTTTTTTTTAACATCAAGTAACTGTATAATTAAATGTGCATTTTATAACTGTCATCCTTTGGTTACAAAAATGTCTTCAATTCTCTATTGTTTCCTATATATTACACTTTTTATAATGTGGTTTTTCAGATCTTCCCATCAAGAGGTAGATGGAAAGAGGTTCTATCTTCTCATCTCTTGTATCTGGGCTGAACTTGTGACCTGTTTTATCTAATAGATTTATGGCAGAGCTAATTTGCTGTATCAAAGGCTTCAATGGGTCTTTCACACTTTTGCTTACTTTCTTGGAACTCTGTTCAGCTACCATGAGAACAAGTATGGGCTAGCCTGCTGAATAATGAGATACAAGGCTAAGCCATCCCAGTCACCTCTGTTGACAGTTCAATGACAGGCATGAAGGAGGTCATCCTAGAAAAGCCATCCTCTAGCTTATCTGATAGCTAACCAAAAAATCATGAGTAAATCCACTTAGTTCAGATACCAACTGAGCCTGGTGGCTCAGATTAGTAAATCTACCTAGCTGACTCACAGACTACTAAATAATAGTAAGTGCTTATTGATTTAAAACATTAAGTTTGGAGAAGGTTATTACAAAGGATGGCTCACTGATACAATACCTTTTGGATATACTTACTTAATCAGACAGAAAACACTTCAAAATTACATAACCAATATAAGTTACCATTACTAGCCCAACAACTCAATCTGAATGTCTAAGTGGCACATGAACTGAAGGTGTCCAAAAAGCATTTAGCATGTTACCCTAAAACTTTTCCTTTGCTCAAATGGTGTTTGATTACTCTACCCAAGCTAAGAAAATTTATTGTTTCTTTATACATTTGCTGGTTTCCCCCATGCAATCGTTTACCATAGCCAATGGATTCCCCATATAAGGTAAGTATGCTCACAAGTATTCATTCACATAACTACTGCCATATTCTGAACTATATCATCTCTTTCCTGAGTAATTTCCTGATCTTGTGTCTCTCTCCCTTCAGACATCCTACCAGAGTTATTTTCTATAACACACATCCAATTGCATGTGTTTCTTTCTTTAAAAAGTATGCAAAATTTAAATGCATATACCCTTTGTACCCCCAAGTAAATTCTTTGTTCATGTATGTATGATAAATGCACAAAAGCCCCCAAGATAGATAAAATAATATTCATTGCAGTACAATTAGCTTTTACTTTCAAAAAAATATATCTGAATCATAAATTTATGAGACATTTTAAAAATTCTTCTTTACACTTTGACATTAAAAAACAATAATTATAGTAACAAATTGAATGGTGTAAGTCAAAACTATTTCTTCTCTGGTGTTTGTTGCATAGAGATCGAAGTTCATATTAACTCTTTTTATTTACATCCTCATCCTCATCCCAAAGAGTGCATGTCCCCTAAATTGTCTTTATTCCTTTACTCAAGATGATCTTTCTGCCTCAAATGCCCTTTCTCAGTCTAATTTTAAGAAACGGTCAGTACATCTTACAGAAACATAGCTTAAAGAACCCGACTCAGTGAAACCTTACCTGAAAATTCAGTCAGAAAGAATTTACCATCTATGTTCTCTTACAGAGGTTTATGTTAATATTAATATAGTACTTAACCCATTGTAATTACTTGAATGCAGATCTGTCCTCTGCTTGACTGTGAGCTCTTCAAAGGCAAATGATTATATAATTTTCATATTTATATCCTTAAAATGTAATAAAGTACCTGAGAGTAGATACGTGATAATCTATCTATGTCTATAACAACATATTTGATGTACAGTGTGTAGAACTTTTCCTCATTGATTCTTAGTAAATGTCTCTACAGAGGAATTGCAATAGGTAATTTATGAGCAAACTATTGCATTTAGAATTGTTTTCATATTCTAGACTAACAGCAATTTTGATATGAGCATTATTATTCCCACTTTATAAATAAAGAAAATTGGAGAGGTAAAAGGATTTGACAAAAATCACAAAGGTCCTTTAACTCTACAACTCTATATCTTTTTACTTGACTTGAATCTCTTAGATTTAAGAAAACAATAATCACAACATAGCATAAATTAAAATTCCCAAAATATTCAACAAACTTCAGAGTTCATATATACTGAAAGGTTAAAATTGTGCATCAACATATTAAGGTGCAATTTCCCCAGCATAGGCTTATTAAACTTCTGTGTTTTCCCACATATAGGTTCATTATATTTCTAGAGTCTTATTAGTCTGAAAAAAAATCATTGTAAAAAAAAAGTGATATAAAAAACTGTGACAATTGTAAACTATTTCATATTTTTCAAAACATGGAAATTAGTGAAAACCATTTTGAGTTTAAATATAATTCTCATAACACAACAAATAAATTTCAGTTTGAATTTGTCTAGTACAGAAATTTTATGAATGACCTTCTTCACTGCATGGCTGTCATCCTTACTTCCTTGAATGTCCTTTGCTCTCTGGCAACACATGCATGTTTCCTGTCTTGAAGTTTGTCTGTCTTTGTCAATTTAGTTTGCCATTCAAATGTACAGGGTACAGATTTGTCACCTTTGCAGATTCTGCAATACCAGCACATTCTTTCCAGTCAATGAACAGAAAATATAATGACGCTAATGGCATATACCATCTATAAAAGCAATAATGATATAGAGAGGAAGTTGACAGTAAGCAAAATATCAAAGACACCCGTTGGTATGGAGAAATGTGAATGATCTTATGGATTCTGGTTATATATTTATTTTGGGGGTCACTGATCTTAGTCTAATCTAGAAAACTTGCCAGACAGTTAAGTGTACTCTATGAGGTACGATAGCTAGAACTCAAAACAAATTTAAACCAATTATGCAATGCTGCCCTTGGTAAAATGCAACTCACTAGCTGAAATTACCTCCTAACCTCATAAAAAGGCTCACAAATGGGACAATTAGGCAAGCTGTTTGTCAGGCAGGTCCATTGATAGAGCAAAAATTCAAGCAGTTACATGACATGCCTTTAAACCACAAACAAATCCACTGTGTATCTGATACTAGTGAATGTACAGTGCAGGGAATATATTCAGATATTATGATATCTTAAAAGAGAAATCTCATTTGTGTCTCCATGAAAGATTAATCTTAGTTTACTATTCCTATCTCAGTCACTATATGCTCATTGCTGATTCCCACAAAGATATTTTATTGAAATTGTGATGATTTATCAGGAGCAGTGTTGTCAGCTTCTACACAGGCATGAGTGAATGATTTAAATTTCTACTTAAAACACATCTGATGAAAATATATTGGACTAGCCTCTGACTATTCTCTCTTAACATGAAGCTTATAATGATGTGTTTGCCCTAATATCTTACTTAATTTCATTATCTCCCAGTTTCATCAAGGAGAGAGAAAAGATTAGGTAAAAGGTAGAAGTTTCTCATGATATTCAGTTTTTTCCATGTTCAAGTCAAAACTGAAAAGTCCATGAAATGCAACCTGAGGCCTGCTTTCCTTAAATTCCAGTAAACTAGACTATACATGGCATCTTTGCTCCCAATAAAGTAATAGAATTCTGGGTGACTGTCTCAGTTATGGTTCTTTGGTTGCAAGAAAGAGAAATGGATTATAAATTGTTCAAATATAAGAAAAGTGAACAGTGGGTAGAACACAGGATCAAAGCAAATCTGAAAACAGATCTCAGGTTCAAATTGTTGGAAGACAGAACTTGATTTGTCTAGTGTGAGTTATTCGTTCACCTTGTGTGGTATTGGTAGTGCTAGGTACTGGGGTTTAGAAGGGTGAGTCAAGACTTATATCAGAGGAAAGGGGAAAGGGATTTTGAACAGATTCCACTAAGATAATAAGTGACTTACTCTGCCAATTTTATTTTCCTGTGATATTCCTCCTACTTATTTCTCTCTCCTTTACTTCTTACATTTATCTCTCACAATGAGAAAAGAAGTGAACAGTTATTAGCAAAGCCAAAGGTATTGCTCCATGAGCCACGAATTTTTAAAAATATATTAATTGGTAATTTAAGAGCAAGAACAGCCCTGTGGTGGCCATAAGGGAGTATTTCACAGGCTCTTAAAGAGGAGTTTGAGTCAAGAGAAGTAGAGTAACTCCACAGTCATAATATCATTAATAGTGATAACATAACATTCCCTTCTCAGCATGCTGAAGGAGAGAAAAAACATTGTCCACGAAATCAGAAAATCAGATTCAAGTCCCAACTTTTAAACCTCATCTTACATAAACTTGAGCAAGTCAGTTAATCTCTCCAAGCTGTCATTTATTATTATAACGGGAGTAACAACTTCTGACCTACACAATAGTACTATTGTAAGAAAAAATATTTACATATTGACATGGAATAATTTTTTCAACACTTAAATCAGTATGAGTTATTAAGTTCAGTCTAAGTCAACATTTTTTAATCTTTTCTCTGATTACCTTCATCTTAAATTTTGGAAATTGAAAATAAAAGGCTTCTTGGTAATATTTTCTAAATCACTCAACATCACAATCACAGTCGGATAATTTCTATACTGGAAACTTCAGGAAGGCAGTGATAACTTCTGATGTGTTTATAGCTCTAGCTCCATGTCCTTCAGAACCTAATATTCTGTCGGTGCTAAATAAATATTTCTTGATAGAATGAGTGAAGATTTAGTGCTCTAGAAATTTATTCCTCTTCCAAAAATTAGAGCAAAAAATATACAGATTCAAGAAGTCTCCATTTTGGGGAAGTACAACGAATTTTTCATAACAATTTTTACTAGGTTCTATTTGTATATAATGCAATTGAGTGTCGTGAGAGTTCCAGTTTTGAAATTAAAAAGGGTTCCATAAAACATACATTTATATTTCTGTTCTTTGGAGTAGTGGCAGCAATTCAATTTTATGCACTCTTTATTTGTTTGCATAAATAAATCACCAAAATGGGATGTTAAGTTATAGAAAAGTAAAACAAGTACTTTTATTCACCTATTCCTTTCCAAGAAAAATGTAAATGCAACACCCTGCAAAGGCTCAAACTGAGATGCTAGGTGGTTTGCTTAGCAATGTGAATTAGGTATATATTTAGTCAACTGCACTATGGCAAAGTTTAAAAGTAAGTTTCTTGAGTAAGGATAGAAACATCAGTGCCTATGAAAATGTGTTTTTATTATTATTTTTAATTGACACACAGTTTTATGGGGTACAGTGTGGTATTTCCATATGTGTATACAATGTGTAATGATCAGGATAATTAGCATATCTATCACCTCCAACATTTATCATTTCTTTGTCTTGAGAACAGTCAAAAATCCTTTCTTCTAGCTATTTGAAAATATACAATAAATTATTGTTAACTATATTCACTCTGGAGTGCTACAAAACACTAAAACTTTTTCCTCCAGTCCAGCTATAATTTTGTATTCATTAACCAACCTCTCCATATCCCTCTCCCCACCCTGCCCTTCCTTGCCTCTGGTTACCACAATTCTACTCTCTACTTTTATGGGATCAGTTTTATTTAGCTCCCACATATTCGTGAGGTCATGTGATATTTATCTTTCTGTGCCTAGCTTATTTCACTTTTCATAATGTCCAGCCTCATCCATGTTGCCACAACTGACAAGATTTCATTCTTTTTAATGGATGAATAGCATTCCATCATGTATATATATATATATCAGAAAATGTGTGTGTGTATTTAATCCAAGTATTTCTCACAGATGACCTAGCAATCTAGAAGACTGATCTTCTCTTCACCTGGTACTAGAAGGAATGTTGTGAATAGCACCTGGATTAGATCACCATATTTCTCCTCAAACTGTTGACACCCCCTCTCACATGTTATTTAAGATTAAATGATCCAGACTTGGAAATGTATTGTCACTTACAGTATTTTGATTGCCTTTATGGAATCAAAGGTGTGTCATAACACACCCTTTGGGCCATGGCAAGCATTTTTCCTCCAGCCCATCATCTGGAGCAGGAAAGGAGACATGCCTTCATTGAATGAGTGATGAAAGAATTCTGGGGCAAGTTGATTGGAGTTGTTAACTGGGGTTATGCTCAATAGCCCTCCTGTCAGTGAGAGGTGAGCTGACCCTTGCCACAGGTAGCAGAATGGGAGATAAGGATAAACCAACCTTAGCGATCATTCTTGGTCCATGGATAGTAGAAACAATGATATCTCATTTTTTACAATGTAATTACCTTTGTTCAAGAAAGTTTTGTTTATATTTTTCTGTACCTGGGAAAACAAAGTGAATGACTGTATCTATCATTAAAGCAAAAATGATATGTGCAAAGCAGCAGCCAACCTAAAGAAGTCCATCACAGTAAGGCAGGTATCTTGAGAAACCTGAAGGACATGTCTGGAGTGACAAGACTAGCTGAAGTAACTGGCAACAACTAACAGCGATTTCTCAAATTGATATCCACTCCTTTGGCACCTCCAGCAGTGGTTAGGGAAAGAAACCATGTAAGTTTAGATTCCTGCTTTGATATTCAAGACATCAGCTGGGATTGTTGTTATCTGGCTGTTACCATGTTGCTTGACCCTTGGTGGCTATATAATATGGGACCATGTGGTTATAATAAATGCTAAACAAAATTTTCCTCTCCCTTCTCCTCTCCTCAACTCTATATCTGCTACATATATTCCTCTAAACCCCAATCATAACAGAACACTTGTGCTATAATTAAAGACACTTATTGTTTATTTCTGCACTCAGGCATACAACTGAATAAAAATTTGTCCAGCTTCTGCCACTAGAACGAGTTGAAAGCATAAGGCATTGGATTTATATATGGAAATCTGCCATGTGTGATTTTTAGGACTGTTTGTGTTCTTCAAATGTCTTCTATTGCTTTTTAAAACAAGCTGGCTCTGGCCTATATCCATGTGCTTTTCCCAGTTGTTTCCCTATTAAAAAATATTTAATTTCCAGATATTATTTTTTTGTACACAAAAACTTAAACTTCTGAACACTTCTATACTTTTTCATTTATCTTGGGTATAAGTTGTTGGGAAAATTTTGTGTGATGAGTGAGAAAATATTGATTATTTTATTTCATTATGTTATTGTTTGTGAAAAAAAGATTTCTACATGAAAAACAAACTTACTTAGTACTTGTAAGTTTTGAGTTTGGTTTGGAGAAATCAGATACTAAGAAGCCAGATTCAGAAAGATGTTTTCCTTTTTCCTTTTTATAATTAATAGAGGCAAAGAATTTTGCAGAGAAATGAACATCTCCATAGGATGCACTGAAGGTCTTAGCTAAATGCTGGCATGGCAAATTATTATATTTATTGGGACTTTGCAGATGATGAAGTACTTAAGTATATTACACATCAATTTCTTGCCAAGGCTTATTCTTATTTCTGCGTCTTTGTCTTGTAGTGCATTATTATAAACTCTTGTTTATAATAACTTCAGGACAACTTATGGCATAACTTGCTATCAGCTATATACACAAGGCAGTGATTCTCATTTTTTAAAAAAAATTTAAAAAAGAGATAAGAAGGAATTATGAATGGAAAGACCTTGGTACAAAATTGTGGCCATGCTCTAGAGCATCAATCCAGTTTATGCAGCTCACTTTTCTTCTCTGCTTTGTTTCTTTATCTATTAATTGACTGATACAGACTTCCTTATCAATCTGTTAATAAATTAATCAATTAATGGATTGATTAATTTGATTGAGTAGCCACTTATTCAAGTGCTATGGGGCCCAAACATAACATAAAGAAAAGCAAATGATCAGATTTAAGACAATGGTAGGCTCTGTGGAGAAGCGGTAAGTGTATGTCCTTGACAAGGTCAGCTGCTACTTAGCTGCCGGGTATTGTAGAAAGGCAGGCCTAATATCTCAGTTTTCCAAATTTGTCAAAAAAGCAACAAATTCTTGTTTTTAAGTAAAATATCCTAAATTTTAATTATTGACAACTTAACCAGATTTTTGAACATTTTGTACCACAATACAATATAATCAGCATCCTGTTTTTGCCTTCTAAGTTGCCAGTTGGCAACTAACGGGTGAAAGAATTTTCAGTTTTTGTGCTAAAAAGCCTTCATTGGGAGTATACTGAGCATGATTTAACATCTCTTTCATGATTCAAACATCCAAGGACGTTAAGGATATCATTGTGCTAGAGACTGTGAAAAAGCCAGTTAATTAATGCCAAAAGCTGGTTGATAAAATACCACTTACCATTTTTTATGAGGATTCTTAACAATTTGGTTGCATAGTTGGCACCTAAAGTCATTTGGTACTATTTGGTACCTAAAGTCATTTTTATTTGCATGATTTTCTTTGGATATTCTTTATGCCATTTGATTTTACAGGCATGTATCAGTACAATTTGAAATAAGCTAGGTATAAGTTAAACAAGCCACATATTATTTCATGTTTCATATTTTGCCTTCAGAGAAAAAGCTCCTGAAAAAATGCATTATAACTCCAAGCAATGTCTAGTACTATAATCCAGTGACAAGTGTGGAGCCCAGCACACCTGCTAATAATGGCAGCTTCTACCAGAGGCTTTGCCTACATTCTCTTTGTTAGAAAAAATAGCTTTTTGATCTAATTATCATCATTTCCATTGATTATAGTGTTTTTCAAAGAATTACGCCAAAACATTGTGTTGCTTATATGTTGACATCAAATAATGACAAAGACACACACACACACACACACAAAAGTGTTTGATCTCAATGACAGACTAAACCTTCCAAATTGTTAGTCACTAAGACACCATATCGGGAAAGGTTTTATGTGGCACAGATATAAAGCTTTAGCATAGAATTTGGATGAAAAATTATGTTTCTCAGTTTTACTTTTTAGAATGCCTAATTTAGTTCAGAAAGCACTCAGTAAAAATATAATCCTGTACCTGGACATTTGTTGAGTTTCTAGAAAAGATAATTAGCCCTGGACAGTGGAACTATAGCTGATCTTTTATGTCAGTCATGGTCCAGACCAAAAAGGGAGTTAATTCACCTGAAAAAAATCAAAATAAATGCAACATATAAGCCATCTAAAGCATTTCTTAGCTAGCCTTTTTTACAGAAACAACTTTATACTCTGGAAGCATTTTTGTCCTTTGTAGTAGCATTTTCACAAGGATGTGTGTTTATGTGCAGGCTCCTTTCTGCCCTGCTCAGCACTTAATTGAAACTTCAATTATAAAACTGTGCAATTTGTTTTTTCTTTTACTAATGGATTACTTTTCTTTTTCCATTTTTTTCTGTTCTCTCTTTCTGAAACTTACATGAGTCATGTGCATGCTAGATATGATTATCCATATCTCTTAATTTTGTATTCAAAATTTTCCAAATTTTTGTCTTTATTTTTCTCCATACCATTTAAACTTCTTCCCAACCACTGTACCACGTCACCTAACAGACTTTTTCCTCAAAACTTCCCCTTCCAACCAACACAAATACATGAGCATACACACGCGTGCGTGTGTGCACACACACACACACACTAGAGAGGAACGGAGGGCTTCTTATATCGTTTCTTTTTTTAATTTCAGCAGTAATATTTTGAGAAAGGAATATGCTATCTTCCCCAGTCTTTGTGAAAATGCCAATTAAAATTTTATAAATTATTTTATATTTACATGCAGGAAAATTCCCTTAGTGGTTTATAGTTCTATGTGCTCTGAAACATGATAAAGTTGTACAACCACTGTGTCTTCTCTCGGTCACTCTAGCAAAAGGCTAGCTAATTTTGTTGAAATTTTCAAAGAACTAATCTTTGGTTTCATTAATTTTCTCCATTATTTTTTTCTGTTTTCTATCTCATTGGCTTCTGCTCTAACATTCATTGTTTTCTTTCATTTTCTTGCTTTGGGTTTAGTTTGCTCTTCTTTTTCTAGTTCTTCAAGTAAATCTTTGGCTATTCATTGCAGACCTATTTTTTCTGTGTGTGTTATAGGCGTTTAAAGTTATAAAGTTCCCTCTAAGGACTTATACATTTTGATATGGAGTGTTTTTACTTTTTCTCAGTTGAAAATTATTTTCTAAAATCTCTTGGGATTTTTCTTTGTTGTATGGATTTTATGAATGTATACTGTTTAATTTTTAAAATTTGGGGTGTTTCCCAAAATTTTTTCTGCTGTTGTATTCTAAATTAATGTCATTTTGTTATCAGAGTGCATAGTTTATTTGATTTTAATTACTTTTGAGATTTATTTTATGGCCTAATATATGATTTATCCTCTAGAATTTCATGCATGCTTGAAAATCATAGGCGTTCTGCAGTCATTGTGTGGAAAATTCTGGGTGTGTCCAGTAGGCTGAGTTGCTTCATGGCGCTTTTTAAGTCTTCTCTTTCCTCTTGGATTTTCCACGTTATCATTCTCTCAATTATGGAGAGTTGAATATTAAAATCAACACTTATTATTTTAAATTGTGCATTTTCCCTTCAAATCTGACAGTCTTTGCTTTATGTATTTCAAGGCTCTGTATTCCAGTAACTTTAAATTTATAGCTTTTATTTTTCCCTCACATATTTTATGTTTTATCATAATAAAATATTGCTTTTTGTCTTTAGCAGTATTTCTTGCCTTAAATTCTATTTTTTTTTTTTTGGTATTACTATAGCAGGTCTCATGTTACTGTTTGCTTAGTATATTAATTTTCAACCTTTTCCTTTCAACTTATTGGTATATTTTAACCCAAATTATTTATCTTATAGATGGAACAGAATGGGATCTTGTTTTTTAAAACAATCTGACAATTTCTGTCTTTTGATTGTCATGTTTAATGAATCAACTCTTAATGTTATTACAGATAAGACTGGATTAACATCTTCTAGGTTGTTATTAGTTTTATATATGTCTATTTTTTGCTTCTCTTTTTCACCTTCACTGCATTATTTGTTGTTAAATAAAATTCTCTCTTCTCTCTCTCTCCATTTTGAGTTATTTTCTTTTCTTAGTAGTTGCTCTAGAGAGTACTTAACTGCAATCTACTTCAGATTAATATTAATTTAACTTAATCCTGGTAAAATATAGAATTTCACTGTAATACAGCTCTGTTCCCTATATCCTCCTTTATGCTACTAATAACTATATACATTATAAACCCAACAGTATAGCAGTATTGTGTTATACTTATTGCTTTATGCAATCTTATGTCAGTATAAAATGTTCAGGAAAAAACATTTTATTATCTATACTTTTTATATTTTCCCACATATTTATTATTTCTAGGACTTTTTATTTCTTTCTGTGGGTTTCAGTTATAGTCTGTTATTATTTTTTTTGCTCTGAAGATACTCATTTAGTATGTCTTGCAAGGCAGGTCTGCAAGCAACAAATTATCTCAGTGTTTATTTGTTATATCTTTATTTCACTTTCACATGTGAAAGATCATTTTTGTGGATTTAGAATTCTTCTTTATCGGTTTTGATTTTTCCTTTTGATTTTTATTATTCAATACCATGTCTTTCTATTCCCTTTTGGTCCACATTTTTTTTGATGAGAAACTATCCATTAATCATATTTATGCTTCCCTGTATGTGATAAGTTGCTTTTCTCTTGTTGCTTTCAAAATTTTTTTTGGTCTTTGGCTTTCAACATTTTGACTATGATTTGTCTTGGTCTGGATCTCTTTTTCTATTCTTTTTGGGGTTGGTTGAGTTTCTCAAATGTGTATATTAATGTTTTCCATTAAATTTAAGATGTTTTGTGGTATTATTTCTTACAATATTTTATTATTTCCTTTTTCCTTTCTCCTGTCCTTCTAGGACTCCAATTACATGTATATTGCTACCCATAATGCAGATCTCCCACAGATCCACAGATCTCCCAAATTCTGTTCATATTTCGTCAATATTTTTTCTCTCTTTGACTTTCAGATTAGAATATTTCTTCTAGTGATCTGTCTTCAAGATCACTGTTTCTTTATCCCGTCAGCTTGAAACTACTGCTGCTCCACTCTAGTGAATTTTTCCTTTTAACTCTTCAACTCCAGAATTTCCATTTGGTTCTTTTGTGTAATTTATATTCTCTTTGTTGAGAATCTTTGTTGATTCTTTGTTATTACACTTTACTTTTTAAAAGAGGGTTCTTATGTACTTTTCACATATTTGTTTTCTTTGAAGTCTTATTTACGAAATCCATCACTTGTGGACAGAAAGATAATTTCTATTGATTGCTCCCCCCCAAGCATAGGTCACATTTTTATGTTTCTTGTAGGTCTCATAATTTATGTTGAATACTAGATATTTTAGAGGATATATTATAACAACTCTGTATCCTCATTTCCACTGAATGCTGTGTTGTGAATTTCATTTTTTGTTTGCCTGTTTGTTCATTTGTTGTTTGTTTAGTAACTTCCCTGGGGAAGAATCTATGAAGTGTGTTTCTTCCATGGTATATGGCCACTATGTCTCCATCCAGTTTTTGTTGTTATTGTTGTTGATATATGTTTTTAAGCCTGACTTCCTTTAGGTTGCCCTAGTTTCTATGTAACTTAGTAGTCAGCCAATGATTACACAGAAGCTATATTCAAACACTTTGAGGTAATAAGGCTTCTGTTCTCTGGTGATGAATCACTGTAAGAGTACACTCAATATTTAGGCTATTTTCAAGTCTACCTTAGTTTTACATTTTTTCTGGGCTCTTTTATGTCTCCTATATACATGCACGCAGCCTTACAATCAGCCAAGATTATATGAAAAGTTTAAGCTTTCTTCACTTGACACTATGCATACTCATAACCTCAGATGGGATTATATTTTATAATTGCTACAACCACAACTGACACTTTATGTTAATAGAGCAATAGTTCTTTACCACTCACTAGCCTTCAAGATGTTACTTTCACTAGCAATACTACTATGTGTGGGCATTGCCCACCACTCCAAATCAGTGAGCCCCTTTCAACCAAGGCAGCACAGCTGCCAGACATCACTATCTGCCCCACTCAGCAGAATCTCTGTATTTCCCATGCCTGGTAGTACTAAGGGGATTCATCTGTAGGCAAGAATGACAGACTCCCACTGGTCTTGTTTGACCTTCAACAGTTTTTCAAGCATAAATATTTCTCAGATTTTTTTCTCTAGAAATGTGTTTTTCAATGGGTATCTGCTCATCACAAGATAAAACTTTACTAAGGACAAAGTGAAGATGAGAGATGACAGTAATTAAAAAATCAAACTAAATTAGGCATGGGCCTACACTGGGACTAAATATATTTCAGGTGGTTAGTGGTTACTTATAAAACAAAATAAAAAAATCTTGTAGTTAACACAATCAGAGGGATATTGGGTACAGTTTGTGAGTGTAATCAGAATTGTCAATAACAGGGACTTCTTAGATAAGAAAGTATAATTAAGATTTTTAAAATGACCCATTCCTAGTCTATTATGTGTTTTCCCCTAAATTCCATGTAAAAACCTAAGGATGAATTTTGGAGAGTTCATGTATCCAGAGTTTTAAGGAACTAATTGAAGATTCATTTACTGAATTTATGATACATAAGAACTAAATAATTCTGGAAAGAAACCAAAGTTATCATATTAATAAATTTTGGAATAATATTAATAAAGAGAATATATAAGGAATTCTGTATACATTCCTTAAAACTAATAAACTATATGTCTCTCTCTAAGGCATAGTTTTCAAAATTTATTCTACTGACCTATAATCCTTATGCATTTAGTATATACCTCTATTTTAACTTCATACAGTGGTGCTATAATATTAGTTTTATTTCCTTACTGGTGAGAGAACTCCTTGGGTGTAGTGTTTATCCAAATAGTCTATATATTGATACACTTTTATGGAATAATCATTCTTTTCCTGGATATTGCAAGGTGATGTAGAATTACCTAAACCACAAAAAAAATGTAAAGTTTTTAGTTATTTAAGATTAAATGCTTTTAGTATTTGTTAACACCAAATATGATAAGAGGAAATTGTAGTCATAACACAAATCTAAATACTTTTGGAAATAAGTATGTTGTCACATACTTCACTATGGTGTTGCTCCTCTATCCATTTAGTCTTCTACCTGGGGAGGGTTTCACAAAGAAGTCCTGTAAGTTGTTTAGTCCTGGATAAAAGCCTGGAGAGTAAGTTTTTAGTTGTGCCTTTTTTATTATATTCTCTTATTTCCATACACTAAAAGTTGAAAAAGAAATATGTGCAATCCTGCATGGAATGTTAGGAACTTGTAAATGATGTATGAGATTTAAAAAACTACCCTTGTCTAAAAATCAACACAGAGAGTTCGGCTGTTCTTGAACTGCTCTTTGTAAGATTAAGCCCTGACAGCTATCTCCTTTAAATAATGAACAACCTTAACTTTTTAAAAAGGCAAGCCAAAATAAAAAAAAAAGAAAGAAAAAGATGGGGAAGAACTTTCTAGTGTCTGTAGAGGTTGGCTTTCATTATCTTCCACATAAGAACTCTATACCTCTCTCAATGAGAATACCATATATCAGGTATTCTAGTCAATATTTCAACTTAATATTGGGTGGAGAGATCATTCAATTTCTATTGTTCTTAATCTGTTCAAATGCCAGGAAGTGAATCATCTGTGAAACTCTAAGTTCAGTTTTAGACTAAGACAACACTAGACTTTCCCTACATATAGCAGAAACTTTTACATATGAACTTTTCCTCTTTGGTCTTTAAAAATCACATACATACATACATGTATAAATACATACATATGAGGTCTGCCTGGGAAATATCCAGCCATTGTTAATATAAAGAGAACAGTTTGCAAGACATCGATGTAAGCTGGCAGCCAAGGAGAGTGGAATGGAATGCACATGTGTGAACAGTGACGACTTCATTTACTAGTCAGTGGGGCAGGGCACTAGCCACTGTTGAGTGAGCATGTGTACTGCCTGGCCCTACCATTCAAAATGACTAAGAGAGTAGAGCAATGAATCTGCATCAAATTTTGCATTAAGCTTGAACATTCCTCAGCGGAAACTATTCGGATGATTCAGAAGGCTTTTGGGGAAGATGAAATGAGTGCAATGCAAATAAAGTGTGGCACAAATGCTTCAAAGATGGTCGAGAATCTGTTGGAAGTGATCCACATTCTGGAAGGCCTGAAACAAGCAGAACACCTGAGAATTTTGAAAGTGTACAGGATAGGTTAAGAGATTCTGGGAGAACTGGGTGAGGTCCCAAGCTGCCTACTTTGAAGGGGACCGTGGCATCATTGTCCTATGTACAATGTTTCTTGTATCTTATATCTACTTCAATAAATGTCTCTATTTTTCATATTACATGGCTAGATACTTTCCAGATGGACCTTGTATATTGAATCTTTACCCTTATTTCCATAATTTGCAAACATTCATGTGGATATAGTTTATAAATGTATTGTCTCTTTATGTGTATAATCTAACAAAGCACTAAATAAGTTTGAAATGAATGTAAGGTGTAAAGGAAAGAAAGAAATATACATATTATATCTAGAATTGGAACAATATTTACAAATATTGTAAATTTCTTATTTGATATCAAGGTTCTCAACCTTTTTTCTATGAGCTTCACTGGAATGATGTTGTTAACATTCTAGACACACTTTTATAGTATGTACAGGGTTTTAAGCATTGTAGTATTGATGCTGGAGGCAAAGAAGAGGTAAGTAATGTACATTTTCTAACTAATTATCTAGACACTTTTTCAGTAACCAAGTACTCATCTATGTGTCATAACACATGATTTGTCAAGCCATGAGCTACTGGTTCAAGACAAGAGCAAATGCCAGCCTGGTCCATTGCAGGAAAGGAGATTCTCAGACCTGTTCACATTCAATCTCATTTAAGCCCCAATTCCCTCTCCAAGTCTTAGCCTTGAAAGAATCCCTGACAGGTCTCAGAATGTACTACCAAGGTCTTGTAGTGGAGGATTCTTCTTTTTCATTGCCCAGCAGATTGTGGGAAGGAGCTCCTAAGAATTCCGTGAGTACAGGTAAATGATGCTTGCTATAACAAATTGTAACTTGAAATGCATCTTTCTATAGAAACATACTGGATGGTGCTTCATGACCTAGGATTAACAAAGCTATAATTGAAGCTCAATGTTGATTAAACAGTTGCTTTCTGTTCTTGAATGTCTAACCATCAATTATATCTTTTTTTTAGGGAAATTATAAGTCAAAGTACAATCAATTAATGGACTTATGTAATACAACAAAGTTTGAAAAAGGAATCCCAGAGGAAAATAATTCTGTTATTTTATATTAGCACTTTATATGTTTCAGAATACTATTCAAGATTTATAAAATAATTTTAATCACATTTCTAAAAGAAGGGTAAAAACCTTGAAAACAAACAAAGGAGAAAGACAAAGAAGAAAATAGAATAGAAAACACAGAATTTTAAGTTAAAGGCACATGATCTCTGGAGTCAGAAAATAACAGTTGTTAATTTGTGCTCCTCCCATTTATTAGGTGGGTGTAGGCATTTAACTTCTCAGTTGCTTCATCTATAAGTGAAGATAATACTGATAGCAAAAGATAGCCATAAGATTAAATAAATGAAATAAGGTCAAATTTTAGGGCACTAACAGGCATAGAGGAGTTATTTAAGAAATTATAATTCCTTACTTTTCACTTTTCCTGTGGATCTTTGAGCATCTTTTAGTTTCAATTATTTGGGGGGCTAGACAGTTTTCTGGTACAGCGATTTTTATTTAGAGACTATCATTGCTGAGTTGCACCATTCCAGTTAGGAGTCTTTATCTACTAGAAGGGGGACTGACATCTGTTTGTCCAGCTAAGCCAGTTGGCTCACCTACAAAAAGTTGACAAGAAAACCATAAGAGCCTCTGATTGATGGCTCAATAAACAGATTGTTGATCGTAACATATTTCATCCATCTAATATTTTGAGTGACTCAGTAGTTAGTTGCAGTTCATATACTTATTGTTTTTGAATGGGCAGTTTAGTTTGTGCCACCACTGTGAGTACTCGAGCAGGTCATTTATCACAACCCTTCAAATCTCTGTAATCTCAATATCTCCTTATGGTAGGTTTTTGTTATTCAGGTAGTTATGTTCTATAAAGTTGCTGTGAACATTGAATTAATTGTTGTTCCTAGGGGGAAAATGGAGTTAAGTACCCAACCCTCTCGTCACAACATCTTCATCAACCAGTCAATACATAATATTGTTTTATATGTGTTTCTGTTCAAAGACACCTTCTTTAATATATATTGTTGAATTATTAACATTGATCTCATGGCCAATAGCACTATAACTTATGTTTGAACAAAACTTATCTAACACATGTATTTTTCCTGCAAGGTACATCACAGCCTTCTTGTACTTAGGAACACTAGACAGCATTTCAGCACTATGCTTGGGGGCCATTGTATACAGTGAAATTAATAACAAAAAGCACAAAAATACAAAAAAATTGGGTACTAAATATAGCACAAAAAGAATACTCATTTATGGTATGAGAGCTGAAACAGGAAGGCAAGAGCATCACCTTGTTCCACCTTAGCTGGCAACATGCATGTCTGGAGACTCAAATTCTTTGCCTCTTTGTGTATGCATGTTCTTAAATGACTGCAAAGGTGAAGCAAGTGATGACTTGGGGGTTACAAATAAATTTTAGCAAGAAGGTAAATTCACAAATACAAAATCCATGAATAATGCAGATAGACTATAATTTCAGATGCTTTAGTACTTGAAATGTTGCCTCTGGAGTTATATTATCTTTTCTCATGTTATTTTAAATTAAATATGGTGTTTTAATCCTAAAATTGGTAATTCATTACTTTCAATATTTCCAGGATATATCAGATGACTCAGAGCCAACCATATTATGGTGGCTTTGTGTTTGGAACTTCAGAAATTCTTGAAACTGATAACAATATTATTATGATAATGACTCCATTGGTTTTAGTCACAGGCAAAGGAAAACCATCATCCTTTTAGGTCTCTGCAGGGAGCCTCAAATATAAATATGAGAAAAATAATGAATTTTTGAAACATCTTATTTTGAAATGTTGACAAGAAAGATGACCATGAACAGGTAAAATAGTTTATGAATTGTACATACAAATTGAGAATATAGACTGTGAATTTGAGGTGGCTCAAATCTGCATACCATGTGCTTTACTCCAGCAGAGCTTAGCAGGGCAGATGTAAGATGACAAGTATTCAAGGGCTATATTGATCTATGGGAAAAGGTTACCACAACAACTATAACAGAGAACAGGGTACAAAGGTACAAAACAATTGAATATGTGGCAATGGCATAGTTGAGTTGCAACATAGTGTCTGTACTAGCTAGGAAGCTGATAAGTGGGGACAAGAGGGAATCAGGTTGGAGAAAGTCAAGGCTTCAGTGAAATCAAAGAAATTTGCTTAGAAAATAAATTGAAAGAAATGAAGATAAATGAAGTTGTAACCAGAGATTATGTGTTAGAGTTTAAATTCACAAAGATTTAATAGTTTAGGATGCTGACAAAGCCTGGGACTTCCCAAAAGATATGAAAATGAGGATTTTTAGATTGACCAATTCCTGGAAAAGAAATTTTCGGTTTGGAGAATTGGATTTTTCACATTTATTCTGATTGAAGTTTTTGGAGTAGAAAATAATGTAGATACTATTGTCTATTATGAGTAGTAGTTGATGAAGTTACAAGTAGCAATAAAAGATGCTTATAGTCCGAGGTCCTGAACCTTAGGAGAAAAGTGCTTATATGTGCGGGTAGTAGAATAACCACCTGAAATCGGAAATAGGGAACCAGGAGGATGCCACTGTCATTTCAGACTCTGTAGTATAGGAGGATGAGAGAACAACGTGTTCTCTTTAGAAGAGCTGCAGGGAAGATTAGTGTGTTGAGTCTGAGGGTCACAGTTAAATTATGTCAACTATGTTCAGAAAAAATCACGTGCAGAGGCTTAAAATTTAAGGTGTAGAAAGATGTGTTCTAAAGACCAGAGTAAAAAACGTTTGGGAGAGAGTATGGCACTATAAGGAGGAATCAGAGGACAGGGAGAAAAAGGTTGGGCAAGAAGAAAAAGGAGAAGATAGATTGGATTTGCATAATTAGTTATGTTTAAGAATAATTACAGTTAAAGGGTTTGATAGCTTTAATGGGTAACATGATTCTCAGCAGAAGCATGTGGCAAATTCAAGTAATATTAGAGACCTGAGAAGTGTAGCAGTTTTCAGTCATGGTTCACCAGTCTGATGTCTCTAATCTTCCTTACACATGTGGCTGCAGTGGGATCAATTTTTATGTGTGTGTTCAATGAGCTAGGAGTCAACAACTGATCCCAGCTGGGTCAGTGACCTCTTGCCTAAAAGTTTTGGGCTGGTGATCAAGACTTCCAGTTTCTTTGTTGGTGGATGAAACCCTAAGAAGCCACATTTGGGAGCTGGCAGCAGCCATGTTTCCTGTCATGTGGAGAAGGGAGGATTTTACTTTATGTTACTTTAAAAAAGAACCAATGGTTTTGTCTCTGGAAGTGAGTTATTCCTCTAAAGTTAAGAGAATAGATATCACAAGCTTTAAGAGCTTATAGTCATCATGTGTTTATTTTATGTTTTAATTATAAACAATCAATTAATCCCTTACTCTAAAAGAAAAGGAAATTAACACCTGTATTCCTACTTTTATTGTGTGTGTATATGTGTATGTGTATATACTATGTGTGTATACATACTATTTGTGTACATTTATACTGTGTGTACATGCCTCATGTACACTGTGTATATATACTTCACACAACAACCTCATGCTACTGATCTATAACTATGCTGTTTCTCAATTCATGGCTTTATTATGCTTTCTCCTATTTCTGGACCTATGTTTTCTTCTAGACTGTATGCTTCTTCAGTCTTTTAATGGTGTGTTTATCTTTTCTTCTGTTTTCTTCTCTTCTAAAACCTTTATATAAATAGATCATAACCTTATCTTTCATTTGATTTGTAAAATTTAGTTGACTTTTCCTTGACTTATCCAAATTTATCAGAAAAATAAAATCTTTCCTTCTAAGCTATAACTTGAAATTTCTTCTAGCTTCCTGCTTTTCTGTAATCTGAGGGTAAGGAGAGGGTGGGCTGGAAATGCCAAGCTAAGGCTACGTGCAGCCTTCCTTTTTTTTTCTTTGAGAACATGGATTCTGATATCATTTTGGGGATGCTGTTAAGTGTTCTGAAAGCTTGTTAACTAAATGTAAACATAAGTGTACCTCATATCTAAGGAAAATACCTCCAAACCTGGACAATTTCCTGCTTGGAGCCCTGGGAAGTGGCAAGCTCAGGTACTTTCTCTTGCATCTACCTCTGAAACACTGAGATATTGAGACACAACGTCCTCAGTAATTGGTAGGGGTTCTTTTAAACGCATTTCCAGTTAGTTAGCCAGTCCATTTCTCTTCTAGTTGGTTGTGTGCACGTGTTGGGGAGGGGAGTGCATTAGTCAAGACTGTGAGGATTTTTCTATCTAATCCCCTTTCCCCAGTACAGCCTCTGGCGATCAGGACAGAGATTTGGGGTCCATTCTTGGATCATCAAGAATTTTCTTTTCTTATCCACCATTTTATGGAAGACAACTCAACTTCAATGACAAATTTTTTTAGCGAACTCTCCTCTTTTGTGTTTATATTTTTCAGAATTTGGTAAGAAAACTCAACACTCTCATTTTAAATAAAGAAAAAAATTGAGGCTAAAAGCATTATCTACTTTACCAAAATTTTCTCAGCAAATGAGAGAGTGCTTTTAATTTATGGAAATCATAGAACTTTTTAGTGATACATGTCTGTGAAACTTTGTAGTGAATACATTTAAGAAAAGCAACCAGGCTTATTTTGAATAATACATAACTTTAGTAATAAATATCATTCGGGAATTTCTTGAGTGGTACTTTCCTACATGTCTGTGATTTTTTTAGAGAAAGAAATAGAGTTGAATATGAATCTAAATATTAAAAGTTAAAATATAAATTTATATCAAATGAAATGTAAAAGCTCTAAACCTAATTCTTACTTTTATACCACCACAGAGCCAATTATGCCCAAGCACTGTAGTCTTTACCCGGATTGAGCAACAATCTAAAATAATTACTAGTATTTTACCCAGTAATTGCTTAAACTATAGCAATGTAATAAAAGGGAGAGATCAAAAGAGAAAGTAAAGAAAAGAAGAAAGAAATAGAAAGAAAGAAAGAGAAAGAATTTTTAGAATTACCAATTAGCTAAATGTCTGAAGTTTTTTTTTCTTTTCATAGAACATACTAATTTTTTTTATTATTCTTTTCTCAAATGTTGAATGAGGCTTCACTAAATCTAATCACAAGATTAGAGTCTTTAGTGCTTCGTTTGTCAAATGGCTTAGGTTCATATGGTGTACAGCAAAGAACCATAGATTCTTAGTACATGTTTCTAGATAAATTTTCAGTAGTCAATTTAAGAAATAAAATTAAAACTGTCCCTGGTAGATGTTGGATGTTTTCCTTTTGTTTTCCTTTAAATTGCAATGATATGGAAACATGCTAAAGGTCATCTTTAGTGGAAAAATCCATTTAACCCTTGGAAACTATAGTCATGTTTAAGGTCTTAGGGTCTCTTGCTCTCTCCTCTTTTTTTTTTTTTTTCCCTTTCCTTCTCTTTCTTTGACTAAGTTTTTTGGATTTATTGGGGGAGGGGGAGTATTTTTTATTTATATGGTTTTTACTTTGCTCATACCATCAGACCAAGGCTACTGTGCTTCCTGTTTAGCTCCCAACTGAGCCTTTTATTTTTAACCAGTGGGTTGGCTAGTTCCCAATTTCTTTTTGTTTTTGAAAAACAGAATTTCTTTTTCTTTCATCGCCTTGTCTCAGCTGGTCTGCTGTCAGCCAGCCTGTAGAGATGACTGCCTCCGTTATTATTTTATGTGTATTGGATTCGGCAAACATTGTAACTGCAACTGTTGTCTATTTTGAATTCCTCTATTTCACTGACAAGAAGCTGTTGCATCATGCACAGCTGAAAAATAAGACCCACGATGTCTATTTACTGAGTCCTATTATTTGGGGGAAAAAACACAAACTTTGACCACACTGTGTTCCAATATTTCTTACATGGCTGTTACTTTATGAAATGAAACACTAATGCTATTTTTTTTTTCAAATCATTTCCATGGATTCCAAGCCATATTTAACATATGACTATCCAACGGGATTGAAACATGCAGGTGACTGCAAATGAGAGAAACTTAAGATATAAGAACAGAGTTGGCATACTAAGAAAGTGCTGGAACAAAATCTAGGCAATTAACAAAATGGCTATACTCAGTGAAGTAGCCACAGCTGTGACTAGGGATGATGTGGTTCCCACACTGGTCTGTTCAGTCTCATTTGTGGTGAGTCACCAGCATTCAATATGAACAATAACAAAGTGTCTACGGTAACTCTTTCTTACCACACATGAAAGCACACTGACTGGAGGACGACTCATCCACCAAGACTCAACAAAAGAAGAGCTTCCTTAGTAAGATCTCTAGTCCTTAGGTAAAAATAGGTGCCCCTGCTTCCGATTCTGCAGAAGCTGAGACATATTGCTAATATGACACCTATAAAATACTATTGTCATTATCTTCACACTGATAAGTCTCATCCATAGGACCTCAGTGTGAGATGGATGGAGAAGGGCACTATCAGAACCTCCTACACCTATTTTTTAAACCATAAACACCTGCACAACTAATACAAGAACTTTTTTCTTGGTCTTTCTGAATTTTGCCAGCTGAGAACCCCCACACACAAATTTGTCTTTTAACTGCCCTTTGCATATATATTGATTTAATAGTTTATCTTGTTGTCACATTACCTGAACTGCAGAATGGAAGCCTTGGATTACATGTTAGAGTGACACAGTGTCTAATTTTTTCAGGCATTTGAATCTTTTCTCCCCCTGAAGAATTTGTACAAGCAAGCATATAGTACAGAGCCACAATCTTTTATCTATAATTATAAAATCTGAACTCTGGGGAAAAAAGTTTATTTTGTTTTGGTTTGGTTTTGGTTATTTTTGTCATTTTTGTTCCTTTTATTTTTTTTTAAACTCTCATTTGGCAGCACAATCTAACTTCACTGGAACTAATTTGCTGGCAAAATTAAACCAAAACCAAAATGTGAATAATTATAGTCTTTATTTATTCTGTAGTATTTGAAAAGACATATTTTATATGAATAAATAGTAATGTGTTTAATTATAGGATGCTGCACTAGACCCTACTGAGATGCTATGTATTATAAAGTATATTTTCCATGTTACCTTGCTAAAATCCAAAAAGTTCTAATTTTCCACATGCATCTTGCCTCAATTGTTTTGTATAAGGAATTGTGGACCTGTAGATATTAAATCAATATTTTTTGTTGAATTACTTCCATGCACATTCACTTGTTTCATGTACTAATTGATGCTACCTACAGTGTACAAACACCAGTCCGAAACCCATCCACTTGTCTCCCTACTCCTCCTCCCTCCTCCCTCCTTCATATCCTCTCTGGACCAATTATTTTGATACCATATAATCTTCTGTTTTCACTTCTTTCTATGGCTTCCATCTATATTTAAAATTGAGCAAAGTATCTTTTAATATACAAATTGACTAGTTGTAATTAAATTTCTCCAGAAATCTAAAGTAGAAATGACACACTTTTTATAAGCATCTCATAGATTCTTCATAGTGGCACTGGTAGGTTGGCCTAATATTGATAGTTTTATGAAAATTATCACAACATACCACAAATTTTTGGAAAGGAAATATTCTAAGAATATACAGTATATGATCTCCCTTTTGTAGACTTTTATCAAACAGGGTATCTTCTAAAAGTAATTATCTGAATTATGCATGGAGAGCTCAATAATTTATTGTCTGGGTATTTTTATTAAAACAATTTATTTCAGTGTATCTTTTAAAAATTCTTTAAGGATTCAAAATAACAAAAGTAAATAGATTAAATAATTATTTCTGCAACCAATATTTATTAATAAAATTTGTCTTTTCACACTTAAAAACTTTACAGAGAATTTATGATAAACATATATGCATCTTTACTATTATGCATTAGATAAGAAATTATATTTAAATGATGGACTTTCTAAAATGTTAGCTCATTTGTAAGTAGGTATTGAAATAAATACAAGAAAATAGCAACTTGATAATTTATTGAATTCCTTTCTATAATTTTGGTGTTGTTTAATTTGGGTGGTTTCTTTTGATTTGTTTAATTTTTGAGTACTGAGTTGTTTAGAAACAATATTAATTTTTGCTTGTTTAAAAAGTTTTTATGAAATAATGGCAATATTTTTCATCAACAACAGTTTACCTCGTGAGTGTTGATAATTTGGATATGAGTGAAAGAAATAAAAATAAAAAATTTTTTAAATGATAGAATGGTCCATGAAGTGCAAACCTATAAAAATAGGAATTCAATAAATCTGAATGATGAATTAATTGAAGTGATGATCTTGCTTTATCTTTTGACCTTTAGAAGAAGGTTGGGCAATAAACTCATAAAATATATTCATTCTTTTATATATTCATCAAAAGAACTAATTCGTACAGACATTTTTCTAGAAATGCATGTGGAATGAATAGTACAGTACCTCTGTTATTCAAAATCAAATATAGTGAGATTGACATAAATTATTAAATAAAATTAAATGTTTTAGATATGGAATGGTAAAGAGGTAAAATAATAGTAAGAAGTAGTGGACCTGAAGGGCAAAGAAGTGGATAGAATAAGAAAAGCATTAGAAAGCAGGTCATTGTCATGTTTTATGAAAGACATACTGGTGGACTTAGGGGTGTATGCGTTGGGTTGGTTGGTGGGGTAGGGCAGGGTTGTGGGTATTTAATATAAAAGCAAATATGAACACTTCTACTGTCCTTGTTTGTTTTGTGTTGCTATAACAGAACATCTGACACTGGATAATTTATAAAGAAAAGAGTTTTATTTGCCTCACAGTTCTACCGGCTGTACAAGAAGCATGGTACTGGGATCTGCTTGGCTTCTGGTGAGGGCTTTTGTGCTGCATTAAAACATAGTGGAGAAGATCAAAGGGGAAGCAGGCATGTGAGAAAAGATACCAAACCCCAGGGGCCTTCTAGCTTTATAACAACCCACTCTCTTGAGAACTAATCCTTTCCCCTGAGAACCAATCCAGTCTCTCAAGAGTGAGAACTCATTCACTACCATATGAAAGGCACCAAGTCATTCATGAGGGATCCATCTCTGTGACCTAAACATCTCCCACCAGGCCCCATCTCCCAATAGGGCCACACTAAGGATCAGTTTTCAACTTGAGATTTGGTGGGGACAAACAAACCATATCCAAACTATTTGTTTGTTTGTTTTTGCCACACATACTCTATAGGCCCTCAACATTATGGTTTTTTTAAATTATATGTTAGGGTCAAGAGGTGAGTGATGGCTTGCTTTATAACCTCAGCTGTTTTTGTTAAATCATCAGTAAAGATCCTTTACTAAGATAAGGTGAGGCAGCAGTGTGGAGTATTTTAAGAGAAAGCTAAAGAGATGAAAACACACTGCAGAAGACATCAATCTAACTAACACCTTTTCTTTGTGGGTTCTCTCCTATCCTGGTCCCTAGTAACATAAAGCAGCTGGTTTGGCTAAATCCTTCCACTTCATTTCCCAGGAGTCTTATAAGAAATAGGGGGAAAGACAGTCTTTTTCCTCTAGGTGTATAAGTTAAAAGGGATATTAAATCCCGGAGTTGTTAGTACCATTTTTTTTTTTTTGTCTTGGAAGAGAGGGTAGGGGGGAGAGAGAGAGGGAGAGAAATAGATGTATTCTTATATCTTTGAACACCTATATCCAAACATGTTTGAAGGGAATTCTATTCCTAGACTCTATTCTTAAAGTGTAGTGCCCACTTCTGAGAACTTGTTGGAAAATCAAATTATCAGTCCTCATCCTAGACGTACTGAATAAGAAACTCTGGAATGGAGCCCAATGATTTTTATTTTAACAAGTCCTGTGGGGGATATTCTCATGAACTCTAAAGACAGAGAATCACTGCCCAGACTTCAAACACAAGAGCCATTAGATATCTTACTTTTGTCTCTTTCAATGGAAATATGCTGGCTAATACAGCTGCTGGATTAAATAGAGTATATTGACTAGAGATAGATGATCAGTACCGTGGACCAAAAAGAAATTTAAATTATTTCTGGTAGCATCAAAATATATGATTATGTGATTTCATGGTCTACTTTGAGCTACCCAAATGTGTGATGAGAGGTGGCAAAAGGTAAGTGTTTTTAGGGAAGCTGTCTCAGGAAAGCAAGAGAAAATAAATAGAACCCTAACTGAAGGTTCAAGAAGGAAATGAAGCCATAAGGGATGTGATCAGTGGAGATATAAAGGTGATCCTAAGGGACAAGATATCAGAATGGCATCAAAGAATGTGTCTAGGAGAGCAGGAGAGAAAGAGGCTATGGTAGACATTTTCATATATAAATCCAAGTTAGACCAGTTATAAGGGATGACAGGGTTCAGGGTGAGGACACAGGAACAAATGACTGAAGTTAATAGATGATATTGGTGTTGAGAAGATCAAACAATTTTGAATTCCTGGATCAAACATGTGGGTATCCATGGAATATAGCCATGTGCAAAATTCCATAACAAACAAGGGAAAAGTCAAATTTTTGGTAAATAAGGGCAATAAAATATTTTAGGGTGTCACAGCTAGAAAAAAATGAGTCTCATAAATGAAAACAATTTTGTATGAGTGGCAAGTTGTGGTCAAGGAGTTACACAGGCACTTATGAGAACTGTAACAGGGTCTGTAGAACATCGCACATGGGACGTAGGATTATAAACCTCCTTCACCAGAGAGAACAAAAAGGAGCAATACTTCAAGGTAGGGGAAAAAGGGAAGAGTTGGAGGCAATATTCTGAAACGCTTACTAAGAAGTGATGCATCCACTGTCTAGATTAAGTGGTGTGATGTTAAAAGTTGAGAGAAGCAGCAGAAATAAGCATGCTCTTTTTAGCTTCTATTTTTTCAACTGAGGAGAATAATATTCAGAATGGAATCAAGGAAGATGAAGATCATTTTATGCTCTGTTATTGTACATTAACATCTACCTTAGACAATCTAAAATTGGAGCTGATCTATTTCTATAAATAATTTGTAGAAACTCTTCACAGGAGTTTCTTTTTTTTCTGTGTGTGTGTGTGTGTGTGTGTACGCACATGTGTGTGTGTGAATAATGGGGCATATTTATTTGTTGTTCAGACAAATTAGCCTCGGATTTTTGTGTGTGGTAAATGGAGCCTAGAATTTCTATCAGTTCTCTCTCCATGGCTTGCAGGGACTACAGTCTCATGGCCCTTTGCTGACCTAGCACTTGTGATTACCTTTATTCTGGAGTGCTGAATTGACCTTTGGCAGGGCACTACTAGACTTTTAAACAGTGCTTATGATGACTGACATGAGAGTGTCACTACCAGTGTTGAGGAACTTGATTTGTGATTTACATTCATTCAAGCACTGTGTAGATACCAGAAATCTACAAATTTGTAAATGCAAAAAGCTATTCTCCAGGTTAATAGATAGAATAGACAGAAGTCATTTATCTAGCCCTTTCCCCAGCAAAGAAAATATTCTTAAAAATATCCTGGGTCAAAGACACAATAACCTTAGCAAAAAGTAGTATTTTATTTTCATAAATTGATCAGACATTTCACAATCTTGAGAAAATGATAAAAAATAAAAGTTGATGAGAACATAAAAATAATACGGCTATAAAATTCTTTCTTCAAAATGTTATATGTTCAGTGGTGCATGTTTTTTGTTTTTAATAGTCATGGATAATCCCATGATTAGGTTTTAGTTCCACAGGCCCAGGCCAAGAGGATAAATAAATAAAGTAATAAAATGCATTTTATATTGAAAGTTGTATTTAAGACTGATTCTTTTCTGCTACGTATTCATGGCAGTCTACTTGTCATTGAGCCACATGTTTTCTTTCCCATTTTGGCAAGCACCGCATATGTAAATCTAGTCCCAGCACATTAAAAAGCACATATATTAAGAATGTTAAACATTCTCTATACATCAAAAAATGCTTCTGAATGGCTCCCTGCAGAACATGTCTATCTCCAGCTAATGAGTTTTAATGTATGATTTTCTTGTACCTTGCCTTTCTTTACACATCAATCTGTTCATGGCATCTGTCATGCAAACAGTAACAGAAACCGCTGGGGCTGTCAAGAAAATGACACCTTTCTCCTTTACCAGAATCAGAAAAGGGTGCCCAGATTTCTCTGAAATTCTCCAGGCAAACTATGTCTTTCTTTTAAAACCAACACCATCTGCCCAGGCAGACATTTGTGAGCCAATTGTCACATAAAAGAATTTAGCTGATTTCTGATGTTCAAGCTTGTTACATTAGGTTATCAAGCTTCCATTTAACTAGATGACATACCTTGCACATTTCAAATTGAAGATGGATATTATAGAACATAATGACATGGGTTAATTTTAGGCAAACTATAGAAGGGTAACAAAAGCAGCCTTGGCTTATATTTAAAAATGAAGGTACTCAGTATGTGTTTAAAATAAAAAAAAAACAAATACACACACATCCTTACATATATACATATATGTAGAAAAATGTATATGGTTTCTGAATTTTTAAGATTGTTTTCATTCAGAATGACATTTAAAAGCATAGAAAAGTATGTATTTATCAATAAGTGCAAATGAGTATTGTTCATTTTCATATTTTTTGATTAAAATTTTATTCAGATACAAATTTAACCAATATAATAAATATAATGAAGTACAATCTCAATAAAACACTCAATTTCATCAAAAAGATTCCCTTTATAACCACTTCTAATTACATGGCTAATTGTACTCAGCAGACAATCCATTCACAAGAGAATTCTTTTTTACCTGATTCAGGTAGTTAATTTAAAATTAAAGGAATCATTTTTCCCTAATCATAAACTTCCTCAAACATTTATCATCTTAGTGAAAAAATACATAAACATACCTTTATGTCTCCTATGTGCACATGTATAGACATATATATATCTAATATGTATATTATACATGATGCAAACTTTTCACTTAAACATCATTAGTACCATTCTGAGTAAATAAATATTCCTATGTAGCACAAATGTTAATATTGCCAGGAATTTCATCATATGCATGTATCACATATGTAACCCTCTTGGAAGGACTGTTAGGAAGTTGCAATATTTTGCTACTACAGAAAGCAGTCTGATCAACATTCTTACAGGTATGTTTTTATAAACTTTCACAATTCTGTTCTTTTTCAAAACTCCCAAAGAGTTGTTATTGATCATTAAAAGGGTATAAATATTTTTAAAATTTCGATATGTATTGCCATATTTTACAAAAATTATTAAACTAAACTTCCTGTGGCAGTGCATGAATATTCCCATTTCACCATGACTTTCCAACATTAGACAGTTCAATTGGTTACCCCCTGATAATTAAAAAATGGTCTCATTGTTTTACTTGTTTCTGTGATAGCTAGTAATATTTAACATTTTTTCAAAAGTTTCCAGAATATTCTATGTAGTCTTGTGATTTATGACCTTGGCCATTATTTGATAATACTGTTGATCTTTTTCTTATTCATTTGTAATAACTATACACTAATAAAATATAAATCTTTTATGTATTTTATAATTTATATAGATTTCCCAGATTTCCACTTGCATTTTAATAAGTTTTATGATGATTTTTTTATTTGCAAAGTTTGTCAATCATGTATGTCAATATTATCCTTTACTCTAAAAAGTTGCTATCTTTACTCTGAAAAATTTCTCCCTGCTCCATGATCGCACAGATATTCAACTATATATTCTTCTGGAACTTTTATAGTTCATTTTGATGGCAAATTTTCTAATATATATCATTTACTAATGAATCTTTCAACTACCAACTTTAAACATCATCTTTATCACACACTATGGTTTTATAAATCATGAGATATGTCTCTGCATTTTATCCTTTAGGTTATTTGTCTATCCCTGTATCAGTAAAATACTCTTTTAATTATTTCATTCACTGGAATATCTTTTAGGACAAATTCCTTTCCCAATACCCTCTTCAAATCCATTACTCTTTGTTTTCAAGAATTCTATTATTATTCTCACATGTTGCTTATTAAGGTCAATTTTAGAATGATTTGTTTAAGTTCTTAAAAAAAAAGTAAGTTAGTTTTTTACCTGGGTGTCATGGAAACCTACCCAAAATGTTAGTTGGATATGGACTGCCTACCCTTGCAGTTTGCTGTGGCTACATGATTAAATTAGTACCAAGGAAAGTGAGTGGACCTGGTGGGGGCAACTTCTAAGCCCTTTCCTTAAAATATGCTGCCCTAGACCGTTCAGCTTTGAATTAGTACTTGAGAGAGATACAAACTTTTCTTTTATTTAAGACAGAGTATGATAGAATATTTTTTTCTACCACCTGAGCCCAAAACCTAACAAGTAGAATTCTATTCTGGGATGTGAGATTCTGACAAAAATCCTAGAATAGAAAGGCTTGTGCTAGAAATTGCTTAAAATTTAGAAAGGACACAGATATTATTATAGTCCTGCAGTTTGGTCACCTGACAAGGTAAAGCATTTGGCAGAACACCTGCTTGTGATCACCTAGAAGTTAAACTCAATCCATATCATGGCTTCAGTCTTAGGGGAACTGGTTGAGAAAATGTAGAATGCTAGTTTGTGATGGCTTCTCCTCACTGCTTTTAGTAATATATAGTGAGAAGACACTGAGCCACAAATTGGCCAATTTGTAATCAAAAATGGAAAAGAATGCTGTGATTAAGAGTTTTTTTGTTTGCAAGTGACCTGGAATATAAACTGATTGAATGTCCAGAAATTCAAGGCATTATCAGGTTAAAAATTAAAACTGCTTCTTTATGGAAACAGCAGGAATTAAGATTACTGCCAAAAGGCATGCTGTAAGAAAAGATAAGATTAAGGGTATTGTCACACCACATGAATTAATGGTTACAGATGCCTCAGGAAACTCCATTACAAGAGAGACAGGGATGATGACCTAAACTCAGAAGCCATCCAATATAAGAAGAGATTCAACAAGTTCAGGCACTGTAACCAAAAGAGATCTTTGGAAATGGTTATTTCACATAAAACTAACTGGAAGCAAGTTGACAAGAGACTAATGAATTTTTAAGGGAATTTTATTGCTAATAAATTACAAGCCTAATCACAGAAGCCTATGATTATTCTACCTTCATGGTAGTTCTCAGGTTGCCAAACTTCCATATTTTTCAATATTCACTGAAATAGTGGCCATCAGGTGTAATGGTCAAGGCAGAACCTGTAAAAAGTCAAGCAGGGGTCACGAAAGATTGTGAAAAAGGAATTTGCTTCTAGAGAGAAAAATCAGGGTGGGCAAGACAGACTTAATCAAGGAACTTACTCCCTCTGGGGTAAGGAGAATTCTGCCAGGTAGGATGTGGTATCTGGTATGGACAAGTGAGTGGTTTCAAAACTTCTCTTTTCCAAATAATTGTTTATTTATTTAAACATTTTTGTTCCTAATCTTCTGTAAATATTGATGTGTTTGTCTTTGATATTATCATTTCCCAAATCCCTAAAACTCTTGTTTGGAATTAATACAAAGAAAAGAGCATTAGCCACAGATTTTGGTCTTTTAACTGAATGTAAAACCTAAGTGGAACTTTGGATTAACTTCCTGCAGAGTGTGTATGTGTGTGGTGTGTGTGGAGTATAGGGGTGTGTGTGTGTGAGTGTGTGGGGTGTGTTTTTTATGTGGGGACCAGAATGCATGTGTACAAACTTAGGAAGCCAGAGGTGCCTGGACAGAGACTAATAGGTATTTCTCAACTTCTATTCTTTCATTCTTCCTTAGAGTAGGCATGACAATTTTAAAATATGTCCCCAATTTTTTGACAGTCTTCCATTAAAAGGTGCATTCTGTGTCTTCTCTTGAATCTGGTGGGCTTTTTCTGCATTGACCAGTAGAATACAATGGTGACTGGGTGACTTCTTAAGGCTTCTTACAGTGCCATCTTAAGGCTATGAAATTTCTGCCTTATTCCCTGGAAAACTTTCTCTAAGGAACCCTGAACTTGCCATGTAAACAGTCCAATTGCCCAGATGCTACCATGCTGGGAGAAAGCACCAACTGGTCCATGTGAAGGGACCACATGGAGGCGCTCAAGAACAACAACAGAGAGAAATATCTGACCAGCCACCAGCTGTTTCAGCACCCTGCAGTTCTATTCCTCCCCAGATACCTTCTAACTACAACTGGAGAGACACTGATCCAAAACCACCCAGAAGAAGCCTTCCTAAATTCCCGATCCTCTGAAAGCTTGAGAAATAATAATATGATTGTTATTGTTTTAAGCCACTAAATTTCAAGTTGGTTTGTTACTAGACATGCAGAGATTCCACCCTATTTTTGAATAGCTGCAGACTTCATTTCCTAGCCTCCTTTGCAGCTGGATGTGTCAGTGTGACTAAGTTCCTCCCAATGAGATGTGTGCAAATTCCAGGACATCTCCTTAAAGATTATGTGCCCTGGCCTCTCTGTTTCCTCCTTCTGGCTTCCTAGGAAATAACAAAAACGACAGCAAATTTGGAAGTCACATGCTAAAGTTGACAGAACCACCTTGACATCTCTGGGTCTCTCATCTCTGGACTGTTAGATTAAGGAGAAATGAACTTTCTTACTCAAGTCACTGCATGTTGATGTTTGTTGGAGTACCTTAGCCTGCACTGAATTAAATGCAATCATATTGCAATAAATGCAAAGATGTCTTTTTGATATTGAAAAAAGTCATTGATACATATTTTCTCAGAAACACATTTATCAACCTCCATTTATTCAATGTACATTTTATTTTAACAGGAATATTTTATAGTTTGCATGTTTTATATGTTTTTATGCACATCTTTGTACCTTTATGCTAGGTTGTTTTAAATTTTTAGAGCTATTACGGGCGAAATCTTTTTTTACTCATATTTTCTAAGTAGTTATTCTTATGTTATAAGAACACAACCGATTTTTAGATTGATGTTTAATTAATCAGCCCTATTCAATCTCAATTTTTAATTGTTTCTCTTTAATTTTTTCTCATGCTTTTAACACTATGAAGAGATATTGCTCGCTCTTGCTCTCTGATCATAGTAATATCCAAATGTCAATTCTCTTTTTGACATTTCACTTAGGACTTTCATATTTGCTTAGATTTATTCACTAATATATTACTCTTTGAGTTTTCACAGCTTCATTCATGTGATATTTATCTCTAACAATTTTTTATGTTTCCAATCTCATTTTGGTTAGGTTTTGTTCCAAGTTAGGGCAATTTGGGCTAGAAAATTTCCTTTTTTAAAAAAATGCCAGAATATTTGAATGGCAAAAAAATGTCAGGTTTTGACAGGTTTGAATGAGCACATCTATGAAATATTCTTATTTTTCTGGACTTGGTGCAATTCTGAACAATTCTGACAGCTTTCTTAATATCCTTAGGTATAGAGGTTAATTTGGATTTTCTATATCCTCTTGACTCATTTTAAGGCATATATGTTTTTCTCAAAAAGCCCCATTTCTTTAAAATTTTACTCAAGAAAATTTATTAAAAGGGAAAATTATGGTCAATTTTTAAATGGTTTTATTCAGGAAAAAATAACATAAGTCATTTAGAAAATAACTTATCAAAACTTATCAAAACTTATCTGGGTAATGGACAAAGATGTAGTCCGAAGGAAGTTCATAATTTTTTTAAAAAGTAATTGTTAAACATGAAATAATAAGAATAAATTCATTTCATTTAAAACTTGAAAACACAAAATTGGGTTAAATGAATTAAACTGGTAAAAATGAAAATATACTTCAAAATAGAAAAGCGAAAATAATAAAATATTCAAAGCTAACATTTTCAGGAGAAATAACAAAATAAAAAACATCTGGCAATAGTAACTATAAGATTGAGCACATCTTCAGCAATGAGAAAAATTATTTACCATATACATGCATGTGTATGTGTATTTTCTACAATAATACACAGATTACTGACATATCTAGGAAAATGTGGAGCTTACTTATTTTCCACTTGCCACCACCTCTGATTTTCTCAATACCTATATGTCCTTAATTCACATTAAACCTTTTATACTATCTCAATTTGTTATCATATGGTGTTTTACAAACATATTATAGGTGAACTAATCCATTGTGATGCCTTCTAAAATATTTCTGACAGATGGATGGCTAATGCCTTCATCACACAGTTTATAAAATAAATCATAGATCACGAAACTATTCAAGGTGAGAAAGTATAGAACGGCCACAAAGTTCTTATGTAAAATTGTTTAACGTCATGAGTGATACTTTTTATTCTACCTGCAAATTTGAATTCTCCATGTTCGTCTGGATATCTTCCGTGTTAATGGGAATAAATCATCAAGGTTGCACTTGAGACTTTTTTACATTTTCAACCCATATCGAGATACGATGTTGTGGATGAGGACTTTTGATGCAGTTCTTGGCATTACCCTGACAATCTCAAACTATCAGAGATATTTCTTAAAAATTTAAAAAATATTTGTCAGAAATATAAGAGATATCAGTGACATAATTACAAGAAATAAATTTTACCTACAGAAAATTATACTACTTCTCCTTGTTGTTTTACAGCAATTTTAACAATAATAAAAATTTGGGATCTTGTCAGTCCCTTTAAAGGTTGTTTTTTCAGTAAAACGTTGACTCATACGAGACATTTAATTAACATTAATTTTTTTCTGCAATCTGCTCCTAAGAATCGGAACCACATTACCAGAAAACAAACTGAAATGGGGAATTAAGTAAAGGAAACACATTCTCCAAAGTATATTTTAGGATAAATACAGACTCTTCCTGACTATCTCCTATAGCTGTAACCTACCACATGACCTTGTCGGGACTGTTGAGCAATCCCCACTCCAACAACTGCCAGAACAATTCTTTTGAGAGCTAACTTTGCAGAAAATTTTTGAAAAGATAAAGAAAATAAGGCTCCCAGCAAAACTGAGGACAGTTTTTAATCTTTTTGTATAGTCAAAATCACTAAATGTGTGCACCTTTTAGGGTGGGAGACTGAGGATGTGTTTCTCATACACATGGCAATTACCTACTTAAAAGAGTTTGCTCATTTTAGAGTCCAACAGTTTGAATCAAAAGTCTTCTGTGGCAAAGGAGAGAAAGCTTGAATAAATGCGCTATTTGCTTTTGTTGATTTTTTTTTTCACTTTAAACACATTGAAGTGAAGTTTACTTTAGTCCCCTAGATTTGTTTTCATGGGAATGTTTACTTCATATATGCAAAAGTATCTCCCTATAGCGTTAATATGGCTTATTAATCTTCAAAGAAACCATACTTTTTATGAACTGTAACAGACAAGTCTAAAATGAAGGCTTTCAAGTTTGTTGACTCTAGAACTGTTTTGATTTTTCCCCCACACTGCAATAAATGCACTTTTTCTGATTTGACACTGCGAATAAAAAAAGCAAATTCTTGCAGCATAAGTCACCTTAGGAACAACATCTGTGCTTGCCTTGCTTATAGTTTTCTAGCACCCTAAATATTCAGAATAACTGAACTTATTGGACCCCTACCAGGTTATCTATCTATGACGACTGCTGTGCTGTAAATTCATACTGAAAACTATTATATTCCCCTGAATTGCTGCAGCTCCCCAGATAAAATAGTAACTTTTCCTCAGATTTTCCTGTCAACTTCAACCTGGAGGTAGGATTTAGGAAAGTTACATGTCTTAGTCCACTGACAGACAGTGATTTCCTCACCATCTTCAGAGCACCCTTCTGCAAGCCCAGCATTAAAAAATAGCACGCACATATTCTAGTAATAAGGCTTTACTGTAACAGATCCAGAAAGGTTGTCTTTAGGCACTTTCATTTTTAAAAGTCCTGATAAGTTGGCTCAGCAAGGACTCATAGTAGTTTCTTGTTAAGTAGCCTTCTAGCATGCTGTAGAGTAATTTGGCAGTTACCTTCATTCAGATTCATTAGTTTATGCTCTAAGTCACTCATTTGCACATTTAAGTTTGAGTTTCTCAGGGTGAAAAATAGCTTCTACGTTATACTTGAGAAATGCCAACAACTCTTTGAACTGATACTTCAAAGGATCTTGGCAAATGGGTATCACAGTAGACTCTGAACCCACGCACAATGTAGATGCTCATAAACAAGATCCAATTCCATCATTTACTTATTTATTGATTGATTACAATGGAGTTTGCTTTTGTTAGAATTTTAAGAACTACATAGACGTAACAGCAGGGCAGAGGAAGGAAAAGAGGAATGGTTATCCCAGTTTGTCTAGTACTCGGGCAAGTCCCTGAGTGTGGGACTTTCAGTGCTAAAACTGTGAAAGTCCCGGGGAAACCAAAATGAGCTGTTTACCCTAATTCTTAAGTGCCTTCAGAGTCAACTCTATTCCTACAATGTAGAGTCCACTTATAGGAAAAATGACCATTTGGTCCTTTAGCAAATAAACTGCCTAAAATGGAATAAAATGATATTTTTCTCTTGTCCCTTTTTAAGAATTTAAGTACTCTCCAAATAGCCATTATAAATAAAATTGTCATTAAATATGTAAAGGAAATTAAGTTGATATTGTTTAAATTCAAACTCTGTTCCACATGCCAATGCATACCCATGCATTTCAATCCAGGTTGACTAAAAATGTCCTAGTTATCTCTGCTTACTCTATCAAGTTCCTAACTCCATGGTAGAGAAAATGTGAATTTGTTTAAATGTCACATCATGAAAAACAAAAACAAAACTGGATATTTTATGGACTATCAGTTTTGACAGTGAAAAGTACAGATATAACCCTCCCTGTTGCTATTGCCTCAAGGTACACTTGTAGAGAATAAAGAAAAATAGTTTCCACAGGTAAAGCTTAGGTAATAAAAAAGAAAGCAACATCTGCGTCAAAGGAGACTCTAAGAAAGTTAAGTCTGCATTGTTTGACCTGAAAACTACCACAGCTTGTTTGAATTACACAGCCACCTGTCACAACTGTGCTTGAGATTCTCCTAAAACAGTAGGAGTTTGTCACATAAATAGAATGTGCAGGATTTAAATTATTGGAGACCATGAGGCCACCCCACTGAATGTGAAAATTTTCAAAACAGAACTGACAGGGCTCAGTGTCTGCTAAGGTCATGTACTACTCCCTGTTGATAGTGGCCCAAAATTCCTACAGTGAGATTAAACATTAAAATAACAGTATTATCATTGCACTTCTAACATAGTTAACTCATACCAACTAATCAGATTAAATTCTCAAATACCCACTTTGCAGATATATAAATCATTTTTAAAAGGTACATAAAGATTATTAAGTCCATGTTCAGGGTCAGCATAGTAGGCAATCAACTAGATGGTGCCGTTTTGCCATAACCATCAATGGAGGCTGAAATTCCACAACGTATGAAACTGTCCCTTAGTTAAAGGCTTGCCTCATCCAATGATCCTTTTTCAAAAACACCTAGAAAATTGACAAAGTTACTTATACCCAAGAGTGAATCTGTTGAAGAAAGTGTTGACTTTTTGCCTCTCCATTCTCCTTTGCTGCCTTGTCAAATATCTCACAGTTTCTCCAGATGAAAAAACTAATACCTGGGAGGTAGGGCATGAACAAGAAGGAGGAACTATATAATCAGACAACTCTATCTGAGAAATCTTTTTTGTGAAACCTCCAGTCACGCTCTCTATCCATAACGTGACTGCTTTACAAAGACATATAGCAACTCCCTGACCCAGTCTCAGCCGTAGCACCCTTCTATTCTGGCCCTCTTACTCCACAGTGTGTTGCACATTGAACTTGACTTGTCTTAAATAACACATACTTCACACTTTATTTTGACACAGGTTTTTATTTCCTAAAATGTTTTTTTCTTTATTTCTTTACCCCAAAATCATTTTTTTCAAGACCCAGCACAATGTCACCTGTGGTAGTTACTTTTTTTCCAAATATTTTCTTAGCTCTTTCATTATAACTATGGCATCACTTTTTATTGTTGAAAGTAATGAATTTTCAATTCAGAATATTGGGAAAATGCAATAAATTACATGTAATTTTATTAAACACATAATCTGTACACATGGATGCACTCTGAATTCTCCTGCAAATTCACCACACAAGGAAAAATCACTATTTACCTTTGGGTAACCTCCCAACATATATAAGATTTTTCTTTTATATTCCTTGACAGGTACTGTTCGGGCTATTATCAACACCCATTTCATCTCATCTGTGCTTTGAGATACTTTGCAGTTTACAGAAGTTAAAGCTAAAAGGAGCAGAATCAAATAATCTACTTCCCCTATTTTACAGATGAATAAAGTCAGGACAAGAGATATTTATTGCCTCACTCTTGATCATACAGCTTGTGAGTATCACAGTTAGATCTTGATTTAGATAAGGCCAGTGTATTCAGTTGCATAGATTGAGAAATATGCAGGAGAGCTTGTATATTTACCAAGCTGTGCAGCAAGGCTCAGTCATACATTATCTGGAGAAAGGGACAGAAAAGCACAATCCACTTACTGTGCACATGCAGGGCTTCAAGTGCCAGTGGTAGCAGGTGGGGAAGAAAATGAAGAGGGTTGATGTTGTTTCTAATTTAATTGTTAGAAGTGAGCACAGTTTAGCCTAGAAATGGACCTAAATCCAGGTGAATTATTAACCAAGTTGATGCTTTTTTAGGGCTCTATCTTAGTTTCCTAATGCAAACTTCTTTCTAATATAATATATTAAAAAAATACTCCCAGTTAGATATTACTTTGTAATTTTGAAGGCATTCTGTCTCATAGACAGAAAAAAGAAATTTCCCATTCCATGATTATTAATTACTATAATCCTAGTCTGAATACATGGTGGAAGCAACATGCAATGGATTGGATTGATTTATGAGTGGAGTGCACACTTGAAAAGCACACCTCACAGCAGGCCAATGATGAGCTCTTGAAATTACTGGCCATGACTTTGATCTTTGTACCTCCTCCTGAGCATCTAGCCAATTACCTTACACCTAGTAAGTGCTCTTCAAATATTTATTTAATCCCTATACCACACAATGGGAAATACCAGAATTTGAGATAATAACAGTATAATTAATTATACCTTATAATGAGAAATAATTTTGATTAGCCAGATTGGAATATGAGTAAGGGAAAATTTTATATAAAATAGAAAAAATAATAGCTTGTGGTTCAAGAGCATAGGTCTGCAACTGACAATTCTGTGTGTACTTCCATACTTTGCTATTCTTCACCTATAGTAAGAAATGTCCAATTTCCTTAAGTACCAAGTTTGACAGTTGATATGTCTGACATTTCACTTTGACACCTCTTGTTTTATTTTTATTTTGTAGGTACATCCTCAGTCTTTCAAACACATGGTTTGGCTTGTGATTATCTTTCAAAGTATTTTTTGGAGCAATTTTTGTGAAACCATGGATAAGTCAAAAATTTGTGTTGTTTTTGAATACGAGTTCCGTCATAGAACCAATGCGGTGCAGACAGCTCAAAATATCAACAAAGTGTTTGGGAAGGATGTGGCTAATGAACGCACAGTACTTCGATGGTTTGAGAAGTTCTGTTCTGGTGATTCTAATCTTGAAAATGAGCCATGTGGGCAACCTGAGATCAAGGTGGATGATGATGAGCTGAAAGCTATAGTGGAAGCAGATCCATCCCAACCTATGTAAATTAGCAGTAAGGTTTGACATTACTATTCCAACACTGTTGGACCATTTGAAACAAATTGGCAAGGTAAAGAAGCTGGATAGATGGGTTCCACAGGAATTAAACAAGCATCAGAAGAGAAATTGTTTCAAAGGTTGCCTTTCTTTGCTGTCACAACATAAAGGTGAACCATTTCTACACCATATGGCTATGTGTGATGAAAAATGGATTCTTTTTGACAATTTCAAGCATTTGGCACAATGTTTGGATAAAGATGAAGTGTCAAAACATAGTCCAAAATCAAATATAAATTCTAAAAATGCCAATGGTGTCTGTTTGGTGGTCCAGCGCTGGTATTATCCACTACAGCTTCATAAAACCTGGTCAATCAATACAGTAAATGTCTACTGCAACCAATTGGAAGAAATGATGAGGATGCTTGTGATTAAGCAGCCAAAATTGGTCAATAGAGACAGGCCAATCCCCTTGCAAGACAATGCTTGACCACATGTCACACAAACAATGCTGCTCAAGCTACAAAGGCTGGACTTGGAAACTACCTGTCATCCACTGCATTCATCAGACCTCGCACCAACTGACTACCACTTCTTCCAGGCTTTGGACAACTTCTTACAAGGAAAAGTATTCAATTATTAACAAGCTGTGGAAAATGTCTTTTGTGATTTAATCACCATTCGCTTTCTAGACTTCTTCACTGCTGGCATAAACAAGCTACTGTTAAGATGGCAAAACTGTGTCGATAGTTTAGGCACATACTTTGATTAATTATACTGCTTGTTTGAGATATAATAAATTACACATTTGATTTGAAATTGGACGGTTCATATTTAATGACCTAATACCTCTTAGGGCCTTTCTAAAAGTTATAAGAAACAATGTACAGTAGGGCATATGTGAAACACTCAATAAATGTTAGCTATGATTATCATTGAAGTTTTTTACTAATAACTTAGGATTTAGTTTTTATTTTTCTTATAAAACATAACTATTTAGTGATACCTGAGAGACTAGTTTAAGGAGGTACTTATAATAACCAAAAAGAAATGGTTTCTCCCAAAGCCTTATTCCAAGAGGTTTTCCTATAGATTTTCATTTACGTATGCAATTAACTTAATCTTTTACTTTTTGACAGTTGTTAACTTAGGTATATCAGAAAATAAAAGAAATATTTGTGTCTTCCAAATTAAAACTAGGATGTCCAATTTGAGATAAAGGGTTAAAATATAAATATGATCATGAAAATATTTCAATAACTTTCTGTATCTCAAAATGGAACCAATTACTCCTTTTCCAGAAAAACTATATAGCCTGTTGAAACTAAAATGCTGTTATCTTCTGTAGAAAGCAAAAATTTTAATAATTCATGGGATTAAATTTCATTTGAATTTGGGGGAGCTTCAACAAACCATCTCAATGAGCTTAATTACTTTGTAACTAGGCAGAGGAGTAATATGAGGAATAATGTACAGTAGCAGCACCATTTCTGATGCAGTGAATTTGTAGGAGGAAGCTGGGCATCCTCTCTCCTACCCAAACCTGGACCTTGGAGAATGGATGATCCAAATGTGTGCTGAGCACAGAACTGAATTTCTTAGACTGATCAGTAAATTAGTTACTCTTTCTGTTTTTAGAGATGTCAGTTGAAAGATTAGAGAGAAAAATCAGAAGTATTTCAATCATTGGGTAGATAAAATTATGGTACATTTATGAATGGCATATGCTACAAATTTTTAAAAAGGGACAAAACACTTTATGTAATATTATGGAGTGAGTCTTGCTATGTGAAGAAAGCAAGGAGCAGAACAGTATTATGAAATGCTACCATTTGTGTAAAAGAGGGGGGATAAAAATAATAGAAGCATATCTGCTTGTATAAACATATCTATACAAGAATGCGTAAAAAATTGGTGACATTAGTTGTTTGAGCAGATGGGGCTTGAGTGGTTGAGGGTCAAGTGTGACAGGGAGAGACTTTTCACTTAGTATCTTTTGAATTTTGAACTATGTGATAGCCATATTTACTTAAAAATAAATAAATTTAATGTAAAAGTGAAAGATATTTTTATACTTTTTTTAAACATAATCTTTTTTGTTGTAGCTGCCATCTATTTTCTCTTCTTTGTTGTCTTCCAAATATCTTAGTAAATGGCAATGTCTTACAGGATTTCTATACCATTGTTTTAAATAATTATTGCTCCTTCTGGTAAAAATGCCATATTTCATCCTGAGTCCTCTGGACCGTATATATAACTTTAACTGTTAAAGTTGCATCAACATTTTGTATCAAATTCCTGATATTTACTTATACCTTTTGTTCTGATGTTTTATGAACTTCCTTCTTTTCTGAAGAAAGTGAGCCAGGTTCTTCATAGACCTTGAACTGTGATTTATTTTCTTGATACTAGTTTGAACCACTTCTGCATCTTGGAGACTGCTAACTCTATGTCCTTGAGGGTGAGAAAAACATAAATTCCCTCAGATTTTTGGAATATAAATTATAAGGAAGTGACCAAGATAAGTGTGATGTAGGAAATTGACTTCCCTTTTCTTGATGTAAGCTTTTGTAAGTCTTCTCTTTGTTTTTTTTTCTAATTCAAGAATCAAAAAATGGAGGAATTGAGGCAACATCTTATCTGGTGTATTAACTGTTCATTTCATAACATTTTAGGTAATTATTTTACACAGTTTTCACCAAAGTTCTGCTTAGAACAAGAAAGAAAAAATTCGTACCTAGGGCATCTGGTAAATGAGAAAAATTCCAGTTGTTTATTATTCCTCCCCCAAATATATATAGATATATGTCTGTGTATTTATGTATATGTGTGTGTGTGGTGTGTGTGTGTGTATACACACACATATTTGAGGTTTAATGCTTTAACTTGAACACTTAGGGAAATTTTGCAATCTATATCACAAGAATGTTCACCGAGGTTGTCTGATGGGTCCCCCTGGCCTGTGGGCTATAACATTGTACACGTTCATCACAAGAATTCATATATGTCAGTTTGGAAAGTATGGTTTTACATTTGAAAAATGTAGCTACTGGTATACCACTTAACAATTTGTGAAGTACTCAGATAAAATTTTCTCGTCTGATGAAACCATATGTGAGGTAAGTAGAAATAACAGACACAAGTCAATGACCATTTTCTAAGAACCTACTCCATGTTAGTTATTTTCCATTTGTTACCAAATCCTCACAATTAATTTGATAAGTCATTATTAGTGCTCCCATTTTATAGATGAATAAATTAAAGATATAAAAAGTAAGTCACAATCACAATTTTGAGGATGGGGAATTTTGTTGGTCCATTTGCCTATCTTGGATAAGAAGTCTATCCTTAGCAGTTGAATGTCAGGAGTTCGGGGCAAGATCCTGTATTACACAATTGCCATCCGCAATGGCTCAATTTAACAGGTAGTTTTCAGAAAAGGCAAGAAGGCATGGGCTCAGTAGGTCCCACAAAATGTGTGTTGTACGTTGTAGAGAGTTGCACAGTTATGAAACTGGTCAAACAAGGCCCTACTCTTTTAGCTCTACCTTGAATTGTAAGTGTCATAGTGAATTTATACAGCCCCTCTGCCTGGGGCAGAAATGAATATGGAGAACTCTTCATTAGGTAGACAATACTTCAACTTAGATTCAAAAAGTGAGAGAGAACTTGTCAGTCACACAAAAAGAAGAGCACATGCTGCAGAATGAAGAGTGAGTCAAAGATATGGAGCTATTAGAGAATATATTCAATAGTGTTTGTTGAGTGAATGAATGCACTAAATAGTGCGGTAATACAGAAACACAAGTGGAATTGGAGGAAGGTTGGTATGGAAAGCATATAGGAAATATAGGAAGAAGTTGATTGATTCAGGATCATGTATAGCTATGCCACTGTGTTTGGAGTGGAAGCTGATGGTAATGGGAGCCATTGTTGGAATTTAAGCAAGGAGAGTAAACATTGAGATTTGTCTTTTAGAAAGATTATTCTGAAATCAGTGTGGAAAGTGGATTGCAAAGGGGTAAAAATAGAGGCAAAAGGTCAGTTAGCAAGTTATTAGAGTAATTTAGGCAAGAAAAGTTGAGGATGAGTTAAGACAGTCACAGCTGTGAGGATGGATGAAGGGTCACTCCGCTACAAAAACAGAGTTGGCAGGGCTTGACTCTTCACAAACAGAAAGAGATTACTTGCCTAAGTAATAGAATATTTCCATCCCTCTCTGACTATGATAAAACTATACAATTATCCCCTTAACAGAATGTGAATTCCTGGTACTACAAATGAATTGTTATTTACAAAATAGCATCATATCACTTTAGAAAACTGTTTGGTTTTTTTTTATTAATATTTGAAATTTACTTTGTCCTGATTAGAATTATTGGATTTATCAATTCTGATCAATTTTAAATATGATGGATTATTCTTAATTTGCTCTCTCTAAAGATCGAGTTTAAAATCATATCCATATCCACTTAAGTCAAAGGTAGATTTTTCTAAGTTTAATGTTGAAAAACACAAAGTCAGTGCCTTTTGTTCTGCAAGATAGATTTAAAAAGCAGGGATTTTTCCTAAGGTTGTCTAAGATAAAAACAACTTCACAGATTAAATCAGGCTTTCATTTAGATTTTAGAGGAAAGTTATGATAATTTGTCTCCATGGAGGCAGAGCATATCTCTGGGACTTAGGCTTTGTTAGCCAGTTTGCTGGACTTTTTTTTTTTCCACCTGCTCATTGTCTTTCCTTATTCTATTTATCCATGAATGGATAATTATCCCCCCACCCTTTTGTCTCCTTAGTGTGGGTGTTCTGTTTTTATCAGACTTATTTTCCCTTGAATGTTTTCTTAGGTCGATCATCATGCAAGAAGGTGATATATTTTTTCTTTTAATTATAATTTTCTTTATTATTCAAATTTCAAAATTAATAATGGAAAAAGCAGATAAGAGAAAGTCTCTTTATAGTTTCTGTAGCTTTACCACATAATGACAAATTATTTAGACCATATCACTCAATTCTTTTACAGACACATTTGAAATCATTAGAAAGAGTTGAGTTATCATTTTGGATAAGAAAATGAGCAGGGGCAAACATTAATACCCAAGAGCTAGATAGCAGTACAGTTAAGATTAAAATATTTATAATGTTTAATCAAGTCCCATTTATTAATTTTTGTTGTTGCTGTGATTGACATTGGGGTCTTCTTCATAAATTCTTTTCATAGACTGATATATCTAGAAGAGTTTTGCCAACATTTTCCTCTAGAATTCTTATAGTTTTATGCCTTAGGTTTAAGTCTGTTATCCATCTTGAATTAATTTTTGTAAGAGGTGAGAGATAAGGATCCTGTTTCAATCTTCTACATGTGATTATCCAATTTTCCCAGCACCATGTATTGAATAGGGATTCTTTTCCCCAGTGTATATTGTTGTCAGTTTTGTCAAAGATCAGATGGCAATATGTGGATGGATGGTTTTACATCTGGGTTCTCTGTTCTGTTCCATTAGTCTATGTCTCTATTTTTGTGCCAGTACTATGCTGTTTTGGTTGCTATAGCCTTGTAGTATAACTTGAAGTCCAGTAAAGTGATGCCTCCTGATTTGTTCCTTTTGCTTAAGGTTGCTTTGGCTATTCGGCCCTTTTCTGCTTCCATACAAACCATAGAATTATTTTTTCTAGATATGCAAAAAATGACATTGGTATTTTGATGGGGATTGCACTGTAAATCACTTTGGGTAGTATGGACATTTTAACAATGTTGATTCTGCCAATCCATGAGCAGGATATGTTTTTCCATTTGTTTACATCATCTGCAATTTCCTTCCTCAGTAATTCATAGTTCTCCTTGTAGAGATCTTTCACCTCCTTGGTTAAATATATTCCTAGCTGTTTTATTTTCCTTGTTGCTATTGTGAACGGTATTGAGTCTTTGATTTGATTCTCAGCTTAACTGTTGTTGGTGTATAGGAATGACACTAATTTGTGCATACTGATTTTTTAAACTGAGACTTTGCTGAATTTTTCTTTTATCATTTCCAGGAGTCTCTTGACAGAATCGTTGGTCTTTTCTAGATATAAGATCATATCATCAGCAAAGAGCAATAGTTTGACCTCCTCTTTCCCCATTTGGATACCCTTGATTTCATTCTCTTGCCTGATTGCTCTGGCTAGGACTTCCAACGCTATGTTGAATAAAACAGTGGGAATCCTTGTTTTGTTCCAGTTCTAAGTGAAAATGCTTTCAACTTTTCCCCATTTGGTATGATGTTGGCTAAGTGTTTGTCATGGATGACTTTTATAATTTTGAGATATATATCATCTATGCCTATTTTGTTAAGAGTTCTTACCATGAAAGGGTGTTGAATTTTGTCGAATGCTTTTTCTGCATCTATTGAGATGATCATATGATCTTTGTTTCTGCTTCTGTTTGTGTGGTGAATCACATTTATGGATTTATGAATGTTGAACCATCCTTGCATCCCTGGGATGAAGCATACTTGGTTGCCAAGGAAACATTCAACAGAGCAAATAGACAACCTACAGAATGGGAAAAAATATTTGCATGCTATACATCCAATAAAGAGCTAATAACCAGAATCTACAAAGAAAAGCAGCAAGAAAACATCAAACAACACCATCAAACAACCCCATGTCTGGCAAAAGACATGAACAGAAGCTTTTCAAAAGAAGAAAAACTAATGGCCAATAAACATATGAAAAAATGTTCAATGTCTCTAATTATCAGAGAAATGCAAATCAAAACCACAATGAGATATCACCTAACCCCAGTGAGAATGGCTTTTATCAAAAAGCCCAAAAACAATAGATGCTGGCATGGATGCAGAGAGAAAGGAACACTTATACACTGTTGGTGGGACTGCAAACTAGTGCAACCTCTATGGAAAACAGTATGGAGATTCCTCAAAGAACTAAAAGTAAATGTACCATTTGATCCAGCAATCCCATTGCTGGGTATCTACCCAAAGGAAGAAAAGCCATTTTACCAAAAAGACACTTACCCTAGAATGTTTATTGCAGCACAATTCACAATCACAAAGATGTGAAATCAACCCAAGTGCCCATCAGTTAATGAGTAGATTAATAAAATGTGGTATATGTGTACCATGGAGTACTACTCAGCCATAAAAAAAAACCATGATGAATTAATACCTTTTGTAACAACCTGGATGGAACTGGAGACCATTCTCTTAAGTGAAGTACCAAAAGAATGGAAAACTAAACACCACATGTACTCAATATTAAGTTAGAACTAACCAATCAGCACTCATGAGCACATACAGAAATAAAACTCAACAGAACTCAAGCAGTTGGGTGGGGGGAGGAGGGCTTGGGTGAAATCACACCTAACTGGTACAGTGTACACTATCTGGGTGATAGACACACTTATAACTTTGACTCAAGCTGTACAAAAGCAATCCATATAACCAAAACATTTGTACCCCCATAATATTCTGAAATTTAAAAAATTATAATGTTTCAAGGAGATATATTTCTCTAGTGAATTAAGACACTAAAATATTATTTTATTTGGTTTGTCTTTATGTCTGAGAAAAGCACCTCTGTTGTCAAGATAAAAATTACCATTAAATCAATTAATAACTCTAAAACTTAAATTTTCCTTGTAAACATTTCAGATAATAAAATTGTAGCTCCCTGGAACTAACAGAAGATTTTTGTCTTTTTCTTCCTGAAAAACCTAGCTTTTTAGTGTCCAAACCTCAAATAGAATAATTTAAATCTAGTGATAGAATGATAAATGAACATTTTTACTTAATTTTCATGAGAGATATTTGGAAATCAATTGATAAAAATAGTTTTTCAATCATTAAAGATGAAGTTGACATAAAAAGTTTTTAATATAGGTATGAAAAGAAACTGTTTATTTGGCTTATCTACATTCCATACCATCTATGCAGGGAATGTATGCAATCATCTATGTAGATTTTTGAGATGTAGACAAATATAAAAATTGCAGACACAGGCATAAGGCTATATCGTATGAAACATGTTGTATTACTTTTCTAATGCTAATTTAGTGGCTTCAAACAAAATGTATTATCTTACATTTCTGTAAGTTAGAAGTCCAACAAGGGCCTCACTGAATTAAAATCAAGGTGTCAACAGGATTGCCTTTCCTTCTTGAGGCTCTATGGAAAAATATACTTCCTTACCGTTTTGTTTTGGGAGATTGCCCATATTCCTTGGCTCATGTTCCCTTCCTATATGTTGAAAGCCAGCAATGGTAGGTTCAGTATTTTTTCTACAGCATAACCCTGACCAATTCTGCCACCCTCTTCTGCTTTTAAAGACTCTTATGATTATACTGAGCCTACATGGATGAATTAATACTTTTTGCAACAATCTGGATAGAAATGGAGACCATTATTGTAAGTCAAGTATCTAAAAAATGTAAAAACAAACACCACATAAACTCGCTATTAAATTGGAACTAACCAATGAGCACACATGTGCAAAGAGGGAAGTAAAAATGAGTGGAAATCAAGCAGGGAGGAGGGGATAGGCAAAAACCTACCTAACAGGTACCATGAACACTATCTGGGTGATGGGCACACTTATAACCGTGACTCAAGCCTAGCAAAAGTGATCCATGTAACCAAAAACATTTGTACCCCCACAGCATTTTGAAATTAAAAAAAAAATTTTTTTTTTAATTTCTAAAAGCCAAATTCAATGTTGACCTCTAGCAACTGAATAAAATATTGAGTTATGGATCTTTTTGTCCTAACTTATCCTTATCCTGGTTTAATTAACCCTCGTATTTTTTTTTTACTTCTTTTTCCTTTTTTCTTTCTTTCTTTCTTTTTTTTTTTTTTTTGAGACAGGGTCTTGCTCTGTCTCCTGGGCTAGAATGCAGTAGCATCATCATAGCTCACTGAAACCTCAAACTCCTGGCCTGAAGCGATTCTCCTGCTTCAGCCTCCCGAGTAGCCAGGACTACAAGCATGTGCCACCATGCCTGGCTAATTTTTCTATTTTTTTGTAGACATGAGGTCTCGCTGTTGCTCAGGCTGCTCTGGAGCTCCTGGCCTCCGGCCATCCTCCAGCCTTGGCTTCCCAAAGTGCTAGGATTACAGGTGTAATGGTTTGAAGAATAAATAAATATGTTATATTAAAATAAGACAGTGTGTAGAATTGAATATTTTGACAAATTAAGCTGAAAGATTTAGAGTAAAATTGAATTAAGGGTACATATATTAAAATGTCAATTAGCTGTGCAGATTTTCTAAATAATAAATTTGGCAAGAATTTAAACATCAGGAAGCAGAATAGGGATGAGAAACTGTAGAAATTCTCTTTGCTATAGAATCTAAAAATTTTATGGTCATGATATTCTGACTTAATATAGTATGTGAGTGGAAGTATTGATTACCTTAAATCAATGCACTGAATGAAATGATCTGATGAATTTTAAAAAGTCACCTTTTATTTATTTTGATTTTTACTGATCTTGTAGTAATAATATTGGTGGAATATCCTACTAGTTCTGTGAAAAATAAATTTTATATTCTACTCCCTGAATATAACTATTTACTGACATCTCAGCAAATTATACACCTTTTTGAAAAAATAAATAATAATAACAGAATCAAGTGGAAATGAAAGAAATAGGCAATCTAATGCATATGTGTGGCTTCTCACATTATATGCCTTTATTATATGAATATTCATCCTGGAGGATGATATTTCAAAATACTGGCCAGTAGAAGATAATGGTAAACCAAACGACACTTAAGGATACACTGAGGTTTAGTATTAATAGTTAAAGCTTTTCCTACTGGGAGACCTATGTATTCCTCTCAACCACATTATTGGCCGGCTGATGCAGCATTAGTAGTGGAGCCAGCATTAGCCATAAATCCTGAACAACAGCCTCACCAGAATTTTGTTGGGTACCCACAGGGAAATCACCTCCCAATGTCTTGGCTTCCCAAATTCCTAAATACGCTTCAGGCAGATTAATATGTAAACAGCTGTAGGTTTTTCAAAGAAAGATGCTCCGCAGGGCAAAACAAGGGATAAAATATATGCACAAACATCAAAAAATATATAGATGCTACCATACAGTGAAAATGAATAATTGTGTCAAACCTCTCGGAAGACAAGTTTGAATGACTCCTCAAGGTCGACCAAAGTCAATACATTGTCGCTTTATAAACTGAGAGGTATCAGGTTTACCCATCACTGAATAGGCTTAAGACCAGAATATCTGTCTATTTTCCCTCTATTTTATTTCCTTTAATCATATTTTATCAGAATTGATTTAAAAGCTAAATTGTTTCATATTTGTTTAGTCGTATTCAAAGAGCTATCTTTGAGAAATTTACCAATTATAACTCATCCAAAAATTTCAAAGCCTCGACACAATAAAACATGCAACAGAAAATCTTCCTTAGCACATTTTTCTCTTTTAATGTAAATTGAATGGGCCAAATTTTATGGCCTAATTTGATTTTTCCACGCTCTTATAGACACAGGCACAGTCTCAAAAGGGTTTCTTCACATTGAATTAGCGCAAACCAAAGTGCATTAAATGATAGGCATAGCAGAAGTCCTACTTCAGATAAAAACACAGCATTTTCAATAAAAGGATATCTACTTTTCTGCCTAATATGTTCACAGAGAGACAAATAGTAGGCTTTTGGCATTACACCTCAAGGTCTTAAAGTCAAAAGCTCTATCCTTGTTCAGTGATAGTTTTTAAAATGAAAGAAAAGGATTTTGGTTTTCAATGACAATTGTCATAGGATATTAAAGGGCTTTGAAAATCCAGAGATAGGTACCTTACCTGTCTTGTAACATAACACAACTAGCATCAGATCTAATAACTCGGGCTTTAGCTCAAGGCCTTATGACTACTGTCACAAGGATTTCTATTGAAATCTTTCAAGCAAAAATACCTACAACCCGGTTAGTACATGGTAGAAGTTTTAAAAATCTATATTATTAAAATAATAAGCAAAGTTGTGTTTGTAAGACAGACAGCTATGTAAAGCCTATGGCAGAGATGGATCAGGTGGACCCAGGACAGATAACAACATGCCTTTCCCTATTATTATTTTTATATTTTTATAGGGAATTTTTTCATGGCATGAGATAGGGGATTAATTTTATTTTTTAAGCTGATAATTAATTAGGAGTTATTCAGTAGCTCTATTTTTCCAAATAATGTAAGAATCTTAACAGGTTTTATTTAGTTCAAAACTATCCTTTCACACCCTCTGTTATTTCCTACTGATAATAATGTCGTAAAATTATTATGTGTGTATATGTGTATGTATTATACATATTAGGCTAAATTTGATTTATTGACGCTTGCTCGAACTAATTCCTTCTAAATTTTTTTTCTTGAAGAAGTACTTACTTAATTGGTTCTTTCAGCTAAAGTCTGTGGTTGGCAAATTTTATAAATTATTATATGTCTTAGGGCATATTTATTCCATCTTCACTTTTGAATAGAAGTTGTGGCTAAAGAACTTCAGGCTAAGTTATTTTTCCTTAGCACTTTGAAGATATTTCTTAGGTACTACTCCAACTATTGTTTCTGATATCATTTCATTTCTCATCCCTTTGTGGTAATTTACCTCCCTCTGATACTTTTTAGCATTTTCTTTTTATCTTTGATGCATTAAAGTTTCATCAAGCTGTGGTTAGCATGTGGGTGGTTTTCTTTTATTGATCCTGTTTTTGAACTCATGTCTTTATATTCTTAATATTCTTTCTACTTATTTTGTTACATGTAGCATTTTATCTGTTCTTTCTCCTTATTCTTTTAGAACTCTAAATGATTTGGACCATCTAGAACTATTTACTATTCTCTTCACTTTTATTTCATATTTCTATGTCAGCTCCTGGACAGGAAGGTGAACTAAAGAGATGGGAAAATTCTTCTCTCCCAACCCAGACATATATAAGTACTAGATAAAATATTTTAAGATATGGAAGAGGAAGAGAACTCTTCACATTCTGGAATCAAAGAATAAACATGTAGACAAACTGATGGGCAGAAGGTATAGCCACATATCTCACAGGACTGACAAGGCTGCTTATGTATCCCAGTTCTAAGATTGTAATGCCTATATCATGTTGCAATTGCAAGAATAGTAGAAAATTAAAAGTGGCTACTTACATAACAAAGCAATCAGTAAAGAATTGAAATTTTCATTCCCAATAGTCTAAATCTAACATGTATGTTAAAATAGGGAACTTTTCAAACCTAAGACTGCACAGCTTATTCATGAAATCTGAGAACATGTAACCTACATGTTGCAAAACTCATGAACTGAGAAACAAATATAAAAACGGGTAACCATTGAGAAAGCATGAAACCATTCATAAACAAGGTTCTTTAAGCTGAGACCTGCCTAAGACTCCCTGTAGATAACTCCCACAAACAGGAACCTAAGAGACAATGACAAATCATTTCAGAAAGTAAAGTGCTAAGTAAGACAGTGTGCAGATTTAATGAGTTACAGAATTTGAAACCTAGTGTACCTGTAAAGGTAAAAACTAAGTTCTATCACAAAGATAATCTAAAAATACAGTGTTTTAAATACCAAAGCGAGTGATCCATGCTAGCAGAACAATTCTTTCATATACCTACTTAGAATCCCAGGTTCTATCCATTGTGTTACTAAGTGGCTGACACTGGATCACCTGCTGACACTGGACAGTTGGGGCTTGTGTTTTTGAGAGGCTCTTTCCCACTAGAGCACACTTGAGGGACTGAAATTTTGTGTGGATATGAGATAATCATCATCTTGGCTTGTTACTTCCTTAACAGTATAATTCCCTAAGAGGGCTGTAATTTATGTTTGCCTTTGCTTAGCTTATCCTTCTTCCCATCATTGCAGTGGTGGCTGTCTTCTAGCTCTGTAAAATAATAAGCTTGTTTGGAAAACAATACCCACAATCTGATATTTGCACCAGGTATACCCTTTTATTTGGGTAAAAAGTCTTAAAAGAAGGCCTTTGAGAAAGACGCTGAACAAGTCTTAGTTCCAAATATTTGGGGAACAAAGGTAGTCGGGTCTTCCAACCCTTAGAGAGCCCAAAGATTTAGGTTCTGTTTCTTTCAATTTCTGCTTATAACTCCTCTGAGTTCTGATTGAGCTTATTTCTGTTATATAATATTTGGTAAGACCAGCAAGGTGCAACCAATGCATACTAAAAATTCTGGCTCTTTCTAATCACTTCCCTTTAAAGCTAAATACAGCCTTTCTCTCTGGCATGTGTTCTGCCTTCCAAGTTATTGCAGGCAACAATGTAATTAATTATTTCTACAGCATAACAAGAATTGCCAACTTTCCAACCTGCTATATTTCTTTCTTATCATCTATTACTTTCCCCTATGTCAATGTCATACATTTCAGATATTTCCCATGGAGCCCCCTTTCAGGTAAAAAATCCTATTTGGCGACGGTAAAGGTAAAGCTATGATAACAACAAGATACAAAACACAGTTGCTTAAATGGTATAAAAATGTATTTCTCTGTCATGTAACAGGTGAGTGCTCCAGTCTTTTGGGGTCCTTCTGTTTCATATGGTCATTCCCGGACTCAGGTTCCTTTAATCTTCTTTTTCTACCATTCACTAAGTGTCCATACTTATCTGATCTGCCAAAACTGGGTCACCACAATATCTAGATTCCAGACTATACTGTTTTAAGGACAACACCTAGAAGTATATATTACTTTTCATTATATCTCATTGACTGAAATTCAGCTACATGGCTATACCTAACTAAAAGGATAGGTAAAATATATTCTAGCTAGATAGTCATGGTGCTGCTTAAATTCTTGGCTTCATCAATAAAAGCAAAAAGGGGAAAATGGATACCAAGGAACAGATAGCCATCTCTACCTAGTAGCTAAAGAAATGGAGTGCTCTTAAAGTGCTTTAGAATAAATATACTTAAAGTGTTGAAATACGTATATCATAAATAAATAAAAATAATACTGGGCCCCAAGGGAGAAAGAACTCCAACTGTACCCAAATGTGTTCAATGAGAAAAAAACTTGGAAGTTTAATATTTTAAGACTAATTATCCAGTAAGAAAAGTTAGCCTGCCAAACTGTACTGCCACTTACAAAGTGGTATTAAAACTCAGAGATTGGCCCACTTAATTTTGGGCATCCCAGGAAACTATTTCATGAAGGTAACAAATGCCTGTGTGACAAAAGTTCTAGTATTAATTCTATCTTCTTCTTCCTCATTCTACTTTTCTGACTCCTCTTCAAACTCCTACCCCCTTAAGCAAGTGTTTGCCAAACATGAGGCTAATTCTGCTCTTTCTGTTTTCTCTCTCTTGCCCATTTCAACTATTTTCAGTCTTTCAACTGCCATTTTTATGTAAATGAGTGCCTACTATACACCTCTTGTGACAATTTCATTTTTGTTCATTTTTGAGTTCCTGGTGTGTAATTCAAACTTTCCTTTAAGAATTTTTATATATTTATCCCAAATAACATAAAGTCCATTATGCTGCAAAACAAAACACACTAATTCTTTTCCTAAGGAATATCTTCAGCTGCTCAGTATTCTGTCTTTTCATTAAGGACTACACCATTCTTCTGTTAGTAAATCATCAACTCATTCATTTATTCATTCATTTTCAAATGTATATTTAATAGCTACTATAAGGTTTGGCACTGGAGATAAAATGGAGAATGAGACAGTTAATATTCCTGCACACAAATCTTAATATTTGTGTTTGACAGAACAATATCTTACATAATTCTAGATCCTGTGTGTGGGTGCTGGTGTATGTGTATGTTATGGAGAAATAAACAGTGTGCTGTGATAGAAATCACCAGGGAGAACCAGAGGCCTTGCCAGGGAAGTCTATTCTACAGGAACCATTTAAGTTGGTATTTAAGGCTAGCCTTAGAAGATGCCAGGAAATGTATTTGTGGCCTAAGAGACAGTAAACATTAATAAAGGTTCTGACATGAGATAGAGATTTTTTATTCTGTTCTAGGAAGAGAAGGAAGGCCAGAAGAACTGGAGTGCAAGGGAAAAGATGGCATGAAATAAGTTGAAAAGATTGGCATGAAAACCTTGAAGGCAGAATTTGGATTCAATTCTAAGTGCAAAAGGAAATCTGCCCTGTAGATATAAATTTGTGAATTATCATCACCTAAAGCTTGATAGTAAATGACGTTGCTTTGGGACAGATTATAGACAGAGAAAAATTTCTAGGACAGAGAGAAGTCCAGTCTCCAATATTTAGTGGTTAAAACATAGGATTTCCCAGGAGAAAAAAAAAGAAATTGAGAAAGAGTGTACAATAGGACAGGATGATAATTGGGAGAATAAAGGTAAGAGTATTTCAAGAAAGAGTCACCTGAATCTGATGTTACTAAGAGAGAGAATAAGGATAAAGCTAAAAGCATTGCCCATCGGATGGAGAAAATGGAAGATGACTGATGACCTCACAAAACTACACTTGGCGGAGATGGAAGAACATTTCATGTGAAGTGTCCAAATTTAATCTTTAGTAACTATTTATATGGAAATTTTTCTAAAATAATTCCCTTACTGTTTTCTTAAATTAGGCAATCAGAATAATTTAATATTTTCCTAAAAGCACAACTATCGTTTGGTATATTAACTCTGATATTATTTCCTGTTGCTGCAATTTGATATTATGGGAGTATTGGGGCTGCTTACGCCCACCTTATCTACAGACGGGAGAGTGTGTGTATGTGTGTGTGCGCCTGTGTGTGTGATGGTTGTTTGCTTGTTTGAAATTTATATGCTTTTAAGTTTTTTCATTCCTTTCTCTTAATGTTGAACTATTAATACATAGTATGACTTCTTGCTGTCTTTACTGGCATAGGTAAGTAAATATATACTTAATTAAAAACAAAAAAGAACTGGGCTCAAATTTCAGTTAATATATGTGTAACTTTGTATAATTTATTGAAACAAGAGGTTAAAAGAAGTTGTCTCATCAGTAAAAATCCCATTTCACCCTTTCACAAAATGGTTGTGAGAAGCAAGTGAGGTCTATGAAAGCATCAATAAAATCATAAAGCACTGTGTACTTATTCAGCCCAATATCAGTATGTAATACACTGGTATTGGGCTGAACATTACCAATTCTACAAACCTCATCTGTTCTTAAATAATTTGCTCTTTGTACTGTTCTCTGAGCTAGAAATTTAGATGATTTTCATTATCATCGGTCTAAAATAGGAGTAAATGACTTTAGGCCAGAGGAGCTTTTGCTTTGTGTTGATTACAAAGATTATTTTGACCCACATTCCCCTACCCCCGATCTTGACAGCATTGTAGGTTGTTAAAGTTGTCTCTAAGTGACCCCTGCAAGTGACAGGTTGCTGTACCCAACTTTGTTAAATATTATGTAACAGGATTCACAAAATATGAGCGGCATTTGTGCCTTTTATTGCACTGTTATATCTTTTCATTTAATTCCCAAGATGATAGTGTAATAAAGAAGAAATAAGCTACATCAGTGACAGCTATTGCTGAAATACTGGTTTTCTAATTCAAAATACCCATCTCATGGGCTCAGGAGCCTTGTAGTACAGTTTGCTATTCCAGAAAATAATTGTTCAATATGCTTAAAGAGCAAAATCGAATTACCAAATAATTGTCAGGGTAGTACATATAATGGTAGATTTTGTTCCCTGTGTGTTTTTATTTGCATAAAACTTTATGTCAGTGCTCCTATGAAATGGATATCTTAAGGTGTAGTAAACATATTATGAGCCAGTATTTAAATATGAATTTAATTTTAATCAACTGGGGGGAATAAACACCTACTAAACGACCTCCTAAATATGGAAATAGCAAAGTAGACCAGAGTTAATCAAAGTTAGGAGTGTCACCAAGTCAATGTGCCTTCTTTCTCAGTTTACATCAGTCCTTGTCTTTCCAGTGTAGAAATATCTAGGAGGTTTATAATCCAGATCCAAACAATCTAAAGCTTTATTCTCCAAAATCAGTGAAGCCATTCATTTAACTACAACGGTGTCAGGAACAGTCAGACAGTAAACTCCAAAATATGATAATTGTTTTGAAATTGTTATATGTGATATTTTTGGAGGAGAAATGTATGCATTACATTTAGAACTTTTCCTTCACGTAGGTAAGTATGTCAATATGTTGGCATAACAAGGTATAAAAATGTAATGTTATATGCCTAAAACCTTTTTAGAGGCCCAACATACCTAAAAGCAGGATTTTGCTTTTTACTTGTTTTTGTTTTCCTTACACCGTCAGAGGATTCAGTGGAAATTAAGCTTTGTAGCTTTTATCATGACTAAATTAATGCTTAGAGATAGGGTAGAACCATATGGCAATCTATGTAAGCTAACAAAAGTTAAGTTTGTGAAGAAAATCTAAATGGTGGCCAGTCTAATCTTAACTCACTCCTAAAAGTCTCACTGAGAAATGATTTTATCAAAGTCATTGCCTAGAAGGAACTGAATCCTTTACTTATCTGTTTTTTGTTTGTTTGCTTTTGGTAAGCAAAAGCAAAAAAAAAAAAAAAAGTACTAAGTGGGGAGGCCTGGGAGCCCTGGGTACTGTTTTGAGAACATCTTACCCTGAGACCAAACTATTCAGAAGTTAACAAGATGGTACTGCAGAAATAATTAGAGAAAAATTGTGGAGAGGTGATGATAAATGTTAATTTTATCTTTCTAGTGTTAAATACTATGTTTATTATTTACTCTAAATTCATGTTACTCTCTGATATTCCCTGTCAGGTTTTGGCATTTTGTCCATCTTTAAAAAGTATGGCATCAAAGCCACCAGCCTTCAGAAGATCTGGAAAAAGCATATACAATGACTGATACTAATTCACTGGGAAAGAAGTGTGTTAAAAAGTATTATGAAACATCAGTTAAAATTTTCTTTTCTTCCTTTCACTCTGGATCTGATGAAATAAATTTGCAGATGTGGTTGTTAGTTTTAAAGTTTTTTTAATAATCATCAGCTTTATATATACACATATATATATATATATAGAGAGAGAGAGAGAGTATACATTGATATTTTAATATAAATCAGAATATCTATTTGTCTTCCCCTAGAGTAAATGAAGTTTAGTGACTCTTGTGGGTTTTACATCACTAATTTTCCTCTCACTTCTAAAAGTAACCAACATGAACACAATCATTACTCTCATTGTATGGAGGAAGAAATTAAGTCACAAAGAAGAATGGCTATTTTTATGAGATCAGAGTGTGGCAGTAGAAATATTTGAAGGAAATTTTTTGTATAATTTATATCCAGATATAACTGTCTAGTTGCTTTAACATTTGAGTGAAAATTTCCCATAAGCCCTATATTTCTTTAAGGGGTGACATGAAACATTCTACAATAGGCTACAATACTGAAGCAGATTTGTATTTATTTCCCAGATGGAAAGTGAGAACAATGTCTAACAAGGCTATTTAGGTAGAAAAACAAAAGACATATAGCAAATAATTCATAATATATAGAATAATTGAAGAAGAAATAAGCCTAAAAATAAATTTATTTATTGTCTCAAAACTATAAAATCCTATAAAATGTTGTCAATGGTGGAATTAAAATTGGCTGAATGACTTCTAGGTAAACATTGTACAATGCTTATACATAAATTAATTTCCAGACTTCATTTATTTATTTTAAATAAGTTAAATCCAATACATTCAAATTTGTAAGACATTTTATAGATTATAATTTGAAACTTTAAATATATTTATTCTCTAATTCATATTTAATTTTCCAACAAATGTCTTAGGTATCTATGATATCACTATTTGCACAAGAGAAAACAGAGTCCTTAACCAGGTTATAATTTACTCAAGGCTACAAATTCATTAATAACATAATCAGGGAAAAAATGGTCTGAGTCTTAATCCATTGGTCTTCCTAGTACATCACATTGATACTTAGTCACAGTGTTTTTTCTCTCTCAGAAACTTTTTTCATCCAAGATTGAAAGCAACCAGGGTAAGACTTTTGGCCATGATGGAGTGAAAAGGCTGGCAAATCCTCTCCCCAAAAAACAAATATAAAACTCAACCAAATTGCCCAAAACAACCATTGTAAGGCCCTGGAATGAGAAAAGGCAAGCAAGAAGTTGAGTAGTATTAGCATACAAGAAGCCGCTAGGATTTGGGGTAAGAAAGGTGAGATTCTGCATCTTTTTTGTGTGATACTGCTCCCATCCCTCCATTTGCAGCTTAATTGACACAGAGAATTGCAAAAGGACTCTATCAAAATCCCTACACAAAGAAACTTAACCAAACTCTAGCATGACTTCTTGCAGCTTAAGCCCATGTCCCTAGGATGACTCCACCCTCCCCTTAAAATGCCTGTTGAGAAAGTTTGCAATTATAAATCATTTCTCTGTCTCTTTGAGAAGTATCCTTCTGAAATGGAAACACCCAGGACAATGGCTCTTGCTCTCTTACCTCCCAGTCCCTGTGGAAGGAAAGATAAAGACCTTACTTTGGTGGGTGCTTTGCTGAAATTTACACAACTTCCTCCTGTCCAACTACAGCAGAAAATTGTTTCTCCTCCTGATAAGCACCAGTTGACAAGCCCAGATGGCCTATCACATTTACCAACTAATTTTCCCTCTAAACACAGTTCAGTCTCTTTTCTTTAGCGCAACTCAACGTTGAAAAAGTCTCCTTCCTTTTCTTTTAGGGAAATTGAGCTTAGTTCCATATTGAAGTCTCTGTCTCCTACTGCAGTGGAATGTGAATACAATCTGTCTTTATAGTCTTTAACTATATCCAGCTTTGTTTCTCTTTAACAGCCCGGCAGATTTGTCAAGGTGTGGCTAAATCAAAATCAGCAGCTTTGCTGCCAGAGGAAGGTGAATTTACTTGAAACAGAGAACAAAAATCCACAACCAGCAGCACTGTTAGTGAAAGAAGCAAACTTCATAGGAAACACATAGGGATTCTGGTTGAGGTGAGTGGTAGAGAATTCAGAAATTTGAAAAAGACCCAGTTAATCAGAAATCCATAGAGGGGATAGATAAGCTCTCCATACACACCTTGAATGACTAGGAAACTGCAGGAATGTACTGGGAATATGAAAAAGAGTACCAGTGCAAAGTAAAACCTAAAGCAGATGTGTACATTGCCTGAACTTTAAATGCATTCCTGAACTCACACATTAATCTGTAGATGTAAGGTGGAAGTCATACAAGCTTGAAGTTATTGCTTTGCCCAATCATTGACTGACTACTAGGCTATTCAGGCAAAAGAGCAACCCTCAGGCATCCATGATTAAAAACAAAAATGAGACTAACAAAAAAATGCTGAGCAGAGACATCAGTGGCTGTACAACTCAGGAGGAAAGAATATGCAGATAAATAAATTCAACTTTAAAAATTTCAGTGTAAAGTCAGAATCTAGAGCTTCTACAATATAATATCTAAAGATCAATAAAAATTTGAGTGCAAATATCAGAAAAGTATGACTCATTCCCAGAACAATAAAAGTAATAAGTAGAAATGGACTCTGAGTGGGATCAAATAAGATATCTAGCAGAAAATAATTTCAAAGCAGCTATAATAAATATAGTTATAAAATAAAAGGAAATATTTCAAGCATTTAAAATATGAATACAGTAACAAAACAAATATGGAATTTCAATAAAGAAATAGAAATTATAAAAAGAAAGCTAATGGAATCTCTAGAGTTGAAAACAACAATAATCAGTGGAAAATATACTAGATGAACTTAACAGCAAATTGAATAGACAGAAGAAAGAATCACTGAATTTCAAGATAGATCAACAGAAATTATCCAATTTTAAGAACATAGAGCAAAAAGATTAAAGATATAATGATTATAAGTCTATACACATCTAACACAAAGTACCAAATGCAAGAGACAAAAAGTGAGCCTTGAAAGGAGAAATAGGGAATGAATAATTATATTTGCAGACTTAAATACTAGAAGAAAACATGGAAAAAAAACCTACAGAACACTGATCTGTGTAAAGATTTTATGGAGAAAACCTCAAATGTACAGGCAAGAGAAGAAAAAATAGACATATGGGATTGTAGTATACAAAAAAGGTCTGCACAGCCAAGGAAACAATCAACAGTTAAGAGTCAACCTTCAGAACGGGAAAAAATATTTGCAAAGTATTCATCAGGCAGGGGATTAATATTCAGAATATACAAGGAACTCAAACAACTCAACACAAAAATACAAATAATCTGGTTAAAAATGGGCAGATAAGCTGAATAGAACATCTCTCAAAAGAAGATATATAAACGACCAATGTATTCATGAAAAAATGCTAAACATCACTAATCATCAGGAAAATGCAAATCAAAACCACAATGAGATATCATCTCACCATAACTAGAATGGCTATTACCAAAAAGAAAAAAAAAATGCTGGTGAGGATGTGGAAAAAGGGGATTCTTAAACTCTTTGTGGGAATGCAAATTAGTACAGCCATTGTAGAAAACAGTATGGATGTTTGTCAAAAACATAGAAATAGAACTATCGTATGATCCAGAAATTCCACTAGTGGGCATATGTCCAAAGGACAGGAAATCAGTATGTCAATGAGATATCTGTACTCCTATGTTTATTGCAGCACTATTCATAATAGCCAAGATATGGAATCAACCTAAATGTCTACAATTGATGAACAGATTAAAAAACGCATATATGAAATTCATATGGAAAAGCAAAGGACGTAAAATTACTAAACTAATTGTGAAAATGAAGAACAAAGTTTGCGGATTTATACTAACTTTTACAATTTACTTTAAAGCTGTAAGAATCTAGAACAAACATTGACAAAAGACCAGAGGGATAAGTTGATAAATATTTTAGGTTTTGTGGATCTCTGTCACAACTACTAAAATTGTTATTGTAATGTGAAGATAGCCATAGACAATACGTAAATAAATGAATGTGAATATGGTCTAGTAAAACATTATGTACAAAAACTTTCAGTGGGTCAGATGTGGCCATGAAGCCTTAGTTTGCTGACAACACATATAAACAATATGGTTTTGGTGTAAGATAGGTACACAAATTAATGGAATGGAATAAAGTGCTAAATATACCCTTACATTTATAATCAATTGATTTTTGACAAAAGTGCCAAAGCAATTTAATGACTCAACAATAAAAAGTTAAGTACTGATACATGAAACAATATGGATGAACTTTGGAAATATCATGCTGAAAGGTTTCAGCCACCACTGCTACCTCTGCTGGACCAGGGAGCTAGTGGGAAATTCAGGTGATTTTGTGCACTACAAGGACAGAGTTTGCTGCCACTGCTAAGGGAAGGAGGTGCAAGCAGTCCGTGCACCTCAGAGCTGCCTGCCTCCACTGAGAGGAACTTGCCCACCTTGGGAACAAGCCCATGGCACATCTGCCCTTCGCTCACTTAAGCATTCCAGCTGCAGCCAAGCCCAGCCCAAAGAGGTTTGAGCCACCGCCATTGTCGCCACCGTCACTGCCGCTGCAGAAACTGCCACTGTTGCTGAGGGATGGGGGTGAGAGTAGTTTGCATGCCCCACAGCTGCCTGCCTCCATTGAGAGGGCCCACACTCCCTGGAGACAAGACCGAGGCACAACTGCCCTGTCCCTGACTGAGCATTTCAGCTGCAGCCCAGTGGCACCATTCTGAGAGGCCAGCCCATAGAGGTTTGTGTCTGGTGTGACCCGCACTGCATCCTACAAGCCTCATGGCTACCTATCTCTGCTAATCCTGCTGAGAGGGGCCTGCCCTCCCTGGTGGCAGGCCCATAGCACACCTGCCCTGCCCCACTTGAGCATTCCACTGGCAAGTAGGGGATTAGCCCAGCCCTCATCAGAAAATTCCTGAACCCAGGGAGGCCTGAGGACAAGTTCACAAGCCTGGTCCCAGTGTGGTCCCCTCAGGACTCAAGCACACTATCCAGGGGCCTGGAAATTGGGGATTACCTAATCTAGCCCACCACCACTGGCACCTTAACAATCCCACAGGGTTCTGAAGTCTGGCCGACCTAAACTGCCAGCAGTACCACAGCTGATACTCACGTGCGTGCACTGAGAAGTGGGGCTCCTTTCCCTCTCTACAGACGGCATCCGTGTCCCCTGCAGAAGAGAACAGGCAAGGGATAAAGCTGTCTGTTTGGGGATAAGGAAAGAGGTTCTCCCCTAAAACCATTTAGGCACAGAGCTGTGGGGCAGGCATTTTCTGCAGGACTTAGTGACATTATGGCTGGGAGATTGATGATGGTGTCTGAACTGAGAGATATGAGCCCCAAGACAGAGGCGGATCATGTTACTGCCAGCCTAAGACATGGAGCTGTTACAATGCCCTCCCCTCCATAGAGAGGTACAAATCACCAGGAGCTCCCCCATCACCCTTGTCAGGGCTGGAGCCTGTGCTCATCATTGAGGTATCCGTGGGCAGGCACAAGCCTGGTGGTCCAGTCTCTCCCAGCTTTGTCCCTCCTGCTCCCTGGAGCTCAGCAGGGAATTCAGGGTACCAGGCATTCCATAGACCAGTCCATTGACTGGGACAATACAGAGACCCTCCTGGTAAACAAAGTTCAGACACATACCCATTGACGTCTGCTGTAGTCAGCTTATACCCAAAAGTTCCACCTACTGGCCTGAAGGTTGAACTGCACAACCAATATAACGCCTGCTGTCAGAAAGTCCCAGAGCTTGAGAATGAGAAGAGCTTCCTGAGACCTCCACAATCCCAGTCCAGCAGAAGGTGGTGAGCCTGCTCATATGCCCAGTACATCTCTACTACAAGCAGCATTTGAGAAAGCCACCGTACAAAGCTATCTAGAAAAAAGAACTCATACAGAGCCTTTGCCCCCTGAAAGCACCCAAAATTGGAGCCGAACACACAACATACTTTATAGTCACACTCTCAAGGGAGAAAAAAACAAAATAAAAAATAAAAACATCCCATCCAAATGAAAGTAAATTCGAAGATAAGAAGTGACAGCTTCTCTATATGAGAAAGAACCGGCATAAGAACTTGGGCAATATGAGAAAACAGAATGTTTTGACACTCCCCAAATTATCATACTAGCTCTCTAGCAATGGATCTCAACCAAAATGAAAATTCTGAAATGACAGATAAAGAATTTGAGATATGGATTGTAAAGACCCACACTAAGATCCAAGCAAAAATTGAAAACCAACACAAAGAAACAAGAAAAACAATTCAGGATATGAACAAAAAATTTACTAAAGTGATAGATATGTTTTAAAAAAAAGATCATCTGGAAATGAAGGACTTATAAAGGAATTACAAAATACAATCAGAAGCTCAAACAATAGAATTGACCAAGCAGAAGAAAGAATATCAGATCCTGAAGAGAGGTTGTTCAAGTTAACCCAATCAGATGTTAGAAAGATGTCAGAAAGAAAAAGAATTTTAATCAAGGAATACAAAGTTCAAAAAATATGTGATTATATAAAGTATCCAAACCTACAAGTCACAGGTATTCCTCAGGGACAAGAAGAAAAAGTAAAAAGTGTGGAAAACTTATTTAATGGAATAATTGAGGAAAACTTCCCTGGTCTTGTAAGAGATTTTGATATCTAGATATAAGAATCAGTGAACACCAGGGAGATTCTTTGCAAGAAGGTCTTCACCAAAGCGTATAGTCATCAGACTATCTAACGTCAATATAAAAGAAAACATTTTAAAAGCAGCAAGACAAAAACTTCTAATTAGCTATGAAAGAAAGCCCATCAAACTAACAGCAGACATCTCAGCAGAAACCTTTCAAGCCAGGAGAGATTGGGCTCCTATTTTCAATATTCTTAAGAGAAAACACCATCAGCCACAAATTATGTATCCTGCTAAACTAAGCTTCATAAATGAAGGGGAAATAAAATCTTTCCCAGCCATTTCATCAGTATTAGGCCAGCCATACAAGATATGCTGAAGGGAGTTCTTCTACACATGGAAACAAAAGGTCAATACTTACCACCATAAAAACATGTGATACCATAAAAATAACAGTACTTATAAAACAATTAGACAATGGAGACTGCAAAGCAAATAAGTAACAATTAACATTATAACAGGAACAGGACTTCACATATCAGTATTAACTTTGAACATAAAAGGACTAAATGCCCCACATAAAAGATATAAATTGGCAGAAAGGATAAAAAAAAAGAATCCAAACATATGCTGCCTACAAGAGACTCATTTGATAAAGACTTTTATAGACTAAAGGTAAAGTGTTGAAAAAAGATATTGCATGCAAATGGAAACCGAAGTGAGCAGGAGTAGCTATACTTAAATCAGATAAAACAGATTTTAAATCAACAATAGCAAAAAAAAGACTAAGACTGTCATTATATAATGATAAAAAGACCAATTCAATAAGAAGGCATGACAATCCTCGATATATATACACCCAACACCATCAGACTTAGATTCATAAAACAAATAATACTAGACCTAACAAAAGTGATAGACAATAACACAATAAAAGTAGGGGATTTCAAAACCCCACTGACAGCACTAGACAGATCACCAAGACAGAAAATCAAAAGAAGATCTACAAATGACCAACAAACATGTGAAAGAATGCTCAACATCAATAATCACCAGAGTAATGCACATTAAAATCACAATTGATCTACCATTTACTCAAGTCAGAATGGCCATTATTAAAAAGTCAAAAATAAATAGGTGCTGGCTTGGATTCAGTGCAAAAGTAACACTTATACACCGTTAGTGGGAAAGTAAATTAGCACAACTTCTATGGAAAACAGTATGGAAATTTCTCAAACAAGTAAAGTTGATCTACCATTTGATCCAGCAATCCTACTACTGGGTATCTACTCATAGGATAAGAAGCAGTTATATCCCAAAATACCTGCATTTGTATGTTTATCACAGCACAACTCATAATTTCAAAGATATGGAATCAATGGAATCAACCTAAATGTCAGTCAAACAATAAGTGGATTAAAAAATGTGGTATGTATATATATGTGGTGTATATATATGTGTGTGTATATATATGTGTGTGTATATAATATATACAGTGGAATAGTATTCAGCCTTATAAAAGAATGAACTCATGTCTTTTGAAGCAACTCGGATGGAACTCAAGGCCATTATCCTAAGTGAAGTAACTCAGAAATGGAAATCAAATACCACAAATAGCACATGACTTAACTTATAAGTGGGAGCTAAGCTTTGGGCATGAATGGTAATGGTAATACAGAGTCTAATAATAGATATTAGAGATTCAAAAGAGGGGAGGGAGAGGGGAGGGATGAAAAATTACCTATTGAGTACAATGTACATTATTGGGGTGAAGGGTATACTAAAAGCCCAGATTTCCCCACTGTACAATATATCCATGTAACAGAACTCCACTTGTACCCTCCAAATTTATTGAAATAAAAAAATAAATAAAATCAATAAAGAACCTATTATGCTAAGTGAAAAAAAGCCAGATATAATATACTACACGTTATATGATTTCATTGTTATAGAATTTCTGAAACAATAAAAATATAGAGACCATAAGAAAATCAGCGATTACCTGGGCCTGAGAGTAGGAGCATGGATTACTGTAAACAGCACGTGGGACCTTCTTTACATGATAAAAATGTTCTAAAACTGGATTTTAATGGTGTTTGAATTCATTGAAATCATTGATCATTTTTATTTACTAATTGATTTTTATCATTTTACGAAAAATCACTGAATTGTATTCTTAAAATAGTTGAATTTTATAATCAGTAAATATTTACCTCAATAAAGTTTAAAGAAAGAGAGATTTAAAGCACCCATTAACCCTTGGTTTACTATCAAATTTGGACAATATTTTTTTAGTTTATTTTTTGAGCAGTTTCAACCATTTGAAACAATTGACATTTTATGACTTAGTGGTCTTAGAAGTTTTTCAAAGAACAAAATGAATATTATTTTTTAAAAAAATAGAATAAAACTCATTTTACCTTGCAATTACCATAATGGCCCATCGAACATTTTTCTAGATCTAACATATATTGTATAATTTTGGGCATATTATTTTCCCCAAATCTTGACATATTTTACTATTCTAGAAATTATTTCATCCCTACTCACCAATTATTCCTATGTATAAAAATACTAAAATAACAGCAAAATTTGCATAAGCTTTGCATATATATCTGTCTAGGCCTCATCTCCACTTGTCTCTCACAGTCTTGTCTACCATAACATATGCAGAAATTTACTCAATATCCCTGTCCTACCCCTAACCCCCATGGACCTGGTTCTCTCTGACCATTCTGTATTTCATGAAATGATACCATGATCTGCCCATTTCCATAGCCCAGAACTTAGGAGACTTCTTAGAATGCTCTTATACCCTCACTTCTCCACATCCAATTGATCATCTGGTCCTGCTAAATCCATATCTTAAATAACAGTATTATCCCATTTCCCCACTGGTCATCTCCTTTCTTGCAGCCACCATCCCCTCTCACCTGGATTACAGAAATAGCACCATGACTGCTATTTCACCCCAATCCATTCTGTAACTAGAGTCATTTTTTAAAAATATGGACACTATTATGTCTCTCTGCTTATAATTAATCAATTGCTTTCCACTAAGTTTTGAATAAAATCCAAAGTCCTCAAAATGACTTAAGGCCTAAAGCATCTGATTCCTACTAATTTGCCTGTGACTACTCTTTCCCTGACTCTCTATGCTCCTGCCTTTTTGGTCTCTTTGATGCTTCTTCCTACTGTAGAAGTTTGTATCTGCTGCTTTCTTGGCCTGAAAAGTTCATCCCCACATTAACTAACTACCTTCTTCTAGTTATCCTTCAGATCTCAGGTGATATGTCTCTTCCTCAGTGATATTTTCCCAGAATAATCTCCCATCTCTGCTGTGTGATTTATTACCACTCATCTCTCCTCTGGAGTGCTTTGTGCAATCGTGCTTAAATAAGTAATTGAATAATATATTGTTTAATGTCTATTTTTCCTCCTAAAATGTAATCTTTAGGAAGCATTAAAAATAACTCCCAAGTTTCCATTCCAGTGTGCTAGCAATTCAGTGGCTCTTTTGGCTGTGATGAGAAGTTGATAAGAAGTTTCACTTCAAGTTGGACATTAGTTACATGGTATTTTTCCTCAAAAAGCCCACTTCAGTGGTATATTTCCCTATGTGCACTCCAGTTTTAAGTCCAGGGGCTTGTTACCTGTGGACTTTACATAAGTGTCTTATGTGTTTGATTAGAAAAAGGGCATAATCTAAAAATTATTTGTCTCCAGTTACAGTTGACTGCTTAATATTTAAGATGATTTTCATTGATACTAAATTAAAAATAACAAAAACAGTACCATTTTTATACAGTAAATGCACATTGAAACTGACAGTTTTATTAGATCAGGAATTTTAAAACATTCAGTATCTATTATAACTAAAGATGATTAATGTCTAATCATGAAAAATATATATTTGGGACAGAAAACTTCTCATCTTCTTTCATATCTCATCTGTAAAATATGTCACATCATAAAAGACCTTCCTCACAGGTTCATAGCTATGATTAAATGGGATAACGTATTTGAAACACATAGTCTAAAACACTATACAGGTGTTAGTCGTTGTGTGTCTGTCTGAGAGAGAGAGAGAGAATAATTCTATTTTACATTCCCAGTGGACACAGACCTGCAGACCTGAAACACAATTTTGAAATTGTTAATATCTTCCGTGGGAGTTCTATTCACATAAGGACTACATTAGAAATATACTATTAGATTCAGAGGAAATATTTCATTCTCATAAATCATGTACATGCAACAACTATAAGTGCACTTGACTTTCCCATGTACAAAGTATGAATGTACATACCTCCAATATCACATATTCAACTATTTTAATTATAAAATACAAATGAAATATTTACACGACATATTGAAATTATATATACATACACATACATATATAATGTTTAACTGGATTGAATCAAGGTATTTCTTCCTCTTCAAGCCAGAGAAAGGGTGCTGATTGGCCTACCTATAAACTTCAGGTTTCCATTGCCCTGTGGGATATTTAAACTGCCTGGTTAATGAGGGAGCAACACCTATTAGTGCAGATCCTGATGTTTCTAACTGTTAATATTTACTTCTGCATTAGATTAGAGAGTATAGAAGCAGCTAAATTAATCTCCTATATCATGTCCTTTGAGAGCCAGAAAAATGTGTTCTCCAGTCTACCCCAGGAGTGCTTTTCAGTGATGTGGGAAGTTGCATAAATTTAGTATTATGCCCATCTCGTAAAAAGCCTGAACTACTTCATTTTTATCTGACCAGTAATGCAAGACCAAGGCACTGGTCAATCCCAATGCATATAGAATCACTGCTGGAGAAATCTTTATTTCATGTACCTGTACCCTGCCTCTGATTATTTAAGAGACATCCAGGCATTTTTGTAAATGTTGATGATAAGCTAAGCTTCAGCTATTATTTTAGGGAAAGAAGATGAAGGTTTGGAATAGCCCAGATGAATTTAATGAATATCTAGCCTTCTAGCAGGAATATAGGAGCTGACAGCACCAAAATTACAAAATCAGAGAAGCCAGAAACATTAAAGTGGAACTGCATGACATCCTTAGGACTGTGATTTTAAAGGGTGACATGGAATCTTCTGCATATCAAATTAGTCATCAGGTCAAATTGCAAGTGAATTCACTTCCTATGTAAAACTTTGGAATTCCCACAGAGAGGACTTGGAAGGCAAACGTATCCCTAGGTGAGCAGTCAGAGCACCTGATTCCTGTATAATTACATGGAATGAGAATTTGATACATGACAGTAATTACCCAGCTGAAGGTGCAATTAGCCATTTGTGACCTCATTCTGAGTGGCAACTAATTAACCCTTAATGTCAAAAATGTCAACCTTCATCAAGACACCAAAGAGAAGTACTACGCGATCAGCTAATACTTGTTCCAACCTATTAATGGTTGAATCTGTCATTAGAAATGTGAATATTTCATTTTTACATCAGCATTTTTGTTAAGATGTAGAGTATGCTCCTTTTCTTTTGAGGCTGCTTTTTACTTCCTTATCTTTGTGTGCGTAAAAATCCTTTTATAAAATTGGAATAAGCTTTCATATGCATGTATAATAATCATCTCTCAGTGAGATAAAACACAATCAGGGAAGTGTATAGAGAACTATAACTTGTCTCTGTATGTTATTTCTCATGTTTATAGAAGTGGTACAGAACCTGAAAAGATTTGTAGCTACACTATCGTTAATTGTCATCAACGCTCCTCAATTATTGGCCTCATTGGAAAATGATTCTGGTACTTTTGTTCTTGTAAATGCTGAAGACATAAGAAACTTATTCTGGAATTGTACTAGGAAGTATAAAATCATCATCCTTTTTAAACCACCAAATACTGGCCCAGAATTATTATTAGTCTACTCTTTTTCCTTGTTATTTATTAGCAATAAAATCAGGAGATTTGAAAATTTATCTCATGTATATGGATTTGCTTCAAATAAGGAAAAGTGTTGTACTTTTTCTTCACAACCCTAGAGTTCATAAGAGTAATCTTAAAGACAATTTTACAAATAATTAGCATGGAACTACAGCCATTTGTTCTGAAATAAATTTAATTATTAATAAGATCAGCATGACAAATACTTGTTTTAAAGATTGAAAATAAAATCTAGTATTGATATTTCATTGTTTTGGATTTATCACTGAAAAAGTATTATATGTGCTATTGAAATTTTGTAGGTTATTTGATTCTTCTACTCATTCTTCAAGGATGTTTCAAGGGTCTAAACTGAATCTTGGTAATTTCATTTTTTTTAAGCAGGGACCAAGCCATTTTTTCAAGCACCTTATACTCTTGTCTTTCTGGAACAGCATGTACAAGACAAAGAAAAATTACATAACAAGTGTAACAACATATTCTTTAACTTCTATGTGTAACACCTCAGAATTCTGATTGTTTTACCTACAAGTTCAGAAAAGATAACTGTAACTTGTTCAAAATAATATTGACACTTTTTGATTGTTTAAAAGCACTCTAAAAACCCATTTGACCTATAAATAAATATAAGATCAAATATATATCACTTCAATTTTCTTTAGTAAATGGTAAAATAATTTCTTTGTACTTAATTTATTTAGAAAGGTATTTATAGCACTGCTATTTCTCTGAAGCTGCCAGAGGAAAACATGCAAAGATGCTATGTTCAGTTCACAAAGAGAAACATCTCTATAAATTCAGTAATCTTTCAGCCTAGAAATAAGGTAATACCAATATCTGCCAAGAAAGTGATTCCAATTATTTTGGATAAATATCCAAAAGTGAGAGTGCTAGGTTATATAACAATTCCATTTTTAATTTTTTGAGGAAACTCCATAATATTTTCCAGAGAGACTACATAATTTTGCATTCCCATCAACGGTGTCCAAGTGTTCCAGTTTTTCCACATTCTCACTAACACTTGTTATTTTTTTTTTGATAATAGCCATCCTGTCATATGTGTGATTATATCTCACCATTTTTATTCCCTGATGATTAATTATTTTGAACATGTTCTGATACACCTGTTGGCCTTTTGTATGTCTTCTTTGGAGAAATGTCTATTCAACTCCTTTGACTATTTTTGATTGGGTTATTAATTTTAGTGGGTTTTTTTTTTTTGCTATAGGCTTGTATGAATTCTTTATACATTTTGTATATTATGCCATTATCGGATATATGGTTTGCAAATATTTCTCCCATTCCATAGGTTGCCTTTGGACTCTGTTGATTGTTTACTTTGCTGTGTAGAAGTTTTTCAGTTTTTTTAGTCCTACTTATTTTTGTTTTTATTGCCTGTGCTTTTGTTGTCCTATCCATGAAATATTGCCAAGACCAATGTCATAAAGCTTTTTCTTTATGCATTCTTCTAGGAGTTTTATAGTTTCAGGCCTCATGTTTTAAGTCTGTAATTTATTTTGAGTTGATTTTTGTGTATAAGATAAAGGTCTAATTTCATTCTTTTGCATGTCGATATCCAGTTTTCCCAACATCATTTTTTGAAGGGACTATTCTTTCCCCATTATGTATTCTTTGCACCCTTGTGGGAGATCAGTTGGCCATAAATGTATGGATTTATATCTGGGCTCTCTATTCTGTTCCATTGGTCTATGTCTGTCTTTATGCCAGTACCATATTGTTTTAATTATTGTAGTTTAGTAATATATTTTGAAATCAGGAAGTGTGATGCCTCCATCTTTGTTCTTCCTGAAGATTTATATTGCTATTTACAGTCTTTTGTGGTTCCATATGAATTGTAGAATTTCTTTTGTATTTCTGTAAAAAATGTCATTCATTCCAGCACTATTCACAATAGCCAAGAGGTGGAAAGAATCTCTTTTTGTTACAACCTCTTGTTGCAACCGCCCGTTGACAGATAAATGGATAAAGAAAATATGGTTCATACATATAACAGAATAATATTCAGCCTTACAAAAGAAGAAAATTCTGCAATATGCCACAACATGAATGACTCTTGAGAATATTATGCTGAATTAAATAAGCCAGGCACAGAAAGACTGCATGATTCCACTTACATGGAGTATATAAAATAGTCAAAATTCATGGAATCAAAAAGCAGAATGGTGATTTCCAGAGGCTAGAGGGAGGTGAAAATAGGGAGTTATTAATCAATAGGCATCAAGTTTCAGTGAAACAAGATGAATAAAGTTTTATGATTCTTCTATACAATACTATACCTATGGTCAACAATACTATACCTATAGTCAACAATACTATATTGTACACTTAATACTTTGGTAAGAGTGTAGAACTCATGTTGGGTATTCTTATCACAATAAAATACATTAAAAAAAGAAAGTAGATAAAGCCTTTTGCATAGATAGTGAAGCAAGGAGTGAAAATAAAATGTAAAAACAAATAAACTACTATTTACTGACTAATTAAAAGTAAAACAAAACTCTTGCTTGATAATTAAATACAAAGTCAGGTAATTGCAGGAGATGATTTACTTCCAAGGGGTTATCACATTAGTTCTGATTGTCCATTTGTTCAGATTAGAAGTCAAAAGCTCCATAACACAAAATGGCACATAGAACCAGTTATTCCCAATGCCTCATTTAGTTTTCATGCCCACATTTCCAAGGCCCATATAAAGCAGGTATACTGCTAAACTACTGACCCTGTCTGCTCCTTTTCAATGGTAAAAGGCTGCTCTGGGCTCTCTGAATAAGGGCCAAGGACCACCACTCAAGTGAAACTCAGTAGCTAATCTCTTATTCCAAATTACAGTTGTTTACTCAAACCTTTATATTTCTATGCAACAGTGTGTTGGCCAAGAGAGAAATTCACACATCAAACATGTATCCAAGCAGTTGATTTTGGCTTTCCGAATGAATTACACTAAATAAAATCTGTGAAGTCTTTTCAGAGTCACACATTTTATATGTGTGAATATAAGTCATTATTTCATCCACAAGGTTTTCAATGTTAGTGCATTCTATCTGGTTGCTTTTTATAATTGTTTACTGGGTAAATATTTTAAGAATAAAATATTTTTAAACATCTGGCTCAATATTTCAAAACACTAGATGCGAATTTTTATTATAGTTGAAAATATTTAATTAGAAAGATAAAACTTCATCACTAGCAAGAAATTACAAATTATTTTTAGGTAACTTAATTAAAGAGCTTAGTAAGCTTAATGGATACTACAAGAGCTTACAAATGAATGTCTGCATTATTCCAATTTTCTAAATATATATCAACATTTTTAAAAAATTGATAGTTTAGTGATTTCTACTCTCTCTTTGCCGACTCTGTTTCGTGGGATTGAAATTTCAAATTCTAAAAATATAATTTACACTATTATAGAACACATTTTATTAAGCAAGGAAGCTGGCTTTGAAATGTAGGTAGCTGCAACTATTTCATTTGCAAATAATAATAGCTACATTTTTAAAGTTTTTGAACTTAATGAATAGGAGACATCACCCATATAATTGAAATACAGAATTTGTCATATTTTGGCAATCTGGTTTTTGTCTTGCTTGTCACACAAAAATGAAAGTACCAAAAAGTCATTTATATGCAAAAATCATAGAGAGGTGTGTGAGTACATATATACCCTTTGCTATCTAAGACTTTCTCATCTGTTACCATGTAATTGTTGATATTAAGAAGTGTGAGAATATTTACTATTAGAAAATATAATATAATTGTCTTCCAAATTGTCAGAAGAAAAGCTTCAAGGAAGATGTTATTTGGGAGGAAAGTTTTAAACATTATCCAGATGGGAACAATATGATTTGCAATTGAAGAATGGAAAAGCTACTCCTAAAGGAAAAAAAGTGTGTGTGTGTGCACTCATGTGTGTGCACGTGCACATTGGCATGACAGAGTAGGAATACAGAAAAGGAAACACAGAGAAATTTAAGAAATGAATAAGTTTTTCTGGCATGAAGAATGTATACAGTATGGGTTTAAACAGGAAATGGTAGTTTATTTGATATTTGTTTTGGAAGTATGAGAGGATCATGTGAAATTTTGGGGTCATGAAAGTTAAATACATCTCTACTTTGGAATTTTCAAATCTTCCTTGATTTACACATTTAGTATCTGTTTCCACTACCAAATCATGAGCTTTTATTTTTTAAAAAAGCAACTATGAATGTTGATCTTTGTTTTCTACCCAGTAAATAGCAAAGCAATACAAAATCAGTATAACAGGGAATGGTTACAGGATTCCGTACCACAACAAGAATACCATTTTTAAAAATTAATTTTGTCTTATTTTTTAGCTTCTATTTTTACAATAATCTCAGTTTTATAAAACATTGTTATAAATGTGCAAAGAATTCCTATATACCCTTTACCCATTTCCCCCAAATATTAGCATCCTATAAAACCACAGTACAATTATCAAAACCAAGAAATTAACCATGATACAACACCACTAATTAATTTGCATAACTATTCAAATGTTGTTAAATGTTCCACCAATGTTTATTCTCTGGCTCAGGATCCAATGTAGGATCATACATTGCATTTAATTACCATGTCTCCTTAGTCTCCTTTAATCTGGAGGAATTCTTCAGCCTTGTTTTGCCTTATGGTCTTAACACATTTTGAAGAATACTGGCCAGTCATTTTGTAGAATGTTCCTCAATCTGAGATGGTATGGAAAATCCTAAGGAATTCTCAAATGACATTTTAAAAAGTTCAGCAAGGTTGCTGGATACAAGATCAATATGCAAAAATCAATTTCACTTCTATATACTAGTAATGAACAATACAAAACTGAAATTAAGAAAACAAGTGTACTTACACTAACATCAAAAAGAATAAAATGCTTATAAATAAATGCTAAAAAAGATGTTTAAGATTTTTACATTGAAAATTAGAAAGCATCATTGAAAGAAAGATCAATAAGACCAATAAATGAGACGGTAATCTCATATTCATGGATTGGAAAACATATTGCTGTTAAAATGCATATTAGTTTTCTATTGTTGGTGTAAAAATTCTACAAATTTAGTGGCTTAAAATAACACAAATTTAATTTCTTTTTTTTTCTTCTTATTGTAGTCTGGGGTTTTTAAATTTTTTAAAATTTTTTTTATTTCAGACTATTATGAGGATACAAACACTTTGGTTACCTATATTGCCTGTGCATGGAAACAAACTTATTTTCTTACATTCTGGAGGTTAGAAAAGCAAAATGGGCCTCACGGGGCTAACATCAAGATGTGAGCAGGGCAACATTCTTTTCTGGAGACTCCAGGAGATAATTTGTTGTCTTTCCTTTTGCAGCTTCCAGAGACTGCCCACAATCCTTGGCTCATGGCCCTACCCATCTTCAAAGCCGGCAATGCCTGGTCAAGTCCTTCGCACATCCTATTGCTCTGCCATTGACTCTTCTGACTCCCTGGCTACATTTAAGTACATTCATGTTTACAGTGGCCCACCTTGATAATCCAGATAAATCTCCCTATTTAAGGTCAGCTGATTAGCAACCTTAATTTCCCTTTACTATATAATATAATATAGTAACAGTTTCTGGGGATTAGGACACAGAAATCTTTAGGAGGCTATTATTCTGCCTACCACAGATGTTAATACCTCCCAAATTTATCTAGAGATTCAATGTAATCCCTACCAAGATCTCAGCTGGCTTTTGTTTTAATTGACAAGCTGGTCCCAAAATTTGTACGGAAATACAAGGGACCCAGAATTGCCACAGCAATTGTGAAAAAGAAAATTTGGAAAACTCACACTTATTGATTTCAAGTTACTAAAAAGCTAGGGTAATCATAAATGTAAGGTGTTGGAATAAGGACAGGCATGTAGATTCTAGAAATATAATTGAGAATCTAATTCAAAATAAAGCTATTCGCTTATGGTCAAGTGATTTTCAACAAGGATGCCAAGATAATTAATGGAGGAAAGAGTAGTTTTCACAACAAATGATGCTAGACCACTGGAAAATAAAAAGACACAAAACCCAAAATTTAAAAATGGGCAAAGTATTTGAATAGACATTTCTCCCAAGAAGATATATAAATGGCCAATAAGCATATGCAAAGAGGATCAACATCATGAGCCCTACGTGAAATGCAAATAAAAACCACAAAGGGATATCACTTCATGCCCATTTAGGAAGGATCTAATAATAAAGAAAAAATTAAAAATAGCAAGTGTTGGCAAGGGTATGGAGAAACTGGAACCCTCATGCATGGATGGGAATGTATTAATAAAATGAAGCATCCATGTTGGAAAACTAAATGTTGAATATAGAAATTTCTACATGACCCAGAAATTCCACTCTTAGACATATATGCAAGGAAATTAAAACATACATCCATGCAAAAACCTGTACATAAATATTCATAGTAGCATCATTCATAATAACCAAAAAGTGAAAATAACCCAAATTCCAATCACTTGATGGATAAAGAAACAAATCTATTATACCTTACAATGAAATATTATTTTGCAATAAAAAGGGATGAAGCACTGATATATTTTACAATATGGAAGAATCTTGAAAAGCTAGTTATAAGAGACCACATATTGTATGATGATTCTTTTTACATGAAAAGTCAAGAATAGGCAAATCTATAGAGACAGAAAGTACATAAATGGCTGATTAGGGCTGGAGGGTGAGGGGTGGGCCAGGAAGGGGAGTAGTATGGTTGTATTCTATATTATACTAAAACCATTGAAAAACAAACTTTAAGTGGGCAAATTTCATGGAATGTCAATTATATTTCAACAAAGATGTATCTAAATAAATGAATAAAATAAGAAAAATAAAAAACTAATAAATTATCAACTAAAGAAAAACTGCCAACTCTTTTATAATATTTATATCTTCAGTAAAGGAGGAATCAATTAATTTTTCTGAAAGTGAAAAATTAAGAGCCTTAACCATAAATGTTCATTAAATCTTCCAGGTAAGTTTACTCAAAACATAAAAGAAAGAGAAATAACAGAATATATTTGATAAGGGCTCTGATAAAGCTGGAGTCAAATACAAACCAGCAAGCTCCCTCTGAATACATTTCTATAAAAGTTTTCAGGAAAAAAAAAATGGGAGCATCAGCATGTTACCAAGCTTTTCAAATCTATGCACTCCTGTTGCAAATCACCTTGCCGAGCGTGTCGCCACATGCCTCACAGCAGAGACCTCCGTCCTAGCCTGCTTCTTTATTCACTCATTCTCCAACAAAATATGCTTTTTCCTATCCTTGTAATATTGTTCAGAGAGTCCTCTTTCAATGCCCACAAACCTCCTTTCTCACATCCCTTATCTCTCCAATCACTTATGACCATATATAAAATACATTCCCACCATCTCCTGGAATTATTCTCTAAGTATGCCACTCAACAATGATTTTTTTAATTGTTGATTTTCTATGGAAATAATTAAAGGTAGTATTAATTATTTAGTGAATTATATCTAATACCTTTTATATTTATTTAATTTATAAAGTTTTTTTTCTTTTTTTTAATTTCAGAATATTATGGGGGTACAACACTTTGGTTATATATATTGCCCAGGCACTGCTCATGTCAGAGCTACAATCGTGGACATCCCCCAAACTGTGCGCCCTGCATCCATTCAGTGAGAGTTTTCCCATCCCCTCCACCCTCTCCCGCCTGCCTGCCCACTGATGAATATTATTGCCATGTGTGACATAAGTATTGATCAATTAGTACCAATTTGATGGTGAGTACCAGTGGTGCTTGTTTTTCCATTCTTGTGACACTTTGCTTTGAAGAATGGGCTCTAGCTCCATCCAGGATAATACCAGATGTGTTAATTCACCAGTGTTTTTTATTGCTGAGTAATACTCCATGGTATACATATACCACATTTTATTAATCCACTCCTGTATTGATGGGCACCTGGGTTGTTTCCACATCTTCGCAACTGTGAATTGTGCTGCTATAAACGTCCTAGTGCAGATGTCCTTATTATAGAATGTCTTTTTTTCCTTTGGGTAAACACCCAGTAGTGGGATTGCTAGATCAAATGGTAGTTCTACTTTTAATTCTTTGAGGTGTCTCCGTATTACTTTCCACAGAGGTTGTACTAATTTGCAGTCCTACCAGCAGTGTATGAGTGTTCCTATCTGTCCGCATCCCTGCCAACATTTGTTGTTTTGGGACTTTTTGATATGAGCCAATCTCATTGGAGTTAGGCGATATCTCATTGTGGTTTTTATTTGCATTTCCCTGATGATTACAGAAGTTGAGCGATTTTTTATATGTTTGCTGGCCATTATTCTGTCTTCTTTTGAAAAGTTTCTGTTCATGTCCTTTGCCCATTTTTTAATGGGGTTGTTTGATTTTTTTCTTGTTGATTTTCTAAGTTCTGTGTAGAGTCTGGTTATCAGCCCTTTATCAGATGTGTAGCATGCAAATATTTTCTCCCATTCTGTAGGTTGTCTGTTCGGTCTAGTGATATTTATAAAGTATTTATGTCTTATGTCTGAACACATATTTGAAATTCTTCAAAACAGTGAATATGCCTTAGTTTTTTTTAATATCCCATACAAGGGACATATTAATTAGTGCATAAAGATTTGTAAAATGAATGAATGACTGGGAAAATGAATGACTACAAGTGGTTTAAGTGTGGGAATAATGTCATTTGGAACCTGATTCATTTATGTGACACTACATTCAAGAGACACCAATTCCTTACCAAACCACGAAGAGGGATAACCAGCAGAAATTAGATTGAGACCGAAATATATCCTACATTATCTCCTGTGGCATATCAGTGCACCAGAGAATCTGATAACCTTAAGTATAACACACAGCATCACCATACACCATACAAACTGAGTTTTCAGGGCCAGTTCTTGTAATTTATTCAGGAAGATGACCTTTATGATAAATTATATTTGGGAACTGCATTGGTCTTGATGTCCAAATATTTATCTTGTACATGCAACCACCATCTATAGTTTAATATCACAGAAATTAGTTGTGACGAATTCAACATCTCTTGAATTGTGCTAAGTCACACAAAGGTGCAGAGACCCCCCCCCACTATCAAGCATCATGAGGCAATAATGTGGTTACAGTTTTTAGTCATATCATGCTTTCTTGGTCATTAATAGCTCAATATTGGGAGTGAGAAAATGGAAAATTAGTAAATGTCAGATGATTTTACTGTTTGTAGACTCAGCAGTCCATAAGAAAGTGTAAATGTTCAACAATAAACAAACACATCATAAGGAAAAATTCTAACCTACTTATTCATATGTGTCTATTATACATTTAGGAAACGTCAACTTGCAACAGTCCAGTTTTAAAAGTAAATTAAAGGGTTTGGAAGGCTAAAGCAATTTAATTTTAAGATGTTTCTTTTCTACACTATGCAGTAATTTAGCATAATAAGAAAATCTAAGCTGTTATATGATATATATCTCATCTATATATCTAATGTCTATATGGAAAGATATAGGTATATATTACAGACAGATATAAATATTATTGCTGTTGATATGTATATATCTATAACTGTCTCTATATAGCAATATATTATATATTTATTATATATATAAAAATTGGACTTTCAAAAGAATTAAGTAACAATAGTTCTCCTAAATTTTTGGGAGAAAAGTTTCTGTCACCAAACTGGGGCAACTGGTATCTTTAAGGAAAAGACAAATTTGGGGAAAATTTTTTTGTGTGTATAGTATATAGGATCACTTGAGGCCAGGAGTTCAATGCTGCAGTGCACTATGAAAAGCACCTATGAATAGCCACTGCACTCCAGCCTGGGCAACATCTCTCAACAAACACCCCCCCCCCAAAACAAAACAAGGACAACTTTTAATGTAGACAACATTGCATGGTGATTAAGACCACAATCTCTGAGCCACACTGTCTCAGATTAATCCTGGCTCTACTACTGATAGGTGTGGGATTGTTTCTTCACCGGCAAAATGTAATAATGACACTACTTACCTATGGTAAAATCTTCCATTTCACAATATCCATGTTCCTTTTCTCCCTTTTAGGAACAGGAACCTGAGAGTTTCAGCTGGTTATAGGGACATCTCGCAAAGCTGAATCCCCAGCCTCCCTTGTAACCAGGTGTGGGTCATATGTCTGAATTCAGGTCAGTCACCTATGAGAAGGAATGGGTGTTTGTTATTCCTATGTCTTCCCTTAAAGAAAAGTAGCTTGCTTCATTTCTCTTTTTCCCTTTATCACTAGTTAGTGATTGGCAATAACTGAAGCAGCTGCACTGGAGCCAGAGGTGGAAGCTGCCTACTGAGGATGACAGCCACTTGTCCAGGTCCCTGGGTGATGAAATAAAGCAAAGCCTATATCCCCACCATGAGCTACTGAACAAGAGGAAACTAAACTTCCATCTTCTCTAGGCACTGTAATTTTGTTCCTTTCTGTTAACAACTTAGCCTATGCTTGTGCCATAATTAATATACTACTTCATAGTAAAATGATAAAAATTAAATGACCTAATATGTGGAAAGCATGTAGAACAGTGCCTTACAAATACTAAATTCTACAGAATTGTTTGATATTATTATTTCAATTTTTGAAAGAATTCTTTTAAACACTAATCAACCAGAAAAATACCATCGTACTAGGAACTCAAAATGATTTATATTATTAAATAGAATCCCAATACTAATTATTAAGCACTTACACTTTACTCATGTACCATTGACACAGATTTATTTTATTTCTCACCATAACACAATAGACAGGGAAAATAAGGTGCAATACTTAGAAAAATACCATTACATTTAATTTATTCTGTTTTTTTCTAGTTAACATGTTAAAGTAAGAGAAAATTAAAATAAAAAATGACTTGATTAATAATGTGGTCTTTGATGTCAATCTTTGTTTGACGTCCCGGCTCTGTAACTTACTGCCTGGGAAAATCATTTGAATTTGCTGAATTTCAGATTCTCACCAATAAAATGATATTAATAATAGTAACTTGTACAGTTGGTATTTTATTGCTTCCTCTCATTTTTCCAGTTCCGTTCCCCGGTGTAGCAGCCACACGCCAGTATGGATTAGATTAACCCTCTCTAGGTCCCAACAGTAGGACTGATTGGTTTAAGCCAATTATTAATCACCATTCCCTTCCCACTGTGATTGGTACATAATCTAAACCAACAGGCACATGGCATCCCTTGGCCTTTGGTGCACGTTGTGCTTGTGTGTGTGCGCATGCATGTGCACATGCACATGTGTTTAGGGAGGGTAAAATCAGCATGAAGCCCCATATTGTATGATGGTGTACAGAGTACCATTGCCTCTTTTTCCCCAAGTGGCTAAGGAGGTGAGAGCACTGGCTGTTGTTTGAAGCCATCATACAGAGCCAATGCAAAGTTAAAAATCCACACAAAAATAGAGTTTAGAGAACCTTAAAACAGCAGTCCAGTGTTTTTATTAACCCAACCAACCTCTGGACTTTTCAGTCTTGTAAATCTCCTTTAAGGTTTGAACCAGTTTGATCTGGACCTTTTTGTCAGTTTAAATCAGAAGCATCTTAATGGTCTTATTATGTTTTTTGTGTATAAATAAAATGTTGGAAATACAGTGACTTACATATTGTAAAAACCCAATTACTACTAGATTTTATAATTAAAAACAAGAGTAGTAACATTTATATGCCCAAAGATATTTTTGGAATACTGTTAACTTTGAAAGAATGCTTGCTAAGTATTTATATAAAATGAAACTGTTCTTTGCCTCTTTTAAAAATTAGCATATGTACTTTCTAAAATACAACATATTAAGTCAGATCCCTTTTACGACTTCAAGAAGGGATGTCACATACTGCCAAAAACACAGGAGAGGCTCACCCGAACACCATTTTTTTATTTTATACATCAAACACCATTGAACCCTAAGTCAAACTAAATCTAATTTTAGTACACCTGTTTTAGCTGTTATTGGCAATTATGTGTATTTCAGGAAACCTCCTGCCTAAACGTGGAAGGCTTGAAAGTGGTCAGTTAAGAACTTTGCTTCTGAAATCATTCAAAAAGAATTCAAACTGGGTAAGAAAAGCACAGAATAATATTAAATGTATCCCATAAAATGTTAAAATACAAGATGAATAGTAGAGTAGTACTGGGAGAAAGGAAGTCCGGCTTTAATTAAAATGGAGCCTTGGGAGTTAAAATGTAGCCATTTCTGAAAAGACAAATCCAGAGGGTGAAATTTCAATGAGGTATAATCACAATCTTCGGCTGAACAGCAACCAGGAAAATGCTTGAGAAGACACGGCTTTGTGGCTAACAGTAACCTATCACACTCGAAGTACATGCACAGCACATGTATTGGACTCCTGGCATCACTTAAATAGTCACTGTGAAAACACACAAACGAACAAAAAAAAAAAATGAAAACACATGTACTGTAGAGACTGTGCTGTCATTACCTTTTCTCCTTTGATGAATTGACCAACTCTGTTGACCACCACAGGCTACTACATAAAGTAGTATTGATTGCACATAACAGGTGTCACTATCATGGACATGTCAGGTAGGGGGAATTCAAGTACAACACATGGAAATGGAAATATTACTTTTCTTAATCAGTTAAAAATTATAAATAATTTAAATAAATGCTGTGAAAGTCAATCATACAGAAAAGTAACATTAGTATAAGCAAATGACATATTACATAGGAATAAAGTGGTGTAAGGCAGATAATTTGAAAAAAAAAAGGAAAAAAAGTAGAATTTCTTTCACTTTCAATTTGAATGTCATTTTCACACAGTTAACCACAGCTATGTTCAGAGAAGTATTAATGCTTAAAGCATCATGGATTCTGAATTCTGAATTCAGAATTCACTTCTAGGTCTACCATTTTCGGGTTCTGCAATAAAACCTCTTCTGAGCTTCAGTGTGTTCATGGTAAAATAGAGAATGCTATCTCTTAGACTTGCTATGAGGATTAAGTAAGAAAATGTGAGTAAAATGATTTGAATATAAAAAGTCACTTAATTTCTATATAAAATCCTCATTCACTGAACAGAAAAAAACGTCATTATAGGTATGTTGGTTAAGGGAGGGCTGGCCACAGCAGCACATAATCTAAATATTGCAATAGTTTAACATAGCAGTTTGTTTCTTACTCATATAGTAGTACAGATTGGGTGTTCAGGTTGACAGAACAGCTCTCCTCCATACAACTATTCAAGATCCATGATCATAAAACCTCTACCATGTTCAATTCCTGGTTTACCAGGAAATTCAGGCATCTGCATTCACTAAAGTGAAAGAAAATATAAAGAAAAACATGCTCTTTGGAATGATATTTAATGGGCTAGGCTGCTCTCATCCCATTGTGAATTGGAATACCTTCCACATCCACCTAGGGGTCTGTTGTGTGCCCCCCAAAAAAGAGGAATATGATTTTGGTAGACAGCTATCAGTCCTTGCCATAGACAGCCCCTTCAGCCACCAAATATCTATGTGCACCTTTCTGTCCATAAAATAGACACAACCAGTCCCTTCCGAAGAGAGACAAGCCAAAATTCTATCTAGTATCTGCATCCATATTAAAGTCTAGAGTCTCTGGGTGATTCAGAATCTTCTTCGTCAGGTCTTCCCATGGTTCCTCATGGTCTAACAAGTTAAATAAAAGTTCTTTGCTCCCCCCAATCCCATGTTCCACATACATAACAAAAAAGGTGAAACAAGGATAAAATAACAGCCATAAGTACTCTCATTCTGAGAAAGAAAAGTCAGAGAAGCTTATCAGTTACTGGACTCTTAGCACAAATGGAATCCTACAGGGTTCACCAAGATAAACCTCTTCCCTGGACACAGCAAAAATTCCTTGATCCAGATTCTGCTCCATGCTCCATTGTTCTCTCTCTCTCTTTCAATTTATTCAATTGTGGCTATTTTGAGGTGGTCTGAGGTTTAAGTGTGAACAAAACCACCTTTATTTTTACTTTTCTTATGCTTGCTATAGGGCTCAGTCCTCATTTTTAACTAAAAGTTATTAAGGGAAGTGTGTTCCTCAAAACATTATTCACTTCTATTTTCTAGCATTTGGGGTCCATTAGTCAATGATCTTCCCAATGATTTGAGGTTCTTAATTTCAAGAATGTTGCATTCTCTTGAATCTCTGCATGAAAGCCAGCCAATTCCCACTTGAACCTACCTTTATAGCAATACCCTGCCAAGAGTTGCAAGTTGCCAATGCACAAGAAACTCCTGGGTTTTTCCAACCTCCTTCCATAGAGCTATAATCTTGAAGAATAGACTAATTTCCCGGTTATCTCAGGCACAATTTTACCAATTATTTTGCCACAGCATGATATAGGTCACCAGATTTTCAGCCTGCTGTGTATATATTCGTTTCCACCCTCTGCATGGGCACTAAGTCAATGCAATTCATGTTAATATTTTCACTTTTTAAAATTTACAATTGCACTCTACTTCAAGTTGTCAATATTATTATAATAGTTAAGGCTTGCTAACTTCTAACCTTTAGTACACTCCAACATTTCAGTGTTTTAATACATTAGAAGTTTATTCCTTTCTCACTTAGTCCCGTTAGGGATTGAGCACAATGGGAAACCCTCCTTCCTGTAGGGGAAGACTGATCAGAAAGCAGTCTTAAATCAACTCTTCTGAAATAAATACTGTTTTAAAAACTGGGATGAGGGGGAGATCATAGGCCATCTGTTTTTGCTAATTGGTTCTACACAACAGAAAAGTAAACTTTGTCTTATCTTCATGACAGGAAGTAGTTTTATAACTTGGAGCAAGATACCCAGTCATTTCTATTTCTATGGAAGGATGGGAGTTAGGTTTCTATCCTCCCACGGAAACTGGGAGATAGGGACTAGCTCTATTTTGATAACTACATTTCAAAGAGATGCCCTTCACGTGGTCCCTGAGAAAGATATTCCTGGGTTGTAAAATTGGCAAGAAACTATTAAGAAGATTTACCTCTCAAAAAAGTAGAGAAATAATTAACAATTACAAATTCTCCAGAGTAAATGCTTTAAGAAAAGGGAGATTAGGTGTCTAAAGTCAGGAGGAAACCTGTCTAAAATTTAGTCAAGCTGAGGGGAACTTTAAGGCCTTAGTCAATAGTCACCCAGGGAACCAGGTTGATGGGCATTCTACCACCCTTAATACAAGACTTCTAAGGTCACCTGGGAAGGTCAAAAGAAAAAGCAAACAGCATAATGGAGCTCATGTGGGAGTTTGTTTATCACTTCCATTCACATGTCATTGAATACTTATATGCATATTTAATATAGTAGAATTTGGTAACTTCTTAAACCTAACTGCAGAAGAGGCTAGGAAATGTAGCTGTGTGCACAAAAAGCAAAAGAATGGGCTTTCTCTGGCTGACTTCCTCTGCCACCATAAAGAAAAGAAGAGAACAGTTAAAATATAGACATATTTAAAAATCTTTCCTCCCTCACATGGAGCAGCAGCCACGCTGAGGGGGGTAATGAGAATTTAAGCCAATAGAGAATACTCAGTGGGAGTAAATTTAACCACAATCAATAGGACATATCAAGACAGCATGAAGCCTTAATAGGTACTAGACTTTAGGAGGACATTGAAAAAAATCACACATATTTAAGATTAAGTATCTTAGTTTTCAGGAAAAGAAACCAAGTTTAGGTAATTTATATAGAAAAGGATACTATTTTTTAAAATATTAGGTAGTTCTTTCAATTTATAAAAAGTCTTGGAGAATACCCAGTTAGAAACAATTCACTAAAGCAAAACAAAAGCGGTCCTGGGAAGAAAACTCTGCCAGAGCCAGTGGTCAGAGGCCACAGGTTCCTGCTGATGCTGCCAATTCTGGACGCAGGAGGCTGCCATTAGAGCTGATACCACTACCAAATATGTATATTGGATGTAGTTGCTGCCACTTCACCCAAATAAATACCTAGTGTTTGCTTCTTTATGTCACTAATAACCAGTTCAAAATCTGGAGTGGCTGCACCTAACTGATAGACAGTAGATCACAGTTTCATATTTTAGTTGCAAGGGATTCCAGGGAAATGAATATCTGGCATTTTCAAATTTCATAGAAGAAGATGAATTATGCCTAAACGTGAGGGACACATGTCTTCAGGGGCTGACTTGTCAAAAAATTTAAAAAAGGGAGAGGATGGCCGTATCAGTACCAGCCTATCAGGCTGTTTATATGATCAGTTAAAGATGGAAAGGCAACCTGTGTATACAGGAAATAATTTGTCTTTGGTAAAATTTTTAAAACTACCAATAGGAATTTACTGTATCTTTAAAAATACAATTATTTTATTTAAAAAGACAAACTGTTGTTAATAAAAATATAATAAAATAAAGGGTCTCTTTTAGTGAGATCTATAGCCTAGAAAAGACCCAATCTTTCTTCAGGGGGAGTTACTTGTTCATTACAAGGGGACCTGAATAAAAACTCAGAAGAAAATTATAATATATATTCATATTCATTCAAAATAAAAAATATTTGTATCTTAGTATTTACTTCATTGTTTTAAAGCAATAAAATTTCAACCATTAAACTGATATATGCCAACATTCATCTCAGATTGTTGGAAAAAAACCTGACACAGACAGCATTTGGGAAAATCCAACAAGATCTGTTTATCTGTAAGATGCAGAAGAAAATCAATGTAATCAGATCAGCAACCTTCTTTGAGATAGGAGAAGGTATAAGTTTCAGGACTCTAGAAGCCTCAGCAGAGTTGTAGGTGATGACATCTGAGTCAATGAGTATCACCTGAGACTTTCTGGAAGCTCAAATGCTACTTTTCAGGCCCAGCCTCCTATCCGTAAAGATGGGACAATTCTGGTCACAGTCTTGCCTGGATAATGGCTAAAGACCTCAGTGCTGTGTAGGTGCAATTCATTAGCTTCAGGATTATGCAATGGTTGATATAATTACTAGGCACTGTACACAGAAAAAGTAGGCCAAAATAAACTTCCTGTCCATTACTTTCAAGCTAAAACAGCTTGAGCTAAGAACCCATACAGAGTCTCTGCATTAAGATCAGAAAAAGGATGAGTTACACCAAAGTCCCCAAGAGTTATGTTATAGCCACTTCAACCATTTGGGTAGTGGAGGGAAAAGCCAGCTGGTTGGCAAATGAATGACTTTGATAAACCAAACATTTTAAATAACAAGACAAAGCAAGGTAAGATGCAAACTGAAAATAAACACTTAAACACTAATAAAAGTAAGAAGATAGAGCTTTTATGTAGTGATTTAGGTTTTTCAAAATATCTTTACATAGCAAATTCTTACAAAAAATTTAGTTAAATTGTAGTGCAAATTGAAACCTAGAAAGATAAACTGACTTGACCAAGGGAAACAAACAAACAAACAAAAAAGATAATGTTGGAACAAAAACAGAGATTGGGTGTCCTAATTCCTAACCTTGTGCACAATGACTATAATGCATGTCACTTGACATAGATTCCAGGCTGGCAATCTAAGGATTCCTAGACAATTCTGAAAAATATTAGGATCACAAATCTCAGAATAGTCATTAAAGTTGCATTTATATTTACTTTATGGTACAAATAGTGGAAATCTCATAGCCTCCATCAGTGAATTAGGACAGAATTAGAACTGTATCATCCCAAAATAATCTGTTTGTTATTAAGTGCATGGCACATTAAGGTTCAGAAAAAGTCATCCATCTAAACAGAGTGGATAGAAAATATGTGCTGGGCAGATTTTTTAAAATATAAATTTGTGTAACTTTGGCAAAGATAGGAAATCCTGACTACAATTCTTTCCTGGTGGAACCACTATCTGAAAGTTGATTAAAAAATAAACTTCTCCCAAACAGCTTCTAAATAATTACCAAATTTTCAAGCAGAGACCAAACGAAAGGATACTATAAGAAAATCAGTTTTTGTTCCATAGTTCAAGATAATTAAGTTTATCTTTGGGGCCCCCCATTTCTCCATTAAGTGCTCTTTCCTCTGCCTCCTAAATTGTACCCAGATCAATATTCTCAAGTGGCTCTGAACTAAGCCACAGTTAGGTATTAACCCTAAAATGTAAAAATCTAAAATATTACCACTCTAATATTATTTTCATTTTAATAATTGGAGGCTATATAATAACTAAAGAATTCCTAAATTTGCAATTTGAGACCAAGTATCGTGAAAAACACTTTTACAAAAAGGGTCATATCTAGTACTCCTCAAAATACAAAGCCTAACAGCCACCTGCCTACTCATAAAGCTGTTTCAAATTTGGAAAACAAAGGAAAAATGAGCAAAGAACAGAAATAGAAAAATGAGACTTAATAATAAAATAATTGACTACATTTTAATATTTTCTATTTAGATGGGTTTTTACATCTTTATTAAATACTTTTGCCATTTGATCCTCATATAAACCCTGGGAAGAGAATAAGAAAGAATACAGACATATGCTAAGTGTGGTTACGTGGCAGCTCCAGCTAGTAATTATTTTTCCAATTTTAGAGCTGATGACACCGAGACTGAGATTCATGTTCAACAAGCACGTACTGGGAATCTATTATATATTTCATATTGGGTCCTTTTACGTATACTATCAGTGTAAACCTTCACAGGAATCTCTAAGTTAGGCATTATTATCTCTATTTTATAGATGCAAAAATTGAGGTGGTGAGATAAAGAACTTCTTTAAGAACACGCCTGTAGTATTGGCTGTTATCTCCACCAACCAATCCACTTTCTATAATCCTCCAGATACCTCCAGATACCATTTCATGGACCCAGAGTTATGCAGTTTGCAAATGAGTTAACAAGGATTTTCAAATCTCCTGACACTATAAATAGTTCTCTTTCTACTACACTTTGTCAAAATAATGATAAATATCCCAGTGAAAAAGAGAGATTTAATTAGGCCGATTGTCTGCAAGAGGACAAACATCTGGACATTTTAAACCAAATGGATGGGTGAATGAATTTTTTATATTTTCCCCAAAAGTGGAAAATGAGTTTATATCTATTATACATAAATATTGTTACAACAAAGAAAAATATAACCAGAATAAACAGCAGAGTAAAGAGTCATTTTTATGTTGTTCTAAGAGTGATGAAAAAGATGATGTAACTAGGATCTAATACATAATAATTTTAGCCAACGTATTTAGTATGTAAATACACAAACTAAAGGCCACATAAATATCTATTAAGCAAAATGAGAATTGGTAAACAATATTACAAACTCCAACTCCTATGTCATTTGTCTACAACATAATTTCTACTGAGAATAGAAGAGGAGACCCTCCCTAAGGACTCAGCCACAGGGACAAAGATGAATAAACTAGGGAAATAAGCAAACTTCAAAAAGTAATCCTTCTTAGGTCTCTCAAAGATTGTTTTCTCATTTTATTTTAATGACTACTTAATCAAGATGTATTAATTTTTGCCTGAAATGGTCCAAGAAGCCAAGATTGAAATTAAAACAATTTGAGATCAACTGGAGAATCATTTTAAGGGTAGGGAATCTTAATAAATATGATGGATGAAATGACAAGTGCTGTAGCAATTGAGGTAAAGCAGAATATGAGAACAAGTTAAACAAAATATGCATTTAGGGCCTTTAAAGAAAAAATCATCCACACGGGCTAAACTATGTAATAGTCAACACTATTTGGTTTATGAGGCCCACCCTCTGTGACTCCAGGAAGCTATAAGCTTCCCCAAGGGATGCAACAGAACCCTCAAAACATTTTTAAGACAAAATTAATGTTAATAAATATATATGTTGTAATATAAAATCACAATACAAATAAAACATTGGTGATAGAATAGAATTTCTATTATTTGGCACAGTACCAAATATACAGCAGTTGTTAATTTAAATTATTCTTGATGAAGAAGTTATCATAATTCAAAAACTCTTGGGTACATCTAGCCAATATCAGAAATACTATTTTCCATTTCATTTACTATAGGAAAATTGTATTGCCTATTTAAAAATAATTTTTACTACACTCTGTTTGCACTATATTATAATGTCAGAGAAAGTTGCTCCCTTTACAGGAAACACACTGAGAGCACTAAGCCACCTGGAAATGAAAACTCTATTGAATATCACAGTTAGGCAAAGTACCCTGGCATACAGGTCCTGGGCTTTGACATCAGATGGACTAGTTGAAAATCTTGAATATACCTTAGGTCCATAATTTGTTACCTAAAATCCAAAATTAAAAAACACAGGCAAAAAGACCATTTTTTTTTTCTTTTTCAAAAACCTAATGTGAACTTATGTGAGAATATTTACAGCTTTCATATATCCCATTTATTGCCAATATTCATTTATAAATATGTTTAATTAAAGAGTGTATCCAGACTATACTGGTGGTGTTCCATATAATAAAGTATATAAATTGCATCAGCTTTCTTAAAGCTGAACCATTTAGATTCACTAAACACATTGATCCACAAGAGTTTGTAGTAAAGTCCTTTGAAAGAAAGTCCTTTTTCTGCGTTCTTTTATTTATGAGCCCTCTGACCTTGGGGTAAGATGCTCTACTTGTATTGGGCCCAGTTTCCACACTGTATAATTGGCATAATATGGGATATGGTATTATGGGATGTCAGGGTTGGAGGAGTAAAGGAGGTGATGTTGAAAAGTGCCTGGGACACACCATGTACTCATCACATGGTCACTGTCTCTACCAACTGAATGCTAGAAAGTATGGGGGCTACTTTTTCTTCAAAGATGACTTATTAATATTTCCTTTATTCAGACTAACTGTATTTCTTGAACGTCTGAGTAGTTCTTGAACTACTTCACCTGTAGAAGTAGGCAAGAGCTAGATAAACATTATACTAAGAGAGACCAGTGTTAACATCTTTCTCAGAGCATCACAGTTGGGAATCTGAAACAAAGTTGTATACACCAGACATGGCCAGGAGAACAGAGGGGAAGAAGTCTCATTGCCTACAGACCCAATGAGAAGGGGTGAAATAAATATTTTGCCTTAAGCATAAAAATAATTATTATATATCAATTAAGAAAAAGAAAGAAAATACATTACCAGTCACAGCTTGGCTACATCCCTGTACCTCTCACCTAAAACAAAGGGGTTTTAAGATGACACCATTCCGTCCTTTTCTCTCTCTCTCTTTCCTTCCTTCCTTCCTCCTCTGCTCTCCTCCCCTTTCTTTTCCTTTCCTTTTTTTTTCCTGATGTTCCCTTGGTCTTGGTCTGTTCATTTCTGTCCAGAAGTTACTGTATGTTGAATACTTGTTTCATAAATTGTTTTCAATTATGCTATATGAAAATTTGACACAATTAGGAAATAAGAACAATATTTATTTAGACATATCGAGGGGTCAGAATTAGAAAATAAGCTAAGTATTCCATACAATATCTGAAGAGACTACTGCACTCCTCAGAAATATAACTTCAATTTCATCTTGTGGAAAAAGCTCAATATTCAATCACAAAATAACAGGTGAGCGTTACAGATTTCCGGAAATGTACACAGCAGATTTAACCTGTTTTTACTGTTGGTGATATCTCTGAGATTACATATATTCAATGTTATTACATACAATCTATAACAGAAAATATTGTTGTCCTCTACTGAATTCAAAGTGGGATGGGTTGGTGATGTGGAAGAGATGAAGTGACGTAGAACATTTGTATGGAATTACCTCACTGTCCTCCTTTGCCTGGGAAAAGTGTACTCTGCCTATATATTTCAATTTAAATAATTATTAGATCATATTTTCCTTCCATAATCCCCAGGAATATCTCTTGTCCTAATTCCCATGCTCAGGCTAGACAAAATACAGATAAACAAAAACAAGAAACTCAGTGTGGCATGTTGGGGCGACATGAATGGTAGATGATAGAATTAATGAGAAGCAGTGGCCCCAATTACTGAGGACTCTTTTATCAAACTCAGGTGTATAGATTTTCTCATCTGAAATGGGAAATCAACTAAGAATTTGAAGTAAGACCTTAATGACTACCTGAGTTAGGGCACTAGTAGTGCAAAACAAAAAGGAAAAGATTAATTTGGAAGACATTAGGAAAATAAAATCAATAGGAACAAGGGACCTCCTGCATGTGGAGAGGAAATCTAAGGCCTATTTAGATGGTAAAACTGGGTGCCTAGAAAAATGTTTATCCTCTTTCAAAAGAATGTAGAAGTGAAGAGTTGGTTTATTTAAAAATACATCAAGTTAGGGTTTTTTTCTTGTTGAATTTTAAATTGTTAGAAACTATAGGACTTCATTCACTGGACACTTAAAAAAAAAATAATCCCTAAGAGTAATGGTTTTCAAATGACAGTTGCTGAATCAGAAATCTCTGGGAACCTCATGAAAAAAATACAAATTCCTGTGTCCTAGTCTCAGATGTTCTAGTCTGGACATTTGATGGGGGCCCTGGAAACTTGTACTAAAAACAAAACAAAACAAATCCTTAGATGATTTTGATATGCAAAGGCAGGAAACACAACTGGAATTTCTCTGCCGTTGGCTAGTTAAACATCTCAAAATTTTAGGGGAATTTTTAATGAGTAAAGATGATGAATGATGCAAAATAAAAATAACAGCAAGCTGTAGATGTCAGTAAAATTTCAAGATGAGAGCATAATTTTGAGAGAAAAATAAATAGATTTATCTTGACACACACAGAGGTCTAATTTAATTTTAAATTACCTTCTCATTTTTAATTTGGAGGAAAATCTATTTTTTCCTTCAATTTTTTTATAGTCTTAAATACTTAATCTGTAAATGAACATAGACCTTTTATTCAAGATTGGACAAAATAGCTAAAGGTAATTTTCTTTTCTTCATTCCATACAGGTATTGGTTCTTAAATTGTCATTTCAGTAAATGCTATTACTTAACATTGTGAAGTATAAGCAGTATGTTAGGTGCTGACAAACTATAGTTATTTCACAGGATATAGTTCTTTCATTTCTTATTCATGCTCTAATTTAAATGGCTTCATCCCCTCTTTGCTAAGCTAACCAATCTGCCTGTTTGTGTTTATTCTAATTTTTTTCAGGCCTTGTATTTTATTTATGTTTGCCATGAAAAATTTCACAATGAAAAATTTTACAATTTAAAAATGATATGAAAATGGAATAAAACAACCTTTTAATTTCTTGGAACATGAGATAAAATATTAGGGAAAAGAGGGCAATTAGAAAAGACATTAAGAACAAATTACAATCATTAAATCCCTGGCATTATTCCAAATGGAAATTCTTTTGATAAGAGAAATCAATGTGATTATTATCCATGAATGAAGAATAGTAGGATGAATCCAAGGGAAGTATTAAGTATCAACATGCTGAGACATGTATAAAGAGCTTTGTTTAAGATGAAGAATTACCTTTCATGTCCACTGGCTACATCCACTTAGATATCCAAATTTACCAATTTCTTTTGTTCTGGAAATTAGCCAAGATTCTACCAGACACCATCATCATTGGGTAACATATTGTATTTGAGTTTATGGGGCAGAGAGCTTGAAAAGGCTCTTAGATTTCAGTAGAAATTCTGACAGGATCGTGACAGAAGCAGTTAAATGCATGAAAGTGGAAAATGACCCATATTCACCTCAGAGTTATTTCAAGCTTTCCAAGTATACATCCAAAATTACATCTATTGATCTTTATTTTCAGGGATAGAAGACACTGGTATTCAGGAACTCTTTAAAATGTGTAGAGTAACTGTAAACAACATCTAGACAGAATTTCTTTTTGAATAGAGTTCTTAAAATGGACCGTGAGGTCTTTTCACCTCTGACAATATGGACAAGCAGACAGATACTGTATTACATGGTTGCCATTGGTCATTAGTTTTCCCAGTCAGGATGACCAAGAGGACTGAGTCCAGTCTAAAGGCCAGGTCAGAGTCAGGTCTAAATTTAGTATTCCCTGTGACTTTCCTATTAACCTTAGATCTGTAAGTTAACCCACAGCAGGGTGCCTGGCTGAGCATATACAGCAGAAGGCATGGCCATTCCCAGACACATTAAAGGCTTAGCCTATTATTTTTTGGCTGAAGGAAGGTCAAGAGTATCCCAAATTGAATCAGGAAAACAGAATGGTATGAGTTCCCCAGTTAGACAACAGGACCAGATCTAATACCCTACAGAGAAGAAGGAACAAAAGTTCAAGCTGACAGGCCAGTTTTTATGGCGAAATGACAAAAACCAGCAGAGAATGAGTGTGAGGAGCGTGCTCTGCCATTCTGTGTGGAGTCAGCGGCAGTGACCCTTCGGCTCTCTGAAAATGGGCCTTCTCACAGAAGCCACATGGGTGGCAGTGGTAAAGGTAAGGGGACTCCTTCCAAAAGTGTGAGGACAGCAGGCTGAGAAAGTGCCCAAATGGAACAACGTAAAGCAAGATTGCATGCTATCGCTTGTAGATCACCCCTGAGTACTTCACAGCCAGCGGGCTTTAGCGGGGAAGAGTGGTCTTATGTAACAAAAGTAGGAGTATTTTATTACTACCTAAAGCAGGTGAGGACCAGGACCATTCAGATCACATAATTTCACATATGTCATCTGATAACATAATAATAAACAATTTTCCATGCTAATTTTTTTAAATAAACTTTTTCTTTTGAAATAGTTTTAGATTTACAGAGATGCTGAAAGGCAGTACAGAGTTCCTTTCTGCATACTCATCATGCAGTTTTCCCTAATGTTGACAACTTACCTAACTGTTACATTTGTCAAAATTAAGAAATTAACATGGCACATTAATATTAACTAAGCTACAGACTTTATCCAGATTTCATCAGTTTTCCACTAATGTAGTTTTATTGTTCCAGGTGCCAATCCACAATAGCACATAGTATTTAGCATGATTTTTTTTTAAATTACAGAGTAATTCATTAATTCAGTAATACATATTTTGTATCTAAATAATGTGGAAGAAAATTTCTGTCTTCAAGGAAAATTACAGTCTAATAGGAAAAATAACCACAAAAATGGCAATTAAAGTATCTTATGACAAATGCTGAAACAGGAACAGGCAAGGTGGGCTATGGAAGGACATACAGAAAGTCAACATAGTTTGGTGGAGGTGCAATTTGGTGAGGATAAACTCCTCAAAGGGAGACAAGAGTTAGAAGGCAGTTGATTGAAGGTGGGGGAAGCTGTTCCAGGCAGAGGAAACATATTTTAGGTAAGTCTTTTTTTTAAAAAAAATTACTAAACTGTAGACACATAGGGTTTTAAAACCTGCTTTTAAAAAAATGTTTCATAAAACTCTTTTATTCTCCTATAATTATGAAAACACTTTTAAAAAATTAATCATTAAATGTGGCATAGATGGTTCTTGGCAAATTCATAGGCATTGACATTTTCTAGCCTAATTTATCTTATTCATTCTCAGCGCTGGATGCAAAATTGTGTGTTACTGACTCTCAACTCCCTATTTTAATATATATTCGTCTATTCTTTTAATGTTACTATTAATATTTTATCACAGCCATTTGAAATTGTAATTGTAAACTCCGAGGAGGCAATAACCTATTATGTATATGTCTCTAAGTGACTGATTTAATTCCATATACGGATGGATTCTTCAATAGATACTGTTTAAGTGACTATTTCTCCCTTGGTAGATTTGGGAAACAGGTGACCACTATACATTTGCATATGTTTAAGTTTGCTTTTGGGGAGTGGGGGGAGAGAGAGAGAGAGAGATATTAATTTCTTTGTTTTTCTTTTGAAGAACTACTGTGCTGATAACGATAAAATAGAAGAAGATAGAATCTGAGCTCCTGAAACTATAATTGAATGTTAAGCAGAACCATGAAATTTTTAGTTTAACAAGGTAACAGACTAACAATACCTTAATTTCTTCTAACTTCCCACTAAAATGCCAAGGAAGATACCTATGTAATGTTCATAAAGCTGTAAGCTAATTTATGCCTAAAATGGTATTGTAGCTGAAAGAAAATGCATACACCACATACGCTTCATGTCTCCAAATATTTTGTAGCCTCAAAATAGCTAAAATCTTTACATATATTTATTGATGATTGCTAAATAAACACAGATCCCAACATTTCTTACTTCTCTTTCCGTTTGTCTTCACATCCAACAACTGTCCTATCTACTTCAAGAAATTTACTTCCTTAACCTAAAGAATTTCATTCAACTCTCAACAATTGTAAAGCACCTGATATTTACACTGCATACAGGCTAAAAAGTTAGCCTCTGCAGTTTCATGGATGCGGGCAGAGGATGTGAAACTTCTGAGTCAAAGAGGAAGAATACTTTATTACTCACAGCAGTAACAATAGCCAGATTGTCAACGTTACTGTGCGAGTTTCCTGAATTCCAATTCCAAAGAAGTGATGCAGAGAATGTAAGATAAAAAAAGAGTGGATTAGTGGTTTATATTATAAGAAAGGAACGGTAAAGTTAGGAAACTAAAATATTTTATAATGGAAACCAGTTCTTTGCTATGTATACAGACATTATCTTTATTGTACTGGACACTAAGCAAGGCTTCCCTTTGCTGCAGAGAAAGACACTATCTCTATTTACCAAGGGTAGCCACTATCTAAATATTCTTTCAAAGATAGTCTAGAACAAAGACCAGTGCCTAACTCACTATTTCACTGTGTATTTGTGATACATGGTGGGTTTTCTGTAATGAAATTTTTCGTCATATAGAAAAGCACAGTGGTATTATGAGCCCTCACCAAAGAAATGCAAACACACAAGACCCATGGTGAATGGTCTTTCTACACTAACCTTTGCTCCACATGCCTTTTACTGTTCTCCCCTTCCCCTTTCCTATTAATTCGCAAGCACAGAAGCTCAATACTCTATCTGGGAAGGCCAGAGGCTCTATGAAGAGCCATAAAAGAGAAAAACTGGGAAAGGGCCAAAGATGTCTCCTTTTGAAAGTGTGTATGTGTGTGCGCAAGAGGTGAGGTGGCAGGAGTAGCCTAGGAATACCCATAAATTACCGCTTTGCATGTATCATACAGAAAAAAGACAAATTTGGCAATAGAAAAGAAGATATAAGTTTATACAATGTCTAGAAAGAATTTTTTTATTAATTATAGTTTTCATGGAAGGATATTTAGAAAAAAATTTTATTACACACATTGTAGACAAAAATAACGAAGAGTGGATATAAAGATATTGATTTAGTCATAGTGTTCACCTCGAATTAAGAGACCAAGAAAATTCATTAGAAGATATACTGAACAACAAATCTAGACTGCATCTCCCTAGTGTTATGATCCCAGAGAGGCAGGACTGAATCTTGCTTAAGAACAAAGCTCTGAATCTAGATCGCTTGCTCTAATCTGGGATCTACCCATCATTGAACCATGTCGTGTCTCAGTATCCTCATATGTAAAATGTCATGTATAGTACATGCCTCACTGGAATCCTAGGAAGATACAATGGACTGATAAATGCAATGTGTTTAGAACCACACGTGGACACAGTAACTGCTCAATATTTACTAGCTGATTATCTTCCAGGCCAGCCAGTGTGATCATAGCACATCATCTTTATTACCCCTACTATATGTATCCCACCCACTCTGCCCCTGGCAGATAATATAAATTTCTATATTTATCCTGAAATTATGAATTCTAAGTATATGTATATCTTGGGACTTAACTATCTCAGAAGGTTTGTGCCCTGGAAAGCATCAAATCTATTGAAAAATGGCAAAAAATATTTGTGATATATATGGTGGTTTTAAAGCAACATAACTATTCCTAACTAAAAGAGAAACATAATATGTTTTTATTTAAAACCTCAATTCCATTTAATTTGAGAGTAATTTTTCTTTTTTTAATTTTTTCTTTTCTTTTCTTTTTTTTTTTTTTTGTTTGTTTTTTGAGACTGCATTTCTCTCTGTCATTCAGGCTAGAGTGCAGTGGCTCGATCATAGCTCACTGCAGCCTTGAACTCCTGGGCTCAAGGAATCCTCCCACCTCAGCCTCCCAAGTAGCTGGGATCACAGGTGTGAGCCATTGCACTCGGCTTTTAAACTTTTTAAGGTGAGACGTTTTAATCATACAGAAAAGCACAGTCAATGGTGTAATGAACCCTCCCCCTAGCTTGGACAACTACCAGTAGGACCAGACTTCCAAGCTACTCCCTACACCCCAAATTATTTTGTAAGAAATCCCAGATATCCTAATTATTTTTCCATATATATTTAAGCATGAGAATCACATGTAACTTGATTAATCTCTTTTATGAACTGATGTACACTATTTTATGTCTCTAGCAAGACATTCAGTGCTTAAAATTTTTTATTTCAAAAATAAAATTTTTGCTGTGTTGCTTCTTTGATATTTCTATACTACATTTTTCATTCTAATATCATTTATTATTTGCAAAACGATTTCAGGAAAACAGTAAAGCACACAAAAAGATGTAACAATGGCATTGATATTAACACATAGTGCAGTGAACATACTTTAGAAGAAAATAGAGAACTACCTATTTAAGATAAATGAGTAAACACTATATTTTCACTATTGATGAAATTACAGCAAAACTAAGGAAAGATAGAGGATATATAAAAACAATCAAAATAAAAATGCCATAATGAAAGTTAATAGTGTAATAAATGGTTAACTGTAGAGAATAATAGAGATATTTTGGGCTTGGTTTGAGAATGGTTCTGTAGGGAAAAAACCACTTAGAAAAGGTGGAAACAAAAATAATACTCCACACAGTTGGTTCTGGGATACACAGTCTTTCATATTCTCTACTATGAATTAAGAATTAGATTCTGCCTGTGATACTGTAGCGAAAACAAAGAATTTGACACACAAAGAAGGAAATGTTCAGCCCTGGAGAATGGAACTAAATAAACATCTGAGAAGTCCAAGGAATTAGGCTGTGAATCAAACAGATCTATTCCTAGGGAAGGTAATCTGTCAAGATCCAGGTGTATAGCTGGAGGAGTGAGGTACAAGTGGAAATTTTAAAAATCTATTTGCAAATGCCCACCAGAATACATGGCTTACTTTTTAATAATTAAAGAGTACCTTGGTCTTTTTAAACTATCACACAAAAGAAACAGCAATTATTCCCTTTTGGGGGGCAGCGGGGTGTTTCTACGGAACATGGTAGAATATTTTAGAACATTTATTTAGTGCCATCAGATATATGCAGTAAAGTACGGCCTCTAGAAGTCAGAGCAGGGAGCCATATTGAGAAAATTCCCTGACAAAAATACAAAATAAAGGAGAGAACTATGTGGACTGAAGGAAGAAGGAAATAAAACTGACAATGAAATAATCTACATTTGTGTCAGCTGATAGGAGCTCAGATGTTACAAAAGCACAATTTCAGTGACGACTGGTACACAATTGGACAGTTCATCCAGAATGCAGTAAAAAAGATGAAAAGAATGAGAACCTAGAGAAAGAAAGGAGACAGTTCTGGTGAACATGGAATGGTGTTCCACACAATGAATATGTGTGTTTTCTCACAGGAAAACTAAGAGAAAATGGAATGCAAAGAATAGTCAATTGTACAATTTTTTTTAAAGTAGGAGGGAAACTCTCTCTTAAATTGAAGGAAAAAATCAAGTTTACAAGATAAAAGATTTTAACATGTTAAAGCAAAGTTTAAAAATAATCAAGTATAATATGATCTTGAAAAAATTTCTAAATTTGTAAAAATATGTATAGGCAAAAGAGCAGAAAAATCAAATTAATATGGGGGATCAAAATAAAGTTTTCTGTATAATTATCTCCTAGAATATTAAGTTTTAAAACAGACATTGCTTCTAGAATTTATTTGACATTTCTTTTGCATTTTTTCTTAAAAATATTTTCAATGTAAGTAATATACGCAAATGTTAAAAATTCACACTATTCATTAAGGGATAATACGGAAAGTGAATTTCCTATATTAACATTCTGCTCCCTTGGTGCCTGACCTGAAGGTAATCAGTATTAGCAGTTAATTGTGTATCCCCCATTAAAAATTGTACATGTCTGTGTGTAAGATGATTAGATAGACAGATATATAGATATAATTCATGCTTTAATAAATGCTTGTATAGCATTTACTATGCACCAAGTACTGTTCTAAAAAGTTTTAAATGATTTCAATTTACATTATGCTGTATGCACTATTTAGCATTGTTTTAAAATAAATTTATAAATATGTTAGTGGTTTCTTTTACTGTATTGAACGATAGAGATTTGTGTCTTTTTTTAACAGTTGCATATTTCAGGCCTGCAGAATTTTTGAGTCAAATATTATAACCCAAAATACTATATCTACCCAGGTCATTATCATTTATGTTTGAAATCAACAGAAAAATTTTATAATACACAATTCAAAAAATGTGCCAATTGCATAAATTCTTGGGAAAATTCCCAAGTCTCCAGCCAAAACTAGACATCTCGATATCAAGAATGTAATGATATGCAGGGCATATTAACAAGAATAAAGTGGATATTGGGACAAATTAAATTAATGGGATGGATGATTTTATAAAATAACTACAGATAACTTATTAAGACTAAAAATATAGAAGTCATGACATATTAACATTTTATATTAATAAGTTAATTGTTGTATAATATGAAGCTCTTGGTTAAATTAACAAAATCCCCAAATTAGTAGACATAGGCATATAAATTGTGCAAAATTTATTACACAGGAAGGAAGAAAATATCTATTGTTTTAATTTTTGAAATTAATTAAAAAATACAGTTTTAATAATTTACTTGAAATACTTGAAGTTAAAAAGAAAGAAGATTAAGAAAAAATAAATAAAACATATGACAATAAACCAAAAGTATGTGTTAATGAAAGCAGAAAACAATGGAAACAGAAAGCAAGTGCAGAAAATCACAATACCAATGTTGAAAAATATTTTTTAAATGTATGCAAAATATAATATGAATGAGTTAAACTTCTGTATTAAAAGTTTGATCACCTTATTAAGAAAAAAAGCCTTCTATATAATCTATATATTGTCATAAGCAATGTACATGGTACAAAATAATGCAGAAAATATAAAAATTAAAACATGTGCAAACCTACATCAGCCTACCTCAAGTTATAAGGAAGTGAGACTAACAATGTTAATATTGTTACAAAGTAGAATTTAAAATAAAAGTAAATGTGAAAAATATTTCTTAAACTTGTAATTCAAAGTAAAAATGCAATAATGAAGCTGTATGACATGAATAACACAGAATCAAAATGTATATTTAAAAACTATTCAAATACAGGGAATATAATTAATCATAACTTATTATATATTTAAAATTTCTTAGAGTATAAATCTTAAATGTTCTCACTACCAAAAAGATAACTATTTGAGGTAATGGATATGTTAATTAGATTGATTGTGATAATCATTTCATAACTTACACATATATCAAGATATGATGTTGTATACTGTAAATACATATAATGTTTATTTGTCAATTATACCTCAATAAAGCTGGAAAACATAAAATAAAATAATTACATAAAATTTTTAAATGTATATAATGCCAAAAAATTCATAAAGTGAAAAGACAAATAAAAACTGGAACAATATTTAATACATATAAAACGAGATATAAATCCTCTAATAATAGAGTTCCTGCATATCAATAAGAATACAACTAATTAATTGTTTTAATGACCAAGAACATGACAAATAAATATAAAGAGTTTTATTTTTCATAGTAATAAAAAATAAATTAAAATAACAATGTAATTCATTTATTGTCTGTCAAAGAGACAAAAGTTAAAAAACTATAAAGGCACAGTTTTAGAAAGAATATGATGAAATAGACATGTTAATTCATCACCAGTGAGTGTTTAAGTTGCTAGAACTTCTCTGAAAGGCAATTTGGCAATGTTTATAAAGTAACATTAAAATGTTTGTGATTTTAATGAGTAATTCTGCATCTGAAAATTTATCTTTAAAAGTGATCATTCATTTGCTTAAGAATATATGTACATGCATATTCATCAGAGTTATATATAAGATCAGAAAACAAGGAAGGAATTTAATTTAAAATAAAGGATATTAAAAATATGACATCTATACAATGAAATTTTATATAACCATTAATACACATATGAATAGACACATTTGTTGGCAAGAAAATCTTTATCATAATTTGTTAGGGAACAAAAGCATGTTATAAACTAGTATGGATAAAATAATTTTTGTGAATATGTGTCTCTGTGTATGAAATAATTGGAAAAAAAGATTTAAAATGTTAGGCTTAACTGAGAGAAACACAATTCAGATGACATATTCAATAATTATTGACAGCTCATCTAGGACATATATGTGTGTGTGTGTGTATATATATGAGCTGTCATAATTGTTATATATATATATCCCATAAACGTTACAGAAAATAAATCCATTTTAAATGCACTTGAACCATATATGCTACAAAATATTATTAAATATTTTATCTAGGAACTGTAGAGCACACATTTTCTGAATGCAACACAATAAAACTATGAATGTATGATAAACAGCTAACTTAACTGAGTGCTTACTATGTGTGTCAGACACTGCTCTAGGTGCACTTTATGAAACAGACAAATATATGTCCATTATAAGCTATCATACTAGTGGGAGAAGACAAAAAATGCTCAAAATAAGAAAAATATATAGTTTCTTAGACGGAGACGAGAACCACAAAGAAAAATAAAACAGAGAAGAGGAGGAGGAGGAAACAATTCTAAATAAAAGTTTTCCCTGAGAAGACAACATTTGAATAAGAATATACATGTGCACGTGTGTGCATGCACACACAAACACACACACACATAAACATATCTGTAAGGACACACACACATATATATATCTCTTAAGAATACAGATAAATATATATGTATCTCTGTAAGGACACATATATATATAAATTATATATGTATCTCTGTAAGGAGACAGATATATATATATCACATATGTATAAAAATATATATATCTGAAGGAGGTGGAAGATCATTCTAGGCTGCAGGAACAATAAATACACAATCTTTGGGGAATATGCAAATTATGAGAAGTAATTCAAACATAGTAATAAAAGTGGAATAAAATATTGACTATGGTATAAACTGAAAAAGATCTCAAGGAATTGAGATTTTAAAAGTTCTATGTTCAGATAACTAATAGATAAAAGAAAGCACTAGCACCATATCATTTTTAGATGTTATTATTAGCTCCCAAGGACCACACTGTACATGAAAAGTACAAATATGGTTAAAATATAGTATTATAATAAAAGAGGAATTATCTAATTCTTCTCGGAAATATTCCAAATTGGCTCCCAGAAAAGACAATATTTCATCCAAGACATAAAGTGCAGATAGAAGTTTCCAAAGCAGATATGGGAATAAGGTCAATTCAGACACAGGAATTGAAACGCAGAAGACACAAAGACATGAGAAATCATGTATGTGCCTAATGTTACCCGGCAGAAGTTAAACATGGTGGATGTAAGGTTGATGTTATTCTATATAATTTGGAATCTATTAAGGAATGGAAAGGAGGATTTTAAACAAAAAGTAATTTTCATGCCAACTATCAGTTTACAGTTTAGGAAGATCTATGGATGCTTGATTGAAGAGAAGGGAAAACAAGGAAAGACAGGATCAGAGAGGCTGGATAAGAGGCTATATAAATGGTTTTGGTGAGAGATGATGAAGCATGACCTGAAGCAGTAACAAAAAGAATATCTTAGAAGAGAGAACTTTTATACATTGTTGGTGGAAATGTAAATTAGTACAGCCATTATAGAAAACAGTACGGAAGTTTCTCAAAAAACTTAAAATAGAACTACCATATGATCCAGCAATCCCACTTTCGGGTATATATACAAAGGAAAGGAAATCAGTATATCAAAGGGATACCTGCACTCCCGTATTTGTTGCAGCCCTATTCACAACAGCCAAGACATGGAATTCAACCTAAGTTTCCATCAAGAAATGAATGAAAACAGAAACTGTGATACATACACACACACACACACACACACACACAATTAAGCCAAAAAAAGATGAAATCCTGTCATTTGCAGTAACATGGTTGGAACTAGAGGAAGTGAAATAAGCCTGGCACAGAAGACAAGTAGTGCATGTGCTCATTCATAAGTGAAAGCTAAAGTAGTTGATGTCATGGAGGTAGAGAGTGGAGCAATGGTTATCAGCAGCTGAAAAGGGTAGGGATGCAGATGAACAGACATTGGTTAATTGGTAAAAACATAGTTAGATAGATGGAATAAATTCTAGTGTTCAATAGCATAGACTATAGTTAATAATAATTTATTGTATATTTCAAAATAGTTAGAAGAGAACATTTGAAATGTTCCCAACACAAAGAAATGAAAAATGTTTGATGGGCATGCTAAATACTCTGATTTGATCATTACACATTGTATGCATGTGTCAAAATATCACATGTACCCCCATAAATATGTACAATTATTATTTATCAATAAAATTTTTTAAAAAGGGATCTTCATTAAAAATCAACACCCACCTCTGTGTGTTTGAAATGTCACCTCTGCCAACACTACTGTGATTTCCACATGTGACCATAGCTACTCCTACAAATGTACTTTTTCAGGGGAATCTTCCTTAAACAAACTCTCAGATAAGAACAAATTATCGTAGAAGGAATTCCAGACATTACTTAGCCACTTCACACAACACTATGCCATTCAACCTGTTCCATATCCTTTTGTTTTCGAACAATAAAGAATAGAATCCTGTATATATACTTGAGTAGGACTGGACAACAATTTGAGAGGACACTGACAACCTGACCAAGATCCTTATGTATTCCCACTGCTGAAACTTGAGTCCCAGATCTATCTGCAAACATCCGTGGAGCCTCCTTGGCCCCACATTGTATTTGATAAAGTAAGGAAACCTTATAACATCAAAATATGTGCAGTTCTGGACTGGGAGTATACCACTATAATCAAAGATGCTTAGGCATGCTTTGGGTTACTAGATATTACTCATGGTTTATCCTTCTATCCACATTGATTATCTAATGATTAGTCTTTCCAGGAAAGACCATGGCACTGCCTTTGAGTAATTGATCACCCTATTCACATACTCTTCAACCCTGAATAGTCTTGACCCAGGATTCCCCTACACAGTTATTGGGAGCAAATGTTTAAGATATGTGGGGGAATTCTTCACTAAATAGGGATATTGTATGGGAAATTCAAGAATCAAAGGGTAGGACTAGATAACCTCTAATGTCCCTTCCAACTATTTGATTATGTGATAAGCTATCTGTCTTGTAAAACAATAAAAATTTTACTCTTGGGCATGGTTGAAAATATATCTACATATATCACTGCCATAATTTTACAGGAAATAGCAACTGCACAAGCTGTGACCAACTCAACATGCCAAGGGATTTAACATGATATATGACCAGACTCATTGGACTAGACTACTTTATTGCATTCCCCATTTTCAGCGGGCTGGTTGTCAAGAGCTGAGAGTATGTTAAAGCTACTTTAAGCAGGAAGCAGTAAAGAAGCAGAAATATGTGTAAATACATTTGTTGAAACCCCTTTTTCCCGATTTTTCCCTGTTCTGGCCTCTTACATATGTCTAAGTTCCCCAATGCACCCCACCATCATAAGCCTTATTTATTTCACCTTAATTTGGATACTTGTTTTTTAACTTTGTTGTAAAAATTTCCACTTCTACTATGCAAGGATATTCTTTCCCTCTTTTAATGCAATTTTTATAGTTTTATACACACACATGGTTTTAGAAAGGCCAAATACAATAAATGTATTTTACAATAAAATGTAGCTGTTCCCTCTCTTTCTATCCTTAAGCTTATCTATGTTTAAAAAGTAACCATTTTCAGTTCCTTTGGCTGTTTCTTCTGGTATCTACTTTTATGTTTCTACATAATGCGCTTATTGAGCTTTTTCTCATCTTTTCCACTTTAGGTATGATCTATTGACTTCCTACTATGGAAAATAAGCACTTTTCTGTCTTTCTCTTCCTCTTCCCCACATACAAATTTCCTATATCTATCCTGCAATATAGTTGTATCTGTGTTTATAATATCAGAATTAGTATTCACTAAATGCCTTTATTTTACAATATTTTGCTTGCGTTGGATGTATTAACTTTCTCATTATTGCATGCAATTATTTTCCTATATTCATCCCCAAACTCTCAAAGGTATGAATCTTGTCTCAATATACATATAAAGTCATTAAATATGAAATGTACAATTTCGAATCAAAAGTGTAGTTTATTATATCTCAAACAAGAAGCAGTACCATTAATCAAACTATGTACCTAAACTATTGACATGAATAGGTAGCTTGTTTATGCCAGCAGTGAAGAAGCCTGGAGAGCAAGTGATGATGAAATCACAAAAGGCATTTTCCAAAGCTTGTTGAGAATTGAATACTTTTCCTACAAAGAAGTGGTCCAAAGCCTGGAGGAAATGGTAGTTAGTTGGTGCACGGTCTGGTGAATTCGGTGGATGACAGAGAGTTTCTAAGTCCAGCTTCTGCAGTTTGAGCAGTGTTGTTTGTGCGACATGTGGTGAGTGTTGTCTTGCAAGAGGATTGGCCTATCTCTATTGACTAATGTCAGTTGCCTAATCGTAAGCATCCTCATCAGGATGTCCAACTGGTTGCCGCAGACATCCGCTGTAATCAATTGACCAGGTTTCATGAAGCTGTAGTGGATAATACCAGTGCTGGACCACCAAACAGACACCAGTAGCTTTTTTTGATGAATATTCGGTTTTTGACTGTGTTTTGGCATTTCGTCTTTTTCCAACCATTGTGCTGAATGCTTGTGATTGTCAAAAATAATCGCTTTGTTTTACCTCTTGAGCCATTGTGGTATCCCGGCTCTGACCTTTAGCTTTTGGGTGGTTTTATACTGGTGGGTGTCTATTGTACTGATCTGTGTATAATGCAGTTCTGAGTACTTTCTCCATGACACGTCTAGTCTTGACAAATTCCCTCAGTGTTTGCTTGTTTGAGAAAGACTTTATTTCTCCCTCATCTAAGAAACTTAGTTTTGCAGGATACAAAGTTCTAGGCTGGGCATTATTCTGTGTGAGAAGACTGAGAATGGGGCCCCAATCCCTTCTGGCTTGTAATGTCTCAGCTGAGAAGTCTGCAGTTTCTGAAGAGTTTTCCTTTGTAAGTTACCTGATGCTTTCACCTTATGGCTGGTAGGAGTGCCTCTTTCGTGTTTACTTTGACCAGTCTAATGACTATGTGTCATGGTGATCACATCTTCATGATGAATCTCCCAGGGGTCTTTTGAGCTTCTTGAACATGGATATCTAGATTTCTTGCAAGGCCAGGGAAATTTTCTTCAATTATTCCCTCAAATAGGTTTTCCAACCCTTGTGTATTTTCTTCTTTGCCCTCAGGGATGTCTATGATTCTTATGTTGGGCCTGTTTACATAATCCCATATTTCTTGTAGGTTTTGCTCGTTCCTCTTGTTTCTCAGATCTTTCTCTTCGACTGACTTGTTTAACTTGAAGATGTTGTTGTTAAGCTCTGAGATTCTGTCCTCTGCCTGATCTAGCCTATTCTTAAGGCTTTCCACTGTGTTTTGTATTTCCTTGAATGAATTTGTCATTTCCAGAAATTCTGTTTGATCTTTTTTAAATAATTTGATTTCTTTAGTAAATTTTTCATTCATTTCCTGTATTGTTTTTGTGGTTTCCTTGTGTTGCATTTTTATTTTCTCTTGTATTTCGTGGAGCTTCCTTACAATCCATATTCGAAATTCTTCACCTATCATTTCAATCTTTTCGTTTAGGTTGGTATCCCTTGGTAAGGAGTCATTGTTTTCTTTTGGGAGTGTCCTTCTGCTCTGATTTTTCATGTTTCTGAAGTTCTTTTGCTGATTCCTTCTCATCTGGCCTCTCGGTCGAGACCTGAGGTTGCTAGGTCTGGCATACAGGCCTGTCTCCAGGTCCCCGATGATCAATCCCTGAGCATGCCAGGGAGAGGAGCGCTGGTCCTGAGTTGCCTGTGGGGTTTTTTAGCAGGTTTGGTGTACCTCTTGAGTTACATTTGACCTGCTGTCTTCACTTCTTCCCAACAGTGTGTAGGGAGTTAGGTCCTCCTGCTTACTGTCAGTGATGGTGGGTGGTACTTGTGAGTGTGAATCAGCCACTTCCAATTTGCTTGAGTTGGAAGATGCTATGATGGGCTATATCGTTGTTTCTCTCATCATTGGTTGATGTTTGTGTGATAGAGCCAGCTGCCGAGATGTTATTTTATGTCCGTGGTAGACCCTGGTCCCCCAGGTGGAATACTTGAGTGCCCCAAGCTTTAGGAGGGACCCTATAGCTCCCAGGGGGTTTCTTGATCTCCACCACCACAGAGGTAGGGGGAAGAGCAAGGCAGTTCATGGCTAGGTTGTGTGAGCCTGAAAGGCTTTGCAAAGCCTCAGCGAGGCTCAGAAGTTGCTTTTCTGGCTACTAGAGGGAGCTTCTGGTAGGAGGGTCAGGACAAGCTCTCTAAACCTGGAGGGCTATTCATGGGGAATGGGCCTAAATGCATGTATGCTAAGGCCCTGGGCTGGGTTCTTTCTGCCCTTATCCAGTAGCACAGTTTTTCTGTGGGGAGGGGTAGGCACTTTCCCAAATGGCCACTCCTTGGACCTCACACACCCTGTAAGATTAAGTCAGTAAATGCTGTAAAGGGCATGTAAATTGACCTCCCTGTCAATAGGTGGCACTTGCTGGAAGGAACAAGCTGCAATGTTGTTTTTGGGTCCTGTGACCTGCTCTAGTTCCTCGGGAGAAGCACTCAAATGCCCCAGGTGGTGGGTGGGACCCTGGAACTTCCAGGTGAATCCTTATTCTCTGCCCCAGCAGAGGCAGTTGGGGGAGTGCAGCTGGGCAGGGCTGAGTTAGGTGAGCTCGCCCTCAGGCTCCACAAAAGCTGGCAAAGTAGCTGTTTTGGCAGGAGTCAAAGGTCTGCTCCCAGCTTTTGGGAGAAAGCCGTCAGGGAGGGACTGAAGTGGCCCCACTCAACCAGAAAGTCTGCTGTGGATGTTGGTTCATCTGAGATTCACAAACTGGCAGTCTATAGTGGGTCTTGCTCCTCTCCCTCCTCCTCTGTTCTGCAGTCTCTTTCCAGTGTCTGCTGGCAGGCAGGAGCCCAAGCCAGCCCAGCTCTCCCACAACTGTGCTGTGGGCTGGGAGGTTCCCTGCCAGCATCCCATCCTGAGCTGAGAGCGCGGCCATACCATGGGGGAAAGGGTGCCCTGCAAGCACGTCGCAGCTAAGATCCACACTGCACTCTTCCGCCAGATCTTCCCATACTGGCTCCCTCTCCTCCCAATACCAAGAAGGTCAATCAGTTACCATGACAGGGAGAATTGCACTTGTCCCAAGTTGCCTACTGGGTGCCCGAGCAGGATCAATGTCCCTCTGCCTCGGGGCATGCCCTGCTCTGATGGAGCTGCCAGGCAAGCAGTGCCTGGCACAGCTGTAGGCAGGGAGCTCACAGTGCGAGCACCCCCAAGTCCACTGCAGGACCCCAAGAGGAAAGGCCTGAGCCATACTCTCTGGGGAAGCCTCAGTGGGGCAGCTCAATTGTCTCCCCAGGGAGGGGAAGGGGAGGAAAAGAGTCTGGAAGGACGAGTGCTGTCACTCTGGTCATCTCTGACCCTCTCTCTGGGAAGCAGTCTGCCCCGAATGTCCAGGCTGTGGAGTCATGCAGATCACCCAGGACCCACTGGACCCCTGTGGCTCCTGTAGTCTGGGCTGGAGTTGGGAAATGTCTATGTGGGAACGATCAAGATGAACCCTAAGGAGTTGAAGACCCCTGGGAAGGACAAAGGTGCTCAGTGGGTGGAGAAGCAATATGGCACCTGCTGTTCCAGCTCAGGTCTGCGGGGACGAGAAGTGCCCCGGGGGGCTGGGAGCCTGGTGCCCTATCCACAAGCAGTTCACAGCTTGCCGGTGGCAGCAGCCTCTAGGCTCGTGTGGGCAGAAAGTCTTTCCAGCAGCTCAGGAACCCACCAACTGTCAGAGATGCAGGGGGGGAGGAGAAGCAAACCGCTCCACCTACCCTTCTCGCTGGACTCCCAGCCTCTTGGGGGTTGATCTTCACTGATACCCTGCTCCCTCCTGTTCTGTACCACACCTTCTTCCCATGGAGTCTCCCGAAGGCTCTGGCTCCCTTCCTTCAGACCCATACCAGATCTATGTCTGTCTGTCTGTTGGTTTTTTCTCTTTCGTCTAGAACTTCTCCTTCTTACTGACATGCTCTGGCAGCTGGTGTCTCTGGTCAGCCATCTGCATCCCTAGCTCTATCCAGATTCTTTACTTTGCTGATTTGCTTCAAATGGTCCAATGTTGTTGGAATAGTAACGTCAAACTTTGCTGCTAATTCACGCATAGTTTGAGATGGATTCGCTTCCACTACAGCTTTCAGCTCACCATTATCCACCTTAGTCTCAGGTTGCCCACAATGGCTCATTTTCAAGATTAAAATCACCACAACAAAACTTCTCAAACCACTGATGTAGTATGTGTTCATTAGCCACTTTTCTCCCCAAATACTTCGGTGATATTTTGAGCTGTCTGCACTGTACCTGTTAGGTGATGGAACTCATATTCAAAAATAACACAAATTTTTGATTTACCCATGGTTTCACAAAAATTGCCGTAAAAAAATTTGAAAGATAATCACAAGTCAAACTGTGCCTTTGCAAGACTGAGGATGTACCTTCACAATAAAAATATAGCAAGAATTGTCCAAGTGAAACGTCAGAGATATCAACTGTTAAACTTAGTGCTTAAGGAAATCGGATATTTCATACTTAATACTAAAGTACGTCAAATGCTTCTGAGATTGACTTTCAAATAACTCTGTTTTCTATCCTCTGTACCCTCACTTTCAAATGTCATTGGTGCTTCTGATTCTTGTGCTTTATGGTATTCTGTAGAGGGAATCAGTGTGCTTCTGAATCTCCCGTACCTCCTGTCCCATCTCTCGCTTACTCGCAACAACTGGCTTTGTTTCTAGCTTCTACAATTTTGTCATCTCTTTTTTCTTTTCTTCCTTCTCCTTCTTTAGTTAAGCCTTTTAAAAATACCATTTAAGTAAGAATCTCAAGATTTATTCTTTACTTTTTTTTTTTTAATTGTAGATCTTTTACCCAGTATAGGGTATAACTCTGTCATGCAATAATTGTCCATTTCTATGGCAAGACTGTTTGGTCATCTTTAAATGACTGCCATTTTCTTACAGCAATATTTTATTTATTGTTTCTTGAATTTTCATGAGCATAGGTTATTAAAGTAGGCAAAAGAAAACAATTTGATCTACTGCCCATGATAATTAAAGGTCGTCTTTACAAAGAGATGAATTCAGTGTCATAAAAGTATAATGATAGCAGGTAATATTATTGACCACTCACTCTATTCCAGGTATTGTTTTAAGCACTTTACCAATATTAATTAGTTAATTCACTTCATCTTCATAGCAACACTAAGACTTCATTGTTTTCACACATTTGTCTTTTGTTGTTTAATAAAAATGAGTTTTTACTGTCACTAATGATAGAACTATGAGATATTATTCATGTTTTTATGTCTGACTTTCAACAGTCACAATTTTCCTTCCTCTGAGACGTTTGAGACCTGATTTTTCCACCTTTTTGTCAACTTTGCCCCCTTCCGTCATCCATTAAATATAGCACTTAACACTCTGAACTCATCCAATCATTCAAAGATTCAGTAGTTAATTTTGTTTGCTAACTTGTCTCAAGAGATGAATGATACGTTAAAATGTCTGATCAGCCAATACATAGATGGCTTATTTAAAATATATTAACATTAAGAAAAATGCACAAATTGTTTATAGATATTGAGTATCTTGGAAGAGAAATAGTATATTATATATTCCATTTTAATTGTTATTATTTTACTACATGCCAGAGGCAGTAGTGTGAGGTGATTCAAGTCCTAGCACTATGATTTATTAGCTGTGTAATCCAGAGCAATGTGTATGGGCTCTCTGTTTCAGATTACTCATCTTTAATATGGGGTTAATAACTCCTATGTCACAGTATTGTAGTAGGGGTACAAGAAGTTAATCTTACATGAATGCATGTGGAATAGTATTTTCCATAGATATATAAAGTATTGGTCATCCCAAACTACTGATAAACTTCATAGTAACTCTGAAAAGAAGGTATTATTTTGCACTTATTACAAATAAGAAAGCTGAGCCTCAAAGAGAGTGCACACCATCCCCTAACTCCATTGTTTCTGAAGTGATAATCTTTGGAGTGCTCCAAAAGTTTCGAATGAATTGAATAAGATATCACTTGCAAGAGAAAACTGTTTTCTTGTAGTATTCCAAATCAAGGAAGAAATATGAAAATAATGGGCTTTAAGGTTTAGCAGACCCTCAGGCTTTCTGTTTTCAGCAGATATTCTGGAACACATATAGCTCTAGAGACTAAGAACAATTTATATAAAAATTTTATCATTCAAAAATTATTTTGCAGCACTATTCACGATAGTGAAGATGTAGAAACAATCTAAATATCTATCAACAGATGAGTGGATAAAGCAAGTGTGGTACAATGAAATATTTTTCAGCCTTAAAGAAAGAAATCCTACCATGTGAGACAATATGGATGAACCTTGAGGACATTAGGCTAAATGAAATAAGCCAGTCACAGAAAGACAAATACTGCATAACTGCAATTCAATGAGGTATCTAAAATAGTGAAATTCATAAAATCAAAAATTGGAATGGTGGTTGCCAGAGGCTGGGGGAGGGTAGTTACTAATCAAAAGTCATAAAGTTTCAGTTAAGAAAGATGACTAGCTCTAGAGATCTACTGTACAGCAGTGTACCTATAGTCAACAATACTGTACTGTACCCTTAAATTTTTTTTAAGAGGGTAGATCTCATAATAAATATTCTTGCCAAAATAAAATATTTCTAATATGAATGCTTAAGGGTATTTTCTGAAATTGAAACGCTATTTTTTAGTCATACCAAGACACACTTAAACATATATTATGTCACTAAAAAGTCATGTGTGATCTAGCTTTTCATGCAACTCTTAGACTCACATTTTGCTAGTCATTCTTGCAACGTGTATTCCAGCCACCCAGGGCTTCACATGTTATTCTAGCTTCCACAGAGCTTTAACACAAAGTGTTCCCTCAAACTGGAACATCACCCCTCATATTTTTTATCTAGCAAATATCTAAAGATATTACAGCTCCTTTAAGTCTGCAATTTCACCCCCACTGCTTAATATTGTGCCTTTCCCTTAGGTACATCCCAATAAATGTTTGTTGACTAATGACAAATGACTTTGTAAAATCAGCCACTTCCAATGCTTAGCCATTTTCCAAAGATGAAAGATTCATTTTTTAAAAAAAATAGTCATGGTGAAGTGAGAGCAATTCAGTAAAATTCTCTCCCCCTCCACCTTTCAATATATTTTCATACTGTCTTATGGAAAATTTGCCTGTTATAAATCTAGGTTTATGTTTTTCTTTCCATCATTCTTTTGCTTTTACAGGATTAGAAAAAAATCTTCTTATTATTAAAGAAGTCAAAGTGTCCTTCTATCTGAAATTATTTTCATTTGTTCTCTCACATTCTTGAAGTAAAGGAAGAATAAGGAGAAAAAAAGTCATATTTTTACAGAAATATGACTGAGAAGAGCTTTGTACCCTGTAAAAGTTCTTCAAAGTTCCAAGTAGCTCTTTCATAACAAAAACCCAACAGGAAAATGACCCCTTTTGCTATGTGCCTATCTGACTACATAAGAACAAATTTTTTTTTTTTTACTTACTAATGCTTAAGGGAAAATGTCATACTCACTCAACTTTCACAGTTAACCAATTGTCACTGTTCTACAGTCTTGTAAACAAGCAGATGAGACAACTGGGATTCATTTTAGAGATCATTAGAAAAGAGCTGCGAAGGACTTACTGAAATTTTAAAAGTCAATACTTAATCTAAGAGAACACATGCCAAAAAAGAAACCAGTATTTTCATCGGACAAATAAAATATCAGTTCCAGGACAATTACTGTAAAACAGCATTGATTCTATAACTCCCAGCACACTCAGACAAAAATTTACCACTAAAGCCTAATTTGATTTCCTTATCAGGCAATTAGTATATTATTAAAAATTCACGGCAGGGTCAATCTCCTGTTGATTTGCATAATTAAGTTACCTTCTCTCAGTTAAATTAAGGGAGTTTTGTATTCATTTCTAGGGCAGACATTTTTAGGATGGGAAAGATTTTTTTTCACACCGTAAACCAAAGTATCCATGCCTATATCCTTTTTTTTTTTTTCTTTTAATCTTTCATAAAGTTCAAGCTGTCAGATTCTGGCAAGAGATGCCCAATTCTTTCTATTCCCTTTTGTGCTCACTTATTCTCTTGTGCATTCTCGGAAATATCTGTAAATAAATAGTTATTTCTTAATACATGCTGAAAGCATACTTAGTGCTTCCTGAGGAGGTACTTGGCTGCTTGTCACCAAGGGAAAGGAATAAACATTAGTGAAGCCAAACCTCCTAAGGTTCCTAAGGTTGGTTTAGATAAGAAGGCAAAAAGTGTTTTCAAGATTGTATTTAAATCTCTTGAGTCCACAAAGTTTGGCCAAAGCCTTCCTCTTTCAGTTTTTTGTTAATATTTTTGCAAGTAAAGAAGAGTTTCTTGTGGAAATCTGGCACTCCTGATTTGGATCTTAGCCAAACACTGATAATTCTAAAGTATAAATCATTTTTTAAAAGGTTAAATTTAATGATTATAGAATAGTTTGTTTCAGTTTGTTCTCCTTGCTTATTATCCAGTATCTATTGACAGCCAAGCAATATAAAATATAACAAGGCTGATAAGGTGACTACCTAGTGAGTGAACTAAATGAAAAAGATTATATATTTAATAGAGTACCTGGGAGCCCAGATGTGCACCTCTTGGGGACAATAAGATGAGCTGGCCCATTTGCAAAGAATGGCTGTTAGTTCTGTGTTACTAGGTAGACCATTTTGTTTTTATGTCTGAATTGTCCAAACCACCTTCAATTCACCTCCAGGAAAGAAAAAAGATACAAGAAAAGCTGTTAACAGTGTTCAGTGTTGTTAAAAACTGTTTAAATCTACATCTTTGCTGAGATGTAAGGAAAGAAGCCATGCATTTCTAGCAGCAAGCACGTAGTAGGCTTTCAATTAATTTTTGTGATAGGAAAGAAAGAAGGAATGTGGGAGGCCATATGTTCTTGATTTTGAAATTAGTTATTTTGTTTTAGGACTCACAAAGTTCTTATATAAATTATTTTCAGTTATTTGAAATGAAAACTATTCAATGTTAGTCAATTAATGGAAAAAAGAGTAAAATTATGTTTGTTTATCTGTTTTTTTTTAATTTAATATGCTTCCTTTTTTAGGTAACCATTTGGTTCATGGCCAGAAATATTGTTCTAAAAATAACACCTACTTTTCCAAAGTCCATATTTTTACTCAAACTCCAATAGCCATCACTAACATATCTTGTAATATTGACTGTAAATGATTATGGCTGTTGATTTTTTAGTTTGTTTCAGAGTCCTGGCAAACCAAATATTATTTTAGGGTTGCTAAGTAAGGAAACACACTTACAATTTCTGCTTATTTCATTTATTTGTGTGCTTCCATTTTTAACTTCCAAGGCAAAAGTTGCTCAATTTGATATAGGCTCTCAATGGAAACAGTAGTAACAGACCAAAAATTATCCAAAGTTTGTAGAATATTTAGAAAGGTGTACATGTGGGAGAGGATGGTAGAGAAAAAAGGAGATGACAAACAACCATTATCAGAATAAATAACAAAGAATACTGAATATTGTTAAAAATGCTTTATTATTACTCAAAATTGGTCATTTTTGTCCTCTCACATTTCTATTACAGGGGAGATTTTCCACATGATAGAATAAGGACAGAAAGAATTTTTGATGAAAAGTCAAGGCACACACACCTTAAAGGTGCTTTTGGAAGAATGCTCATTTGAACAGGCAGAGAGGAAATGATTGACACTCTGAATAAGGGCTTTGAAAGTCAAGGCTTTGACGTGTCATTTGTTAGAAACCCTATTATAATAACTGACAGGCATACCCAGCAGATGCACCATAGAGATGTTGTGCCAATTTCTTTCCTAAAGAACATTAAATATTGTGAATTTTAATATGAAATAGTCGGCAGCAGAAACCAGTACTGCTGCTTCTTGTTGACAAGGTAAGGACTAAGCATCATGCACAAAATTCTAAAAGGTATAAAGGTTACAAGTGATGAAAATCATATCAAAGAGTTACAAGAGCTCCACAAAGCCAGATGATTTGAAAAGTGGACAGAATGAAAGATTTAAAAGCACAGAGGTTTGCTCCTTTTATGTATAAGAACTTCTTTTTGAGGGACAAACCTTGAAATCAGCATTTAAAATTTACATAAGACTACTAACTAATGCAAAACATTCTTTGACACAAGATCAGGGATGTCTAAGGAATGGACACATATTAAATATTTCCAATTCACTGCTTAAAATCAGGTATATGCTTATTATTCAAACTTAAGAAGGTAGCAGCTGAAAAAAAGTATTTAATCTCTCCCTTACTTGCTGAGGTAAGAAAAATGACCCATGGAGAAAAGACATAACTAGACTAAATTTTTGGAAAGAAGAATTGAGCAGCCACATTGATCACTCTTTATTACCCCTCCTATTTCTAAAACTCACACTCTATACTTACATAATTTGCATACCTTTGAAAGGGAAGGTTTCAGAAAACAGTATGTAAGTGCTGCAGATCACTAATCTTTCCAGGGAAGGGAGAAGTGTGGGCAGAGGGGCATGGGCAGAATATGATGAGTCAGATGAGGGCTGTGATTTCCCTGCATGCGCCGGGCACAGCTGTAATGATAACCCTGTTAGAACACATTCCTGTTGTTCTCTTCCCTGCTGTACCTGCTCTAGCCAGGGTAACAAAACAGCATTTGGAACCCTATAGGGGCTCAAAAAATACTTGTCAAATGAATAGATGAACATAGCACTTTGTTCAGAAATGGTACTACAGCCTTTTGTGGCATAATTCAGTAATACCTTTGCTTTATCAATTTGGAAACTGAGTCAGATAGTGATTGGGTGGGTGCTGGAACACATCAGGATAATGCACTCTGCAGGACCTTGCCATCTGCTATCTCTTTTTCTCTATCTGAAAGGCTTCCCCATCCCACCCTTTGGCTCATATATGGAAACATAAACATTCGATTTAATATTATTTTCCATTTCCTAATATCAATGCATACAGTGAGTATTTGTTGGATCAGTCCATTTCCGTTTCATAAGATCGCACAAATGTCAAAAGTTAGAAATAACTCTTGCCCATTTGAAAGGAGCAATTTAAATTGATCCCTTGGATACTGGGAGGAGGGAGTTTTCTAGCCTCTGATCTAATTGCAAAGCCTTTTTAAACGTCTCGTTGTGGTTTTCACCTAATGGCTTATTGAAGCCATTATGCTCAGTATAAGAATCCTTAGACATTGGCATCTGGAATGCAAGCCTAGAAGGCATGTCTCCTATTGATTAGCAAATGAATTAATTAATTCAAAGAGCCTATGTTCTTTATCAAAGATGTATGTGTCTCAGGTTCAAGGGTGGGGTAGGGGAATAGACTATGAATGTCTAAAAACATAAGATTAGTAATAAAATTCAACCTTTTTATCTGCAAAACCTAACCTATAAAGACAAGAGCACAACCTCTTTCCTTCTAGAAGTGTTAGAGGTGATTTTGAGAACTTTATTAGTAGTCCTTGCACTCCTCCCATCTGCATGTAACTTCCCCATTAGGGAATTACCTTACGTACACCTAATTAATGCTAATTTATGCCCATTTAGTGACCATAAAAATGTGTCACCAAATTTTAATTGCTTGGGGAGGGTAGATAGATGAAAGTACTAAAGAATTAGTGTGTCATTTACTAAAGAGACCTTTAGGAACAATAAAGACCATCTGCCCTGTCAATCTTCATACTCTGGAGACAACACTATACCTTAAAATCCAGTGATAAATAAAATTTTCCACCATAGCAATGAGGGTAAATGTTGCCCTTCTTCATTATTTGTGTCAAACCAGGATAGGTGGAACTTTTAGAAAGACAGCTTGTTGTAAATGCTGACTGTTCATTTTAAAATTAAGTTTTACTGGTAGCAAAGCATTTTTATAGAACAAAGGTGACATCTATTATCCACTTAGGTCTCAAGAGTATATTTTTCATAGGTTGTTAATTAAATAGTTCAGAAGGCAGTTTTGGAAATGTATCAGGTGAATTCTTTATTTATGTATGCCCCAGATTCCCAATATTCATGTACTTAAATGAGAATTTTATGTCAGTAGGATTTTGCAGACTGCAGCAATGCTATTTCTAGATATAACCTAAAGTTTCCTTCATATTTAACACTCTTGCCATAACTAGCAACTGACTTCAATATATAACAAAGCACACCTGCTGTGCCAAGTTTTAAAGAGATTCAGCAGACAACAAAATGCATTTTTGGTTCCTTAGAGCCTAGTAAGAGAGCTAGGCACATGGTATGGGTTAAATAATTATTTGCTGAATGAGTGAATGAATGAATGAGTTTAATCATTTGCCAACATTGTCTATATTCTTCTTACTAGCTCCTGACAATGTGACTTTTTTCCTCCCAGGTTCTGTTAGGCAGTTAGCGAGGGATTCCAGGTCTCCTAAGGATGAAAGTTGGCCCCCATCGTGGTGCTGCCCCACCTTAATCCTGTCTCGAGCAATTGCCCCACCTGGGGTGGGAGGGAACACCCTATGAATCTACCAATCATAACTTAGTGCATCAGCTGCAAAAGAATGCAGAGGACTCTAGCCCACGGGCCAAGCAGCATAAGTACCATAAAGTCCAGAAAGTGATCTAGAACCCACATGCTCAGTAAGACTCAGGTCATGCAGCTCCCAACTGTCCAATCAAAGTGGTTCCATGGTGACGTTTGACCCATGGGGAGGTTCCTGTCTAGACACCATAAAACAAGACCCAGACCATAACCAAACTCTCTTTTTCTGCTGCTACAAGGGGTCCGGTTGTCATCTGTGGTGTACGTATTTTGCTTTGTAAACTTATGTCTTGCTCTTGCTCTATAATCCTATCTTAATCCCCCTCAATAAATTTCATCTCATGCTTACCTTACTTTAGTGCGTCTGATCATTCGTCGGCCATGAGCATGCTAAGAACCGACATTTCAGACTGAAACCTGACAATTCTCCTAAATGGAGGAAAAAAATCAATGAATGTAATGGAAATAATGATAACCACACCCAAGACTCTGGCACAAACTCCCATTAGGTTACTTCAGGCTGATAACGTAATTGCTAAAACCTTTGGTACTCCCACCCTCAAACCCTTTCCTTTTGGAAAGACTCCAGGTGATTCAGAAGCTCTTCTGGCAATAGTTGTACAGAGGAAAACAGTAAGTTCTCTACCCATGGCCTGTAGCATAATTTCCCCAGGTAGTACTGTTCCTAACACACCCTTTCCTGTGCCTCTCAGAACACAATCCTTAGCTGCAAAGACTGGACTCAGAATCCTGGGCTAGGACAGTGATCCTTTCCCTGGTAGTATCGAACATCTCTGCCCCTATCCAGGATGACCACTACTGGTAAATCCTTGAGTCTCTAGACCTTAGGATCTAACCCTGAGAGGGATCCAACTCTGAGAGGTAGAACTATCCTTTTGATGAGCAGGAAAGTACAATTCTGAGGAAGTGCTGGTTTGCATTGAGGTCTGCTTGTGGTCTCACAGCAGCTGGTCAGGGAAGAGACTTTCATGGATGGTCGACCAGGCATGAAGTCCCAGAGAAAGAGAACAGAGGCCAGAGCAGTAAGGGCACTACATTTTTCTGATGAGGAGATCTGCAAAGAGCAATGCAGAATGATGTAACATAAAAAAAAAAACAGATTAAAAGAATATTTATAATATCAGCACCATTTTGTTAAAAATAATATATGGATTCATATGTATGTATTTCCTATCTAAATTCTCTCCTTATGTACATATATAACATAAATTATATAAATGAATATAAATATATGTAAACTTATACATAACTCATATAAATAATGACAAATATATAAATCTTTGTCATATTGACAGATAAGGAAAAGAAAACCTTGACATCTGGGCATTTGTAAAATACACTCTCTTTTCCAACCACTACATTGTTTAGACTGGCACCAGAAAGTCAATATAGGAAGGAGATTAGAACTATTTTCTCCTTAATTTATGAAAAGACTTTTTTTTCTGGAGAGTTGAAGCTGTAAAATGGCACAATTTACCATCAGGAATTTTAAGGCCATTTAGTCCATTGTATTGACTCCCATGTGGTTCTAGGGCTGTAACAAAGATATGACAGAGAAAGAAAATGAAAAGGCCAAAACAAAACATAACCAAGGTAATCTCAAAAATAGAAAAGGAAAAGAAAACAAAAGAAAGATTTTCTTCCCCCTTTTAACCAAATTCCCTTGAGTAAAGTCTTTAATGCTTTCGAAGGTCTTAGGAAGGAAGAAAGGTTATCTCATTGGCATCAGGAATAATATCCTGAGGATTTCATTACAGGGAGAGTGAAAAGGAAGCCCATACTCTATCCAGGGTCACCTCTGCCTGTGACGTTCCTTGTGACCGGGCTGAAAGACAAATGTATGGCACCTCAAACTGTTTTTATTAGTTAAGGACACAAATATAACCTGGGACTTTAAAAAATAAACTTCATACTTAATTGAGTAACAGGAATATTTAGAGGACATATCACTGACTGGTTTTTGTTCCCTGAAATATATTTTCTTTTTGTCCATAAGGAAATGTTTATTTGTATTCCATATGCTTACTTTCATTCTTTTCCAGCACAAGGTCAGACAACATATTGTTTCTCATAAAAATGAAATGGTCCTTCTTCATACATGCAGGGTATAATTAAAATATATCAAGATACATGGCAGTAAACTTTAAGACACTCAAAAAAACTCACTGCTTGCCAAGTAACAACTCTAATCAACCTGTGAAGAGACTGACAACTAGAATTTCGCAGTTGCTGACATACAGAGATTGTGCCAAGATGCATGTGCGAATATATGCAATAAAGGAGTGATAGGGAATCTGAACTGTGGATATGAAATATCAAGCTAACTTTCCGTCACTTGGGCAGGAACAATCACTCAAATTTTGTATGGCTCTTAAAGGATTATTTAGGTACTTGGTGCCTAATGATAACACTGGTTATCACATAGAGTCATTAAAGATATATTGATAAAATTATATCACAAAATGGCCTGATAAGAACCAGAGATACTTTATTTAGAGTTGTAAATACTCTGAAGTTTACTTTTTTGCCTTTCTTGGAATTAAAGGAAACACCACTAAATGTGTGATGCTGGGGAAATTCTACCTGAGATAAGAAAATGTAAGAAAAAGAAAATAATAGGACCCATTCAAATGTGAGAAATAAAATAAGGGTATGCATATATAAACATAGTCTTTCACTTAGTTATGTATTTCATTCCTTATGGAGCAAAGATGGATGAAGGAAAATCAGGAGGCAGTTCAATAGAAAACCTTAATTGATTAGAATGCCAACAGCAGAAAGAGACAACTGGAAGAATCAGTTAAAGATTAGAGATATGCTATTGCAAGCAAAACAATCTTAAATGATGCAGCACAGGCAGATATTAGAAAATAAAATGGTAATAGCAGAGAGGCTGTTTTTAGGGGGAGTTTATATGGCAGGCTATTCTATACTTTCTGATAGATTTGTTTACTGACAAAGTGGTTCTGATTTACCCACCAAGTTATGATGCTAGAGCTCTCTCTCAAACTCTCTCTCTCTCTCTGTCTCTCTGTTTCTCACACACACACACACACACACACACACGCAGGTCAGAATTAATTGCCATCTCGTCCTTCAAGCTATTATTGTTGGGGAGTGGGGAATGCTATCTGTAGCAAATAAAAATGAAGAGAAAGCAATAAGGTTATAAAAATGTATTAATGCCCCTTTCACAGATCCTTCTCTAAATAAAACTTTTGAAAATGTCAGAAAGTTCATTTTGAATTACCATAATAATTTCCATTCTTGATCATGCACATGGTGGAAATATGAAATTGTCCAAAACTTTAAGTTTAATTCTTTCATTAGATTTTAGCACACCCTTTGCGTTTACATATGAAAAATAAGGAAAGGGTCCTGAATATGAAAGAAAAAAACTTCAATAACACGTAATATTAGACTTAGAAAGAACATGAAAAGTTTTTAATTTTCTTGTCAAATTTTTCAGCAATTTAATGTACATAAGAAAACAAAATGTCACCTCATGTTACTATCAAACATCAGCCTAAGAAGACTGTTTTTCTTGTTCTATTTTTCTGGGAAAAACATTAATATGTCTACATTAACAGGATTTTTTTCTGCTAGGAGTTAAGCAAGTAAGAGTGAAGCAGAAAGGTAGAAGAAGCAAATGGTGATTTAGGCAGAATAAATAATATTGCTGTAAGTCAAAACATTACTTCTCGAATGCCTACTAAGTAGCACCAGTAGAAGAGGTACAATAATAAAAACACTGTCTGGGTTCTCAAAAGCCTAAAATCTTAGTTAAAGGACAAGAAAAGGATTTAAATGAGTATGTGATAATGAAAGTAAAATAAGCTAAAAATATGTTTGGATTATAGATCTAGAATGTGTCTTGAAAGATAAAATTGATTTTGTTAAGTAGAGATTTAAAGAAGAAAATTATGAGCACAAGGAAAATATAGGTTGTAGAAAGCATGAAAAATTATTGGGTAAGCATTGGAAATCTGGTAGATTAAAACATGGCAATATACATAGGAAAAGAGGAAAAAGAAGACAGAGAAATAGGTTGGAAACTCTTACAGAAGACTTGATCATACTGAGGACTCTCAAGGTAAAAGTAATTTTTGCTTTTCTCATACTCCTCTGACTAATTCTTTTCAATTTCCTTACTGGGTTTTTGTTTTTCTGATATCCCCAGAGTTATATCCTTGACCCAACATTTAAGACATTTTCTATGGTCACATAGACTAATCTCCTTTATGTATAATGCCAACTATTACCGATGTCCTGAAAATTCTCAAATGTGTTTCTCTAGTTTGAATTTCCGAACCCCTCTCCTAATCTCCACATCCATGTTTCCAAACATGTGATTCATCTCAAATATCCCCCAAACACCCTAAAATCAACAAGTTGTCAGTTGATCATTCTCTAGATTTGGTAAGCGACATTATGACTTTCCTGTTATGAAAGTGGGTACTTTATTAAACATACACTTTGTACAATGGATGAAATTGATCTGCTGAAGGATTTATTAAGGCAATTCATTAAGTATAGGAGACCATCTTCTGTGCTTTGCAGTCCCCTTGTCTTCTCACAGGGGGTAAAACCAGTGGCCACCTGACCCAAGGCCAGCTGGTCTAAGTGCTAGGCAGTGGCCTATGAGGAAGCCTGGTGCAAAGCACTGAGCAAGAAGGGAAAATATTAACCAGGACAGCTAGATAATCTCTCCAGAAATAGAAGTTAAAATGTGAGGGGAGTATTGAGCAAATGACAATGTTAACAGAAGTACAAAAAGACAGATATTAAAAGGAGGGTGGTTGAGTCACATTAATAGTGGTACACTGGAGTTCAGATAAAGCAGTTCCTATGGCCCACCATATGTCCCTGAGCCTAGCATGGTGCCAGGCATTCAGTAGGTACTCTATAGACATGTGTAGACTTTTTTATTTAGGAAGAGATTATATGGCCACTAGAACTTTCTGACTGTATGGCCATATGACTCTGAGAAAAAAAGAAAGCCTAGAAGGAATGAATACTAAAAAGACATGAGAAGTAAGTAGGGTCTAAATTAGTATGAAAATCAAAAGGTAAAATAAATATGAGAGAAAAATTTGGAGATAGAATCTCCAATACTTACATGATATAAATAAAGGAAACATAAAAGATGACTCCAACTGATCGAGCTTGAATATCCTGAGACAATGCTAAAGCTTCAATAAGACTATGGAAGTTTAGAGGAGAGGCTGGTATGGAAATGGTGTGGATGAGTTTGGTTTTAGAGATTGGAGGTAGAGATGAAATAGAGAATATTTCTTGTGAAGGAAAGATGTATTAGTTGAATATAATACTCTTCATGATATTTGGTATTAAATACTATGCACAGGGTATGCTAATGAATACTATTAATAAGAAAAATATAGTTTTTATTTAATGATAAATATATATATATTACTTTTCAGATCATTTTTGTATGTTCTCAAGCAGAGAACATACAAAATGTTCCTAGTGTTGTTTTTTATGGCATAAATTGAAATATTGCTATAAATTCCATCTCATGGTTTTCCTCTCTCTGGTAAATTTTACAGTTTCCTGATTGACTACTACATTATAATGACCTGTCGCTCAGCTGTACTTTCTTCTCTAGATGACATTATCAATCATTAGCTTTTTCAGCTTAGTTGATCACCCAGATTCGTGTTTATTTCCTGAAATGAATAGTAGAATTTATTTTTGCTGAAATAAATGCATATTTATTTTTAATTAATTTGTTACCACATTAGAAATGTTTCCTATAATTATGATTGTGAATCACTCTATAAAGTATTTTCCTTTCCCACACACATCCAAGGGCTTCCTAATTTGACTGCTACTGGATTAGAGTGTTGTTTGTAACTATTATTATTTGTTGTGATCATCAATATATAATATGATATGATTATATACTTTTAAATTCTCTGATTTATTGTAATAGATCATAATCCTGCTAGGTCTATGATCCTTTAGTATCAAACATGTTTCTGAAATTAGCCTGTTCTGTTGTCTTCATGTTTGCAAATTCCTCTTGTTTAAAAATTATGACATAATTTTTCCTTGGGCCTTGGTGTCCTCACCTTTACAATGAGGTTGTGGGGCTGGGTGATCTTTAGGGTCCTTTCACATCTAACATAGGTTAAGTCTTTGACTCTCGTCTAAGAGATATAGCATGTTTTGTCTAATGCCAAGGTTGCATAATTACTCTATTCTCCTGGCTCACTGTGTCACATTTGCAGTATTAATAATATTAAATATCAAGGCAGCTTGAATAAATGACACAGTGCTGTGACCTACAGAATGTGCACAAAAACATTTTTGTTAAGTGTATTTTTATTTATTCTTTTTTTAACCTCTGATTTTGGCCCATATTGAGGGAAATATAGGTAAGATACAGAGTAGATAGAAAAAAGTAGGAGCAGGAGTATTGCTCTGGCCCAATTCTAATGCCTCTTATGAAAATGTCACAGATAGATAACAATTCTGTTTTTTCTTGCATTTTCATCTATTATTGATTGAAGAGCAAATCATTTAATTTTGCTGTCAACTCTTGCCCTATTGAATGATTTATGTTGAAAAAAGAATGACAGGCTCTTTGTGGATGCTTGGTATATTTGCCATATTTTTCTTTATACACCATTCTTAAGTAGCTGATTTATACCAGTTGAAATGTCATTATTCACTGTCGGAGAATAATGCTTCAATTACTGTGTAAGAGTATTGGGGGCTATATCATGGATCCAACTGAGAAAAAACCAACTCAACTTTTATTTTTAGTCTTTATTATGGAATGCTTTTGGATCCACTTGGAAGCTCATTGCACAGCCAACCTTTGCCATTTTGCTCCCCTTCCATTATCCAAAAGAATACATTTCCCATTTGTTGTAAATACATAAATTTGATCCTACATTTAGGCAAAACAAATAGCATGTTTCAGTTTCTATTTTATAATGACCACTCTTCTAGATTATGGGATGGGAATAGAATGAGAGAAAACGAGAGAGAGGGACAGAGAGGTGAGAGCATGTTGGGGGTGACGTGACGGTGACATGCACCAGGGAAATTAAAGTGAGGTAAAAAGATTTAAGTGGATTTAAAATAATTATTTAGATGCTGTATCAGTAGGGTATGGTAAGAAACAAATTTAAAACAGTGCTAGGTTTCTGGTATAAGTGGCTGGATGGATGGTGTTACCACTCATTCAGATTGAGAATATCAGAGGAGGAGTAAATGACAGTAGTTTTGACACAGTGAAAAGGGTTCCAGCAGGAACCTAATGGGTTTGTTTATACTTACTGATTTTGGGGTACTGGTAATAAAATCGAATGAACTAGGCCATGCAGTGTTTGGACCCTGGGTTAGGCAGCCACCAAAACGGCCCCAAGTGATTCCTGCCTCCTGATATCCATACCCTTTTGTAATCTCCCCCCCCTATTTTATTGTCATTGGTCTGTGTGACCAATAGAAAATGGCTGAAATTATATGCCACTTCAGAGGCTAGATGATGTCATGGACTCCCTCCTTGCTGTTTTGGATTACTCACTCCAAAATAAAAACCACAGCCATGTGTTAAGGATGCTCAAGTAGCACCAAGGACAGGTCCCCATCGCAAGGAACTGAGGCCTTCTGTCAACAGCCACATGAGCCATGATGGAAGCAGATCTTCTAGTCCTGATCAAGTCTTCAGATAACTGAAGTCCCCATCAACAGATTGATTGTGATATTTTGAGAGACTTTGAACCATCACATCTAGTTAAGGTGCTGTCAGATTCCTGACTTTCAAAACTACAAGAGATTAGAAATTTTTGCTGTATTAAGCTGCTAAGTTTTGGGGCAATTTGTCATGCAATAGATAACTATTACAGACTTGAATAGAGAGACCTAAACTAGAGATAAAGATGAGACCCTCTGGCCTCAATTTTACTGTTTTGGATGACTTTAGCTTTGATATTGTACATAGAGAGAAGATTAATAGAGGAGAAAATCTCAAATACAGCAATATTTAAGGGCCAGGAATTAGAAAGAGAAGGCCCAGAGAGACTGAGAAGTGCATGTGGAGAATCAAAAAGAGCAATGTCATATATGCCAAGGGAAGAGAATATTTTGAGAAAGAAGGTGGGGGAAGGGGTTACAGAACTAACAAATGCTGCTAAAAGGTCAAGCCAAAGAAAGACAAATATAGAGACAGGAGGTCATCTGTATTGAAACCATTTCAGAAAAGGATTGAAAATAGAAACAAACAAAAAAGTGAGCTGAAAATAGACCTTACATTGTTCTGAGGGCAAACGCTTATTATGATCACCACCACAACTCAATACTAAACTTTGGCACAGTGGCAAATTTTAATTTCGGAAGTGAACTAAAAGTGATCTCACAACTGCAGTGTACAACTCCTTCACAGAAGTAGTAACATAATCACCTAGAGATAATTGTTCCCAATTAGGTCCTCAGATTTCCAACAGGAAAGATGCATCAAATATGAGCTCAAGTGAAAGGATCAGCAAATATGCAAGGATACAAAACACCATGGGTGAGCACCAACCAAAGAACACTGACTAAGATTCTTGAGAACCTCAAATATTGACATTTTCAGAAAAGAATATAAAACGATTATGTCTAAATGTATAAAATTTAAAATATGGAACTACAAAATGATCAAACATTAAAAGAATTTCAAAGACAAATAGGCAGAATCAAAAAATAATAAAACAGAACTCTAAAAATATAGTGAAATTTTAAAAACTCAATGGATAGATTAAACACTTGATCAGATATGTGGATATGTATAATGAAAGAATTAGTGAATTGTTGTAAGTTGTTTCAGTAAAGCATTAAAGATGGAGAACAAAAAGAAAAAAAAAGAAAAAGAGCTGAAACTAGAGCAGGAAAAAAAAAATAGAGAGCTTTAGAAATGATCCAGAGTTTAGCATAGAGAGACAAGAATGTGAAAAAAATATATATGCTTTTTAATAAAGAAAGGATGAGCAACATGGGGAGTGGAATGAAACCAGTGAAGCAGAATGAAAAGCACAGCAATCTATACATGAAGAAAAAAATATATATAACACGGGTGATTTTGCAGATCTCTTGGGACACTTTCATAAATAATACTGGGACAAATTATATCCACATGGGAAAAAATAAAATTATATTGCTACTTCACACTATACCAGATGCATCCAACAAAATCTTATTGGGCAACTACCATGTGCTAGGCACTGCATTTATTATTAGGCTTTAAACAATGAAAGGGAGAGTATTTCCTTTCGTAAATATCTTATATGCATGCCTTCCTTTCTTTCTTGTTCTATTTCAATTATTGAACTAGACATTTGAGAGAAGAAGATTATAATATTCTAGATGATAGTTCTCCTTCCACTGTGGCTTTAATTTCCACAGTTCTTCCAGAATAATATTTCTGTAATGTAAATCTGATTATGTTATCCTTACTTTCACAATTTCTACTCTCTTTGGAATAAAATATGCACGCCACAGCATAACAGGTGAAGGGCTTTCTCATCTCTGTCTATATTCCCAACCTCCTGATATATTGTTATAATGTATACATAATATCTTTAGTATTCTACTACTTTTAGCTTACTTAACCCAATGTTCTCATATCCTACCACCCTTCTATGCATTTGTCTATGCCACTTCCTTGTCCAGAGATGTACCATTGCATCTAACTTTGTCCTGGTGCAGAAGTTGTTTCTCAACGTTTTTAAGACTCAGCTTAAGTATTGTCTCTTCTGTGAATTAAGCAGAAATTACTTCTCCTCGCTTTCTATTCAGCTCTCTGTCATAGCACTTAAAATATTGATCAACAGCTTTTGCTTACTTTTCTATCTCCCCAGTAAGCTCATTGAGGGTAGGGAATTTTATATATACCTAAGATTTAGAACAATGGTTTCACATTCTTAGATGGAATACAAATTTAAAAAAAAAATAACCAAAACCAAAAACAAACACAAACTTAACATATTAATTGATTCTTTTTGAAATTATTCTAAATTGTAAATAGTTTGGATTTGTTAAGTAACATTGTATTAGAGAAAATTATAGGAACATGAACATCCAAAATGTCAAAATAGTAATACGAAACAAATGATTATAACGAGAGCCTTTGACTTTGGTTTTGTTCAAGTAATTTGCTTTGGCCAATACGATGTTAGCAAAAATACCTCAAGCAAGGAGCTGAGATATTTTAGAATGACAGATGTTATTTCTTCTATAGAAGAAAATGGCCTGACTAGCACACTAGTGGTTTTTTATTTGCTTGCTTTTGTCCTTTGAATTTGCAGGTTTATACATAATAATTCCTTGCAGGTAGTAGGATTCTGATTAAAAGGCTCTATTGAACTGTGACTTATCTCTCTACTTGGAATTTGCAAATGCTAATGAACTGACATATTTTTCTTATGTGCCTCACAGACATTTACTTCACTTTGCTCCCACCTGATTTCCAAAAAAACAAAAGTCTAGATCTCACAACTGTCCTGAAGTAGGGCTTATTTACTTAGCCAGAAATGTTCACCTCTGAACACTCACATATAAATCCCAAACCAAAGCTGTACCAGTCAAGATTCTAACCCAGAAGTAGACTATGCCTCTGAGACTAGCACCAGATTTCCTTTTTTTATTTAGTACAGTTCTACAGCCAGGCAGAACTCTCACTGAAGCCATTGGAATCAGTCTGTAAAAAATTGAAAAAGTTTCGTCTGACTCACAGGTGCAACATAAAGAAAAAGACAGTCCCAAGTGGAAAAAAAAATTGAGGTCACAGCAAGAAAGGAGTCCACTTAAGTTACTCAAAAATCTCAAATACCATAAAAAGTAAATCAAAGAGCCATAACAGGATTTCTGGAGACATCAGTGCTTTAGCGACTTGGCAGCTCAGTTTATTAGAACAGAGTGATAATGAGGCCATGCTTTAGGGTTCTGAGTGCACCTTTTACTTTGGCCGTGCTCCAATGCTGTGGACTTCACCCCTACCCCAAATCAGTAGCCATGAAGCATTTGCTGTCAGTTACAATGGGAACTGGGTGAAAGAGTTTTGATGAAGCAGTGCAAATCCATCACTGCCCACTGAAAAGCCAGGTCAAGGTACAGGTCCTATCGATGGAGCCTGTGAGAGGTTGAGTAAATACATTTCAGGGTAGAATCACAATGCTACAGAGCTGAAGATTTATCAATTGTCAGTTTTTCCTCACTGTTCTTTGTTAATGTTGTTTTCTTTCATAATTTATAAGCTAAAAGTAGGCAAAGGGTCCATTACAGTAGTGAGTTCTTTGGCCTCCTTAACCCAGCTTGGATAAGGCCTGGGGACTGACTGGACCACAGAAAGAAAGTGGTTCTTTCTAACATAGAATAGGTATACATTCTTGGAAACAATTCTAGCAAAGCTGCCATGCTATGTTTAAGGCTACTAGCTGAATAAAAAGATATCACATGGAAGAAGCACAGGGAAATAGTTTAAAATCTAACTTATAAAAAAGATGTTGGGTTTTATTATGGTTATTGATATTTCACTGTAGGCTTCTCTGTGTCCATAATAACTAAGTTCCTTAAGGAAGGGAGTCATTCATATTACATTTGCAAGACTTCAAAAATGGCTTCTTAGTAAGAAATTTTTTAAATTGTACTTTTAGTTGACACATAATAATTGTATATATTTATGGGGTACAATGTGATGTTTTGTTACATGTTTAAAATGTGGAATGATTAAATCTGGGTAATTAACAAATCTGTCATCTCACATATTTACCATGTTTTTATGGTGAAAACATTTAAAATCTACTCTTTCAGCAATTTTGAATATAAAATGCATTGTTTATCATAGTCACCATTCTGGGGAATAAATAACTAAAACATATTCCTCCTGTCTAACTGAAACTTTCTACCCTTTGACCAACATCTTCCATTTCTCTGTCCACTCTCCTCCCCAAGCCTCAGATAACCATCATTCTAATCTCCACTTCTATAATTCAACTTTTTAACATTATACTTATAAGTAAGATCATGAAGTATCTGTCTCTTTGTGCCTGACATTTCACTTAGCATAGTATTCCCCAGATTCACCCATTTTGTCACAAATGACAGGATTTCACCCCTTTTGAGGCTGAACAGTATTCCATTGTGTATATATACCACATTTTCTTCATCCATTCATCTGTTGATGGGCTCTTAGGTTGATTCCTTATCTTAGCTATTGTGAATAGTGCTGCAATAAACATAGGAGTGTACATATCTCTATGGCATACTGATTTCAATTCGTTTGGATAAATATCCAGATGTGGGATTGTTGGATCATATGCTAATTCTATGTTTAGTTTTCTGAGGAATCTCTCTCATTTTCCATAATGAGTGTATTAATTTACATTCCTTCCAACAGTGCACAGGGTTCCCCTTAACCATGCCCTCATCAACACTTGCTATCTTTTGTCTTTTTGATAACCATTCTAACAGGTGTGAGGTGATATCTCATTTTGGTTTTAATATGCATTTTCCTGATAATTAGTGATAAAGATAATTTCTTCATATATCTGTTGGCCATTTGTATGTCTTTTTTGAGAAGTGTCTATTTAAGTCTCTTGCCCATTTTTTGATTGGGTTATTTGCTTTCTTGTTATTGAGATGTAGAAAATACTTTCTTATTGAGGCTATTATGAGAAATTTTATTAATAATGAGACATATTCATTATATATCTCAATTAAATATTTAAACACAAATTCTAAGTATTTTTTACTTTGCTAATTTTTACATAATTCTATAAATAAACTATTACCTAGGGCAAAATTTAACTCTTCTTTCTAACATGGGGGGCACCACTAAGTGTGAAGTAAAACACAATAAAGCCCAGGTAATATGACTTCATAACTGTTAGATATGTTGGTTACTCTTTAAAAAATCAACAAATCTATGACTGAGACTTAGGTGAAAAAGATAAGGTCACTGTTGGCATTCATTATTCCATATAGGAACAAAAATTTTTAAAGGTTATTGAGCAAAAGAGTACCACAAAGTGGGGGGAGTTGGGGGGGGAGAGAACGAGAGAGAGAGAGAGAAATGAGAAATTGTAAGAGTTTTAATAGCAGTGAGGATAAAAAACTCAAATTGCTTTCTCAGATAGTCTTCGTCCAAAGTGTTCCTGGCCTGACAATCACTCAAATCTAGAATAAATCCCAAACCAAGGGACTATACACATATATTCAAGTGGCTACCACACATTTTTAAGCACTCAATGACCTAAATGACTCCAAGGAAAGTGTGTCATCAAAGATGAAAATGTAACTGATACAAAGTATCATTATCAAGTTTTGTAATTATGAGTAGTTATGAAATAAAAACATTAAATCACGATTATAAATTAGAAAATGAAAATGTATTCTAGAATGATATAGAAACAAAAATGGTAGCAAAGAATGAAGAAAAATTATCATGAACAAAGAAATATTTCAGATAGTTTAGAAACTTTTGTTTTAATAAAACTCTAATGGACATTTTTAGGTCTAATAAACCTGTACCAGAAGAATAAACAAAAGATAAACATTAGAAGCACAAATATGAATCTGCCTCATACTTAATCAGCCATCCTAACTTCCTTGATTTTAGTGGGAGCAAACTGATTACAAAAGAATACAAAGGTCAAGAAACATTTTCACCATTAAAAGAAATGACAACTTCCAGCCATCAGTATGGATAATTTAATAAATGCTGGTGAGAATGTAAACAAAATATGAACCTGAAAAATAAAGTTGATTTAAAAAAAAAATCAGTAACTGTAGAAAAGACAAAAAGTTTTACTCAATGAAAATAAGAAATGATCAAGCAGATTGAATAATATAATTGCCTAGGTAATTAGACTTCATAAACTGATAACTTACATGAAAATACCCAAACAAAATTAAGAACTCATTTAAAACAATTAGAGAGAGAAAATGAAAGCCAATATAGGGAAAGAACAGTGATTTTCGTCAAAAAAAAAAGATAGTGGTGGACTTTTAATGGTAAAACATATACAGTATTTATATTACCAAATAAAGAGAATTGGGAATTCCAAAAAAGGATTTTTGAAGTTAGAGACATAACAATAGAAATATAGAATAACTATTCAGAGGGGAAATATGTAGGAGTAGAATTACAGTGTTAATTTCTATGCATACATTTAATGGAAAAATTTTACTCATATTTCGAGAATATATTTCCATAAGAATATAAGAACAATTCTTTAAAAATTCTGTGAAAGATTTGAAAAGACAGAACTTTCTATTTTAAAATGTTTTAGCATCTTGTTAACAGAAAAAAAATAAGAATAATAGGAAAGGATAACAGATTTAAACCTAACACGTGAAACCATAAGAATTCTCGAAGAAAACATTGGAAAACTCTTATGGACATTGGCCTAGGCAAAGAATTTATGAAGACCCCAAAGCAATCACAGCAGCAGCAAAAATAAATAAATGGGACCTGATCAAATTAAAAAGCTTCTGCACAGCCAAGGAAACTATCACTAGAGTGAACAGACAACGTACAGAATGGGAGAAAATATTTGCATGCTACACCTCTGATAAAGGGCTGATAACCAGAATCTATACAGAACTTAGGAAAATCAACAAGAAAAAATCAAACAACCTTATTAAAAAATGGGCAAAGATATGAACAGAAACTTTTCCAAAGAAGACAGAATAATGGCCAGCAAACATATAAAAAAGTGCTCAACTTCTCTAATCATCAGGGAAATGCAAATCAAAACCACAATGAGATATCACTTAACTCCAGTGAGATTGGCTCACATCAAAAAATCCCCAAACAACGAATGTTGGCGGGGATGAGGACAGATAGGAACACTCATACACTGCTGGTGGGACTGCAAATTAGTACAACCTCTATGGAAAGTAATATGGAGATACCTCAAAGAATTAAAAGTAGAATTACCATTTGATCCAGCAATCCCATTACTGGGTATTTACCCAAAGGAAAAAAAGACATTCTATAATAAAGACATCTGCACACGAATGTTCGTAGCAGCACAATTCACAATTGCAAAGATGTGGAAACAACCCGGGTGCCCATCAGTACACAAGTGGATTAAATAAAATGTGGTATATGTATACCATGGAGTATTACTCAGCAATAAAAAACAATGGTGAGTTAACACATCTGGTATTATCCTGGTTGGAGCTAGAGCCCATTCTTCTAAGCGAAGTGTCACAGGATTGGAAAAACAAGCACCACTGGTACTCACCATCAAACTGGTACTAACTGATGAACACTTACATCACACAGGGCAATAACATTCATCAGCGGGTGGGCGGGCGGGAGGTGGGTGGAGGGGATGGGAAAAACTCTCACTGAATGGATGTGGGGAGCACAGTTTGGGGGATGACCACGATTGTGGCTCTGACACGGGCAGAACAGGGGCAATGTGTATGGCCAAAGTGTTGTACCCCCATGATATTCTGAAATTAAAAAAAAGAATAATAAGAATAAAAAGAAGCAATGTTCTTTCTCTGATCCATGATACTAAACAATGACTTGGGCAGATTTTTAAATCTTCTTTACATTAATTTTCTCATTTCTATGGAAAGAGGTATAGTATGTTGATCTTCTTCACAGGATTTTTGTGTAGATGAAGTTGGGAGCATCATTTATTCTACTTGTCTTTAAAGTTTCCAAGGGCATAGTCAGCCCTGTGCTGTCTCCCTGCCTTCCTGCCAGGCCTGATGCCAACTCTCAGCAGCCTTGCCTTGTGTTTGCATCCAGAAATATCACCTTAAATGCTGCTCTCATAAAGGGGGACTCAGGATCTCGGAGAATGTAATGAACCTAGCCATACACTGCTTCAGTCTGAACGAGGCCATTACAAACAAAAAGTTACTGTGGAAGGATAGAAGTTTGAATCATGGCCAGACCTTGTGTGCATTGAGATTCCATTTAGTAAGTCTGTAGAGAAAGATTAAAACCAGATGGGTGCTGCTAAAAACAGGTGTGCAAAAAGAGATGCCCATTCAGCAGTTTAAGGATAAAAATGAATCTGCCTAGGGGTACCACAGAAGCGTTTTTAGAGTAACATACCAGGGTGTCATAGCAACATTTTTAGAATGACATATCTACATAAATGTAACACAAAACTGAATTGTTTGAGTTCATTATACATGATTTCTCCACAAATCAAGTGAAAGCGACCACTTTGCTTTATTCCATACTTTATAATTCTCCTGCTCACTCTGTCCTTTTGGAGAATATTAAAACACAATTCACTCTACTTCAATTTGTACGGAGATGAGGCTGGGATAGAAGTGCCACGTAGCAGACAGGTCATACTTTAAATTAAGTTTCCCAAATAAGAATTTAATCTAGTTTCAATAAAAGAGTTATTAGCCACTTTTAATTAGGAAAAGCAGGACTGAATCTGGGGTACTTTCTTCAGCTTCCCAATGCAAGGAGTGATCATTAGTCACTGATGATATCAGGGCTAGTCTTCAAAGGGCCGTGTGTAGAGGCCCACCAAATGAATCGCAGGAGAAAAGAGAGGGTTGAAATGAACAGTTCTGTGGATATTCGACAGATCTCAGTTTGACTCATTTGCAAAGGCTTTATCTTGGCATCAACATATGGAGTGTCTCTTTCTAAACTGACTAAAACAATTGGCATTCACAAATTAAGATCAAACAGTATTTAGCAGGCTAGAAATTTTGCAAGTTCTTAATTTTATTTTTTGTTGCACCTGCTTGATATCCAACAGCAAGGAGTTTTGCTCTTATTTGTCAGATTACAAATCAATGGCAAACAATCATAAATGGGTCATGCGATCACAGGCACTCAACTTTTTCTCACTCAACATACATTCCTCTTAAAGCCCAGTGTGTCCAATGAGATACAAAAATGAGAGCGAACATGTATGAGTGGTGATTTTTTTTTTAATTTTAATTTTTAATTATTTTGGATACATAATAGTTGTATATATGTATAGGATTTGTGTGATGTTTTGATACAGGCTTAAAATGTATATTATGTATATTAATCAAATCAAATTGGGATATTCATCACCTCAAGCCTTTATCATTTCTTTGTGTTAGGAACATTCCAGTTGCACTATGAAGGATATCTACCATCAACATTTTATACACCTTGAGGCATTTCTGCCAGATTAGGTATAGATTAAGTACCGATTAGGTACAGATTTTGTTTCACTAAAGACCTTGGAAATTAAGCAGATGGAACCTTGATAAAGCCTCACAGCCACTTCTTCACTTGAAAGGGACAGTGCAGTTCATGAAAGGGTGGCAGTATAACGTCAAGACTTCTCTCATGGAAGTGGCATACAATGAACAGAAAGGCCAAATGGTAAGGCTTATTCTTAAAGTGACAAAATACCTGTTCCGGTAGGGTGTCCTTCAAATCTGATGGGCGGCAAAAAGTCTGCGTTAGAATTCACTTTGACTGGGGCTATGAATACATGAAAGTTCCAATACCTTTTTAGAATGGGTGAGTGCAACACACAGAAGTGGGATAATGGGATTCTTCCTAGAGAAAAACACCAGTCACAATAATAAATGAGCATGCGTGGGTTGATTCTGAAATGAGTGAGCAGAGAAAATCATCAGACCTATGAAAAGATAGAAGGTAGAAGGGGCCACTCTGGAAAATTAGAAAAATCAAAGGAAATGTCACTCTCTGAAACAGATGTACCACAGAATGTTCCAGAAAATACCTACTTTGGATGTTTGAAAATTTTGCACAGTCACAGGGAAGGATTGATCTAAAATCAGGAAAGAGTATTTAAAGATGGAAATCATGATTGTGAATTTAACTATATTACAGATGGTGAGAAGCACATGGGAAACTGCAAATCTGAAGTAGTGAACTGAATAACATACCCAAGAACTCACCCAGAACTCAAAGGAGATGTATAGACATATGAAGATGAAATTGGCCAGACACAACAGACCCAGGATTTCCAATATACTGATAACTGGAATCCTAGAGAAAGGAAAATGTAAGCTATGTAAATATATAAAAATTAAGGAAAATACAGGGGGAACAAACACAAAACTTTCCAGAGCTGAAGAAACAACCAAATTTAAAAGCAAATTAAATGGGTTTACTAAATATCAGGGAAATTGATAAAGAGATTAATATGTATGCAGATAAAAATTTATTAATAGAATTTCAATGATAATAGAAAAACATACAAAAATCCAAAAGAAGAAAACATTTAAAATACATCAAAAATTTTAAAAGGATATGTTTATTTCAAATTTTCCTAGATGTTATAAAAACACTGTAGAAAAGTCCACAATGAGTTTAGGGGAAAAGAACAATAATTTTTTTTTCAAGAAATCTCTAGCAATGAGTTTTTAGATTTGACTCCCAAAGTGCAGGGAACAAAAGTAAAAATAGACCAATGGGATTACATCAAAATGAAAAGCTTCTGCACAACAAAGAAAACAAGTAACAGAGTGAAGAGACAATCAGTGAATTGGGAGAAAATATTTGCAAGCCACATATCTGATAAAGGGTTAGTATACAAAAATATATAAGGAACTCAACTCTATAGGAAGAAATCTAATAATCTATTAAAAAATGGACAAGAGACTTGAACAGACACTTCTCAAAGGAAGACACACAAATAGCCAACGGGTTCCTGAAAATATGTCTAACATCACTAATCATTAGGGAAATTCATATTAAAACCACAATGAGATATCACTCACACCTGTCAGATTGGCCATTATCAAAAGATGAAAGATAAAAAGTGTTGGTGAAGATGTGAAAAGGAAACTCTTGTACACTGTTGGTGGGAATGTAAACTAGTATAGCTATTGTGGAAGACTATAGATATCCCTCAAAAAACTAAAAGTAGAATTACTGTGTGACCCAGCAATCATATTTCTAGGTATTTACCCAAATGATTTTAAATGAGTATGTCAAAGAAATGTCTGTACTCCCATGTTCATTGCAGCTATATTCATAATAGCCGAGTTATGGAATCAACCTAAGTGTCTATCAACAGATGATGGATAAAGAAAATGTGGTATATAAACACAATAGAATACTATTCAGCCTTAAAAAGCGGGAAATCCTGTCATTTGCAACAACATGGATGAACCTAGAAGAAATTATGGTAAGTGAAATAAGCTAAGCACAGAGAGACAAATACCGTATTTTCTCACTCCTTTGTGGTATCTGAATCAATGGAACTCAAGGAAACAGAGAGCAGAATGGTAGCTGCATAGGCTAGGGGACAGAAGAAATGGGGAGATGGTGGTCAAAGGTACAAAGTCTCAATCAGACAGGAGAAAAGTCTTGTTTTTTTCTTTGAGATCTAATGCACAGTATGGTGAATATAACAAATAACAATGTATTTTACATTTCAAAATCACTGAGGATGAATTTCAAATATTCTCACCACAAAAAAAAAATAAGTATTTGCCATGGTGGACATGTTGTTTGTTAACTCAAGTTACTTATTCCACATTGTATTCATAAATCATAACTTCATTTTGTATCTCATAAATATAAGCAACTTTAATTTTTCAGTTTATAATTAAAATATTTTAAATATATAAATTAAAATATAAAATGTACTTTACCAAAAAATTAATTAAAGATTTCAAGAATGGGGAATGACAGATATAACACCATGGTGATGGTCAACAAAAATCTCTTGCAATAAAAGAGTTGTATTTTTAAGAGCATTACTATTTTGATTTTAAATTAACTCAAATTAAAAATAAAACCTTGATTTAGGATACGTAATGTGCAACAATAACAAAATTTTATAATAATTTTCTGGGTCTAAGTGTAAATTAGAGCAGTAACAACTATAAATTGAGGAGGGCAGTTTGGAAAAAATTTAAAATCAGTGGATAGATATTTTAGGAGCCTAAATATACACTTGAGTTTATAATTAGAAAAGCTAGATAAATTTTTCTAAACATTTGAAGGCAACCACTAGGAGAAAAAAAAATGGATCCTTACCTCCCAAATCAACAGAATAAAAGGAGAAAAATAGTGAGAAATGCAGAAAGCATAAAGCAAGCTTATAGGACAAGCATTTTCCCAATAACTCTAAATTAATTTTAAAAACCACAATAAAAACACAGACTCTCATAATGGAGTAAAAATTCAAAATCCAACAATATACTTTTGATGAAATGCATACCTAAAATAAAGTGACAAATAAGGACTAATTTGAAAAACAAATTATGTGCATGAGTGCTTATCACCACGTAATTGACAACAGCAAAACTCTCAATACAATTTTAATAATCTGTAGAACCTTGTTAAATAAGTCGAGGCATTTCCATCTGAAAGGATATTATTTTTAGCATACTATTGAGATGTAAGAGTGTCAAAAGTGTCATGGTCAGATTGCTATTAGCCTTACACAAGTGTATACATCTCCATAGTTTTGAGAGTGGTGAGAATATGGATCGGTTTTTTTTATATTCTAAATTTACTGAAATATATTTAGAACATAGCTTATTTTAATAAGAAGAAACAAAATAAGTGAGGAGAAATTGAATACATGAACTTTGCCTATTCCATAAAGTGTGGAAGTTCCTGGCTAAGGTTTCTGTGATAAGCTGTTTTGCATCTATTCCGATGAGAACAGCTTCAAAGAGAACAAATATTAAGGTTTTATTTATAGGTTTGTAAGTTCCAGTCTCATTTCCTCTCTTTTTCATTAATGTTATATTCAGCCACTAAAAGTGAAGGAAATTGAATAAAGGCAAATTTGAAATATGCAATAGCTCATGCAAAATAGTTTAAGAGGAGCCTTAGAAATTGCTTTGCATAAATATAATACCAAACACTTAATTGTCTCCTGCCTCTTAATGTGCAGCTTGCACTATTAAAGCCAATTGCTTCCTATATTCCTTATAAAACAGAAATGTCGCTTTCTCTTCTCCAAAGGCTAACCTGATAAAAACTTTCTAACCTCTAAAATCTTCATTTATGCCTTTTTTTAAAAATCCCTCTTCTTAAGCCATCGATAGCACTTACCACATAATAGAAATAATAAGACAACAAAACACTAAATTTTAACCAGGTTCATACCTACAAATGTCCGTCTTTGTATTACTCAAAACACACAGATGGTAATGAGAAGACATAATGTAGATAAGGCACATACAGTGATATAATTGAAAAGTCTTTTCTTTTGCCTAAGAGAATTCTGGGAATTGACAAGATCATTTTTGTGAATACTCAGATTAACATGAAATATTCATCAGATGATTTTTTTTTTAGGAAAGTTACCATTTATATGACAACAATCTTTCATGAAATTCAGAATTGTCACCAACATCTGTATGGATTGTGAATTTTTCTTTTCTTTTTCTTATTTGGCCTCATATACAAAAGTAACCATTTTTCTCCGTTCACAACACACACTTGCACCTGGTTGTGCGTGCCCCTCTTGTTTTATGTTATTTTCCAGTTTTTCCTCCAGTTATTTTCCACTTTTTCCTCCTTGATAAAAGCTGACGTAAATGTATTTGAGTTAGTACTTTAAACATGCAAGCATCTTTGTATAACGTGGTGTGTTATGATTTTAATTCACTTTCATTCTTACTATCTTTATTAAACACTATATTTCTAAGCTCAAAATTGCTATAAACTAAATTTTTGCTTACATATATTATTTATATATTATATATGCACATTATATATAGACACATATATATACACACATGTACATTATATATAGACACACATATATACACACATATACATTATATATAGACATACACATACACACACACACAGGTACATACAGTCGTGTGCACATACCCAGGAAAGGGATTGCTAGTTAATAAGGAACATACATTCTTCCTTTAACTAGATAATGCTCGATCACTTAGAAGCATAGGAATATGATTTGTGGTCGCAAAGATGGCTACTGAATTTCTTTCTCTCTACATCCTTGAAAATAAATTCTAAGACCCCCTCTTTCTAACTTGAATGATTCTGATTGATATAAGTGATTGTTTAATTTGCAGTCTTTTGATCATTAGTAAGTTTGAGAAAATCTTCATATATTTACTAGCATTTGAGCACTCTCTCTGTGAATTGCCTTTTTTATATTCCTTTCCATGCCTTACTGCATTTTTAACTGAACAAAGTTCCTTATATATTCTAGATATTAATCTGTTTTAGACACTGCAAACGTTTGACCACAGTATGTCATTTATCTGTAAAGTTAGTGAAGCAAAAATTTTTAATTTGGATGTAGTAAAATGCATCATTTTAAAATCTGGTTTGTATTTTTTGAATCTGGTTAAAGAGGAGTCTTTCAACCTTAGCTCATAAAGATATTGTCCACCATTTTTCTTCTGTTAGCTTTATTGTTTCACTTTAATCCATTTGAAATCCACCTTTTGATATAGTAAAATAAAGATTAAGCTTTCTTTATTCTCCATGTAATGTAATACAGATTTCCAGACATCATCTACTAAAGAAGCAAACTTTACTTTGATACCTTCTAGTGTCACCATATTTCAGCTTCTTGTGCATATACATATATCCATACTTTTTTGAGCTCTATATTCTGTAATATTGGGCAGTCCATGGGTCAGTATGCCAACACAATACTAATTTTTTTTTGCAATGAACTTACACTCTTTTTTAAGATCCAGTAAGAGAGATCCTTCTCTCTTTGTTCTTCTTTTTAAAATGTGCCCCAGCCCCTAATGGGACTTTATTAAGCCCCAAATTTTAGGATGTTAGGTTCCCCTACAAAGCCAGCTGAAATACTTCCGTCCATGTTCACTGTGCATCATTTCCTTTATTTTGGTCGTCTTTTAAGATCAGTGATAGATTTAATTTTTTTTCTTGGAATAGTTTGTATATTCTTGGTTAACTTTTAGACAACTTTATTGTTGCATTTGCTATTGTTAATGGTACTTTTTTAACTTAGAACTATGGTACTATTATATTTTCTGGTGAAAGCTATTATTTTTCTATTTAATATGCCTACTGAAATATATTATTCATTCTAATAGTTTTCTGAGTCTATTGAATTTTCTGTAGAGATGATCACATCATCTGGAAAATGATAGATTTATCCCCTCCAAGCATTACAATTGTGCTTTTCCACCTTACACTATTGACCATATTTCCAGCTGCATCTCAAACAGAAATAATATAGCAGACATTATTGTCTTATTCCCAATTTAAAATGGGAATATGTTAAAGTCTCTCAATTAATTATTTTACTTAGTAGTATTTGGGTATATAGTCTTTAATAAGGAACTCCCCCTAAATTTCTAGATTATAAAGTATATTTTGAAACTAATTAAATGTGTTTCTTACCATTCTTGAGTTAATCATGTACTGTTTCTCATTTAGGTCAGTAGTGTAATGAATACTAATGAATACAATGATAGCTATTCTAGTATTAAACCAATCTTGCAGTTATCATAACCCATAATTAATCAGGGCTTATTATTTAATTAGCTAAATGGATTTAATTAGCTAATATTATATTTAGAATTTTTGGCATCTAGGTTCAATAAGTAAAATATACCCATAATTTATTGTCTGATATTGTCTTTGTATAGTCACATACAAAGTTTATACTAAAATAAAAAAATTTGCCAAATGTGCAGTGGTATCCTACTGCGGTTTCAATTTGTGCTCTATGATAACTAATAATGTTGAATATCTCATGTAATATTTGCCATTCCTATGTTTTCTTTGATGAACTGTGTAAAATTGATATTTTTTTAAAAATCAGATGATTGTATTTTTCTTAATGAAGTGGAGAGTAATTTATGTATCTTCTGGATCTCTCTTTCTCTCTCCCTTTTGATATATGTATTGTGAAAATATTCTCCCAATCTGTAGCTTGGATTCTCATTTTACTAACTTTGTGTTTTTTAAAGATAAAAAGTGTTTAATTAAAATGAAATCTAATTAATCCATTTTGTTTGTTATGGTTGTGTCCTACCTAGAGAAATCTTTTCCTAGAAGTTGTGTAATTATAGCTCTCACCTCTAGGTGTATGATACATTTTAAATAATATTTGTACATGTATGAGGTATCAAGCTCCATTTCTGTTCCAATGCATAGCCAATTATTCCAGCACAATTCGTTGGAAAAATTTTCTTTTACATTTGATTATCTTGGCACCATTTTTCAATATTAGTTGATCATATATGCGTGGGTCCATTTCTTGACTCTCTATTCTATTTTTTTGAACAATATGCCAATTCTTATGCCAATACCACACTGTGTTGATTGCTGTAGGTTTATTGAAAGTCTTGAAATCAGGTAATATATATTCTCCAGTACTTTTTCTTCTTTTTCATTATGATTTGGGTATTCTAGGACCTTTGCATTTATATTTTAAATTTAGAATAAGTTTGTCAGTTTTTATTAAAATGCCTTCTTAGATTTTGCCTGACATTGCATTGACTCTACAGATAAGTTTCAAGAGTCATGACAACCTGTCGATGTTATTCAATACTGTAACTTCCCTTGAAAAATTTTTGTAGTATTCAGCATACTACATACATGAATTTTATAAAACTTATCATTGTGAATTTAATATGTTAATGATATTATAAAAGCAATTTTAAATTTTCACTTGTATATTGATAGATATAAAAATAAAATTAATTTTGGAATATTTATCTGAAGCCTGAAACCTTGCCAAATACAGTTATAAGTGCTATTGCTTTTTGTTACATTCAATAGCTTTTTCTGAAGAGATGATCGTGATTTCTACTTCATAAGTCTGTGTGGAAAAAAAAAAGATGATCATGACATTTATAAACAAAGAGAAATTTTCTTTCTGTATGTCTTTTATTTATTTTTCTTTCCTTTTGCACTGACAAGATCTTCCAGTAAAATAATAAATAGAAATGCAGAGATTATGTATATATTTTACTTGTTCCTGGATTTAGGGGGGAAAATTTAGTATTCTGCTGTTAAGTGTGATATTAACTGTGAGTTTTTCATAGATGCTCTTTATTAGCTTGAGGAAGTAACTCTTAAACACAGAGATTTTTTTTTTCTATGAGAGATTTGTATTATGAATGGCCCAAGATGGGAGAACACGCATGTCCCAGTTCAAGGAGAGAGATAATTCATGCTTTCTTTGCTTTTGGTTCCACAGGGGCCCTCAACAAATTGGGTGATGCCCACTCACATTGGTGAAGGTGATCTTCCTTACTTAGTCCATTCATTTAAATGCTAATCTCTTCCAGAACCGCCCCCACAGATATACCCAAAATAATATTTGACCACCTATCTGGGCATCCTGTAGCCTAGTCAAGTTGACACATAAAATTAACCATTACATGGTATATTATCCAATTGGTTTATCACTAGATTCAATTTGTCAAATTTTTATAAGAATTTTTATGTCTATGTTCAAGTGGTAGATTGGTCCATAGTTTTCTTTCCTTGTAATACATTTTTCTCATTTTGTAATCAGGGTAATCCTGGCCTCATTAAATGTGTTGGCACACATGTCTTTCCTTTCTACTTTCTGGAAGGGTTTATATAGAAATGGTATTATTATTTATTTCTTAAATATGTGGTAGGAATTACCAGTAAAGCCTAATTTTTCTTTGTGGTTTCAATGATTTTAATTCATTTTATAGTTATAGCACTATTCGTGTTATCTATTCATTCTAAAGTGAGCACTAAAACTTTCTGTCTCTGAAGGAATTGTCCATTTTATCTAAATTGTTAAAATCATTAGCAATAAGTATTTCATAATATTAGTATATTATATTTTTGATTTTATATAGGTTCTCTATTGATTCTCCCTCATTCATTTCTGACATTAGCAATCTGTGCTTTCATACTCTCACTGTCATTGTTGCTCTGTCTCTTTCTCTCTTTCTCTCTCTCATATTTTTCCTGGTCAGTCCAATTAAAGATTTTTCAATTTTATTGGTCTTTTCAAAGAAACAGATGTTATTTATTTTCTTCATTTTTCTTTTTTTTAAATTTATTATGCTTAATTTGGGTTGAATTTGCTTTTCTATTTCTAGTTTGTTTTAAGATGCAAGACTAGAATATTGATTTTAAGTATTTCTCCTTTTCTTATATATGTATTTGATGACATAAATTTCCCTTTAAGTAAGCTTTAACTGCATCCCATAAATGTTGTCATGTTGATTCATTAGCTCTACATTGAAAATGTCTTATTTTCTTTATTTCTTTGACCCATAGGCCATTTAGAATATGACTTTCTAGATATTTGAGTTTTTCCAGTATGTCTGTGTGTGTGTGTGTGTGTGTCTCTGTGTGTTTGAGAAAAAGAAAAAGAGAGATTGGGAGAGATTTCTAATTTAACTCGTTTGTGGTCAGAGAACATACTATATAAGATTTTAAACTTTTAAAATTCATTGAGACTTGTTTTATGGCATAACATAGTATCTATCTTGGTGATAGATACTGTGTATTCCACAGTTGTTCATGTAACTGAGTGCAGTGATTGAGAGTATCATTCAAATGTTTTACATGCTTATTAAAATTTTGTTTAATTGGTCTGTCAATTACTGTGTGAGGTATGATGAAATCTCCAAAAGATGAGTTTGGACTTATCTATTTCTCCCTTGAGCTCCATCATTTTTGGTTTCATATATTTCGAAGCTCTGTTATATGGATATGTATTTATAATCTATCATGTCTGTTATTTATATAATCACTGTGGCTATTTAATGCTTAATGCATTCATGATATATCCTTTCCCAGCCATCTACTTTGTCTATTTATTTTTGTATTTAAAATGTGTCTTTTGTAGACAACATGTAGTTGATTCCTGCTTTTTTTCTTGCTTTTTAAATTTAAATCAGGTCTCAAAACCTCTGCTTTTTAATTGAAATGTTTAGATATTACAATTTTTAATTATTGCTGTGATTGTTTTATGTCTACCAGTTTACTATTTATTTTTTATCTATCTCCTTCAACTCCATAATTTAAAATGTATTTAATATTTTCTATTCTTTGTTGATTCCAGATGTTCATTCATTGATGGCATGTTTTCCTTCAATTCTATGAACATTTTTTTAAAAATTATTGAATATGTTTATAAAAGATACCTTGTAAAATATTTGCTAAATCCAACGTTAAAGCCTTTTTGAGTGTCTACTTACTACATATTTTACTGAGTATAACTTTTTTTTTTTTTGGAGACAGGATCTTGCTCTGTCACCCAGACTGGAGTGCAGTGGCATGATCATAGTTCACTGCAACCTCGAACTCTTGGGCTCAAGGGGTCCTCCTGCCTCAGCCTCCTGAGGAGCTAGGACTACAAGTGCATGCCACCATGCCCAGCTAATTTAAATTTTTTTTTTTTTTGGTAGAGACTGAGTCTCACTATGTTACCCTGACTGGTCTCAATGATCCTCCTGCCTTGGCCTCCCAAAAGTGCTAGGATTACAGGCATAAGCCACTGCACCCGGTCATGTCTTATAACTTTTGATTGAATATTAAACATTGTAAGTAACATGCTATATATGTTATATCAACTCTGTATTCTGTTGTTTTTTTCTGAGGGTCTTCTATTTTTTAATTCTAGTCAACAATGATTCAAACTGCCAACATTATTTCCTCTACTGTATGCCATTGTTGATATCTCTACTCCAATCTTTTGGTTTCCAGCTGCTACTGTCTTAATCTGAGTTCCCTTTGGTTTCCGATGTACCTGCAAAATTTGGTAGTCAACTGAGGATTTTGTAGTTTCTAATACCTCCCTTAAAATTTCTAGCTGTTCTCCTGGCTTCCATCTCTCTACTTCGACATTTTCAGCTCTCAGCCTTCACCTTTCTCCCACTCAAGCTATGCACTGTTGAGGAAATATAATCATTTAAGAAAAACATCAAATTCACAGATATGGTTCTGTGTGACTCTATCTTGTAATAATCAAATGCTTTCTGATCCCTCCCTGCTTGGTCAATGTGTCTTTTAAGAGCTCCCCTGCTCACATGTAGTTTATCTGTCACCCATGGATTTAGGCAGTTTATGCATTGAGTTTGGATCTTAGTCTTTCTTCAGCTCTCATGCTACCATAATTTCCCTTTCAATTTCCAGCAGCTTCCCTAGCTCTGAACTCTGAAGCTTTAGCTGGTAAGGCTGTAGCTTTTCTCAGTATCACTTTTGGCAGGTGTAGCTGTGGGAGTTGGCCAGCATCCTAACCCTTAGCTCAGAAAGCCGTAATCTTATCCCTTCCAGTTGCAGTATTTTGAGATTAAACTTTCCTCTGGCTCTATAAGTTTTTTGACATTTTCTAATCTTAAAATAGCATTTTTTCTTAATCTACTTAATCTAGCTTCTCTCAATACTCTTTGCATTGGGTTTCTGTAACTACGTCACCTCTCTGCTATTTAAGTAAGTACCTCCCTAGTCAGAGTTTTTGGGATCATATGTTTTCCAAAATCCTTCTAGGGCAGGCAAGGGCTGGGACATATGCAGCTGCAAAGGGATACACAGTAATTGATGTCATCCTTGGAATCATGTAATATTATGGACCTTAAACAAGGTATCTTCTCTCCTAAATTTCACTTGCGCAAATGGACCTGAACTGCACAATAACCCTAGTCCTGCCTTATAACACAAGGAATTACCCTATTTTTCACTAATGGTTGTTGATTGGGTATGCAGTTCACTGGATAGTGCCATGAGATTCCTCAAATCTTTCTGGTCTTCCAAATAGTGACATTCCAAGTATCAGAATGTCTGGTTTTGCCAAAAGAGCAAAATTCCCAATTAAGGACACCTGGTATGTCAATAAATTTAGATTATACAGAAGCTGACCATGAGAATAAAAGGGCTTCCCTGAGGAATTTATATGTAAAAACTGCCGCCTATACATGCTCCCAGCCTGACAACATGGAAGTGGAGTTGAAAAGAAGGAGCAGAGCAAAGTGGCAGGACAGTTCTACCCTCCAGGAATTGGATCCAGAAATCAGAAAGTCAGGAACCAAACCTCTGTGTCTATCTGATTTCTTCCTCTCTCATCCATCCTAAGGTGGTATTTTCTCCATTCCCTCTTTTTCCAAGTCAGATTCACATTCATTAGGCTTCTAATAAGGCTATCTCAGGTAAAATTCTCTATGAAATAGATGCTTTCAGGGATCTTTTTCAAATTATACTGAATCAAGTGGAAAGTAGGGAATCCTCTTTTAATGCTCTGGGAAGAGAAGATGTTTGTCTTTCCAGACAAATGGACTGATAGTCTACCTACTCACATCAAAAAATAAAAACTGGCAAAAAGATTGATAATATCAGCTAATTGGGTAACCTCAAGAATAGGAAATGTATTTTAAAATAAAGCATTGATTAGATGTTTTCTTATTGAGATCACTACTACTTACAAATATCTTCTCAATGTTGAGAAGATTAAAAACATAATTTATAATCTAATTTAATTGTAAATTTATTCTAAAGTACAGAATAATTCCACTTTATTGGGTTTAATTTACTTTACTACTTTTTCCTTTATAGTTGCATATACGATACTCTATTATGTAGGACTACGGTCCCCAACCCCAGGGCCATGGGTCAGTACCAGTCAGTGGCCTGTTAGGAACCTGGCCATACAGCAGAAGGTGAGCAGTGGGCAAGCTAGCAAAGCTTTATCTGTACTTACAGCCACTCCCCATCTCTCGCATTACCACCTGAGCTCCACCTCCTGTCAGATCAGCGGGGGGCATTAGATTCTCACAGCAGCATGAACTCTACTATAATACGAGCAAGTGAGGGATCTAGGTTGGGTGCTCCTTATGAGAATCTAATGCCTGATGATCCACTGAGATGGTGATGCTAGTGCTGGGGAGCGGCTGCAAAGACAGGTTATCATTAGCAGAGAGGTTTGACTGCACAATAAATGTAATGCCCTTGAATCATCCCAACACCATCCCTCCCCACTCCCAGTCCATCGAACAATTGTCTTCCATGAAACCGGTCTCTGGTGCAAAAAAGGTTGAGGACCGCTGAGTAGGACATTGTATAACAAAGGCACATTATATGAATGTGAGAAGTCATTATCATGTACTTACTATGGAAGACTGTACAATGCCCAGAGAAGTGAAGGTAAGGGAATTCTCTGTATAGTGCACTTTTTTCCCACATGTTTTAATACATTTCTCAAATCACAATTATTTCCATGGTAACAGACTGTGATATCAAAAAAACAGCTACTGTCTTCTAAGATTTAGCAGAAAAATAATTTGTCTCTGAATGCAAAAGCTTCTTAGTCAATCACAAATATTGTCAATAATTAGCAATAACAGCAAGGGGAATTCAATTACAGGCAAAGCAAATTGCTTTTCATTTAAATGTTCTTTTTTTAATGCATCCCAGTGTGAAAGTCCCTCTTTAAATTAGTGAAAGCATGTGTAAACTCAATACCTCCATTGGGGGTTGTAGGAATATATGTAGTCTCACTCTTTCGTTGAGTGTTTAGAGGCTTAGGACAAAATTGTACTGCTGTAGGTACTTTAGAATGCTAGATATTGATAGTAATTTAGATAATGAAGTCTATTCAAACTTATTTCAATTTTCTCTGGCTGTAATATTCTTGTATTCTAATCTAATATATTTATGTTTATGCAAATTTAAACACAATCATAACTATTCTACAGTCATTATAAAAAGAGGCTGGGCCATCTCTATTTCAATTTCTGAAGCTTTTCAACCTCATGGAAAGGTCCAACTTATGTTCTACTAGAAAAGAGCAAAGAGGACTCATCTCATTTTGGTTCCTGTCAGTTGGGTTTAATTTTTGCAGTAGGTGTCATTTTAGTAGAAGTAGTAGGTAGCAGAAATGTGAAAAATTTATGAACAGGAACCAAGGCATCTGGAGGAAGAACCCAACATGTCCACCCTTCACTAACCTCATTAAAGAGATGAGAACAAAATAATTCAATTTGGGCATCCTGGGGAAATATGCCTTGAGGTCAAAGTTTATCAACTGGTAAGAAATCCTTTGCTTCTTTTCTCTAAAAAGGAGTCATATTCCTAAAAATGACTGTTCTGCCCACTGATTTGTAACTTGGCACAGAAACATAGGATATGCAAATTAGATCACTAGCAGAGCTGAACAATTCAGAGTATGGGAAAACATAAACTATAAGCAAATTTCTCTTCTAGGTGTAAACTTCAGTAGTTTCATCCCATCAATTTCAGAGTAGCATATTTCCAATTGATTTAATCTATGTAAATATTAAAAATTGGCTTGTGGTCACAATGCAGGCAGTTTTCAGTGATGTTAACTATAAGCACTTAGGTGATTTTTTATATATTTATCTTTTATTTACTTTATTATATGTTGTGTCCACCTCAACAATTGTAATTTCTTCAAGGCTAGAAACTGTTGCTAAAAATTAACTGGTTGCCTAATTTAGAGTATACTCTATATATCAAAAGATAAACGTGATAGATTAAAGATGGCTAAAAATACTTTGATACTCCTCCCATTGAGAAGTGGAGTCTAATCCCTCTCCCCTTGAATCTGGGCTTGAGTTTGTGACTTACTTGACTAATGGCTCCAGTGATCTTGTGAAGCTAAGTCGTAAGAAACCTTGCAGCTTTCGCCTAAGCCTTTTGAAACACTATCTTTGGGAATCCTGAACTTCCAGGTTAGAAGTTGAACTTACTCTGAAATTAAAGTATTAGAAACGCCATTTGTAGGACCTGCAGTTGACTGTCCCAGCTAAGACCAGTCTTCACGCTATTCCCGCCAATGTGTCAGACACATAAGTGAAGCCAAATTGGACCCTCCAAAATAGTTCATCCACCAGATGAATACCATTAATAAACCCTGGTTGGTGCCACATGGAGTAATAAAGTCTGCCAGCTGAGCCCTGACCATATTCCTGAACCAGAAAATCTAGAGATACAATAAAATGGTTGATGTTCCAAGGAGTGGTTGATTATGCCACATTAGATAAACCAAGAAAAAAATGTTCAATTTTTTTTGAGTCTGAGAAAAAATATTTATTCTGCTGACCATCTAGAGATCTATTGTTATCTTTTCTCAGCTACCAAATATAAATGCAAATCTATAATTTCCCACTACATTTTTCTTTTTTCAGCACAGTAGTTATCACTGGCATTCTATATTTTTTCTTCTTCTTTTTAAAAAGTCATATTCAGATAAAGTTAGCAATGATATTTTATTGGACAAATTGAAAGTGTTTTAAAATCACACAAAGGTCCCCTACTATATATCTTTGAAAGTCTTATAAAATACTACAATTATATACCATAATATTGTAAAGTAATTTAAGAAGAGAGAAATTATGATAATAAATCTTTACTCTTGGAATAGTGGGCTCAGTTTTTTTGAGACCATATATTATTATAAATTATCAGGAATATCAAAAATGTGCCATGATTTGTAATTGAAATCAAGGAAGGAAAAGTTTGAAATCATGACAAATTTATCTATCAAATATAAGCAAAATGTTTAACTGTAAGCTGGCAGTCCCTTCCTAAGAAAATGGAAATGCTTTAGGAGTGCTTTAGTTAGTAGCTCAGTGTCTAGCATATAATATGTGTTTGCTAAATTAATGAATTAGAGGATGAAGGATTTCTAGGCAGAGGGAAAATATTTTTAATGAACCATGATAAAAATTTCTGAGAGGCACAGAGGATTCATAATTGGTATCAAGAGAATTGGAAAATAAGAGAATATACACAGAAAACAAACACAAGCAGAAGAAATTGAACATAGTCTGTGCCTTACCAATAGATAAACAGCTCTTCCCAGAGAAGATAGATAGATACTATCTAAACATGCAGCATCCTATATACCATGTAATAAAAAATAAGATGAATGTACTCACAAAAATGCAAGGAATTCTTTTGAGCTACTGATAGAATAAAATTGTAAAAGTGCATGTGGATATGTCTCTGAGACAGCCAGGGAGAAGGAGAAAACACATAGAACTTGAGGTCATACAGATCCACATTCAAATCCCAGTTTCTCCACTTACTACAGGCATGACTTTTACTTATTTAAATTTTCTGAGATTCCATTCTATTATCTCCAAATAAAGATAACATCTCTTTTATTAATTAATTTCCTAGTGCCTGCCTGAGACATAATAGGTAGGTGCTCAAGAAATGTTGGTTTCTTTCTCATCCTTTTAAGGGGTGTGGAGACTGCGTTTAACCATATATCATGCTAATGTAGATGTAAACCAATAATTTTTTTTTCCTGGAGAAATTAAATTGAAAATTTTGTCTAACTTTTCAACCCACACTCAATTATCTTCTTCTGCTTATTCATGCATAAAAAAATAAAAATTAAAAACAACAACAGCACATATTTGGTATGCATGTCCATCTTTAAGTTTTAATGGGAGTATGGTTGATGGTTTCCTCTCTTTTTTCAACAGAAGATGATGATTTTGGAAAATAATAGAAAATATGCTAAGTAATTACATCTAACTATCTACCTAGCAAATGAATTGGATTCCAAGAAAACGGTCTTTATTAAAGAACAGAAATGAGAAAGAAGATTTTGAGATAGTAGAGTATCCAGACATAGTGTAAAATAAGACATTGCAGAGATCAACAAATATAATTCAGAAAGAAGTATCATGGAAATATTTCCCAGTAATTCCTAGCTTAAAAATAATAAAATGTGAATGAAATTTATGACCTTAGATATTTGAATGCCATTGAGTAGTAACAATCATAGCTAATGTTTATTAACCACTTACAAATATGCATTACTCTTCAAAATTGTTACTCATTTTTAAAAATTGTCTAATTCTAAAAGCGACACTAGGAAGTAGGAATTATTGTTATCTCTATTTTCCAGATGAGCAAACTGGATCACTCAGAAATTCAATGACTTGTCCAAGATTGTACAACTAATGAAAGGTTTAGATACAAATGAACTTGAAAATTTCAAAATGGGAAGTAAAAATGTCCTATATATATTATCTTTTTTGGTTAAAATGGAATATTATATAAAAATGTGCCAGTAGATGATTCAAAAGAATCAGATTACAAGGAACCAGTAGGAAAGACATTTTCTGGTCAAGCATGTGCTTCAAGTTTTTCCTGAAATTACTCGATCCCCCAATCCCATTTCAGCAATTATACTTTTAAGTACTATTGGAGTCACACACCAATTGCAGTGTTCTAGATGCTGGCTAGTGTTCTTACTGATGCAATCCACCAACACTAAAGTTGATATCTGTTAGTTGTCTGTTTAGAATCAGATCTCTCCCCCACTCCAACCGCTGTGCCCGTGTTTTTCTTTTAAAATTACTCACCTACTATTCTTAGCTGTGTAACAGGTGACAGTGACCAAATTGTTGGTCTAGATTGCTTTAGGGGTAGACACACGATACAATTCTAGCTAAATAGAAGAAAAAAGCTATTTGTTCAAGAAAAAAGCTAAAAAGAAGCTTCCTCTTTCTTTTATGAAAGTAATTTTCTTTTGACTAGATGGCATGTTGCACAGATGTAACAATCTGCGAGTGTAGCAATGGTTGGTGCTACCATGAGGGAGATAACTTGAAAATCTAGATGATGGAATAACCAAGACAACTGCAAGGAAGTACAGGAGAAGGAGTATGTAAAACTTTGCATATCTCTGGATCAGATTATGACTAAAACTAGATTTAACTGTGTTTTTCAGTTATGCAAGTCAGTAAAGTCACTTTTTAATTTAAGCTAGATTCCATAAAATACAATCAGATAGAACAGGATTTCTTAATGTCAGCACTATTGACATTGCCCAGATAAATCTTTGTTGTGGGGGGACTATCCTGTGCATTGGAGGATATTCAGCAGAGTCTCTGGTCTTTACCCACTAGATGCCAGTAGAACATCTCCAATCACTACAAAGAAAAATGTCTTCAGACATTGCCAAGTGTTTCCTGCAGGACAAAATTGCCCCATGTTGAGAACCACTAACATAGAGCACTAATAGACGTCATGGGTGCCTTTCCATCAACCGTTCTCTCTAACTATCCTGATTTTCATTCATGCAGCCACACATTCCTTGCTTTGATGCTTAAAGTAAGCCATATAATCCAACTCTTTGACCACAGATTTTTTGGAGGCTGGGAAAGTGATGAAATTGGGTTGATAAATTTCAGGAAAAGTTTATGTTTACAGCTAGAGAAGTGATACTTCCTTTACCTTCTGAAAATATGTAATTCTATTGTATTTGTACAACTATGTAGACCTGGGAATCATAGGAAACCATCTTGTGACCATGTTGAGAAGGCGGCCCTAGAGTAAAGCTGACGGGAACGAGAATGGGAAGACAAACAAATAAGCAAAGAACAAGTTTTTGGCAGTTCTATCACATAATTGAATCAAATCAATTCTAAAGCCTTCCAGTTCCATGAGTGAATATAGGCCCTTTATTCATAAACTTGTTTAAATTATGCTATTATGTGCAACCTATACATCCTATCTGATTCAAAGAATTTGCTTTGACTCTGGATATGTAAAAAGTTCCAGGCAAATGAACAGAGAGGCCAACCACTGATGTCTGACAGAAGTTTCTGTAATGATGGAAATGTTCTATATCTGTGTTACCCAACATGGTAGTCATATCCACATGTGACTGGTGAATACCTGGAATTTGGCTAGTGTTACTGAGGAACTGAATTTTTATTATTATTTAATTTAAATTAATTTAAATTTAGGCACACATGGCCAGTGGCTACCGTGTTGTACAACACAGGTCTAGAAAGCATTAGAATAAGGCAAGACCATGCAGTCAGAGCTTGGGTTAGCAACAAGCCTCAGGCCACAGGGATGGTTAGTGGAGATGGGGCTCTTAGCAAAATTAACAAATAAGAAAATGTGAAATTTAATTGTGAGATGAATAAAACAGGGCAACAGGACAATTAGGCAACTGTCAATATTCCAGAGAGTGTCAAAGCTGGCATGTTGCTCTGAAGGCTGACTAAAACAGATATGAAATTTTGATTTTGATGAATCCATAGTACAGTCTACTTCGTCTTACACTTAGTAGCTGAAGCAGTGAGCATATGTTTGTTAGACCTTGGGTCAGGTCCCCACCAAAGGCCCAGTCAACTATGGCCAAGGCAACAGATCACATAAATATATATTCATGACAGCATTTGTTTGTAATTTCCTCAGTGGGCATTATAGGCATTAATAACAATAAACATTATTTTCTTTTAATTTGGATTTCTTCTCAGCCACGTAAGAAATGTGGCATTATCCTTTCCTTACTGGTGAATAAACTGAGGAATAAAGCTCTTAAGCAAGTGCCCTTGTCAGGTTTCTCTCTGAAATGTAGGTTCTTAGCGAGCTTATGGCCGAAGAATGACCAGACGCACTAAAGTAAGGCAAGCACAAAAATGAGGTTTATTGAGAAGAGAAAGATAGGATTGTAGAGCAAGAGCAAAATACAGGTTTACAGAATGTGATACACATGCCACAGATGACGGCCGGACCCACTGTCATAGCAAACAGAGAGCAAGGGGAAGGGGCGGAAAAAAGGGGCTGGTTATGGTCTGCCTCTTGTTTTATAGTGCCCGGATTGGGACCTCCCTCGTGGCTCACACCTCACCATGGAACCACTTTGATTGGACAGTTGGGAGCTGCATGTCCTGAGCCATACCGCGCACGTGGGTTCCAGTTCACGTTTCGGACTCTATGGTACCTAAGCGGCTTGGCTCCTGGGCTATAGAGTCCTCTGCATTCTTTTGCAACTGACGCGCTAAATTCTGTTTGGCCGATTCGTAGGGTGTTCCCTCCTACCCCAGGTAGGGCAGTTGCTCGAGACAGGATTAAAGTGGGGCAGCACCAGGATGGGGGCCCACTTTCATCCCGAGGAGACCCAGAATCCCTCGCTAACTACCCAACACCCTTGCTAGTGCATTAAGATAGCTTTGAGAGACTACAAATAAGTTTCCATGAATCCTTTCTCATATATCCTCAAAATTCCTCTGCTTTCTCTTCTAGCCCCCTGTCTGTCTCCCAGGAAACAGTTCTAGAAATACTTAGCTCAATTTCAAAATTTTATACTTGCTACTTTATTTAAACTGTGGCTCTCTGTGGGGCAAGTCCCCTGAGAGAGACACAGCTTGTATCTGTGCAGGTACCAGAGAGCCAAATCACTCTGTCTTTTTTCCAGAATTTGAAGTACATGCCTGAAATTAAAATACCAACTGCCCCTGAAATCCACAAGCAAAAGGTCACCTGTGTGTCCTTGGAGTGAAAATTTGGTCTTATACTTAAATTGCAAAATAGTTAACAACTGTGTAGTAGAGAAATTCCTTAAAAATTTCCACTTATGAAACTTTCCAAGTTAGAGCTGTTTAAAAAACTCAGACACCAAAGAAATCAGTGGGTGGGTCCTGCTCTGTGTGTTTTCAGCTATCTGCAACAGCCTCAGTATCATTGTGTTTTACCTGTGAGTCTGAACAGTAAACCCAGTGGGAGGGAAACTAGATGGGGGGAATTACCAACAGGTACGGTATGATATAAACTGCAAAACTCATTGCTTTTAGAAAAGAGTTGCAAAACCAAAGAGGTGTCAGCAGACTGCAAGCTTCATATACCAGGCCCTGCAGTGCTTTTCCCTGGTACTTTTCAGCCCCTGGCAGAACTTACATAAAATCTGAAAAGTCATAAATCTGCAGTTTTTGAAACAAACTGCTACCTGCGTGAGTGGCAGCATTTCTGGGCTCATATTAAACACTGCTCCTTTTTTGGAGAAAGAGAAGATAAAACAAACTTGAAATAAAGTTTGCCACAGACCGAGTTTATAACCTGCCATGTCTTCAGTGCCTTACTAAATAGGCATTACAATAAACTTTAACAAAATGGCCAAAAGAAAGAAATATTAATATTGCTGCATAGAAAAGTATTTTACTTTGCCCAGCATTGTTTGAACATTTGGCGAGATCATGAGCAAATATTTAGGTTAGGGAGACATCTGCCAAGGTAAAGGTCTTTCAGTGAAAAAGGGCATTTGGAACTTCTGTCTGGAATATAATACTTTGCCAAATGAAAGTATCAAAAGGGAGAATAAAACATATCAAAAGATTTATAATTGGTTTTGGGAGGATGAGGGGAAGGACTAAAGGAGAGAAAAATAAGTGTCATTTGAACATCCAAATGTAAATAAAATTTTTAAAATTCAAGCCTTCTTAACATTATTCATTTTACTAAATATAAGTATATAAAATGAATGAATAATTTAATAGGGAGAGAAAAGAGAGGATATGAACTGCCTGGAGAGGTAAATTCCAAGCTTCAGCTAAGTGTTCTTTCCATACTATTCTCTTTGGAAGTATTTTCTGCCAAAAGTATGCTTCCAGGCTCACCTCAGGTGATGCATTAACATTCTGATAGCTTTTACCTAAACCAATAAATGAAATGCCCTGATTAGCTACAAGCCCCGTAGACTTGGTAACTTTACCCATTAATTAACAAAGGGACAAGTGAAAGGAAGGAGAGGGCAAGGCAGAGACGTGGAGGGCAAGAAGTCTTGCCATTTGTATTAAGTCCCAGGATAACAACAACAAAAAAGAAAATGAATGATTTATAGTCATTTCTTTCTGAGAAATTTGTTAAAATAGCTAGAATTGGGTTTTAAATAACATAAACTAGTTGATAAGTAATCTGTATATGTATGGGCTTACTTATTTGTGTGTATGTGTGTGTATAGTTTTTCATGTGTATACACTCAGAATGCTAAGTATAAATATTTACAATGCACTTGTAAATTCTGTTTAAGGAAATGCTGTTATGGGTAGTTTCACTTCACAGATTGTGACACTGGGACTTTTAGAAGATTACAAATATATTTCCTAATAGAAATCACTTATACATATGCTAAGATGAAGCGCTACCATAGTGATTTCCCTTTCCACTCAGAAATTAAAGTGATGGCTGGATTTTAAAGATACAGAGGATATGTGGCAATACAATATTTATTAACTCAACCAGAAATATCAGACACAGGTAATTTTTCCTTTATAAACAACTGATCTATTTGGATAGAAAAATGTCACATTGAGACACAAAAGCATCTGGAGTGGGGATAGAGAGAAGATTGGTTGCAGGAATTCTAGTTGAATTTCAAAGTAACAAATCAGCCCTTGACAAGAGCAGCATTGAAGAGTTTGATAATATAAATATGTAGAGGTTATACTCTAGCCTGGAGAAGATGTAGAAACCACACTATCTAAATCTAATGTGATTTCAGTATAAACCGTATGTTTGCTTTCTCTATATCTCTGTAGAATTACCAAATTTAAAACAGCAAATTCCATCTTCACTAACCTTATCATTTTTTCCCTAGAAGGTTGGTTGCAAACGGTATTTCTTAAGAATTGTTAAGCTGATTTCCCTAGGGATCAGAAACTAAAAATATGCTGACTTCTGATTCTAATATAAATCAATACATTTATCAAAATTGACATAATCACTAGGAATAATGCTTAGATGAATATTCAGTAAATATTGTATCCAAATATAACAAATATATAAAATTAGTGAACTATCATTAAAATTCTTGACTAACATCAAGATATTATGTGTGGTAGTATTATCAGAAATAACATTTTCAAAATAGAGACTTTTCAATCAATTAGTTATTGAGCAATCTCCAAGATGGCTTATTTACTCTACAAATTCATGTTCGTTATGCTAGATGACTTAGGAGATATCATAGAATTATGAAAAGGTATCTCTGTATTAAGGGGTTTCCTATTGGAAGATTAAACTATGTGGTAAATATTTGATAAATATATGAAACTAACTATAAAGACAACGTTGTTAAAGAAAAGAGTAACCCTGAATGGGCTGGGGTAATGAGAGGATATTTTATGAAAGAAACAGAACGTGGTCATGCCTGAAAATATAGGAGTTCCATATCAAGTACTTAAGTGTTTTGATGGTAGGATATCAAAAATTTATACTAGAAGGAAATAGTTAACTTCTGAGCATTAATCTTTAAGATGCAAATCTAGAAATTCCAATGAAATAGAATGGTTCCTGGTAAACCGAAATGTGTTTGAGTTTATCAATATATTTAAAGAATATAACACACTAAAATGTGTTTAAATTTATCAATGTATTTAAGAAAATGATTCATTTTATTCAGCAGGGGTATAAGTTGCAAAGGAATCCTGGAACAGAGAACATCAGGAAAATTTTAGTTCCTATGCCCTTGCTTTCCAGGGAGAGAAGGCAAGCTGTTCAGAAGCTATTAAACACATGATACATTCAAGCTACCTTCGTCTGATTCCTTCATCTGTAAACAAATTTCCAGCTCCATATCTATTTCCTTTCAAGAGAATGAGATGGGTACTAAAAATCAGTATAGCACAGAATTTGAGTGTTGCCTATGAAGAGAACCATTTATACTCATAACCTGGCTTTACCACTTACAACCTGTATGACTTGTGTAGATTACTTGGCCTCTTCATGATTCAGTTTACATATCTGTAAAATGAGCCTAATAATAATGGCAACTTCATAGAGTTTTGGGGAGACTAGTGGATGTAACACAATTAGAGGGATGCTTGGCATATAGTTAATGCTCAAAAATATAAATTAACATAATGATAAACAGTTTATATGGTCCCTGTGACAGTAGCTCCCATAAATAAACTTCCTTATGTAGCTTCAAGCCACATACGTGGCAGGGAATGATTGCCATGAAATACTACATTTCTAGTCTATGTGACAGAGTTCCTAATGCTAAGAAATGAGCATTTTTTTGCCATTTTTGTGCCCTATATACTTTGTTAGTAAGATGTCGTTTCCTGGAAACTGCTCATTCTTGGGCTTGGGTTCAGGCATCCATGCCATTATATTAGAGGCCATATCCTATCAGACTTTCTCTTAATCAACATATTTCAAAGTACAAATCTGTGAAATATTAGTTTCATGGCATGCTACATAAAAAAGAGTTCCCCTGTCCATGAAGATTAAGAAATTCTGCATATTACATCCTTCTCTAAGCTTCTATAGAAATCCCACTTATATTCTTACCCACTGGAATAAGGCTAGCTCTTCATTCATTCTTTTCTGCTAGATGTTACTTCAAAAACTGGACTTATTTCAGGGTATGGTGCAGAGTACCTGTGGTCCCAGCTACATCCCAGCTATACCAGAGGCTGAGGTGAGCTTGAGCCCAGCAGTTTGAGACCAGACTGAGCAACATAGTGAGACCCCGTATCTTAAATGAATTAATACATATGTTAATTAATTAATTAAAAACTAGACTTATTTAATGGCTTGGTTCCTCTTAAGGACCGTTATGAAATATAAAATGAACCAAAGTTTGGGAAAAGTAATGTGATCTTTTTTCTTCATGATGCCTTAATCCAGGACTTCATAATTTTTGCTATTGACTATTGCCTTCCAAGTAGTCTCTCTGTTGCTATTTTAACCTTTCATTTAATTCATGTTCCACATTGCAGTAGATAATACCTTTATAAAAAATGTAATAAAGTCATCTCTCAGTTTAAAATTGCCTATCTAAGAGATGGTAAACAAATTCCAACTTACATTTGTTATGAACTGAATATTTGTGTCCCCTCCAAATTCATATGTTGAAACCTTAACCCCCAGTTGGCTGTATTTGGAAATGAGGCCTCTAAAGAAGTAATTAAAGTTAAGTAAGGTCATGAGGCCAGGGCCCTGATTTGTTAGGATTAGTGTCCTTATAAGAAAAGACACCAAAGAACTCAATCTCTCCCTGTCCCCCAACTATACCCTGCACACAAGTACCAAAGAAAGGTCACGTGAGGACACAATAACGTGGCTGTCTACAATCCAGGAAGAGAGCCCTCACCAGAAACCTAATTGGCTGGAATCTTGATCTTAGACCTTGGACTTCCAGCCTCCAGAATGATGAGAAAATAAATTTCTGTTGTTTGAGTCATCCAATCTATGATATTTTGTTATTGCAGCCTGAGCTAATATACATGCCAATGGAGACTGATTTTGTTTATGGCTGCCTGGTGTACAGTAAGTCCTCACTTAATGTCATCAATTGCTTCTTGGAAACTGCAACTTTAAGCAAAACAGTATCAGGGAACCAATTTTTTTTTCCTATCAACATTATAATGAGAGGACTGTGAACTAAACAATGTTATTCAAGGACCTACTTTATGTCATTTCTCTTAAAGTCACAGTTTCCAAGAACCTATAAATGTCATTGAATGAGGACTTACTACTGTGTTATAAAAGCTCAGCAGGATATGGTGCAATGAACTATAAGCAGTATTAGGATATGGTGGTATGTCCATTCACCAACCACATGGTTGCTGTCATGTGGCTGGCTTAGGGCTTCCAGTATATATTTGAAATTCCTTAGCATGGTATTCATGGTCTGGCCCTTCATGGCTTAGCCTCAACATATCATGTATTAGGGGAATATTCTAAAGAAAAGTGTCTTAATAAGTGAATTAGTTTTTCTTTAAAATTTTTTTATCCCAAACCCAGGGTTACTCACTACTGTCTGGCATCCTTTTAGAGCTCTCCCAAACATCTTCCAAGCTGAACCTCCTTCTCTCCTTTGAATGCCATCCTGAAACTATATCTATCTTCTCTCCTGTTGCAATTGTGACAAAACCCATTTTTCTGCTTGTTTTTTCCTGCAGAAAAATCAAAACTATTCTAGTTACCTCAACAGAGAGAATAGTACAGTGACCAGTTATACAGGTGTTGGGAGGACTGACAATACTCACATAAAGATTACAGGAGGCAGCTCCTCTAGTGCTAAAGAACAAAGGAAAGAGGTTGGGGTTATCAGAACCAGAAGAAAAGCCCCTTGGAGCTGAAAACTGGCTCTCTGAGGAGGAGACACTTCTCAGCTGTTGAGCTCCAAGAAAACTTCTGTTTGGCTCTGAGGGGTACAGTGAAGTTGATTATGATGGTGTGGTAAGTACTAGAAATTGGAACCTGGTGATGCTGGGATGACACTGAAAGGAATAGCAAGCAAACACAAACAAGGAAATTAAGGAAATCCCTTCTTTCCTCTTTCCTACTTCCATGCTCCCCGTAGAGCCTTAGGTTGGTAGAACTTAACAGGAAACCAGAAGAGAAATGAGAAATGTAGTTAGCACTATGGCTCATCCAACCATCACAGAGCAGAACAAAGAAGAATGAGTTTGGAGCTGAGAGACAAGATATTTATAACCAGAATTTCTGTTGTTTCCTTTCTCTTTTGCACCTTAAGGTTTTTTACCCTCTGTCGTATAATTCCATCAGCATTCAAACACATTCTTGAACCTTCCATAAAACCCTTTCTGGACATCACATTGCTCTCTACCACTACTGTCCCACAACACTGGTCCCCTTCATAACAAAAATTCTCAAAAGATCTATCTAGAGAGTCTATTTCCACTCAAAAACCTATGATTTAAATATTAAACCACTTCAATTGGCCTTTACCCCCATCTGTTAGCATGATTCCATAAATACTGAATTACATCAGTGTTCGGAATGTAAAGGATTCTGCTTTGTGCTCATCTGTCTCAACCTCAGAGTGCATTCAACCCAGGGAGCTACTTTCTCCTTCTGGAAATGTTCTCCTTTGTGTATTTCTGTGCATTTCCATTTCCCTAACTGCTTGTTCTTTTCAGTCTCTTATGTTTGCAGCTGTTATTCTACTCCACTTCTAAATGTTCGTATGTCACAGGTTTTGATCCAGTTCATGATATTTCTGTAGCTTCTTCACTCACTCTGTAAAGACCCTGATGTAGACTTAAGTTTTTAACAGTATCTATATGCCGATAAACTCCAAATCCATATACACAAATGATATTTCTATTCTGAATTTTGGACATGCAATAACCTGATATTCCTCTTCATTGTTGTAAAAGCATCTCAAACATATTTTTGCCAAAATAATACTACTGACTATCTCTTAAAACATTTTCCTACTTTAGTCTTCTCCAAATCCAGATCTAGACTCAATTACTAGCTGTTGCTCAAGTTAAAAACTAAAAAATTATCCGTGATAATTTTATTTATTTCATCTTCCACATTCAGTTCATAGTCCTGTCCTAGCTTTTACTTCCAAATATACCTGAAATTGGTCCAATTCTTGCTCTTTCCACTTGTGGCAATAAGGGCCCAAGCCACTATCACCATAGAGACCACTGTCACATCTTCGGTAGTGGTTGTTCTGTTTCCAAGCTCTCCCATTCTAATTTGAGCCCTTCATAGTAGCTAGGGCAATTTTTAAAATAAAAATCAAACCTGGTTACTTCCCTTTGAAAACAATTTATTAGCTTCCTACTGCACTTAGGATAAATTCCAAATGATATTCTATGGCCTAAAGGGCCTTGCCTGACTATTTATCTCAGTTCACCTTGTACAAGTCTTCCCACATATAATTAACTATTTTCCAACAATACCACTCTTCTATCTGTGACTTAAAACATTTTCAGCACTTACTATTTGCTACCATTATGCTAATCAGAGTCCCTGTCCTCATGAATAGAAAATGACAAAAATGCATATATACCTATATACAATGATAGATTTTAATACTGCTGTGTAGGAAATAAACATGAGAACTTAGAACAGAAGTTAACACTGTGTTTGGTGAAAAGTTAAGCTGAAACCAAAGAAATGAATAATTAGCCATATAAAGAATTAGGAGGAAAAGAATGTCCAAGAAGAACAACATGTGGGAAGGCCCAAAAGCTCAGTGTAGACAAGCATCTGACAGAAGTCCAGGATGACTAGAGTATAGTAAATGAAAGGGAAGTAATCCAGGGATCTAATAGCCTGACCAATTGGGGCATTTTGGGTTTCTTGGATCACAAAGTCTTTTTTGGGGGTTGCTGACCTGTGTATAGTAGGATGCTTAGCAGAATTTCTGGTCACTAGAAATAAGCAGTACATGCTCCTAGTTTTGATAACTGTTAATAAAACTGCCTCCATATATTGCCAAATTTTCCTTAAGGAACAAAATCATCTTCAGTTGAGAACCACTCGACTGTAGTAAGAAGTTAGAATTAAATTTTAAATATGAATGTGAAATCTGTGTTCTATATTATTTCATCTAATGACTCATTCATTTATTTAGTAAATATTTATTGAGCTCCTAACATGTGTCAGACACCAAGTGCTAGAGATAAAAAGTGAACAAAAAAATTCTTCCCCTCATGGATCATATAATCTAGTGCAGAAGAAAGCTTCTGAACAAATAATAACACAATTATTTAATTACATTTGTGAAATGTACTATGAAGAAAAAGTGAATTTTTCAGTTGTACAGCACAGTTAAAAATAAAGGTAGGTAGATATAGTCAATTAGCATCCCTTCACATATCAAAATCTCCTTTGTCTAGTATTCAACTAATAGTTATGCTCTATCTTCAGTTGAATTTCTTGAAATATCTTACTTAAAAATTAATTTTTAGAAGTTTTAAAATATTAGAGGATAGCATGTGGGTACATTATATTAAATGATCCACACTGGCTACGGAAATTGAAAAGGATGTGAAGCCCGAATATAGGGTTTGATAGTGATGGCCCAGCGGGATGAAGATTCAACAATTTTCATAAATGAAAGAGATATGCTGATAAATTGGCTATGTGCGATGAAACAAACCAGTGAAATAAATGATGATTTTAAAAACCTTTAACCGGAGAACAATAAACATATGTGACTTTTAATGGAAATGAAACACCCAGTTGAATGAAGGAGACAAATTTTTCTGAGCCATATGGAATTAACGGATATTCACAGTGCCCATTTAATGGGAGTCTTACAGGTCAGTGGCAATATATAATCATGGCAGATCATTATCATCATCATCATCATCATCATCTTAACCATTTCTCATATACCTAATTGCATAAATTGCAGGGCTGAATGGAGTGCAAAGCAAGCTAAAAATTTTTGTGCCTGAACTCCATCTGAGGCAGGTTATAATAAGCAAGCATATTGTTAGTCTTTTCATAGGCCCATCTTAACTGACACTTGAATTTTGTCTTTAAAACCTAAGACATAGCACTCACACAACTAGTTTTTAACCTTTTCTATAACACCATACAAGAGACCTCTAAGAGGTCATAATAAAAAAAAATTAAAACTTACAAGTATGTTATGCATAGCGGCTGGTCTCTGGGCTTGGTTGACAAGATTTCTCTTACTAAGCAAACACGTGTTTGCTTCAGGGCTAAAAGCAAGCATTTCCATTTTTACATGAAAAGAAGCAATCACTTCCCTTAGAAATCTATCTTTTGGCTCTCAGGGTATGTCCAAATCAATGTTTGTTAACTGACTATTCACACAGACTTTAATTAAGAATGTTGCCAGTCACATTACATGAAATCAAATTACACTACAAGATTATAGTACCAAAACAGCGTGGTACTGGTATAAAAATAGACACATAAATCAATGGAAGAAAATAAAGAGCCCAGAAATAAAGCCACATACCTATAGCCAACTAAACTTTGACAAAGTCAACAAAAAAACATACAATGGAAAAAGGACACTTTTCAAGAAATGGTGCTGGGAAAACTGGATAGCCATACACAGAAGAATCAAACTGGACCCCTATCTCTCACCATATATAAAAATCAATTCAAGGTGAATTAAAGACTTAAATGTAAGACCTGAAACTATAAAAATATAAGAATAAAACCTAGGGAAAACTTTTCTGGACATTGGTCTAGGCAAAGAATTCATCACAAAGACCTCAAAATCACAAGCAACAAAAACAAAAACAGACAAATCACACTTAATTAAACTAAAAAACTTTCACATAGCAAATAATAATAGTAATAATAACCAATAGAGTGAACAGGCAACCTAAAGAATGGGAGAAAATATTTACAAACTATGCATCCAAAAGGGGACTAATATCCAGAATTTACAAGGAACCAAACAACTTCATACATACACACACACACACACACACACACACAAACCATTAAAAAGTTAGCAAAGGACATGAATAAACATTTTTCAAAAGAAGACACATAAATGGTAAACAAGAATATGAAAAAATGTTCAGCATCACTAATTATCAGAGAAATGTAAATTAAAACCACAATAAGATATCATCTTACAGCAGTCAGAATGGTTATTATTAAAAAGTCCAAAATCAACAAGTGTTGGTGAGAATGCAAAGAAAAGAGAATGCTTACACACTGTTGGTGGAATGTAAATTAGTACAACCTCTACAGAAAATACTATGGAGATTTCTCAAAGAAGTAAAAATACAGCTATCATTTGATCCAGGAATCCCATTAGTGGGTATCTACCCAAAGGAAAAGAAACCATTATATTAAAAAGATACCTGCACCCGTATGTTTATTGCAGCACTATTCACAATAGTGAAGATATGTAATCAACCTAAATGTTAATCAGTGGATGACTGGATAAAGAAAATGTGGGGGGGGTGTGTGGTTTGAGTTCCTCGTAAATTCTATTATACACACATAGAATAGAATACTATTCAGCCATTAAAAAAATGAAAAAATGTTTTTTGCAGCAACATGAATGAAACTGGAGGCCTTTATCTTAAGTGAAATAACTCATAAACAGAAAGACAAATATTGCATGTTCTCACTTATAACTGGGAGCTATTAATAAATAATGTGTACACATGGGCATAGCGTGTGGAGTAATAGACACTGGAGACTCAGAAAAGTGGAAGGTTGGGAGGCGGGTAGAGAGATAAGAAATTACTCAACGGGTACAATGATATTACTCGGGTGATGGTTACACTAAAAACCCAGAAGTCAACACCACACAACATATCCACGTAACAAAAAAGTAAAAAATAAAAAAGAATGTTGCCAATCTAAAGATGACTGCCAGAAACAAGGATCACTGAATTATGTATGCAGTTTTGGTTATTACTACCCATTTCAGGCTACATGATCCTTCAAATTTTTGGAACAGAAAAATAACTGTTTTAGAAATAATTGAATTTGATTAACAATATCAGGACAATCTAGCTGTATGAAACAAAACAAAATAAAACTAACAAAAACATCCACTTTATAATTCACAGAAAACTTTTTGTAATCTATTAAATTGTCCACTAAGGACTGAATAGTATTCCTCCCAAATTCACACGTTGAGGAGGGGTTTGTAATGGGTACAAACACACAAGAAGAAGGAATAAGATATAGTGTTTGGTAGCACAATATCACAACCATGGTTAATAATAATTTTATATTTCAAAATAGCTGGAAAGAGATTGGATATTCCAGCACAAGAGATGATAATTGAGGTGATGGGTATTTCATACCAATTGATCATACACATTGTATGATTGCATCAAAATATCACATGTACCTCATAAATATGCACAACTATTATGTATTGATAAAAATTATCAATAAATTTTTAAAAGGCTAAATCTAAAAAAAGTATATAAATTAAAAATATTGAATTACCTTACACACATACACGGAGAATATATAGATTAAACATACCCAAATGTATTTTTAGAAAGAAGACTGGAAATAAACACATTCACATGCTTAACCAGTTTTATTATTATGTATGAAATTATTTATAAATTATTTATGTATTTTTCTTTTATAGTTCTTTAAGTTTATCAAATTCTAAATGATTAATATAAAAAATCTGAATAAAACTAAACTGGAGACTTTAGAATCTCCAGGTATCCACTCTCCTCCCTTTCTTTTCAGTAAAGTGACCCCCTAGTTTTACTTGGACACATATATGTGACACATTTTCAGTTTCTGTTATAGTTTGATTTAACCATGTATCTAAATTTGGGCCAATGGGATATGAACAGAAGCAGTGGATGGGAATTCCAGGTCATCTTCTTAAAGAAGCTTGCCCAGACCTCACCATATCCTTCCTAGCCACTGGGTGAGAAACGGTAATCACTGGAGCAACTAGAAGAAGTTGACAGAACTGCCCTGACATTCCTCAGAGTTCTATTACCCTCTGGACTATGACATAAGAGAGAAATAAACGTCTAACTTAATTTACTCACTGTATTTTACACTCTTTTTATTATAGCTACTTAAATACCACTAAACCCAAGTATGCAGTGACAACAAAATTGGTTTACACTATTTTGTTGTTTAATAAAAAGGCATAAAGATATTTCCCCACTTCTTCTTCATCATATGGAAGTATTACTAAAAACTTAATCGTAAAGTGACCCTCCTTTTACTGGAAAATAGTATGGGTAAAAAATAAAAGAAACAATTACTGTAATTTGCTTTTTTTAATTTCTTATTAGGCAGATGCAATATTCTAATATGTATGTATATGAGGAGAATTCTAAAATTTTGTGGATAAAATGGCATTAAAAGATGAAAATAAAAAGTATAAGCTTTATTTCTCAATATAAGCTCCATCAAGTTCAAGACACTTTTGTAAGCAATGATACTAACCATTTAGTCTATCTCTAAGGAACCTAGGTTTTCAGGAATTTAACCAATCAACATAGCCTTTTTTATACTATTAACTGAAGAAAAATGGGTACCCTTTACAGATTTTTTAAGATTAGGAAACAAAAAGAAGTCAGAAAAAGTCAAATCAGGAGAGTAAGGTGGATGCCTAATGATTTCTCATTGAAATTCTCACAAAGCTGCCTTTGTTTGATGACAGGAATGAGCAGAAACATTGTTATGGTGGAGAACGACACTTTGGTGAACTTTCCAGGCATTTTTCTATTAAATCTTTAGCTAATTTTCTCAAAACACTCTCATAATAAGCAGATGTTATCATTCTTTGGCCCCTCAGAAAGTCAGCAAGCAAAATGCCTTGGGCATCCCTCAAAAAACTGTTGCAATGACATTTGCTCTTGACCGGTCAATTTTTGCTTTGACTGGACCACTTCCACCTCTTGGTAGCCATTGTTTTGATTGTACTTTGTCTTTGGTATTATATTGGTAAAGCCATGTTTCATCTCCTGCTATAACTCTTCAAAGAAATGCTTCAGGATCTTGATGCCACTTATTTAAAATTTCCATTGCAAGTTCCGCTCTTACCTGCAGCTGATCTGAGCACAACGATTTTTGCACCCATCAAGTGGAAAGTTTACTCAACTTTAATTTTTCAGTCAGAATTGCATAAGATGAACCAATTGAGATGTCTGTAGTGTTGGCTATTATTTGTACTGTTAATTGTTGGTTCTCTTCAATTAGGGCATGGACAAGAGGTATATTTTCCTCACAAATTAACATGGATGGCCTGCCACTGCCAGCTTCATTTTCAACATCATCTCATTCCTTCTTGAAATGAATTATCCATTTGCAAACTTTTGATTTCTTTGAGGAATTGTTCCCATAAAAATTTTGTAAAGCATCAGTGATTTTACCATTCTTTCACCCAAACTTCACCATAAATTTGATGTGTGTTCTTGCTTCAGTTGTAGTAGAATTCATGTTGCTCTGATAGGGGCTCTTTTCAAAATGATGTCTTATCCTTCTTAGTGCTTTAAATTAGATCCCGCTCAGACATGTTATAACAAATTAGTATGAGTTAATTTTGGTACCAAAAATTTTTGAAATCCATACATAGTTTTTTCATAACATGCATTTCCATGAACTTTTTAAAGACCCTTCATATTTGCACAAATGTATGTGCATCTTTTAATTTTTAATTTTTATAACGAATCTTCAACAGTTGACATAAAAATGCCTAGGCAAATTTTTATATGTAGAGAAATATGACATCATGGATAAATCTATATTTTACTCATGTTAGCTCTCCTTATCAACACTCAACAGAAAAGTAATGAGTACCTGCATATGGTAAAAATATGGTACTTATTTCATCACAAAAAAGTAACTTTTTAGGCAATGGTGTTAGCTTTACTTAAAATATATTCTTTGTTATACTTTAGCACAACGTAGAAAAATGCAATGAGAATGTTCTGTAAAGGAATAGCCAATCCATATTTTGCATGATTATATTTGTAAATCTTTATTTTAGATCAATTTGGTGCAACTTATTTTCTCTTGAGTACGACAGGGTATGATTAAATTGGTTTTGGTCTAAAAATGTATAGCTTCATTTGTTTCCTGAACTCTGTCTATAATGATTTGCATTCTATTGTCCCTGCTATTAGCTGACACCTACCATAATATAATCATATCCCTCTAGTTTTGTTCTATTTCTTTTCTTACCGCCTCTTAATTACCCCTTTTGTACCTCTAGTCTATAGTCTCTGTGACTCTAATACATAGAGGTACCAATTTTACAACCCCCAAGGCTTGTCAGGTTAAAGATTAATGAGCAGAGCATGCCCAAAGGCTTTGGAAAGGTTAGGCATAATTACAAATGGGTATTTTATGCAATGCTGGAGATGTGCAAGCCCTTTTTTAAAAAAGGGCAAGAAAAAAAGTAATGAAACTTATGGGATTCATGTCAACTGTTGTATTTCAAGGGGAAAAAAGGTCTCTTTAAAATGAGAAATTAACATGCTAACTGAAAGATATTGTTAAGCTCTATTCTTTGTTTTATTCTCAATTACAACACACACACACACATTAACATGTGGTAGAACGTAGGTACAATCACAGGTCTGTACTATCATTAACTTTTAATTTCACTTTTTTTCTTTGCAATAACAAAGCACATTTTCATATTTAGAGTAAAAAGAAAAGTTATAATAAATACAGTACAGAGCATTGCTACTGGAAAAATTAAATAGCATTCAGAGAAGAAATATGTAGTTCCCACTTGAAATTTTATAGCTCACCATGAAAAGAGCTACTTTCCATGGAAAAATAACTTAAAGATTCTTTAGAGGTTCAGTTACACTATTAATGTGAAATATAAGGTGAACATCTGGCCATCCCAGCACCATGGGGATGGTATTAGGATTATAGTAATTAAAAGAAATCCAGTCAGTATTTTACTAATTATAAAGTTTACCAGGGTTAAAACATTCATGTTTAGAAGTCAGAAAGCTGTTGACCTAATTGGAGGTGTTTTCCCCAAAATGTTTCCGAACAAGGGAATATGCTGGAATTAACTTTGCTTGAAAGGACAAAATATGAGAATACTGATCTCTAAATGTTGAGTTGAGAAGTAAGAACATTTTTTTGTAGGAAAAATATTAGATATTCACACTATTAATTCATTTCCTTTAAGAGTATTATTCATGTGTTTACCAAGGGAAGCCCTCTCCACTTGTCCACTAGATTCCTTCACTGGTTCTACTGAATGACTTTTCAATTGGCATCTCTCACACTTGCATCAACATTTTTCTCTCTGTACTGAATAATTTCCATCAACATAAGAACAGGAAGTTTTTCATCTCATTTGAAAGGGAAAAAACCCCCACCATATTCTTGATTCCCTTATTCCTCTACATTCACCCCCATTTTACTCCTTTTTTTTTTTTGAGACAGAGTCTGGCTTTGTCGCCCAGGGTAGAGTGCAGTGGCATCATCACAGCTCACTGCAACCTCAAACTCCCGGGCTCCAGCGATCCTCCCACTTTGGCCTCCCAGACTGCTAGGACTACAGGCATTACTCATTTTGTAATAGCAAAATTCCCTTAAATACTTGCCAATTTTTTTCTGTCTCTAATTTCTTACTTCCCAATTTCTTTTAAATTCACCCCAATAACTTTAAATCACTCCAACTAACTGAGTGTCAAGGTTGCGAATAATCTTCCTAAATCCAATATTCAAATCTCAGTCCTTCCCTTCCGTAGACTGTTATCAGCATTTGGCAAATAATTCCTCCTCTTTTAAAATACTTCCTTCACTTGGCATCCAAATCATCCACAAGTAACCGGTTTTACATTTACCTCCCTTATTCTTATTCTCCTTGCTAGCTCATATTCTTTCTGAGTTCTTCATGCTGTTAAGTAACGTCCCAAGACAGTCTTTGAACGTTTTCTCTCCTCTATCAAAACTCTCTCCCTTGGTGAGGTAATCCAGTCTCATGGCTTTAAATATCATTTCTATGGTGATGACGGCTACGGCAAGGACTTCTACTATCACTCAAATATCTATGTTCTCCCTCACATGACCCAGATCCCTTGCAGTTAAGCGAGCCCATTGGATTGGCCATTATCAATGGTTGGTGTCTATCTCTTCCAGGCCAAAGCATTTCAGAGCTGGTGTGGAACCATCCAACTCTCTCTGTGATACAGGTTGATGGTGAAGGCCTTACACCAAAATGGTAGAGTCCTGAGATGAAATCAACTTAGATATCTCAGTCAAGTGCTTGGAAGTGAGCCATTCTGGGGAGAGTGTTGGGACACATAGAAAACCTTGCATGAGCAGGAAATAAAACTTTCATGCTTCAAGTGAGGGATCAGCAAACTTTGTCTATAAAATGACAGATGATTAATATTTTAAATTTACAGGCCATATGGTCTCTATTGTAACTACTCAACTCTGCCATTATGGTGAGAAAGCAGCCATAGACAAAATGTAAATGAATGAAGATGGCTGTGCTCCAGTAAAATTTTATTTATTAAAACAGATGCTGGGCTGGATTTGGCCTATGGACCATTGTTTACCAGCCCCTGCTTTAAGCCACTGAGATATTGGGGTTTCTTTATTATCACAGCACATAGCCTAGTCTACACTTTTTAAAGCAACTTTCAAATTAACATTTCCATTCCAGACCTCGAGGCACAGGAAAGTCAGAGAAAATTTGAGAAAGTACCTAGGATGTGATTTTTTATAAACCATTTTTAAATTGGTCACATCCAGATATCATGGCCACAATTACTGTATGCTCTTATCTGTTCAAATAAATCAAATACATGTATTGATTTTTTTGCAATGTAATATTAGTTCCTGGATAGATTAAGTAGCTTCCTAGACTGAAGGTTCAGCTTTGAATAACAAATTATTAAAGAAAAGGTATGCTAAAAGTATAGGAGAGAATTTGACCTGTGGAGAAATCTTACAATACTTGAAAACTGAGTTGTGCAAGCTGCTTTATCCAAGACTAAAGTGTGAATTGTGAGGATGTGGTCAGGTAAATAGGGAATAAAAGACTTCTGTTACCAGCTACACAGAGGATAGACAATCATCAGTGACAACTATCTGCCCTCCCAGAGAAAGTTTGGGTTCTGTCTTTACGACTGTAGTGATGGAATTGAAGCTGAACAATGATGATTGTTGAATTCTTCAAAGGTAAATGTACCCTACAACAATAGAGAGAATAAGTTTCTTCCTTACTTTTCTGGAAAGTAAGATATCTAAGCTGCTTTCAAAGGTATGTCTGCTCCGCTTCCTCCCATGACGTAAAACAGGGCCTGCTTTTACATCCCAAATTTATACCACATAGGGCTACCATTACTAACTCAGTTCAGAAACAACGCTGGACACAGAGCCATGCTAAGAAGAAATAATCACATGGTGTGATGCTGGAGAGGCAAGTACCCCTCAAACATGTTAAGTATAAAGCAGGAGCTCTCCAACTTTCAAAGTCTATATTTATTCAACAAACAAAAATTTTCTTACCATCCCCTACTTCTGAATTAAAAATATATTATTTTAGGGATATATTAAAGATTGGTATACATGTTTTTAAATTATTCCTCAGTAATGACCCCTCTATTGTTGACATAGGAAGAGAGTCTAGATTTAAACCTGCAACCTATTTCACAAGATCACTAATTAAGCTAGACATTCAGGAGCACCAGGCATCAAAAGGAAAGCTCTATGCAAGTTAGCTCTATTTTGAATTGCCTGGCAAGTGCAACTATTAAGTGTTTATGACACTATCTCATAATTTCAATATTAGATATTGGCTTAGGAAATACCATCTAATTTTTTAGGACAAAACTATTAATATTTAGAAACAAAAATTAGAACTTCTACCTTCATGTGCTATTAATAGAGTTTCTTTTCATGTGTTTATTAAGAAATGAAGTGGTGACTATGATTCCTTTATTAATTAGTTTATTTCTTTTACTGTTATTCAAACAATATTACTATAAAGAGAAATAGGCAATAAAACGGGTAAGGAGAAATGGTTTGGAAAATTTTCGTCTACCTTACATATGGATGAGAATGCTTTTATCAAGACTTTCTCATTGAGTAGCCTTCATTACAAATTATATCTACAAAACTAACAATATTGGAGCAGAAATCAGCTAAGAAATTAATATGGTAAAGGCTTACATAGTTCTTGGTCCCTAGACTACAAATTTTTTCTTTTGTGGTTTTTTTATCTGTTGGGATTTTTGATGACTTTTTTCTAAAAACATTTCCACTAATTCAAATGTCTTTCAATTTAATAGAATTTAGGTGTACAACAAGATGTACACTAAAAGGAGTTATTTTCCTATTTATGTGGAATTGACTAATGACTAACAAAGAATATGACAAAGTCAAAATGAGAATAGAAAATAAGTGTACAAAAAAAAAAAAAAAAGAAAGAAAGAAAGCCTGAGGAGGCAGCTGTGACCTTTGATGTAGCTTGGGTGTATACAACATCTTGGAAGATCACATTCGCTCTATGGAGTAGAAGAAAAGAACACACGTCAGCATTTAATAATGATTTACATATGTTATCTCATGTGGCCTTCCCAGAAACTTAACCAATATTATTTTCTTCAATATCATACAGAGAAACTAAGATTCAGAAGGGCTTAAAAATTTGCCCCAAATCATTTATATCAATATTTCCCAAACTTCTGAGTACAGTAGGATCACTTATAGCCATATTATAAATTCAAGGATCATAGTTCCATCCTCCTAAGTTTCCAGTTCAGTGTTTGGTTTGTAGTTTCCATAACTTTTCCACAGTTTACCCAGAATTGGAGAAACACTGACTTCGATATCAAGTAGTAAAACCAGGATTCCAAAGGCATATTTCTGTGTCCACATAAGAACACTCTAAGTCCCAACACAAACCAGCATTAGACAGGAAGTAAAATTTATATGAAATAAAATTTGTAATCTGCTCATTTGAACATTAATATTGGACATGACATTAATTAGCCTTGAACATTAGACCTATTTTCCCTTCAAATAAAAGGGAAAGTTTTCTCTGAGGTCCAGCACTTATCTTAGAGTTCTAGTCTACATAAACACTTCCTATACTAATTAATTTGGTTACTGCTTTGATATATATTTAAATTTAAGTAGTTCCAAAGTTTTGTTTAGTTGCATTATTGGGGATGAATAAAAAATGTGGCTTATGTTTTGTCCAGGGAAGCAGGAACTGCTGTTGATATGATTGCTTGCACCAAAGAGGCTTACAGGAGCTGAAGCTTTGAGGTTTTATGGTTTTATCTATTCCCCCATCGCACATATTGAATTCATTAGCACATAGATTTAGAAGCCTGGCTAATCATCAAAGGTAATGCATAGATGCACTTTGGTCAAGTAAATTCTTCTACCAGAGTTTTTTCTTTTCACAGTAATTATTTAGTAAATTGCAATAACATCTTATCTTTTTCAAATGAGAAAGTGATCATGCATTTTTCAAAACATTAAACTACAACCTTCACAATCCCAAAATTGTTCAAATTTAAGTATATTAGGCTTGGCAAAGATAGATCAATAAATAAATAAGAATAAATTTATATCACATTTCCATACTTTTTGTACCATGCTAAAAAGAGAAATATTTTAAATTCTTTTTATTGAATAGCAATAGTTTGTTTTAGTCTTCCTTTAAGTTTATAAATCAAAGGCCTCGTGATTATGGAGTTCAGCCTTGTATTTGCTTTCTAATTCAACAAACATGTATTGGTACAACTATTTGCAAATTTCATTATTAAATATTTTGGGTCTTTCAAAGATGACCAAGAAGTTATCCCTGTCATCAGAAAGTTTACAATTCACCATTTTAGGTCAATTTAGTAGAAAAGCATAGCCAAACAATTAATTGGAAAAAAATTCCAAGAACTGTCAGCTAAATATTTATAACATGGGTCTAAGAAAATTGATACACCCCTTTTCACCATCACAGACTGGAGTTGTGACCATTCAAGGTATTGGGGCAGGAAAGATCACAGACAGTGAGGAAATAAAGGCAGACCAAGCGGTAAGCATGGAGACCAGGTCTTAAATAACAGGCAGCAAGGTTTGGGGACAGAAGACAGAGCAGGGACACAGGACAATGGCAGGCAAGGAATTAGTACACAAGTACAAAAAGTAGAAAAGAGTAATGTACATGAAGAAAAACAGATCTAATTTCATGTAAAATGATGGGAGAGCTTACTTCTAAAATGCTAACACATAAGAGATTAATGTTCACAAAAGCTGTGCTGACAAATCCCCACAGAAAATCAAACAGAAAATTCTCCCAGTTATTTGAGGAATTGGTCATTTGATGAAGCAATCATTGTTTGTTGCTTGTTGTTAATTGGCTTGTTTTCACAATTTAGTAAAACAACTGGGAAGAGCCATTGTCAGGAGAGCTGGGTTCCATCTTGTTAGTACATATCAGATGTGCGTGACATAACTCTTACGAGTTTTAATTTTTCCCCTCTGTAAAATGGTGTCATGCAAAGGAAAGTTTGGGTGCAGAGTGGAATTAAAAAAGATTTTAGTTCCAAGATTTAGTGACATGACAACACATAGACAAATGGCACAGGATAGAATAAGAAAAGAAAGTAGAGAATTACCATGGTAAGGTCATTGTACACAGGCCATAGAACAGGGAAGCAGAGAAAAAGTTTACCATGTGATATCTCATGGAGGAAGTAAGATTTAATCTGGTGTTATAAAAGAATGCAATAGTTTGGGGGGAAATGCAAAAATAAAGGCATGAGAAGAAACTAAGATATAAAATGGGTGTTTTGGCAATTGCAGTAGTTCAATTTGGTATGAGAACTTACAGGGAGTTGGAAGAGAAAAAGCTAGTCAAGATTCAAAGAATAGGCATGGGATGCATATCTTATAGTTGGAGATTATTTGAATTTTCTTTTTAAAGTGACTATAGCTGTGATTTAGGGTGGAATCCCTCGTATGCAGCCTTGGTGTCACTTGTTTAGTCCAGACCTGTGGTTTCATAGCCAATCAGTCGTGGCTCTTTCCCACACAGCCTCTCTAAATCCATCTCAACTTAGGCAGCTCTCACCAACTCAAGAAAACGGGCAGAAAAATCAAAACATATTTTCTATTCTTACTTTTGAGAAATTAAGCTGGTAGCTCAGGTAAAATGGAGCCAGAGTTGTATTACTGGCCTGGGTACCTGGGGAATGGAAGGAAGTAAGATATGAGACCCACGACAGAGACTTTGCCACCTGCAGCATGAGACAGGTGAGGAAATGTGAGGCTACCAACAGGACCCTAAGGCATCTGCCTAGAACCATGGAGGACTGATAGTGCCCAACAGAAAAAAGAGAAAGACAGCCAGCGTAGGAAGCCGAGGTGAGAGGGAATTTGATTAGGGCCTGTTGAATTAAGGTGTGAGCAGTGCATATTCACTGGAACTGGACCTCATGGCAGGAGAAGGATTTGAGCAGACTGGAAAAGAAGCAAAGGCATTTTAGATAGATAAAATACAACCAAAAGTGGAAAATATATATTGTATCTAGAAGAGTGAAGACAGGAAACTTGAAGCACACTCTTCCTAATGGGGAGGAGGGGGACGTGGGGTTCCCTAAAAAGGTGAGACAATTTATGGAACCTCCCACAGGCTCTACCTACTCTCCCAGGGCTTAACCATTCTCCCTTCTTATCAACATATTGAGAGTGGCCAGGGAAGCAGGAGTCTTTGTTTAAGCAGCATGAAAAATAAGACAGACACAAAAGAGCTTGTATAAATCAAGATAAAAAGAATGCATACATAAGGAAGGCCCATGCATAATCCCAGCCTGCCTAAGTCCCTAGCCTTGATTGAAGAGTTAGTTTGTGCCACTTGTATTTGATATGCATAATGCCTGCTAAATTATTCTGCAGTAAAATATTCCATACTGTGAAAATAAAGTGGGCATTGTGTGGGATACAAGGGGATTTTTCTGAGTGGTGATGTTTTGGTTCTGGTTTTGTATTTAATCCTTACAATGTGTAACAAATCTGTGGCCCTCTCCAACACTCTGGGTTCATCACTGTCATTGCAGACAAAATTGTTATAATCAGTGACTTGGTTCCTTTCATCCTCAGTTTACAGGAAAGGAAAGAGGGCATCACCATGTCTGTGTGAAGCCTCCGACCAAAAGTGTTCATGTATTGAAGGTGCAGAAGTAGCCTCCACCCTCATGTGAATCAAACCCTCTGTCCTCAGTGAGGCAATGTATAGATAATTTGGATACGTTAAACCCCAGAAAAAGTATATCTGGTGCTATATTTTCTAATTAATTTTAATCTTCATATTTGAGTTTGTTTTGTTATCAGGTAATGGAATAAAAGCATAGAAACAAATAAGAACTATAATTGATGTGCAATCAACAGCTAAGGTGGTTAAATGATGAATCTCAAATGTCACTATACTTAACTTATTTTTACCTTATGCCTTTGGGAAATATGGTGAGAAAACAAGAACAACAATAAAATTGCCCGTGCCGTAGATTGTTACAGTTCTACCCGTGTTTCATACATGAGTGGTCAGGTAATAACAGACATGAAGTGAGCTGCCCTGGTACTGATCATCCCCATGGGAGACAAACTATAACTGGTCTCCTCAGAGTAGAAAAAGAAGAAATGGGTTCGGATGCTATTTGCTGAACCAAGGTCACCACAACTGAGGAGTAATTTAGGATGCATAATAGTCAACAGAGACATTTGGTCCTTGGTTGTCTGTAAATTGAGGTATTAAATTTGTAAGATACTGTTTTTAATTCACAGTTTTAATATAATTGTGTTTACTCAATCAGAGTTGTTCGACATTGTAATTTCTAAGTTCTAATCTGTTTTTTAAAAAGGCAGAGCAAGCATTGATTGTCCTCATTAAAGTTTGAACAGCAGCTATAAAGGCAGCATGATGGAGCTGAACTTCAGCTTAAGGAGAAAAGGAGGGGAATGATGGAACTAGGACAGGAAAGGAGCTTGTCCTGAATTTTTACACCCATTCTAAGTCACTCTCTTGGTCTGGCTCATGCTGCTATAACAGAATACCTGAGATGGTGGTTTATAAAAAACAGAGATTTATTTCTTACCATTCTAGCTGGGAAGAACGGAAGAAGCTGGGAAGTCCTAAGTCAAGGGTCTTGCATCTGGTGAGAGCCTTCCTTCTATGTCAGCCCATGGCAAAAGGCAGAAGAGCAAGAGAGCAGATGCAGGGGTGGGGGTGGGGGGAAGAGGGTCAAACTCATCCTTTTATGAGGAACTGATTCCTGCAGAGCCCTCATGACCCAATCACCTCTTAAAGGTCCCACCTCTCAACACTGTTGCATTAGGGATTAAGTTTCCAGCACATGAACTTTGGGGAGACACATTCAAACCACAGAAGTCACCCTCTTGGGATAATTGCTGTGGGGTAACAAGGCTATGAAAAATGACCATGAGACAAGGTGACGCACGGCAAAGTTGCTGACAGCTAGAAGGATTTATCCTAAATATTCCAAAAGCAGTACTAGGAAGAGCAAAGGTTCCTAGGGATATGCAAGAGGGAGAGGTACTAGGGGAAATGTGTAGGAAAAGCACCACAAAAGTTTAGAAAACTAGAAAAAAAGCAAGAAGGAAAGACAAGTGCTGACAGTTGGAAAGAACCTGAGGCCTGTGAAATCGGTTTTAATTTGAATGCTTTTCTTCATCTTTCTTCAGAAACATTCTTTTAAAAAATGTGTTTTATTATGACCTGGTGATGTGATATTTTTCACCTTAAACAAACCTAATCTCTGAATTAGTAAGTAAAATAATAACTGTTGTGGCCTCTTGTCTTACTATGCAATTAGACATGTGATTAGTCAATGGTCCAGGATGATTGGAATATTACAGTTCATAAATAACATTAGGGTATCGTGGACAGTTAATGGCCTTTGGAAAGAAATACTACTGAAGCTTCAAAATCCTGCTGAACTCTGCGTGCTGTAAGGGCAGGAGAACTTAGACCAGATGAGTCCCTTTCACAAGCACATGTCATGCTGTGTGGATCCGGCTGTGGAAACAGTTTGCCAATCTTATCTTCAGAAACACATAGTCGGTGTTCAGCCAATAATGAATGTCAAAATAATACTTAGCTTCTCTTTGGGTGATTCAAAGGGCTCTGGCCAGAAAATAGGCATAATAACCTTTCTGGCACGTCTTTCATTAATTGTCCTTCAAACTGAGAGAAGTATTTTCAGAAGATTGTTTGCTTGTGCTGAAAGATCAGGGAGCAGTGAACAGTGTGAAAAGTATAGAATTGGACATAATCGTTATGAGTGATATACTACATCAATGAAAATGAAAGTCCATTCTTGGCACTGGGATCTGTGAAAAGTTTCTGTATATCTATTACTATGTTATAGTAGGTAACTGTCATGGCACTTCTGAGTATTCATGTGCAAAATCAAGATTTACATATAATGAGTTATATATGTTTCCCATTTTTCCCTTTATCCAATCAAACTTCTGGCCTTAACTTGAGACCAAGAAGAGCTTGACAGTTCAGGATCAGAGAAATGGCAATAGGAAATGAGACATTCCTAATGTGTATATATGGGAAGAGTACTGAAGGAAGGGCCACCTATGAAAGGGAGAAGATGGCAAATAGAACTGCCATCCCGGTATTGCCCACGTATCCTACGTCCCTACTGGACAAAACAAAAATGCTGGTAAAGACATAGTTGCAACAAAATGTCTCATCAAGGAAAGTAAATGGTTCTAGAGATGAAACACCACTTTGTATCCCAGAAAATAGAATGACTCATGAATGGTAGGCATATGTTTAGTGAAATAAGTATGGTGCAGAAAGACTAGCCTCTGAAAGTTGGGGGGGACAGAACTGGGGCAATGAGAAAGTGACTTAGAAAAGTCTTGAAAAAGTATTTTCCCCCAAACTTCCTCTACAGGTGTAATTTAAAACAAGCTGTTGGTGATGAAAAGAAGGTGTTCCAGAGGAGAATACATTTCACTGAGTCCTCCGCTTTCACTATTCCAAGAAAATGTTTGAAAACTGTTTCCGTATAGACTTCAATATTCCCCTTTTTCCTTTATTACTGGGCTTTTATTGTTTTATACTGATCTTAATAAGTTTGGGATTTATTGTAACTATGTTTTTATTATAAATGTTCTCAAACATTTTGAGAAAAGACAAGGTATAAATTAATAATAAATTTTAAAATGCTGTCCAGTCTTGGTACTCCTTAGATTTTTCAAGCTAGGAAAAATAGAGAATATAATAAATATACATAGGTGTTTATTTATTTTTATCTCTATTATATACAATATATATATCTTTCTATATAAAATATGTACATATATTTATATCAAGTATAAATATATTTGTATATCCTATGGCAGGAAGAGGGTAGATGTATGACTCGTTAAAAAATAGTTTAGTGAGTCAGTTATTTGTTTAAGGTTAGAGACTTCCTTTACATGAAGCTTACTTTGATGTATGATGCTTCTAGAAGAAACAAAAATTGGAAAAGTATTTATAATGATTCAGATTGTCAGAGTGTGAAAAACAGTAATGCAAAATTTTTAGAATTGGAAGAAAAATAGAGAAATTAAGACAAAAGCTGTGTTCATGTCAGTGAAATAAAGCCAAGGTATGCTACAAAATTTACTGATTATGTACATTCTTCAGAAGCTTTTGGGATGAAACCACTTCCTTCCTGTTGAAACTATGTGGAGGAGACTGCTTTACTTTGCCAAAGCAGACACATCAGTTTGGAAAAGAAAGATCTGTGAAAAAAAATAGTGATAGTAAATAGAAAGAATAAGCCTGCAATAGCACTGCCAGCTCTTAGAAAGCTCTCTATAAGCCAAACACTTATTATGTACTTCACATGCATTTACTCATTAAATCTCCCAACTGCCTTATGATGCAGGCTTGGAGAGGTTGTGCTGTTTGCTTCACATCATGCAGCTCATTAGTGGCAGAGCCAGGATTCAAACTCCAGCTACTTGATTCTGGAGTTCACCTTCACCATAAAATACCCAAAAAAATAAAATAAAATAAAAAAATAAAAGCAGAAATTGAAACACGGCAAAATGGAGAGACAAAACAGTCTTCCTTTTCTAACGAAGTTCATGAATGGAAAAGCTTATGAAGGATATCATTGAGGAGATTATGGATGAAATAGCAGTTACACTTCTTGGAGTATATAATTTATTAATCAATATCCATTGACTATCTAATAATTTTAAGACACAATGCTAGCTATTGGGGAAGATACAAGAAATATGCCTATTTGTTTGACTTAGTCTCTTTCTATAAGGATCCTGCAGTGGCTTTCTGATACTTTAGGGAAAAAAAAATGAATCCTTAATTTGACATCAAGGCCGTTCATGATCTGGCCTCACTTCCTGATAGTGCTCCTGTTCTCTATTCTCAAGCCACTCTGACATGGTCACAGGTGACCTCTGATATCTTGATGAATTTCCATAGAGTCTTCCCTCTGGCAGAAACTCTCCCCAACACATGGTTCCTACTACTTTTGACCTGGCTAAAACAAATCCTTCAAAATTCAACTCAAATATATTTTGTGAAGTCTTGTCTGACAAATGCAGGTCTGAGATAGGTATCCTTCCTTTCTGTTTTCATAGTCTCTCATATTGTCATTTTCAGTTTATTTTTCTCTACCACTAAAAATTAAGGTCCTTTCAAGCAGGTACAATGTCTTTTATCTTTATTGCCCAGCACTAAACCTGGCCATATGAACCACACAAAGACATTTGTATTAATTTATATGTGGATAACATATTTTAAATAGCTAATACATGCAACATATATAATATATAATTATCAAATTCAAGTAAAATAGAAAATGGAAAGGCAAATAAAATAGCAGTATTTGACTTATTCTTGAAATCCCCTTTCTCACTTGACAAAGGATTTGAAACATTTTACAAAAATGTTTCAATACAAGAGATAAAATATATAGTTAAAAGAGTCATTACAGAGAGGAAATAATGAACTCTAGCATTGAATAAGTATAGGAAAAATGCACACCCTTATATTATAGAGGAATGGGGAATGACAGTCCTCAATGTAGTTCCTAGTGACCAAAGCATGTTTTGTTACCAGATTCACAGGGACCATAATGTGAAGTCAAGTCAATTTTTCAATAGAAGGAGAGCTATTCTTGATTGGTGAACCAGAGGAAAATTTTTGTTTTGGTTTCTCATAAAGAGGACTCTGTGTGATAGAGTTCAATGTTTTTCTCTGCTTCCTTACATGGCCTGTAATAACACATTTCACATAGCTCTTTCAAACAAAGTCTTTTTATATAGGTCAATGACCTAGCACTAAAGCATAACTCAGTAAAAGAAGACCTAAGAGGGGTCATAATAATACTGGCCAACACACTATATAGACCTTTGATGATCACACCTGATGCAAAGGCAACACTTGGGACAGCCAGAAAAGCATATGTTGCATGGCCTTCAGGAAATATTCCATTGATATTACATCTCAAAATGGGCATTTCATAATCTGATAGTAGGAAACTCGAGCTTATATTATTTGGCAAGAACGTAGAAAAGGAAACTTCTGTTCTGATTAAAGCACATTCACATCCATTATCAACCAATTGAGAATGCTAAGGATAAAATAAGAAGTTTAATGAAGATTTTTGCCCAAATGTATGGCCAAGAATTCATCTTAAAGAAGTACACTTGGTGAAGTTTTCAAATTTTTTCCTTATAAATTAGTCCTGGGTCTACACCAGCAAATAGACAATTGGGAAATTGACAAAAAAGGTTCTAGGACAAGGTACCATCAATGTTACTCATTCTGAAAGTTTCTTAAAGTAAGTATTATCAGGAAACAACCACAAATTTAAAGAAAAATTGTATAGTGTGTGAATAAATTTCACATAAAATTTCTAATGGAAAACTATCTTTCTGGTATGTCTTCCAAGATGAATGAGTTGCAAACTAAAATTCTATCTATTAGGGAACAATGTTTGAAAAGCATATCTGCAAAATGAAATGATTTTTATTTTAAAGCGTCTGAATTTGTGTTCCATTATTTATAAGTATATAGAAAGTCCTGAAAGACTCTCTGTAACACTAAGAACAAGGGGATGCACAGCTCTCTGAACTTTTGGGAAAAGCATTTTGAGTAGCCCAAGTTCAGGCTTCTGATCATAGTACAGATTCAGCTGTTAGAAGCAAAGCACATGTATGCTTTGGAGTGTGCATAATCTGAGAGAACTTCTGCCCCAACCCACGTGGTTGGTAAATGGTAGTATCAGTAACAGAACTCAAGTGCAGTAAACATTTATGTGTTGCCTTCTCAGTGTCTATTTCCCCCTCCCCCTACATACCATGACTCCCCCTTTCCAAACTACACAGCTAGGATGGGCCATAATCAATCAAAGCCAATCACTGCATCCTAGTTCTCTAGCAACAGTGATTGGTGCAGTACAGTCATCCCTCGGTATACATACAGTATACATGGGGGATTGGGTCCAGGACCCCAGTGTATGCCAAAATCAGCAGATACTCAAGTCTTTGAGGAACTCACACACAGGAAAATTCAGCCTTCCTTATACCTGGTTTTCACATTCTGCGAATACTGTCAAGGGCTGAACCCACGGATATGGAGGGCTGATTCCATTTATTGAAAAAAAATACATGCATAAATGGATCTGTGCAATTCAAATAGTGTTTCTCAAGGGTCAACTGTATTAAAAACAATGAAGAACAAGGAGGTAACCTTTCTGTACTCACCAGAAGTATAAGATGACTCCCATGATCTCTAGCCCTTAGTGTTACTACAGGCTTATGTTACATTACGCAGCAGTAGGGATTTTGCCAATGTAATTAAGGTCACTAATCAGGTTAACTTTAAGGTAGGGAGATTATCTGGGTTGACCTAACTTAATCACATAAGCCCTTTAAAAGCAAAAAGTTTTCTCAAGCTGGTAGCAGAAAAAGAAATCAGAGAGGCATGAGAATGATTTGACATGTTGTTACTGGCTTAAAAATGGAGGGGGTCACATGGTAAGGAACGTGAGTAGACTCTAAGAGAGGAGAACAGTTGACATCTAGCAAGAAAATAGCAACTTTTGTTCTACAACCACAAGGAAGAGAATTCTTCCAACATCAAAAATTAGTTTGGATAACAAGTTTTCCTCAGAGTTTCCAAATGAGAATTCAGTCCAGTTTACATCTTGAATTCAGACTTGTAAAACCCAGAACAAAGAACACAGCAGCTCCTTGCTGGATGTCTGACCTATAGAAACTGTGAGATAATAAATTTGCATTGTTTAATCCTTAGGTCTTTGGCAATTTGTTACACAGAAATATAAAACTAATTAAACTTCTAAAGGTAAATGAGAAATTCCCAGATGCTTCTAGCAGCCATCTGTTAAACATAAGGAAAGAGTCTGCCAAGAATTGCACCAATACCACAGATGAACAAGAAAGAAATAGAATTAGAGAAAGCAGAATTTTGGTGCCTGTGGAACCTGATCAAACCTTCCCTGATAATTGAATATTTTTGGACATTTTTGGTACAAGAATCAATATACTTCATTTGTTGTTTATGGGGTTAGAGGTTGGTTTTCTGTTGCTTGTACCCCCAAATACTCCAATGGATTCAACAAATTTCTTGATTCCTAGATCACAATGACTTTGTCCACAATGACATTGGCTGGAAAATGGTGGCATTTTTCCTTGGTTTTCAGTTTGCATAAACCTCTGACTTAATGCAATAACTATTAAAAATATGTGAACTATAGTACAGTAAAGGAATATACAGACAAGATAGAATATATAGGGTATTTCAGTAGACATACTTAAACTAAAAGAATGCAAATTGAGATTTTAATTTTGATAAATAAAATACTTGAAATGTTGAATATATTGATGGCTTAATAGCATACAGGATGAAGCAAAAAAAATTAGTTCATAAAAGGTCAATTGACACCCAAATTAAAGAACAAAGAGAAGAAAAAACTAATCTACTTTATAAACACACAGTTTCAGAGTGATACTATCAAATGATCTACCATGTGTATTTCTTTAATATATATAGTCCCAGAAGGAGAGGGGAAATAAAATTATACAGTAAAAATATTTGAATATATAATGACTGAGAAAATTCCAATTTTAATAAATGACATCAGTCCACATATTCAAGAAGTTTAGCATTCCCAAGCACATTCAAATTTTTAAAAATATTATATTAAGAGTAAAACTATTAATAACTAAAGAGAAACAGAAAAGCTTAAAACATTCAAAAATGTAGAAAACAACAAGAATAACAGCTAACTTTTCAGTAGAAAAAATGAAAGGTAGAAAATTATGAAATATCTTTTCAGTGCTAAAAGGAAAAAAGAAGTCTCATCTTTCATTTGTGATTTTACTTATTGGAGTCTTATCTCTTTTTTCCTTAGTCTACCTAAGGGTGTTTCAATTTTGTTTATCTATTAAAAAAATTAAAGTTTTGTTGATTTTTTTCTATTGTTTTTCTATTCTCTGTTTGATTTATTTCTGTTCTGATCTTTATTATTTCCTTCCTTCTGCTAACTTTGGGCTTAGTTTGTTCTTGTTTTTCTAGTTCCTTGAATTGTAATGTTAGATTGTTTATTTGAGACCTTTCCCCTTTTTAAATGTAGGTTTTTATCACTGTAAACTTCCTTCTTATTACTGCTTTTGTTCCATTCCATAAGTTTTTGTATGTTGTGCGTTTGTTTTCATTTGTCTTCAGATATTTGTAAAGTTCTCTTGATTTCCTGTTTAACCTGACAGTTGTCCAAGAGTGTTTAGTTGGTTCAGGTTCCATGTCTTTGTGAATTATCCCATTTTCTTGCTGTTATTGGTTTCTAGTTTCATTCCATTGTGATTAGAAAGGATCTTTGGTATGATTTCAATCTTCTTAAATTTTCTAAGACTTGTTTTGTGACTTAACATGTAATCTATCCTGGAGAATGTTCTGAATGCACTTGAGAAGAATATATATTCTTCTGCTGTTGGGTGGAAAGTTCTGTATATCCTGTTAAGTCCATTCGGTCTATAAATTATTTCTTTATTAATTTTCCCTGTTTCTTTGTTTTCCTGTTTAGATGTTCTGTTCATTATTGAAAGTAGGATATTGAAGCCTCCTACTTATCTCCTGCTATTGTATTGTATTGTATCATTTACAAGTATAGCCACTCCTGCTTTTATGTGGTTAGTTCCCATTTGTTCGGAATATCTTTTTCCATCCTTTCGCTTTCAGCTTATATGTGTTTGGGGGTCTAAAGTGAAATAAAAAGAAATGAAAGAGGAGACATTACAATGGATGTCTCAGAAATAAAAAGGATCATAAAGGACAATTATGAACAATTATATGTCAACAAATTGGGTAATGCAGAATAAATGGATAAATTCCTAGAAACATGCAATCTACCAAAACTGAATCAAGCAAAATCCCAGTAGCATTTTACACAGATAGAAAAAAAAAAGGACAATCCTGAAATTTGTAAGGAACCACAAAAGTCCTGAATAGCCAAAATAATCTTCAGCAAAAACAAATTTGAAGTTACCATACTTCCTGATTTCAAATTATACTACAAAACTATAGTGGGCTGGGTGCAGAGGCTCATGCCTGTAATCCCACCACTTTGGGAGGCTGAGGTGGGAGGATCACTTGAGGCCAGGAGTTCAAGACCAGCCTGGAAAACATAAAGAGACCCAGTCTCTACAACAAAATTTTAAAAATTATCCGGGTGTGGTGGCAGGCACCTGTTAGTCCCAGCTACTCAGGAGGCTGGGGCGAGAGGATCACTTAAGCCCAGGAGTTTGAGGCTGCAGTGAGCTATGATCATGCTACTGCACTACAGCCTGGGTGACACAGGAAGACCCTGTCTCAAAAAAATATATATATAGTTATTAAAACAACATGTCACTGGCAAAAAAAAAAAAAAAAAAAACAGACATGTAGGCTAATGAAACAAAATAGTAAGCCTAGAAATTATCTAATGTATATACCATGAACTAACTTTGGACAAAAGTACCAAGAATAAATTATGGGGAAAAGACAGACTCTTCATGTTGTTGGGAAAACTGGATATCCATTTGAAAAAGAACAAAATTAGACCTTTGTCTTATACCATAAGCAAAAGTCAGCTTAAAACAGATAAAAGACTTAAATGTAAGACCTGAAAACATTAAAATTCTAGGAAAAAAAAGCATAGGGAACAATTTTTTTGATATTGGTCTTGGCAATAATTTTGTGGTTCTGACACCCAAACCACTGGCAACAAAAGCAAAAGCAAACAAGTGGGAATACTCAATAAAAGCTTCTGCACAGTAAAGAAAATAATCAATAAAATGAAAGGGTAACCTATAGAATGGCAGAAAATATTTGCAAACCATATGTTGGATAATGAGTTAGTATCCAAAATATATAATGAATTAAAACAAGTCAATAACAAAAACAAAAACTCAAATAACCTGATTGAAAAATGACCTAATTTAAAAATGGAAAAAAGACTTGAATAGACCTTTTTTTCCAAATAAGACATACAGGCAGCCAATCCATATATGAAGAAGCAACATCATTAATCATCAGGAAAATGTAAATCAAAACTACAATGAGATAATATCTCATACCTGTTAGGATGGCTACTATCAAAAAGATGAAAAGATAACAAGTGTCAGTGAGTATGTGGAGAAAAGGGAACCCTTGTACACTATTGGTGGGAATGTAAATTGGTACAGCCGTTATGAGAAACAGTATGGAATTTTCTCAAAAAATTAAAAATAGGATTATCAGAAAATCCAGCAATCCCTATTCTGGGTACATATCCAAAGGATATAAGATGAGAATCTTCAGGATGTAGCTGTACTTCCATGTTCACTGCAGCATTATTCACAATAGACAGGATATGGAACAGCCTGTGTTCGTCAATGGAGGAATGAATAAAGAGTGTGTGTGTGTGTTTGTGTGTAAAAACACACATACATAAACATACCTACAATGGAGTATTACTGAGCCTTTATAAAGAAGGAAATCCTGTCATTCATGACAACATGGATAAAACTAGAGGACATTATGATAAGTGAAATAAGCCACACACACACATACATAGGCAAACCTGCATGATCTCACTTATATGTGGAATCTTAAAAATCAAACTCATAGAAACAGATAGTAAAATGGTAGTCACCAGGGGTGGGAGTAGGGTGGGAGAAATGGGGAGATGTTGGTCAAAAGGTACAAAGTTTCAGTTATGTAAAATGAATAAGCTCTAGAGATCTAGAGTACAGCATTGGGGCTACAGTTACTAATCCGGTGTGTAAAATTTACTACGAGAGTAGATCTTCAGTGTTCTAACTGAAAAAAAAAAAAAAAGAACCTAACCATGTGAAGAAATGGAAACTGTTAACTAGTTTGGGTACAATAATCAGTTCAATGTGTGTGTATATATAAATATGTATAAGAAAATATCAGGCTGTACGTTTTAAATAGATATATTGGAAAATGGTTTGGCATTTTCTTAAAAATTTAAACATAAACATATCATATTTATATATCAGTTTTACTCTTATGCATCTAACTAGGGAAATGGATACATAAGTTCACTTGAAATTTTGCACATAAATTTTCATAGCAGCATTATTCACAATCACCAAAAACTGGAAATGACTGAAATGTCAATCAACTATTAAATTGATTTTTTAAAAAGTTTTATATCCATAGAATGAATTACTATTGAGTATGTAAAAAACAGTTAAATACAGATATATACTACTCATAGAAGAGATCCATAAAGCTTTATGTTCAGTGAATAAAGGAAGACATAAAGACAACATTTTGCTAGAAATAAAATGTCTAAAATAGGCAAACCAATAGACACAAAAAGTAGATTAATGGTTGCCTGGGACTGGGTGTAGGAAGAGTAATTAGCTATGAATTGGCATGAGGTATGTTATCAGAATAAAACCAGAATATGGTGATGTTGTACAACTCTATAAATTTACTAAAATTTATTGAATTATAAAACTAAAGCAAAGGAATTGGTATATATATAAGTTATACCTGAATAAATTTGTTTAAAAAATAAAGGTCAAATAAAGAAATTTTCAGAAAAAAAAAGTTGAAAGAGCTTGTTACCAGCATATCTGTACTTCAAGAAATAGTAAGGTAAATTTCAGGCTATAGGAAAATTATAGAAGGTGGGGGTTCAGAAATGCAAAAAGAAATGCAAATACTGGAAACAGAAAATAAGGCAGTAAATATAAAATACTCTTTTGAAAAAATAAATTAATTGACTATTGGTTATTTAAAGCAAGCATAACAGCAATATTTTTTGTGGTTCAAAATATGTGTAGAAGTAAAATTTATGATTACAATATCACAAAGAGTAGGATGAATGGATAAGTGGAATTATACTATTACATTATTCTTACATTATTCAGGAATTGGAAAAATATTATTTCAATATAAACTGATAAAAGTTAAAAATGCATAGTATAAACTGTAGTACCACCACTAAATATTATAAAAGGATTTATAAAATCAATAAAAATGATAAATTAGAACACTGGAATACAACCACTTGATTAATCAAAGGAAATCAGGTAAGAAGGAACAAAGGACTAATGGAAAGAGTGAATAAAAATAAGTTGCAAGATAGTAGACTTAAATATAATCATATCAGTAATTACATTAAATGAAAATGAACTCAATACAAGATAAAAGAGATTATTAGATTGAAATTAAAAAAAGAGAAATAACTACAGTTGACCTTTGAACAATACAGGTGTTGGGACACCAACACTCACACACTTGAAATCCACACACAAATTTAGTATATTTTTTGTTTTTTTAAAGCTGTTTATGTGTCTCATTTCATTTTGTTTTATTTTTATATGCTCAGACGGTACAAGTGCAGTTTTGTTACATGGATATAGTGCATAGTGGTGAAGTCTGGGCTTTTTGTGTAACCATCACCTGAATTGTGTACATTGTACCCATTAAGTAATTTTTCATCACCCATCCCCCTCCCATCCTCCGATTTTCTTACCCTTCCTAGTCTTCAGTGTGTATTATTCCACTCTCTATGATCATGTGTGCGCATTATTTAGCTGCTGCTTATAAGTGAAAACATACAGTATTTGACTTTTTGTTTCTGAGTTATTTCACTAAGATAAGGGCATCCACTTCCATCCTTGTTGCATAAAAGACATGATTTCATTCTTTCTTATAGCTGAGTAGTATTCCCATGGTCTGTGTGTATATACCACATTTTCTTTGTCCAGTCATCCACTGATTGATACTTGGGTTGATTCCCTATCTTCACTAATGTGAATAGTGCTTTGATAAACATAAGTGAAAGTATCGTTTTGATATAATGATTTCTTTTCCTCTGGGCAGATACTCAGTAGTGGAATTGCTAGATTGAACAGTAGGGTTTTTTTTAGTTCTTTTGAGAAATCTTCATACTGTGTTTCATAGAGGTTGTACTAGTTTACATTCCCACCAATGGTGTATAAGCTTTCCCTTTTTTCTGCATCCTCACAAACATCTGATGTTTATTGACTTTTTAAAAAAAGCCATTTTGACTGGTATACAGTGGAGTCTCATTGAGGTTTTAATTAGCATTTCTCTAATGCTAATTACAGACTAGATGATTAGTGATGCTGTGCATTTTTTCACATACTTGTTGGCCATTTGTATATATTCTTTTGAAAAATGTCTGTTTATCTGTTCATGTCCTTTTCCCACTTTTTAATGAAGTTATTTGAGTTTTATTTTGTTGATTTGTTTGAGTTCCTTGTAGATTCTCAATATTAGTCCTTTGTCAGACATACAGTTTGCAAATGTTTTCTCCCATCCTGTAGGTTGTCTTTTCACTCTGTTGATTATTTATTTTGCTGTGCAGAAGCTTTTTAGTTTAATTAAGTCCCATTTGTCTATTTTTGTTGTTGCTTGTTCTTTTGAGGTTTTATTCATGATTTCATTGCCTAGTCCAATGTCAAGAAGAGTTTTTCTTAGGTTTTCTTCTAGAATTTTTATGGTTTCAGGTCTTACATTTAAATCTTTAATCCACTGGAGTTTATTTTTGTATATGGTGAGAGATAGGCATACAGTTTCATCCTCCTGCATGTGGCTATCCAATATTCCCTGCACCATTTATTGAATAGGGTGTCCTTTCCCCATCTATGTTTTGTCAAAGATCAGTTGGCTATAGGTCTGTGGCTTTATTTCTGGGTTCTCTATTCTGTTCCATTTATCTATGTTCTACTTTTATACCAGTACAATGCTGTTTTTGTTATTAGAGCTTTGTAGCGTAATTTGAAGTCAGGTAATGACTCCAGGTTTGGTCATTTGCTTAGGATTGCTTTGGTATTTGGGCTCTTTATTTGGTTCTACATGAATTTCAGGAATTTTTTTTCTAATTCTGTGAAAAAATGATGTTTGTATTTTGATAGGAATTGCATTGAATCTGTATATTGCTTTGGGCAGTATAGTCATTTTAATGACATTGATGCTTCCAATCCATGAGCATGAGATATTTTTCTATCTGTTTGTGTTGTCTGTGATTTCTTTCATCACCGTTTTGTAGCTTTCCTTGTTGAGATCTTTCACCTACTTGGTTAAATGTACTCCTAGGTACTTTAATTTACTACTACTGTAAATGGGATTGACTTCTTGATTTGGTTCTCAGCTTGATCGTTATTGGTATATAGGAATGCTGCTGATTTTTATACATTCATTTTGTATCCTGAAAATTTACTGCATTCGTTTATCAAATCTAGGAGTCTTTTGGCAATGTCTTTAGGGTTTTCTATGTATAAAATCTATTGTCAGCAAGCAGGGACAATTTAAATTCCTCTTTTCAAATTTGGATGCCTTTTATTTATTTCTCTTCCATGATTGCTCTGGCTAGTACTTCCAGTGCTACATTTAATAGGAGTGGTGAAAGTAGGCATCCTTGCCTTGTTCCATTTCTTAGGTGGAATGATTTCAAGTTTTCCAGTATGATATTGGCCGCAGGTTTGTTGTATATGGCTGGCATTATTTTGAGGTGTGTTCTGTCTGTGCCTAGTTTGTTCAGGGTTTCAGGGTTTTTATCATGAAGAGATGCTGAATTTTATCAAATGCTTTTTCTGCATCTATTGAAATGATCATATGGTTTTTGTTATTAACTCTGTTTATGTGGTGGATCACATTTTTTGATTTTCATATGTTGAACCATCTTCACATCTCTGGAATAAACTGCACTTGGTCATGGTGCATTATCCTTTCTTGTGCTGTTGGATTCAGTTTACTCATATTTTGTTTAGGATTTTTGCATCTATGTTCATCAGGAATATTGTTCTGAAGTTTTCTCTTTTTTTTTGTTTTATCCCTGTCTGGCTTTGGTATCAGGTTGATACTGACTTCATAGAATAAATTAGAGAGGATTCCTTCCTTCTTAATTTTTTGAAACAGTTTCTTGTTTTGTGGCCTATTGTATGGTCTATCTTGGAGAATGTTCCATGTGTGATGAGAAGAATGTATATTCTGCAGTTGTTGGGTAGAATGTTCTGTAAATGTCTATTAGGTCTCTTTGCTCTAAAGTACATTTTAAGTCCAGTATTCTTTTGTTGATTTTCTTTCTCAATGATCTTTCTACTGCTGTGAGTTTGGTGTTGAAGTCCCCCACTATTATTGTATCGGTACAAACAGTTCTTGCTTGTATATCGGATAGAATTTGGCAGTTAATCCATTGAGTCCTGGACTTTTTTGTTAGGAGATTTTCTTTTTATTACTGATTAAATCTCATTACTCATTATTGGTCTGTTCAGGATTTCTACTTTTTCCTGGTTCAATCTTGGGAGGTTGTATGTTTCCAGGGATTTATCCACTTCCTCTATGTTTTCTTGTTTGTGAGTGTAAAGTTGCTCATAGTAGTTCATGATCTTTTGTATTTCTGTGATTTCAGTTGTAATGTCTCCTTTCATGTCACTTCTGATTGTATTTATTTGGATCCTCTCTTTCCTTTCCTTGGTTAATGTAGCTAGTGATCTATCAATTTTGTTTATTTTATGAAAAAACTAAAACTTTGTTGTGTTGATTCTTTTTATTATTTTTATCTCAATTTTTTTAGATCGACTCAGATCTTTGTTATTTTTTTTTTCTTCTTCTAACTTTGGTTTTGGTTTAGTCTTGCTTTTCTAGTTCCTTGAGGTATGATGTTAGGTTGATAATATGCAATCTCCCTATTTTTTGATGTAGGCTTTTAATGCTATAAAATTCCCTCTTAGCCACTCCTTTTGCTGCTTCCCAGAAGATTTGGTATATGTGTATCCATTTGCTTTCATTTAAAAAAAATGATATCCATCTTAATTTCATTGTTGACCAAAAGATCATTCAGGAGCAGGCTGTTTAACTTCCATGTATTTGTATAGTTTTGGAAGTTCCTCTTGGAATTGATTTCTAGTTTCATTCCACTGTGGTATGAGAAGATACTTGACATGATTTCAAATTTTTTAATTTATTGAGACTTGTTTTGTGATCTAACACACCATCTATCTTGGAGAATGTTTCATGTGGTGATGAAATAGATGAATGTATATTCTGGGACTGCAGAGTAGAATGTTCTGTAAATGTCTCTTAGGTCCATTTAATCTAAAGTCCAATTTAAGTGCAGTGTTTCTTTGTTGATTTTCTGTCTCAATGATCTGTCTACTTCTGTGACTGGAGTGTTAAATTCCCCCACAATTATTGTATTGCTACCTATCTCTTTTTTTAGGTCTAGTAATATTTGTTTTATGAATCTCAGTGCTCTGGTGTTGGGTACATAAATATTTAGGGTTATCATATCTTCTTGTGAAATTGATCCCTTTATTATTATATAACGACTTTTTTGTCTTTTTTTACTGTTGTTGATTTAAAGCCTGTTTTACCTGATATAAGGTACTCCTGCTTGCTTTTGGTTTTTATTGGCATGTAATATCTTCTACCAACCCTTTATCTTCATTCTGTAAGAGTCTTTACCAATTAGGTGAGTTTATTGTGTGCAGCATATGGGTGCATCGTGTCTTTTTTATCCATTCTCCCAATCTATATCAATTAAGTGGAGTGTTTAATACATTTACATTCAAGTCTAATATTGATACGTGAAGTTTTGTTCCTGTCATAATGTTAATTGTTATCTAGTTGCCTTGTAGTTTGATTTGTGTAATTGTTTTATAAGTGAGAGTTTTATACTTTTGATTTTTGGTTTTTTTTTTTTTTATAATGGAGTGTATCAACCTTTCATTTCTATGCTTTGAACTCTTTTGAACATTTCCTGTAGGGCAGGTCTAGTGGTGAAGAAGTCCCTCAGTGTTCAATTGTCTGGAGAAGACTTTATTTACCCTTTACTTATGAAAGTTATTTTAGCAGTATAACAAATTAGTGATTGTCATTTTTTTTTCTTTGAGAAGTTTGAAAATAGAACCTCAATCTCTTCTGGCTTATAAGGTTTCTGCTGATACGTCTGCTGTTAGTCTGATGGAATTTCCTTGATCAGTGACTAGATGATTTTCTTTTGCTGATTTTAAATTTTTTTCCTTTTCATTGACTTTAGATAGTCTGATGAATATGTGTCTTGATGAAGTCCTTCTTGCAGTGTATTTCCCTGGAGTTCCATGAGCCTCTTATATCTGGATTTTGAAATATTTAGCAAGACTAGGGAAGTTTTCCTCAATTATTTTTTCAAATAGGTTTTCCAAATTTTGCTTTTTCTTTTTTCCTGGGAATATCTATGATTTGTAGGTTCAGATGTTTTACCTAATCCCATAGTTCTCCAAGGATTTGTTCATTTTTAAAATTCTTTTTTCTTTATTTTTGTCTGACTGGATTAATTTGAAAGATGTGTCTTCAATGTCTGGATTCTTTCTTCTGCTTGGTCTAGTCTACTGTTGCAGTTTTCAACTGTATTTCATAATTCCTTCAATGATTTTTTCATTTCCAGAAGTTAGCTGTTTTTTCTTTAAAATATGTATCTCTTTGGTAAATTTATCATTCATATCCTGAATTGATTTCCTTATTTCTTTTTATTGGTTTTCAGATTTCACTCAGATCTCATTTAACTTCTTTATGATCCATAATATAAATTCTTTACCTGAAATTTCATAATTTATATTTTAGTCAGAGTCTATTGCTAGAGAGTTGATGTGATTCTTTGGGGGTGTCATAACATGCTGTTTTTACATACTGCCAGAATTGTTATGTTGGTTCCTTCTCATCTGGAGAAACTGTCACTTCTTGTTTTTGAATTTACTTTCATATGGATGGGACTTTTTGTCTCCCTTGAGGGTGTGACTGTAATGTATTTTGAGTAGGGTCATTTGGTTTTGTTTCTGGGTGGTGTAGGTGGCCAAGGCTCTGAATGAATTCTTTGGTTATAGATAGCATTAGTGCAGTGGTTTTATCAAATGCTGTTCGTAATATTATTGTACTGGGATTGTGATTAAGCTCATGGCCTCCTGCGGAGACAGGGACGTAGAGGCCTTGAGAAGCTTATCTTGTTCCCCAGCACTGTGCACTTGTGTCAGCAGATTTTGTATTGGGTTGTGCAGTTTGACCTTCAGGCCAGCTGGTGGTGCTTGCAGGTAAGAGTTGGCTATGTTGGTATCAGTAGGGTATATGTTTGATCTTTGATTAACTGAGAAAGCTCTCTGATGCCTCAAGCCATGGACTGGTCTGTGGGAGACACAGTGTCCTGGGCTCCACTTTCAGCCTTGGTAAGGGTGGGTGGGTGAGCTGGATCAGGCTGGCCCACCCTTGTGTTCCCCAATCACAGGCACAAATGCCAGCCCTGTTGGGGGTGGCAGGGGAGTGGTGTAGAGTCTGTAAGATTTCCTTGGTTATACATAGCTTTATTTGGGTGGCTTTCTAAAATGCCAGCTGTAGTAGTAATGCATCAGGCAAGTGAACAGGCTCAAGGCCTCCTGAGTGGCTGGGGTGCTATAGGTGATGGCAGTAGCTGAGGTCACACAGAGCTCTTCTCCTTCCTGAGCAGTGTGTAATTGTGTCAGCAAATGTTGTAATGGACTGTGCAGGTTGAACTCCTGGCCAGTAGGCAGAGATTGCAAAAGAAAGCCAGCTGCAGTAGTGGCCATAGGATTTATACTTGACTTTTGTTAGCTAGGAGAAGTACTCAGATTTCCCGAACAATGATCAGGGCCATTGAACTCCCAGGGGTACCTGTTTCATGTTTTGCCAGTGAGACAGGTGTGGGGGGAATCCAAGTGGGTACTGGGTTAGGTAAGCCCATGTTAAGCTCCTCAATGGTGAGTGCAAGTGGCTGCCCCAACAAGGGTTCCCTGGCCTCTGGGGCAATGTTCCAAGGAGAAGCAGAACTGCTTCTGCCACACTAAAGGAGCCCACATGGGGAGAGAGGAGCATCCCGAGCTCCACGGCCCAGCAGGTAGCAGTGGCACCCACCCAGCTCCCATGCCCTTGATCTGGTGGGTCTCCCACCTGCAGCCTGCCGCTGGCAGTAAGCCAAAACAGCCCACTGAGTCCCAAGCAATCTGTGCTCAGATTGCAAAATTGCCCCGGGACTCCTTGCCTGGGACAGAAACCACAGCTCCTATGCCACACCCTTTCTGGTCCAGAACCATGAAGGCAATCTACTCAACTCGTGCACCTCCAGCAAGAGCCAATTCCCCACTCACCTCTCAGTTCTGGCTGTGGGGGTTCATCCTCACTTGAGATTAGATCACAGATCTCAGTTTGGAGCCTCTTCCAACCCAAGACCACTGCCCGAGTTAGCTGTCAGATTTGCCTGAAGTCCCCTGTGATTCAGGATCAGGAATGGCTTTCTTCTTTTGCTGCCAGGTTCTGCTAGCACACGAAAGGTACTTCCCAGTGCTGCTCCTTCTCACAGCATCCCCACCACTCACCATGCGAGACCCAGGGCTGGGTAGGCTCAAGGAGCTCCCCTGCAGCCTGGATCGTCTGGCTCCTCAGCGGGAATGTGTATCATGGAAACAGTCTCACCCTCCTTCATGCTCTGAAGACTCACAGATTTCCTCTGCTATTTTTATTTTGTTTTTGTTTTATTATTATTATTATTTTATTTCAGAATATTACAAAGGTACAAATGTTTTGGTTACATGGATTGCTTTTGTACTGTTCGAGTCAAGGTTATAAGAAGTGTGCCCATCAACCAGATAGTGTACATTGTACCCGTTAGGTATGACTTCACCCATCCCCTCCTCCCCATCAGTGCATGATTTCCCTTGAGTTTTACTTCCATCTGTGCACACGAGTGCTGATTGGATAGTTACAATTTAGTAGTGAGTACATGTGGTGTTTGTTTTTCCATTCTTTAGATACCTTGCTTAAAAGAATGGTCTCCAGTTCCATTCCATCCAAATTGTTGCAAAAGGTATTAATTCATTTTTTATGGCTAGGTAGTACTCCATGGTATATGCATACCACATTTTATTAATCCACTCATCAATTGATGAGCACTTGGGTTGATTTCACATCTTTGCAATTGTGAATTGTGCTGCAATAAACATTTGAGTGCAAGTGTCATTTTGATAAAATGACTTTTTTTTCCTTTGGGTAAATATCCAGTAGTGGGATTGCTGGATCAAAAAGTAGGCCTACTTTTAGTTCTTTGTGGAATCTCCATACTATTTTCCATAGAGGTTATAGTAATTTGCAGTCCCACCAACAGTGTATAAGTGTTCCTTTCTCTCTGCATCCATACCAGCATCTATTGTTTTAGTACTTTTTGATAAAAGCCATTTTCACTGGGGTTAAGTGATATCTCATTGTGGTTTTCATTTGCGTTTCTCTGATGATAAGTGATGTTGAGCATTTTTTCACGTTTATTGGCCGTTAGCCTATCTTCTCTTGAAAAGCTTCTGTCCATGTCTTTTGCCCACATTTTAATGGGATGGTTTGATTTTTTCTTGATGATCTGCTTGAGTTCTTTGTAGATTCTGGTTATTAGCCCTTTATCAGATGTATAGCATGTGAATATTTTCTCCCATTTTGTAGGTTCTCTGTTTGCTCTGTTGATTGTTTCCTTGGCTTCGCAGAAGCTTTTTAATTTAATCAAGTCCCATTTATTTGTTTTTGTTGTTGCTGTGATTGCCCTTGGGGTCTTCTTCATATATTCTTTGCCTAGAGCAATATCTACAAGAATTTTTCCAACATTTTCTTCTAGAATTCTTATGGTTTCATGTCTTAGATTTAAGTCTGTTATCCATCTAAAAAGCTTTTGCACAGCAAAGAAAAGAATAAACAAAATTAACTGACAGCCTACGGACTGGAAAAAATATTTGTAAACCATACATGTGATAAAGCATCAATATCCAAAATTTATAAAGAACACATACAACTCAATAGTAGAAAAACAAATTACCTAATTAAAAAATGGGCAAAGGACCTGAGTAGACATTTCTTCAAAGAAGACATAAAAAAGACTGACAGGTACATGAAATGGTGCTTAACATCATTAATCATCAGAAAAATGCAAATCAGAACCATCATGAGTTACTACCTCACACCTGTTAGGATGGCTATTATCAAAAGTCAAAACATAGTAAGTGTTGGTGAGGGTGTGCACAAAAGAGAACCCTTGTACGCTGTTGGTAGGAATGTAAATTGCTGCAACCTTTATGGAAAAACAGTATGGAGGTTTCTGAAAAACTAAAAATAAAAGTACCCTATGATCCAGCAATCCCACCTCTGGCTATATATGTCCAAAAGATATGTATGTCAAAGAGATATCTACACTCCCATGTTCATTGCACCATTACTCACAGTAGCCAAGATATGAAAACAACCCAAGTGTTTGTTGGTAGACAAACGGATAAAGCATCTGTGGTATATATATCCTATGAAATATTATTCAGCCTTAAAAAAGGAGATCCTGCCATTTGCCACACAGGGATGAACCTGGAGGACATTATGCTAAGTGAAATAAGGCAGGTTCAGAAAGAAAAATATTGCATGATCTCCCTGTTATATGGGATCTAAATTTTAAAAAAGACAAATATACAGAGATAAAGAATATAACAGTGGCTACCAGGGGTGTGGGCAAGGGGAGGAAGTGGGAAATGTAGGTTGGAGTATATGAAACACCAGATATGTAGGATGAACAAATCTAGAGATCTAATGTAAAACATGAGGATGATAGGTAGTAAAATCATGCTATATTTGAGATTCCTGCAAAATGAGTAGATTTTAGAGGCTCTTGCTACAAAAACAGCAAAAAAAAAAAGTGTACTATGTAAGACGAGGGATATGTTCACTTCACTATAGTAATCATTTTACTATCTATATGTATCTCATAATATCATGTTGTATACCTTATATACACGATAAAATTTATTTTAAAAATAAAATAAAATCTATGCTCTCAAAAAAGAAAAATTAATAAAAATGTAATATGCTACTGCTAAAAATAAAAACATCTCTCCAATCCAAATGTCCATGAATAGTAGATCAACAAATTAAATTGTAAAATTCATTTCTCATTGGTAAAAAGGAACAAGTTGTAAATAGTGCAACAATGTGGATAAGCTTCAAACCACTATATTGAGTAAAAATATCAGATACAAAAAAGTACATACTGAATAGTGCTGTTTGCAGCGAGTTAAGAATAGGTAAGATTAAAGTTATTATTATACATATCAGAATAGTGATCACCTCAGGGAAAAGGTATTGAAAAGGTAGGGGGATAGGAGAGTTTTCATAACAGGTATAAACATATATCAAAATCCATTGTGTCATAAATTCAAGAGTTGAGCATCTTACTATGTATAAATTGTAAATTAATTATATCTCAATAAAGTACATTTAATGTGAAAGGAAAAATAAAGTATCAGATAGACCCAATTATTTGTTGAAAACAGGTCAATAAAACAATTATCACCAATGCAGGGGACATTACTAGCCTTAATAGTTTCTATATAACCATGTCATTCAACATAAATTTCAAATAATCAAGATATATGTTGGGAAAAAACCAAGACAGGAAGATACATTTTTTTAGAAGAATAGTGGTCAAATTATGTGTCTGTTTTAGTAAATAGCTTTCATGAAAATCATAATCCTTAAAATTCTACTGGATTCAGTTTTATATAATAAACTCTAGTATTTAGAAGTCAATAAAGGCTATTTAGGCCAGATGTGATGGCTCACGCCTGTAATCTCAGCACTTTGGGAGGCCAAGGCGGGAGGATAGCTTTCGGCCGGGAGTCTGAGACCAACCTAGGCAACATAGCAAGAACCCCGTCTCTACAAAAAATTAAAAAAATTTAAAAAAACTTGGCTGAACATGGTGGCACGCCTGTAGTCCTAGTCATTGAAGCATGAGGATTTTTTGAGCCCAAGAGTTCAAGGCTGCAGTAAGATATGATCACACCACTGCACTCCAGCCTGGGCAACAGAGCAAGATCCTGTCTCTAAAAAACAAAAACAAAAAAAAGCTTTTTAAATAGTGGCACATCACTAGTTTGTTTTATTTTGTCAAAATCTATAAAATTATAAGTAAAAATTGGAAATTAAGCTTAGCTAAAATTACAGAAATAAGTTAGTCATATATGCCAATATTTTAACAATAACTAAACCACAAAATGTATTGCCAACAAAGAAAAAAGGAGAGAAGTAATCATTTACATATTTCTGAATTTCAAAAAGAATTGAAAACATTCGTGATTGTCAGAAGCAGCAAAGTTCATCTTAGCACTGACTCAACAGGAAATTTCTCAAGTGGAATTTTATATCAGGGTGCTGTGTGATATAAAATAAACAATGGTGTCAATAATATTCCTACAACAAATGTAGTAACAATACATTTTCTATAGTGCTCTCTGATAAAAGCTGAAAATATGACATTACCAAACATACCCCTAGTAGCAATTCTATAAAGGCTTAAGATAAATACCATCCAAGAATATGGGCTTTCTCATCTCAAGGCAAAATTTAAACTATCTAGAGGAAGGAAGGCCAGCATATCAGTTTTGTCTGCATGTAGAAATACTGGCAAAAAATTAATAGAAAGGAATGATAGTCTGTTTTTATGAATGTCACATTAAGATTGCATTATAGCTCAGAAGAAATTGTAGGCGAGATGTTATTTACACAGTGTGTTTATATGCAAAGTACCCAGTTCCAGAAATGGACAAAAATTTTAGTATAGCTGCTAAAATAAATGGAGTATCCGATGTTCTCATTTCTTCAGCAAAAATGCATATTGTCTGTTTCTGTAACCTGAGATTCCTTGAATTATCTTCAAATCAGAAAGTAGTTATCCCAGTCTAGAGAATGTAACAATTGCAAATTTCCAAGCCTTTTAAAGTACAAAATGAATTATCTCAGTCTTTTCATCAGAAATTCTGCCTTTACTATATCAATAACATTAATTTCAGAAATAAGTCAATGATCTCTGTTTATATAGAAAAGATTTGAGGGAGTAAGACAAGAAGAGGCATTTCCTGTCATCCCTTATCTACATTACAGTATGATGGCTTACTATTGTGCTTATACAACGGAATCTGAGCTTCTGGACCTGTAGGTTATATGTTATCTCTCAAATAGACTTCCTATAATTTCAGATGACAGACATTTTCTTAAATTCCTCAAAACAAGGAAAAGGATGCTGCTACACATACTGGCAGAAAATCTTGAAAATCTAGTTATGTCTTATAGCACAGCTGAGAATGAAACTTGTCAGCTCTGTAACTGCAGGGGTCTGTGTATATCTGTGCCAGCATGAGAATAAGTTTGTATGTTTGGTTTCTTGCTCTGGTAGCCACAATCATAAACCACTATAGAACATTAGCTGATATCTATAGCTCATACACACCTTATTTATTAAATGATGTATTACTTTGTGAAGAAAATAAGGTTTTATTCTAAATGCATAATCCTTAAGTTTTGTCATTGAGGATTTTCCTGCTTGTATTACAAGGGCTCAAGTTGTCTCTCGTATGTAGTTGTACTCAAAAGATATATGTAACATTGATAATTATTTCCCTCTCTCAAGAAAAGTTGAGAGAAATATAGAATATGCTATAAAAAATACCAGCATAATTTTCTATCCAAAATAAATCACATCTAAGTTTGGTAATCAGTGTATGATTTTACACATGTTCCTTTTTGAGAGAATACTCAACATCTCACAAAACAAATGAAATACCATTGAATCTGCTTGCAATATTAATAGTTAAATCACAAAAGGTACCCTTTTCCCCAAAGCATGGTTAACACTTCAGTATCACAGTTCTCTTTTCTAATCTCCATCAGAAGACAGTTAGAGCACAACAGACATGACACGCAGTGAGCTGCATAAACACAAATATTGATATCATGACAAGCATGATTGCAGAGTTTAAATTTATTTTACAAAACACCACAGAGAGATCTAGAATGACAACTAGAAAACTGGGGATGAGGTGTTGTTGCTGAACTTTCCTTTACTCTAAAGTTCATGTTAAAGACATGTTAGACATATCATGGGGAAAAATTGAAATTAATTCTCTTTTGACTCCATGATTACCATGGAAAGATAATAAAAGCATACATACTGTGGATATAATTACATAAAACCAATAAAAATTTGTTATACAAATTTTATCAATGATCATTTCAACCATAAAAACTAAAAGTGTAATGTAAACAAACTATTAGACAATGGTTTGTGGTAGACAGAAGAGAAAAGTTAAGAAGTTTATCATTAAACGTTCATAATAATGCACCATGGATAAAACAAACCACTCAAATTAATCAAGTATATATCTTTCCATAAAACATAGTTCCAGTGGCTTGAGATTTTTAAAAATTATATTATATTACCACGTACTTTATGAAGCATCTAATTAAAATATGGTGGTGATGGAATATTTTTATACAAGCAAACAAACTTCTATCCATGGTCATGAATCAGTTGCAAGTATGCCAGTTAACTGATGGTAAATTGTCAGAGAAGAAAGGAAGACTAATAAACAAAAACTGTTTAAGGACTATGATAAGAAAAATGTTGAAATCAATATATAAAATGTATATTATTAATGAATTAAAACTATTCTCTCTTAAATATACAATTGCTAACTTATTTCCCTTTAATAAAAACTATTTATGTTTATGAATTACTCTAAATTTTGAAAAAAATATTTCTACATTCTATTTTATAAATATATATGAGAATAATAAATATGAGAAAAATAAATATATTTTATAAATATATATGAGAATTCCAATTGTTCTATATCCTCACTAACAAACATACTGCAATTCTCAAAGTTAAAAAGCCTGGCCTTAGCAAATGTTGCCAAGGATATGGAAGACTATGAGCTTTGACAGTTGTGTCCATTTCAGCTGAGTTGACAATATTTTAGTGTAAAATTGTTGAAGATATTCCCTTATTTTCCCTCTTGTATTTGTGGAATCTGTGATACAATCACTTGTCCCATTCCTTATATAGATAATTTGTTCTGTCTCTCTTTCTTTTCTCCTTCTCTGCTTTCCTAATTATTTCTAGAGTTTAAAGTTTTATTGAACTTCTCAAATAACCACTTTTCGGTTTCATTGATATTTCTCTATTGTCTATGTCTATTTCAACATCTTTATCTTTACTCAATATTTTTTATATTTTACATCAGTATTCTTTCCTATGAAATCTATATTATTTGATGTTAATACAATCCCTACAGTTTTCTTTTGACTATTGTGCAAATAGCATAGTTTTTAAAAATCTATTTATTTTTACCCTGTTTGTGCCTATATAGAGAGAGTATGTTTTTTTGTAGGTAATTTTTTATTCAATCTGACAACTTCTGACTTTTAATTGGAGATTTAATTTATAACCTTTTTCTGATTGTTAACTTTTTTCTTTCTTTCTGCCTTCATTTGAATTGAGCGTTTTTTATAACTCTATTTTCTCTTCTTTGTTGGTTTGTTAGCTGGAAATCCATTTTTTTATTATAATTGTAGCTTTAGTATTTATAGTTTACATTTTTAACTTACCGCAATCTATCTTCAAGGATTATACCACTCTCTCTGATTTCTCCAAATTACAAAAACAAACAAACAAAAACACCCTCAGGTTCTTTAGTTCTTTATTCTGTTTTAGGATGCATGCTATCTTGAAATATTTATTTAAATTGGAGTGGTAATATAATAAATCCAGCTGTATTCTAAGTGTTTATTTGACAAACACTCACTTGATAAAAGTAGAATGTGAATTAATGCTTCTTTGGTCTTAGAAAATATTTTGGATAGTTTCTTAAAGAAATCAGCAGCCGTTTCCATATTTATTATTTGAGAATAAATAGTAAGAATTATCTGATTATATTATGGCCAACAGCAGGAGTTGAGGGGAAGCTGGGTAAGGAGACAACATTCCCTAAAAGAGAATGATTTCTTTTAACACAGCAAAATCATGATTGATAGTCCTGAAATGCAGTGTGTAATTATGAGAATAGTACGTGGTTATGAATGAAGACTTTATTATTTATTCTTCTAATTTTTTATTTCATGCTCTTCTTCAAATTTGCTTTCAGCTTGAAGCAGTCACCAACCAAACTTATTGAATGTTTACTAAGTGCCAGGCACAACACTAATCATTTATAAGCTTTACCAACTCAATTAATCCCCACAATCCTATGAGTTAGAAATCATCAAGTCTGTTTTCATAGGAGCATGCCAAATTTATGGCCTTCATCCCTACAGCCTGCAATACCAGGCTATGAAGACACTAGAAAAGACCTAGTGATATACAACCTCATCATAAAAAAGTTCCAGATGCCTTCTAACATATTTTTAAAAATCACAGTGATACAACAAGGATGCAAATCGAATGACTGAATTATTTTTTTCCCCTTATCTTAGAATTTGTCCTTATCCAGCCTACTGGAAATACTACTGTTTTATGCTTTAAAGGTAAATGGTTTACTAATGTTATGTGTAGGTTTTTTTTCATTGTTCCAATAAAAATCAATGAACCAGGAGACTCTTTTGTAGATATTTTTCTTTTGTCAAAATTTTAACTTTTATTCTTTTATGCTTATTATTACATTATTGAGATTATTATAAAAATTCAAATAGTGCAGATGGTTGAAAAAGAAAAGTAAAAGTGTAAAATCCCCTTACTTTACTTCCCACAGTTAACCCCTGCTAACAACTTCTAGTTTCTCTGGAAACTTTCAAAATAGAAAATAGCTAAAGCCAAAAAAAAATCTAGATATATATGTTGGTTTAGATATTACTTTCTAGGGACTATGGAAAATCCTTTATTAAGAAAAGATTCAGATAAGGAGGTAATGATTGAAATGTCTCTTACATTTCCTTTTCAAATTTGCGGTGGTTAATAAGAAAAAAGTGAGAATATGTCCTGTGTTCTCAAGTCCATCATTTAATTGTTTTTGTTTGTTTGTTTTGTTTTGTTTTACCACTCAGGATCAGTTACCTTCAAGCCATATGGTTTGGGCAAGAGAGACCCTACTCTGTTTCTGGTCAGGCGTAGTCCATTCCCACTTCTATAGTACTTAGCTCATTATGAATGTGCGACTCACTTCCGACCAGGAGGATCAGGTCTAGGACTTCTGTTTGGTTATATTAGGACAACTGTCAGGGTTACCCAGCTACTTAATGTGTTCAGATTTGATACACTCTGCCAGGTGTTGATTTAAAATTATTCTCTACATGCTGCCTTTTGGATGCTTGCCCTCAGCTCCACAGCTTTTGACTCATGCTTCTGCACCCAAATACCAAACTCCCTGGGCAGTAATTTGCCTGAGATACGTTAGCAATATTATAATCCCAAGTTAGTGTTTTTGACACAAGCCAAAATTGCACTTTATAATTTTCTCCCAGAATCCCATATTGAGACATTTGAAAATTTTTGGCACATTTGTGAAAAACACAAAATAGATGACAGTAGCTGATATAATAAATTAAGAAATCATATGAAGTAAAACTCAAGGGAAATCAAACAGGCGGGAAGAGGAAGGAGGGGGCTGGGTGAAATCATACCTAACAGGTACAATGTACACTATCTGGGAGATGGGCACACTTATAACTTTATTTCAGCAGTATAAAAGCTATAAAAACGTAACATGATGGAAATGTTCTGCATCTTGACTGTACCAATGCCAATATCCTGGTTGTGATATTGTATGATAGCTTTGCATGATGTTATCACGGGGGGAAACTGGGTAAAAGGTACACAGTATCTCTGTATTATTTCTTACCACTGCATGGAAATCTACAATTGCCTCAAAATAAAGAATTTAATTTAAAAAATTAAGAAATATTAGTGGATAAAGACCTACATTTTATAATAAACACACACCAAAAATCTAAAGTAAAATTTGAGTAGATAAACCATGTAGTCCTGGCATAGAAATATATTAAAATTATATTTAAATTTATATTGTCAGAATAAATTTATTTCATTTTATGGATGGACAAATTACAGAACAAAAATTTACTGACAATGCCTATAGCAATAGAGACATAAACCAAACTCAAATATGCAGCTATGTGCATAGACAAAAACAAGAAATTATCATTTCCACATAAGTTTCTTCATTTTAATCATCTAATTTCTATATTTTACAGGACAGATTTCTAAATATTGTGAGTCATTTTCAAATTTTAAAACCATAGTTTCCCATCAAGTGACAGAGACATTTACATTCATGGGAGCTGAGAGGTCTTTTTTTTTTTCCCCACACATGGCCTTATGCCTGAGCTTCTATTATTTCTGTTCCAGAAGAATGCAATAAATATGTCTAGAGACAAGGGACAAAGTTAATAAAAGGCTGTCCTTTCTTTTGCCTAAGACCCTGGTTTAAAATGAGCTATTTTCCCTGAACAGAACACCATATATTAATTGGATGGCTTCAGCTTCAGCCACAGACAAAAGCAGTCCAGATCATAATTATTTGCAATATAATTCTTCTTGATATGATGAGCAGTCACAGAGCATAGATATTAAAAAGTAAATCTCTTCTATGATAAGAAAAAGATCCCAGAATGTGACCTCGTGGTGGGTCAATTAAAGGACTGCCACTGATAACATTTCTTGCATTGTGTGTATCCCTCCCTAAGATTCATGCATATTTTATAATCATAGGGCTTTTGAAACGGTTTGATTTCTAATTGGCTCATTTTTAAAAATCAGTTGTTTCAATAAAAGTATTCTTTGTTTATTTTTAACATGTATTCAGGATCCTACTATTATGAATACTGGTAGGTATGGGCACCTTGCAGAGGATGGACAGTATACAATAGACAGCAGTCTCCAGAGATGTTTGCCCATTTAAATTAAACAAAGTAATGTAAGTTTTTCTATTTTTCTGTGTAGTTTGTAATATATAAAGCACCTACCTACATTTTTATATTATATGAAGATGATATTCTCAGGTCCTATGCCCAAATTACTAAAATTAGGTTCTGAATCTAAATTAGACATGTCCAAGTTTTTGATCCTAGAGAGGGAGCTTCTGAAACATTGACTTCATACTGATCCAAAGAAAGATTGAAAATGGTTAAGCTTGCATAGTCCCTTAACAACTCTGCCTTTGGGAGATCATTTTAATCTCCCAAATGATTAGTTTAGTTGCCAGGGCATCAGTATAGATAATTATTAATAGATAATCAGGAAATCAGATATAGCAATATAATTCCTCCTCCCATTTCCCACCTTATTTATTTATTTACTTATATTTTTGGGAGGCACACACATAGTCCAGTGGTGCTCCACAGGCTGTTAGTTTGCTCCCCAGGGAGCATTTGTCAATGTCGAGGGACATTTTAAATTATCACTAATAGAGTGGGGGTGGAGTCCTAATGGGCAGAGGCCAGAGATGCTGCTAAACATCCTACAGTGCTCAAAACAGCTCCAGACAACAAAGAATTATCTGGCCCAAAATGTCCACAGTGGTAAGACTGAGAAACCATGACATAGATGAACAAAAGTATGGGAGATGTTGTAGACTTAGACTATTTAGTATTGCTAAACTCTATTCTCCAAGCCTAAAATAATCATTTATTTAGCTTTCCACTTGTCTAAATTTAAATATTCTTAATTACAAATATCCATACATGCATTCAGACATTCATTCATTCACTGTCTCATTTAAAAAAAAAAAAAGGATGCCTTTTAAAAGAGCTTGTAAAATCCCAGTTCAAATAAATACTGAAATGTTTCATATAGTAAATATAAACCAGATCAGATGTATAAAGTTGGATTAAAACACAAACACACAGATAAAGTTTGAGAAGAAGGTAGTTGTCTGATCATTGCATATTATTTCTTTGACTTTATGCCAAGGGCAAAAGGAAAACATTGAAAGAATTTAAGATATACAATGAACTCAGTAAGATTTGTGTTTAGGAAGATTACTCTTTTTGGAGTGGATGAGTTTATTTAATGAAATGCTCAAAGGAAGAATCCAAATGGGAAGTTGTTGTCATGCTCCAGACAAAGGAATTCGATGTCTTAGAATAGGATAAAAAGGCTTATTATAGAAGACGCTTAAGAGGTAGAATTGGACACAACTGCACCATTAAAGAGCTGTAAAATCATGATGATGAGGATCAGTCAAAGATAAAACAATGAGGAGACACTGGTATCATGGGAGGTAAAACACAGCAGAGGGGTGTGTGGGGAGGTAAGGTGGAAGATAATATTCTATTTTTGAAATCTTGCACTCAAAAAACTGTGCAATGACTTTGGAAATGTCCTTGGACAGTTAGGTGAGATAAAAAAATTCTGGACAGAAATATGTATTGGAAGCAGAGAATCATTCAAGAATTCATCAAGGTGGTAAAAATTTGTTTTGGTCAGAATTCATGGGTACCCAGAAACCATAGAAGAGGAAAGCCTGGGTGTCAAAGAAATTTGGTCAATCAGATTCAACGAACTCATTATGTATAAATATGTGCAATGAGGTTCCTCAGTCCAGAAAATACGAGAAGACCAGTGTTTCATAGAAAGTTTTTTGACTGCTTGAAACCCCTCCTGATAAGAGATAAAAGAAAATATGCAAAGTCTGGCTCCTGAAGTCATGAAAATACAGCATAGTTAATATCAAAACTGACATTTGTGTAGTGCTTTACAATTTACAAAGTGCTTTCGTGGAAATCATGTTACTTAATTCATACAACTTGAGTTGGGAGAGCAGGTATCATCATTGTTTCCATTCTGGAGATATGGTTACTGAAGCAATAAAAGGTTAAAATGTATTGCTTAATATCATACAAAATATAAATGCCATAAATGAGTTTTAAGCCACGTTTTCTCATCCTAAACTCCCTGCATTTTCAAAATACACACACACAAACACACACACACATACACACACAGCCTGAATATGCATAAATAAAAACTAAGAAAAAATATTGTTTAGAAAATAGTTTTCTCCCTGTAAGGATTCTGTATATGCATTAAAAATAAATCTGGGCTATTTGAAGAGACTCAGATAATAATTGCAGATATTAATAGCAGAATACTAAATGTATTTTTGTATAATTTATCTGACTTGAGAAGTTAAATATTTTAAATATTTGTAATGAACATACACAATGTTACTAAAGTAGGTTGTTGCTCTCAATAGAAATCAGTCACATATACCCTTCATAATATTTTAGCATGTTTCTGTGATAGACAGATAATTTTATAGTTTATTGCTAAATGTATATTTCAAGTGACCTTGATGTCAAATTTGAATGGCCAAGGTTTCCCGGAGCAGAAAATTCAGAGGAAAGGAACTTTAACACGTGCTCTGGTTCCAATGGCACACTATCTCGAATAAAAATTGATAATGACTCCAGGACTGCAAATGCTTTATCAGTCCCAGAGGCTTCGTCGCCTCACACCAGATGTGGGAAGTTGACTGTATTCATTAATATCCTTCAGTGAGGTCACAGGTAGGGAGAGAAGGAGTTCCAGAGGGGGTAGCTAGTGAAATAAAAGCAAAGTATATTGAGTTTTGTGCAGTAAAGGAAGGATGCGGGTTTATATAGCTCTCATTGTCTTAAGTATGTAAGTAAATTGAAATTCAAGTCTACTGAATGGAACACTATGTTACTTGAGTCTTCACATCCCTACCAAGGATAGATAGCACCTGTTCAGAGTAACCACCTGTTCAGAGTAACTATTGCTTTTTACTTCTCTTTGTCCTTAGTCCACCCTCTTAATATACAAAAAAGGAAGTAACTTTCCTGGTTTTGTTACTTTGTTGTTTTGTATTGGTGAAAATTAGAATTAAAATGTGGTATCTTTTATGACATTTTCACAGTCAGTATATTTCTCAGAGTTGAGCTTAACTGATTCAAGGGAATCTGTGTGCTGAAGTGACTCCTGAGGGAAAGTACAAATCCTTTGAAAGGCTGGCTACACAGCTTCAGCAACAAGCATTGAGACCTCCTTATCCAGCCTAACCCTGCTTACACATTTCAGAACTGAACCCCAATCTTCATCCCTGCACAGCATTCCCCTGGTGATTTGAGCAAGCCTTGTTAACAGTTTCATCTAACAGGCTCAGCAGGTTCAACATTTGATTATCTTTCCCTCAGGTTCACGGGCAAGTCTTTTTCCTTCGTTATGCACTGACAGGACCACTGTGCTCGGGTTCTGTGTCTGGGTAGCTTCACATACTGAACGTGCAAAAAATGCAGAATTGACAATCTGGATAAATCTCGCATTCAAGGAATTTAATTGTATTATTGAAATTCAGGGCTGTGCCCCTGAGACATTGATCCAGTATTGTCAGTTTCAAATCCTGGGTGCACTAGCAGCATGATGATGTGTTCATGGAATTTGCAATTGAGATAATGAGGAATCAAAGCTTGTGACTGGATTGTTAACTGACAGAAAACAGGGGAACCAATGCGAATCAATACGGACCGGCCCGGCGGAGTCTGCCTGGCAGCACGCTATCTTGGCAAAGCTCCTCAGGTTCCAATTTAAGAACAGGCTCAGGACTTCGGAGAGGGGCACAGTTGGATGTGCAGACTGGGATGACGCTTTTGCTTTCCAAGGCACAGAGAATGTTTGCTCATAAGCTTTTATTGCCAAAGGCAAGACACTCCAGCTTCAGCAGCCAAATAAAACAAAGGAGGACTGAAAAAAAACAGTGGAATACAAACTATGGGAAAAAAAAAAAAGGAAGGAAAAAGACTTGTGACAAATGATTGCTTTTTGCTCTGCAAGAAGTTGGATGTGATCTGCTCTGTTGGGGGATTCTTAAACTATTTAAAAGGGGGTGAAAGCCCACACTGTTATAAAGAGTATACATTTTGGTCATGAAGTTGGATTTTTCTGAACTTTTGTTTGCTTCACAGCTAAATCGGAAAAGCGGATTTTCGTTGCAGAGTGATAAGTACAAGTTGAAGGTGTTTCTCAGGCTACAGCAAAATGGACTATTGTCCTCTATCCTGCCCTTTAATTCTGTAACCTAGTCTCATCTCTCTCTCACATTACACATGTCCCAGGAAGTCTGATCTCTAATAGCAAAAACCAAGGGAAGGAATAAAATTGTATAGATATTTCAAGCCAAATTTTATATCTCATTCCTGTGCATTTACTCTAGTTTTACCCCACCAAAACATAGGGTTGGTGCATTTCTCTGTGAAACTGCTTTATTGGTCTGGCATAATTACGAAAAGCACTCTCTTTTATTCTCAGAATATATTGAATTGCACAATAAATTATACAGTAATACATGGTCAATCTGAAAACCTAAAAGTCTTATTAATTCAAAAAGAAGGATTTTTCCTTTTACCAGAAACCATTTAATGCACCATATGATACCACTTAAATGTTGTAGCTTGGTAACTAGTTTGGAAAAAACATCTTACTCTCTTAGCTTTTCCTGAAGTTAAAGAATATATGTCATTTAAATGACTTTAGGATTTAAAAAAAATTTTTTTGTGTAGCCAGATTTTACTGGTACCTACCTAAATTACTTCTTAGATGCCTTATGTGCTTTAGAAGGTACTGTTAGGTCAGAGCCGAGAGGAAGACAGTCAAGCCTGGGACGTGGTAAAATGCTGTTTATTTTGAGCACCTGGTGCAGGTGGGTGGAGACCAAAAAGGCGTCCACCCAGAGGAGGGGAAGGGTGGTGAGTTTTATAGAAAGTTTGGGGAGCAGGAGTTCCACCAGTTTCTGCCGGCTCCATCCCAGCCTTTGTAATTCAGGTTATCTTTACAACCTCTGGAGATTCCTCTGGAGCCTGCAGCCTGAAGGAGTCCTTATCTGACTTCATCTACCCCATGCATTCTGGGGCAGACCCAACAGGTACAAGTATATTTCATCACTGCCTGAGAAAATTTCATCAAAAAATTTTTTTTTAAATCCTAAAGTCGTTTAAATGACATATATTCTTTAACTTCAGGAAAAGCTAAGAGAGTAAGATGTTTTTTCCAAACTAGTTACCAAGCTACAACGTTTAAGTGGTATCATATGGTGCATTAAATGGTTTCTGGTAAAAGGAAAAATCACTGAGCTACTCTACAGCTCTAAGTGTAAAATTTCCTTAGTTATATCCCCACAACAGTAAAAATGCTGTATTTTATCACTGAACACAAAGAAATCTAGTCAAATAAAGAGATCACCTTAAATTATCCAGAACTAGCCTTTTAGATAAATTAGTGCTGAGGTATATTTATTTCAACCCTTTTTGATAAAAATATATTCTAAAATACATGGAAACTCCCAGATCTGGTGATTAGGGCATCCATGAATAAAGTTTACAGTTATCTACATTATTGGAAAGGAATTGGCACTCATACCAAGAAATATCTTGCCACTCCCAACCTTAAATAGATCTCGTATCAGTTTGACATTGTCACTTACTTGTGTGTTTGTTTTGCATTGAGTGAAAACTGTGACAAAGACTGATTTTATTGGTCCATAATACTAGTGCCATTGTATAAAATTGGCCATTCAATGAAGGTTAAAGCAGGTTTATATCAATTGTTTCTTGCTCATATAAAATTATTTGCAGAGTTCTAACAAAAATCCTTGGGGCTTTTTTTAAAAAGCAATATTCTCTCATTTTAGTATCTTTAACAATGTCAGTCTCCTAAAATCAGATTTGACTCACTTTCACAATCACTTCTATTAACTTCAGTAGAAAAACCTACATTTTGTAAAACTTAAGATCATTGGTAATAGAGATTATTTCCCTTTAAAACTTACCAAAGTAAAAGTTCACCACATCTTCCTTTCTATCTAAAACAACCAAATTCCATTTTTCTGGAGCAGGAAAACTAAGGCATTTTAAAATTTAGTAACTTTGTTGAACATGCTTATTAATGTAATAATTAGACACACAAGAAACTTAATTGTCCCTTGAATTGAAAGGGAAAAAAGACACTAAATTTAATCTAATGTAGAAATTAATTGACTCATTCATTTACTCATAAATAATTGTTCATTGCCTACTGTCTGCTGGACACTTAGGAACACATGGGGGAACATGGACAGAATAAAACAGAGTCGTTCCTTCTCTTGTTTTCATTAAATTTATCTTCTTTAGGAAGCAAAAGATGCAGGCAAAGGAAAGGTAAAATGACTTTAATTTCTTTGTTCTACCTCCTACAGCACCTGTCTCTGCCATTCTAAACTTAACTCATTAAAACTTTAAGAATTTTGTATTCTTTATGTATACTTCTAGAGGTTTCTACTGAATATTATTTTTAAAAATTAGCGCAGATGCAGTGCAACATTTTCAGGCAGTAGTTGATAACACCAAAAATAAAATAAAATAAAATAAAACAAAATAAAACCAGCCCCTCATCTGTCCCCTTACTTTGCTTTTAAGTCTAGCTTTCCTTAATTCCCTACCAATCATTGTTCAATATTCATTCTACTATGAAGAAATGATTATCCCATTGCACAAATTACCCCCACTCCAAAATGACACGATTAGAAATTTTCAGCTAATCAGTAAGTGGACTGAAGTTTGATTCCCATTCATCAGTGCTGTAAAAGGGGAAGATGTCTTGGAAAGAGGAACAGTGCTTTATTAAGCATTCCCTATTAGGAAATGAATACTGAAATTGATTAATAATTGAGAAAAGGATTAAAATTCTTTTCGTTCAGCCATATTATGGAGAAGAGATTGCTATAGTTAATGGCAATTATGTGAAATATTCTGGCTAATGAAGCAACATAAATAAACTTAGCAGTCCCCACTCATATCACAAATAGGGAAAAAAGTGCCAATTTGAATGTAATATCACAATTTGCATTTAAGATCATGAGGACACTCATTGCTTGAATTAACTCAGCCTATTAGGTAATAACAATTTCAATAATTCTAAGTGTTATTATGATTTTTAATAATCATAATAATGATCTCTGCTTGATTTCCTTTAGTTAGGCTAGCATAGTTTACAAATATTTTCAAATAGGCTAAAAATACAACCAAAAACCCCTTCTTGAGATTTTTTAAGAGGATGCAGATACCATGGAGGTAAGGGTCAAGCCATTAATGCTTCAGAATGTATCCCTTTTATTGTATCATCTTATTTATGATTTGTTTTGCACATTTATTTATGTATAGTAATTAATTCACTGGATTTCTACTATTGAGCATATAGACTCTCATGCTTTATATATGCTGTAGATGTTATGATAGTGTCACATTTAACTCTCCTATATCCATGTATGTGAATCCTGCATTCTCAGCCATTTAAATAATCAGAAACCTGCACTCTCGCCTCTGGTGGTCTTTGGGGGAAGTAGGCCAAGTGGGGATAAAGAGCTCACAAGGAGCTTCCCAAGGATCACTGATGGCATCATTTTTTCACAGACAATATTAGCAATGTTGGATAAAACTTTAAAGTATCAAATAACTGAATGCTCATGAGTCATCATTGGTATAACAGTTGCCAATTGTTTTAGGGTTAGTCTCTTCCCAGTTAACTACAATAATCAGATTAGTAAAAGAGGTTTTTCTCAGTACACAGAACCTTGGGATAAATGATCAGAGCTGTGTGGAAATATACACACAGAAAAAGAACAGAAAGAACTCAGAAGTCTAAAGAATGTTTTTTTTTCCTCTAAGTGGCACAACTATGTATTTTCCAAATTTTCCATAATAAATAAAAATTACTTTTATCATGGCAAAGTAGTCTTTGTGGAAATACTTTATTACAATTGTATTTTAAAATTTTAGCAGTCCACTTTCAAAAGTTTGACACATACTTTAGGAACAACATTTTCTGAGCAGTTAAGTACTGAATTGTTCCAGCAGCCAAGGTCTTGTGTATTTCCTATCCAAAACAGATGCTTATTTCAACTACAGAATGTGAAGGAGAAAGATTAATCCCTAACACTTTCTGTGATTTAAGGTCATTAAAATCTTTTTTGGATGTTGGTCAAAGGTATTTATCAATGGTTTTATACAAAATTTTGGATTTTTTTTCTCCCAACTCATTAAACTATGAGGAGGCAGAGTTGACATTCTGTGAAAAATTCTCACACATGACTTTCTCTTGATAGAATCATTTCTAGTTCAAGATAGCCCTCAGTCTTCCTGGGCATGTCTCAAGGTATTTTGTTATTTTCATGGTTGATTTTAGATCCGGGAATCCATGATTCCTTCACATCCAGCTTCCCTAGGGTTAATCCGATGGGAGCCAAACAGCAGCCTGAGCTTGTTTTGTCATTTTGGTATCTATTTAAACAGAGATTTCACTTTTAACACAGAGCTATTAAGGCCCAGATAAAACTTTGCATCTATTATTATTAATAATACCATCCTCTTATATTAACAAAATGAAAATTGTTAAATGTTTGTTGCCTGTAGGGATAAGAATAAAAAAAAACCCACAACAGAATATATTTAATGTGGCTATATAGGAAGTTAATGGAAAAGGCATTACATTATATGTAAGTACAGTTTGATTTGTTAGTTATATATGGCATATTATTGCACATTTTTATTCAAGAAGATTAGAATAGTACCTGCAAAAATGTCCAAGAAATTAAAAGTGCAAAAACACAGATGTAAAGGACATCCAATAACTCTTACCTATAGATAACTCAAGCATATAAAAATAAAGAAAAGTAAATATAATTCTAACTTTTTGAAATGTTTGGAATTAAATTACTGACTACATAAATTAACAATATGTAAGGGTGTTGATCCTATAGTAGTCTTGAAGAAATATGCAGATATTAGTTACCATTATTCTGCTTTATAATTCATTTCCAAAACATGACTTGATTTGGTTCACATCTCTTCATTTTTCTTGCATCCAGCCTAGTCCAGGTAACTATCCTCTCTCACCTGGCCCACGACAGTGTGCTCCTCACCAAGCTCCCTGATCACTTACTGTATTTAACCTCTCATCTCCATTGGCTGTTCCCGTTAATAGGGGTGCAGAGCACACTCTCTGGGAGATGGGCATGCTTGAAGCTCTGCCTTGAGCAGAGTAAAGGCAATACATGTAACCTAAACATCTGTACCCCCATAATACTCAGAAATAAATAAATAAATAAATGTTGAAGTCCCATCTAATAGATTATTTTTGACCCTCTGTCTAGCTTTCTCTCTCTCTCTCTCTGTCTTCCCACAGTGTTTTGTACCTTCTGTCTGCCCTTCTTCAGTTCTTTTCCACTCTTCTTTTATAGTAACATTACTTCAACTCTAACACCGAATTGGAAACTTATTTTCTCAGGTCATCAAGAACCTCCTAATCGTCAGGTCCGGTTTAACTTTTCTGTAAGGTTTGGCATTGTTGACCATTTCTATCTTTTGGAAACTCTTTTACCTTTGTCACTTATGACACAGTTTCTCCTTTACCGGCTTTTGCATATCTTCTTATGTGTCAGGCAGGATCATGACGGGAAACAGACCATGCACTCAGATTAGATAATTTAAGGAGATGTTAATACAAGGATTATTTACAAAAGTGAGCAAGGGAGAGGTATAGGATAGTGCAGTTGCCTAGGTTTAATATCTGTGATCATCACCACTCCCAATCATACAAATAGTGGAAGGGGTTACCAGGCGACCAGAACCTGGTTGAGCTCTACAGGAAAAATGGCTTTCAGTCATGGAATGTAGACAATGTTTTGAGAATTCCTGAGAACAAATATGGAGGGATACAAAAACCCTGAATTCACTCTTCTTCCTCCTTTGTTTGTCTTAATTTGTTTTTCTTGTTTTTACAAGTGCTCTCTTCACCAATCAGGTGAACAATACCTAAAGCTAAAGGGCAAGGGAATCATTTTATGTGATCCAAACAAGTCAGCCTCCCTGAGCACAGAGCAGTGTGCACGGGCGTTGTGAGTGGGTCTAAAAGGGCTAACAGAAGACGTCCTGCCCATCCTCTATTTTAAGTGGTGGTTTTCTCCAGGGTTCCTCTTGTGTTCTCACTCCTTAGATATTCTCTTTACCTGCCACCTTCTTAAGTCCTGGCTTATATTATTACTTATATTCTGGTGATTTCCTAACCTATCGCTTTATCATAAATATATTTTCTTAGGTCATTTTCATACATCCAGCTATCTCAAGGTGTCTTTTTTTGAACTCCACATCACAAAATCTGAACTTATTTTCTTCCCATAAAACTTATTCTTTCCATATTGTCTCTCTCTTAGGCAGGATGACACTCCACCTACCTAATCACCAAAGTGAAAAACCCAGAATCATCCTTGACTCATATTTACTCTCCAGGTATAGCCAATTAAACATGTTTTATAAGGTATCTCTAAATGAATACTTACTTCACCCCTCCTGGGAATTATAGAAACTGATTACATGAAGAGCTAATCTAGTCTAGAGAATAGGTTAAGTCCTTCCAGAGAAAAGCATGGGTTAGCTAAGTTCTGGCAGATAAATTACAGATACGTAGGCAAATGTGGGGAAAGTGTTAGACTCAAAATAAACAGTACATATAAAGGTTCCTAGGGGAAAGAACAAATTTTATATTTGAGAAACTAAAATAAGACAAGTATAACTGGAATGTGAAGAGTGGGAAATAGCAGACTGTCTTAAAATATCGTCAACTTAGGGTGGAGAAGTAGGAAGGCAGAAGGGCTTCAGATGTCATAATGTGGATTTGGGATTTAATGCATATGGTACTCAAATTGATGGAAGAAATAAGGAGTTAAGGAACAGACCTCAACAGCATTATTTCTATTTAAGCCTGAAATGGTTTTACACTCTTAATCTGTACAGTAGAAGAACATACCATCCAGGTGAAAAAATATGATCTGATCAAAGGTAACTAGCAATCTTCTAGGATAAACACATCATTCACTACTCACTTGAATCTCCAAATACAACTCATATTTGTGCCCTAAACACCTATGTATATTCAAGAATTTTTAGATTGCACTATGAGACAGGACTTCCTCTTTGTGGGGAATATCTTTGAATTTATAATTTACACCAAAAATCTTGGAAGCTATTGTATTATGGCTGTCCATATCTTCCTTCCAAAATGCAGGATAGAAAGATCATTGCTCCAACACTTAAAAGTCTTAGATATTATGTTGCGATTGTCATAATTTTTTAATTTTGTTTTTGTGAACTTGATACAAAAATAGAGACATAGACCAATGAAACAGAAGAGAGAATCCAGATATAAAACCATCTACCTACAGCCAACTGATCTTTGATAAAGCAGACAACAATGAACACTGGAGAAAAGAAGCCCATTCAATAAATGGTGCTGGGAAAATTGCAGAGCCACATGCAAAAGAATGAAACAGGGCCCCTTTCTCTCACCACTCACAAAAATTAATTCAAGATGAATAGAAGACTTAAATGTAAGGCATGAAACCATAAGAATCCTAGAAGAAAATGTAGGAAAAACTCTTCTAGACATTGGTCATTGGTCTAGGCAAAGAATTTATGAAAGACCCCAATGACAATTGCAGCAGCCACAAAAATAAATAAACGGGACTTGATTAAATTAAAAAGCTTCTGCACAGCTAAGTAAATAATCAACAGAGCAAACAGAAAACCTACATAATGGGAGAAAATATTCACAATCTACACATCTGATAAAGGGCTAATATCCAGAATCTACAAAGAATTCAAATCATCAAGATAAAAACAAACAACCCCATCAAAAAGTGGGTAAAAGACATGAACAGAAGTTTTTCAAAGAAGATAGGAAAATGGCCAAGAAACATATGAAAAAATGTTCAATGTCACTAATCATCAGGGAAATGCAAATTAAAACCACAATGAGATATCACCTTACTCCTTTTTATTAAAAAGTCCAAAAACGATTGATGCTGGCATGGATGCAGAGAGAAAGGAATGCTTATATGCTGTTGGTGGGACTGCAAATTACCACAACCCCTATGGAAAATTGTATGGAGATTTCTCAAAGAACTTAAAGTAGAACTACCATTTGATCCAGCAATCCCACTACTGGGTATCTACCCAAAGGAAAAGAAATCATTTTATCAAAAAGACACCTGCACTTAAATGTTTATTGCAGCACAATTTACAATTGCAAAGATGTGGAGTCAACCCAAGTGCCCATCACTTCATGTGGTATATGTAACCATGTAGTACTACTCAGCCATACAAAGAATGAATAAATGCCTTTTGCAACAATTTGGGAGGAAACGGAGACTATTCTTTTAAGTGAAGTACCTCAAGAATGGATAAACAAACACAACATGTATTCCCTAATAAATTGGAACTAACCAATGGGCACACAGTACACAGAGGAAAGTAAAAGTCATAAGTCATAGAAAATCAAGCAGAGGGAAGGGGGAGAAGGGAAAGGGCAAAAACCTACCTAATGGGTACAATGAACGCTATTCAGGTGATGGGCACATTTACAGCCCAGACTCAAGCCATGTATCAAAAACATTTGTACCCCCTTGACATATTGGGGGGAAAAAAGACTGCTAATAACTAGGGCAAGTAACTAAAGCTCCATGTTTTGAATTCTTCTTCCTCTAATATAAGAATTGAGTTAGATATATACCAAGAGCCTTTCAAGGTTGGAAATTCAGTAAAACTAAATAAACCACAAACATAAGAATGGATGGAATGATCCCTTTAAGATTACTTCCAGTCCTCTAAGTTCTGTACTAAATACCTTAAATGAAATGAACAATCATGAAAAATCGTCATTTCATGTTTCCAAGTATATCAACATTCATTCACACAGAACAATGCTTGATATATCCATAATGCTTGATATCAAGTCTAGATATGCCACCTACCATGGTACTTATTTGACTGTTGAATTTCATCTCCTGAAAAGTATTAGTAATTATTGGATAGTAGATATGTTCCAAGTTAATGCATTGAGGTAATTTATCTGGCTTATAGAAAAATCTACATAAAACACATATAAGCATACATATACACAAATACAACACAAGAAAAAATACATGTTAGAGGCTAGACTACAGGTATTTTCACAGACAAATGAGAACAGAAATAATGAAAATGATGGGAAAAATGAATAACGGAGAAAGAAGTGCATTGTCCTTTCTCATTATTACATCCTAAACTATTTTAAGTAATAATTTCTGACTTTACTGTTAATTTTCTTTTATCACCTCTTGACTTCAACTTAACACTGTCCAGTGGAGAATTATTCATCTCCTAAAGGATCCTAAGTCTTAATTAATAGAGGATCTAGCCAAAGGAATAAAGCTAGAGATATCAGAAGTAATTACAATTTAATGAAACAAGGATGAACAAATTACCACAAAGCCCAGTAGCCTAGTAAGTGACCTGAAATGAAAATTTGGTCATCAAACTGATAACTTCTCTTTTTACTCACCTCTTACTCTAAAATATCATTTCTTTTTACTCTTTCCCATTCCATTCTCTTCTCATTTTGGAGAATGTGTGAGACGATCATAGCTTTGATTATAAATAAAAATAATAAAAATGTCCTCATGTCTCTCATCCTCAACACAAGTTCATATATTCAAAAGGTAACTATGAGACATGGTCTGCAGGATGAAAATAAAATTCAACTTTAATGAAGTCATGTACAGTCAAAATTAACTCCAGACCCGTTTGCATGGAAGTTTACTTTTATTTCAGATATACTATAAACTTTTAAAAATATTTACCACATTTTGAGGCCTACATGGAGCTCGTTCATGTCTCCCAAACAGTTTCTAGGGTGGGCTGCAGCACACAGAATAGCTGCAACAGATCTTAGCTACAGAAATTCAGCCTCAGAAAATGTTTGCAATAGAGGGAATGTTTACAGTCTCGTGCTGTTTGTTTTGACAAACACAATCTCTTTTTACACTGCAGGAGAGAAAGAAAAGAGGACCCAAAAAAGAATAAATCTTTGTTTTAAGTCAGTTACTATCAAATGTTAAGAACTGAAAAGGGAACATTAACTCCCCGCCTCCCTCTCCTGAAAAGCAGCAGCAGGTGAAATTAACCAGGAAGGCAATTACCGTCCTATTCATACTTTTGCTGGGGCTAAAATGAAAGCCTCTTCATCTCAGGCCCCTCTCCCAGGGATGCAGAGTCTCTCTGGCACTAGTCAGGATGTCTAACTGTATTGTGTGCTACAAAGTATTTCAATTTGGGGAAGAATGGGGGGGAATGAATGAGCAAAATCTAACTGATAGGAGAAAAATTACCCAGTGCACACCATGGCATTCTTTATTATAAAACTGGATATCAGTGAGTAAATGATTTCTTTCAACAAGCACCAGGCCAATTTAAGTTTGCATTTTCTTATGTTTAACAGTTCATTGCCTGTGTGGATTTATTTGCTTTCACAGATAAGGAAACCGAGGCAATTAACTGAGGGCTTAAATTTTACCTCAAATTTCTCAACTTTCTAATGATTTGTAGTCTAAGAACCTAATTTCTGTTAATATCTCCAAATGAACAAAGTTATTTAGTCGTACAGCAATATTTTCTTTTGAAGGTGGCCAGGTTTAGAAATATATTGGAGGTGGTCTTATCAATAAAATCCTTGAAGAATTATATTTACTAGATAGATAAATTATGCTAGATTGGGCTGGTTTGATATCAGCAGGGAGGGAAATTAGGTTTAAGCAAGTCAGAAAGATGTTCAATAAATACAATAAATGAAATACAAAAATAACAAAATGAAAATACATTTGTCTCGTATAGCAGTGTGTTATACTAGAAAGAAAACTGCTGTGATACCGAGAAAAAAATACTATTAAAATAATTTATTAATAATCTCTTTAATAATAGAAGATTATTTAAGATTGAATATTAAATTCACTTAAAGAAGACCTGAGACATCAAGAAGAAAGTAACAGAGACAGCTTTCAGGATATATGAAAAAGACATGACATAAAGCAATTAAGACCAACTCTGAAATATATATATAATGTAGGTATATATGCACATATACATGTACATATACATAGATGTATATGTGTACATAAATGTAGCTTATTTTTAACAAGGATTTGTAATGAATAAACTATTATATCAATGAAGAATTCCTGCACAACATATTAAGATATGTTTTCAAATATTATGCTAAATCATCCTTGCTGTGCAGGCATAAGGCCAGATGGAAGCTTATGGCTGCTATGTCAATACCTACAGAACATTGATGTCTTCTTAGCTAATTCAAATAGAGCCATTCCATCTGCCATAAACACTAGGCCCAAAGGCCACATTTATAGATTGCACTAAAAAAGTTAAAATTATTTTTATAGTGAAGGCATTTTTATAGGTTCTGGGGGAAAGGGAACTTGATGTGTGTTCCAAAATACTTACTTTTGTGTAACCATGAATGCATGTTCACATATCCATGCATAGGAAAATAATAAAATAACCCTAATAGCATATTTTTATGAATGCCAGCACTAAATTAACTATTGTGCTATTATTGTTTCCCTGGAGGTGAGATCTAGCTAACTCTCTTTAGCTTCTGCATCTTCAATCTTCCTACTATGATTGGTTTTATTCCTTTTTCTTCTAACCATTTGATAGATTCCTTTTCCAAATGGGAGATATAGGGTATGTCTTTATCAACCTGACAGAAGTTAGTCAAGGAAAAAACAATGGAACAGATAAAAATTTAGCATGCATTTTTAATTTGTTTCTTTTAAAAATGGGATTTTCACAGTGGGTAAAAATGCTGAGTAAATCTGCACCCAGGTTTTTAGAAACTGTTAAAAACTCAACGTTTGTGAAGCCTTAAAAAATGACTATTAGCCACTAACTGTCCCAACAATCTATTTTGTTTTAATATCCCAGCCTTTAGAAGAGAGTACATACCATTGCCCTGTGTAATTGTTGCCATTTAAGACGAAGCCATTTCTATGGTACCACGTACCCAACATCTACCTATGTGAAAGAACATGATGGAAGGAAACCTCTTTCAGATTAGTATATGCAAACAGACAAGTAGGAGTTATAGATCTTTGCTTATATTTTTATAAGCACAATTTCCTAATTTTATAGTAGTTAAAAATATCAGACAAATTCTTTTGTAAAAAGACAGATAAACAAACATAATTAAAGTGAAGGGAAAAGAAGTAATAAAGAGGATTTCTGGAGGATCATGTGTTATAAAAAGGCACCAGATACTAGATAATGTTCTTGTAGGATCATGTAGGACTTCCCCAGACGATTAAAAAAGGAAATCAACTCTGCTCTTGTCTTTCCCTACACCTAAATTTAAAGTGTGAGTCATTGATTCTTGGTGGGTTTGTTTGTTGGAATCAAATTAAATAATCCATTTGAAGTAATTTGAAAGCCTCAAGCACTACATAAGATAAGTTGGATGAAAAACAATTTCAAATGTTATTAGTACCATATAAATGTAAGTCAGTCCTGAGTATTCTTACTGTACTCAGTATAAAATGATGGCAAGGGGAGGAGAGGGAACTGCTTCACCAGACAAATCAGCTGAATCAGTCCTTGAGAGGATTAAGTCTGTAAAAAAATGATGCCAGATCTCAGACAAATTCTGTGGCAGACATGTTGATTAACCTTCTAACCTACCTGTTCTCAAAGAAAGTTTATCACCCAAAGCTGTTAGAACAAACAGCCTGGGTACCAAGCGACCTCAACCAACCTGACTAAAGCTGATTAGGGTGGACCTGTAATCAATCTCTAAAGGTCTCAGGCAGATTATCCCTCCCAGAAATGTGGAATTAGGATACTAAAAATTAAGTCTGTCTATAATGGTGTATCCTCAACTGAACAGTCTTGTAGTCGTAGCCAAAGTCAGAGCCATAGCTAGCTAATGCCATGTACAAGCTGAAGTTTTGGGGAAGCAGTAAAAATCTAACTGCAGAGAGGTAGGAGAAGGAAAAAGGAGATAACAGAGAAGGAAAGAGCCTGGTCACGTAGCTCCAAGAAACAGGGAAGATACAGCTTCAGTCCCTAACTTTCTACTTCCACTCTTGCTATATCATTGCTGAACTTCATTCTCTGCCTTGGAATTAATTGTTTTCTTATAATAGCATCCTTTGTGTAAGCATTTAAAATGATCTTGGACACAAATATGCCATGTCCATAACAAATGCACATCTTCTAACGCCCTTTGTGCACATAGTCTGCACCACATTACAGTTGTGATAAGAGAGAGAGAGACACTGGAAGCTCCAGGACGTTCAAGTGAGCCTCTGCCCATTGTTTTCCAAAGAGAGAGGTATTTTTTTCATTATTAGAAAAATTCAGACATTTGGTCTCCAAACGCTGATTATGAGAGAACTCTGTGGGAGACTCATCTATTTCTTCTTGGAATTAATAAGCATAATGAATATATGTTTTAAAGGTATGAGATTTAATTTTCAAGCCAATAAATGATTGATTTGTGTTTCAAGACATTACTGAAGAAAAATTTGTATTAAATTCAAGTTGAAAATGATAATTAAGGGCCAAACACCCCTATTTACATATACAGCATAGGGCATCTTTTATGCTGTCATCATGGGAACAACAGAGTCTGGAAAAAGCCAGAAGCAATGGTTCCCCTATGGATAGAGACAACCTCATTTCACAGAAGGCCAAATTTAGAGAGAATGTATTAGATTTCCCATAAGGCAATCCATTGAAAACATACATAAATATGAAAGATTTTACACTCTACATTTATTATATAATGTAAATACCCAACATTAATTCACTAAAATATTTCTAAAACAAGTCTTTTTTAAGGGGAAATACTCTGCTTTAAAAAGTTATTTTGTTTCCTTGAGATGTGATGTTCCTTAACCATTCCCAGCCTCCAATTCTACAACTTGTTCCTCCCGTGGAGGTTGCATGAGAGATTAATTGGTCAGAGGTGATAGATATTTGTCCATGTTTCTCTTCTGAGATAAAACTGTCAAAATTTTGAGCACAGAGATTTTCTTTTATTTTCTTCCTCTCCACTTGGTATAAAAGGTAATGACATTGGTGCTTCCACTCTGTAGACTCAAATTTGTTTTTAGGAGGGCTATGCCAATTAGCATAGTGAAGGAAAGAGATGGTGTGGACAGGGTCATGGTGGCTCTCACCTTAATGTCCTTCAACCTGCCTTTATTGGCAATTACTTTGATGTTTGGATGATCCATTTGCTAACTTATTTTTCTTATTTCTCAACTTTTCCCCAAATTCACTAGGAAAGAGGACACTTTGTATTTGACCCTGTAGATAGTCTAACAGTCCATAGCATAAAACAAGGTATATTTTTTTATGATTTTGAAAAGGCAAACTTAGATTACAAATTAAATTCTAGGAAATAAATTCAACAATCCATAGAAAGAAATAAATTACTAATCACCCATCAAGAACACTGACTAGTCAATCTAACACATTCCAAAATTATTTGAAGAAACAACATAAATTTATGCATAATTATTTGAGATTAAGAAATGGATACGCCGTAACATTTGGTGCAAACACAAAGCCACATTTAAGTCCAGAATTATGAATTCAATTAATAATTAAAGGATTATGCTCATAGGGAAGGTATATATAAAGCAGTAAATGGCTTTTTCAGGTGATTAAACATCTAAATGATGCTTCTCACCAAAGAAAAAAGAAAGTTTATTGTGACTATATTCCTTAGCCTGAATAATATTCCTCCAACACAATAAGAACATAATTCAATGAAACTAAAATAGCAAAAGAGAGAGTGAAGTTCCTTTTGCTCATGAATCTCTGAATGGCTGGCCTGACTGCTTTCTTCAAGTTACCAGGGGTATCACAGCAGCAGCAAAGAAGAGGTTAGGTAAGGAATGAAATGAGGGCAGGTATGAAAATGGAATAACTTTGAGAGGCTGGATTAAAGAAATGAATAATTTTCACTCAAAGTGACTGTATAGAAAGGCAGTGATATAATTAGACATTTTACAGCCAATAAGAATTTCAGGGTCATTTGCAAGTGGGAGAATGTTTGGATTCTACAAGCTAACCTTGGCTAAACCCTTCTCTTGATACACTGCAGCAATTATTCTCTCATAAGCCTTCACAGGATACAAATTGGACAGTATACAAGTAATTACCGATAAATGTGAATATGCTGCTTGGTGATGAAATGTTTTCATAGAAACAGAATGAAGTAAATGGAAAAGGTATTCTCATAACTTTGAATAGATATATCTGAAGATAATGTGCATATTACAAAAGATTTGAAAAGGGGTGTTTTGGTTATGTGATAATCAAGGGTCATTTATAGTAGATTTTCCAAAAAGCTCTTTTTATTGTCACATGGAAGGAAATTTTATAGAACAAAAATTAAATACACATTATAGCTATTCAAGGCAATACAGATGCTGAATAAAGGAGTCCTAATCATTTGAAGGCTTTGATTTTTAAAAATCCATGAATTTGGAAATGTATAGTTCACTTAATAAAGACCCTTTTATATGTAATGAAATTCAACACTGAATTCCTTTTAGTTTCAATAATAGTCTTTTGTTAAAAGTTGTGCTTAATTTTATTAACATTTTCTTGGAAAACACTGGCATATTCTCAGAAAAATTAATGTAGATATATAGGTTTTAAAGTATTGCTATTTGGTCATATTTTGTCCACCATCCTTGTTTTACTCTTGCTTCCTAATCCTTGGTGCATTCTCTTCTCACAGCCAGTTGAACCTGTAATTTCACAATTCTCATGTGCTGTGGCTCTGAGGAGCACTGCTACACTCAGAGCAAGGAAAGGGTACTGCATTTTGGAACCTTTCTGACATGTTCAAGAATTAAAATGAGTTTTCTACATTGGTCCAAATCCTGTATACTTTCAAAGAAATACAAATAAAAATCATTGTCGAGAAGACTGGACATTTTCTACATTTAAGGTTTACATCACAAAATAATTAAATTATTTTTTATTTGATATACTTCTTTAGTAGTGCATTCTCTCACCATCAGAAATATGTCCCAGCTCCAGCCACTCTCCTTTTCAGAGCTTCATCTGTTACCTTAGTGAGAGAACAATGTTGTCAGATGAAAAGGACGGAACCTTTAGAAATATCACCGATACATGAAGTGTCTTATCAGGGTAGCCCAGCAGGTAAGAGCTTGGTCTTTCCAATCAGACAAACCTACAGTTCTTGACTCTACTCCTTTCAAGATGAATGACCTTGGGGAATTTAATCTTTCTTGGCCTGTGGGGATTGTTGTGGAAATTAAATAAGATGTCAATAAATACTTAATCAGAGTGCACAGCTACTCCCCTTAGCTTCTATATCCTCTCCAAGGAGGATGCTAAACTCATTATTAAAGAGTGGCTAATCAATTACTATGACTGTATTCACAATTTTCTCTTATTCTCTTGTCAAGTATGTTTTGTGCAATTTGATTCTAATGACAAAGTGTCAAAGCTTTATTATTTTATTTTTAATAAAAATGTGGAGAGGTCTCAAGGTATAAGACTATGAAATTCACTTTAAAAATGCTAATTTGAATGGGAATGAAGGGGCTTGAGTTACAACCACTGCACTGGGAGCTGCCCACAGTCCTAATCTCCCCAAAGGTGAGCATCTCACAATACATGTAAATATCATTTGTTTGTGTATATTGGATTCAAAAGAGTGAAGGACACCCCTCCAAAGGATTGCCCTTGAGCTTCCAAGTTTTTAAAATTATGGAAAATATGAGAATATTTCAGCAGAGGAAGTAAAACAGAGAAAATCCAAAAGTAGGTTTAAGAACAACTATTTGGAGGTCCAGAATTTCAACTCACTCTATTAATTGCGTTTTACCGTTTTCACATGAATCTGTATTTGGAAATATTCTGGAACATAGGAGCAAGTTTAAGTGAATTGAATATATCAGGTTATATGGTACACTAGAGAAGCACCATATGTTCATTCAACAAATATTTGTTGAGTACCTTCTATGAGCCAGGCATTGTTATATTCTGGATGCTAGTGTTAAAACATGAACAAAACAGACAAACCTGTCTCTGCTCTTGGATCATGTATTTTGGGGTGTGTGTATGTGTGTGTGTGTGTGTGTACATGCTCACAGGACAATAGATGGCATTTCAAATGAGAAAGGAAAAGACAGATTATTCAACAAATGACACTAGAAAAACTGGGTAGCAACTTAGAATAAAACAAACTGGAATTGAAACCTCCTGTCTTACAAACACAAACATCAAACAAATAAACACACACATAAACACAAATCCAGATGGATCAAAGATATAAGCAAATCAAATAAAATGGAACCAGTCTAACAAAAATTCTGGGGGGAAATTGTAATGATTTTAGAAAAAGAAAGTTTTCTGTAAGTATGAGAGAGTATGCTGAAGCCATAACGTTAAAGATTATTTATCCTACATAAATTTTTTTTAAAAATCTCTGCATTGGAAAACCCAAAGTCAAAAGACAAAGCAAATGTCTAGTTTTCTTAATATGTAAAAATCACCTTGAAATCAATAGAAATAAGAACAAGAAAACAGAGAAAAATAGAACAAGAACAAAAAAATAACAGTTCAAGGGCAATTGTAGTTTATTGATGTATAACTTATCAGAACTGCTACAGTAGAAACCTATCAATAAAAAATAAAAAACTCAAAATGTTTTTATTCTATATTTGAATTCTGATTGGCTTACATTGCTTTTATTCTTTGATAAAAATAAGATAATTTATAAAAGGAAATATTGATTAGTATTGACGATTTTGTACACTGGATAAACCTTTCATTATAAATTATTTCTTTGATGTAATCTTTAGTTAAAATTTTAAACAATGTAGCCATTGAACTTAGAATAAATATCTAATTTGTCTTCATTTTTCAAATATTGCTTTTTTAAAACAAATTTTGTATTCACAAACTATTTGATTAAATAAAATAAGCAATAATTATAAGTAAGGAAAATCTTCAGTGTTAAAAGATATTAATACCCTCCTCTTCAGTTATAAATTATAAACATAGCTCATATTTATTTTTCTATATGTTAAAATATGAAGAAAATAACAAAATTACAGGAAGCCATTTTCAAGTGGTCTCCTGGCTTTTATTCAAACACAAAAGGAATATTTTACTTGGTTGCATCACATCTCAAATAATCGTGGTGGTTGGAGTACCTCTTTATCTACCAAGACAACAAAATAACATTACTGGTTATTACTGATTAGTATTTCTCAGTTCATTTTTCTAATGTGCATTTTATTTATCTAATTATAATATTTAATATAACTCAAGTGAGAATTCCAGTGATTATCATCATTATTAATTTTATAACATTTTGTGTGAATGCAAAGCTTTAAAAATCATAAAGACTACAAAGTTACTTGATCAAAACATTTATAATTGAGATATATACAATGTACTCAACAATACCTCCAATACCAAGGCAGTTCTTACAAGAAACTTCAAATCAAATTTTATGAGACATTAAGCAAAATTTGAAAGAAATAATATGTACACTGCAATATCTCAAAAGTGAAAACTGAAAGACTTATCAAAATGTATAGATGTTTGTCCTACATTTTATTACATTTCACATAATGCTTTACATAAGCAACTTTGCAAATAATTAAAGTCTACAAGCCTCAGGGAATATTTAGGATTCTTTCTATTGCAAGTGATGAGAGCTCAATTCAAACTATTTTAAGAAAACAAAAAAACAAGAAAAGAAATGTACTTCACATAATGCCTTCAGAAAGAGTTGGATCCAGGAGCTAAAACTATGTCATCAGTGCTTAACTTAGCTCTCTCCATATTACAATTTGGCAGACATTTTCCACATCACGGTTCACAGCAGTTCCACCTGCTACTCTACCAGCTTTCAGCTTCCAGTTCACAAGTAAGAAAGAAGAAAATTTCTGAGAATGAGTATTGTCACTAGTTGATCCCAGTATAAGTCATGATATACTGGGATCAACTAGTGACCTTCAAAGCCAAACTGAACCTTGTCCACCCAGACAGGGGAAGGAGTGGTTTCTCATGAGTAATTTGAGTTACTGCTTTCAGAATAAAAACAAATGAATGTGGGACAGGAAAATTTCTTCCCTCATATCTGTATAATTTTCATTATTATATTGCTTTATGCTTCCTACTATTTTGTGTCTGTTTTCTTTCTGAAACTCATCTATTGTCTGCAATCCCTACTTAATATCATCACATTTCTTTCATAGGTTATTGGGAAAGATGCTTAACTGCTCTTCCAGACTTCATTCTTGCTTTCTCTTACATATAACATCCTCACTCTATCTGGAGTGACTGATATGAAGCATAGACCTAACCATGTCACTATCAATAATTCAAACTCAATAGATATCTATCCTTATGTCTCAAATATTTGACCCATCCATCCTACCCATTACTTTCAATACTCAGTCTCAAAAGATAAGATTGCTTCATGACATAAGAACAAATTACAAAAAAATAAGTTATTTGTGAAATGATTCTTTTTCTAGAAATAACTAAATAAAAATCCGACATGGGGCTGAACGGGAATGAGGCGGAATCATTTTTCCTCATAACAAAGTTCTAGTACAACTAAGTTGAATATTTGCACAAACATTAATTCACAGGTATATTAGGATAAGATACTTTATAGGACTCATAATAAACCAAATTCTCCAAAGTGTAGCCTTGAATATAGATTTTTTGCTTATAGTGTGCAAGCACCGTAAAGTTTTTTTGCTGTTATAAATGAGATTAATCTATTATAAATTTATGTATCTGCTACCATATTTTCTATTCATACCAAAAAATCTGTGCTACCATCATTTAATAATGCTGGCTTAAAGGATCAATAACATTTCTACACAAAATAAAACTATAATATTATTATATTCCATTGGGCAATTTTGAATTTTCAAAGTGCTTCAAGCATTATACTTTTTCTTTTTGACCTAGAAACACAAAGGCAGCATCTATACTTACCTTGTAATAAGTTCATTTAAAAACTGAACTTAATGAATGCCTAGTGATATTGGGCAACATTAATTTTGTTTTATTAACATGGTTCAGTATGTGCCTAATCTGTTAGCATATACTAAAGAGATCAAAAAATGCAAAAATATGGTCAATGAGATTATGTAGAGCCCTCTTACCACATTATAGTTTATCTTAATTTTGTTTTACTTAAAAAAGTAAATATGAAATATTCATAATACCTGATAAACCCCGAGTTAGGAGTAATAGAATGCATATATGCTATTAGCAAAAATATATATGTTTAGGGAACTTGTGAAACAAACTCTTTAGCACAATTTTACCTCTTATAGATACCTTGATAATTGTTTTTCTCGTGCTGTCTTAACTTTGTTTACATCTTTATTATTTAGCATACAGTTTAGAGTAGTAATACCATTTTATTTATGCAGCTCACCTGATATGGGAAGGGACTTCTCAGACTCCAGATAATATCATCCAGAATTAGCAAATAAAGGCAGAGATATAGTTGCCATTTAAGCTGGTACATTGCATTAGTCTCAGAAGTAATATTTAATATACTAAGATGAATTGAGAAAAATAATAACATATAGTGTCAGTGTGGATTATCTACATAAGGGACAACCATTATTTGAAGTGTTATGAATTCATAGAGCACCTTGAATATACATACTCCAATATATATTCTTCCACTGTGTTCTGGATCTCCTCTTCAGTTCTCAGAACAGAGGTAAAGGAATTGACTTTAGGAAGGAGGCTAGAGAAATCTTGTTTATAGCAAGAGGCATAGACCAAGGATTTGTGTAGCTGTGATAGGAAATTGATGAAGTTTTGTCTGTCAGCTCAATTCAGTGGTAAACTTCTCAAGAGTCAGGTGTTGCCTATGTCTTCAATGTCATTCTCTTTTCCCAAAAATTGCAGTTACTTAATTCTGCACACTTTGAACACTCAAGAAATAATCTGTTTTCTGAAATTTTAATTACTTTGGGTCATAGAATGAGAAACCATTAACTATGAGTTAATAAGACTTTTCTGTAGCTCATAAATGCCTTGCATTTTGATGGAGCTTCTGAAAAAGAAAGAACAGAATTTATTCATCTAACTCATTATCAATGTAGAAGCACTCAACTCAACTTTGGGAAGAAAGCAATACTACAAAGCTCACTTTTAGGTAGAAGTCAGCAACAGATTTTATTTTTAAACTACGAAGATCTATGTAGCAGTGAATCATAGATTAGAATAACATTTGAGGGTAGATTTTTAATTACTGCTTCAATTTCGGTGCTTGATATTGGTCTGTTTAGATATTCAGTTTCTTCCTGGTTGAGCCTAGGGAGGTAGTGTGTTTCTAAGAATTTGTCCATTTCCTCCACGTTTTCGTGTTTGTGGGCATAGAGATTTTTGTAGTATTCAAAGATGATGTTTTGTATTTCCATGGTATCAGTTGTGACTTCTCCTTTTTCATTTCTAATTGAGCTTATTAGAATCCTTTCCTTTCTGCTTCTGGTCAACCTGGCAAGTGGCCTGTCTATTTTGTTTATCTTTTCAAAGAACAAGCTTTTCGTTTCATTGATCTTCTGTATTGTTCTTTTGTTCTCGATTTCATTTAATTCTGCTCTAATTTTGGTTATTTCTTTTCTTCTGCTGGTTTTAGGATTGCTTTGCTCTTCCTTTTCCATTTCCTTAAGATGATTCATTAGTTTACTGATTTGTGACTAACCCAGCAATCCCACTACTGGGTATTTATCCAAAAGAAAAAAAGACATTTTATAATAAAGACATCTGCTCTCGAATGTTCATAGCAGCACAATTCACAATTGCAAAGTTGTGGAAACAACCCAGGTGCCCATCAATACACGAGTGGATCAATAAAATGTGGTATATGTATACCATGGAGTATTACTCAGCAATAAGGAACAATAGTGAAATAACACATCTGGTATTATCCTGGTCGGAGCTAGAACCCATTCTTCGAAGCGAAGTGTCACAGGATTGGAAAAACAAGCATCACTGGTACTCACCATCAAACTGGTACTAACTGATGAACACTTACATCACACAGGGCAATAACATTCATCAGGGGGCGGGCGGGCGGGAGGGGGGTGGAAGGGATGGGAAAAACTCTCACTGAATGGATCTGGGGAGCACAGTTTGGGAGATGACCACGATTGTGGCTCTGACACGGGCAGAACAGGGGCAATGTGTATGGCCAAAATGTTGTACCCCCATGATATTCTGAAATTAAAAAAATAAATTAAAAAAAAAAAAAAAAAGAATAACATTTGAATGTTATTTGAATTCTACATCTATTCTTTGGGATCATTTCTTGATTTTCATTATTTTTCTCTATTTTTAAGTACAGTGTTTTAAAATGTCCACATAATCTCTGAAATACTTTGTTTAGTTTGGGAAGGTACAAATGCTTTTAAAATAAAACACATATAGCTTGGCAGATTTCACAAGAATATCTACTGCTAAAAGATCTATTTTCACAAAGTATTAGCTTTGTAATTTCTTTCAGATTAAAATAAAACATAATCATGTAAGGTGGAATTTTTCATCCCTTAAAAATGTCTCTTTGTTTCTTATTAGACTATCATTTTCTCTTCTATACTGGGTTTTTACTTCAATTTCATCCAGGAGCATTTACATCCTTTATTAAGCCATGATGACACATCATATAATCCTTCTATATAAGCTTGTTGTGCATACTGTCTATGTAAATTTTGTAGGTACAGATAAGAAGTTAAAACTTTTAAGAAAGCAACATGTCTCTACTCCCCATCAGCCTAACCAGCAGGAAGATTATGAAATAAGGCTGCTAACTCAGATAAAGAAAAAAGAGGTAAAAGTGAAGTAATTTGGATATTCCAAAGGTGTCCTTTTGTAAGGTTAAAGATAGGGGACAGTTTTTATGCCATTTGGTGTGGTTCTTGTGAGAACTTAAAGATCACATATAGGATTAAGAGCAAATATTTATTGAGTTCTTACTTTGGATTATGAGTACGTATCATCCCATTTAACTCTTACCACGACTTCATAGATAGATATTATTATTGTCCACATTTGACAGAGGAGAAAAGCAAGCCTCATTGAGGTTAAATAACTTGATCAAAGTCACCTAACTAGTTAATTGCTGAGCTAGCACTTGGTTTTAGGTGTATATAATTTCAAATATGTCATTATACATGTCCATAGTAATATAATATCAGAGCATGGAGCCAATTTCTCCTAAAGACTAATACAGACAACTGCAGCTTGTTTGAGCATTTCATACTTTCAAAGTGTTTTCATATTCTTTGTCATATTAATCTTCGTACCAGTAATATGATTCTTACTATCTCTAGTTTAAAGATGAAAAAATTGAGGTGCAAGGAATTGAAGTGACTTTACCAAAATGACTCATATAGTTATTGGTAAAATTAGAACAGGAACCTATAGCCCAGGTTCAATTCCCTCATTACACTGTGCTGCCACTATTGCCATAATGACTAATTTCAAAAGATTATAATAAAAGGGTAATGTTGCTCAAATATTTCAGTTTAACACATCACACGCTAATACACAGTCATGACATCTTGATATTATTCCCAGGGACGCACCAGCATCACCTCACTTGCATTATCTTTTTCCTGCCCTTCTTTGTGATGGTTGTGCTTTTGTTCATGCATTTGTGGTATATGCATTTGTGGAACACTTACTCACCTGTCATTTCTCCATGATCAACTCAGCCCACTGGAGTTCAGCTCACTGGAGTCCTACATACTAGCTTCAGACAGAATGGCTACACTCCAACAATTTGCTGAAGGTGGCTGCACATCCCCTCTAAGATAAAGGGGAGCACACACTGCATCAAAGAAGACTTTGATTCACAATTAAAATAAAATATTTTGGGGGGACAGAGTCTTGCTCTGTTGCCCAGGCTAGAGTGCCATGGCATCAGCTTAGCTCACAGCAACCTCAAACTCCTGGGCATAAGCAGGCTGCCTCAGCCTCCCAAGTAGCTGGGACTACAGGCGCATGCCACCAAGTCCGGCTAAATTTTTTTCTATTTTTTATTTAGTAGAGACGGGGGTCTCGCTCTTGGTCAGGCTTGTCTTGTCCTCCTGCCTCAGCCTCCCAGAATGCTAGGATTACAGGCATGAGCTACTGTGTCCGGCCCCTAAAATGCAACGTTAAAGGTTATTCTGTATCACCCTCTTGTCCAGGTGTAGACACTGCACCTACCTACTTTGTAGAACTTGAGCTAGTGTGCTAGATTGAAATACAAGTTGAGCAATAGGTAGACCAATAGTTGAGGAAAATATTCTCAAACCTCATTAGGTTTAAAGCACACACAAAAAAATAAAACTTCACATCTTTTTTCTGATTAGAGCATAGGCTTACTTTTTTCAGCTACACTTTTTGCTTTTCTTGAGCTTGTTTAATGGTGGGGTCAGCTCATTTGCTGACCTCTGTCTTCTTCACCCTGAATATTTCATCTTAAATGCTGGACTGATTTTCAAAAAGATCCAAAATATAGAGCAAAGTTCAAAAGGCAAAGAGCCAAGGGTCATTGAGGAATTTTGAGTAGGACAGTCAAGTAACAAGAGCACTGGAAGCTACAACTAAGTTGACTTGAGGAACTGCAAATAGTTGATGCGAATAGTAGCCTCAGAGTATTGTCAGTCTTAGAATTGTAGCTGCAAGCACTGAAGATTTTTCTGCAGATGAATTTCTACCTCACAGAGTTATATGGTACATACGTCTTATGCCTTCTGACAATGTTCTTTCATTATAATACTATAATGTCCTTGATACTCACTACATCTAAAAGGATATAGGCTATGCTTCTAAACCAAGAGGTGGGCTCCTATTATAGAACCTCAGTGCTTAAAGTGACTAATTGCATATTTCTTATCTCTAATTTATTCCTTGGTTTATTCACCAATCATTTACCATTTATGGAGAAAAGCAAAAAATGGAAATACTCTTATATCCTTGTTGTACAGAGCTAGTGATATCATATGATTCATTACCAATGTCATATCTCACAGATATCCATTTCAAGAACCTCCCACACAAGGGTCTACATAAAGAGTAAAGTCTATTGCTGGCTGCAATGTCAAAATCCTCAAGAAAATGAACAGGAACCATGATGGTCATTGATAGCTTTTTATAATATGCCAGTCTTGTTATACCAAAAAAGGATTTGGACATAAAAGTCACGGTCAAAGAATTTTAAATTGTAAAGAAGGCTTTCCTATCTTAGCAAGTGGTGCCAACCTCCACCATGTTTCCCTAGCCAAAGAGTGAGAAGTCAATCTTGATTCGTGTCATATATCACCTATCAAATTCTTGAAGTCTTTTCAGTTTAATTCCAAAACATATTCTGAATCAATCAGTCTCTCCCTCTCTCTCACCATCTGCACTGCTGATGCACTTGCACCAAACACCATCATCTCTGGCCTGGATTGCCTTAATCTGGTCTCTTTGTTGATTATTACCTCACTACTATTTATCCTCTGTATGATACTAACATGAAAATTCATGCTTTTTATCATGGCTTTCTTGCTTTTGGGGATTTGGCCCCTGCCTCGCTCTCTGACTCTGTCTAGTACTCACCCTGAGCATACAGGGCTTTTTTATCTTCTTTGAAAACTTGACATCTTTCTTGCCTAGTAGTTCTCACTATTTCTATATCTTTGTATGGGTGGCTCCTCCACCCACATAGGTCTCTTCTCAAAGGTATCTTCCTCAAAGACCTACTCTGGCCTTCTTTTCTAAGACATGCATTGCTTAATGATGGGGATATGTTCCAAGAAATGTGTTATTAGGTGATTTTTGTCATTGTGTGAAAATAATACAGTGTACTTACACAAACCTAGATGGTAAAAGCCTACCTACTACACAGCTAAGGTCTATGGTATAGCCCTTCACTCCTAAGCTACAAACCACATGCTACTGTATTGAATACTGTAAGCAACCCTAACCCAATGGTATTTGTATATCTAAACATGGAAAAGGTGCAGTAAAAATATGGTATTATAATCTTATGGGACCACCATCATATATGTGATCCCTCAGTGACAGAAACGTTATGGGGTGCATGACTGAAATTCATCTCAAGTCATTATCCATCACTGTTTTACTTTTGCTATTAAATTCATCATCTGACCTTATTTTACTTATTTTGCTTGGTTATTATCTGCCTCTGACATCTAGAGCATAACCTCCATGACAGCAGGGAGTCTGTCTTGTTTACTTGCTATGACCAGTGCTTGGGACTGCTCATAGAACGCAGTAGTAATCAATAAATATTTTCTGAATGAGTAAAAGGGACATATGAGATGAGATATAATAAGAAAAGGAGGCATTTCATGAATAAATGTGAATAAAAATTCAGGAAAGTACAATGAAATGTCTATTAAGGAAGTAAAATTTGATTGTAAGCATTAACAAAAGATAGGGTTAGTTGAGCTTGGTTTCTTGATGAGACTTGTGAAATGCAAATATATTTGAGAATACAAACACATATTTAATAATTAATGATCATTAACATCCTTTAATCAAGGCAGAACTTGTTACTCAAACAAATAATTATCTTTCAGAATTGAAAGGTAAATAGGAAGATAATTCATATCTTTGTTTATTTTTCTCTCTACTGGGTTTTCAAACAGGAACGAATGCTCCATAAGTGAGTGACTATGCAAATAGATGCAACTATCTGCAAATAAACTAAAGAGCCTTATAAAATGTCAAGTGACATTTGGAAGCATTCTGCAACATGGGTACTGTTACCCACATTTCAAAAGAACCTAAATCATATATTTGTTTTCTCTGCTTTCCCTATTCATGGACGCCATCTCTTAACCTGAAATTCACAAGTGCTAACTCAATGGAGAAAACATTGCATTTGCTTCCCATTTTTATCATGTTGGATATCTTACTTAGTTTTGAATAACCTCCAATATATGTTCTGTATTTGAGCAGTGTCATTAGGTCAAACATTGATAGATCTGGGAGGTAGCCTGTTGCAGGAGAAGACTGGATCCTACAGGGTCAAACAGACTTTGATTCCTAAGTCTGCCACTTACTGGCTTTGTGACTGGGCTATTTCACTTCTGCAAGCCTTAGTTTCGCACCTATGAAATGGTAACAAATCTCACAAAGTTTGTGTAAAAATTAAATTAGGTGGTGGCTGTAGAGATGCCTAACGCGTCTGGCACACTATCCTTTCCATCACTTTTTTAGGCTCACTAACACTTACTAGCAATGGGACCCTGCTAATTCACTCATCAGGGTTTTACTTTTCCACTTTCAAATGAAAGCATAATAACCTTCATGTTCTTAAAATAATTTTTTAGGTCAAAAAGTCTAAGATTCTTATATGTACAAGTGATCAGCCTGATTATATGGGAATGATGTTTGTTTTGGTGCCTTTGATAACCCCTTTTACATTAATTTCTGTATTTTATTTCATCTCTGCTTTCCTATGTAGAAGTGCTAAAATTAAATATGATTTTCTTGAGAAAGCCACCTCTTTCTTTCAGATGGGTCGCATGCTAAGTTTGTTTAAAGCTCAATATCCACAGTGTGTTACATGTTGTAGGAAGCAATGGTGGTCATTTTGGTAACGTCCTTAAGGAGACATATACCAAGAGTTTTAAATTTTCTAAATAAAACATTTTATTTGCATTGTAAAAGGCAATTTGGAAAATAGAACACTTCTGCACCATAAAAACTCTAGATTTCCTTAAGGTTTCAGCCCACTTCCCTACTACTAAATGAGGACTCAGGAACCACACAGATAGCAAACAATGTTCCCTCCTCATTTAAAAATCCATTCGTTTTAGTTTCACTTTTGCAATGTACTAAAGCCCAACTTTACTTGATTCTTTTCATATTTTGTCAAGTAAGAACAAAACATAGATAAAGAAATACACAGTTGAAAATGCATTTGTATTTTAATCGAGAACTGTGTGTTCAGGAATTACCACTCATGCAAACAGAGATAGTCATCAATCATAAGTGCTTCTTTGTATCTGCAACAACTTATTACAGAGAAAAGAAGTATTTCTGGATTCTGAGAAATTTGCTGTCAGAAATACTGCATGGAACTCCTTTCCTTTTTTAATTTCCTGCTAGCCTCTGAAAGGAGAAATGAAGTAGGAGGGATGCTTTTTTTATTTGCTGTGACCTGAAAATAGACAGGAACAGACATTAATCTGTAACACTGCTGTTTAAATCAATACTCTGGAAATATTAGTCATTATTCTTACTCTTTAGTATTAAAAATCACAGTAACATGGGCATTATACTTTATAGTTTATGAATGTATATATGTATATGAGTATAGATAGGTTTCTGTATGTGTGTGTATATATATATAATTTGCTTTGTACAAAACCTCTCATATTTTAATTTTGACTCAGAGGGAGTAAACCAGTTGGGATGGGAACCCAGGGCTTCTATCTGTATATCCTATATCATTACCACATTTTTAAATCTAATTTGTGTTAAAAAATCAGATTCAGCTGAAATAATAAGAATTCGAGGGATTTGGATAATACTTACTTTTTATGTATACATACATACATGTACACATATACATATATAGCACAAGAGAATTTTTTTCACATCTAGTAATCAAGATCTTGGTTTACCTTTTGCAATTTTTAAACAATAGTTTTAGTATTCAATATAGACTTACTTTTAACCTCTATTTTCCATATTCAAATGATCAACTTTGAGAAATGTGCAACAATTTAAATCTTCAATCAGCATAAATCATACTAAAGCTCACCTGCAAGTTGCTCTTTAAATGTTCTCAAATCTTTCCACGTGCTTTCATTTTTTTATTTCAAATAATATATAAACTTCATCATGGTGGGAACCATATTTCCTTTATTTAATCATCCCTCATAATATAAATATTGAGAGAAAAAACTACGGTGAGATCTTAGTAAAACTAAGCTGTCTGAATCTCACTGTGTGGTTTTTGATATCCCACAAAACATCAGTTAATTGCCTCTGTGTTCTCTTCGTACTTTAAACTATTAAGTCAAAACTAAGCAGTAGAGCATTTCAACAGTTGCCTGATCCTAACTAGGAGCGATACCTACTGCTGCATCATCCAGAACATGCCTAACCTCAACTGATGAGTGCTGAGCAATTTTGCATCCTCCAGTATTTCTGCGGAAGACATCACATGAACACCAAGTCCTACAGCCTTTAAAATAGAGAATGCCTTCTTAAGGTTAAAAGTATAATATTTAGAGTTAGGAAAACCTAGATTCATATTCAAATTTCCCTGTGTAAACTTAAGCAATTTACTTCAACCATTCAATCCTCGGTCTCTTCATTCATAGGATGGAAATAATAATATAACCTACCTCACTGAATGTATTTGATAAGGATTATAAATTAATATATGCTTGACATAGTAATCATTAGGGAAATGAAAATTGAAACCACAATGAGATATCATCTCACACTTGTTAGAATGGCTATTACCAAAAAGACAAAAGATAAGTGTGGAGAGGAGGTGTTGGTGGGAATGTAAATTAGTATAGCCATTATGGAAGACATTATGGAGGTTCTTAAAAAAAAATTAAAAATAGAGCTACCATATGATCCAGAAGTCCCATTTCTGGGGGATATATACACAAAGGAAATGAAATCAGTATATCAAAGAAATATCTGAACTCCCATGTTTATTGCAGTATTATTCACAATAGCCAAGATACGAAATCAACTTAAGTGTCTATGGACGGAAGAAATAGATAAAGAAAATGTGATGTACATATATAATGGAATACATTTAGCCTTAAAAAACGAAGGAAATCCTGTCATTTGCAACATAGATGAACCTAGAGGACATTATGTTAAATGAAATAAGCCAGGCACAGAAAGACAAATACTGCATGATCTCAGTTATATGTGAAATCCAGAAAGTCAAAATCACAGAAGCAGACAGTAGAATGGTGATTGCCAGGGGTGGGAAATGGGGAGATTTTAGTCAAAGGGTACTATATTTTAGTTAGAGAGAATAAGTAATTTATAGGGATCTATTGTACAGCATGATGACTATAGTTAATAATAATGTATTGCATACTTCAAAATTGTTGAGAGTAAATCTTAAATGTTTTCACCACAAAAAATTAGTATTGAGGTGACAGATATGTTAATTAGGTTGATTTAATCATTTCACAATGTATACATACATACATCAAAACATCACGTTGTATATCATAAATATATAAAATTTTTATTTGTCATTATATCTTAATAAAACTGGGGTAAATTAAAAACAAATACGTTAATATATATAGAACACTTTGACCAGTATCTTCACATAGTTACTCTTCATTTGATAGTAGTTAGTAATCGTAGTTTAATCATATTATTTATGCTTCCTTTGATACTGTTCACTTTTTGCCCACTATTCATTCAACAAATATTTATTGGGTACCAACTACGTAAGAAGCATTGTCCTAGGTACACAAAAGCACGTGTCTCTGCTCTCATGTGATTTTATACTTACTCTGTTTGTATGAATATATTACTCATTTTTTCATTATGTATTCTTTATTATATTTTCTATTGTATTACTGTATTAATACCAATAATAAAATCATTATTCAGATAATCTTACAAATAATTGTAAAATTCTTACTGATAAATGATTCAAAGAAGAATGGATTAATGCTATGAGGACCTCATTTGTTTTTCCATATTGAAGAGTAGACACAGCAGTTATCCACAGAATCTCAAGGTTAGAAAGAATTGAAAGGGTACCCAATTAAACATGTTTGTTGTTTGCATGTTATTCTTTCTCTTTAATTATTCTTTTCTGTACATTTTCTATCATTTAATCTAATTAAAACTCATTCTCTCGATTTGTCACTTTCTCAACTTACCATGACATAAGATAAATAATTACGACCAAAAATAAGGTTGGGATATAAATGAGAAAACAATATAGTAAAATTGTGTTTACCCAATGCTAGTTCATTCAAAATAACATTCAAATGGAATCAACAGTTATTCCCCAGTCAGATATATATGGTTTTCTCATTAAAATTGTTCACTTAATACAAAGCATGCATTATTAATTATTTAAGGAAGAAATTAGGTCCCAAGAGTACCTTCCATTATTAAAGAGGTAGAATAACTCCAAGAGATGCCATGAAACAGCTGTATATCAGCTACAAGTGAAACTGTATCTGTGGACCGCTGTGATTACTTGAGGCTGTAGAATTTGTTATACAGATAATCATTCATTCACTTATTCTGTTTAAAACAAATATTAGGGACTATCTTTATAAGTTTACAATGTTTATTATGGGAAAGACCTCCCTCCTTTTCATAGCATTCAGTGTCTGATACAGAATTATTTAACTTTAATAATTAACAATAATAAATTGAAGAAGCTTTCTTTCAACTATAATCTAATTTTTAATGAGAAACTTTTTTATGATCACTTTGGATTTCTAAAAACTTAATATTTTCTATTGTGATTGCTGTGTTTATATCACTCAAGAACAAAGATAAATTCACTGCTATGAAAAGGTTCTAGGTGTATTTGCAGCAAAGAACTAGAAGATACAGGGCTGCATTTTTAAGAGACAAATTTCCTCTTCTTTGCTATCTTTGAAATGGAGCTACTGCACTCTGATGCTCAGAGGATATCTGATATTTGTTTCCAGGCTTAATACAATTTTAATGTTTAAGAACCTGAGGATTATCAGATTAGAAGTGTTATGAAAGTACAAATTATTAGGATTGTTCAAAATGTTGTTAACTGTATCATCTCATTATAAAAGAAAATCTTGTTTTAGTCAGAATCCCTGGGGGTACAGATGGTATTTCTCTTTTACAAATATTAAACAAGCCAAGCTGACAGTACAGTAAAAGTGGTTTGAGCTATCAGGGCATGATTTTAGCATAGGAGTACCCCTCTGTTCTAGGATGTGTAACTGTTGAGAACAATTATTCCCTGCTGTGGCCCAAGTTGTGTCAATATGAAAATTCATTTGGAAGATTTGTAAATCATTAGAAAAGGTTTGCAGTGTTTTATGCTCCTAAGGATAAAATATAATGTGCTATGACACCATGGTGATTTATGACTCCTGAATTTCCTTGGGATAGATAAACCATATGCAGTTTAACATCCTATACTCTTCAAATTAACCAGCATCACTATCTCTACATGATCCATTTGCAACACAGAGAGGGGTAGATTTGAAGGTTACATCATGAAAGCTTGCAAAAGCAGAATCTGTGTTTTATAGTAATAATTCATATAATGAAAAGTACAATTTTATGGAAAGCCGATTCATGAAAGAGGCATGATAACATTAACTTTGCCATTATAATGTATTAAAACAGTTATACTTTAACAAATATTTTTGATAACTCTTGTGCACTATTTCCTACATGCAACAAGAAACAAAGATATCTAAGATATGACCCTTACTTTCAAAAATGCAGACTAAAAATCTTTTTGAATTTCTCCTCCTCTCTCATGTCTGCACTATCAAACTAGAGTCAAAAACAAGCAAAACTAGCAAATACAAAAAGCCTTTCTGTCTTCTTCCCAGACTTTCTCTTAGAGCACAGCAGATATTACTGACTTAATAGCTAGTAAACCCTATTTTATGCCAGACAGCAAACTGCAATTCTCTACACTTTAAATATAAAAAGCCAAAAAAATTGAAGAGTCAGCTAAAATGCCCCCATGGAGAACCCTGATACTGCTCACAGTGTTAATGTCTTTAAGAAGAGATCCCAGAACTGTGTTTCTTTTTGTGTGTGTGCTCAAAGACGGGAAGCATTTTTCTCTCTCTTCCTCTGCAAACCAAATATTGAAACTCTCCATCCTTATGCCTACCAAACTCCTGTTTATCCTCCAACTTTCACCTCTTTCCCAAATATGAGCCAAAGTTGGTCCAACCCTTTTCCAGCACTTCCCACATGACTCACCTGTGGTTCTTGACAATCCCGCATCATGGGATATGGATACATCCCTATCTCCAGAGCAAGAATACACATTGCATGAAGACCCATGCATTTCTAGAGTTTAGGATAGTCCTCCGTGTTGATGAGGTGCTTAATGAGTTAAATCATGGGCCATGATGCATGCTTGAGGCGATGAATATCCCAATTACAAGATTTGATCATTACATGCTGTATGCTTGTATCAAAATATCACATGCACCCCATAAATATGTAAAACTATCATGTGTCCATAAAAATAAAAATCAAAAAGCAATGCCTTAGGTCTTGCCTTGAGAAAAAACTATGATGGGCCATGAATGCTGTTTTCGATTACATTTGGCCTCTCTATCTGTGGGTTTCACAGCTGTGGATTCAACCAACTGGAGATTAAAAATATTTGGGAAAAAAAATTATACAAAGTTCCAAAAAGTAAAACTCGAATTTTTCCTGCCTCAAGTACTATGTTGAATCTATGGGCATGAAGTGATGTGTAGGCATTTTATTAGGCACTATAAGTAATCTAGAGATGATTTGAAGAATAAGGGAGGATGCGAGTAGGTTATATGCAAAAACTATGCCATTTTATATAAGGGACTTGGGTATCCATGGATTTTGGTATCCATGGGGGTCCTGGAACAGATTCCTCACAGATACTGAGGGAGAACTATATTTTAAATACTTTTACAAAATGGCATGATAGACTTACTTTACATTGTGCCAGAATCAAATCAAAGTACCATGGGTAGAAAATCTTTGGAGGCTATGTTGGAATAAACATAAGAAGCACTGTCAGTATTTAGAAACTACCAATAACTGGAAAGGAGTCCATCGCTGGATGTATTTAAGCAGAAAATTAATACCAATTTGGTAGGAATGTTATATAGGAAAATCCAATCAGATTAGTTTGTACTAAAAAGACTTTTTTCCCACCTTTTTTCTATTTTCTACATATGTAGCAAGCATGAAATTATTACTTTTTTCTCCTTAAATAAATGAACGATGAACCTCCTGTAAGTGCGACAGAGAAGGACATAAGGAGAACATGCACTTTGGTAACATGAATTTCCATTGTTGATTTTTTCCTACTTCACACATTCTTCGTCTCCTTATCCAGATTTAAACAGACCACGGTGTGTGTGTCCTTGCCTCGTGTCCTTGGCTTCTTGTGATCTGAAACTTCAGCTTGGATCTAGCTCTACAGGTTATTAGCCTGAGTTCATGTGCCCTGGTTCGGTTTTGAGCTTCAGGCCTTCATCTCCCATTTGTCTTCAGCATTTCTTTCCTTCCTCCTCTTCACCACTTTTTCTGTTTTGACAATACAACCACCTACTACTCTCCCTCCCCCCTATCCACACCCCTGCCTCAAATCACTTCCTAACTGCAGCCCAAGACCCAGCACGCTAGAGTCAAATGTTTTCTAGCAGCCAACTCTGTGAAAAAAGCTTCAGCTCAGTTCACCCAGATTGTGGAAGCGTGAGAGACTGGGGTCTCAATTAGGGGATTGGCTCGATTTTAGAAACTATGAAAGCAGTAGCAGCAGAGGCATATTCTCCACTGCTTGCCACCACCACAGTTATAATCACCATGTCTGTTTTCCCAGTTTTTGGTCAAACAACCATGGCAGGGAGAAGCAAAAGAGTTTGCTTTGATTTTTTTTTTAATTGTAAAAGAAATTCTTCAACTATTAGTATGAGTTTGCGTATACCTGTCAAAAGGTTTCACTCAGACACTCAAAGCTTTGCCATCTGAACTCAATGCAGAACAACCCATGTTGAGGACAGAAATCATTGTGCAACAATCCCCGAGATTATGGGTCAGACAGGTGGGACTGTGAGATGACAGCCGTGTAAGTGGCCCCTCGTCACCCCGTGTTTGCAGGGTTACACACAAATGTAATTAAGGGTCTGTGCTGGTGTGCCTCTGGTCTCAAGGTTAATTAACCCCAGGAAAATGACACCTTCAGGTGTCCTGTATCATAACAGCACTCACAGGAAGAAACATGACTTTAAATCGACAGCACTGACATTGCCAGGCAGCGTCGCTAAAACCAGCAGAGGTGAAAACAAAGACTGACATAGGTTGCTGTCCTGCTGACAAGGTGGAAAAAGGACACATTCTTCCTGCCTTGGGTAGAAATAACACTTAAACTGAGAAAAACTCACCCATGAGCATCACCCATGATTAACTGCACATGGGAAGTTTTGTCCTCTGTTCTGCCCCCTCCACTTGATCCCACCGACGGCCAGCGTTAGTGAGCCCCACACCCTGACCCCCGTGCACACACCACACTTCCAGAGTTCCCCACCTCCTTCCCACGGAGATTCAGCATGGCGTGGGGTATGCTAAAGCCCCTAACTCTCAGCAGACTCCTTACCTTCTTGGATGTCTATTTTCTTCCCTTTTAAGGCCCTTTTTAATTCAGCATCTTTTCATTACTCTAATTTTAAATTGGTCTGCTCTGGAATCTTGCATATCCATATGACCCGGAAGAGAGAGATTTTGTGAGAAAGAAATATACTTTCTGGCCCTCAACATTGAAGATTCTTTGATTTCTTAACAGGTGTATCTGCCTGCCTGCGGAACTGGGCCTGTGCTACCTGGTAAGGTGTGTGTGTTGGGGGGTAGGAAGAGTATTTTTTCCTAGGCAACTGGCACTCAACCAGCCAGCACAGGACCCCACTCAGGTTTCCCTGAGTGCTGAATGCAGTGTGCTCAGCTCTCTCTCCAACCAAATCCCCTCTGCTATCAATTTGTAAACAACTCAGCTCTGCCTGCATAATGTGTGAGCAGGCGATGCCAGAGCCACACTGTGCCCTTCCCTGTTCCCAGCCAAGTGCACCTGCTGCCCAGGCCTCTGGCTGCTGCTGCTGCTACTGCAGTTATTATACTCTGCTATCGCCTGCCCTGCTGCTTGCTGGGCTGGCGGCACATCTTCAGTGTGGGGAGGGATGTTTATTAGTTTTAATTGGTGGACATGGCTGGACAGTGACATTTGGGGAGTATTACATGTCATTCATCCTGCACCAGGTGCCGGCTGCGATGGCAGATGTAGGTGGATCACCTTAGAATACAACCTACAGATTATTGCCTTTCCAGAATAATGCAGCTGCTGCGCCTCTCCCCTACCTACTGGAACACACACCCTTCCCTTTCTTTTTACAACTCTTGTGCTTTCCTAAGTGCAGAAGTTTTATTTGTTTTGGAATGCAATGGTCTGATTAAAAAAATACCCACCCCCTCTCCAAAACCCATAAACATATGGTCTACAAATGGTCTACAAATGCAAATACCTTTCTGTTTGACCCGAGCATCTCTCTGACTTTACTGTTAATATTCCATATGTTTCAAGAACTCATATTTCCTGGGTGATATCCTGGATATCAACTTAGCACATCTTTTTTATATCCAAATATAATGTTTTACAAACAGTTTCTACTCCTACTCAACTCTATAACTAACCTCTCACTGCTAAGAATCCTCGACGCTGCATGCTTTTCCATCTAACAGATTTCCATGTTTAGCTGCTCTTTGACTTTATGTTGCTCCACTGCTCCTCTTCCTACAGAGTTCAGGCGATAATACCCATAGCAGAGTCAGGTGGAAGCACCAGCAGTCCTTCCAAACAGCAATGGATTTGTGAGTTGCCGATAGTCTTCCTTTGATTCACTAGTCCTGGACAATGATTCAGAATCACACACACAAAACCAAATCTCAGGAAACAGTAATTGTTTTTTTCAGGATTTCTTCCTCTACTTTGGCCCATCAGCAAAGTATTGGCTTCACCAGACCACTGGAAGCCAAGAACTTGGCTTGAAGTTGTCACTTTATGCTTTAATGATGGTGGTGTGTCTCACATATAGCTTCTGCTTGTTTATACATTTATATCAGGCTCAGCTGCTGGGGGAATGAGCTGAGAGAGTACTTAGTAGCTTCCAAAGCGCAGCACCAGAAACTGTAAAACTCTTCTGCCACCTAATGGTAAAGCAAAAGCTGCAATCATCGGTAAATGTATTAATAAATACGTCTATAGGGCCTGGGACATCAACTTGTTAAACTTTGGCTTCGGATTAAAAGGAGACAATTAAAACATATACCCTATGTCCTCAAGTGTAGTAATTAAAAGTGACCTAAAAGTAATGTTTTAATAACGCCAGACCTTTAAACAGTAAACGACTAAACACGATGCCCTACGCTGATAACTAGTTATAGGGCTCTAAAGTGTTGATTTATAAAACAAAGTGACCCAAGAAAATAAAATCATTATATTGAATTTCCTCTCCAGATTCTCAGGGTTTTTTTTTTTTCTAACCATCTGTTGTTTGGCTATACACTGTTCCAAAGTAGAGGGCCAGCTTGGAGTGTGGGTTGTAGTGGAAAGAAGATTATTAGCTTTGAAAAACATATAGCTCATGTCATAGCATACAGTATGCACAGTCACAGAAGGTGGCACTTGTCCTGAAACATTAGGAAAGAGGGAAAATTCAGGGTCTATGTCACTTACACATGATAACACTATAATTACAGAATCCTGTCTTCACAAGTTTTAAATGATGACACATAATAAATACTGCAAAATAAAGCAATAAATTATTAAAACATTTCCAAATTACTGCTGAATGGATCTCTGCCACTGTTTTGACACAAGTAAATGTGAGGTCTAATGGAATCACCCTATACATGATGGGAAATTGATGCCCCTTCAAAAGACAACGGGGTTTGAGGAAGAATGAGTACTCTGAAGGATTTTAGGAAAATACTCTAGCAGATGGCATGGCTCCTTGTGGCTGCTTAGCATTCAACAGTGGGAGAGATTTAGATAATGCTAAACATGTAGAAATTGCAGAATCAAGTATCTTTCTCCCCTCTAAAAATGTAAAATAAGAAAACAAAACCTATACATAATTGATGGATGCCCCAGGACAGTCGTAAATTATGCAATCTGCATATCCATGGAAAGTTACATAATGTAACTTAGTTACATTCCTTAGTTACTTCATGACAGTGATCACCCCCTTCCCAAAACACACATATACTTTATTTCTGAGACAAGTTAGAGAAGCATGTCTGTATCTACCATGTGTGCGACATTCATTTCTAAAGCAAATATACCAATGAGCAGGGAAGCACAAAAGGCATTTGCTAACTAAATGCTTCTTTTATCAACTCAGTGGTCTTCCCTGCTCAGAAAGCATCTCAAACGTGCATAATGGGATTAAGAGCACTTTCAATAAAGTTCATTACCTTAGTGGTCCTTCCCATCTTCATGTGAAATTAACTGTATCTCCTATATGTACATCTACTTAAAGTAGTAATTGAACGGCAATAACATCCATATCTAAAAGGGTTATGTTTCCCCTGGACCTGCTTCACACATAGAAATCTCTTTATGCTGTTTAGAATAAAAACCTGAAACACTATTTTCCTTCTCTTTTAGGCAAATAATGAAGAAGGTGACAAAAGAGGAAAATCAAAGAATTTTAAAAGTCATAATCCTAGAAAATAGTAATGCTGTAAATAAATACATTAAAATGAGTGTTCAATGGGGGAAGAAGATAAGTTAATTACAGGTATACTTGATTCTCATTAAATAATCTGTAAATTGTTTATTTAATCTTTCATCTTGTACTCTCTTTCCATCTCTTTTTCCCCCTAAACACACACACACACACACACACACACACACACACACACACACACAGAATCTTGCCCCATCTCTTTATTTTAGTAAATCATGTTCTTTTCCATATTTTCATACACTTTCAAGGTAGGTACTCTTATCCCATGTTAGAGAGGGGCTGGGTCACAAGCATTAATTTCCCCTTCTTTATGAGGCACAACCTTGGTTTTCTTTTCTTTTTTCACCCTTGAATCAGGAGAGACTGACCCTCTGTTCAGCTTCAGTACTAAATTTTGATTTGCCTAATTATATTGTATCATTACATTAATTGAGGGTGGGCATGTGACCCAGGTCATCCCAATGTAAGAGGAAGTATGCAGAGGAGGGTACAGGGAGAAGCAAGGACTCTGGAACCTTAAGACCACAACTCCTAAGACCAGGAGGAGAGAAACCTTTTAGATGTATCTCTTGAAATTATCCCAGCCGTTTTATATCTCTAAAGGAAAACACCCTTTAGGTTAATTGTAGAAGATGCATGGAATTTGAGCCTGTGATGATATTGGACCCTGGGGGTCAACTATTCCAGAGCCCCTGACCTTAAAATAAAATCAAGTCAGGATTACTTTGGCCAAATGAATCCTAGCCTATTCCTTTGCCCAATGATACACAGTTGAAAGGACTAAAGATGGCTACAGAATCCATTCTCTTACAATACGGGCTGATTCTAAAACTTACTTTTTCTAAGATACTACTCAAAATAATCCTAATTGTATTCTGTTCTTTCCTTGCTCACATGCAGTCATATAAGGAATCCTGTAGATTTTACTTTCTAAATATCTCTTGAATTGACCTTTTCTAATCTATTCTACACTCAGTCTTTGAGTTCAGGCTTTTATAATTTTTCTTTTGAACTATTGTCACAGCCTCATAATTCCCATATTTCAAACAAATTCTTTACTCTGCCTTGTAAATTTCATGTACAATAAGTCCTGTCCATGCTTAAATGCATCCCAAAATGTCTTCTGTGTTCAGGTTCAAAGCAAAACTGTTTTGTGAGGTAAATGGGCATTTTTTTTGCTTGAAAATCTAGCTTTTTTCCCTCACCCTTCTCATGTTTATCTTCTATCATTCAGACATCCTGAAATAATTATACAACTAAAATTTTGTTTCTTGCCTCTGGGTCTTTTCACTTTGGTTGTCTCTGACTATAATGTCTTCCTGCATCAGTCAACCCCAAACCTAATTGACTTCAGCTGAGTACTTTGTAATCTACTATCTAAGAAGCCATCTCTCCCATCCTAACTTCAGTTTTGGTTGTGTGCCCCTCTTCCTCCTCTCATATCCTGCTGTACTTACCTCTTCCATAGTGCTAAGCACAATGCCTTGTCATTATTTTCTTTGTTTGTGATTTTTTTCCTACTAGTATATGAGGTGTTTTAGGGTATGGAATGTAACTTTACCAATACTTCACACCATGCCTGGTATAGAAAAGGTTCTCATTAAATGCTTCTTGATAAATGGCCTTTCAACTTTAAAAATAATAATTCTAAAAGTCACAAAACTAGTTAGTGGTGCAAATGCAAGGAACTGAGATCTCTTGATTCCCAGTCCTGTTATCTTTCTATTACAAATACACTCTATACTCTTTTAGACTTAGTTTACTCTGGACCCTAGTGGCTAAAACTCAGAACTGTCATTTAAGACAAATAGCTTCTTCTAAGGGCCTTACCAGAGACTTATAGTTAGAATTGCTCAAGGCAAATCTTTTAACCTTCCTATCATCCTCTTTCTTATTTACAAAATAGGTGCAATAGTATTGCTCATCTCTTTTTGCTAAGAAATGATTAATGTAAGGGCCAGTGAAACCCACATCCATTGAAATGATTAAAGGCAAGGCCAGGACTCAAAAACAGTATCCTCACGCTTTTTTTTTTCCTTTGTTAATATCCTTCTGTGTATTTATTGAACACAAGAAAGTCAACTACAATACAACTGGGAATATGTTTCCACATCTTCAGTATCTGAGAATAATATGAAATTAATAAAAGAACCACACAGCATCATCTATACATACCTTTCTCCGCTGCGAAATGGAATTCAACATATTTATATTTCAATATGTTCCTATGTATCAGGCAATAAGCCCTTGACCTTGTAGATGTTATATTTCGATGAATTTAATCAGTTCTATAAATGTATCCTGAAATGCTGTGCCTTTTGATTCTATCCAGTATACAGCAGTATAAATACAATGATTCTATAGGGAAAACAATCATAATTGAAATGAAATGAAATCTGATTTTTCTTTCAATCCTGAATATTTTAAGAATGATCAGATTTTATTTTATTATATCAATAAAAAGAGTGTTCTCCACACCAAATTATTTCTCATCTCACTCAGTTCTCTCCTTAAATGTTACCTTATTAGGGAGGCCTTTCCCCACCATCCTATTTAAAAAATCAGTTCTACCCCTACCCCCAACACGCAGATCTTCCACCCTGTCTTCCTTCCCAGCTTTAGCATCTTCCTTGCTGCCTTCTCCTTGTACCTCAACATTAAATGACACACTATTTATTGTATTTATTTATTGAATAAATGTCTTTCTTCCCACCAGAGTGTCAATCTCATGAGGGCAGAGGTTTCTGTTAGTTTGTCTTCATGCTGCCTTACTGTAGGCACGTGGGAGGTACTCGATAAACATGTGCTCAAATAATGACTATCTAACACACAGTAGAGATCATTTCAATTTGGAGATTTTCTCCAAAAAAAGGACCTGTGTTTCCTATAACCTCTGACCTACTTTGTTTACTTGACACTGCCGATTATGTTTTAAACATACGACAGCTGAAATATATCTAGTACTTTCAACGCTCATTCTCTGAACGGTTTTAGCATCTTCAGTAATTTTCATTAAATGTTGCCACAGATCCACTAGAGATAAGGATTTCAATCATGATATCCTAATATCATTGCATTATTCAGAAATCTTCTCAAGTGTGTCCTTTGGAGCCTACAGTCCCTGATGCTGCATCTCATGCATGGGAATACGTGGTTGATAAAAAGGCCAAAAGAAAATTAATGGTTCTGCATTTTATCTCACTGCTTTCTTAAAAATTGTATTTATCCTGTGAGATACAAAACATGAGGATATAAATTAAAAGAATAGAATATTCTCCTGACTTACAAAGTGCTCTTCCAACCCCGTGCTAATGCTGTACATTGCTGGCAGCCTGTGTGCCTCTATACGAAGATAACAGAGTCTGTTTCTAAGACAACAGCCTTTTCTTTCATGTCTTATGCTGTAATAATAGTTCCTATTACTTTGATGATCACCTAGAATTTTTCAAGGAATAAAAGATTATAAATTAAACAAACAATTAAGTGGCCCTTGAAAGGACCAAAATAAACAAATAGAAATAATTTTATTTTCTTCATTAAAAGTGTTACAATAACTTTATAGCAGTTTATATTAAACTACTATGACAAAGAGGCAAGATTAAAATATTGAAGAATAAACTACATTTTAGTTAAAGAAGTGATGCAATAGTTGATGAAAACACCTACTAATTTTGAAAGATTACTTTTCCTGATAATATCAGAAAATGATTGTACATGAATTTCAGACATTATTTTATCATCCATCTTAATACTTTATGAGTTTACTCATCCTGAACATGCCCAAATTTTCTTTATAAAATGGGGAGAAGAATAATACTGATACATTTGAATGAAACACAAGAATCCATAGATTTAAAAGAGCTATAAATCTTCTATGTAAAAATTATTTTAGGAAAACTTACAATAAATTAACATCATGAATAATTCATCACTCTTTCAAAAAAAATACTCCATGCAGACTTTAGTACTGAGAACTCTTATTCTATATAAATGTTAAAATATTCATTCTACTGATTATATTTTAATCTTATGAATGTTGTTGAAAATTGTTTTAAGATTTTTTTTACCAGAACATGTGTTGTTAAAAATTGTTTCAAGCATTTTTTTTCTAATACAATATCAAAAAAAAAAAAACAAAAGGAGAGAATATATATTTAGGCTGAAGGATTTTTTTAATAAAAGAATTACCTTTGCATATTTTAAAATTGAGTTTCATGCAGCATGTTTATGTGATAAATCAACATGCTGTATAAAACATTTTGCATTTAAAAACATACTAAAGAGTATAAGATAATTTAGTGGTTTTTTGTTTTGTTTTTGAAGATATTTGTAAATTCAAGTCAAGAAAATCTACAAATAGGCATAGAATGCAGTTATAATAAATGTAAGGAATAACTAATGAGCACCTCCCATAAATAAAGGGGGAAAAAGAGATAAGACAATGCTAATACAAGCCGGATTATAAATGCTGAAAGGGAGATGCAAACAACGTTCTAAAGACCTTGGAAACGTGAATGAAAGATCCCTTTGTGCCAGCCCCTGTCTCTGGTATGAATTATAACAGAAGTAAAGGGCTGTTATGAAAGTTAGGAAAAAAAATAGAAACGATCAGATCAGGGTACTGTACTATTTTCAATTTATTCTATTCAATTAAATAGAATTTATTCTATTAAGACCAACAATATACTAATGAACCAAACATTCACTTTACTTTTGGAGGGTTTTCCAAAATGTGTTCCTGCACTCCCTTCTGTTTCCTTCCAGGGTCTAACAGTGAACCTGCTGAACCTATAGTCCACGCGAACCCCCTTGGCCTGTCAAGTGGGCCTTTCACACCACCCTGCATTCCTGCTCCTTCAGCTGGTTTTCAGCACGTGTGATTGCTCTCATAGCCAAATCAATTTAAATTATTTTGGGAATAAGATTTCATTAAACACTACATCATATGCCTTGCTAAAATCAATACATATTACATCCACTATGTGGCCTTTATTCACGAATGCTGTTGTTCTGTCACGGCATGTAGACAAATAGGTGCTGTATGATTTATACAGGATATCTATTACTCATCTTTGGCTGTCTTTTGAGACTTCACAGCTATGTTTTTCTTAAAATTTGTTATTTTATTTTACTAAGGAGAGGATTAGACATATTTGAGTAAAATATTCAGACTGAATCTGCTTGTCTATTATTTTCAACATTGAATGACACATTTTGTCTATAATGTTTTATATTTTGCAGGTTCTGTGACTTCTGAAAAGTCAATCATTCTTTATTTGATAATGTGTTCAATCCCTTAAACAATTTCTATCCATTATGTTGTCAGTTTTTCACGATTAAAATACATTCTATAATTAAATTACTTTGGTTTAAGTTAATAAGCTCTGTATACCCAATTATCTAGTGATTGGAAATTTTTTCTATAGCTGAATGTTAAATGTTCTGGCAAAATTCAAATATCTGCCTGCAAAAGACACAAATAAATGTTACTTTCAGTATTCTGAATAATTTATAACAATGGCATCAGTGAACTTGCATAACGTTAAATATCAAAGCAGGCTCACTAAACTGATCATCCTAAAACCAGAAGCTGGTGTTGGGCCATTGGCAATATGGAAGCATGAGGCAAATGGGGATGCTGGTCACTCTGGCCATGCCTACTCTGAATCATCCAGCTGAGAAGATAAGGGAAGATAGTTCAGCATTATCTATTAAAGTGATTAACCACCATAAATTGCTGCAGCTTGATTATTTTCTGGTCTAAAATTTCACATAATTTCTGCATATCTCTAATTTTCTTGGAAAAGCACAAACTTGAGATGATCAGGTCTGCTTCTTGCATCTCCACATCAAGAATGTCACTAAGATGCAATAAAGGAATGGCAAATTACTCATACAGCCATAAATACTTAGACTTTTAGCATGTTTGAGCAGAGAGAATACCTACAGAATGTTTGCTTTAATTTCTTTATTTTGTAGGTGGGAAGCAATGTTCTACTGATGTTAGATGACTTTCTCAGAGCAACACAACCATTTAGAAGCAGGTCTAGAGGTGGGAAGAAGGGTTCTACTGATGTCAGATAACTTTCTCACAGTAGCACAACCATTTAGAAGCAGGACTACAGCACACGTCTACTGATCTCCTGTCTGAGAATATGGTCATAATACCATGCTATTTCCCCACTCTTCAATAAAAGGAGGATAACGTTGTTGTGGAATTTACAGGACTTGAACTCCCTATGAAAAATTGTTATAATACCTAGAGTCCTTTACATAAATATTAGAATTCACAGGGATATTGAGGTATGTAGCAATAAACTATATGACTTCTTCAAAATTGATTGATATATATACACATAGATAGATACACACACACACATATTTAAAATAAGTATTTAGCTCATTATGTGCAATTTTATAAAGCAAAAGACCTGGAGTAAATCACCAGAGGCAATTCTCCACCCTTACATAATCTCATTCTATCCCACGTTTTTTCTTCCCATCTGCATGATGATTATTACAAACTCTGTATTTCCAGCCCAAATCTCCCTTCTGTACTCCAAACCTTACTATTTAATGGTTGACAATAACCTAATAACCATGCAACTAAAACTCAAAATGGCAAAAGTGGAAGTCATCATGTTTCTCCCATACCCACCTACTCCCACACACGCACATGCACAGAATCAAGCTAGCCTTCTCCTTCTTATTCTATATTATCAGAGGATAGAACCAACATCTATCCATCAAGCAACCCTAAGCCTATTCTGTAACTCTTCTATCCATTTCACTTCTCACATGGAATTAATCATCAAATCTTGCCTGTTTACCTCCTAGATGCCTCTCACTTCTTAAGTATCTCTGTCTCAACTCCTACCCTTTCCCCATCTTCCTACCCCAAGATCAGTCTTACCTTAGGTCCTCACATTGTTCTCCTGGATTAATAGAACAGAAGTTGCATTTTGTTTTCTTTCTATAGCATAAATTTAAAACCTGCAACTTCTTCTCATTGTCTACATTCTTTATTATGTCCTACAAGGAAAGTCACAATCTGACTGTGGGTTACCTTCAACCACATCTTTTCTAGTCAGTCTCCACAACTAAGTTATCACCTGTATTTAACCCTTTAAAGTTCTCATAAATTTATGTATTCTCTTTTATGTTCAGACCTTTACGTAGTTTAATCCCTCTGTGTAGAAGAACTTCCCTTTCTTTAGGACTCACCAACTGACCCCACCTCTTTTCACTCAGCAAAGATAGTCAAAGCCAGTTAAAGAAATATCTTTCAAAACTTCCTATTCTTCTAGGAAGATTTCCTAACTGCCAAAAAGATACATGAGATACTGCTCATAACTGTTACTATATAAAATTAAATATACCTCAATCAGTAATTAGCCCACAGCATGGTGATTTTTCCATTTTGAAGTTGATTTTTCAATTTCTTTTAAATTTTCTGGGGTCCTACAGTTTTCAATTCAGCAAAACAACAGGATTGGGTTAAATTACCTTTAACATACATTCTAAATGTAAATATTTGATATTTCTTATAGCATACTAAGTTCCGATTTTAAGAAAGAAGAGGATTTCTTAAGCACTTTTATGTGCCTGTTGTTTAACATTCATTATCTGATTTAATTTGGTATTAGTTGGAGTAGTTTATGTTACAGTAACAGAAACTTAATTTAAACCAGCTAAAACAAAAAATGATTTTATTACCTCACAAAACAAAATAAATAAATAAAGCCAGAAACAAGATTTAACTCCAGGTACAATTGGATCTAGGACTCAAAAAATGTCTTCAGCACTTGTTCTATTTTTTCCTTTTCATCTCTGCTTTCCTTAGAGTTAGTCTGTATCTCAAACAGGTCCTCTTAGAAACAAGGGCCCTGAACAGCTAAGTTTTTTATTATCATTCAGCTTATAGTTCCAGGAGAAATGGAGTTTTCCTTTCCCAACACTTTTAGCAAAAATCCCAGGATTAGATTTTACTGTAATAACTTGGGTCATGGACCCATCTCTGAATAAATTCCTGTGACTAAGGAGATTGAAAAGTAGGATTAAGCAGGTTTAAGCACTCAGTCCTAAACTAAAGGTGGGGGAGTTAGGACCACTCACATCTCAGCCTGAGATCAGGGTAGGGTTTGTTGCCAAAAGAAAATCTTTTATTGGAAGAATAGAAATTCATACTGTCCAGGGAAAATTAGTACATAGTCCACAAGAAATTCCAGCAATGTGTAACGCTGGTGTCATTATCCACACATATTTTTCCAATAGACTAGGGTTCATTAAATACTAACATGCTTTTGTGAGCCATATACAGTCTCTGTTGCATATTTCACTTTTTTTTTCTTTTTCACAACCCCTCCAAAATATGAAAAACCTTTTTAGCTTGAGGGCTGTACAAAAACGTGATAGGAGCTGGATTTTACTCATGGGTCTCAGTTTGCTGACTCCTGCACTAGACAGGGTAAACAAGGTTAGGGCAGAAGTCACATCTTCTCAGTGTTCATATTCCTCAGGCTAGCACATAGTGAGTGCTCAGTGCATGCTTGTTGTCTAAATAAATGCAGACTTGGATCATTTAAATGGAGAATTAAAATGAGAAAATGAACTTCAGACTTATTTCATATATTGCATTAGAATAACCAGAAGTGGATGTTCTTTCTTAGAAATTTGATACTGTTCATTTGACCTCAGCCTCTTGAAGAAAAAAGAATTAGGGGAAAAGGAAAGGAGAGAGGATGAGGAAGGAAGAGAAAAGTTGCTATGTTAGAGAGTAATTCTTCTTGAAGTTCATAAAGACCACTTAGAGACTGTAGTGCTGTTTCCTGTTAGGACTGTAGAAGAGACAAAAACGAAACCAAAGAACTTGGAAAATAATCTCCTGAGGCATCACTCAAATGAGACAATGATTATCATGAGTTTAAAGGACAAAGGCAGCAAGATAAACCATGAAGAAGCAGGCAGGAATGCCTACAATTGTATTTTAAGGCACAGACTCAATCTAACTTATGAGTCCAAGTTTCTAAACGCTGAAGCAATCTGTTTGCTATGGGAAAATTTGCTAAGACCTATAGCTCTGGAAACAAGGAAAATGGAGCTTTCATGATGGCTGGAATGAAGGTATATAGGCAAAGTAATTACTATTTTGTACTGGGGCATTTTCTTTTATTCATGCTATAGTATTTTTTTACTTATCTTTCTTAAACATATTTCTCAATTTCATATACAGGCATACCTTGTTTTATTGTGCTTCAGATATTGCATTTTTTTAACAAATTGAAGGACTGTGGCAACCCTGCATTGAGCAAGACTATCAGTGATATTTTTTTCTAACAGCACATGATCACTTCGTGTGTCTATGTCACATTTTGGTAATTCTTACAATATTTCAAACTTTTTCATTATTATTATATTCATTATGGTGATCTGTGATCAGTGATCTTTGATGTCACTATTGTAATTGTTTTGGGGCACCACAAACTGCATTTATATAAGATGGTGAACTTAATCAGAAATGTTGTATGTGTTCTGGCTGCTCCATAGACTGGCTGTTCCCCATCTCTCATCCTCTTCTCCAACTTCCTTATTCCCTCATACATGACAATATTGAAATTAGGCCATTTAATGACCCTACAATGGCAAGTAATTGTTCAAATGAAAGGAAGAGTCGCATGTCTCTCACTTTAAATCAGAAGCTAGAAATGATTAAGCTTAGTGAGGAAGGCACGTCAAAAGCCATGATAGGCTGAAATCTAGGCTTTGTGCACCAGTTAGCCAAGCTATGAATGTGAAGGAAAAGTTCTTGAAGGAAATTAAAATTGCTACTCCAGTGAACACACAAGTAATAAGAAAGCAAAACAGCCTTGTTGCTGATATGGAGAAAGTTTGAGTAGTCTGGATAGAAGATCAGATCAGCCAAAACATTCCCTTAAGCCAAAACCTGACCCAGAGCAAGGCCGTAACTTTGTTCATTTCTTTGACAGCTGAGTAAAGTGAGGAAGCTACAGAAGAGAAATGTGAAGCTAGCAGAAGTTGGCTCATGAAGTTTAAGGAAAGAAGCCACCTTCAGAACATAAAAGTACAAGGTGAAGCAGCAAGTGCTGATGGATAAGTTGCAGCAAGTTATCCAGAAGACCTAGCTAAAATAATTGATGAAAGTGGCTACATTAAACAACAGATTTTCAATGTACATCAAACAGCCTTCTATTGGAAAAAGATGTCATCTAGGGCTTTCATAGCTGTAGAGAAGTCAATTCCTGGCCTCAAGGCTTCTAAAAACAGGTGGACTCCCTTGTTAGTGGCTATTGTAACTGGTCACTTTAAGTTAAGGCCAATGTTCATTTACCATTCTGAAAATCCTACGGCCCTTAAAAATTATGTTAATCTACTCTGCATGTGCTCTATAAATGGGACAACAAAGCCTGGATGACAGCATATTTGTTTATAGCATAGTTTACTCAATATTTTAAGCCCACTGTTGAGACATAATTCTAAGAAAAAAGATTCCTTCCAAAATATTACATTGACAATGCACCTAGCCACTCAAGAGCTCTGATGGAGATGTACAGGAGATTAATGTTGTTTTCATGCCTGCTAACACAACATGCATTTTTCAGCCCATGGATCAAGAAGTAATTTTGAATTTCAAGTCTCATCATTTAAGAAATATATTTCATAAGGCTGCTATGGACAGTGATTCCCCTGATTGATCTGAGCAAAGTAAGCTGAAAACCTTCTGGAAAAGTTTACCATTCCAGATTAAGAACATTCCTCATTCATGGGAAGAGGTCAAAATATCAATATTAACAGGCATTTGGAAGAAGCTAGTTCCAACCTTCATGGATGACTTTGAGGGGTTCAGCACTGCAGTGGAATAAGTAACTGCAGGTGTAGTGAAAATAGCAAGAGAACTAGAATTAGAAGTGAAGCCTGAAATGTGACTGATTTGCTGCAATCTCATAATAAAATTTGAGCAGATGAGGAGTTGCTTCTTATGAATGAGCAAAGAAAGTGGTTTAAGATACAATGTACTCCTGGTGAAGATGCTGTGAACATTGTTGAAATAGCAACAAAAGATAAAAGATTTAGGGTATTACACATACTTTGCTGATAAAGTAGTGGCAGAGTTTGAGAATGTTGACTCCAATTTTGAAAGAAGTTCTGCTGTGGGTAAAATGCTATCGAACAGCATTACCTGCTACAGAGAAACCTTTTGCAAAAGGAAGAGTCAAGTGATGCAGCAGACTTCATTGTTATCTCATTTTTTAAATTTGCCACAGCCACCTGAACCTTTAGCAACCACCACCCTTATCAGTCAGCAGCCATCAACATCAAAGCAAGATTTTCCACCAGAAACAAGATTATGACTTGCTGAAGGCTCAGATGATCATTAACATTTTTAGCAGTATTTTTAAATTAAGATATGTACTTTTTTTAGACACAATCCTATTGCACACTTAATAGACTACCATACAGTGTAAACATAACTTTTACATGCACTGGGAAACAAAAACAAAAATCCATGTGACTCACTTTATTTTAACACTTGCTTTATTGTTGTGGTCTGTAAGTGAATATGCAATATCATTGAGATGTGCTTGTACTCCACTCTACCATCTCCATGTTACAGGTTATCTCTTCTGTGAGTCTAATAATCCTTTACCCTCACCTAAACACCCAGACTCTTCTCTCAACATAGTTTCAATGCATTAACTCCCCTTGATGTCCTCTTCTTTTTCCCACAGATTTAAAATATATAATCATGGGGGTGATTGCATCAAACCTCAACTTTTTGTACCTTATAGTGGCTGAATGGTGTTCCTCACAATGATATGACTATGTCCCAATTCCCAGAACCTCTGAATATTACCTTACTTGGAGAAAAGGGTCATTGCATGTGTAATTATGTGCAGGATGTTGAGATGCAATCATCCTGGATTATCCAGGCCTCAATCCAACATCAAGTGTCCTTAAAAAAGAGACACAGGAGAAAGACACAGGAGAGACACAGGAGAAAGACAGCAATATGAAGACAGAGGCAAAGATCTGAGTGATGTGAACAAAAGCCAGACTGAAGAAGAGGAAATGTGACCACAAGTAGAGAATTTCTGACATCTACCATAAGCTGGAAGAGTCAAAGAACAGATTCTCCCCTAGAGTCTTTGGAGAGAGCTCAGCCCTGCTAACACCTTGATTTCAGACTTTCAGACTTCTGTTCTGTAAGACTGTGAGAAAATAAATTTATTTTATTTTAAAAGCCACCCAGTTTGTGCTAATTTGTTACAGCAGCCATAGGAAATAATACACTCATTTCTATATGTTCCCTGGGTCACTGCGAACCTCTATCTCCTTCTAACCTTATCCCAAGCACTAAATATGACTAGAGAATACTTAACTGGTATTATTTTAAATTCAAATACTTCCCTGATTCATTCATTTTCCTTATTGCCCTCCTATAGGATGATTTCTTATCCTCACCCTCATCTGACCATTTTACTTTTTCTTTCATTGGAAATAAATAAAAAGAAACAAAGAAGTTTTATAGAGGCCATCATTCAGTATAGGTAGCCCTTTATCCTGGGCATAAAGATTAAGTATACATACTCCTCTCTAAACATCTACAGCAATCCCATTCTAAGAGCATTATATCCATCTTGCCTGTCAGTGGCCAATGCTCCAAAGATTCTCCTCTCTCATCTAAATCATTGTTTACTCTCTATCGAATCATTTCCTTCAACTTACAAAAATGTTCCCCTTATACTGTATAATACTCCATTTTTTCACTCCCTTTTACAGAAAAACTCCATTAAGAGTAGTCTAACTGGCAGAATTGGACAGATCATTGAAGCAAAACATGAATGAAGACTGGACTTAAATGGAACTCTAGAACGAATGGGCCTAACAGATATTTACAGAACACTCTACCCCAAAACTACTGAATATACATTTTTCTCATCAACCCATGGGACATTTTCCAAGATTGACCATATCTTAGGCCACAAAACAAGTCTTAGCAGTTTTAAAAAATTGAAATCATACCATTTATCTTCTCAGACCACAGTGGAATAAAACTAGGAATCAATTCCAAGAGAAACACACAAAACTACACAAAGTAATGGAAATTAAACAACCTGATGCTGAACAATCCTTGCGTCAATGATGAAATTCAGATGGAAATCAAAAGATTTCTCTATCTGAATGACAGAAGGGACATAAGCTTTCAAATCCTATAAGATACAGCAAAAGCAGTCCTACCTGGAAAGTTCATAGCCTTAAATGTCTACATTAAAAAGAAAGAAAGATCACAAGTTATAATAACAACCTAGTAACACATCTCAAGGAACTAGAAAAAGAAGAACAAACCAAACCCAAAGCCAGCAGAATAAAAGAAGTAATAAAGCTCAGAGAAGAACTAAATTAAATAGAAACAACAATAACAAAAAAAAAATAAAATAAAAAGTTGGTTTTTTTGAAAAGATAAACAAAATCAATAGACAGCTGGCCAGATTAACCAGAAATAGAAGATAAAAGACTCAAATAACCTCAGTCAGAATTGAAAAAGAAGATGTTACAACTGAAACCACAGTAATACAAAATATTATCCATGAATACTATGAAAACCTCTATGCACACAAAGTAGAAAACTTAAAGGAAATGGATAAATTCCTGGAAATATACAAGCTCCCAAGACTGAATCAGGAAGAAATAGAAATCGTTAACACACCAATAACAAGCAGCAAGACTGAAATAGTAATAAAAAATATCCCAACACAAAAATCCCCAGAACAGATGGATTCACAGCCAATCTACCAGACCTACTAAGAACTGGTACCTATCTGACAGAAATTATTCCAGAACATCAAGAATGAGGGAATTCTCCCAAACGCATTCTATCAAGCCAGTATCACTTTGATAACGGAGCCAGGAAAGGACACAATAGAAAAAGAAAATGACAGACCAAAATCCTTCATGAACATAGATGCAAAAATCCTCTACAAAATACTAGCAAACTGAATGCAACAAGACATCAAAAAGATAATTCACCATGTTCAAGTAGGTTCCATCCCTGGGATGCAAAGATGGTTCATCATATGCAAATCAATAAATGTGATTCATCACACAAACAGAAGAAAAACAAAGACCATATGATCATCTCAACAGATGCAGAAAAAAGCATTCAATAAAATCCAGCACCCTTTCATGAAAAAATCCTTCAAAAAACTAGGCATGGAAGGAACATGTCTCAAAATTATAAAAGCCACATATGACAAACCCACAGCCAGCATCATACTGAATGGGGAAAATTTGAAAACATTCCCCCTAAGTACTGGAATAAGGCAAGGGTGCCCACTGTCACCACTTCCACTCAACATAGTATTGGAAGTACTAACTAGAGCAATCAGGAAAGCAAAAGAAATAAAGGGCATCCAAATCAGGAAAGAGGAGGTCAAAATATCCCTGTTTGCTGACAATATGATCTTGTATCTATAAAATCCTAAAGACTCTACCAAAAGACTCCTAGAATTGGTAAATAAATTCAGCAAAGTCGCAGGTTACAAAATCAATGTACAAAAATTAATAGCTTTTCTAATACTAATAACAGGCAAGTGAGAGTCAAATCAAGGACTCAATATTATTCACAATAGCCACAAAAAAATATAATAAGATACCTAGGAATATACTTAACCAAGGAAGTGAAAGATCTCTACAAGAACTACAAAACACAGATGAAAGAAATCATAGATGATACAAACAAATGGAAAATCCCTTGCTTAATGAATTGGCAAAATCAACATTGTTATAATGTCAATACTACCCAAAGTGATTTACAGATTCAACACAATTCCCCTCAAAATATTAATGTCATATTTCACAGATCTAGAAAAAAATACTCCTAAGCTTCATTTGGAACAAAAGAGAACCCAAATAGCCAAAGCACTCTCAAGCAAAAAGAACAAATTTGGAGGCATCACATTACCTGACTGCAAACAAGCCTATAGTAACCAAAACAGCATGATACTAATATAAAAGTAGAGACATATACAAATGAAACAGAATAGAGAACCAGAAATAAAACCATATGCTACAACCAACTGATCTTCAACAAAGCAGACAACAACAAACGGTGGAGAAAGGAAGCACTATGCAATAAATTGTGTTGGAAAATTGGATAGCCACATGCAGAAGAATGAAACAGGACCCTTTTCTTGCCATATACAAAAATTAATTCAAGATGGATAAAAGACTTAAATGTAAGGCATGAAACACAGCAATTAGACAAGACAGAGGAATCAGGGGCATCCAGATAGGGGCAGAAGAGGTCAAACTTTCACTATTCGCAGATGATATGATATTATACATAGAAAACCCCAAAGATTCAACCAAGAGATTACTGGAATTGATAAATGAATTCAGCAAAGTCTCAGGATACAAAATTAATACACACAAATCCATAACCTTCATATATGCTAATAACAATCAAGCTGAGAAACAAATTAAAGATGCAATACCTTTCACAATAGCAACAAAGAAAATTAAATATTTAGGAACATATCTAACTAAGGAGGTCAAAGACCTATACAGAGAGAATTATGAAACACTGAGAAAAGAAATTGCAGAGGATGTAAATAGATGGAAAGCCCTACCATGCTCTTGGATAGGCAGAGTCAACATAGTAAAAATGACTTTGCTACCTAAATTAATTTACAGAATCAATGCAATCCCTATCAAAATACCAACATCATTTTTTGCCTATCTAGAAAAAATAATTCTACACTTCGTGTGGAACCAGAGAAGACCCCGTCTAGCCAAAGCAATCTTAAGCAAAAAGAACAAATTGGGAGGCATCTATCTACTAGACTTCAAACTATACTACAAGGCTATAGTAACCAAAACTGCATGGTATTGGCACAAGAACAGACACGTAGACCAATGGAACAGGACTGAGAACCCAAATATAAAACCAACCTCACTCAGTCACCTGATCTTTGATAAATTCCAAAAAAATGTACACTGGGGAAAAGATTCCCTATTCAACAAATGGTGCTGGGAAAACTGGATGACCATATGTAGAAGACTGAAACTGGACCCACACCTCTCATCTCTCACAAAAATCAACACACAATGGATAACAGATCTAAACCCAAGACATGAAACCATAAGAATTCTCAAAGAAAACGTTGGAAAAACTCTTATGGACATTGCCCTAGGCAAAGAGTTTATGAAGAACACCCCCAAAGCAATCACAGCAGCAACCAAAATAAATACATGGGACCTGATCAAATTAAAAAGCTTCTGCACAGCCAAGGAAACTATCACTAGAGTGAACAGACAACCTACGGAATGGGAGAAAATATTTGCATGCTACACCTCTGATAAAGGGCTGATAACCAGAATCTATACAGAACTTAGGAAAATCAACACGAAAAAATCAAACAACCTTATTAAAAAATGGGCAAAGGACATGAACAGAAACTTTTCCAAAGAAGACAGAAAAATGGCCAGCAAACATATAAAAAATTGCTCAACTTCTCTAATCATCAGGGAAATGCAAATCAAAACCACAATGAGATATCACTTAACTCCAGTGAGATTGGCTCATATCAAAAAATCCCCAAATAACAAATGTTGGAAAGGATGTGGACAGATAGGAACACTCATACACTGCTGGTGGGACTGCAAATTAGTACAACCTCTATGGAAAGTAATATGGAGATACCTCAAAGAATTAAAAGTAGAATTACCATTTGACCCAGCAATCCCACTACTGGGTATTTACCCAAAGGAAAAAAAGACATTTTATAATAAAGACATCTGCTCGCGAATGTTTATAGCAGCACAATTCACAATTGCAAAGATGTGGAAACAACCCAGGTGCCCATCAATACACACATGGATTAATAAAATGTGGTATATGTATACCATGGAGTATTACTCAGCAATAAGGAACAATAGTGAATTAACATATCTGGTATTATCCCGGTTGGAGCTAGAACCCATTCTTCGAAGCAAAGTGTCACAGGATTGGAAAAACAAGCACCACTGGTACTCACCATCAAATTGGTACTAACTGATGAACACTTACATCACACAGGGCAATAACATTCATCAGAGGGCGGACGGGCGGGAGGGGGGTGGAGGGGATGGGAAAAACTCTCACTGAATGGATGTGGGGAGCACAGTTTGGGGGATGACCATGATTGTAGCTCTGACATGGGCAGTGCATGGGCAATATATATAGCCAAAGTGTTGTACCCCCATAATATTCTGAAATAAAAAGAAAAAAAAAAAAAAGAAATGTTATGTGAGCAAAAAAAAAAAATTCTAGAAGAAAATGTAGGAAAAACTCTTCTAGACATTGGACTAGGCAAAGCATTTATGAGTAAGACCCCAATATAGGGTCTTACAGCAAATACATATGGCAAATTTAGCAACAACAAAAATGAACAAATGAGATTTAACTATATTAAAAAGCTTCTGCACAGCAACAGAAATAATCAACACAGTGAAAAGACAACCTACAGAATGGTAGAAAATATCTACAAACTACACATCAGACAAAAGACTAATACCCACAATCTACAAAGAACTCAAACAAACCACAAGAAAAAAAGCCCATCAAAAAGTAGGCAAAGGACATGAACAAAAGTTTTTCAAAAGAAGACAGAAAAATGGCCAAAACAATACCAAAAAAAAATGCTCAACATCACTAATCAGTTAAATGCAAATTAAAACTACAATGAGATACCACCCTACTCCTATCAGAATGGTCATTCTCAAAACATCAAAAAACAATAGATGCTGGTGTGGATGCAGAGAGGAAGAAATGGTAATACACTGTTGGTGGGACTGTAATTTAGTACAACCTCTGTGGAAAACAGTATGGAGGTTCCTCAAAGTAATAAATGTAGACCTGCCATTCAACCCAGCAATCCCAGTGCTGGGTATCTACCCAAAGGAATAGAAAAAAAAGACGCCTGTATGTGAATGTTTATCACAGCACAATTCACAATTGCAAAGATGTGGAATCAATCTAAGAATCATCAATTCACAAGTAAAGAAAATGTGGCGTGTATATATGTATACCCACACACATACACACACCATGGAGTACTACTCAGCCATAAAAAGGAATGAAATAATGTCTCTTGCAGCAACTTGGGTGGAACTGGAGACCATTATCCTAAATGAAGTTTCTTAGGAATGGAAAAACAAACACCACATATTCTCACTAATAAGTGGGGAGGTAAACAATGGGTACACATGGGCACAAAGAGATATAAAGGATATTGGAAACCAAGAAGGGGGGAGGGTCAAAGAGGGGTGAGGGATAAAAATCTTACATATTGGGTACAATGAACACTATTCTGGTGATGGGCACACCAGAAGCCCTGACTTTAGCATTTTACAAGCTATCCATGTAACAAAAACATTTGTTCCTTCTTAAATTTTAAAAAAAAAAAAAAACAGAGTAGCCTAAACTGATGCCCTCCAATTCTTTTATTCTCTTTCTCTCTTATTCCATTCCACCAAGCTTAAGCCCCTGCCATTCAACCAACAGTTCTTCTGTCAAGGTGAGTCATGACCTGGATGTTGCTAAATTTAATGATGAATTCCTATTTCCTTCATTACTTGACTAGTCACTAGCACTTAACAGTTATCACACCTGTGTCCTTGACACATACTTTCTTCACTCAGTTTTCAGAACCCTATGCTATCTTGTTTTTATGCCTACCTTATTGATCACTTTTTCTCATTCTCCTTTACTATTATAATTTCTCCTCTTCTCCTTGCCTCTTAATATTGGCATATCCTGGGGATGTCCTTTGTCCTTTTCACTGCCAACAAGTATGGTTTTTGAATCCCACTCAGTCTTGCGAATTTAAATACCACCCATTAGCAGCAGATAACTACTAAATTTATATCCCCAGCCAAGACTCATCTCTCAAATCCCAGCCTTCTATAACCAACTATCTATTTGGTATTCCCATTCATCTGTACTTAGTGAGTAGACATCTCAAACATAACACATCTAAAACAGAACCCTTTATGTTTATTTCCCAAAATATTTCCTTTCCACAGCCTTACCCCATCTCAGTTGAAGGCAACTCTACCTGTTAGTTGCTGAAGGCAAAAACGTAGGGCATGCCATCATTGACTCATATATTTTTCTTATCCCTCATACTCAGGAAAACTTATTGGTTCTCTTTTCAAAATATATTAAAAATAAAACTATTACTCCCCACCTTCACTGCAAACACTTGGTCCAATCCACTATTATCTTTCATTTGGTCTAAACTGGTTTCCTTATTTTCATTCTGCCTACCTTGTAATCTATTCTTATTAGTGTTGCTAAAATTATTTTTAAAATATATCTCAGATTATATCACTTCTCCAATAAAATCTTTCCATTTGAATCCCTATTTCATTCAAAGGAAATCAAACACCTTTGGATGCTATGTATACATTTATATCTCCCATCTTCTATGATATCCCCCTTACTCATACAGCTATAGCTACAAAGGTACCCTCGATGTCTCTACAAAACACCTGAAACCTTCCTGACTTAGAACATTTGCTCTGTTCTTCCCTCAGATAGGGAACCCATTCCCTAGATTTCTACAAGTGTAAAATTTCTTTGCCCCCTTTGACTCTTTTGCTCAAATGTCATTTTCTCAATGAGGCCTACACTGATCACGCTATTTGAGAATTATCCTTTCCTAAACTACTTCAGTCTCTGTTTTTCTCCCCTCCTATATTTTCCATATCCCTTACCACTTTCTGTCATGCTATATGATTTACTTAATTCTTTGGTTCATTGTTTAATCTTTGTCCATTCACTCTAGAATGTGATATCCACAGGGTGGAAAGTTTTGTCTATTTATTTTTCCACTGACAGATAATACGTTCTTAGGATGGTGTTTGACATATAGTAGGCACTCATTAAAATTACGGTACATAAATAATATTCTAGTGGACTGAAATTAAGCTTGAGTTCTAATCCCCTCTTTGTCATAACTTTGCCATAGGTCTTTGAGCAATCCTATTTAATTCCAACACCTCTCTTTCAAAATGATTTGAATGTCAGTAAATTGAACAGTTAGGAACAAGCTCACTTGCAGATGCTAACAGTTCATAATTCCAAAGTCATGTAAGTTACTAATTTATGATAGCAAAAGAGAAAAAGGAACTGACATTTATTGGGCACTAATATTGTGCTAGATATTTTAAATCTATCATGTCACTTTCTGACAATTCCATGTAGTAAGTTATTCTCTTCTCCATTTCACAAGTGAAGGACCTGCAGGGAGCTTAAGTCATCCTGTAAAGAGGAAGAACTGAGATTCTAGCACACATCTTTTTAACTGCAAAAGTTCACAATGGTCCTTGACTGGCTATTTAGTTAGAAAACATGTACTACTTTGGTTGCTGTCATGGGCCTCTATTTCCTGATTAGCATTCTTCCCTTCTCTTGGTAACTTGCAGTTCTTCATCTTCCACATAGCAGTAGAAAGAATTGGTGTATTTACACAAGACCCCACCACCATCTGGCAGCAACAAGTTTTGGAAATACATAGCTTGCTTAGACTCAGCCAATCACTACCCTTCATTTGCCATAGTGGTATTACAAGCTGTGATGGAACTCTTTGCAGTTGAGTTTTCAGCCATATATAAGGAATCATTCTATACAGGATGCAAAGAAGAGTAAAGGGAAAAAAGGAGGGAGGGACAAACTTTAATAGTTATTAGAGAATTGGTGATTCTACTTCCAGATGTTCCCCAGGTAGAACTGCAAACCTGTCCCTCTGACATTTAGATTTGACTTTTCCCTAGAGTCATAAAACAATAAATTCTCCTTTTTATCAGTTATATTGTTTTTCTTATTCACAAAAACTATATATTTTTTAATTTTCACATTCTGTATTTGTTCAGTATAGAATTATAGCCTAACAAAACACCAGTACTGCCTAGGATACTCTGAATTCCAGACCCAATCCCTATAAGGTACAATAAAGTACAAGTGGGCATGTCTTTGAAAGTGACGCTGAATTAATTAGACAAACCTATGAGCAAATAAGTGGAAAAAAATGTTCTGTCCTTAGGAAATATTTTTAAGAAATATGAATGAAAATCTGAAATAAACAACAGTGGCACAGTGGGTCCTTGAACCTTCATTTTCTCCAAATGGTTTAAGCCAAGGTTTGCAATTTCAAGAGACTATGAGGAGTTAGCTAAGTAATAAAACTGCATTACCTAGGATGGATGTTAAAATATACATATAAAGAGTTCTTATAACTGCAGACAATAGAGGAATTTTTCCTTGCTTCCAAAGGACAGGTCCTATTCAGCTCCAGCCATTTCTTACCATCTTTGCACACTTTCTAAACAAATTCAGAAATTTGAGTTCTTATGTGAAACCTCCATATTTATAAATGTCGGTTTGAGGTTTTAACACCATGAGGCCAAACAGAACACATGTGCAGATGAAATTCAGCCCTGGGCCTCCATTTTATAACTTAGGCTTTTAAACCCTCATCAGTTTTCTGGGACCAGTAATGACTAAGCAGAGTGAACACACACACAGAAAAACAGGCACTTTTGTGGTGACTTCCCATGAAAGCCCTGATAAAGTCTTATTTTATTTTTGATATGACTGACTTCTTAAATTTCCCTTAGACTAAATTGGATATTTTTAAATTGTAGGGTCATGTAATTACTCCCACATAATGGGATATGTGAGGAAAAAAATGCAGTGTTTTTTTTTAAATTTTAGCACATGACTGACTTGAATTCCCTCACAGAAGCAAATTCTATGAGTTCACAGAAGCAACCACGTGCATCAATAACAGATTAAAATATTCCAATCTACTAATGCAAAATCTCTATGTAATTCATCTTTGTTTTTTTTTTTAATTAATGCTGTCTTATAGAGTTCTCTTTCCCAACTCTTTGCTAAGATAGTGTTTGAGTATATGGAGAAGGGAGTTTAGATAAAGAGCACTTGACTTTTACCTGATATTCTTTACTAGCCTCTGGTCATCAACAGTGATGCCATTTGCCAGTGGGGTTACTGGTACCCTGGGGGTATTCAATTCTGCAGTCTGTGTCTGATGAAACAGCGGTGAGCTCTTTTGGCTTAAATAGTAATCTAAGGGAAGTCATCGTCTCTTTGCTGCTGAGGTCCACTTTGGCTCCTTCTGGCTCCATGGGCCTTTGAAGTCCAGCAACAACCTCCATATGGTCCTTCGCCTAGGTGAGCAGCAGGGCAGCTCCTGGCTTCAGGGTCTTTGCATCCAACTACAGAGACCTCTCATCCCCCTAGCATGCTTACCAGTTAGCATGCTTGGCTGCCTTCCATAGCTTCCATGTGGATATCTTTATGAACTTGGAGGCTGAGGTGGACGTTATGGTGCAAAGCTTCACCTTCTGCTCCTGCTCCCCTTTCTCAGAATGAACTGCCTCTTCTGCCCAGTGGCAGCCACCCCACAGGCTGTGCAGGGGTATCTACTCCCAGTGTCCCAAAAGAAAATGAGATCAAATCCCCTCTCTGTCCTACATACTCTCCTGAACCTCAGTAAATGTCATAAAAACCCCTTAATTCCATCAGGGCAGATACCCTGACAAAGGAGTTTAAAAGCCCCCTTCTTCACTTTACCTCGGTTTTGCTCCTCACTGAGATGAACTGGGACAGGCAGATTTCGGCTGTTTCTATAATAGTTTCTCATCTCTGAAAATTCTATGATTAAAATATCTAGGCTTTTGACAATGTTGTAGGAGTAGATGAAGAAATTTAGAAAATACTTTCTTTCTGGGTAAAACTAGTTCCCAAGATTATTGCCTCACTGAAAACTTGAAAATCATATTTTAGATGTCATAAGCTGAATATTGGTGTTTTCCTTTTTCTCTTTGCATTCCATACCATAACATTCCTAACACTCCTGGAAGCAGATGGATACACCAGGCTGAACATAGAGGTCATGTACAAGAAAATAAGAAAAAAGCACTGTAAGAAATGACTCATTACACTTAGATGAATAGTAAACTAGAGCAGGGGTCAAGTATATTTAGTTTGGATGTTCTAATAAACAAAACTGGGGGGGTTGGCAGAGATCCTTGTTTGTGCATTCTAGTCCTGAGCTTTAAACTTGACCAATATTCGAAGACTTATGAGAGCCAGAGAAAAGAATTCCTTTCACTGTGGTCAGTTTGAGGATAGGCTCCTTGCTTTACTTTTGCAATATTGCAACCTCTGATTTTTAGTGAGTGGTAACTAATATATTACCATTGATATTTGTTGTTTTATTCCCATATTTTTCTTCCTCAAAACTGAATCATATTCTTCTTGCTCTTGAAAAATTTCTTTTAATCTAAAATTTCTATCATTCTAATATCAAAGTTCCCCCCATGGCAACATCATGTTATTCTCTCATTCATTAAATCATATTTATTTTAATGCCTTTATTAAAGATTTAAAGTAAAATTACTAATAAAAGCCATATTTAATTTTGATATATGGAAAGATTTCTTTTTGGAACTTTGAAAGTTTAGTTTTGATTGATTTTTAATGACAAAGTCATCTTTCTTCTATGTTAAATTGATTCTCAAATACTCTATTTTTCTCTTAGGTGATGCACCAGAATTAACCTGAACGTTTCTTTGATATCTTAGTGTAAGCACTATTTCTTAAAATATATTGCAAATTATGCTCTTTGTTCCATAGCAAACATAGTACATTTATGGACATTTATCATTTAAAACAAGTAATCTTTTCTAAAACTTCTCTTTGAAAGGTAATTAATCTTATTCAATTAAGAATAAGCATCAAGCCAGAAATCAAACTTTAAATTGAATTATGAGTTTCACAAAGTCTGAGTGACTTTGGAGAATACTTTGGGCCATATTTTTTTAATTGACAAAAAATAGACACATTCTCACTCACTGAATTATATTATAGGGCGTATGAAGGGAATAAGGTCAATTATTCTTTTATATTGTTTTGGAAATATATTTATACAAATTCTCAGAAGAAAAAAATCTAGTGTTGATTTTCACATGCCATTGCTTTTTTAAACATAAATGTTTATGAATCCATGGAAAGACTGACTACCAAGGATCACATAGATCTGAATTTACACATAGTAGCTTCTCATAGAGGGTTATTTTAGAGTTCAGCAATACCACTCTCCCTTACCACCTTCCCTGGGAAGATTATGCATCCCCATCCTACTGATGTTAGCTTTGGTCAGTGGTATAAGTGTGAAATGGAAAAAGCACCAATTTTGAGTCTTTAAGGGTCATTGCAAGTTTCTGCTAGGCCCCCTGCCCTCTCCCTGCCAGCAATGATAGCAGCATTCCCAGATTACACCTAATCCTTCATTCTGGGTTCAGGAACGAGATGTCATATGGCACAAACCAGAACCTGACCACAGGCTAAAGTGGACCTACTGCAGCCAATCAACCCACAGTAAATGAGAAATCAGCATATATCATTGTAAACCATTGAGGTTTAGGGAATATTGGGTTCAGGTCATTATTGAAGGAATAGCTTATAAAGATAGAAATTGATACCTAAAAGATGTGTGCTGGCAAAGCAAATACCTAAAATGTGTGTCATGTGGCCTTGGATATAAGGGGCAGGCAGCATAGAAACTAAATTCAGGATAGAAAAATAGTATCAACTAATGTATTGCAAAATATCTGGCAAAACTGTCAGCTACAGTTCCACAAAAGGCAGAAAATATATTTAATGACTCTATATCTTTAGGCAAGGAGATTGTGAGATGGAATATTATGAGGATGAGTTGTTTGTATTAGCCATAGTTGATAAATACCATGAAAAAAAGATAAGCACAGGAAGGAATTGGCCAATTTACAGGAGGGGATAAAAGAGAGAGAAAATGCAAATATCACTGGACTTCAAGGTGTAAAGATGGAACTGATTTTCCTTTTCAGCCTCCTAAACTGGTAAATGATTGTTAGATAATTTATCCATATCAGAAGAAACCAGAGAAATAATTCTGTAAGTATGAAAAAGAGAATGTTACATCACAGCCATGGATCACACTAACTCTCTGGTAATGGATCAAAACCCAAATTTAAATCTTTGAAATAGCAGATAATTCAAAATATAGATTTTAAAGAAACTCAATGAGATCCAAGAGAAAGTTGAAAACCAGCACAAGATAATCAGAAAAACAATTCAACATATGAAAGAAAAGTTTACTAAAGAGACAGTTAAAAAAAAAAAGAAACAGAACTTCTGGAAATTAAAAATTTATTGAAGGAATTACAAAATACACATGAAAGCTTTAATAATAGACTAGATGAAGCAGAAGAAAGAATCTTAAAGCAATATCCCTGATGAAAAAAGATTTAAAAATCCTCAACAAACCACTAGCAAACTGGATCCAACAGCACATCAAAAAGATAATTCATTATGATCAAGTGAGTTTCATACCAGGGATGCAAAAATGGTTCAACATATGAAAGACAATAAATGTAATTACCACATAAACAGAATTAAAACAAAAACCATATGATCATCTCAATAGATGTAGAAAAAAAATTCAACAAAATCCAACATCCCTTAATAAGTTAGGCATAGAAGGAACATGCCTAAAATTAATAAAAGTCATATATGATAAACACACAACCTATATCCTACTGAATGGGAAAAAGTTGAAAGCATTCCCCCTAAGAACTGGAACAAGAAAAGGATGCCCACTTTCACCACTTGTATTCAACATCATATTGGAGGTTCTAGCCAGGGCAGTCAGGCAAGAGAAAGAAATAAATGGCATCGAAATTGGAAAAGGGGAAGTCCAACTATTACTGTTTGCCAGTGGGATGTTCCTATACCTAGAAAAACCTAGATTTCTCCAAAAGACTCCTAGATTTCATAAATGAATTCAGTAAAACCTCAGGTTACAAAGTCAACATAGGTAAGTCAGTAGCATATCTATACACTAGTAACAACCAGGCTGAGATTAAAATCAAGAACTCAATGCCATTTACAATAGCTGAAAAAAAAAATACCCAGGAATATACTTAGAGAAATAGGTGAACGATCTCTACAAAGAGAACTACAGAACACTAATGAAAGAAATCATAAAAGACACACACACAAAAATGGAAAACCATTCCATGGTCATGGATGGGAAAATCAATATTGTGAAAATAACCATACTGCCCAAATCTATCCACAGATTCAATGCAATTCCTATCAAAATACCAACGTCATTTTTCACAGAATTATAAAAAACAATCCTAAAATTTATATGGAATAAAAAAGAGCCCAAATAGCCAGAGCAATCCTAAGCAAAAAGAAAATTCTGGAGGCATCACATTATACAAGCTCAAATTATACTACAAGGTGATAGTAATAAAAACAGCATAGTAATATTATAAAATTAGAAACATAGATGAATGGAACAGAGTAGATAACCCAGAAATAAAGCCAAATACCTACAACCAACTGATCTTTGACAAAGCAGACAAAAACATACATTGGGAAAATAACACCTTATTCAAAAATGGTTCTGGGAAAACTGGATAGCCACATGCAGAAGAATGAAATTGGATCCCTATCTCTTGCCATGTACAAAAATTAACTCAAGATGGATCAAAAACTTCAATATAAGACCATCAACTGAGAAGTGGATAAAGAAAATAATGTATATATACACCATGGAATACTACTCAGTCATGAAAAATAATGAAATAATGTCTTCTTCTGCAGCAATTTGGATGGAACTGGAAGCCATTATCCTAAGTGAAGTAATGCAGGAAAAAATACCACATGTAATCACTGATAAGTGGGAGCTAAGCTATGGGTTGCAGGGGCATACATAGTGGTACAATGTATATTGGAGTCAGAAGCAGGGAGGTTGGGAGGGGGCTGAGGAAAGAAAAACTACTTATTGGTTGCAATGAACACCATTCATCTGACAGGTACACTAAAAACCTAGACATCAACATTATACGATTCAACAAAGTAACCTAAAACCACTGTACTCCCAAATCTATTGAAATATTAAAAATAAGGAAAAAAAAGAATAAAAAAAGAAATGCTCAAGGGAATCCAAAAATGGAAATGAAAGGTCAATACCCACCATCATAAAAACACATGAAAGTATAAAATTCACAGTTTTTATAAAACAATTATATAATTGAGACTACAAAGCAACTAGGTAACATTATCACAGGAACAAAACCTCACAAATAAATACAGGCAGTCCCTGAGTTACAGACAAGATATGTTCCTGAGAACTTCTCTAGGTCAGATTTGTATGTAACTCAGATTCCTGATGAACAGTGCATATACAGTAATAACAGTAATACTACAATGTCTCATATGTGATAATAATAATACAGTGTAGTACTATAATAATAATAATACCCCTGTACTGTAATAATAAGTTACAGAAACTATTGTGCTATTTCTTTTAATTCAAACAAACAGAACATGAGACAAATTCATACAAAGTGTTTAGAAAGGAGATAGAAGGAATTTCAAAAAAGAATATTAAAAGTTAACACTCCCTAATGTTGCATCAATGCTAGACTAATAGGAATGTTATACTTACTTTGATCTTCCAACCAAATCAATACCTTTCCATTTATATAATTAATCCACTGCACTGCTTAGTAATATTGATGCTTTCATTGGAGTACTGCCTTTCACTTGTTCCATTTTTCTTACTTTATCCTTTGTAATTGTTCTGATAGTAGAATAACTGAATCCTAATACTTTCCTAATGAATGATTGCATCTGTCCTTTCTCCAAATGCTTAATTATTTTTACTTTGATTCTCATAATAATCACCTTTCTCTTCACTGCAGGCTCACCTGAACTTGCTGTGGACTTTCACTCTGGAGGCATGGTCATGAGGATAAACACAGACTCACAAAATAGAATATAAAAGTTAAGATGAAAGAGATGCTGTGTGTAAGCAACCATATAAACAATGAGACTAGACACTAGTGTAAAGATGCTGAACTAACAAACCACTTACACCATGTGGGTTTGTTTACATGTGGGGAGGAAACTAGTTCCCAAATTATTAATGTAATTATTTAATTATAAATTATCCTTATGGGGAGCCTTGGGAGCCCATTCCTAAGTATGGAATGCCATAAGTCAGGACATCCATAACCCAGGGACTGCCTGTATTAACTTTGAATTAAATGGATTAAATGCCCTAAAAAAAGGTATAGTTTTGTAGAATTGATAAGAAAAAACAGGATCCAAACATATGCTACTTACAAGTATAAAATGGTAAAGGGATCAATTCAATAGGAAAATATAACAATCATAAATACATATGCACCCAACAATGGAGCACCCAGTTTCATAAAAGAAATACTACTTGACCTAAGAAAAGAGATAGACAATAAAATAATTGTGAACACTTTAACATCCCACTGGCGGCACTGGACAATCATCAAAATATAAAATGAACAAAGAAACACTGAACTTAAACAGAACTTTAGACCAAACGGACCTAATAGACATTTACAGAACATTCTACTAACTGGAGAATATACGTTCTTCTCAGCAGCACAAGGAACATTTTCCAAGATAGACTCTATGATAGGCCCCAAACAAGTCTCAATAAATTTTAAAAACTTAAAATCATTCAAGTATCTTCTTAGACCACAGTGGAATAAAATTAGAAATCAATTCCAAGAAAAACTCTCAAAACTGTACAAATACATGGAAATTAAGCAACCTGTTCCTGAATGATATTTAAGTCTATGACAAAATTTACAAAGATATATAATTTTTTTGAAATTAATAAAAATAGAGAAACAACACACCAAAACACCCGAGATACAGTAAAAACAGTGCTAAGAAGGAATTTTACAGCATTAAATGCCTGCATCAAAAATATAGAAAGATCACAAAGTAACATAACAACCCAATGTTATACTCAAGGGACTAGAAAAACAAGAACAAACCAAACCTGCAGCTATCAGAAGAAAAGAAATAACAAAAATCAGAGCAGAACTAAATGAAATGGAGGTTTAAAAAAAGACAATGCAAAAAGGATCAACAAATAGAAAAGTTGGTTCTTTTAAACAAAATTAATAGACTGGTAGGTAGGTTAAACAAGAAAAGAAGAGAGAAAGTTCAAATACGCACCATCAGAAATGAAAAAGGAGACATTACAACTGATACCACAGAAATACAAAGATCATTTAAGACTACTATGAGCACCTCTATGCACACAAATTAGAAAATCGAGGGAAAATGGATATATCTTTGAAAACACAGAACCTCCAAGCTTAATTAGGAAAAAATAAAAATCTTGAAAACACCAATGAGGGGTGAGATTGAATCAGTAAAAAAAAAATCTCCTAACAATAAAAAAACCAGGAACAGACAGATTCACAGCTGAATTCTACCAGACATTCAAAGAATTGATACCAATCCTACTAAAATGGCCCAAAAAAGTCAAGGAGGAGGGAATCCTCCCTAACTGATTCTATGAAGCAAGTATCACTTTCATAACAAAGCCAAGAAAGGACACAACAGAAAAGTAAACTACATAGGCATAGATGTAAAAATCCTTAACAAAATATAGCAAACTGAATCCAACAGCACATCAAAAAGATTAATCACAATTGAGTGGGTTTCATACCAGAGATATAAGGATGATTCAACATAGGCAAATCAATGAATATGATTCATCACATAAATTGAATTTAATTTTAAAAAATGATCATCTCAATAGATGCAGAAAAACATTTGATAAAATTCAGCATCCCTCATGATAAAAACCCTCAACAAACTAGACATAGTAGGAATACACCTCAAAATATAAAAGCCATCTATGACAAACACACAGCCAACATCATACTGGATGGGGAAAAGTTAAAAACATTCCCCCTAAGAACTGGAACAAGACAAGGACGCCCACTCTCACCACTCCTACTCCACATAGTACTGGAATTCCTAGCCAGGGCAATCAGACAAGAGAAAGAAATAAAAGTCATCCAATTTGGAAAAGAGAAAGTAAAATTCTCTGTTTGCTGATGATATGATCTTTTACTTAGAAAACCCAAAAGACTCCTCCAAAATACTCCTAGATTTCATAAATGAATTCAGGAAAATCTCAGTACAAAAATCAGTAGCATTTCTATACACCAAAAATTACCAAGCTGAGAACAAAATCAGACCTCAATCACATTTAAAATAGCTACTAAATAAATGAATAAAACATCTAGGAATATATTTAACCAAGGAGGTGAAAGATCTCTACATTGAAAACTACAAAACACTGATGAAATAAATTATAGATGACACAAACAAATGGAAAAACATCCAATGTTCATGAATTGGAATAATCAATATCATTAAAATTATCATGCCTCCCAAAGTAATCTATGTATTCAATGTAAATCCTATCAAAATACCAGCATCATTTTTTCACAGAATTACAGAAAACAACCCTACAATTCATATGGAATAAAGAAGAGTCTGAGTAGCTAAAGAAATCCTAAGCAAAGTAATAAACCTGGCTTAAAATTATACTATAAGGCTATAGTAACCCAAACAGCATGGTACTGATATAAACATAGACACATAGATCAATGGAACAGAATAGAGAACTCAGAAATAAAGCCACATACCTACAACCATCTGATCTTTGACAAAGCATACAAAAACATACACTGGGAAAAGAACACCTTATTCAATAAATGGTGCTGGGAAAATTGGATAGTTACATGCAGAAGAATGAAACTGAATCCCTATCTTTCACCATATACAAAAATTACCTCAAGATGGATCAAAGACTTAAAGGTAAAACCTGAAACTATAAAAATTCTGGGAGAAAACCTAGGAAAAACTCTTTTGGAAATTCGCCTAAGCAAAGAATTTGTGAATAAGTCCTCAAAAGCAAGTGCAAAAAACAAAAATAGACAAATGGGACTTAACTAAACTAAAAAGCTTCTGTGCAGAAAAAAAATAAACAGAATAAATAGACAACCTGCAGAATTGGAGAAAATATTTGCAAACTATGCATCCACCAAAGGACTAATATCAAGAATCTGCAAGGAGCTCAAACAACTCAAAAAGAAAAAGAACCACCCCATTAAATAGCAGGCAAAGGAAATTAACAGACATTTTTCAAAAGAAGACATACAAATGGCCAAAAGGCATATTAAAAAAAATGTTCTACATTACTAATCATCATAGAAATGCTAATTAAAACACAATAAAATATCATCTTATACCAGTCAGAATGGCTACTATTAAATAGTCAAAAAATAATGATATTGGCAAGGATGCAGAGAAAAGGGAACATTGATACACTGTTGGTGGGAATGTAAATTGGTATAACCTCTATGGAAAACAGTATGGAGGTTTCTCAAAAAACTAAAAATAGAACCACCATTCAATCCAGCAATTCCACTACTGGGTATCTACCCAATGGAAAATAAACCATTATATCAAAAAGACACCTGCACCCGAATGTTTATTGCAGCACAATCACTATATCAAAGGTATGGAAGCAACCTAAGTATACATCAATGGATGACTGGATAAAAAAATGTGGTGTGTGCATATACATATTCATACATGCACGGGCACATATACCATGCCATCATAAAAGGAAATGAAATCATGTCTTTTGCAGCAACATGGATGGAACTATCTTAAGCAATTATCTTAAGTCAAATAACTCAGAAAGTCAAATACTATTCTCACATATAAGTAGGAGCTAAATAATGTATGCAAATAGACATAGAGAGGGGAGTAATAGACACTGGAGACTTGGAAATGTGGGAGGGTGGGAGTGGAGTGAGGGGTGAGAAATTACCTGATGGGTACAATGTATACTATTTGGGTGGTGGTTACACAAAAATCCCAGACTTTTCCACTACACAATATATCCATGTAGTAAAACTGTACCTCCTAAATTTATAGAAATAAAATAAAAAATGTTTAAATGTTCAAAAGAAAGTGTGAACTGAGGAGAAAGGTCACTCTATGGCAAAGCAAAACTGTTATACCTTCTGTTAAGACCCCTGATTGGATTAAAGTATCACAGTAAATTTTTATTTGTTTAAATAAATTTGTTTATTTAACAATATATTTGTTTATTTGTTTAAATAAGAAAGAAAATTTTCTCTCAATAAGAACATTTCTTTTAATAAGAAAGAAAATTTTTCTGGAAACTAAAAAAAAGTTCATCTCCTAGAAGTAAAAAGTAGAACAGAGGATAATATAAGCTAGGAAGGGTGGGGAAAAGGGAGGTTTAGGGAGAGATTTGTTAAAGGATAAAAAGTTACAGCTGGATATGAGGAAGTTCTAAGTTCTGGTGTTCTATACCACTGTGGGATAACTATAGTCAACAATAATATATGGTTTAAAATAGCTAGGAGGAAGATATTGAATGTTTCCAACATGAAGAAATGAGTGTTTGAGATGGTGGATATGCTAATTAATCTGATCTAATCACTATGTACACCATAAATATGTATATTATATGTCAATTAAAAAATAACAAAGGAAAAAAATAGGAAAGGAAATTTTTATTTTTTTTCAATAAAAGAACTCAGTAAAAAGGCACTAAGGACACAATCCACAGATTTCTAACAATCATAAAATATCTCCAAGTATATTAGATATACTGGGACATGGTAGCAAGCGGTATCAAATGTATTTTCTTAAAAATGTTTTGTATAGATGCATTGCCAAGAATGCTATGAAACTAGACCAAAAAAGTTCATGACTGTTAAAGAAGTAAAACAATTACTGGCCTCCAACTTTGTAAGGACAAGAGGGCAGGCTGAAAATGTAGCTCAGTGCCAAGGGAGGGCCCTTTTTTCAGCGCCTCCCTCAGATGTTATGTAGCAGCATCATGGAACAAGGAGGCCCATCCAGAGCATGCAGTCAAAGCCTTTGAGAATAATAAGCTATGGAGCCACCCTCAGGACCAGAACTGGAGCCCCCAGAATGTTCCCCATGCCCAAAATAAAGAGCCTCACAATATGTGTCCGTTGGGATTTCAGAGTTGCTGTGGATCGGTGATTACTGTGTGATCATTCCTCTTTTTGCATAGGAGTGATTCCCATGGTCTTGTTCCTGGCCCACCACTGAGTGTTGGAAATGTGAGGGGAAGATAACTTTTTTTCCAGTTTACAAATGTAGAGACCATCACAAGATGTATTTTTATTGCTCAATAATATGTGTTGCTTACGTGAATGAATTGAGGAAAAGTTAATTGATGTAGTATGCATATTGTATATTTTGGTCAGGTAAGGTTATTGTGCACAATTTAGTCACTTAATACATTCATTCAACAAATATTTGTTGGTGTGATAACAGATGTAGTCATCTTCTGAGTGCTGGGAACAGAGTAGTCAACAAAACAGACCCATGAACATAGAACTCATATATCAAAAACAAACAGATTTTTAAATATAATGATGTTTATCTTTTCACTTATATATTTCTCCAACATTTGATTCTTGTGCACATTATCCCTTTGTGCTAAAATCCCTGAAGATATCTCTAAACAGACAATCTGATTCAAAAGTATTACCTCATTTAAAATGTCTGTCTGAGGCTTAGAATCTCCAAAGAATGATCCCTGATGGGAATGTCAGGTTTCTGCTAACCCTTGCCCCAAGGCACTATTACACACGAGGAGGTTCCCATATAGAAATCACAAAAAAATCATTCTTTACTCCTCTCTCTCCTTCATCCCTAAAATCTTCAATGCAATTCATCATCAAATCTTGTCAACTTCCTCTTTGATTTTTTTAACTGCCCACTATTTTCATCTCTATAATCACTCTTCTATTTCAGACCCTTAGCATCTTTAAATCTACAGCAAGAATACTCTAATTTCTTTCCTTCTCTTTACCTTGATGAGTAAAATCCATCCTCTATATAACCATCAAATCGACTTATCTAAAAGTAGAGCTGACTTCATCAGACACAGTTCTCATCAAACCCAAGTAGTGTCTTCTATCACCTAGTGGGTAGAATTCATATTCCTTTATGTGTTATACAGTCTTCATGAAATGATTCTTGCGTGGATTTTTAGTCTGATGTTTTCCTTTCATCCTCAAAATTTACACTTATCAATACCAAATTGATGAGAACCAACATCAATTGTGTGATGATTCTCAAATTAACAGATTTTGCTAGACATATTTATGCACTGCAGCCTACGTGACCTGACGAAACCAACCTGGCCTCTGGAATATTTCAATAAGAAATACAAACAAGGAGTGATGAATTGAAAAAGACATTACTATATTACGTTTATTTTTTCCTTCATGAGTTCCACGACTCACCCTCCCTTGACCAGGAATCATTTTACTGAATTTCCTCTTTTAAACTAAACAAAGGTGAATTACACACTAAGGCTTAGAAACTATAACCTGCAATATTTTTGTTGTTTAAAAATAATAATTAGGGTAATGTGAAGGGAGTAATCACATGAGGGAATGATATTCTTCCATTTATTACTCAAAGTGTCAAAATATAAAAGAAAATATTTATGAAGAGAAGTAAATTGGACAACTCTCAAATCTCCAAATCGCAAATGAATTAAGGTTCAGAAGGAGGGAGTTCTACAGATTAAGTAACCATCAGAAGCCCATCAAAACTTTTAATTTTATAAAACGTCAATTTTTTTGCCTGAATTATCTTGATTGGCTACACCAGGGCTTTTTCAACCTTGGGCTATTGATATTTTGGGCCAGATACTCCTCTGTTATGTGTTTGTGTATGGGAGGGGAATCTCATGTACAGTGTAGCATGTTCAGCAGGTTCCCTGGACTTTACCCACTTGATGTCAGTAGCACCTACCACTCTAGTTGTGATAACCAAAAAATATCTACAAACATTGCCAAGTATCCCCTAGAAGAGGGGGAAAACTCTGATCAAATTTTTTTTGAAAATTTTGTATAATTTTCCCCTTCATTTTACTCACCTAGACATATCTCTGTGTAGTTAGACCCACGATGCTGGCTGACAATTCAGATGACCCTCTCAATACGATTTTCTGAAAAACTACTTCTCAGCCTATTTAGAAATAGTGGGAGAGCTTTTGTAAACTAATTTCTCCACTGGATAACATAACAACATGGCCATTTCTGTTGTAGCATTCTATAGTTGAAAGCATATTTGATTTTTCTTCTAAAGATCTTGTGTTCAAGGCATAGCTTCCAAACAGTCAACCAGAAGAAAGCTCTTAGAAAATCATTCAACTTTCTCAGCCTCACTCTCCTGATATGCAAAATAAAATCATACCTGCCCAGTCAAATTTAATGAGTGGCCCTTAGGATTAACTAAGTTAATAGATGTGAAAGTACAGTGAAAAATGGTAAAGCGTGCTAAAAAGTAAAGCTATTTTAAAAAATAATGACGTTTCTCTAAATCCAGCTTGAATATGCGGACTCAGATATCCAGTTTGGGTGACATCATCTCTACTCTCATCTAAAACCTCTAAATTAAGGCACTTCTTATAAGATTATCAAGAAGGGATATGGTAACAGTTAACTCTTTTTAAAATCAAATGATGTAGCAAATATTCTCTGAACCAGTTAAATATTAATTGCTTGTACATGGATCATTCTATAGTGCTTTGCTCAGATAAGTACTTAATAAATACTTGTGGAATTGAATTAACTGAACCAAAGACATATTTTCTTCTAATAGATCTAGCAGTGTGACAGTTAGTAGTTCCATCATGCAGAAATAAATTAGGATGCCTTTAAATAGCAGCTTCATATGGAATTGACAAAATAAGGTCAGAATAAAGTATTCTATATTGATTTATTACTGTTCTTTATTTCCTTTTTGTTCAGCTTGATACCAAAAATATTAATAACAATTTTTATAATTTACCTTGAAGGGGATCATATTAAAACAGCATTTTACTTACCTTACTGTGTTTTCTCACTCCATATTTCTAAAATTTCTCCATTCTTCAAAGCCCAAATCAGTGTCTATCTTCCCCACAAAGTCTTCTGTACAATCTCAGAATCACATTGATCTTCCTTTTGAATTCTATTTGACTATTGACTCTACAAAGTCATAAAATGTACTACTTTATTATGTTACTATTGTCTAAACCTTCCTGCATTTTGTACTGTATAAATGTTGTTTGGTTAATTGATGTTTGTTAGTTTTGTCTGTCCTGGAAAGTATGAGTTCTACAAATGTCTTATACCTACTTTGCATTCTGTGAAGAATTCTTCTTTCAACAAATATTTGCTGAATATCTGCTATACGCAAATCACTATGCTCAGTGCTTTGGGGGATACAAAGATGTGTCAGCTGTAATCCCTGTCCTCCAGTAGTTTAAATGTGTAATTGATAAGTGGCCCAAAGCCTGTCTTATAATTACATGAGTTCACTCAATTTAGAATATTTTAATATTTTTCATTTAATTTCCACTGCCACCTGTTTGTTGTTTCACTGTTGATTTTTTAAACTGAACATCTAAATGGAAATTTAAATGAATCCCTTGAATATCAGAAATTCTTTGATGTGTGATGACATTCTTACTTTTACTTTTTCAAATTTCTCTTCTATAAAAAAAATGCCAGCATACATATTTTAATCAAAACATCTGATATCATATAGAGGTTGTTTTTTCCCTCAAGTTGGTCCTTTAAAAAGTTATTTATGCAACCTTTAGTCCTCCTTACCCATTACTTTTAAATTCACACCCTTACTGTTCTGCTTCAGATTTTCCTCTTCCCATTCCAAGACTAACTGCTTGACTGCTATTCGTTCCTTTGAGGTAATTCTAGAAAATAAAGTCGACAGCTGCCTCTAAAAAAATAAATACTGAATAAATACATTTTTACCTTTTCAAGAGATTGTTCTTAAGACTCTATAATTGTCATCACAAATGCTACTCATGCTGGAAACTAATGCCTTCAAAGGCCAGAAGATGAATTTGGATAATATGGTCTATAATTAAATCTACATAAATTTGTTAATCATTCACAATTCCAACTAACACTTCTAAAAAATCAGTGTTATGTTTGTATTATGGAGTTCAATAATCTAACATTCTGTTGATCATGATTGAAGTTCGAGTTTTTTGAACTACCATAGAAATCCAGCTATTTAAACTATAAGTTGATCATAGATTAACCTAGGGGAATATACAGGCTATGTGCTTCCTATTTACCATCTGTGTGTATCACTTTTCCAATATACTTAATATATAATATGAACTTTGACTAAAGTTATTTGCTGGCTACTTTGCTAAGTACTTAATATGTATTAGCTAATTTATTATTATATAAAACTATGAGGTATTAACTATTAATATCTTTAATTTCATATAAAGAAAATGAGACCTAAAAAAGTTATATAATTTGACTCTGGTTATCCAGCTTTAAATGACAGGGTCTAAGATCTTAATGATTATGCATTACTCCTATAAATCTTTTTATGTATAAATTATTGCATCATTCTTCTTTTCTAATATTGTTCTATTATGTCCCATTAAAAATTGAGATTTGGAAAGCCTTCATTAATAAAATGCATAAAATATAAAATATTTTAAAATATAGGTCTATTACACACATATATTTAAATAACTTAGAGTTGAATAATAAAATGTGTTGGCTAAAGATTGAGCCTACAAAGTGGCTTCCTTCATTATAGAATTATATATCATTCAAATTTGTTTGTAATTATTTTTGTGTGAATCAGAATTTTGAAGTTTTCTGACTGCATTTGAAAATTTTCCTACCATATGCAAGGAAAGACAAAACTCCAACCAATACTTTTTTAAAAAATTATATATATTAGATCTGTGCAGTATAAAGCACATACGGCATATTATCTATCAGTTGCATGTAAAATCATGTGGAACCACCACAAAAGCATAGTGTGAAGACATCTAATGAACTAAGTGGCCAAGAAATTAATATCAATTTTTTTTTTTAAAAAAGGAGTAACATTATACAAAATGCAAGATGGGTTGTATTTATTTCTAGTGCCTAACGCCATTCTTAACATATAACAAGCACCAAATATTGACTGCTTGTTTCTCAGATATGAGTTACTATTATGTTAGGTCATTAAATATGAAATGTCTGATTTTGAATCAAAAGTGTAGTTTATTATATCTCAAACAAGAAACAGTACAATTAATCAAAGTATGTGCCTAATCTATCGACATAGTTTTGCCATCTTAACGGTAGCCTTTTTATGCTAGCAGCGAAGAAGCCTAGAGACCTAGTGGCAATGAAATCGCAAAATCCACAGCTTGTTGAGAATTGAATATTTTTCCTTGCAAGAAATGGTCCAAAGCCTGGAAGTCAGTTAGTGCAAGGTCTGGTGAATACGATGGATGACAGAGAGTTTCCAATCCAGCCTCTGCAGTTTGAGTAGCATTGTTTGTGGGACACGTGATCCAGCATTGTCTTGCAAAAGGATTGGCCTGTCTCTGTTGGCCAATCTCGGTTGCTTAATCACAAGCATCCTCATCATTTCATCCAATTGGTTGCAGTAGACATCCGCTGTAATCAATTGACCAGGTTTCATGAAGCTGTAGTAAATAATACCAGCGCTGGACCACCAAAAAGACACAATTAGCTTTTTTTGATGAATATGCGGTTTTGGACTGTGTTTCGGCACTTCATCTTTACCCAACCATTGTGCTGAACGCTTGTGATTGTCAAAAAGAATCCATTTTTCATCACACATAACAAAATGGTGTAGAAATGGTTCACCTTTACATCGTGACAGCAAAGAAAGGCAAGCTTCAAGATGATCTCTCTGTTGATGCTCTTTTAATTCATGCAGAACCCATCTATCCAGCTTCTTTACCTTGCTAATTTTTTACAAACGGTCCAACATTGTTGGAATAGTAACGTCAAACCTTGCTGCTATTTCACATGTAGGTTGAGATGGATTTGCTTCCATTATAGCTTTCAGCTCATCGTTATCCACCTTGGTCTCGGGTCACCCATGTGGCTCATTTTCAAGATTAAAATCATCAGAAGGGAACTTCTCAAACCACTGACTTACTGTGCGCTCATTAGCCACATCCTTCCCAAACACTTTGTTGATATTTTGAGCTGTCTGCGCTGCATTGGTTCCATGACGGAACCCATATTCAAAAATAACAGGAATTTTTGACTTATCCATGGTTTCACAAAAATTGCTCAAAAAAAATTGAACTATAATCACAAGCCAAAATGTGTGTTTGAAAGACTGAGGATGTACCTTCACAATAAGTATAAAACATAGTTTCAATAAAACCTAATAGATTAAGTATGAAATATCCAATTCCCTTAAGTACTAAGTTTGACAGTTGATATCTCTTACATTTCACATTGACATTTCTTGTTTTATTTTTACTGTGAAGGTACATCCTCAGTTTAGCAAACGCACATTTTGGCTTGCGATTATCTTTCACATTTTGTTTTGGAGCAATTTTTGTGAAACCATGGATAAGTCAAAAATTCCTGTTATTTTCTCATATGGGTCCCATTGTGGAACCAATGCAGTGCAGACACCTTGAAATATCAACAAAGTGTTTGGGAAGGATATGGCTAATGAATGCACAGATGATTTTAATCTTGAAAATGAGCCACGTGGGTAACCCGAGACCAAGGTGGATAATGATGAGCTGAAAGCTATAGTGGAAGTGAATCCATCTCAACCTACATGTGAAATAGCAGCAAGGTTTGACATTACTATTCCAACAACGTTGTACCATTTGTAACAAATTGGAAAAGTTAAGAAGCTGGATAGATGGGTTCTGCATGAATTAAAAGAGCATCAACAGAAAGATCGTCTTGAAGCTTGCCTGTCTTTGCTGTCATGATATAAAGGGGAACCATTTCTACACCATTTTGTTATGTGTGATGAAAAATGGATTCTTTTTGACAATCACAAGCGTTCAGCACAATGGTTGGGTAAAGATGAAGTGCCGAAACACAGTCCAAAACCGCATATTCATCAAAAAAAGCTAATTGTGTCTTTTTGGTGGTCTAGTGCCGGTATTATTTACTACAACTACAACTTCATGAAACCTGGTCAATTGATTACAGCGGATGTCTACTGCAACCAATTGGATGAAATGATGGGGATGCTTGCACTTAAGCAACTGAGATTGGTCAACAGAGACAGACCAATCCTCTTGCAAGACAATGCTGGACCACATGTCCCACAAACAATGCTGCTCAAACTGCAGAGGCTGGACTTGGAAACTCTCTGTCATCCATCATATTCACCAGACCTTGTACCCACTGACTTCCAGGCTTTGGACCACTTCTTGCAAGGAAAAATATTCAATTCTCAACAAGCTGTGGAAAACACCTTTCGCGATTTCATCGCCATTGGCTCTCCAGGCTTCTTTGCTGCTGTCGTAAACAAGCTACCATTAAGATAGCAAACTCTTCATAGATTAGGTCCATACTTTGATTAATTGTACTGTTTCTTGTTTGAGATATAATAAACTACACTTTTGATTCAAAATCAGACATTTCATATTTGATGACCTAATATTAGTGGCAGTGCTGATGATCATTCTTATTAGATTTCTTCCCCTTCCCTATCTCTGTTTTAGTTTTCATTAACATGACCTGTGAGTCAGCTCAGTTCTCGAGAAGTACACGTCATGATGCATGACAGGGCTCCTAGACAGAGTCCCACAGTATTGTCTGGAAGCAGTTTTCCAGGGATCTTATTAAGCACCAGGCACAGTGACATTGGCATTATTCTAGAGAAAGGGGATCCCAAGAGCTGCCTTGATTCTTCTCGTTGCCAAGACTGCTGCTGTACAGGTCCCCAGAGCTTCCTGGATTCTTGCAATTACCAAGGCCTGGCTAATCAGCATAATTTTAGATTCCGTGAGACACCATAATTCTCTTCCAACAATGCTTTCTTTTGCTTAAGCCTACCAGAGTTGGTTTCTTTCACTGTTAGCAACAACAAAAAGAACTGCAATAAAATCTTTACCATGAAAATTGCAGTTTAAAAAGACATACACAGTCCTTACAATCCACCCAGAAAACCTCTTACCATTTATCAAGGGAGTTGCCCTTTTGCTGTACTCTCCTAAATACTTAGTGTAATGATTTTTAATATCATTGACAGTTTAGTAGGTAAAAATGGCATCTCATTGTGATTTCCATTTTATTTCTTTGAATGCTAGAGAGATTGAATGTATTTTCACGTATTCTTTGGCCATTTACATTTCTTCTTTTGTAAAATGTCAGTTAAAGTTCTTTGCTCATATTTCTTCACAGTATTCACCTTTTTCATATTGATTTGTAGAGGCTATTACAAATATTAACTCTTTGTTTACTAAGTATAATTTGAATTTTCCAATTTTATAATATGCTTTCTAATGTTTCTGGTCCTTTTCTGACAAATAGAATCCTCATTTCTGAAACAATAAAATCTGTCAATTTTGTTTCTAATCTGTCAATTTTGTTTCTATTTGACTTTTTCTTTGATTTTAACTTGGTATTGAATGCCTTTCCTTATAGTAATTTTTTAAATTCTTATTCTTCACTCTTTATTTCTTCTGTAATTCATATTGGTTTAAGGTAGAACTGTAACTTGTCTGATCTACTAGATGACTTTTTTCAAAAAGCCCTCAAAATACGTTTACTAATCATTCTTTCCTTCTCTTGATTTGAACTATCTCTTATAGTAGACACTTGTGATATTGGCTTTCCAGCCTTTATTCCTCCTTTTTCTGATAACACCATTACATTAAGTACATTTGGGTAGGCAAATGTCAGTCATGTGTCCAATGGATGGGCATAGGACTGACCCATCCAAGTGATCATATTAATTGGGTGTTCTTTTTCTGAGATTTGGACTCTGGAGGAGACAGACAACAAACTAAAAACAATTGGAGCCCATTTATCCTAGCTGTTACCCCGTGATAGGCTGTATTTCATGCCACTGCCTGCACCACTGGAGCTACCAGATTCCTTTCCCTACTGAACTTGCTCTTTAGCATTCAGTTTCTTTTTATTCTTCTGGGATACCCATAGGCAGTACTTAAAATAAACCTCTACTTTCCTGCTTTACCCAGAGCCAGTTTATATTTGTGAAGCCAAAATTCCTAAAGTTTAACATTTGCATATTAATGGAAAAAGACCTAAAGGAGATATGAAATATATTCTTATGAAAAAGTAAAATATTGACATATGGAGTTTTGTGGCTGTCTCAATGCAGGAATGCCACCTGATATATTAGCATACTGATATGGTTATGAACTAAGGCTAATGGCAGCCAACACAGGCTTGAGGATGCTGGTTTTGTGGCAGGTATCAGTAACAGAAGTTTCATGAGAAATTCTTAGATGGTGCAAGAATCTGTAGCAATAGATCAGATGCTCTTTCCAAGCCCAGCAGGAAAGGCACAGGACCATTGCAGCCAGCACAAAACCTCCTTAAGGAGGGCAGCTCAGCAGCCATTCACAAAAGGGTCTTAGGGTATATTAAAGATGTGCTTCTTGGGCATGACTCTGAAGGAAAGGCTTCTCACATCAGGGCAGTTGGAGGTAAATGGATATGAAAAGAGGTCCCCCAAAATATCTCCAGGTCATATCCAAAAATGCTAGAAACTGATTTAATATCCTAAATAGTGAGCTTGTGTTTCATCTTTTGATGACTCTGTTTAGACCTATATTCTAGCAGTAACTACATTCCACATTACATCTGTAGAACAGGATCTTATTCTCAATTTAAAACTACCCTCTAAATTACAGTTATGTTATGATTTGAACACAGTAACTCTTGAAATTTCCTTCTAAACCAGTAGATTCTGCAGCCTTCCCCATCTGGCCAAAAGGCATGATAATTTCTTTGAAACCTCTCTTTGTGTCATTCAAAGAGTCCACTTGATTCTACTTTCAAAATATACCCAGGTTCTAACCATTTCTCACTACTCTACTGCCACTCCCTTTACTCAAGCCATCATCATCTGCATTAAAGAAATAGACTGGACACTGTTCTTCCTGCTACTCTTCTTGCCTCCCTGAAGTCTTGTCTGAATGTGACTGCTAGGCTAATGCTATTCAAAATAGGTCAGACCATGTTTTGCTCAAAATCCCCCAATGATCTCACTCAGAGTAAAAAAAAAAATTTTCATATTACCCAGATATGATATGATCTGACTCCCCTTGACCACTCTGACCTCACCTCCTTCCACTTCCCCATCCTTCTCTCTGCTCAGACCCTACTACCTCCTTACTGGTGCTCAAACAAGTTCAACATGCTCCCATGCCAGGGTATTTGTACATGTTCTTCCCTCTGCCTGGAATCATCTTTTCTCAGGTAGATATTTGGTCAGTTCCCTCACTTCTTTCAGGCCTTTACTCAAAATTTATATTGTCTCTGAAGCTTTCCCTGGCACCTACTTAATCTCCCTTGAACATTTTACATCCCCTTAATCTACTTTATTTTTTTTCCTTAGTGAATATCATTACCTCTCACACAATATATAATACTTGTCAATCTAGTTTATTTTGTATCTCTTACACACATATTATGTAAGCTCAATAAGGACAGATTTTTTTTCCTCACCATTATATCCCTAGCACCTATGACAGTGCCTGACACATTTTAGACACTTAAAAGTCATGTGTTGAATGACAAATGAATGAATCAGTGGTTCTTCTCCTAGTCAAGAAAGAACTTTTTAAATTCTCTACTATAGTCCTCTATTGAAAGCTTCTAGAGGGCAAAAATCATAGCCACATAGCCAGTAGTTTCCTGGTTAAATAGATTGAAAATATAGAGTGCTCATAAATGTAATAATAATGTTCATCATAAGCAGGAAAGAAAATAAAACCAAAAGTATAAGCCTTATACAAAAGATATAGTTCATCTACTACTTGAGTGTTTTTAAGAGGAAGTGCATGATTTGAAAAGATCCATAGAAAAGAAAAAATAGCCAAAGAGATACAGTACCTTTCATTGCTAAAACTTTTCCTTCTATCTAGGCAATGCTGAAAAGCTTATATCTTTGTTTATATGATCATTACTGCGTGACTGAAGTGAGCACAAAATTGTCCAATTATCCAGGATGTTTACATTAGGGAACAATCCTTGAAGCTATAGAAAACAAATTAGGGTAAAAATCAAGCCTTATTATTTTACCAAGTAATAAAAATAAAGAATTCATTAAGGATACAGAGCAGAAGAGCTAGGAAATAGAAACAAGTTAAAAGGAATTCATAAAATATATGGGTAAAATTAGTTCATAACAAGTATTGAAGAAAGAAGAGTGTTCAGGATCCATCCCATAAGTTTAGAGGTTCATGTCATGAAGAATGACTACCAAGTAATCCCACTAAATCTTCCTGATGTCCCTGTCAGAGACAGAAAATATCTGTACCTTTGGTCTAACTAACTGTAATATTTTTTTATGTTCTTAAGTCTAAATATCTCAGCTCCATCTGGTTCAGCGGCACTTATCAAGACCCTGCTTCAGTTTCTTAAATAATAAAAGTATTTTACTAGGGAAATAAAAATAGCAAATGCTGATCACTGGTTATGCGTTGTGAAAAAACACATTGCCTGTAACTGTAGATATATATTGAGTCCTGATGAGTTGGAGTTTATGATTGCTCACAAAACTAATCTTCTACTCATATGGCACAGTAGAAAAAATCAATGTAAGGAATGATATACCTCGTAATCAAGCAATGCAAATAAATAAGATAATCAACATAAAATCAATATGCAAGTAAAAATGAAATATAAAGCAATAATCAGAAGTCTAAATATGACTGGTGACACAACTCATTTAACTTTTTTTCCTTAAATATGGCTAATGATTAGAATTACCTAGGGAGATTTTTTAATGTACAAATTTCCAGGCTATACCCTCATAGATTCTAATTCAGAGATTGGAGGTAGGATATTAGAACATCAATAAACCATTCACATAAACATTTGGAAAATTAACGGTTATGATACAGTGCTGTGTTAATGTTTCTCTTTCAAAGTTACCACTGATCATTTAAAACAAAATAAACTAATGAAAAGAATCATGTTTAATCTGGAATGCTTGTCAAGTACTTTTCAAAAATCATAATAATGATTCTGCTTAGACAATGTGGTGATACAAGTTTGATGAAGCTAGCAATATCTGAGATTTATACCTTTGGGGCATAATGTATAACCTAGCTGGGAGGAACCTTTCAGACTCTAATAAGTCATTGGACTGCAGGTGTCAACCCTTCCCTTTAAGCAGCCATTCATGGTGGTTAAAGAAAACACAATACAAGCAAGTGTCAAATTTAAAACATACACAAAGAAAAGAGGTTCATGTATAAGTTTCCACATTGCTTATCTGATGGATAACATTTTAATAAGGTTTCTTAGAATTGTAAAACTCTTGTTCTTCAGTTTCTAAGGAAAGTTTAGATAAATCTCCATTTGGTACCCATTCCCACGGAAGCTACTCTGCCTGACACTAAGTGGCTGCAAAATCTCAAAATCCAGTCTCATACATTCTGCATTTCCTAATTTCAAACTTAAATCTCTAATTTTCAATGGGGATGTGACAATAATAGCAGTACCTGCTGTATAAATTGGCAGTTTTTCTGTTACAACTGATAATGCAAAAATGCATTGTGTGCCCATGGAGATAGAGGTAGCTTGGGGCTCATTTAAATGCAGAAGCTCAAATGATGTCATCCAGATAAGACTCTCTCTTTTTTATTTAGTTCATCAACACACATTTAGATATTTAAATAGACATTTAATTTAAGAAATAAAACATGACAAATATAATTGATGATCTATATACATCCTTGATCCTATCCCCTTTCCTGCTCTTTTTTACCTTCCAAATTCTAAACACCAACTTGTTTGGTATTCATACTTTTATTATTTGTGTATTTAATTCATAAGCAAATAAACATATAGTAATTTTGCATGTCTCAAATACTTTAAAAGGTTCTTGGAATATATATGTGCTTCTGCAAATGTTTTTTGTGCTCAACATATTTGTGAAACTTATGTTAAGTATGTTTTACGATTTTGGAGTATATTTTAAAAATTCTTTTCTAGCCAAAGATTATAAAGGGATTTTCCTTTTGATAAATAGAGTTTAGATTTAGTATTTTCATATTGGTTTAATCTACTTGGAATTTTTTTGTATTTAAAATTGACTTAAAAAATTTTTTCATATGGATAAAATTTTCTTACCCTGGAAAGAATCATATGGTCAGGGAAATGGGACGAAATAATTGACTCAGCTTTGAGTCACATGATCTACTTCTAGAATTAAAAATAGATTTCCACCCAGAACACATGAACTGAGAATGGAGAAAATTTGGATCTTACATCTCTACTTTCAAAGTAGGTAGATTAAATTATTAAAAGAGAGTGGCAAAGTGTGTGGGTTTTTTTTTTTTTTGAGGTTTTCTTCTACATTGCTCAAACCAACTCAGTTTATGGAAACAAGAATTGTTAAAATATAGAAATTTTCCTCAGGAATAAAGAATACAGATTGCCAGAAGTTCCCTCATGCACGTTATTATAAGTCTAATTTAGAATAATCAAATGGGTAGCAAAGAATAGGAGATAATCCCTACTATAAAATAAAATTTCATTTAGAAAATAAACACCACATTTCCAAGCAATTGGCTATCTACAGCCCTCTTATCACCAAGTAAAACCTTAAAGTTGACAGCCTCATTCTCTCACAGAGCTCTAGTCAGCTTCTTTGTAACGCGCTAGGGCAATTATGTTAGCAAACTCACATACACAGCAGAAGAGGAAACCCAATCTAGCTTCCCAGAATCATTAATCCAATTCTGTCATTATAAAATATCAATAGAAAGCTCTGGTCACCAGACATATGAAAGATAAAAATAGCAACAAGAAAGTAATGATCAAGACTAAACAAAAAAACAATAACAACAGGAACCAACCAAACCAAAAAACTGAACTCTGAAAAAGAAAAACCATCTCATGGAATACAATTAAAAAAACACACACAACAGGCTGGGCATGGTGGCTCATGCCTGTAATCCCAGCGCTTTGGGAGACTGAGGCCTGAGGATCACTAAAGGCCAGGAGTTTGAGAACAGCATGGGCAACATAGCAAAACCCTCGTTGCTACCAAAAAAAAAAAAAAAGTTAGCCAGGCACGGTGGTACATGCCTGTAGTCCCAGCTACTCAGGAAGCTGAGGCAGGAGGATCACTTGAGCCTAGGAGTTCAAGGCTGCAATGACTTATGATTGCAACAGAGCAAGACCTTCCTCTCTCTAAAAAAAAAAAAAGCAAACAAACAAAATACTCATTGGTAGCTTGGTAGCTTCAGGCCCATACAGTAAGATGTATCCAAAGAATGAAATTATTGGAGAATAAGAAAAAGCTGTTGTAAATTAAAAGAAAGAGCAGCAAAAGAAAGACAAGAGACAGAAGATTAGCCACCACCAAGGCCCAACATCCAACTAATAGATGTTCCAGAGAGAGAATAGAGAAAATAGAGGGTTAGAAAAAATATATAATAAACAAGTGGAAAAATATTTCCCAGCGTAAAGACATAAGTCTTCAAATTGAAAGGGCCCAAAGAATGTAAAAAGAGCCAATTCTACACTCAATATTGTACAGTTTAAGAAAACAGAAAATAAATGATTAAACACTTCTATTGTGAAAAATAGAATGCACATATTGATACAAGCAAATGTGAGTAATAATGGCATCAAATTTGAAATCAGCAAGACTGCATGCTATAAAAGTTCTGAAGATTAATTTTTAAGCTATAATTCTATTATCGATACAAACTATTGATCAAATATAAGATCATAATAAAGGAATTTTAATATATAAGAATAAAGTTTACTCCTCATATCTTTTTTCTTTATTTTTTTTTCTGAGGAAGGAGAAAGCCATGGGCTATAAGAAACTGTGCAATAAAAAAGAATTTCCAAAAGATGCCTACACAGCTGGCCTGGAAAGATGTCGTTCCAAATTAGAACAGGAAGTCAGTGAGTTATGAGCAAAAATATCTCCAAGAGAAGGTACAACGCATTCCACTCAACAGACAGCCATTGCAGAAATCTGTAATTTCTTAAAGAAAACAAAAAAATGAAATGAGAAATTAATTTTACTCCATATTAATCAGACTAAAAATTAAGGCATAGTTTTGATCAATTGACGTAATAGGAAAGCGAATCCATGTGAACTTGATGTTGGAAACAGTCTGCTTAAACTTCACAAGGGTTATGATATTAGATAAGCAAAAAAGGAAATCAAATCATGGCATACCAATTAGCTTTGTAGGAAGCAGTGTTTCCATAATCGTAAGGCAAATAATAAATAATGGCTTTCAACTTTGAGAATCAATTTATAAGCAAAAAGAGAACAGAAAATAATCTAAAAGGTGTTAATTTGACAATGTAAAGTTATCACTGATAGCTATTGATCATTGATGAAAAGTTATAGAAACCATAAGGGTACTAATGTATTTATCTACACGATAGAAAGACAAGAGAAATGGCCTAGACTTGCTGGGACAAGAAATAAAAGTTTATGCACATAATTTTAATAATTAGTAAACCAATGGAAAATTAAAGATGACTTAAAAATTTATATTTGGAAAGGAGATAGAGAGATGGGTAGGAGTTAGTATTGATAAACTAAATCTTCTTTCTTAATAGAGAATGGATGATCAAATACTGATTATTCATAACTGTGGAAGCAATCACCAGAAGAACTGAAAACACTAAAATAATTATTGTTTCAGCATGGAAGGTGGTTTAATGGACTGTTGCTTTGTTTCCTTTTAAAAATTATTTAAATTTTTATAATGTGTTGGACTCATTCTTACTTTTTAAATTTGATTTAAAATTTTAAAAATATAGAAACCATAACACAAGGTAGTTGGTGCAGAACATGGATAAATAGGTTACTTAGCCTAAGTCTACACATAACTACTACTGTCATGGGACTCTGCCTCATTTATTCAAAAAAGAACAAAGTTGTTGAGGCTATGAAGTGGATTAATAGGCTTTCCTTAGTTGACAGAGGGTTTCAGAGAGAAAAATAAATACCTCTGAAGTGGATAATGAGAGGACTATATTGGTTAAAAGAAACCCTAACTGTTATATTATTTTTATAACTTACTAAATAGTGGTTTTAATGAAATATTAACAAAATATTTTGGCCCCTAACAGCATAAATATAAAAGCAACGCAATATTTAAAGGAACATTTTTATTAAGAAATTAGTGCCTTTAAAAAATCCAAATAGAATGTTATTAAAATAACCAAGTCTAATATTGTATTTTATTCTCAAAGCAAATATCTTTCTATATTATCAAATTATATTTTTGGGTATTTTATAAGTATCATTTCCATTTCTTTTTAAAATTTTAAAAGTATTTTAGCATTGCTTTAATAAAAGATAAATACATATATCCTATTTTCTAATTTTCTTTGATATTCTAAAAAGAAAAATTGTAACAACATTGGGTTTTAATGAAAATCGCTCTTACAGGACCCCTAATAAACTACTTGGTATTTTTATGTAACTGTAGGCTTCTTTATTTATAATGATATCTCTCTATAATACCCCCTGCTTTTTTATATTACTTAAATAATGTATCATCCTTTTAATAAGCTGTAAATGATTCCATATTCTTCTTCCAAAGCCATTGTTGTCAATTTTAAATCAACTTTGGTTTTCTAAAGAGTAACACTTACGATTTCCTGGTTATTCATCAAATTTTTAAAACCTTTATTTTATGAAGGGTAAGGTAAGTATTGTGAGTTTCTGGCCTATATATTCAATGATACTTTTTTGTTTATTAGAATAAATCTAAAAATATGAGAAACACTTTGGATTTATTTCCAGATGTGCATTATAGCTGGACTTCTTTAAAACAGGGGTCTGATATTCCTATGATGCTCTGAATATTTACTTAAAATTTCTGTATTTCCTACTGTATTTTTAAGTTATATAAAACATTTATATTGATCTAATAATCAGGCATACTGATTTCAAGAGTGAGCCTAATTGCTAAAGATATTTTAAGGAAAGCAAGTTTATTGATTTTTTTTACTGTGTAGAATTTTAAATTTTTAAATTAGTAAGTGAATCTAATTTGATTAGAACTAAAACTATTTAACACAATGGAAAATAGGCAAAGCTACACATTTTAAATTCAGTTCCATATTTTCTTTAAAGCAAAAAAAAAAGTGTTGTACATAATAGTGGAATCACTACCCTAGTAAGAGAAAACCATGAAAGCCATGAGGTATTCATGATTAGAAATTGAAAAACAGGAAGGGGGCTAAGATGGCAGGTTAGAAGCAGGCTGCACAACACCATTCTCATGGAGAGGATCAAAAGTGATGATTAGATCACCTGAGCAGGAGGACTGAGGATCCACAGAGAGGAGGAGGGAGTGAAGTGAAGATAGAGGTGGGATGACCTGCTCAACAAGACCAGTGGTAATTAGGGAAGGTGCCCACACATGGGAAAGGGACAGAGGCAAGAATCCCAGTCTCCATACCTTCACTGAGGATACTGCAACCTAAGCAGCAGGAGGGCCCCTCACTGCAGTAGGCCTCCGGACTAATAGAGAGGCCTGACTGGAGGCTGTGCAGCTCTGTTGCTCTGGAAAGAAGGGACACTTGGCTTGTGAGTTCTGGGCACTGCAGCTGGTGCCATTGTAACATCACAACCCCGAAATGCTACTTTTGCCCAGGAGTCAGATCTGTGACTGCTGCATTCCCCTAGCCCCTGCCAGGCAGGGAGGGAATGAGGAATCCCAGGGTTTGCATGCACCCTGTGGGCAGGTGACATGTACCCTTGCCACAACTACTGCCGGGGACCCTGGGGAGAGCAGGAGGCTACAGGCCCAGTACTCACTGCTGTGGCCCGGGTGAACCCACTCAACTGCACTTCCCACAGGAACTGGGCAGAGCATGGAGCCATAGCCCTCGTTGCTCACTGTCAGGGCAGCTGGACCGCCATTGCTTCTGCCATCTGAGAAGCCTCATGTGAGACAAAAGCCAACACAGCTGCCACCTTTGGAACTGGGGTTACTGTACACCACAGACCTGTGCCATCCCATGCAGAAGCCCTGGTCACCATGCCCTGCATGAGCCCTAGCCCCACTCATGCACCCTGCCCTGCCCATGCACCTGGCACCTCAGCCACCCAGGCCTGCACACATGCATACCACACCCACCACACCTCCCCCATCCTGCATGCACACCCCACCTCACGTGCATTCCTGGAAACAGGGACTGGCCCTGCCACAAAAGCCTGGTGACAACCACAGGGGAATGGGGGAAACATAACAAAGCATTAGTGTTACAGGCTCACAGTGCATCTGGCCCTCTCCTGTTTGGTCAAGCTTCCATAGCAGGACCCACGTATGCCACCCAGGGACCCATCCCTATCTTCATCGAGCAACAGAGGACCCAGCAGAGAACAAGTGTAACATATCTGCTGTCTGTTTTGAGCTGAGAGAAGAGGCCACAGATGAGAAGAAACCAGCATAAAAACTCTGGCAACATGAAAAAACAGGCTGCCTCAGAACACCTGAAGGATCACAATAGCTCTCCAGCAATGAACTGTAAGCAAAAGGAAATTGTGGATATGACAGATATGGAAATCAGATTATGGATGGCAAGTAAGATGAATGGAATTGAGGATATGGTAGAAAACCAGCTTGAAGAAACCAAAAGCATAATTCAGGACATGAATAAAAAATTCACTGAAGAGTTAGACAACATTAGAAAAGAGATGACAGAACTTAAAGAAATGAAAGAGATTTAGGGAATTCAAAATACATCAGAAGGCCGGGGGAAAAAATGGCGGTGTGATAGGGTCCTCCCACCGTACCGCTCCCAGGAAAGGAGGTGAAGAACGCCAGCGGCTGCCGGCGAACACGGACCGCTCACTCCAAAAACAGCATTGCGAATGACAGAGAAACAACGCCGAACGCCCAGCCCAAGAAAACAGGTACAAAATTTTCACAAAGATCGGAGGGCGCACGGAGCACAATAGAGCCCAGAGCGCGGGAAGGACGCACTCGCCAGGTCGGCGCAGCGCGACCTGCCCCCCAAGCGGTTACGCGCCTCCCCATACACGCAGTCAGGGACAAGCCCAGAGTTGGGACAGAGCGGTTGCTCGGGCCGGCGAGTCCTGTGGAGAGGAGGAAGTAGCCGGAGCCAGACACAACTCGCAGCTACGATATACAGAGACTGCCAAGGGCTGGGGAGGAACTGGGCAGGGACCGAGATTCAGCTTCCCGGGACAGTGCGCGGGAACCCGCAGGCCGGCACTGCGCCACTAGAAGTCAGAGGGACTGGGCCCAGGAGTTTAACGGAGAGCGGGACGCGCCCTTAGAGGTTGCTTACAACTACCGGCGGAGAAAAACTGCGCTCCCGGCGCGATCGGAGCCCGGCTGTGCGCCAGGCTGGCGGCGGCCGCCATCTTTACAGCCGTCCGCGCGGAGCCGTGAGCCGCGTCTCTAGCTCCGCCCCGCCCCGGCCCAGGGCTCATCCGCTGGGGCGAGACAGGCTTTGCCTGTGGTGGCCAGGGACAGCGGCATCCGTGGGTTCCAGGTGGGACGAGATCCCGGAACTGTAGAGGTGGGACCTTTGAGTATTGGAAACAGTTTGCAGCTCGTCCATCTGGTTCTGCTACCCCGGCTCTGGCCTCCGACAACTCCGCTCCGTGCCGGTCCTAGTGCCCGCCCCTCAGGTCCCAGCCCTCCTGTACCCCAGAGATCGCTCATTTTGAAGGTTGCTGGCCATAGTGACTCATTTGGTATAACTGCTGGTTCCCATGACAACCAAATACCTCAAGAGCCACAGGCTGAACCAGAGCAGCTCCCCATAATCCTGCCCACTTCAATAGGGAATTTCGCGCCACCCAAGAGTGCTTCCAGCTGCCACTACTCCCCCTCCCCGTGGGAACATCCCGCCGGTGGAGACTGCTGGGGATAGACACGGCCACCTGCCTCGCCTTGAGGTCTAGTGGTGGAAAAGGGGTACACAATTGGAGATCCCCCTATCAACCAGTTTCACGCGGAGACACACATCAGAAGGGCAGCCACACGTGGCTAGATGAGCAACCTCTGAGCTGTGTAAAATTTTCCCAACTCAGCTCTCACACTGCAGCCAAAGGAAATTGTGTTTCTACCAGAACCTCAGGAAGAGCAGGGTCAAAGTAACCCCTAGGAGCTACAAGACCCCTCCCAAAGCACAGGGCTTTCGCATACCCCAACTGGGGAATCAGAGTCTGCTACGGACATAACAGAATACCTAGCTAATAGGGAGCGGAGGACTCATATTCTCAAGTACAATCCATTAGCTCAGAGCCCAAGCTGGGAGGTCATTCTCACCACACTCCACTGGGAAGAGGAGAAGACCACAGGTCAGAGTTAACTCAAGATCCAACAAACTTGCTAAAATACACCTAAGGCAATACAGGCCACTACTTCTCTCCCTGGCTTTGCCAAGGAAAAATAATTGGGGCCTGGTGACAGGGCCATAAACTAGCTCTAACACCCCCAGCTCTCGACCAAGAGACCAGATGAGAAAAAACCAGCGAAAGAACTCAGGGAACATGAAAAATCAGAGTGAAAAGTCACCCCCAAAAGAAATTATCAGTTCCTCAGCAATGGATACCAACCCAAATGAAATGGGTTAGAATGACAGAAGAGGAATTTCGTTTATGGATTATAAGAAAGCTCAATGAAATTCAAGAGAAAATTGAATCCCAGCACAAAGAAACCACAAGAAAAATGCAAGAAATGAATGAAAAATTCTCCAAAGAAATAGAAATATTACGGAAAAATCAAATAGAAATCCTAGAAATGAAAGAAGCATTCAAGGATCTACAAAACACAGTGGAAAGCCTTAAGAATAGGCTGGACCATGCAGAGGAAAGAATTTCAGAGCTAGAAGACAGCTCCTATGCACTAAATAAATCAGCTGAAGAGAAAGAACACAAAAACAAGAGACAGGAAAAAAGCATACAAGAAATGTGGGATTATGTAAAGAGGCCAAACATAAGGATAATAGGTATCCCTGAGGAAGAGAGGAAGAAAATTTGCATGGGCTGGAAAATTTATTTGAAGGAATAATAGAGGAAAATTTCCATGGCTTAGCCAGAAATCTCGACATCCAAGTACAAGAAGCACACAGGACTCCTGGGAGAGTCAACGTGAAAAGGCATTCACCACGCCACATAATTATTAGAATGACCAAAGTAAACACAAAAGAGGCACTCCTCAGAGCTGTAAGACAAAAAAGGAGGTAAACTACAAAAGGAAACCATCAGATTAACTGCAGATTTCTCAACTGAAACCTTACAAGCCAGAAGGGAATGGGGAGACATCATCAATCTCCTAAAACAAAACAAAGGTCAACCCAGAATTCTGTATCCTGCCAAACTAAGCTTCTTATATGAGGGAGAAATAAAGACCTTTCCAGATAAGCAATCACTGATAGAACTTGCGAAATCCAGACCGGCCTTGCAAGAAATGCTTAGACCTGCATTATACACTAACCAGCGCAACAGACACCCACCTATGTAAAATTATGCAAAGGCTAAAACCCCAGAAACCAGATTCCACAATGACGCAAGAGGTAAAACAAAAGATACCACCCAACAGAATAATCAGAAATTTACCCCAAATATCAATTCTCTCAATAAATGTAAATGGCTTGAACTGCCCATTGAAGAGACATAGGCTGGCTGAATGGATTAAAAAATACAAACCAAGTATCTGTTGTCTTCAGGAAACACACCTCACACACAAAGACGCATTCAGACTCAAGGTGAAAGGATGGAATACAATTTTTCAGGCTAATGGAAACCAAAAGAAATCTGGAGTAGCCATCCTCATTTCAGATGACATCAACTTTAAAGCAATAAAAGTAAGAAGGACAAAAATGGACAGTATATAGTGGTGAAGGGAAAAATTTCACAAGAGGATTTAACAATCCTAAACATTTATGCACCCAACACAGGAGCACCCAGGTACATAAAGCAAATGCTGCTAGATCTAGACAACATAATAAGCAGGAATGCCATAATTGCAGGGGACTTCAACACCCCACTGACGGAACTGGACAGATCCTCCAAACAAAAAGTAAATAGAGAAATAAAAGACCTAAACAGGACTCTAGAACATTTGGGCCTAACAGATATCTACAGAACACTCCACCCAAATAACACTGAATATACATTCTTCTCATCAGCTCATGGAACTTTCTCTAAAATTGACCACATCCTAGGCCACAAAACAGATCTAAACAAATTCAAAAAAATAGAAATCATACCATGTATCTTTTCAGACCACAGCGGAATAAAATTAGATATCAATTCCAACAGAAACTCACATCTTCCTCCAAAAACTTGGAAACTAAACAATCTATTGATGAATGAGTTTTGGGTCAAAGAGGAGATTCAAAATGAAATCAAAAGATTCTTCGATCTAAACGATAATGGGGACACAAGTTATCAAAATCTGTGGGATACAGCAAAAGCAGTCCTGAGAGGAAAATTTATCGCCCTAAATTCCCACATCCAAAAGACAGAAAAGTCACAAATCAGTAAACTAATGAATCATCTTAAGGAAATGGAAAAGGAAGAGCAAAGCAATCCTAAAACCAGCAGAAGAAAAGAAATAACCAAAATTAGAGCAGAATTAAATGAAATCGAGAACAAAAGAACAATACAGAAGATCAATGAAACGAAAAGCTGGTTCTTTGAAAAGATAAACAAAATAGACAGGCCACTTGCCAGGTGACCAGAAGCAGAAAGGAAAGGACTCTAATAAGCTCAATTAGAAATGAAAAAGGAGAAGTCACAACTGATACCATGGAAATACAAAACATCATCTTTGAATACTACAAAAATCTCTATGCCCACAAACACGAAAACGTGGAGGAAATGGACAAATTCTTAGAAACACACTACCTCCCTAGGCTCAACCAGGAAGAAACTGAATTTCTAAACAAACCAATATCAAGCACCGAAATTGAAGCAGTAATTAAAAATCTACCCACAAAAAAAGTCCCGGACCAGATGGGTTCACACCTGAATTCTACCAAGCCTACAAAGAAGAACTGGTGCCTATACTGCAGAAATTATTTGAAAATATCCAGAAGGATGGAATCCTCCCAAACTCATTCTACGAAGCCAATATCACCTTGATACCAAAGCCAGGAAAGGACACAACAAAAAAGAAAACTACAGACCAATATCCCTTATGAATTAGATGCAAAAATTCTCAATAAAATCCTTGCAAACCGAATTCAAATGTACATCAAAAAAATAATCCATCATGATCAGGTGGGCTTTATTCCCGAGATGCAGGGATGGTTCAACGTACGCAAATCTATAAATGTAATTCACCATATAAATAAAAGCAAGAACAAAGATTATATGATCCTTTCAATAGATGCAGAAAAGGCTTTTGACAAAATCCAACACCCTTTTATGATAAGAACTCTTAACAATATAGGCATAGATGGCTCATTCCTAGAAACTATTAAAGCCATATACGATAAACCCACAGCCAATATCATACTGAATGGGGAAAAATTGAAGGCATTCCCCCTTAAAACTGGCACCAGACAAGGGTGTCCACTATCTCCACTTCTTTTCAACATAGTGCTGGAAGTCCTGGCCACAGCAATTAGACAAGACAGAGGAATCAGGGGCGTCCAGATAGGGGCAGAAGAGGTCAAACTTTCACTATTCGCAGACGATATGATATTATACATAGAAAACCCCAAAGATTCAACCAAGAGATTACTGGAATTGATAAATGAATTCAGCAAAGTCTCAGGATACAAAATTAATACACACAAATCCATAGCCTTCATATATGCTAATAACAATCAAGCCGAGAAACAAATTAAAGATGCTATACCTTTTGCAATAGCAACAAAGAAAATTAAATATTTAGGAATATATCTAACTAAGGAGATCAAAGACCTATATAGAGAGAATTATGAAACACTGAGAAAGGAAATTGCAGAGGATGTAAATAGATGGAAAACCTTACCATGCTCTTGGATAGGCAGAGTCAACATAGTAAAAATGGCTTTGCTACCTAAATTAATTTACAGAATCAATGCAATCCCTATCAAAATACCAACATCATTTTTTGCCGATCTAGAAAAAATAATTCTACGCTTCGTGTGGAACCAGAGAGACCCCGTCTTGCCAAAGCAATCTTAAGCAAAAAGAACAAATTGGGAGGCATCTGTCTACCAGACTTCAAACTATACTACAAGGCTATAGTAACCAAAACTGCATGGTATTGGCACAAGAACAGACATGTAGACCAATGGAACAGGACTGAGAACCCAAATATAAAACCAACCTCATACAGTCACCTGATCTTTGACAAATTCCAGAAAAACGTACACTGGGGAAAAGATTCCCTATTCAACAAATGGTGCTGGGAAAATTGGATGGCCATATGTAGAAGACTGAAAGTGGACCCACACCTCTCACCTCTCACAAAAATCAATTCACAATGGATAACAGATCTAAACCTAAGACATGAAACCATAAGAATTCTCGAAGAAAATGTTGGAAAAACTCTTATGGACATTGGCCTAGGCAAAGAATTTATGAAGAAGACCCCCAAAGCAATCACAGCAGCAACAAAAATAAATACATGGGACCTGATCAAATTGAAAAGCTTCTGCACAGCCAAGGAAACTATAACTAGAGTGAACAGACAACCTACAGAATGGGAGAAAATATTTGCATGCTACACCTCTGATAAAGGGCTTATAACCAGAATCTATACAGAACTTAGGAAAATCAACAAGAAAAATCAAACAACCCTATTAAAAAATGGGCAAAGGACATGAACAAAAACTTTTCCAAAGAAGACAGAATGATGGCCAGCAAACATATAAAAAAGTGCTCAACTTCTCTAATCATCAGGGAAATGCAAATCAAAACCACAATGAGATATCACTTAACTCCAGTGAGATTGGCTCATATCAAAAAATCCCCAAATAACAAATGTTGGCGGGGATGTGGACAGGTAGGAACACTCATACACTGCTGGTGGGACTGCAAATTAGTACAACCTCTATGGAAAAGAATATGGAGATACCTCAAAGAATTAAAAGTAGAATTACCATTTGACCCAGCAATCCCACTACTGGGTATTTATCCAAAAGAAAAAAAGACATTTTATAATAAAGACATCTGCTCTCGAATGTTCATAGCAGCACAATTCACAATTGCAAAGTTGTGGAAACAACCCAGGTGCCCATCAATACACGAGTGGATCAATAAAATGTGGTATATGTATACCATGGAGTATTACTCAGCAATAAGGAACAATAGTGAATTAACACATCTGGTATTATCCTGGTCGGAGCTAGAACCCATTCTTCGAAGCGAAGTGTCACAGGATTGGAAAAACAAGCACCACTGGTACTCACCATCAAACTGGTACTAACTGATGAACACTTACATCACACAGGGCAAGAACATTCATCTGAGGGCGGGCGGGCGGGAGGGGGGTGGAAGGGATGGGAAAAACTCTCACTGAATGGATGTGGGGAGCACAGTTTGGGAGACGACCACGATTGTGGCTCTGACACGGGCAGAACAGGGGCAATGTGTATGGCCAAAATGTTGTACCCCCATGATATTCTGAAATTAAAAAAATAAATAAAAAAAATACATCAGAAAACTTTAACAATAGGCTAGACCAAGCAGAAGAAGAAGAATTTCAGAGCTTGAAAACAACGATTTCTAATAACCCAGTCAGTTAAAAAAAAATTAGAAAAAAGAACAAAGATGAATGAAGAATCACTGTGAGAAATATAGGATTATGCAAAATGAACAAATATAAAAATTACATGTATCCCTGAGAGGGAAAAAGAAAAACCAACAAACATGGAAAACCTATATAAGAGAATAATTGGGGAAAACTTCCCTGGTATTGCTAGAGGTTGAAATATCCAGATATTTCAATGGTCATTGAACACGTGGAAGATTCATAGCAAATAGGGTATGACCAAGACACATAGTCATCAGCCTGACCAAAGTCAAAGTGAAGGAGAAAATCCTACAAGCTGCAAGATTAAAGGAACAAGTTACTTACAAAGTAATACTAATAGTAATACTAATAGCAGACCTCTCAGCAGAAACTTTTTAAGCCAGAAGGGATTGGGGTCCCATTTTTAGTGTTCTTAAACAGAATAACTGCCAGCCATGAATGTGATATTCTGAATAACTAAGTTTCATAAATGAAGGAGAAATAAAGTCCTTCCCATACAAGCAAACATTAAGGGAATTTGTCACCACTAGACCTGCCCTGTAAGAAATGCTTAAAAGTGCTCTATACATGGAACAGAGCAATCAATACTCACCAGTGTAAAAATACCTGAAAGTTAAAGCTCACAACTCTTACAAAACAACACCACAAGGGAGAAAACAAAGTAAGAAGGTATCATTCAACATGACCAACAGAACAGTATCTCACACATCAATACTAACAATGACCGTAAACAATCTTAATTCACCATTTAGACTGGCTGAATGGATAAAAAAACACAGTCCAAGTGTTTGCATCACCAAGAAACCCAACTGACTTGCAAGGATTCTCATAATCTCAAGGAAAAGGGATGGGAAAAAAATTTCCATGCAATTGGAAACCAAAAGCAAGCAGGAGTAGCCATTCACATATCAGATAAGACAGACTTTAAGTCAACAATGATTTAAAAAAAGAGACAAAGATGATCATTATATAATGATAAAGGGTGCAATTCAGCAAGAAGATATAACAATCCTAAATATATATGCACCTAACACAGGAGCTCCCAGATTCATAAATCAAATACTACTAGATATAAGCAAAGAAATAAACAGCAACATCATAAATGCTGGGGACATCAACACTCCACTGATAGAACTGGACAGATAGTCGAGGCAGACAATCAACAAAGAAACACTAGAATTGAACAGGACTCTAGAAAAAATGCACCTAACAGACATCTACAGAACATTCTACCCAAAAGCTACAGAATATACATTCTTCTCATCAGCAGATGGGACATTTTGCAAGATAGGTCATATGTTAGTCAAAATGTGTCTCAGAAAATTCAGAAAAATTGAAATCATTCCACATATTTTCTCAGATCAGAGTGGAATTAAACTAGAAAGCAACTCCAAGAGGAACTCTCAAATCTACACAAAGTTGTGGAGATTAAGCAATCTGCTGCCAAACAATCCTTGGGTCAATGACAAAATAAAACAGAAATCAAAAGATTTTTGGAACTTAACTACAATCATGACACAAGCATCCAAAAATCTATGGGATAAAGCAAAAGCAGTGATAAGAGGGAAGTTCATAGCATTAAATGCTTACATAAAAAAGACAGAAACATCACAAATTAACACCCTAACATCATACCTCAAGGAACTAGAAAAAGAAGAACAAATCAAACCCAAAGCCAGCAGAAGAAATAAATAACAAATCTCAGAGCAGAACTAAATGAAATGGAAGCCAAAAAATCAATACAAAGTATCAGTGAAACAAAAAGTTGGTTCTTTGGAAAGATAAACAAAATATCATCTCGGAATGCTATAAAAATCTCTATGCACATAAACTCAAAAACATGGAAGAAATGGACAAATAGTTAGAAACACGCAGCCTCCCTAGGCTCAATGAAGAAGAAACAGAATTCCAGAACAGACCAATATCAAATACCCAAATCAAAGCATCAATAAAAAATCTTCCAAAAAAAAAAATTCCTGGACCAGATGTTTCACACCCAAATTTTATCAGACCTACAAAGAAGAACTGGTACCTGTCCTGCAGAAATTATTCCACAACATTGAGATAGAAGGAATCCTCCCCAATTTGTTTTACAAAGCCAACATCACCTTGATATCAAAGCCAGGAAAGGACTTAACAAAGAAATAAAACTATAGACAAATATCCCTTATGAATATTGATGCAAAAATTCTCAATAAAATCCTAGCAACCTGAATCCAGCTGCTCATCAAAAAAAAATCCATCATGACCAAGTGAGCTTCATCCCAGAGATGCAGGGATGGTTCAAATCTATAACTGTAATTCACCACATAAATAGAAATAAAAACAAAGACCATATGATCCTCTCAATAGACACAGAAAAAGCATTTGACAAAATTCAGCACCCTTTTATCATAAGAATGCTTAATAAAATAGGCATAGACGGAACTTAACTCACAATGATAAAAGCCCACAGCCAACATCATACCGAATGGCAAAAAATTGAAAGCATTCCCACTTAGAACTGGAACCAGATAAGGTTTCCCTCTATCACTTCTATTCAACATACTGCTGGAAGTCCTAGCCAGAGCAATCGGACAAGAGAAGGACATCAAGAGTATCCAAATGGGGGAAGAAGAGGTCAAACTACTGCTCTTTGCTGATGATACGATCTTATATCTAGAAAACCCAAAGGTTCTGCCAAGAGACTACTAGATTGATAAATACATTCAGCAAAGTCTCAGGTTACAAAATCAATGTACACAAACCAGTAGCATTCATATACATCAACAATAGTCAAGCTGAGAATCAAATCAAAGACTCAGTAACTTTCACAATAGCAAAAAGAAAATAAAATACCTAGGAATATATTTAACTAAGGAGGTGAAAGACCTATACAGGTAGAACTATGAAACACTGAGGAAGGAAACAGCAGAGGATGTAAACAGATGGAAAACCATACCACGCTCATTGATTGGCAGAATCAATATTGTTACAATGTCTATACTACCCAAAGTGACCTACAGATTCAATGCAATCCCTATTAAAATACCAACATCATTTTTCACAGATCTAGAAAAAATAATTCTAAACTTCATACGGAATCAAAGAAGACCCTATATAGCCAAAGCAACCTTAAGCAAAAAGAATAAATTGGGAGGCATCAATTTAACAGACTTCAAGCTATACTACAAGGTTATAGTAACCAAAACAGCATGGTACTGGCACAAGAACAGAGACATAGACCAATGGAACAGGACTGAGAACCCAGATATAAAACCATCCTCATATTGCCATCTGATCTTTGATAATGCAGATAGAAACATACACTAGGGAAAAGAATCCCCATTCAATAAATTAGTGCTGGGAAAATTGGATGGCCACATGTAGAAGACTCAAAGGATCTGCACCTCTCACCTCTCACAAAAATCAACTCATGATGGATAACAGACTTAAACCTAAGGAATGAAACCACAAGAATTCTAGAAGAAAATGTTTGAAAAACTCTTATAGACATTGGCCTAGGCAAAGAATTTATGAAGAGGGTCCTAAAAGTAATCACAGCAACAATAAAAATAAATAAATTGGACTTGATCAAATTTAAAAGCTCTGCACAGCCAAGGAAACAATCATTAGAGCAAATAGACAACCTACAGAATGGGAGAAAATATTTGCATGCTACACATCTGATAAAGGGCTGATAACTGGAATCTACAAAGAACTCAAACAATCAGCAAGAAAAAAATCAAACAACCCCATCAAAAAGTAGGCAAAATACATGAACAGACTCTTTTCAAAAGAAAATAGACAAATGGAAACAAACATATGAAAAAATGGTCAACATCACTAATTATCAGGGAAATGCAAATTAAAACCACAATGAGATAACACCTTACCCCTGTCAGAATTGCCATTATTAAAAAGTCAAAAAACATCAGATACTGGCACAGTTGCAGTGAAAAGGGAACGCTTATACACTGTTGGAGGGACTGTAAACTTGTACAACTGCTATGGAAAGCAGTATGGAGATTCCTCAAAGAACTGAAAGTAGCAATCCCACTACTGGGAATCTACCCAAAGAAAAAGAAATCATTTTATAAAAAAGACACCCGCACCAGAATGTTTATCACCACACAATTCACAATTGCAATATATGGAATCAACCTAAGTGCCCATCAACAGGTAAGTGAATAAAGAAAATTTGGTATATATAATACATACAGTGGAGCACTACTCAGCCATGAAAAGGAATGAAATAATGTATTTGCAGCAACTTGGATGGAACTGGAGACCATTATTCTAAATGAAGTATCTCAGAAATGGGAAAACTGATACCACATGTTCTCACTTATAACTAAGAGCTAAATGAAGGATATATTTGGTCATAAAGAGCAGTAATGGACATGGGAAACTAAGAAGGGGGTAGGGTGGGAGGAAGGTGAAGGATAAAAATCTACCTATCAAGCACAATGTACACTATTCTGGTGATGAGTACACTGAAAGCCCTGATTTAACATGATACAATTTATCCACATAACAAAAAACACTTGTACCCCCTAAATTTTTTTTTAAAAATTGGAAAATAAAACCCACATACCCAAAAGTTCTTAACATATCTTTTGCATTACAACTAGTTTTATGAACTCTGTTTAAAGAATTTATAACAGCATTAAAGCCTCACATAGGCAAATACAATTCCCATAATCAGTAATTTTCCCATGAATAGGATTAAATAGGATCACATATACATACTGTACTTAAATTTGAAAATTTGAAAAAATAGCATTTGTAAAAGAAACAGCTTATTTATTCACCAACTTTCTTTTCCCTTTTATGTGCACAACTATATTGAATCTATTTTTTTTTAAGACAGAGTCTCTCTTTTTTGCACAGGCTAGAGTGTAGTAACATCATCATAGCTCACTGCAACCTCCAGCATCTGGGCTCAAGTGATGCTCCTGCCTCAGCCTCCTGAATACAGGCATGCACCACCATGCCTGGCTAATTTTTAAATTTTTTGTAGAGATAAGGTCTTGCTATGTTGCTCAGGCTGGTCTCAAACTCCTAGCCTCAAGCGATCCTCCTGCCTTGGCCTCCCAATGTGCTGGAATTACAGACATGAGCCACCACACCTGGCCTATATTGCATTTCTTTATAGTCAATTAGTCAATTCCAGCCAGGAGACTAAACTCTTGCTGGAGTAATGCAGGTTGGAGTAAGGTGTTCCACTTGACCACTTTTCTCCTACAAACCCTCTGGTGTGACCCTCAGCAATCTTGCCTTGTTTTGTAGCCAGATCCAGAGGACAAGAAGTGCATGGTCCCCAGAGGACAACATAGATCAGAGCCCCTCCCATTGCCTTGTAGTGGATTTGTAACATGGGGAATAAATACATGTTTATCATATAAGGGCACTGAAATTTTGGGTTTCTTATGGCAGGTAGCTTACCTTTATTCTATAAAATTGTACCAAGTCACCAGGTAACATAGTAAAATAAACACCTCCAGATTAAAAATCAAAAAACCTAGATTGTAGCCCTGGAGCTGCCATCTTTCACATAAACAGCTGTGGTTAGCATCAACATTGTTACTGCAGATGAGCCCCATGTGGGCAACATCATTTCTTAATGATATTACTAATAGAAACCCACGCAATAGTTACCCTTTGTTGAATACCCATTAAGTTGCTTACAAGGCTAAACAGATGTTAAGCTAATTCCACAGGTGGAAACAAGCAAAAGAATTTGTTCAGAGATTTTCAAATGACATAGCTACCAAGCAGCAAAGGCAATGTGAGAAACCACGTCTCTGGGGCTCCTGCTGCCTCTCCATGACTCCCAGAAAGGCTCTGCACAGCCATGCCACTTCTCCATGCCTCAGTTTCCTCATCAGAAAAGGGAAAGGATTGGACCAGAACAATTTAAAAGGCTTTTTGACTCCAAGATTTCTCTATGATAAAAAATAAATTGTCAAGATAATACAGAGGTGTTGGCTGGCATGCTCCTATCTGTGCCAAGTTATTACAACTCTATTGTATCTCCTACAGAAATGTATGGAGAAAAATGGTGGCCTCACTCACTAATCTTCCTTCTGTCTTTCTTCTCTTTTTCTCTCCTTTGCGTCTCACACCCCCATCCTCTGTGAGCTACAGCAATCCATAATGAGACTTATGCCAACTATAGGGTAGATAAGGGAAGGTAGGGGGCCCAAGGAAGACAAACTTCTGTATGGCATGAACTTTATACCCCCATAATTTTACATATTACTTGGGAAAGAAGATACCCATCTAACTGTAAACTTTAATAGAAAGACTGTCTTATAAACAGGGGTAGGGATCTCAATCCAAAGTACTTTAGTGAGGAAGCCATCTAGAGTTACCCCTGAAGAGTAGGATTTGCATATTTGGAGCAGGTGGGCAAGAGAGTTGGTAATAATGCAGTCAGGAGGGTAGAAAGCATGAGAAAAATCAGTTAATTTGGGGCACAGTATGATTCACTCTATGGTGTCTTCTTTTCTACTCCCTGGCCTTAAAAACGTAAATATTTGTCTCTTGGCCTATCCTTCTTGCATACCTACCACATGACTACCTATATTCCAGTGATTTCTTTATATGTTTTTATTTTACTTAACAAACATATATATTGCCCTTAACTACAACAGCCACTTGTCTAAGCTTTAACAAATATTTTGTCACTTAATCCTCATACAATATTATAAGGTAGGTGTACTCTCTTAAGTCCCCTATTACAAGTGAGGAACTAAAGGCCAGAGAGTTTGAATAGCTTGTCCAAGGTCATACAGCTAGTAAGGGTCAGAACTGGGAAATATCTATTGAGCTCAAATATATCTCTTAAATCTTGAGCAAACATATCTAGATTCTTATGGCATGGCATAAATTTGGGAAATCATCAAAGTAGATGTAATTGGTGAAGAATTGGAGAGGGTTTAATGTCTGATTGTCAATGTGTACAGAGTGCTGGAAAAATAACCAAGAGTAAGACTCTGGAAACAACTTTTAGAAACAAAAGAAGCAGAGTCATGGATAGAATTGGAAACGAAAGCAAGACAAATGCGGGCCTTTACTGAGATACAATTTCAGGGACAAGAGAGGCAAAACAGGAACATGGTCCACAGGTGTACAAGGTTAGTGGCACAAGTGCTAATAAAACATCACATACTTGGTCTTCTTATGATTTGTTTGAGAGCAATACAGAGATGAATAAGTAGGAAATAACAAAGTGGTGACAATGAATTTAAATTTATAAGGGGAAAATGTTATAAACAATGCATTAGCAGATCAAGTTCTGCTGAGATATTTGGGAATGCCTTTTTTTCAAAAACTCTTTTAGCCTTTGTCTTCAGCTGATAAAAAAGGATTTGGTCAAATAATTTCTATTAAGATTTATAATCTTAGCAGACCATTGGCTGCATAGGGAGAAAGGAGATAATCTGAGGATGGTGTATTGTTTAAAGCAAATGTTCATCAGTGAGTGTGCTGAGAAGTAATTCAGCTTTGCTGACTTCAACAGTGATCACAGGACCCAACTCTAAGGGGGACACACAAAACTGCTTCAAGAAAGCTAAGTAAAATGAAATCTAGTGAATTTTCTTCTTTATTTTCTAATTTCACCTTTTAAGTGGGCATCCTCATGACTCCTTGAAAGGCTCTGAAGGCTAAAATTACCACCGAATACTTCATTTCCTATGCCAACCCTTAATTTTGGCCTTTTTTCTTCCTTTATGATCCTGCATTCAGACATAGCCATCAAGTGCTTGGGGTGACCAAATGTGAACCTCTGCTATTTGCCATCATTTGATGTAATTTTAGTGTCAACTTGTTCACTTTTAAAATGTCAGCAACACTTGTTCAAACTGAATCAAACAAAAAAACTGGTTGTCAGGGCATTCCAAGTGATCACAGAATAAGAGCTAAATACTTACGGGTATGTATTCCAAAGAACGCCAAAAGAAGGAATATTAGCACTGAGATGTTAGAAGCTATTAAAAAAGATATGATAATCTCTACAACTCCCTAACCCAAACTCAAAGGCGTATTAGGATATATGAAGTCCAGTACTACAAACTAATGGAAGTGACAGAGTCCTAAATAAAAAGAGAACTCAAAAAGCTACTTAATTTAACCTCCAGTTCCTGTGCATGTTCTTGAGGTGGTATAGTGGATATTCATCTTATTAGAGTCTTTGGAACACCCCTTCTCTGTATGTAACTTACATTCATATGTAACTTTCTACCCAATGAGTTTTGCTTCCCCAGTTTGAAGCCAGTTATCCAGCCTCTCCTGCAGCTGGGGCACAGGTATGTAAATTCTATAGTTGGGCTAGTCAGATATGGAAGTTTCCTTGAATAACATCGGTTGACTCAACATTGTTTTGTTATAATGTTGATGAGAAGAAAAAAAAATTGATTCCCAGCAAAGGCCACTGTCCTCATGGGTTTTCTCTGGGTACCCAGGTTTCCTCCCACACCCCAAAGATGTGTGCATGAGGTGAATTGGCACATCTAAGTTGTACCAGTGTAAGTGTGGGTGTGTGTGTGTGTGAGTGTGCCCTGTGATGGGATGGTGTCCTGTCTAGGGCTGGTTCCTGCCTTGCACCTGAGCTGCTAGGATAGGCTCTGGCCACCCACAAGCCTAAACTGATACAAGCAGGTTGGAAAATGAAAGAACGCATGAATACAAATAATTGTAAAATAACAATTTGCAAAGTCTACAATAAACAATGCCATCTGAAAGCACTTAGCAAGCCCACCATATTTGTGGTTGTTTTTGAGCTGCGTGGTGATAGGTGCTCCTTAAAATTTTTGCTTTACAAACATTTATTCCTTGATTTAACCCCCCACCATTAGAACCACCATCACTCATTGATTCAGCAAAAATTGGGAAAATAATTACCTTACTTGTTTTTATTATTAATCTTTCTCAAATATATGTATAGTTCACATTTATTTCAATGTTTAAAATATTTTGGGTCTTTATTTGAAAGGTTGGTGATGTTTTGTCACCATATGACACCAAATATGTCATAGGAACTTAACTCTTTTTTTTCCCACTTCCCCCCCCCCCGAACTTAATTCTTGTTTATATCCATTAGCCTATGGTAAAATGGGTTTCATTATATGTCATGTAGCATAAAGTTGCAGTTACCAAGAACCTATCAATGACGTTAAGTTAGGACTTACTGTACAGGCACCCGAGGCTTCGTTAAAGAAGAAAATGATGTGAAGAAGGCAACACTAGGTGAGGGTAGCAAAGGACAGAAGGATGATCCATTCTCATAGGCAGGAACAATAGATGACTAAGCAGAGTCCCATGCTCAGAGACCCTGGTGTGAGCCACCTGTGCCTGGGGTTAATGACTATAGGATCTCCTCTGAAATATCCTGTTGTATAATGTAGACGTAGCTGCTGGCTGTCCAGCTGGACCTTAACTCCTTGTCCTCTTGAAAAACATAGATGTCTCGATGCCCTTTATAAAGTTTCTTTTTCCTTAAGTGAGATAGGTTTTATTTTTTGCAACTAAGAATGTTTGCCTTTAAATGACAAATTCAAACAGTTGATTTTTGAAAGATGTATCAATATACTTTATAATAAAGACTATCTTCTGGTCCTATTCACCGTGCTTGTTTTGCCTAAGACCATTTTCTTTCTCTCAAACCCCTTCTGGAAATGCAAAGGGATTCTTAGCTCTGCTGGCTTCATGAATTTGTGCATTCATTCAGCTGTGATGTAGTGAACATAAGTAATGCTTACTGAGCAACTAGAACCCAATGCATAATGATGACAAAAACTTTGTCCTGGACGTCAAGAAACTTCCAGAGCTAACAGTAGAAGTAATTAAGAAATTATTACATCTAATACAATCATATTAGGTAATTTATGTTATGATGAAAGTGAGCACAGGTTTCTAGGGAGCCTTTAACCTAGTACCCTGTGCTAGAATGCTCCATTTAACCCAGACACAGAAGGAGGGGAAGTCGAGAAATACCAGGTAAAGAAAACTCCAAGTTAAAAAATAAAGGATGAATAGGGCTAGGTAAATGTAAAAGTAGAAGACTGGCAAGAGAAAGGAACAACCAATGCGAAGTCTTAATTCCCACAAAAAAGCATTGTATGTCTGAAGAATTAAAAGGCATACAGTAGGACTTGAGCTATAATTGAAATGGGAATGTGAAAAAAAGTGAAGCTATCAAGTAAGCAAAGAACACATCACAATGCCCCGTACTGAGGAACTTGTCAGCATGGGAAATCACTGGGGGATTGAGGTCTTTAAGGCTCGGACATAAACTTCAGAGAACTAGGATACAGAGAATGCTAATGCTACAATAACTTTTAAAAGGATATTTTTGCTTGTCTGATTAAAATAGATTTATCCTTTATTTCCATAACATGCAAAACAATTGGGGGTATACAAGTACCTCATTGTAGGGTCCTCATGTAAGTGTTTTATTTGATTTTAATGAGCCAGAGGTCATATGTGCACATAAGGTGCTGAGCAGAAAAAAAAAAATTAAATAGTTGAGTTCTCCTCACTTCAGACAACATTTACCAGATTTCTCTCCTGAAATCATACCTCAGTTGCTTGGCACTCAAGGTGTAACAAGGCTCAGGACTTAAACATGAACAGAGTCATATTTACTTGAGTCTTTATGTCACCAATTAATAAAATCCCTGTTATTTTGACTCAAAATGCAGATCTAACCTTTTAACATATTTCTGCCTCTTCTCTAAATATCACCCTTATCTGCCTAAAAAGAAGTGGTTTCTTCTTGGGCCCCCAGTCTCAAACCAGGCATTATGATATTTTTCACTTATTTCATCTTATTCAACAATATTGACTCTTCTGTAGAGAAGCTCCATAATCCTCACAACTCTGTTAAAGGAATTGCCCCGATATCATGGTTATCAACATATATCCTTTTTGAAATACTCATTATTCCCTCACCTCTTTAAGACCTTTCAGATAAGTAACAATTGAGCAATACTGACCCTAACTTGGAAACGTCAACCCTTTATATTTTCAACACTTATTGACAAGACCTTTCAATTGAACTAAGTAAAACATGAGCAACCATGGCACAGCCTGTCCTTAGAGTGCAAGTTTACAATAGTACATTCACAGTCTGGAGCTTTCGAGTTAAACACGAACAAATGTAGTTACTGACTACAATGATGCTCAATCGATAGCAAATACATGAAAGACAGCTGCCTGGGCCGATCTCGATCGCTTTGGGTTACAGCTACAAAGCGTACATTTCACTAGCTAAATAGTTTGAAGTTAATCACTTTACATGACAAATATTACTGAAAAATCTGCTCTTCATACCCAAATACTAATTTTGTAATAGCATCTCCCTGGTATCCAATTATCAGTGACAACTCCAGCAATATGTGTATTAAAGGTTTTTTTTTCTATCGTACTGGCAATTGAGTTTATTAAGCCTTAGCTCAACAACATGTGTGCTAAACAATGAATGGCAAATATAGCCAAGATTCTTTATACTGTGAGCCTTGGACCTTCCTCTAGACCAGTGATGCTCAATTTATGGTCTCAAGTCCAACAACAACAACATTACCTGGGAAATTATTGGAAATAGAAATTATCTGGCTTCACTCAAGACACACCGAATCAGAGACTCTTGAGCTGAGAGACCAGAAATCTGTGTTTAGACAAGCCCTCCAGGTGATTCTTGATGCACACTCAAGTGTGACAATCAAGCTGCAGAAACATCATACGTGATGGTTTTCAAATTTTTATCCTTAAAGAACATGAGTAAGCACCTCACAAAAGAATACAAATAGTCATATAAAAGGGTACAAGTTCATTAAAAATTAAATAAGTGCACAATAAACAAACTATGTTATTATACATTTTATTCATTAAACTAGCAAAGATTTTTCAAAATCATAATGCCAGTATTGGTAAGGGGTCAGGAAAATATACAATGGGTGGGAATATAAATATGTTCACACTGTAGATGACAATTTGGTAATCAAAAGCTTTTAAAATATTTAACTTCTCTCACAGAAATTCCAACTGTAGGAATGTAGTGTGAATAATAAGATTAAGAGATTCAGCTCTGAAGTTAAACAGACTTTGAGACAAATACGTGTTTCACTTACAAGCTCTCTGACCTTGGGGAAAAGTTTTTAAACTCTAAGCCTCAGTCTCCTCTGTAAAGTGTTGTTAATTACAACAACTACCTCATAAACTTATTGCACAAAATAAATGGTGTGATTCCTATTAGGGTTGCCAGATAAAATGCAGGACATCCAATTTGGTTTGCATTTCAAATAAACTACGAATAATATTTCAGTATAAGTATGCCTCAAATATTGAGACAAATTTATAATAAAAAAGGATCCATTATTATCTGAAATTCAGATGTAACTGGGTGTTTTTTATTTTCATTCACTAAATACGGCAACTCTACCTATAACGTACTCAATATAACACCCAGCATATACTGGATATTCAATAAATATTAGCTACCCACTTATTGTACTATTACTTAAGATTATAAGAAGAAATGTAGTAATAAAAATTTGCTGGTTTAAATTGAGAGGAGCAGTTCTGTGAAACTCAAAAAAGTTTATACTTATGAAAACTTCATAATATGCAGATGAATATGCTGAAATACAATCTTAAGATGTCTTATATCTAGAAATACTCCTGAGTAATCAAAGACATTCAATATCTTGGGTTTGAATAAACCCAAATTAACTGGAAAACCTGATTTGTTAAAACATTTGAGCATCTCAGTTCTGCTGCACTATAAGAAAATATTTGCTTATACATGTGTCAAAAAACTCCTCTGATAATAGAACAAAATAGAGAGTGGGAGTAGGGCTGCTGACTGTGGAAGAAACAGAAAGAAACCCATGTGCTATCAATTTGTTACTAATAAAATGTAAACATCCTGGAAATTTAAATTGCATTTGATTTAGCAACCAAAAATAAATTCATCTTTTTAAAACTGTAAAGTTATCTTTTTACGCCAATAAAATTTAGTGACTGGTAATTATGCCCAAAATTGTATGTGATACAGTTTGAAACATAAAGTGTCAAGCAGATCAGTAATAGTTACAAGTTGCTTTTTTTTTTCCTCCCTTACTTAAAAACTGAAGCTGGATGTAAATGCTGAAAGAGGACAAATTGAGGCAGGGTCAGTCTTCACTCTCAAAGTGACTGAATCATGACTGGTCATGAGTGATCAAGTCATTTTGTGTGTCTTATGGATAGAGGAATGTACCTTTCTGATAATTCTGCTGCTGCTGTGATGCATATTGACCTGAGCTGTGGTTGAATTCACTGGTTACATAAATACTTGGGTTGTGCAGAAAACAGTGAGAGCCTTTCTTGGTGCGGTTGTCTGAAAAAAACTGATGGAAGAAGTACTGTTGGAATTTGGTCTTGAAAGTGACTAGAATTAGGCAGATAAAAAGAGGAAAAGAAGCATCCCAGGCAGGTGGGAGATGCTAAAAGTTTCTTGGGGACCAATGAGTAAAGTGGAGTAATATATTCTCAAAAGAACGAAATGAGAAAAAAGCTGAATAAGTAACTTTGGGTCTACTTAGGAGATGCCAAGGGGTATGAACCGTAGTCTACCACAAGTGGAAGATATTGGGGTTTTATAAACAAATGAATGATACAAAAAAATTAGATTTTCAGAAGGCTAATCATAGAGGAACACAGAAAATGTGCTAGAGGAAAGGGAGGTAGGGCAGAGAGATCAGTTAGACCCTCTCCTAGGGGTCTTGGCATTAAGAGGTGAGAGATCAGCCTTATGGAAGCAGAGACGACGGAAGTAAAACAGCTATGATGGAAATCAAGCCATGGGATGCAACGTCGTTAAAACATGGTTTTTACACTGAGAGTGGCAAAATGAATGAAGAGGAATCTGGCTCTGGTGAGCAGAGGATGGGGCCAATCAAATAAAGAATTGATTTCCTCTTAGTAGGGGGTTTAAGCGGAATGTCCACTAGCAGCTAGAAATGCAGGATTGGATCTTTGAAGAAAGTTTAGTGATAGAAATAAAAATCTGGAGACCACTGCAGGAAGGGAAAACTAAGGCAGTGAGAACATATCAGAGGGAAAAGGCAGAAAGAGTAAAAGGAGTGTAATTAACATTTAATTTCCAAAATAACCCCTGTCATAAAATTAGATGGATGAAGATGGAACACTTAAAATATAGGACCAGCAATTATAAGAGCAAAAAGGAATAGTGTTAGGGAGACAAAATTAGATTAGAATTAAATTATAGAAGTTAAAGTTGGAAAGACAATCAAGAAGGCCAGAGCAGACAATGTCAATGGACCAGAGCTATAATAAAAAAAAGGGCACATTCTGCACAGATCAAAAAGCTCAATGGAAATCAAGCAGGTTGGAGGGAGGAGGAGGGAATGGATGAAATCACACCTAACGGGTACAACACACACTACCTGGGTGATGGGCACACTTACACTTTGAATCAAGCTGTACAAAAGCAATCCATGTAACCAAAACATTTGTACCCCCATAATATTGTGAAATTTTAAAATGCAAGGGAAAGTGGGCCAAAATGTATATATTTTAAAATTAAAAGTAATTGATCAAAATTAAAAGTAATTAATTAGTGATAGAAATAAAAATCTGGAGACCGCTGTAAGAAGGGAAAACTAAGGCAGTAAGAACATATTGGAGAGAAAAGATACCTTTTTTTCATCTTCATTCCCTTCATTAAGGGGAATGAAGATGAAAAAAAAAAAGATGTGTTAGTATCAGTTGGCTTACATACTGGGAGGAAAGGATGGTGATTGTTCTGAAAACCAACATATTTGGTTTAACAGCCAAAAACTGCCAAAACTAAAGAGAAAAGAGACAAGCAGGGTCATTGGAGATGGCGGAGAGATGAAGTTTAGTTAAAGAACTGAAGCACAGACACCCTAAAGTTAGGAATCACCTCAAAGGAGCCCAAAGGATTCTGCAACCACTGTAGAGATCCAACACCAAGAACTCACCTCATTCCAGGAATTTGCTAAAGGGAACACAAACCCTAGGCCACTCAACCATGTACAGTGAGACAGACAGACAGACATACATTTGGAGGGTTTACAAACCTCTTTGCTCATAATGATAGGTCTAAGTGATCAAATTTTGATTATTGTTATAAATAAACTGTATTTAAAGGGGAAAAAAAGAACTCTGAAGTAAAACAGAATATGGAAAAGTTGATGTTTGGAAAGGAGATGTTATGTAACTCCAAAAAGAGCTCATACCTGGGTTTGAGTGCTGTTCTGCTTCAATTAAATAGAAATAATAATACCATTATCAGTGAGAGTTTATTTTTTATTTTTGTTTAACAAACGATGATTGTGTGTATTTATTGGGTAGGGTATATAATGTGATATTTTGATGTATATATATATTGTAAAAAAATTCAATCAAACTAATATATCTGTCAACTCAGCAATATTATTTCTGTGGTGAGAACATTAAAAATCAATTTTTTAGCAACTTTGAAATACACATGATTACTAACTGTGGTCACCAGGCAGTGCAATAGACCACTAAAACTTATTCCACCAGTCTAACTGAAAGTTTGTACCCTTTGATCAATAGTTTCCTTCTCCCCATTCATTCCCCAGCAAAGCCTCTGGTAACTACTTTCCTAATCTGTTTCTAGGAGATAGACTTTCGATTCCACATATAAGTGAGATCGCAGAGGATATGTCTTTCTTTACCTGGCTTATTTCACTTAGCATAATGTCCTCCAGTTCCATCCATATCGTCACAAATGACAAAATTTCCTTTTTCCATAAGGCTGTATTCTATTGTGTGTGTGTATCTTTCTTTATTCATCCCTTAATGGACACTTAGGTTGCTTCCATATTTTGGCTGTTGTGAACAATACTGAAATGAACATAAAAGTTCAGATATCTCTTTGTCATACCAATTTCAATATCTTTGGATATATACCCAGAAGTGGAATTGCTGGATCATATGATAATGCTATTTTTAGTTATTTGAGTAACCTCCATACTATTTTCCAAAATGGCTGTACTAATTGACATTCCCATCAAGAGTTTACAAGAGTTCCTTTTTCTCCACATCCTTGCCAACATTTGTTATCATTTTTTCTTTTTTAACAATGCTTGTTCTAGTGGGTGTGAAGTGATATCTCATTGTGGCTTTGACTTGCATTTCCCTGATGATTAGAGATGAGGTGCATTTATTTTTTCACATATCTCTTAGCCATTCATATCTTCTTTTGAGAGATGCCTACTTAGGTACTTTGCCCATTTCTTAATCAGGTTATTTTTTTCTTACTATTGAGTTGTTTGAATTTCTTATATATTTTGAGTATTAACTCCTTATCAAATATCTGGTTTTTAAGTATTTTCTCACAATCTATGGGTTGTCTTTCTTCCCTTTATTAATTGTTTCCGTTGCTGTGCAGAAGCTTTTTAGTTTGACGTGATCCCATTTGTCTATTTCTGTTTTTGTTGCATGTGTTTCTGGATTGTTTTTGACTGTTTTGATGCCTGATTTTTATGTAGATATTTGTAGCTATAAACTTCCCACTCAGGACTGCTTCTCTGGCATCTCATAAGTTTTAGTATGTTGTGCTTCCATTTTCATTTGTCTCAAGATACTTTTTAATTTTCCTTTCAATTTCTTTATTGACCCATTGCTTGTTTAGGAGAAAGTTGCTTAATATTTTATGAGTCTTCCAAGATTCCATTTATTATTGATTTCTAGTTTCATGCCACTGTGGTCAGAAAAGATACTCAGTATAATTTTAATCTTCTTAAATCTGTGAAGACTTGTTTTGTGGCCTAATGTATGATGTATTCTGGAGAATGTTCTCTGTGCACTTAAGAAGAATATGTATTCTGTTGTTATTGGATGGAAAGTTCTGTAAATATCTGTTGTGTTCATTTGGTCTAAGTGTAGTACCAGTCTAATGCTTGCTTTCTGATTGACTTTCTGTCTAGATGATCTGTCCAAATTTAACAGTAGGGTACTGAAGTCCCAATCTTTTTCTTAATCCATTCGATGTCTTTTGGTTGGAGAATTTGATCTATTTACATTTGAAGTAACTATTGATAACTAAGGACTTCCTACTGACATTTTGTGAATTATTTTCTGGTTAATTTGTCCATCATTTTTCCTTTGTTCCTCTCTTATTGTCTTCTTTTGTGGTTTGAGAATTTTCTGTAGTGGTATGCTTTGAATCCTTTATTTTTATTTTTGTGTATCTAATAAGGACTTTTGCTTTGTGGTTACCATGAGAGTTACATAAAACATCTCACACTAATAACAGGCTATTTAAAGCCAATAATGACTTAAACTAAATTTGATCACTTGCACAAACTCTACACTTTTATCCCCATCTGTTTTCCATGACATATTTTATATTTTTTATAGTTTGTGTCCCTTAACAAATTTTTGTAGCTACAGTTGACCCTTGAAGAACATGGATTTGTACTGTGTAGGTCCACTTATACACAGATTTTCTTCCACCTCTGCCACTTTGCGCCAGCAAGACCAATTCCTCCTCTTCCTCCTCAGTCTACACAATGTGCAGACAATGAGGATGAAGACCTTTATGAAGATCCATTTCCATTTAATGAATAATAAATATATTTTCTCTTCCTTATGATTTTCTTAACATTTTTTCTCTAGCTTACCTTATTCTAAGAATACAGTATATAACACATATAACATACAAAATATGTCAATTGACTGTTTATGTTTTCAGTAAGGCTTATAATCAACAGTAGACTATTCAAAGATTTAGGAAAGGAAAAGTTATATGTAGATTTTTGACTGCATGGGAAGGTGAGCACCCCAATCCCTGCATTTTCAAAGGGTCAAGTGTATGGATGTTTTAAGTATGTTTGTCTTTTAACCTGAATACTAAAGATAGTTAATTTTCACATGACTGTTACAATGTAAGTGTGTTATTTGTGGTTGCAAGGTTTTTGTTTTTTGGGTTTTTTTTAACTTCGTCTTTTTTTAACTTCATCTTTTTTAATATATCATCCCATTCACTTCCGGCCTGCAGGGTTTCTTTTGAGACATCCACCAAGAGTCTTATATGGATCCCCTTGTATGTAACAAGTCACTTTTCTTTTACAGCTTTCCACATTCTCTAACTTTTGACAATTTAATTATAATATGCCTTGGTATAAGTCTCTTTGGATTCATTCCATTAGGTGTCCATTGAGCTCCCTGGATTTGGATTTCCATTTCCTTCCCAGACTTGAGAAGTTCTCTTCCATTATTTTTTGAAGATATTTTCTGTACCTTTCCCTCTCTCTTTTCCTTCTGGTACACCAATAATGTATATATTATTCTGCTTGTTGGTATCCCATAAGTGCTTTAGGTTGTCTTAACTCTTTTTCACTCATTTTTCCTTTTTGCTCCTCAGAGTAGACAACTTGCAATGATCTATCTTAAGTTTGATAATTCTTTCTTCTATTTAATCTAATATGCTTTTAAATGCTTCTACTAAATTTTTGTGTTCAATTATTTTATTCTTCTCTCAATGCTTTCTGTTTTGTACTTTTTAATAATTTTTATCTCTTTGTTGAGGTTCTCAGTTTATGCATGCATTGCTTTCCTTAACTCAATGAGCATCTTTATCATTGTCCTTTTGAACTCCATGTAAGGTAAATTACATATCACCATTTCATTAGGGTCAGCTTCTGGAGATTTATCTTGCTCCTTACTTTGGAAAATATTTCCTTGTCTCTTCATATTCCTTAACTCTCTGTGTTTGTTTCTATGTAATACATAAAAGAACTCACTTTCCCAGGCTTGTTAGACTGGCCTTGTTTAGGAGATGTTCTTCTCCAATAAGCCTGGCCAGAGATTCTAGATGCCTCTACACTCTTTGTGATTGTCCAACCTGCTGCCATTGTTCTTCATGACCCCCAGGAAATTAGAGTTTCAAGTCATGCTATTGTATTGAGAAAGGTGGGATAAAATCCAGTCCTTTGGGATGCAGCTGGAGTGGTTGGGGTGCTAGGTGTGTGTTCCAGTTCTTTTTATTCCTTTCAGAGAAGCTGAGAGCCAGAGTTTATCTCCCACTTGTTCTTCCCTACATCAAGGAGAGGATCTGAGGGTCTGAGATGCCTGTATTTTTGATCAGATTGTTTACTTTGCACCTAGTGAGATAGCTGCTGAACATTTGCAAGTGTATAAGTCATTTTTTGTTCTCTGTGGTCTAAGAAACTCAGGATTGCAGAGCTCCATCAACTCCCATAGCTAGGTGACTTAGAAGTCATTCCCTCAAGTGAATGCTCTAAAAGTTGGGTTGCTCAATGTGTGCAAAAACTACTTTCAGAGATAGCCTGTAGATCTGGATTTATTGCTGGAGAAACCCAGGGATAAAGGTGTAAGGAATGCTCACTCTCCTGTTCAAGGAAGCAAAAGTCTAACACCCTCCTAGCAGGGGAAGACTTTTGGTCTGAAATTATCACCAAAGCAAACCAGGGAAGAAAATATAGAGTGCCCACTTTCTCTTTCAGGTCTGGATAGGTCCCCCAGCCTCTCTCCAATGGGAGATTGTGGGCATTTATCTCAGGAGCAAGCCAGGTGAAAAGATGCAAGAAGTTCCATCCCTCCTGTTTAGGCTCCAGGAGGTTCACTCTTCATTTGCTATGTGGGCTCTCAGATACTGGCTTGTTACAGGCAAGAACTATAGGATCTTCTGGGAAAGCATGTGACCAAACCCTTTCCAGGAGGATATTGGAAGCTGGGCTGATCCCAGGGGCCAGAGCTGTTGAAAGTGCTCATGTAGTTCGAACCCCCCTTTTGATCTTTGTGCTTGAGAGAAATCCTTCAATGCCTTGGACCTGACATTCCTCTAGCATTGTGATTTAAAAGCCAATCCCTCCAGCAAGGACTGTAAAAGGTGGGCACTATATGTGTGTTACAAGCCCTTCACCCATTAGGAAGAAGCTGGAAGTTGGGATTTTCTTCTCAAAGGCACTCTGCTCAAGGTGGAGTTGGTGCATGAGTGTGTCTGTACTTTTCTTACCCATTCTGATGTAGATATTTTCTAAGTCACATATATGATATGTAGGAATCTTTCAACTGTATTGTTATTCTCTCTCTTGGAGAGAATTAAGCTATGTGCAGGTGTTTACTTGTCTGTAGGAGGGGGTATAGTCAGGGGTCTCCTATTCTGCCATGTTGCTGACACCCTAGTTTAAAAGTCAGGTTAAGTGAGTTAGATACTCAGAACACCAATCAGTAAGGGGTCATGGAACATGCCCAAAATACTAGATAAAAAGAATTGCATTTCCAAAAGCTTCTTGAAGAAAGATTATTGTGTGTGTGTGTGTGTGTGTGTGTGTGTGTGGTTAGAAGAAACACTTTAGCATTTTAAGTTGGAAAAAGGGGCAATGAGAATTCAGCAACTTCCTACCCCATCTTGGCCAAAAGTATTCAATGTACAACAGACATCCCCCTCAACTGCTTTAAAAAGAAATGGTACAGTTTTTATTTTCAAAGTGAATTATGCCCCTAAGGCTACACCACGAGGTATCATTTCTGTGTCTATTCCCTATTCTGGGCTCATTGTCCCACCTAATTAAATGCTAACTAAGCATTTGAAGAATATTGTGTGAGAGGGAGCAAATTCACCATCCTGAAACTCACACAGGTTTTAGGCCAGCCCTGACCTGTATCATTGTTGTAAGAAATTACATGTATGTAAAACATTTTGCACATAGTGGGAACTTCATTCAATAAATAGTATCTCTCAAAATTGCTATCCAACTAATGGGGCTGTGTAAGGAAATTTTATAAAACAGAACTGAGAGAGAAAGATAAAAATACAGGTGTAGTAGAAACCATGGAAGGCTTCAATACCCAACTGATGAGTGAAGGCAAAGAAAGACACTGAAATGAGGAGATTTTGAAATGTTTCAGTGTTGAAAACCTCAGTTTTATACTCATCCTATTTACTAGGTGGGTGATCTTGAGCAAGACACTTAACCTCCCTGAGCCTGTTTCCTAACCTATAAAATTAAAATACCACTACATAAACTGATTGAGATGCCCATTAGCAATTGGAAGGCAATAGGAGTTGGGACAAACTAAATTTAAGGGTGTTAGAAAAAAATGGATAATATAAAGTCAAGGCAACTCTTACAGACATTCAGAAAGATTGCCAAGGAAAGTAGCTACAGATGAAAGTGGAGCCCTGTAATTGACCTATTAGCTTATACTCCTCTCTATTTCTGCCTCTCTACTTTTCTTCCTCCCTTCTTGTTTCTTTCTTAATATGGGAAGAACTGTTGTTGTAAGAAGTCCCCAGTGATGTTCAATGAATAGATCAAGCCAAAGTGATATTAAGTAAAAATCCAACTATAAATAAGCCTTTCTGCTGAACAGGATTATGTCTTTCTTCCTTTATATACAGAACACAGTGTAGAAGTACACTTTACAAGCCATTAGATATAGAATTTCCCTGATATTTTAGATTTTTTTATTGTTTTAGATTTCTGCATTGCATTTAAATTGATTCTAGGTTTCTATCACTAAGGTAGTTGTCAATTCATTTCTCAACTGATGAATATATAAATTAGATATGTCTAATGCTGGCTGGAAACAGAGCTCCTGGTAAATGCACCTGAGCAGAAAGCTCTTTAAGGCACTGTAGCAGGGCCTTATGTTTCTACTGATGACCTACTCAGAGAAATGTGCTTCTCTAGGTCATGGAGTCAGTGGAGTTGAGCAATATTGTGATTCTCAGAAAAGTTTATTCTATCACTAAAATAGCCAATAACCATATTTTGACTACTTCATTTCTTTTTTTCATTCTTGTTTCTGTAATGCATGAATTACATAAAAAATACACTCTTATGATTGTCAAGAGAATAGTGATGTCTGGATTTTTAAATCACCAGAAATATCTTCTTCCCTATACTCCTACCTTCTCCCATCCTTATTATCCTCATCTCTGTATAATAAACAAGAATTCATCAACACCAATAATTGATAGGAAAGCATTTTTTGTGGTGCATCTTTTAGATCTATACCTCCCTGACAGCTATGCAGAAGTTCTCTATGGGTCAGTGATGTGATTTCTAAGAAAAGCCACCGTTTTCATATTCAAAGGAAAATGTTCTAGTTTCATGCATCTGTAAACAAGGAATGGGTGACAATCTCCGAAGATTTGGGATGATTTACATTTTAATCAAATGGCATAAACTATTAATGTTCACTCTGAAATTTATAATAACAGGTGAAATAGTAATATTGCTATCTAGTAAAACAGACACCATGATGCCAGTTACCTCAAAATTGTATTAATAGTTAATACAGTGGTTGTTTTGGCTTTTGGTCTTTCATATCTTACGTTTTCATTTTCATTGATATTTTAAAATGATAACCCTAAACCAATTATATTAAGAGAAAAAAACATTATATGAAGAGAAAGAAACATTATATATTGCTTAATTGCTAAAATATGCCTTTTTATTTCATTTTATATTTTACTTATTCGAAAAACATAAGTTGGTAAGTCATTTTCCTCAGTCAAAATGACAGTCAGGTAAAGATTAATTGAATAGTGGTTTCACCAAACCAGAATGCATAAAAACATATTTTATCTTTCACTTGACTTCAAACACTTACATGCTGCACTTACATTATCTCAAGTGGAGAAAACCCTCTTGCTCTCAAAGGACTCCCCAAATACTCTCCTCCTTCATTTTCTTCATTTTATAAATGGAATAAAATTGACCACATAAAATTGAAAGATTAAGGAAATTACACATGGCACTTAGCACACTGCCTAGCACAGAGTGGGTATTCAAAAAAGTTAATTATTATTTTCCTATTCCTAAAGAAGCTTCATATATAGGTATAACTACAAATAAAAAATTTTTAAAATGCAAACTAAAATGCATTTTTCTATAGAACCATTCATTTCAAGCTATATTCTTTTTTTCATCATACATTTATTGAGCATGCATCTTGGTGGACACTAGGACAGCCCAGACAATCTGCTAAACACAAGGAATAAATATGGGCCTTGGCATCATGGGCCTTGCATTGGTTTATACCATAACAGTATGCAATTCCCAGAGTGCTTTTGCAGACTTGTTACTCTAATGTCTTATATAAGAACTGTTCTATTCTAATAATCTACAATTATTAGAATGTAGGCGGAATTGGTATAACAGAAAGAATGTCATGTGTATTCTTTTGCTTATTTTTGTAAGTCAGATTTTTATCTTGCTCATAAAATGAGGAAATAAATCTTGATTTATCTCAAAATCAACAGGGTATGAAGGATGCACAAATCACAGTTCAATATCCATTACCTGTTTTAAATTTGTTTAATGGATAAACTCACAAAATTTTAAACCTGTAAACAAAATATTCTTAACTTTAAGCACAGCAATTACATAAGCAGAACAATAGCAACAAAATGTCATCCTTCTCTCATATAAAATTAAACATATGAAATGCCAAGTTAGCCCAGCATACTATTAATAACTACCATGGATTGGTGATAAAGCATTCTTTCAGTACTGAGATGAAAAAAACTGCATGTCACAGAACAATGTAAGCACAGTGGAGGATTTGGTAGACTACTAAAATGAGTCAATTTGAGCTCCTGAAATGAAGAATCACTTTGGATATGTAAGTGAAATAAAAAGAAAGCATGACCAAAAAAAAAAAAAAAAAAAACCAACATTATTCCCTTAAGACTGTAAAACAAGGGCATTATGCATTCTACCTAAAGCAATGACTATGTCTCCACCAAGAAGGAAATCTTATTTTAACCTGTCTAAGCAAGAGAAATTGTTTTCCTATTCATATAAATATTTGTTCTGTGTTTGTACAATATGTAATTCAATAGGAAACAGAAGCTTATTATCCATCCTTCTCTTGCATGGAGGTCTGTGCTTCTTCATTCTTTATTTTGATGACTGTGGCATTGCCAACATCATCAATAAACACTTATCATTAAGCCAACAAAATTATAGCTGTTAAGGCAAAAATTGTATCGTTACACATGGATTCCTCAACTGAAAGAGTTGAGAATTGTTCAAATCCCACGAATATTTCCAGAACTCTGTAAATAACACTGTCATCTATTTACCGAAGGAATCATAACCATTGCCTTTGTGCCTGATACTGTGCTTGATATGACCACAAATCATGTTCACAGTCTATTGATGAAGATAGATGTTCAATAACATGAAATGTTAAAGTCTGTAATGAAGTTCTGCCAGAGGAGTATCTAACTAATTTCAGAGGATGTAACAACAGCCTTCTGAATGTACAAGCCTCATAATTGTGACCAAAAAAACAGGATTCCCTAAATAAAAATTCTCTGTGAAAGAAAATAGGAAAAAGAAAAGAAACATTCTATAAGATCTTGGAGGGAAACCAACAAAGATGATGAAATAGCAAGAGTAATTACTGTGTGAATTTCTTTGAACCTTTGGTTCTAAAACATTCCTTAAAAATATTGATATATTATTTTCTGGAGGCAGCTTTGGATATACCACGTAACAGAGGTGATTTAACCTCCCCACTAGATTAACATTGTTTTTCCATAAACCTTTGCTACTTTTCACACAGACAAAAAGTATGAGTAATCTTTGCAACACAATCTATTTCTCCCACTTGGTATTTGACAAAAAGTTTCTTTAGAGAAACAAAAAATAAATTGAAGTCATTAATAACTTTACTGAGTATGTCTTGAATGGTGATAGGTTAGTTATAAAGAGTCTTGGAATAGCACCTTTTTCATCCTTTTCTATCTTGTAATAAAAGACTGTATTCCTGTGACACCAATAGTCCACTTTTCCAGGACACTGGGTCAGAGCATTTTACACACAGAGGGAGAACAAAGTGTGGCTCCAGGACAGTTATAGAAAAAGACCCAATATAGAAGCTTCTTGGTTACATGTTCTGTCAATGCAAGCCTACTCTCATTTTAAAGGGAGTTGTTACTAATTATTGAAAAAGAAATAGGGATACCAAAAACCAAAAAACCAATAAAAAAGATTTAGACAAATCTTGCAAATTCTTACGTTCATTGGCCATGTCTTACCTAAGTGCTTACAAAAAGTTGTTGAGTGATCTCCATTCACTAATGCTTCCTTCTTCTAATTCTTTATTTGGAAATGGAGGAAGGGCTTTATGTCCTCCTAACGTAAAGTTGACTATGTGTCAGACTATGGCCTAAGAAGAAATTCAGCTTTCAAGCAGAAGTCAGCTTTTGGCCCAATATCTTTCAGAACCAGATATGAAGTAGAAAAATTTTTTAAATATTTCTCATCATAGAGGTTCACTCCTTGATTAAAAGTGGGGAGGGGACATGAATGGAATAATGTCTGTAAACAATATAAATAGTTAAATTTTGTAATAGTCTCTGTTCCTAAGTAAAGAAGCCAGCAGAAGCATTGAAGAGGCCACGCATTAAAACCTGTTTGTTAAATTTATGTGTCCCAATCACACTCTTATCAAGAATCCTTTCCAATAATGAAAATAACACTGGAGTCTTTAGGACATGGTCTAGGGTAGGAGCAGTATGTATCTGAGACAACCTTCCAAGGCTGCCTTCCTTCTCTTTCCTCTACTGCTGTTTTTCCTCCCTAAATCTTTGATCCCTCAACTCCCTGTACCTCTTTTCTCCTACGAGTTCTGTCGTGTGCTGCAAACACTCTTCAGACTCTGCCTGTAAATCACAAATTCTGAAGCCACCACTGCCACCGCCTCTGTCACTCCTGCTTTCACCACTGTTACCTGTGCAACTGCAGCACCAGCTTCAGCCCTCTGTCCAGCTTGCAGGGCCTCGGTGCCATTCCTGCTCTCAGCTCACTGCCTACACATCCAAATGCCTCCTTCGACTCTTTGAAGCTTTCTTCTCCACTGTAGGTTCACTGTCGTTTTGGTTAAGATCAACAAAACAGTGAACAACACAGTGCTAACAAAAACAACTCATTCACTTAAAATCTTTTTCTCAGCCTACGTTTCAGGCATTCACAAAATTCAAATTTTAAAATTGGAGAATTTGTATATAAAATATTTGAGTGAAGAGAAGGTCTTAATTGAATAACTGAACTTTTTTCCAAACTAAATTATCTTAACTAATTTTCCATCCCTTTGTGTTTACCTGTAACAATAACAAAAAACATAATGTGGCTATCATAATTTCTTTAAAAAAAATCTAAAAACTTGCAATTTCCTAGACCTAAAGAAACACCATATTTATTGACTGCCTACTTTGCACAAAACAGATGTTTACCATGGTGAGAAGTAATTAAGTCTAGGCATCCAAAAATCTTAGGAACAAGAGGAGATCAGTGAATTTAAAACACCATATATATAAATACCATGAATATATTAATATTAATATTCCTTTATCTACAGATTGTCTTTTTTTACAACTTATTAGCAAAACTCTTATAGGATTTATGTAGTTTTTTTTAAATGGCAACAATATACACAACATCCTATAACCCACATTTCCTGAAGGCAACTTAAAAATCTTTCCTCAAATCTGTGTTCTAACAGACGTAAATAGTATAGATAGGCCCTAGATATTCAATAATCCTAAAGACAGATTCAAAATCTTCTATTCCTTCAACAATTTTGTCCTCAAATAATAATTACGACATCCTGCCTGAATGCTATCCTAGTAGTGTCTGTTTTGCAAACAGTTCAGTTTGGACTTCTTTGTGGATTTTATTCCCACCAAATTATATTCTTTGGGTTTTTTTTTTATTTCACAATATTAAGGGGGTACAAATGTTTTAGGTTACATGGATTGCTTTTGTAATGCTTGAGTCCTGGCTATAGACACGTCCATCACACAAATAATGTCCATTGTACCCATTAGGTAGGTTTTTGCCCCTCCCCTCCTCCTACGTCCCCCCGGTTCATTTCCACTACATTTTACTTCCCTCTGTGCACAAGTACCCTCATCAGTTAGTTCCAATTTAATACTGAGTCCATGCGGTGTTTGTTTTTCCATTCTTTATATGCTTCACATAGGATAATGGTCTCCAGTCCCATCCAGATTGTTGCAAAAGATAATAATGCATCTTTTTATGGCTGAGTAATACTCCATGGTAAACATACACCATGTTTTATTAATCCACTCATGAATTGATGGGCACTTGGTAAAATGTGAAAGATTTACACGATCTGAAGAGAAACCAGAGTATTGATGGTCACTTAGGTTGATTCCACATTTTTACAATTGTGAATTGTGCTGCAATAAACATTCAAGTACATGTGTCTTCTTGATGAAAAGTCTTTTTTCACTTTGGGTAGATACCCAATAGTGGGATTGATGGATTTAATGGTAGGTGTACTTGTAGTTCTTTGAGGAATCTCCATACTGTTTTCCCTAAGGGTTGTACTAATTTGTGGTCCCACCAACAGTGCATAAGCATTTCTTTCTCTCTGAGTCCATGCCAGCATCTATTGTTTTTGGAGTGTTGAATAAAAACCATTCTAACTGGGGTAAGTTGATGTTTCATTGTGGTTTTAATTCGAATTTCCTTGATGATTAAAGGTAGAGCATTTTTTCATCCTTTTATTGGCCATTTGTCTTTCTTCTTTTGAGAAGCTTCTATTCATGGTATTCATGTCTTTTGCTCACTTTTTAATAGAGTTGTTTGGGGTTTTTTTGCTGATTTGCTTGAGTTCTTTGTAAATTCTGGATATTAACCCCTTATTGGGTGTGTAAACTGTGGATGTTTTCTCCCATTCTTTAGGTTGTCTATTTGCTCTGTTGTTTGTTTCCTTAGCTGTATAGAAGCTTTTTAGTTTAATCAAATCTCATTTGTTAATTTTTGTTGTTGCCATGATTGCCACTGGGGTCTTAGTCATAAATTCTTTGCTTAGGCCGATATCTAGAAGAGTTTTTCCTACATTTTCCTATAGAATATTTATGGTTTCATGCTTTAGATTTAAGTCTTTTATCCATCTTGAACTAATTTTTTTGAGCGGTGAGAATTAGGTGTACTGTTTCATTCTTCTGCATGTGGCTATCCAATTTTCCCAGCACCATTTATTGAATAGGGCTTCTTTTCCCCAGTGTACATTGTTGTCTACTTTGTTGAAAATCAGTTTGTTGTAGGTAGAAAGTTTTATATTGGGTTCTCTGTTCTGTTCCATTGGTCTACGTTTCTATTTTTGTACCAGTACCATGCTGTTTTGGTTACCATAGTCTTGTAGTATAGTTGGAAGTCTGGTAATATGATACCTCCAGATTTTTTTTTTTTGCTTAAGATTGCTTTGGCTATTCAGGCTCTTTTCTGGTTCCAACTGAAGTGTAGAATTGTTTTTTCTAGATCTGTGAAGCATGATTTTGGTAATTTGATTGGGATTGCTTTGAATTTATAAGTTACTTTGTGTGGTATGGCCATTTTAACAATATTGACTCTACCTATCCATGAGCATATGTTTTTCTATTTGTTTGTTTCCTCTGTGATTCTTTCCTCAGAGTTTTGTAGTTCTCCTTGTAGAGCTCTTTCACCTCCTTGGTTAAATATATTCCTAGGTATTTTATTTTCTTTGTAGCTATTGTGAATGGTATTGAGTCTTTGATTTGACTCTTGGCTTGACTCTTATTGGTATATAGAAATGCTGATTTATGAACATTAATTTTATATCCTGAGACTTTGCTGAATTTATTTATCAATTCCAGAAGACTTTTGTTGCAATCTTTAGGACATTTTTAGATAGAAAATCATATTGTCTATGAAGAGCAATAGTTGGACCTCCTCTTCCCCAATTTGGATACCCTCTATTTCTTTCTCTTGCCTATTGCTCTGGCTAGGACTTCAGGCTCTATGTTGAATAGAAGTGGTGACAGTGGGCATGCTTGTCTTGTTTCAGTTCTTAGGGGGAATGCTTTCAACTTTCCCCCATTTAGTATTATGTTGGTTATGGGTTTGTAATATATAGCTTTTGTAATTCTGAGATATATTCCTTCTATGCCTAGTTTGTTGAGGGTTTTTATTATGAAAGGGTGCTGGATTTTGTTGAATGCTTTTTCTGCATCTATTGAGATGACCATATGGGTTTTGTTTATGTGGTAAATCACATTTATTGATTTACGTATGTTGAACCATCCCTGCATCCCTGGAATGAAGCCCACTTGGTCATGGTGGATTATTTTTTTAATGTGCTGATGAATTCAGTTTGCAAGAATTTTACTGAGGATTTTTGCATGTATATTCATGAGGGATATTGTTCTGTAGTTTTCCATTTTTGTTGTGTCCTTTCCTGGCTTTGGTATCAAGGTGATATTGGCTTTGTAGAATGAGTTGGGGAGGATTCCTTCCTTCTCAATTTTATGTAATAATTTCTGTATTATGGGTACCAGGTCTTCTTTGTAGGTCTGATAGAATTTGGCTGTGAATCCATCTGGTTCAGAGCTTTTATTTGTTGGGAGATTTTTTATTATTGTTTCAATCTCACTGTTCATTATTGTTCTGTTCAGGAGTTCTATTTCTTCTTGGTTGAGTCTTGGGAGGTTGTGTGTTTCCAGGAAATTGTCCATTTCCTCTATGTTCTCTAGCTTATGTACGTAGATATTTACAAAATATTCATTGATGATGTTTTGTATTCCTGCAGTATCATTTGTAATGTCACCTTTTCATTTCTGATTGAGCTTATTTGGGTCTTTTCTTTTCTGTTCTTAGCTAATCTAGCAAGAGGTCTGTCAATTTTGTTTATCTTTTCAAAGAACCAACTTTTTGTTTCGCCAGTTCTTTGTATTGTGTTTTTTTTCTGCTCTGACCTTCATTATTTCTTTTCTTCTGCTGGCTATGGGTTTGCTTTTTCTTCCTTTTCCTTGAGATGTGACATTAGGTTGTTAATTTGTGATCTTTCTGTCTTTTTGATGTAGGAATTTAAGGCTACAAATTTTTCCCTGAGAAGTGATTTTGCTGTGTCCCATAGATTTTGAGAGCTTGTGCCCCTTTTATCATTCAGTTCAAATAATTTTTTGATCTCCATCTTAATTTCATTCTTGACCCAATAATTGTTCAATAGCAGATTGTTTAATTTCCATTACTTTGTGTAGGCTTAAGTGTTTTTCTTGTGATTGATTTTTAGATTTATTTCGCTGAGGTACATGTACCTCTGAGAAGGGACATAGTATGATTTTGATTTTTTTGAATTTGTTCAGACCTGTTTTGTGCCATAAGATATGATCAATCTTGGAGAACATCATGTGTGCTGCTGAGAAGACTGTGTGTTCTGTAGTTTTTGGGTGGAATGTTCTGTAAATGTCTGCTAGGTCCGTGTGATTTAGAGTTTGGTTTAAGTCCACTGTTTATTTATTTTCTGCTTTGATGATTTCTTGAGCTTTGACAGCAGAGTGGTGAGGTCCCCAGCAATTATGATGGTTCTTTTTATTTCTTTGCTTAGCTCTAGTAAAATATGCTTTGTGTATCTGGGAACTCCTGTGTTGGTCACATATGTATTTAGAACTGTTATGTCTTCTTGTTGAATTACTCCCCTTACCATTATATAATGACCTTCTTTTTCTTTAACTTTGGTGGCTTACAGACAATTTTATCTGATATGAGGATGGTTACACCTGCTCTCTCTTGATTTCCATTTGCATGGAATATTTTTTTCCATCCTTTCACGTTGAGTCTGTACGCATCCTTATTCTTTAGATGTGTTTCCTGGAGACAGCAGATATTTGGGTTGTGTTTTTTCATCCATTCAGCCAGCCTATGTCTTTTTAGAGGAGTATTCAGTCAGTTAACTCCTCTTCTCTTGGCTCTGGTTTAATAGAATTGCAGGGCACCTCCTCTCCTTTGCTGGGGACTCTCTTGATCCAAGTCCAGGAGTGACAGCAGCTAAGGGCTGTGGGGTTCTTAATGAAGGGTTAGACCTTGGGGAGGTTCTACTAGCCCAGTGATAGTGGTAGGGACTCAGTATTGGGGTCTTGGGTCTGGGCATAACTCTGGAGTCTCAGGGGTGGAGTCATAGGCCCAATGGGGCCCTGGAGTTTCAGGGGCAGAGCCTCTGACTTGGGCACAATGAGAGCTTCAGAGCCAGCTCTGGGTATTTGGGGGGCAGAGCTACCCATATGGAGGGCTGTTCCAGCAGTGTGGGGACTGCTGGTGCCCAGTCATACAGGCAGTAGTTTGTCTTAGTGGCCCGGGGTCCACATAGGTGGGCCATAGCTAATGGTCAGCCAAGGTTCTCCCCCCACTCCTAGGAGCCACTTAGGCAGTCACCCCAGGCTTCCCAAGTGGTGCTTATGGCATTTGGGGCTTCTCTTCTGTTCAACTCCCAAACTGGGGAGGAGGTGTTCTTGGCCCCTAGTCAGAGGGCATGACATGGGGGAGCATCTGTTCTCTCCCCAGCCCAGTGAGGGTGAAGGCTCCTGCTGGAAGGCTGGGTCCTGAGCGGATCTGGCTCCATGCACCGGAGTGATCAGAATAGTGTCAGTTGCAGGGATTGGCAGGCACCAGATGTCTCCTGCACCTGCTCTCTGGTAGAATGTCTCTGGTAGAATGACTCTGAACAGCTCCCTGAATCAGCCCAGAGGTCTGCAGTGGAAGAGGGAGACCTCTCACAATTCAAGCTGCCTGTAACTTTTGTTTCTCTCCAAAAAAAGCAGCGTCCCCTTGGTTGCTTCTATCCTGCTGTCTTCACCTCTTCCCAGCAGTGTGAAATATATTGGAATCCCCAGCTTAATCTCCAAGATGGTGGGTGATGCTTGTATGAATTAGCCACACCCTGTGTGATTGAGTTGGTAGATGCTATAATGAGCTATATAGTTTTTCTCCCTGTCACTGGTTTATGCTTGCAGGAAAGAATCAACTGCAGAGATGTTCTTTTGTGCCGATAAAAAGCCTTAGTCCCTCAGGAGCACTTGAATGCCCCAGGCTTTGGGAGGGTCCCTGGAGCTCCCAGATCATTACTTGTTCTCTACCACAGCAGAAGTGGGTGGAGGAGTGAGGATGGGTGTGGTTAGGCTGAGCGATCCTGGGAGGCTTTGCAAAGCCTCGGCAGGGCTCCAAGTTGGTTTTCTCAGCTGCTAGGGAAAGCTGCTGGGAGGAGGGTCAAGGCAGCCTCTCCAAACCGGAAGCCTGCTTGGGAAGAAGGAGCCTCAATTCCCCGACTGTTTGTCGGAAGTGACCCCTGCCCTCCAGTGTATGATTACAAACAGGTGCCTGAATGAGCCACACTAGGTTGCTATAGTGTGATCTATAGGGCTGTGATCTTCCCCACCAGGGGAACCCCCTAGTCTGACTGCATGGCTTTCTAGTGGGGGAGATGAGTGTTCCCCCAGATTGCTGTATCTTGGACCCCCACAGTATTCTACCATCAGTTCTGCCCCCATGGGCTCCCTCATCTGCAGAGTCCAGCTCCCAAATCTCTCCCCTGTGTCCCCTAGCAACCGGCTCAAGTCCTGGGGGCACAGGATCTGGTCTGCATGTATGAACTGCTGTCGTGCATCTCCAGGAAATGCCAGTGGGCTAGAAGCTCCAAGATTGGGCACCCTGGGTCCACTGTAGGTCCTCAAGGGGAAAGGCATAGGCCCCACTCTCTATGGAAACCTCAGACTGGAGGATGCACCAGCTTGGGAGAGGCAGCTGCTGGCCAAATTCTCGTCTCATACTGCTCTCTTAGTTGCAGTGGGTTAGGGAGGGGCAGGGGAGGATAAGAGTCTGAAGGGAATAAAGCCAGCTCTCCGGCCTCTTGGGTCATTCTCTTTGGAGGGGAACGCAGCACAGAATGTCCAAGCTCTGACAGCACACAAGTTCTCCCCACAATTCTGTGGTTGCCATAGTGCGTGGGCCCATGAGCCCACCAAATTATTTTCAATTACCTTCTTGCCTTCCTTATTATTACAATGGGGTCAGTAGGCCAGTTCTGAACTTTTGTTTTTACTATTTTCTAGGCAATACCAAACCAAGTTGAAATACTCTTTCTTCCTCTAGACTTCACAGGTTATACAAACTAAAGAGTGAAAATTATACACCTGAGTTCCTCCTTTCATCTCACTCCTTTGATTGTAAATCACATTATATTAACACTCTATAAATTTTTTCTTATAAATGGATAAACCTATAATCTTTTTCTTTGAGGAATTTAGAATGAAGTCATGTATGCTTTTTCAAAATTTATTTTCTGTTTCTGTTTTTCAGGCATCAAACTTAACCCCTCTGGTATTTCAAATTTGTCTCCAAAGGGTGAAGGTTGAGAACAATTATAATTTATAATTTTCATCTCTGAGTTATGCAATTCCTACCTATGACACACTTGGAAATCATTGATTAATCATCTCAATGCTTTTATGAAATGGACATTATCTCTAGAGTTTCATGATTTAAAACTGAAGAAACTTTTTTTTTTGCCAATGAACCTGAATGTTAGCTAGTTTGAGGAGGATTCAAATCACTGCCAGAGAAAATGTCTTAATATGCGTGTTTGGTGATATAAAGCAATGCATTTGTCAGTGTATGGCATTGATTAACATAGATTATTCCTTAAATTATTTTCAGACATAATGAAAATCATACATGTTTTAGGGCCAACTCAGAAAAAAAATCCAATGTCAATTTTAAAAAATACTATCTTTTAAAAAAGCTCATGGAATTGATTACATAGGTTTGCAACCTATGTATTTATAAGGTTGTCAGCCTCAAAAAAAAAAAATCAACCATGAGAACTTTTTTTAAAATTTAGCCTATTTAGAATTTGGCATGGAAAAGCTTTTATGTAAGAATTTTTTGCTAAAAATATCCATGATTTTTCACTAAGTCCCAAGGAAATATAAATGAATAAAAGAAGTAGTTAATCATAATCATCTTTCTCTGTTGTCTCTCTAGTACACCAGTGTATATGTGTACTTTCCACTTGAGTTTTATGCTTTCTACGAGTCAGTTGTCTTTATTCTCAGACCTATTTATGGAAGTTTCACTTGCTGTTTCAATTATAATTTTTGAAAATATAAACCAATAAAAAGAGCATAAAATAGAAATCTTTCACTTCATGATAACTATTATGAATGCTTTAGAAAATCCTCAAAAAGGTGAGCTGTAAAAAAAGTATAAGCTGTTAAATTAGTTGTGGATAAAGCAATTATAAGAGACTAAGAATTATAACAATACATAAAGATCTACCCTCAGATTACAACACAAGTGTTGGCAAGTTCCCACTGTGCCATAAAGAGAGTGAAACCAAACTCAGAAACTATTAATGTCTACTATATAAGCATGACTTTTTCAGGAAAAATAAAAGCAAAAAGCAAACAACAGTTCTTGCCCTTTTATTCAAATATGAGTGAACATAGTATACATATGCTATAAATTAAACTAATTTATGATATTTGTGTATCATTTTTAATGATTCTACATTTAATACAATGATTTTTATTAGTCAATCAAAGACAAATCCTGACAGAATTGAATACAAAGTTTCTACTCTAATATCTAGAACTATGATACAATCAACTGTAAGAGGAGGTAATTTTCTCTAATTTTAGTGTTTGGAAAACATGGATGTACCTACTCAAACTAAAACGTAATGATAAGACTCAGTCTTTCCTTTCATATAATTAAAATGAAGCCTACAAGACCAATAGTCAAATCTCAGTTTTAGGCAAATCTTAGTTTATTAACCAAAATGCCTCTATTTCCATTTTTGCCACCACTTCTTTTTGTGAATACCTTCATCATCCCAACTGAATGCTATTTTAGTCTGTTTTGTGTTGCTATAATAGAATACCTGAGACTGATTTATTTGTAAGGAAAAGACGTTTATTTGGCTCACTATTCTGGAAGCTGGGAAATCCAAGATTGGGCAGCCCATTTGGTGAGTATCTAGCGCTGCTTCAATTCATGGCAGAAATCACATGCAAAAGAGACAGGCAGGGGAGGTTGGACATGCCGCTTACAACCTGCTCTCATAAGAATTAATCCATTCCCCTGAAAGTGATAACTCATTCACTTCCAAAAGACAGCATTAATCTATTCATGGGGGTGTTGCCACCATGACCCAACCACCTCCCACTAGGCCCCACCTCCCAACACTGCCATATGGGAAATCAATCTTCAACATGAGTTTGGGTGGGGACAAACCACATCCAAACCATAGCAGATGTCAAGAACCATTTTCTCTTCCTCATTTGAATACCTCATTTATATTTGAATTTCTGGGGCATACTTCTAAACATCTCTCTCCGTTACTCTAATACATTAGAACTCACAGGAGGCCTTAGGTAATTATGCTCATGTACTGAAAAAAAAAAAAAAACAGACTGACTATTGCAGGAAAAGGACACTAAACCATGAGCTCAAGATTGGGTTCTATTCCTGCCTCGCTCTTATCTATGTGAACCCTGAGAAACCACTTTGAGATCTCAGTTACTTCATTTGTAACATTAGGGAATGAAACTAGAATTATTATAGCTTGCAATATACCAGAAACTACTCTAAATATATTTCATTTATTATATTACACTCAATTCATATAAGGTATTGTTAGAGAGGAAGACTAGGAGACAGGGCTGAGACCAGATTCAGAGACCTGAAGAGTGGGTGAAGGTGTTAAAGTAAACAACCCGCAGGCAGAAGCTAACTAGGGGGGCTGATAACCGCAGGCAAGAACCAGCTTCATCTGGCTTGTCCACTATCTCTGTCACCCTAAGTAAACTTTGGTTAATTATAATATCATTTACACTATGGTTTTAAAATTTCTCCAACCTTGAAATTGCCCGACAGTTCTGAAACAACCATGTAAATTATGAAAATTTGAAGGAACCCAATTCTAGGAATTACTACCCAAATTCTTACTAAAAGCCAAACCCTTAGCCTTGAATATTCCTCCCCTCAATTAGTAAGACTTCAAAAGACCAAAAAACACTTCCTTTTGGGGCAGCTACTCTTTTTAAGCCTGCCTACTCTCTTCTCTTGAGAGTGTACTTTTGCTTTCAATTTTTCAATAAAAAGCTGCTCATTTGGCTTATGTGGTGCATCCTTTTTGAAATTCTTTTCTCCCAAAGATCACCAAGAACCTGGAAAAACCTCCAGTCAGAGGCTGTAACAGTATGAATTATAATACTTATATAATGTAAATATTATCCCCATTTTACTTATAAGCAAACTGAGGCTAAGTCAGAGAGTGGCAGACATCCGGGGAAAACCTAGGTCTGCCTGAGCATTACACTCAACAGGGTAATTTGAAATCCATTAGTTGTTTTAAAAATTAAATCAAAAAATGTAATGTTGTTTTTATAAATTAACCAAGCTCGCTGATTGATTCAAACAGTAAATATTTACTTAACTATTTACCTACTTTGTCAGCTGAGTTTAAGATAAAGCCCAAGCAAAAGCACAGCAGAATAAACCTACGACAAGACAGATAAGAGAGAAAGACAGATTTCTCATTTTGCAGCATTTATAAAGTGAGTTTCAGGTGTATCACTTCTCCTTTCTGAGCATTCTGATACATTTTTAATGTATATGTTTATTTATATTGTCCTGAAAGTAAACACACAGTTTCTGGATCAGGGACAGACTATTATTACTTATAGCAATAATAATTGATTCCCCGTGGCCCATTCTTCCCCCTAAGGGCAATGCATAGAGAACAAGATATATCCTATGCATACCAAAGATGTTTTTGCGGGGGGGGGGCAGCCACAAAAGAGGAACCTCAAAATTATAAATCTGGGACTTTATATAAGCTGCATGCTGCCCTCTCAGTTGCCAACCACCAGAGAGAGGGGAAGAGGTGAAAGGGTGAGAAAGGAGGAGAGAGAGACAGAAGGAAACTTTATCTTCCTAAAGTAAAGACAGTCTCCCTGGGAAGAGAAGGCAAGCATTTGGTTTTAGAGGATTATAATAGTTTTTGTTATCCTTTGAACGAGAATAAATGTTTCAACCATAAAGGACATAAGCAGCTCTGGCTCAAATTCCCTTAGAATGAAGAACAAACGGATTTAGAAAAATATTTATACTATTTATATATTATTGTCTATATTTATTGTATGTCCTTTTTCTTTGCTCAGAAAATCCTAACCATACAGTAATATAAAAGCAACCATATTGTTTCTGAACAACTTAGTGTCCTCATCCGTAAAATAAGGGTGTTGCTATATAAAGTCCCCAAATTCCATCCATTTACGATGGTTTTATGGAAGTGATAACTTCATTAAGAAAAAAAAGAAAATGTCCAGAAACAATAAAGTGAACTTGAGACATCTACTGACTAAATGGTAAACTGGAGAAGGCATTGGCCTAGGTGTTATTACCTCTCTGATCTGGGACAAATCACTTAAACTGTATCAGCCCCTATGCTCTCATGGGTTAAATTACTAGCTTGGACTAAATGAATCTAATATTTTTGTAAGTCAATAGGTTTATTTCTGAGTCACAATAAATGGATATGTGTGTTTTTAAATTATATATATATGTATATAAAAGTCCATTTCCATTCTCAAATTTGCATCGATGGCTTTATTGCCCAGAACTATAGTTGCTATGTGAAGTAAAGAAATATTTGAGTCACTCATCTAGTTCATGCTATGAATCTACTTTACATTAATCATAGTTCAGACTAGGTGTTAGTTGATTTTCTTTATGCTCCCAAGAGAGATTGGGAAAGAGAATAGTGCTTTGCACAGTGGCTCTCAAACTTTAGCATGCATCAGATCACCCGGAGAGCTTGCTACTACTGTTGTGCCCTCACCAGAGTCTCTTATTCAGTACATCTAGTATTATGGCCAAGAACTTGCCTTTTTATAAAGTTCACAGGTGATGTTAATGCTGTTGATCCTCAAACCACACTTTAGGAACCACTGACCTACATATATTCAAAAGTATCTCTAAACCTTTAATGTATAGGATTTACTTGGGATCTTGGAAAAATGTGCATTCTGATTCAGTAGGCCTGGGTTGGGGCTTGCCATTCTGCACTTCTAACAAGCTCCCAGGTAACATTTCTTTTCATGATCCACAGACCATACGCACGGACTACAAATGATCAGTATAGGCATCACCTGGGAGCTGTTAGACATGCAAAATTGAAACTCAATTGTACAAACATGGTGACTATAGTTAATAATACTGTATTGTATACTTGAAATTTGCTAAGATAGTACATATCCTCCCCCCCCCACACACAAAAGGTAACTATGTGAAGTGATGGATGTGTTAACTTGATTATGGTAATAATTTCACAATATATACATTTATCAAATAATGATACTGTACACTTTAAAAACATATAATTTTATTTTCAATTGTGCCTCAGTAAAGCTGAAAAAACCTTTGAAATGTACAGACATATATTGATTGTTTATTATGTATTATACACTATAAAAAAGTTAGCAGTGCCCCAAAATGAATTAGACACTGTATGAAAGTTCAATGAGGTTTAGAGAGAAAATCAGAAAATTAAACAAGCACATATAAGAAGTACAAAGATAAAGCCAAAATAAAAAGAGCTATAGAAACACAAATAATGAACCAATTAGCTTTGATGAGTACGGAATGATATCTGGGAACAGCATAGAGAGCAGATCTTAAAGAAATACAGATATGATTTATATTACCTAAAAGGCTCAGAAAAATTAAACCTCAAGTGCAATATGAATCCCTTGAATAAACACATGCACTAGAGTAGGCAAAATAAATTAATTACTAAATCCACCACTTTAAATAGACCAAACAAGCAACCATTTTGACATTAAAAGAACCTGAACTTAGCTAACCAAATAAACAGACATGACAAGCTTCACTGTTAAACTAAATAAATAAGCAAATAAAATGAGCCTACAGGATTTCAGGTAAGGTAAACAATGCTGCAGAAAGTTATTCAGATACCCAGGGATTTAAGTTAATGCAAATATGACCCAGGCTAATGCAAAGAAAACTTACCAGCTTTTTACCGGAAGAGAAGGCCTGGCTTCTCTTCTTGCCTGGACCAAGTTTAAAACCCTAACCAGAGCTCTGATTGGCCGTAAAATCTCTGCCTCCAAACATTCCCAAGCCTGATAGGTGATTTTCAGACTCAGGGCACTGTAGATAGTTGAATCCTGTTAAAATTAGAAGTGTTAGGAAGAAACATTTTCCTCTGACATAGTAAAAATTGTAAACACCTCAAGTCTTCTTTTGTAGACAATAGAAAATTAAAACAAAACAAAACAACAAAACCGTGCTTACTTTCTAAACAGAGAACAACTTATAAATTAAAATTTAAAACACTTATTCAAATAATTAGGCAAAATTAAGCCAACACTTACAAAATGGTTTCTGGTAGAACGTTATGTCATTTTTCACAGTATGAAAGTGAAGAGAGTAAAGATAACTATTGTGTATGAAGAATTTTTGAAAGCTATTGCTGTTTGGAGGAGGAAATGAAGACAGGTTGTGTACCATCCTCCCAATGATATCTGTTAAGAGAATTGATCTTTAACTCCTGGCAAGTGAGAAATGGCTGGCACTAAGGCTAAGGCACTTCTAAACATACACTCACATCTCCTTGCTTCTCTGGGTTTAATCTTAACCCCAGACCTCATTTTAGAAAGTCAAGAGAGAACAACTAGAAACAAGAGTTCAAGTTTAAGAGCCTTCTATCTCTTTAGAGGGAAAGTTTTGAATCTATTTTCAAGAACATGATTTCCACAAACAGGGGAACACACCCACCCTCTGCTAATTAGCTTAACTGGGGGCACAACTGCCCTAAAGCTAGCTCAGTTTGTTACAGAGATCATTTGGACTTAGCACTGTCAACTCATGTGACTTAAAGCCATGCAGTGAATGTAATGTTAATGTGCTCTCTCTTCCTTCTGACCTTTGGTTATGCTCAGTGTTTATTGAATTCCTACTATATTTAAAAAGTTACAAATATATAACCTATGGGAAAAACTTCATGGTAATATTGGTCAGTTTGCAACATAGATTACCTGCCATATAATGGAATACCACTAAAACCACAATTTGCCAGGCACTATTAATGGCATCTTTCCAGTACATGCAGTTCATGCCCTCCTATCCTTGTATTATATAACACCTTTAATGGCATGGCTCGCTGCTACAATCTTGGGGCTATCACTCATCTCTTGTTTATTTACTTCATTTTAATGAATGCCAGAACTGAAGGGTATTTTATATGCCTAGGACTGAAAGTACTGTCCCTGCTTAATGGAATAATACAAAATCTGGACGATTCATGGCCCTGACTTTTAGATAGATGAAATGGAGTGGGGAGGATGATTCGGAAATAAGGTTTTTTATTTTTTTTAGGGCAAAGCAAAAACAATTTTTAATTAAATGACATTACATCTTTCTGTTTTGTTTTGCTTTGTTTAGAGATAGCTGTTTGTATAGTTAAACATGCAGCAGTTAAAGCCCATGCAATAAAATATAGAAAAGAAAATGAACGTAAACATTTTCTGAGAAATGCTCTTTTTAGATTTTAAAGTGATGTTATCCTCTATTTAAACATATGCTTGTAAGTGCACTGACTCAGAGTATATTGGATGTGTCAGAATGTGGAGTTTTAATAACTAGGAAAAAATCTCAGATAAACTCGACTCTTAGACATGAACAAAAATGTCATTCTTTTTGCAGCCAGATTTTAATACATCCTGGGAGTGCTGGAAATCAATATCAAATCCCAGGGTCCTTCTGCTGCGATATTCAAAATGTTAACTCTAATGGGAGTCATATCAGAAAAAAAAGTCAGACATAACCTAGGACTGAGCAGTTCACGTAAGAACTAGAAAGTTATTGCTCAAAATCTAAACACATCTCTTATCTTTAAATAACAAAACAAAACCTTTTCTTTATCATCATAATTTTAACAAACAACAAAACCAATTTTCAGAACTGAAAGCCCAATAAGAAGGTAGATAATTTTGGAGAAATTATTTTCTCTTGTTTAGTAATTATCATTAATGAAAGAAAGATTTCTTAAATACTAATAAATCAGGGCTGAATTGACTGACCATGCATCCAAATTGCTGCATTATTCACACTGGAATTACTCCAAAGATTAGCTGCAAATTGCCCTCTAAATTGAATTTATGGTTTCATTTTTCATAACTACTGTGTTGTGACAGATGAAAGGAATCTGAGAGGAAAATGACAGCAATGGACCCAATTTCTTAGTGCTCTATCTATAAGATAGAGCCAAACCATCTTTATAATTTATTTTGGCAAGCTTAAAATCCTGATAGGCTGAAATTCAGGATATTGTACACACATCTCCCTCAGGAGAAGGGAAAGGTCACATTATGTTTTTGCCAAGTGGAGTGGAAGCTAATCAAACCAATATCCATGGACAAAGGAAGTTCACATATATGATGCAATTATTTTCTGTGTTATATTCTTTGATTTAATCCTCACAACAGCACCATGGGATAGGTAATCATATCGCCATTTTACAGAAAGGAAAAGTGTGTCTCACTAATCTGTCCAAGTCTGGACTGCTGAGAGGACTCTATCTTCAAAACCCATGTCCAGGATGTTCTGCCAAGCTACCTCCTAAAAAGGGCTATTGCTTGGATCCCATTACCAATTTATTAATTTTATGTTTAGAAGATCACCTGTAGTTTATTTTGCATCAAGGCAAACAGAAATGACTACATTCCAAGTTAGACAGAGGGAAACACAAAATGATTCTACAAACCGGGCATCATGAACACGTTTAAATCTTTGGTACAACTGTTTTCTGACTATTATTGAAAAGCTGAAATAAAATAAGTGCTTCCAGATCAAAGAGACAGTAAAGGCCTCCCCCTTTATATGAGATAGATAACTTGTTGCAGTACAGAAAGGGAAGACAATTGTGTTAGCCTTTAAATTGGGTTTGTATTGTCCAGGCCTCTCGGGTTAGAAATGATTGAAAACAAATATTGGGCTGGAGTTAGTGACAAATGCAGTTGATGCCTTTAGGTTTATAAGATACCAGTATGTGAACATATGCTCTGTTTGTAAGACAAATGATTAGGCAGCCTCCCACAGCTTTCTGTTTCTAAAGGTTTAGAAAGTGTCACCATTTCTCTTCTGTAATGGCCTCGGGTATCCTCTCTTTTATCAAACAAGCTCTCAGGTTAACGTACAAATACCCAGGCATTGATGGCATTTCTGAAACACTCAAGAGCAAATTAAGTTATTTTTATTTACAAATAAGTATTTTCACTTTTCACAATATGCTTGTTAACAAAGAATTTAAATGATCCTTTCAGATGACAGAAATAAGACCTTTACCAGTTAGAGGGAAATTGCAAAACTTTGTCTCTAAATAAATCTCTCAGTATCTTTCAACCTTTTAATAAAGTAAGAATTACTTTATTACTGATTTTATAATGTATCTTTTATTAGTGTATACAATTTAATCTTTTCTCCTCTGAAGATTATTTTTAATATTTTAACTTATACTAGCGTAATATAAGTTTTCAACTACATATACATATTTCTACACTACTGGTGCCAAGTGCTGCCTTTAACACCAAACTGACCCATTTGTGTTTTTCCTTTGATTGTTTTACATGAAACTAAAGTGTTTACATTCGAATTTAAAGTCAAACAGTATTCTTAGTTGATGACAGATGTGAAAACTGAAATTTTACTTAGCTGTTCCATGTAAATGGACACTATAATACTAACTCTGGATGTCTAGATTAACTAAATACTTTTCATTTTCAATTTTGCTATCATATAGAAAAGACAAGCCAAGGTCCGTGGTGCACAAGGTATTTCAGTAGAGCAAGCTCAAATGTTCCATTAGATATGCGACCTCTGGCAAGTTCCTTAATATCTCTGAGCCCTGCTATTTTTCATTAAGAATGGGGTTAGTATCAAACTGGTACTAACTGATGAACACTTACATCACACAGGGCAAGAACATTCATCTGAGGGCAGGCGGGCGGGAGGGGGGTGGAAGGGATGGGAAAAACTCTCACTGAATGGATGTGGGGAGCACAGTTTGGGAGATGACCACGATTGTGGCTCTGACACGGGCAGAACAGGGGCAATGTGTATGGCCAAAGTGTTGTACCCCCATGATATTCTGAAATTAAAAAAATAAATTAAAAAAAAAAAAACTTGCAGGAGAGAAAAAAACATTAAGAGCAGGAGGGATGGGGGAAGAGAAAGAAGATGAAGAGAGGGAGGCACCCTGTTACAGAGTTGCACAATTCTGGACTAAAAAATCAAATCCTGGGGAATAAAGACACTAAAAAGGGTCAAAAAAAAAAAAAAAAAAAGAATGGGGTTAGTAATGCCTACTGATACAAATTTTGGGAAGATAAGAGAACCAACTCTCTAGATCTTATTCATAAGGCATGTCCTCAAGCATTCACATCATTCCTGAAAAAGGGGTTGAATTTCACTACTAGGCAAAGAGAAAAGGGCTCCTGCGATGAAAAAGCAAAGCAGTACTAAACCTAAATCAAGTACTTGAATTTTGGTTTTAAGGATGATTTTAAATGGATAGGATACAAAAGATACATAATAGAAAAAAATCCCAAGGAACATCCACAACATAAATAATAGTAACTTTGGGACCTGGGTTACATAGACTTTCATTTTCTATTACATGTTTCTGGAATGTTTGAAGTTGTTTATGATAAGCATGTTATTTTTATGATCATAAATTGTAACAAATATTTTTAAAGTAAAAAGTGCCTAAAACATGGTGAGTATTCAATTAATATTAGTTTCTGTTTTTGTCTTCCAGATTCTCTGGCTATAAAAGCAAAAGCATTCTTTTTTTCATTCACACTAATATTTATTGACTACCTACTAGTTCTGAGCTCTTCTCAGGGCTGAAGAGTCAAAGTGAAAGAAAATAGACAGGTATCCATCTTCTCCATCTGTCAAAACATAGAGACAAGTAATAAAACTTTCCAAATTCCTTGTGAAGAAGTTTTTTAAAAGCTTTCTCTCATTCTGATTCTCTCTCAGTTGAATTCCTAGCACAGAGAGCAGCAACACATTTTTTGACTGAAAGTCCAAAAATTATTCACATATGGTTTTCAAATATTCACCGGAAAGCACAAGTATATATGCCTTAGTGGATGATATTAACAAAAGGCTTGACCACCCGTTCTGTTAAACTGTATCAATAACTCAAAAGCCAGATGTACAGAATGGAGTATCCTCAACTTCTCCAATGAATTCTTTAATGATTTTGTTGTGCAAATGATTGAGACAGAGCAAATGTTAGCAGAATAAGTCATATTCTAAGAACAAAGAAAATCTACCTGTACCGATTGTCACCTCTTATCATCAACACCTTAATTGACAAAAGTTACGAAAGGTAACAACAACAAAGAAACAACAAAGTAAAATACCTTGAAAAAGCAGCTGCTTAGGTGGTCAAATCTGTGTACCTCCAAAGTCTCTCCTAGCCCTCTTAGAGGAACTTGAAGTCAATGCCAATATTCTAGGGAAAAATTGCAGATGGCACAAAGGGATTTCTAGGGTCAGCCACAGAAGGTGGTATTCATAAATATTCTGTTTCCAACATACCTCTCTGAGGAAGGGAATGAGGAATCTGGGGCTTGGCACTGACTCGAGTTCTGGAAGCTGGAAATGGGTGCACTGAGCTGGGATGTCCCATGGTAGGCAGGGGAGGACAACCTAGAAAGCAAAAGACTTTCGCTATAGCAGAGAGCACAAATGGGATTCTAACGTAGGGTCAGGAACAACGTAGAGGTGCAGTGGAGTGGAGCCAAACAGGACCTAAGAACCAATTTAATTTTCTTAACTTCCTTCTGTCCTATGTTATTGTTACTCTATATTTCAGTTCTTTCTTCTTTGTACACTCAAAAATTTGAACATATGTGACCAAATGTTTGTATAGATTTCTTCAATATGTTAAAATTGCCCGCCATTGTTTCTTGCATCTTAACCCTTCTTTCTAAATTCAATTTTCTTCTTACTCATGTATATTTTAGTACTTTTTTCACCTAAAGTCTGTAGGTCATATACTTGGCTTTGTCTGAAAATATATTTATTTTATTCTTTTTAAACATATATGTGTTATATATAAAACTAGACATTATATTTTGTTGAGTACAAAAATCTATACACAAGCAGTATATGCAATCAAAAGATAATTTTCAAAAATGGATAAAATGCACATATATAGAGCTCAGTAAATTTTTTTTTGGTGAAAACATCCAGATAAATCAAACCAGAGCCAAGAAGGGCGAGAAATAGAACATTACTATTACCCTAGAATCTTTTCTCATGCTCCATTCCGGTTATTACTCCACTTGCCCAAAATGATAACCTTAATCCTCAATGGTTATTTCTAACACCATAGATTAATTCTGCCTATTTTTAAACTTTATATAATTGGAATGATGTATGTAGTCTTTTTTTTGGCTTCTCTCAGTAACCACTATGGTTGACATATTAATCAATGTTGTACAGACGATTTATTTTGTTTGTTTTGCTGTTTCTTTTAATTATTATTGTTAGATATGGATATATATCACTTTTGTATTACAACACAATTTATTTCTCCATTATACTGGACATATGGGTTGTTTTTGGTCACAGGCTACTACAAATAATGGTTTTATAAACAAACATTCTTGCACATGTCTTTGGTGCACATATGTACACGTTTTGTGGAGGTAGGCATGCAGGATACTAATAGATTCAGCTTAAGTAAATACCACCAGTTTTCCAAAACAGTAGTATGAATTTATACATTAGCAGTATATGTGATTAAAAGGTAATTTTCAAAAATGGGTAAAATTATGATTCTCATACAAGTATAAAAATGAGCATATGTTAAAGACTTTATTTAACACGTTAAATGAGAGAAACTGCCAGATGTTATAGTCCATTTGAAAGATAATCCAAAGGAAAAAAAACATATTTATGTGGAGTTGAAAATAGCTCACAGATAATAAGCAGGTGTAGAATCAGATAATTGAAAAGGATGTGCTGTATGTAGATAACTCATTTTTGTAAAATTGTTCAAAAATTGGCTAGAATCAAACAACTTGTAGGAGGGTGCTTTACATAATGCATAGTTTTTCATTTAAATACGTTATTTTTTATAGAGAATTCCAATTGATCCCAAAACTATCCAACCCTTGTCAATCTTTTAAATTTTAACTATTTTTATAGGTGTGTATTGTGGTTTTAATTTGGATTATAGTGATGATTTATGACTATGTACATATTTCCATTAGATAATTGACCAGTTGGCCTTCCTTTTTGGTTAGTATATTGAAAAAATTTGTACTTTTATTCTAGTGAATTGATTATTTTTTACTTACACATTTATAGTAATTCCTTACATATGCTGGATATAGGTACTTTGCCAGTATATGTATGTGTATATATGTATATCAGTGTGTGATTTGTCTTTTCACTTGCTTAATGGTGACTTTCAATGAACAGACGAATTACATAAAAATCCTCCTTGTTCAATTCTATTATTGAATTCTATATTTTATACGGTCCTTTTATTAAAAAAAGAATTCAGCCCTTTGAAGATGTCATTCCATTTCTTATGGTTTCTAATTTTACTTTGGGGATATCTTCTGTAAGTTTATTTGTTATTTCCTTTCAGATCTTTTGTCTTATGGAGATACCTCAAAGAACTAAAAGTAGAACTACCATTTGATCCAGTAATCCCACTACTGGGTATTTACCCAAAGGAAAAAAAGACATTCTATAATGAAGACATCTGCACTTGAATGTTTATAGCAGCACAATTCACAATTTCAAAGATGTGGAAACAAGCCAGGTGCCCATCAATACACGAGTGGATTAATAAAATGCGGTATATGTGTACCATGGAGTATTACTCAGCCATAACAAACAATGGTGAATTAACACATCTGGTATTATCCTGGATGGAGCTAGAACCCATTCTTCAAAGTAAAGTAACACAGGAATGGAAAAACAAGCACCACTGGTACTCACCATCAAATTGGTACTAATTGATCAATACTTATGTCACACATGGAAGTAATATTCATCACAGAGTGGGCAGGCGGGAAGAGGGTGGGGGGATGGGAAAACTTTCACTGAAAGGGTACGGGGTGCACAGTTTGAAGGATGTCCATGATTGTAGCTCTGACTTGGGCATTGCATAGGCAATATATATAACCAAGTGTTGTACCCCCATAATATTGTGAAATAAAAGAAAAAAATTAAATAAATAAATAAATAAATAAATAAAAGATTTATCTTTTTCTATGCTTAGACTTTTAGTTTGACTCTAGAGTTCTACAGTTTCAATAACTCGTGTTGGTGTGAATTTGCTTGTATTTAATCTACTCAGAATTCTTTGTATTACCTGAATCTGAATAATGAGGACCTTCAGCAAAGTTCTCTCAGCAACTCTCTTCAAATTTTTATCTTAAAAACTTGCATCTCTCATTCCCTCTATTGCCCCATCAGAAACTCATACTAGATGTTTGTTAGACGTTTCATTCTCTCCTCAATGTGTCTGATCTGTTCATATTTTCTATCTCTGCATCTTATCCTGCTATATTCTGTGTAATTTCTACAATCTGTTTTCCAGTTCCCTAATTCACCCTCCAGTTGAGTATAATCATATATTTAACCCACCTTTTGTATTTTAAATTCTAATGATAAACTTTTTAGTTGTAAAAGTTCGATATGGCCCTTTTACTTACCATCGTACATGGTATTTTTTCAATTCTAATTTGTTTCTTTTTTACACCTTCAATTATATCTTCAACCTTTTCTTCCCTTTTTTATTTTGGTAAAAAACATATGACATAAAATTTACCATCTTAATCATTTTTAAGTGTGCAGTGTTGTGCACGACATTGCTACAACTTTTTTATCTTGCAAAACTGAAACTATACATCCATTGAAAAAGTCCTTATTTCCTCCTTCCCCCAGCTCTTGGCAACCACCATTCTACTTTCTGTTTTTAAGCATTTGACTACTTTAGAGTTCTCATATAAGCGGAATCATGCACCATTTTTCTTTTTGTAACTGGCTTATTTCACTTAGCATAGTTTACTCAAGATTCATCCATGTTTTAGCACATGACAGAATTTCCTTTTTTCATAAGGCTGAATAATACACCATTGTGTGTATATACTACATTTTCTTTATCCATTTATCTGTCAATAGGCATTTAGATTGCTTACACCTCTTGACTATTGTGAATAATGCTGCAGTGAGCATGGGTGTGAAAATATCTCTTTGAGATACTATTTTTAATTCTTTTGGATTTATACACAGAGGTGAGATTGCTGGCTCATATAATAATTATATTTTTAATTTTTTGAGGGAATTTCATACTATTTTTGAAAGCAGCTGCACCATTTTACAAATAACTGCTGCACTACCAAAAATGCACCAGGCCGAGAAACAAATTAAAGATGCAATACCTTTCACAATAGCACCAAAGAAAATTAAATATTTAGGAACGTATCTAACTAAGGAGGTCAAAGACGTATTAGAGAGAATTACAAAACACTGAGAAAAGAAATTGCAGAGAATGTAAACAGATAGAAAACCCTACCATGCTCTTGGACAGGTAGAATTAACATTGTAAAAATGTCTTTGCTACCTGAAGTGATTACACAATCAATGCAGTCCCTATCAAAATACCAACATCATTTTTTGCTGATCTAGAAAAAATAATTCTATGCTTCGTGTGGAACCAGAGAAGGCCTCGTCTAGCCAAAGCAATCCTAAGCAAAAAGAATAAATTGGGAGGCATCTATCTACCAGATTACAAAGTATACTACAAGGCTATAGTAACCAAAACAGCATGGTACTGGTACAAGAACAAAGACATAGACCAATGGAACAGGATTGAGAACCCAAATATGAAACCAACCTCATACGGTCATCTGATCTTTCACAAATTCCACAAAAACATACACTGGGGAAAAGATTCCCTATTCAACAAATGGTGCTGGGAAAACTGGATGGCCATATGTAGAAGACTGAAACTGGATCCACACCTCTCACCTCTCACAAAAATCAACTCACGATGGATAACAGATTTAAACCTAAGATGTGAAACCATAAGAATTCTCGAAGAAAATGTTGGAAAAACTCTTATGGACACTGGCCTAGGCAAAGAATGTATGAAGAAGACCCAGAAAGCAATCACAGCAGCGACAAAAATAAATACATGGGACCTGATCAAATTAAAAAGCTTCTGCACAGCCAAGGAAAGTGTCACTAGAGTGAACAGACAACCTACAGAATGGGAGAAAACATTTGCATGCTACACCTCTGATTAAGGACTGATAACCAGAATCTATACAGAACTTAGGAAAATCAACAAGAAAAAATCAAACAACCCTATTAAAAAATGGGCAAAGGACATGAACAGAAACTTTTCCAAAGAAGACAGAATAATGGCCAGCAAACATATAAAAAAGTGCTCAACTTCTCTAATCATCAGGGAAATGCAAATCAAAACCACAATGAGATATCACTTAACTCCAGTGAGATGGGCTCATATCAAAAAATCCCCAAACAAACAACAAATGTTGGCGGGGATGTGGACAGATAGGAACACTCATACACTGCTGGTGGGACTGCAAATTAGTACAACCTCTACGAAAAGTAATATGGAGATACCTCAAAGAATTAAAGGTAGAATTACCACTTGATCCAGCAATCCCACTGCTGGGTATTTACCCAAAGGAGAAAAGACATTCTATAATAAAGACATCTGCACGCGAATGTTTATAGCAGCACAATTCACAATTGCAAAGATGTGGAAACAACCCAGGTGCCCATCAATACACACATGGATTAATAAAATGTGGTATATGTATACCATGGAGTATTACTCAGCAATAAAAAACAACAGTGAATTAACACATCTGGTATTATCCTGGATGGAGCTAGAGCCCATTCTTCGAAGCAAAGTGTCACAAGAATGGAAAAACAAGCACCACTGTTACTCACCATCAAATTGGTACTAACTGATCAACACTTACATCACACAGGGCAATAACATTCATCAGGGGGCAGGCAGGCGGGAGCGGGGGTGGAGGGGATGGGAAAACTCTCACTGAATGGATGCGGGGCGCACAGTTTGAGGGATGTCCACGATTGTAGCTCTGACACGGGCAGTGCATGGGCAATATATATAGCCAAAGTGTTGTGCCCCCATAATATTCATAAATAAAAAAAAACAAAAACAAAACCAAAAATGTACCAGTGATCCAAGTCCTCTACATTCTTGCCAACGCTAAAAACTGTCTGGTTTTTCTATTTAAATATTGACCATTCTAACAATGAGATTCACCTTATATCTCAACAAGTGTAAAGTGATATCTCATTGTGGTTTTAATTTCCATTTCCCTGATGAGTAGTGATATCGAACATCTTTTTATATGCTTGTTAGTTATTAGCATATCTTCTTTGGAAACATGTCTATTCAAGTACTTTGCCCATTTTCTAATTGGATTTGTTGTTGTCATTGCGGTGGTAGTGGTGGTAGAGCTAAAGGACTCTATATTCTGGATATTAACTCCATATCAGATAGATGGTTTGGAAATATTTTCTTTCATTATGTAGATTGCCTTTTTACTTCCTTGATTATTTACTTTGCTACAGAGAAGCTTTTACATTTGCTATAATCTCATTTGTCTATTTTTGCTTTTGTTGTCTGTGCTTTTGGTGTCATATCCAAAATTTTTGGCAAATACAATGTCATGAAACTTTTCCCTTAAGTTTTTTCCTAGGAATTTTATAGTTTCAGGTCTTACATTCAGGACTCTAATCTATTTTGAGTTAATTTTTATATATGGTGTGAGATAAGGGTCCAACTTCATTCTTTCACATGTGGATATCCAGTTTCCCAATACCATTTATTGAACAAACTATGCTTTCTCCATTGTGTAGGCTTGGCACTCTTATTGAAGATCATTTAACCATATACTTTGAGTTTTAATTGTGGGCTTTCTATTCTGTTCTATTGGTCTAAATATCTGCCCTTATGCCAGTACCAGAATGTTTTGATTACTGTAGCTTTGTAACATATTTTGAGAACAGACCACGTGAAACTTTCAGCTTTGTTTTTCTTTTTCAAGATAATTTTGGCTATTTGGGGTTTTGTGAGATTCCTTATAAATTTAGGACTCTTTTTCCTTATTCTGCAAAAAATGCCATTGGGATTTTGATAGGGATTGCATTGAATTTGTATTAAACAGATTGCTTTGGGTAGTATTGACATTTTAACAATTTTAAGTCTTCTACCACATGAACACAAAATGTCTTTCCTATTTGTGTTTTCTTTGATTTCATCTGCTATATTTTACAGTTTTTAGTGTACAAGTCTTTCACCTTCTTGATTAAGGTATTCCTATGTATTTTTTCACTCTTTGATGCTACTACAAACTCACTTAGCTGTCATAGTGCTGAAGAGAGTTAGGGCTTTGCTCTGGATTAAGATTTGGCTTAAGGGAAGGTTGTAATTTGGTTTTCTATCCAGACCACTAAAACTTTCTCCATATCAGCAATAAAACTGTTTTGTATCATTCATGTATTCACTAGTGTAGCACTTTTAATTTCCTTCAAGAATGTTTCCTTTTGCATTCAGAAATTTGCTACTCATTTTGTGCAAGAGGCCTACCTTTCAGCCTATCTTGGCTTTTGACATGCCTTCCCCACTAAATTTAATCATTTCTAGCTTTTTATTTAAAATGAGAGACTTAAGATTATTCCTTTCATTTCATTTGACCACTTAGAGGCCATTGTATGTTTACTAATTGATCTAATTTCAGTATTGTTGTGTCTCAGGGAATAGGGAGGCCAGGGAAAGGGAGTGAGATGGGGGAACAGCTGGTCAGTGAAGCAGTCAGAACACACACAACATTTATCGATTAAATTTGCTATCTTATATGAGTACGGTTCATGGTGCCTCAAAACAATTTACCACAGTAACATCAAAAATCACTGGTCACAGATCACCATGACAGATCTAATAATAATGTAAAAGTTTGAAATATTGTGCAAATTACCAAAATCTGATACACAGACATGAAGTGAGCAGATGCTGTTGGAAAAATGATGCAGAAAGGCTTGCTTGACACAGGAATGCCGGAACTTTTAAATTTGTAAAAAACACAGTATCTATAAAGCCCAATAGAGTGAAGTACATGAAACGAGGTATGCCTATATAGAAACATGACTGATTTTTGCACATTGACTTTCTATTTTGCATCTTTGCTGGATTTTTTATTAGTTCTAATAGGTTTTTTGTGGAATGTTTAAGATTTTCTACATATAAGATTGTGTCATCTGCAAATTTTACTTCTTCCTTTCCAATTCGGATGCCTTTTATTTATGTTTTACTTTATTTTTTGTCTTATGCTTCTAAATAGTACTTCCATCAATACATTGAATAGAGGTAGTGAGAGTGTTGTTGTGATTTTTATTGTTATGGTTTGTTTCTAATTTGATCTTGAGAACTATTTTTTAAGAGTGATTGGCCATGTTTCCTTATTCCTTTGTGTGCCTTGTTATTTTTGTTGTTGTGATTCACCCATTTGAAAAACAGCCACACCTTCCATCCTTTACAAGGTAGTTTCTTACAGTGGAAGATCTTCTTCAATCAGCCTGGCTAGACATTCTGTGGTCCTCTCAAATTTTTAAGAGGGATGTTTTTTCTCTGGGTCTGTGAATGTAATTCCTAATTTGAGATATTTGCTGGTTTCTTTTTCAGAAGTTTGTAATCGCTACCTTCCTCTGGTGTCTGTCTGTGGTACTGCAGGCTTTCTGGAGCTTCCACAAAGCACCGAGTTCTATTTGGTTCTCTGCAGTCCCCATGCATACAAAAGATGCTGGTTCAGTCAGTACTCTAAATCAGGTTGGGGAGACTCAGGAGACCTGCCAAAAAGCCAGAGGACTGAATGCATATTCCACTCCTCTCTTTTCCTCCCAAGAAATAAGCCACAAACTGTGCATTTATTCCCAACCATGCTGAGCATTGACAGCTTCGGTAGGTGGTACTACAAATTCTCTGGCACTGCAATTAACCACTGAGCTTTCTTTTGTCCTCAGCAGTCCCCAAGCATACAAAGTATGCCAGTTCTCTGTTGTCACTCCAAGACAGGCAAGACAGAAACCAATCCCTGAGGCAGCCCACAAGGATTGAGCAGCTGAACATTGGGCATATATTTCACTCTTCTCTTGTCCTCCCGAGGCAGAAGGTATGAGTTGGGCTTTTCTTCCCAATTGCATCAAACTGTGCCATCTTTGGGGAAGGGCTGATGTGATTGAACTAAAACAGCTTTTCTTACCTTCAAAGTGGCTGTTCTTGGCTTTGAGCTTGCCTGGGATACAGTGACTGGTCTCTAGAGTACTCATGAAGGCTTTTTGGACAGTATTTTATTGTTAATTTGGTGTCAATCTAAAGAAACAAGGTCTAGGGCTTCCTACTCTGCCATCTTACTGGCATCACTTCTCTGTGATGTGATATTGTTTTAAAAGTCTCAAATTATCTATCATATGAAGTTTTTGGTAGTCTATTACTGCTGTTTATTGTTCCTGGTCTAACTCTTATTTGCTGTGTATTTCTTTCTTGTGTACTTTTAATTTGATATTGTGAGCTTACTATCTCTGAATGAGAATACTGTGCAGCCTGACTCGAGGTCTTGTGCATGCAAGGCAATTGTACATTGCCTTCAACTAGTCCCCCAGGGATACAACTTGGTGAAAGTCAATGTTATGATAATTCCCACATATGAGATTCCTGGATCATGCAAGTAGTGAAAATGTAAACCCCCATATGATGTGAAATACATTTCCATGGTTACTAATCCTGGGGGAAACTTTCAATATTTTATTTACTCAGACATAAGATAGAGCTGAAAAATCTCCTTGACATCACCAGAGCCAGTGGTCAGATATTCTTTTCTTTCTTTTTTTTTTTTTTTTTTTGGAGAATTTTATTTTTACACTCTAATTTTATAAGGAAAAAATATTATTCATCTACATTGATTTGTTCACTTGTATATTTTGAAATTTTTCACTCTAAGATCACATATTTCTTAAAATTTTACTTGTGAAAAATATCTGAGTCTAAGTATGGAAAGTGGTTGTACTGGAGATTTTTTTTTTAATCTGCCAGGTACATGTCTTGAGTTTATCAGACCTGCCACATAGTGTGAATGTAAGTTGTAAACCCACCTGAGGTCCAGTTTTTAGATCTGAATTTTCAGGGGAGATTTCTCTTGTCTGTACTCAGCATCAAAGTTCAAGACAGGCACTTTTTCTTCAGTGGTATCCCATAGGGAAGAGATTTGTTGGTAATCACCTATATCTGTACACTGGTAGAATAATCCTATAGGGTATTCTGTGCCATGTGAAGCAAATATTTTCCAGGCTAATGCCAACTCCACTGCTCCATTTACTCTGGGAGATCTGACTTTACTTATTTTTGGCCTCTGAGTATAGTTTACATTTTTGCAAACCCATTAATACACATTTAATATATCCAATGAGAGGAAAGACTAGACTACAAAATCTATCAGGCTACCAGAAAAAGAAGACAGGGTTTTTTTTTTTCTTTCTAATACAGATTTTAATTGAGCGTGAAGCCCATGGAAAGGTCCAGCTTTAAGCAGGGTGGTCTCATTTCCAACTCTTAATTATGGGGACTTCACACATTATCCCATGGGATAATGTGGGCATTAAAACTCCAGCACATTTATTGACTACACCAACACCCTACCACCATTCTCACCCCTTTCTCTGCTAGGACATCCACAGGGTTTTAGTTTCCTCTTTGATTTTGTTCCTTGGAATTTTTCATTACTTTATTTAAATTTTAGTCTGCATTTAAAAGACTGTGTTATTTTATTATTATTTTGATAGCATTCCTAGACTTTTATACATTCCACCACATTGTCCCTTAAAATTTTGGCACACCTATTTACTGAAAGTCAATGAATTTAAAAGTATATTACATTTGCAAATTTCAAGATAGTCAATTATATGGCTTAACTCAACGGATTTTTAACAATACAGGTTGAACTATGTAGAGTTTATATTTCCTCAAATATTGAATATTTAATATAGTATCTTGGACTGTTTTGATAGTAATTCTTATGGTATTTATTTATTTACTTTAGTTTGCAATCATATTGTCATGTTTGGGGAAAATGTGCTGTTTATTTTCAATATCATAAATGTTCTATTTCCACCCTAAGTGGGTGTACTGCAATGCAATCTTGGTACTAACTACCCTGACTCAGTGTCAGAATCCACAGGTTTAAGGGCTCCTCCACAAGACTGCCCTCAACTTACATGCCAGGTACAAGTTTCAGGGGCCACCTTCACTTTAACCTGACCAGATACAAATTCAGGGCTTCCTTCTTAGTGCAATAATTCACTAGAATGATTTGCAGACCTCAAGAAAGCATTATAGTTATGATTATAGTTTTATATAAAGAACACCACTCAGGAATAGCAAAATGAGGAAGAGACACACAGAGTAAAGACTGAGAGTCCCAAACACAGAGCTTTTATACCCTCTTAAGTGGGTTTACCAACAACAATACTTTACTGAGAAGCTATGTCCAGAGTTTTTATTGAGATTTTACCGGGCAAGCATAACTGATTAAATCACTGGCCACATTATTGAATTCAATCTCCAGAACACCTCTCAACGCTGGAATTTGGGTAGACGCAAAGTTCCAATCTTCTAATCATGTGGTTGGTCTCTCTGGTGATCAGTTTCCATCTTGAAGTTATCTAGGGTCCTATCCTATGCAGCTTTATTAGCATAGCAAATTTCTTATCATGAAATTCCAAGCATTTTTGAAACTTTGTCTTAGGAATGGGCAACAAAGACCAACATATTATTTATTATCCACAATCACATATACCAAAAATATAATAAAATATACTAATCTATGAAATAGCTAAAAAATTGATAAGTAATAGAACAAATAAATAGACAATTTCATTGTAAATAAATATTAATACTTGTGTGTAATTCTAAATAGTATAGGTGCAAACTTATAATCTTAACATCATCTATACCTTTACATGTGTATAGTGCTTCAAATTTTAAAAAAAGATATTCTCATATATCATTTTATTTCATTTTTATGTCCAATCTGTAAAATAAGTATGCCATTTTTATAGATAGGTTAATATTTAGGGGTGTTCCTAAACTCATAATACTAATATACAGCAAATCTAGAGTCAAACTCACCCCAAATTAAGTGATCTCCAGCTAACCTCATAATTTTCCACCTTCTAAATCACAGGTGATTTGTATCATATGAAATAGAATAAATATTTTATTTATTTGTTTATTTCTATACCTCCCCACCACCATCACTAGGAATGAAATCCTCTCTGCCTTTAAATTTCTTCAGGGTCTTTTGACTACAGCCAATTAATACTGTAGTTCCTTTGATCTGAGAGAGGAATGTTAATTTGGTTAACAAGCACATGGTCATTTTCTTATCGTAGTTAGAGCCCAGCTAAAGAAGCTAACTGTAAAGCAGTAGTTATATTGCCTTCTCGTATGGAGGGCTTCTACTGAATTTGATTTAATGCAAGTGCAATGCTGCATAATGAATATTGCATTTTCCATTTCCATAGTGAACTAAAATAACCTATTGTGAGTGTTAGAATGCAATAATCCATACATTATATGTTTTATTGATAGGGTTTTACATTCTGGAATCCATTCAGGCATATCCAACCACAAATACCTTTAACCAAATTTAATTCTATGCCTGAAATTATTATATACAACATCACAACTTTATACCTAACTACACAACATTTAATTTCATGACTGTAATGGAACTGTAGACATTAGCTCTATTTCCATATATTGGATTAGAAAAGATGAAATTTTTTTTTAATATGATCTAGGGTGAATTTTTATACTATGGCACTTAATTGAAACTAATATTCAGTTAAGATGATTCTTTCTTTGAGATTCTTTCAAAGAGTAGAAGTGATGGATCAATTAAAATTAGGAGGTTATGATTCATCTGCCTGCATGTAGGCCAGCAGATATTCTATGTAAGACAAACAAAAAATGTCTTTCTTTTACATTTTTAGTTAGTAATCAATTTTATGTCTAGAATTAAAATAAGCATCTGATATTTTCTCCAATATATGCAAAGGGTATTTTGACATAGAGAAGCATAGCAAAGTAAGACATATTGTAATAATTAACTGAATTATTTCTGGCATGCCGTGAACAATTACAGGATTAATAACCACCCGACCAAACAGTGTTATGTTGGAATAAATTGACCAACAAGGTTTCTCAGCTAGGAAATGAAGCTCAGATAGATCATCAATAAAAATGACTGTGACGAACATACTTGTGAGAACTACGGTGTTTTACATTTACAAAATATGGCTGTGGTAACTGTGTTTAATGATTAGAAGAAGATATTTAAAAATTCATTTAGAATATTTTGCCTTTTTTAATTATTGCCTACTGAAAGACATAATGTTTGATGGTCACCAATGTACCATACAATCTACATTTAATTAAATACCTGTGAGTTCCAAAAGCCACTGAAAAACAGTCTTTCCTAAAGAAAGAAAAAAGAAAAAGAAAAATCTTCAAGACCTGCAGCTGTTTTGGAATATGAAGTATGCCATATGCAACCATATTAAGAATGATATTAGATATAAAATGAAAATAATTTTGAGAATGAATGATGCCATGTGCCATAAATGAGGTAATATGTAATCTCATGTGAGATTATATAGACTGCCCTACGAATACATTTATTAAAATGTTTTGACTTAAGTAACTAAAAGGTCATACATAGCACCAATATTTATATTTTCATTGCATCCAATTTTTGTAGATAGTTTTTAACTTTAAATCAGAAGGAAAGGGAAGAAAAAATGATGGGGAAGGAACAAAAGTAAAGAAAGGAAAGTTTCAGATGTTTAAAATGTTATGCATGGGAAAATTTTAAAATATTTTCAGACTAATTGAGTTCATGAGACTATGATAACTAAAATCATATTCTACTGCAAACAGGTGGAAGTCATTTGTAAACTAATTTGAACTCTCTCTAAGTCTTTACTTTCTCATCATCTTTCAAATAAATGGCCTGACCTAACCATCAGTTTACTATATAATACAAGTAGTATAACCTACCTTTAAGTTAGTTTCCTCATTTGTAATATAAATGTGATTGTTTCAAGAAAAACTACTGTGAAAAATAATTAAGTGGAAAAAAATATATTACACTTGAAAATTTAAAAATAAATTCACCTTTTTATGAAGTAGATAGTTACTATAACAACAGTACCAATTACAGAAGTTGGCTCTGTGGCCTCTTCCCTTCAGTCTGCATTTAAAAACAGAGATTTTCCCAAGATTCCGGTTTCTCCTTTCACCTGTCCTTACTCCGTCCTTTCTTCCCAGGAGCCCAAGGCGTATTTTCCATTACAATCTGTATGCTCGTCTTTCTCCTTTTTATCCCCTTTTTCTCTTGACCACATCCTCTTGTACGCCCTGTACAAACTTCAAACTAGATGCATCCAAAACTGAAATTAGCACATTTCTCTCTCGAACTCTTTCTTCTGTGTTCCTTTGCAGCTCACACTCGAATAACATGTCTCCTCATTCTTATCTCCTAAATCTAATTAGCACCCAAATCCTCTTATTGCGACTGTCTTATGCCTTGATATTATCTACCTTTCTCTACTTTGGTTCCCACATCTTCTTCCTTAAGGGGCCTTCAATTCTCTACCCTCATCTTAACCAACCCATCCCCACATTGCTGCCAATATAAACTTTCTATCTCTTTTACCAAAATTACAATAGTCCAATGATTCTCAATATAAAATGCAAGTTCCTCAATACGAGACACAAGGCCCTCATAAGTTGGGTCTTGCCTATCACTTTATCATCAGGTCTCCCCGCTTTTGCTCTTGTCCATGGGTTCAAGTCATGCAGACTTAGAAGTTTTCTGGATGTGCCAAGCCCACTAATAGGACTTTGCCTTTGCACATACTGTTTTCTCTGTCCAGAGGGCTTTCTTTCCTCCTTCCTGCCTACGGCTCTGTCTAACTTCTACTGATATTAAAATCAGAAGTCAGTTTTCCTAATTCCACTTCTACTTTAGTCTAGGCTAGGTGCCTCTCTCCTAGTGACATGGGCTTACCTTTAAGAAAGTAATTTTCAAAACAGTATTGCAATTACTAATACTACTGGTGGTTCTTCCAGACTGTGAATTCTCACTGCAAGCATGTTTCCCAAAAATAAGACTCTGAGATAGTGATGTGCATACAGGGAGATTACTGGAGAATGTGTTTGTATTCTCAGGTTCAACAAATGTGGAAGAGTGAAGGAAGTAGAATTCAACAGAGAGAAAAGTTGAACTGTGAATTGATGCGGTTAAAAGCCTCAACAAATCTTATGGAGACCTCTGGAGTTGCGATGGCCTTTCAGAGTTGTCCCATACTAGAGCAAGAGAAATAAATCCCACATTAATCGGTTGTGTGCTTTCTCTGGGAAGTGGGCATGACATTGTGTAGGTGGCTTTCTTCAGCTATGAGCAAGTCCCCAAGAGAGACTCAGCTAAGAGCTGTCTCTCTGAGCAACTGTAGAAATAAGCGTTTCCGTTTTGGAAGCTAGTATAAGGGCAGATATCCATGGAATCCACTACGGCTCCTTAAAGACAAAAACTTTTTCTCATTCACTTTTAAATGCCTTGGGCTAGTAGGGACCCTGAAACATAGGAGACATTTAAAAATAAATGTTTATTGAATGAATGCATAGTATGATTTTTAGTCAAATTCATCTTTCTGAAAGCAATCTGTGCTGCAGATAACTTATATTCAATCTGAAAATAAGGACCAAAGAAAATACAAAGTACAGAATAAATAGCTTTTAATCTAACTTCAGTCCCTTGGCTTCTTAGAAGACTCATAATGATCCTGTGTCTTTAATCTCCCCAACAGAATGAAAAGTTAAAAACACAGCAGCCAGGGCTGAAATACAGAAGGAAAGTCTTTGTATTAAAAGTACATTCATATAGTTCTTTGTTTGAAGAAAATGTAAAAGGCTGCAGCATTTCTAGTATTTGTTGAATCCCAGCATTCTATTCTTATTGCGTAGCCTCAGATGGTCCCATTAGAAGCTTATACACAGCCAAATGAGATGGACCAAATATGAAATGCCATTGTTAAACACTACCAAGTATGTTTTTATGCTTAAATTTCACCTGAGAAATACATAAAAATAGGACAAATGACACAGACCATGTTTAAGCTAACTAATATGATGCAGAGACATACGATGAAAAAGACTAGGAGCAAAGAGGCTGAGAATGGCAGCTATGATGAGAAGATGATCAGTAGCTTGTAAGTAAGTTAGGGTCTAAGAGATTAAGTTGTCAGTTGAAATACCACCAAAGAAGTTAAAAATCACTGAGGATGATATCAGGTGGTGGGGTAGAGAGAAAATAAATAAGTAGGGTACTGAAGTCATTGAGGCTGGGGACGTGGGCCCATTTGGATGGGAGCTAATAAGAGATGATAGTTGCAGTGATTCAAAAGTCTACAGGGAAGACTTGTAAATTAGTTCTTGAGAAGCAAGGAGTTATGCAGGAGAGAAAAGGAGAAAATGTTCCTCCTCCCATACCTATACTCACCAAGTGAGAGACAATGTGAAACCATGAGATCTTTAACATAGAGGAAGACAAGATAATGCAAATTTTGCTTTTGCTTATGTGTTATTTTATCTGGAGAATCACAGGTGAATTCAGAAAACTGTGCTCACCTGAACTGAGTCACATAGGAATACACAAAATGCACACAAGTACACACTTGAAACTTCTACTACCTACTTCAATTCACCAGGTATGTTAATGAGGCAAACCCATGTACATATGGTATTACAGCTTTTCATTCAATTTCAGATAACCCTCTTTGTATCACTTACCAATAACACAAGCTACAGCTCTCCTGATGCTCACTTCAACCAAACTCCAGGTCTTTTTCATGGTAAAAGGCCATTTCTATTGTAGTAATTATGTATTCCTTAGCCATTTGCCATATGTCAAACTGTATTACTGTGTTCATTAGCTTCCTATCTTTTCCTAAATGCAAAACTAATGAAGTTTTTATTTGCTGTGTTCCTAACCCCACTTTTCTCATAAGGCCTGTGGTTTTCATTGTGTGATTTTTGTACCATGCAGTGATCTAAAGGAGCACATATGCACATGACAGCAGAAGGAACTGTATTTGTTTAAAAATACAGATTCTCATCATTTCTTCCAAGATTTGGATTCAATAGGTTTGGGGTGGGATCGGTGTGATGGAGAGTTTATTTTTGTTTGTTTTTACTTTTTTCCTACCAGTTTCCAACTATTTTTCCCATTTTGGATGAATACTTTATTATTCAAACTTAGGGGAAATTGAGACACAGTTACTCAGCCAATGGATACAGATACCTAGCCAATGTTCCTACTTGAGACAGAAATTTGGAATGACTCAGAATGAATCTAGAAAAACACAAGTTATGACTAAAAAGTTATTCCCAGAGACAGCAGAAGCAATGGCATCAAGAACATAGTGGTGGCAATGACAGAAGTGTAGTAGCCATGATGTCAAAGGTGGAACCCAACCATACTCATGGCCACAGGCATGGCTCTGGTGCCCAGGCTTCCTTAGTTCCCGTCCATTCTTAAATTTTGCTTTGAAGCCTCTAGGCCAATTTTGAGAGCCACCCAATCACCAGCCAATAGAGTTCTTTTCTAATTAGGAAAGGTATACCTGCAAAAGTGAACCCTGATGCTAATTCATCCTCAGATCCGCTTTATAACAAACACTGTGATGATTACAGCAAAGCTAATATGTGGAACTCAGTTGGAAAATTATTGGTCTTAGGTGGATCACAGAGCTAGTATTTTGAATCAGTTCAACATTACAGTGTTTAAACTGACCAGCCATTTAAAAATGTTTTTCCTTTATCTGAGATCTGCATTACCAATCATTAGGTCTTCTAAAACCATGTTAACTTTGCCACATGAATCCAGGCAGAGAGAATTTTTCATGAGATATTCATACATTCTGGAGGTGGCAGGGTGGAAAGTAAACAGCACTTTCTTCCCCACTTTCCTCATCTCTGGTCAATTTCTATAGACAAGAAGACCAGTCTAGTTATCAGTTTTCTAACCCATCACAATGTATACTAACAAAAAAGTCCTGATACCTATGAAAAACTACAGAGAAAAATATCTTGTGGTAAACTTCTTTCCCACAAGAATAAAAAAGATAGACTCATCATTATTAGTCATTTCCCTTGGAAAACATGAGTTTTGGTAGCAATAAAATTTTATTTTAGAGTGAATCACAAAGTTTCATATGCTTTACTCAGTACCCCATTTCTACTCCCTCAAAATATTTCCATTTAAAAAAAAAATCCAGCTGCTTTGGTAGGTGGAAAACTACATACAGTGAAGCTGGTTATGTTTTATGAGTCATTTCAGTTCAGGATACTGGTTTCATTGCCTGTAAAAAAATACAGTGCTTATTTTGTGTATCTCTGACAATTCAGCAGGTTGCATAGTTAACTCCTAGACAACTATTGTACTTCATATATATAAGTGATAAGTTCTCACAAAATGGTGTATTACTTCATTATTCATATAGTGATTCATAATTACCAAAAAGTGTGTGACTGGGCTTCAGTTTCCTCACCTGTAAAATGAAGGGGGTTGCAATGGATAACTTCCCTGGCCCATTCTTAGCCTAACAGTCTATTGTTTATACAAGCACTAAAAACATTTTACTGCGTATAATCTTCCACTTTATTTAAAATGATTAATAATTGTTAAAAATTGTTCATTAGAGTAAAAAATCATCTTCTAATCATTTTTTAAAATATAAATCCCTAGTTTCCATTTCCAAGTTGATTTAAATTGGAGTTCAAAATTTTTATTGTGCATCCCATGCATTGCAATCATTAATTTTATTTCCACGAAATAGTCACAGATAATCCTTTCTCAAAGATCAAGTTACATAGCACATTTAAAACAATGGTGAGAAATCAAATCGTTAAAGCATAACAGTGAAACCTCAGTTTTCTGGCAATGGCATTAAACTGGTTATTTTGTGTAACTGAATTTTCAAGTTAAATGAAGATCAGCACCAACATAGTACATCCTTTAGCAGAAATGTCCCTACATTGAAGTAATACATTTAGGAAGCACATATAAATTTACTATTTTATGAAAAATTAGCCAAAACTTGGAAATAAAGTAACAAAAAGTGGGAAGCATATCTTTTTAATAACATTCTGGAGTGAAGGCTACCTAAACATTATCTGGGGAAATATATTGAGACTGAATAACTGTTTAATATTGATTAAAGGCCTCAGACTAAGTGAAGTTATATGTTAACTTTTATACTTTTGCCCAGAAGAGAAGAAAATATTATCTACACTGTGGAAGAGAGAACTCCAAAAATTATGGTTTACTACACTATAAAACAGTAACCTGTTTTGAATCTAAGCCAGAAATATTCCTAACTTCACTTATTAAATTACACACACTCACACAATCTCACATACACACACACCTGGCTTCTCAAATGCTCTTTGAACTTTTTAAAATATCTTACTGATTCTCTCATTGATTAACAAGTTGAATAAAATTTCTGACATGTTTATTTTATTTTACTTTTGTTTTTGTTTCTATTTCAGAATACTATGGGGGTACAAATGTTTTGGTTACATGAATTACTTTTGTACAGCTTGAGTCAAAGTTATAAGTGTGTCTGTCACCCAGACAGTGTGCATTGTACCCATTAGGTGTGAATTTATGCATCCCCTCCTCTCCCCTCCCACCTGCTTGATTTCTGTTGAATTTTACTACCATATGTACACATGAGTGTTTATCATTTAGTTCCAATTTAATAATGAGTACATGTGGTGTTTGTTTTTCCATTCTTGTGACACTTCATTTAAAAGGATGGTCTCAAGTTCCATCCACGTTCTTACAAAAGGTATTAGTTCACCATTTTTTATGGCTGAGTAATACTCCATGGTATACATATACCACATTTTTTAATCCACTCGTGTATTGATGGGCACTTGGGTTGTTTCCACATCTTTGTGATGACACATTTATTTTATATTTATATGAAAGTCATCATATTTCCCTTTAGAAAAATAGACTTTAACAATTCATTCATAGCAAATATCTTTAATGTTTAACATGCTTCAGTCACTGTGCTGTGAGCTGCATGGAACAAACAAATAAAAGTCTATCTCAGCCTTAGAAAAACTCACAATTTAATCAAACAGCCAACTAGAGAACAAAAGATAAATGCTCTGGCAGAAGGTTGATCAAATTGCCAACAAGCTCTGAAGAAGTCTTACCCTGGCTGAAGGGGAAAAAATTTTAAAAAGAAGCTTTTAAAAAGAAAGTGGCATTTGGGCTCGTTCTTAAAGAATATATTGAACTCGGCTTACAGGATGGAGGTGGCGAGTTAATTTCTAAGCTTAGCACATAAAGCAAAAGTCATCCATAAACAAAATTACCATTGAGAAAACCCTTATATTCAGACATGAAGCACAGCATAAATCTTGTGTATGTAATCCTACATGGTAATAGGGATGTATAAATGTCTAATGCATAGAGTAATTCAGAGTAAATAATCTCAGAGACAATCATATCCAGAAATCTAATCATTCAAATGCTTTGCTCCTAGGAAAATTTTAAAGTTATGGCTTGTTCTGTTCTTTGTGTCATTTTTCTTTCTATAGATCATTCTTTTAACTCTTTTCTATATACCAGTTCTTTTAACTCTTCACTAGGCATTGTTTCTCTATGAATAATTCTGCAAATAAAAGCCATCTCAAACAATATCATGGCCTGTTAAACAATATGTTTCACTTTATTAATTGTCAGGAAAACATTAATATTATGCACACTTTTTTTTCCATTGGTTTGGCCAAAAAACAGTTACTACTTCAGGGTTTCTTGCATCTATTGCCTGATGGTAAACTCATCTTGACACACAGAAGAGAAAGACTCACAAACTACTAGTTGCTTATGCTATTGTTTGTAATTTATTTTGTGCCTCTGGGGTGAACTAAGGAAGGGAGGATGCTGGCTCTGATCTGAGCATGTTTAGTTGGATTTAAGTAAGTTAAATGTGTTCATGTACCGTGGAAGTTCCACTGTTACAGTGAAGCCAATAAAATGTATATAAACAAAAGAAATAGTATGAGTAATAGCAGGTGGCTTGAGTAACTAGGGCAAGTTTGAGTAACTAGGAAAATCCTGGATCCACTGAGATCATCTTTCAATTTTTTTAAAAAAAATTCAGTGCTACAAATATGAAAAGCACCTTTATAAATCACCAAGCTGGGGTTACCAAAACTTCACATAACCATGTGGGGTGAAGTTATTAAAAATAAATGTTGATAAATTAAGAGACAATTATTTATCATTCTGTATTAGGGTTTTCCAGCAGCAATATGATATATTTCCTAATTCATATATACATACATACATACATACATATATATATATAGAGAGAGAGAGAGAGAGAGAGAGAGAGAGAGAGAAAGAGAGATTTATCATAAGGAATTGGGTCACACGCTTATGGAGGCAAGAAGCAGGACAGCTGATGGTGTAAATTCCAGCCCAAAAGCCTACAGGCTGGAGACCCAAGAAGATCTTATTTTTCAGTTCGAGTCTTAAGATAAGAAATGAAGATGTTCCAGCTCATCCAGTTAGGCAGGAGAAATTTCATTTTACTCAGCCTTTTTGTTCTATTGATTGGAAGGTCTTCAATTGATTGGAAGAGGCCCACTCATATTAGGGAAATCTGCTTTACTCATCCTACTGATTCAATTGTTAATCTCATCCAGAAACACCCTCACAGGGTTTGACTAAATGTCTGGACACTCCATGGGCCAGTCAAGTTGAAATATAATGTTAACCATCATGCATATATATTGACCTTGGAATAGTATGCCCTCCAATAAAATTTTGTAGAAATAAAATGAAACCAAAGAAGCTGAAGTTAGAAAATTAGGAGAAATTAGAAAATTAATACAGTGACTCATGACAAAAATATAGTCAGGTTGCTTTTGAATATGTTAGTTGAATAAAAACACAAAATTTCTTCTTCAGGGTATAGCTAAACAATTCAAAAATTCTTAGAAAGTAAATTTAAAAAAAAGATAATTTTAAAATTGGAAGGTAGGTATAAGATATCTATTCCAGCATTTCCTAATTAATAGTTTAGGAAGATATTTCAGGAGGTTCAATTCAGGTGCTAGGGTCATATATTGCTAATTCCAATTGAAATTATGATTTAAGAATTTCTTATTCATTAAAGTAAAAGAATTTATAGTTGAGTATATATTTTGAAAATTAAGAAATGTGTGTCATTTTTAAGCATCTAGCTTAAAATTACTATTCCTTGAATTGATTTGACCTCTGTGTAGTTTAAAATGACTTTTTATTTTACTGTTGTTTATAAATTGTTACATGTGGTTTAACCAAAATTTAATATGTTATTAATACTTTCAATAAGGGAAGCAGAATTAGCATTGTTAAACAGCAAATGTATGTAAATTATAATAAATCTGGAAAATTATTTTTAAAAGACACTGTTCTAGTCAGGGTCTTTCAGAGAGACAGAACTGGTATATAAAAAGGGATTTATTAGGGGAATTGGCTCACTTGATTATGGAGGCTGAGAAGTTTCATGACAGGCCATTTTCAAGCTGGAGAAGCAGGAAAGCTGGTGGCATGGTTCAGTCCAATCTGAAGGCCTCAGAACCAGGGGAGCTGATGATGTAGTTCTCAGTAAGAGGTTGAAGGCTCAAAAGCCTGTGGAGCTGAGGTGAGAGTCTTAGAGTCCAAAGGCCAGAGAATCTGGAGTTCTAATGGCCAGGGTAAGAATTTGCCCTCCCTCTTTGTCTTTTGTTCCATCAGGAGCCCCCAGGTGATTGCATGGTGGCTGCCCACACTGATTTTCCCCCCACTCAGTGCACTGACTTACACACCAATCTCCTCTGGAAACACCCTCTTAGACACACCTGGGGCAGCCCAGATATTCTTATCAAACACAAATCACATGAATTTCTCTGTTAGCAGAAAACAGAAAGACTAGACTCAGTATCTACTGAAGCAACAAGAATAAATAGTGCTTTACCAGATGAGTATCCCTTAATCCAGTCAAGTTGACAACCAAAATCAACCATTACAGACACTCACCAGATATATAATTTGGAATTAATTGCTCAAAAATGGAAATTTTCACATCAAGATAGCTCTAAAATTTAAGGAAAATTATTAAAGGGTATTAATAAATTGGCAAATACCTATAATATGGATTTTAATTAGTGAATGTAAAAGCTATCCAAACCCAATATATTATGTGTGAAACAGTTCCTACAGCTTAAAACTATTTTTATGCAGTCATTTAGAAACAAACAGAAAAACAAACAAAAAAGATTGTAAAAATATGACAGATATAAATGTAAGAGTGAAAACTATAAACATTCTAAAAAAAAACAAGAAAAAAAGAAAAATAACTGATTGTGGGTGAGACTAAGATTTCTTAGACTTGACTCCAAAAGTACAATCCATTAAAAATACATATATGTTGAATTTCATCAAAATTAAAATCTTTTGTATTTTAAAAGACACTCTTAAGAAAATGAAAGTCAAAACACAGGCTCAAAACGTATCTGGAATATATAAAAAAGTCTTATAGCTCATTAATAAGACTAACACCTAGTACAAAAGAGGGCAAAAGGTTTGAATAACATTTCACTGAAGTAACAATGAACACTTGAAATAATGCTTAAAATCATTAGTCTTCACAATAAATACACTCTACATTTACAATGGGAAAATTTAATGATATATAAATTATCCTTCAATAAAGCTGTGTAAAAATAAGGCAGATTCTTTTTTTCAAGTACTGTTTTTCTATTGGGATATTCTCTTCTGACCTATTTTGTATTCCACCAATCTTCTCTTCTGCTGTGTCTAATCCACGTTTAATCGGTCTGTGATTCCTTAATTTCAGTAATTGTATTTTTCAGGTTTAGAATCTCCATTTGATTTGTCTTCACAAATACCAGTTCTCTATTGAAAGTCACCATCTTGTCATCAATTTTTGGAAACATACTAATCACAGTTACTTTAATGCTCTTTTCTGATAATTCCAATTAATTGATTATTGGTGGGTCTGTTTCTCAGGTCTGATTTTTTTTTTCTTTTTTTTTTTTTCTTGATTTGGAACTGTCTTTTGGCATGTCTGCTAATTTGTATGAACCATTGTAGATGTTCAGTGTGATGTCATCTTGTTACAGAGGGAATTTACTTTTCTTTTACGAAATGATTGGAGAGCAGAAATATCACCTTGATCCAATCGTGGATTGGACTAATTTGAAGCTGATTTTGAGTTGTATAGGTTTAGTCTACTTTTTGCTTGGTCATATTTCTAAGAGGTAGCCCTTCAGGGATTTCATTAAATGTCTGGAATATTTACCACGGTTCCTCTTTATGAGTGGACTCTGAATTAAATGTTTTGTTTTTGTCTCTCCAGCACTGTAAGACTACCAAAAACCAATGGTTTCTTGTTCTTATTTCCTATAATCCAGTGCAATTTATGAAACTATAAATTCTTTAAGGAAAGATTGCCAGAATCTGTAGCTTTCTTTCTTCCAGTACTTCAGTCCCTGCAATCCCAGCTGTCTTAGTCATCCTATTTGGTACTCTAATTTTATCTCTGTGCCTCCAGGAGACTATGAAAAGCTCTAAACCACGACTTTCTGCCTGGCATTTCAGATTGTGCTGATTATGAATAGGTTAAGTGACATAGAGCACCTAGCTCCTCTCAAGATCTTTCTACTTATCCCTGTAAGTTGGCCTCCTTGAAGTCCTGGCTGCCATAGTTATTCTCAGCCTACTCTTGAAGGTGATTTTTTAAAAAATTTTATCCAGGTTTCAAAGTTCTTAGTTGTACAGTTGGCCTGACACAAGTGATTCTTTCATAACCAGAAGCAAAAATGAGAATATCACACAATGTATTGGTGACTGCAGTGAGTTGCACAGTAGCCCTCATAAAGATATGTCTTCCTAGAACCTCAGAATGTGGCCTTATTTGGAATAGGGTCATCCTTACTGCCTCCTCTAGTTTGTATGTAATTCATCATCAGGTTGCCTAAAGAATTTTTTGGTAGCATCATCTTCTATTGTGAAACAACATGGTACTAAGCCCTTTACACATGTATCTTCTCATTTAACCTTTAGTATAATCTAATTACTCATCCTACAAATAAGGAAACTGAATTTGGGAATGATTAAATATGTCCAGGATTTATATCCATGAATTCCTAATATCCATGATATTTTCTGCTCCATTGTGCTGTGATTGCCCATTATCTTCATGGAACATGTTTGACTTGTTTTTCTGAAGTTAAACCTTCTAGCTTATATACTGTCTTATAAAAATCTGATAAGGAATTATCCAGAAATGCAGACTTTCAGTATTATCCTTTAGGTCAAAGGTAAATATTACTCACAGTGCAATTGGTATGCCTAACAACTATTCTTGTTAGTGGGCAATGTACTACATCTAAAAGTAACAGAAACATAAAAATATTGTCTTCATTTTTTCAAGTTCTTCCTAAAACAGACCCAACGCTCCATTTGGGGTACAATCTTTTCTTTTTCTTTTCTCTAGAATAAATTTAAATCTAGGAAAAAAGATTACTTTTTCTACTTTGTCTTTTACCTTCTCTTGCACTAGACAAATCTTATTTAGAATGCATTTTCATCCTTTGTCAATACTTTCACTTTTGAAGGAGTACTTTTATTTTTATTTTGCCTCTAGTCCCTGCAACATGATTTCTAGTTTCCTTCTCTGGTGTTGATTATTTTCCAATGCACTGATCAGTTGTCAAGTATTTGATCCCTAACTTATATTTGGTTTGTGGATAAGGGGGATGTGTGTTGGCAACACTTTGGAACATCCTTGGGCCTCTGTTGCAAAGCAAATTTTTAGTACTTGAATATTTCTTTACAGTTAGTGAAGTATAACATTCTGACTTGAGGGGAAAAGGCTTAAGAAGGCTTATCCAAAAGACACACAAGATTTCTCAAACATCAAAGACTCTTATAAAGCAATGTGTTGATGAATCAAATGCAATGAATCATAAAGTTTGTTTGAGTCTTATATGAAATGCATGTATATTTAAACGCAGCACAAGTAAAGTGACTAAAAGAATGTATTTTTGATAGCTTCATATGAAAATACATTACATATATCTACCACATTTAAATAATTTGTGTTCTCCAATAAATTCTTGTTATCCATATTACCCACATTCATTTTTTGTTTCAGATATTTGCAGTCTACTCGTGAGCTAGAAAAATAACAGCTATTAAATTAAGAAACACAAGCTTTGTATTCATGAGTATTCTTAAGAATTTTGCAAAAATTATTAAAGAAATTGATTTGGAGAAATCAAATCAGTCATTTAACATCACCACTCTGTAAATCCTAAAGGACTGTGAAGTCTTCCTTTGTACAATACCTGCTCTAGATAATTTTGCTTTTAAGAACAACTTCTGTGGCGATTGGATTATTTGTTCACATGGACCAGATTTTCTCTCCTGCATTTATAGAGAGATATTTCTTTGCAAACCCTTGCCTGGAATAGCCAAGTCCAGTTTCTAGCTCTGTTATCCACATCCATGTATTTTCATACCAATAATAACAGCTTCAAGTTTTTAGTGAGGCGGAAATTGTCCATTTTCTCAGCTCTTCTTCCCAATCAGAATTAGAGGCACTATTGAAAGCTCTTTGGCAAGGCTGAAGAGTAGAGATGCTTGAACTCACCTTTTTAGTGTTCCAGGATCTTATTCTTTTGTGCCATTATTACAAAATAAGTCAATACATTCTCCTGTATAGACTCGCCATATAATGATCTTCCCCACTCTAAACAAATTATTTTTCTTGATGTCGCTTACATTTTATGTGGCTTAACAGTTTATCATAATCTTAAAGATATTCATGGATTGCACTTATATAGTTTTTCTATTGGAATAGGGTTCTTTTATTTATTTTGTTAAATTAGGAAATGAATGTAAGTCATGCCTGTGCAATTTCTCTTTCTTGGGTATTCTAACTCTTCAATTCCATCTGGTATCTATGAATGAAAGACTTTCTGCTACTTTCTTCACTTATTAGCTGAATTCTTCAAAAACCAAAGATATTGAAAGAGTATAAGTTGTTCCACTTCTACTTCTCTTTACTGCTCACATTTTCTATTGTTTACCTTATGTTGTATGCTTATTTTCTAAAATTATCTAATAAAGCTATTTCATTAAGTCAGGTTTATGAACTGAAATGAAGAAAAATAAATATGCTAACAATACAGTTGTGTAATGTTCTTAGCAAAACTTCAAACTCTTCTGAGCAAAATTTCTACAGAATTGAAAAAGCGATTTAGAGAATCGAACATAAATGCTAGGCACATACAATTTTAAAGTAGTATATATATCATAAATTTTTGATGAACTGACTGTTACTACTATTCAAGCTCTGGTGTATGTCAAGATAATTCACTCATTCTTGACATTAGCCAGAGCTTGAATTGACATTTGTATAAATATGCTTACTGTGATAATTTTGATATTATGTATAAATGTCTACTTGGTATTCAGTTTTATAAAGTACAAGCAAAGATTCTGTTAATTAACTAGACTTATAAAGTATTACTCACACCCTTTTATTTCTGATAATTGCTGATCATTAGAGGTGCTCAAATTAGTTGCAAAATTAGTAATTTTCTATTTATATTTAACATTAAGTGAATAAGCTTGAATTTAGCTGAATTTCAGGTTTCAGCAAAGATAATTTTTTGGTCCAGATAAAGTAAAAGAAATGATAATGGAAAAAAAAGATATAGATTTTTAGAAAAGCAAGCATGAAATACACTTAAGTTATATAAAAACTAGTGTTATGATGAAAACTATTAATATATAATCTTAAAGTTGGAAGAGAAATTAATGATCAGCAAACTCAGTCTCTTAATTTAACCAGTGAAGAAAATGCCCTGAGAAGTTTTAATGATTGCCTATGATCACACCCTAGCTAATGGTTAAACTAGTCTAAAACTCACATCTCTAGCTCCTGGCTACTATTGAGGTGGTTTTGTTATTTCCACGAGGGGTTTTAGCCGTTAAAGAGAGATGATAAGAAATTTAACTGAACAGAGAATATATGCCTCTACCTATTCTTACATTATGATTTCTTTTGTTAATGACCTTCAGCTAAGTTTCAAAATACCAGTGCTTGGAAAGCTCCTCAAGAATAAAGACCCTTCAATGCTTATCATACTATATTGACATGATGATTTTATGTGTCGATGTTGTCTTCTTATCAGTACATCATAAATCCTTGGAGATCCCTCCAGGATATTCAGAAAGTAACTACTCACTGACACTGAACTACATTGGGACTAGATTAAAATAGGGTTTCCACACTGAATCAAACAGAAGCAGCCAGTTCCATTATCTGTATGTGAAATAGGACCCCTAGAGGTTGACACATTACCCCCCATCATCTATGTAAGCTGTTGACACCTCTGAGTTCTAACTGCCTGCTGAATAGATATTAACAACAATAACTAGTTGCTTCAAAGCCATAAATCTAAAGTAAAGGATTTCACAGTCTCTTTCAGCTCTGAGATTCTCTGATAATCTACCACATAGTAGTGTCATACTGGCTACCAAAGGCAATAGTATATATTGCAGAGTATAATAAATTCATCAGGTACACTTCAAACAATTTTGTATTATTTGGTTTCCTGTGAAAAATAGAAACTTTAACTTCCAGTCAACTTTCTAATTGATGGTTGAGTTGTTAGAGGTTTTTATTGATGTATAATACAGATACATAAAAGTTAACATAAATGTACTCTTCAGTGGATTTTCCCAAACTGTGCCAAACTGTGTAACTAATGCCCAGATCAAGAACCACTATCCAGAAATTCATCTTGAACCCTATCCAGTCACTAACATCTCCATCCCAAAATCAGAACTACTTTCCTAAATTCTAATGCCATAGATTAGTTTTGCTTTTTTTGTGTGTGTGTGTGCTTTATATAAATGGATTCTTATATTTCTGGATTCTTTCATTTGACATAATGTCTGTGAGATTCATCCACGTTGTTGCATATAGACACATTCATTCATTCTCATTTCTCTATAGTATCCCACTGTGTAAACATCTAAAACTTATTCCGCCTTGCTACTGCTAGTGGATTTTTGGCAATTTCTAGTTTTAGGCCATTATTCGTAGAACTATTGTGTTCATTTTAATATTTGTCTTTTGGTGAACATATGTATGCATTTCAATAGGATAAATACCTAGGGTTTAGAATGCTGGGTCAGGGAAATGTTTAAGTTCAGCTTTAGTACATAGTGCCAAATAATATTCCAAAGGGGTTTTACCTATTTACACTTCCTCATTCTGGCCAATACTGGTACTTTTTTGACCTTTTAATTTTTGCCATTCTATAGTAATAGGGATATATTTTTGCATCATACTGTGAATTTAAACTTATGTTTCCCTGACTGAAGAAGGCTTACTTGACAATATTCTTTTATAGAAAATATATATTCAATTGTTATGCCAATTTTTGCACCAGTCATCTGTATTTTTCCTATTATTAATAATTTATAGAACCCCTTTATATATTCTAGATAGGAGTCTGTTGTCAGGTGGATGTTTCACAGATACATTTTTCATCTCATGCATTGTCTTCTCTCTCTATTAATAGTGTTGTCTGATGAATAGAAAGTTCTAATTTTTAATATTGTAGTTTATTAATTTGTTTCATTTGTGGTTACTTTATTCTTATTTAAGAAATCTTTACTATCCCAAGCTGATGAAAATATTTTACTAAATCTTTTACTATAATATTTATTGTTTTTCCTTTTATATTTAGATCTTTGGACCATTCAAAATTTTGTGTGCATGCATGTGTATAAGTGTGTGTGTGTGTGTGTGTGTGTGATGTGAAGTAGAAGGCAAGATACATTTTTTTCTATGTGGATATTCAGTTAACTCAGTACCTTTTATAGAAAATACCATACCATTTCCACTGCATTTCCATGATTCATTTTAAGTACACTCACTTTAGGTTTGAACAGTCCAAAGCAGGTTTTTACTGAACAGTTTTCTAGGGAGAGGATTCATGTAATTAAATAATTACCAATATCTTCAGATCATTACTTCTTTCAAAGTAAGTGTACTGCAGAGAATAGGTAGAACTAATTTTCTCAATATTATCTCCTTTGATAATGATTTCACATTTGTCACCTATGTGCATTATGAAAAATTATATTACACCAAATAAAATGTTCTTCTCTTTGGAATATCACTACAGAGGAAGTAGTGTGGGCCTTAGATTTAGATGCAATTGGGCATGTTCAGGGTGGTATGGCCATAGACTGGGCCTTAGATTTAGATAGATCTGTTTCCACTGTGAATTTGGGGCGAAAAAAACAACACATACTTTCTGAGTCCCGGTTTTTCACTCTGTAAAAATAAAAACATTTTTTTAAAATGAAAATAATAATAATGCCTACCCCACATTATTATTATAATAAAAGATATTTATAAAATATCCTCCCAAATAAGAGGTTCTGAGGAAATAATCTTTTTGAAAGAGAGAGAATGTGGTGAAATGAAAAGTGCTTGAGTTTGATAGTCAAATTGACTAAATTCAAATGTCAGCTCTGAATTTTCAGTTTAAAATATCTTTGGCTCTTCGCTCATAATTCATATCACTTCTCCTCTTCCAGAATATCTATAAAAATGTAGAAAATGACACAACTTAAAATTCTGAAAAAAACTAAAATGGTCAATTTACCATTCATTAGAATTTGATTAATAAAAGCTATAAGAATTTTACTCATGCTTACCTCATGAAAGAAAGTTAAAAAAATACTTCACCTTCCCGTACTACCTCTGCCCAAGACACAGAGATCAGAGGTGGGTACTAATAAGAAAGCCAGCCACGTGTTTTTCAACTTCTTGGGTATTGTGGTGTTTCTTGTTGTGTCCCTTCACATAGCATCCTATCTTGTATCATATCAAATTATATTGTGTTGTATGAAATGGCCAGAATAATAATTTGCCTCCATACATCTTTATATATCTTTTTTTTTTTTAATTTTGAGCTCTCAGAACTCAACAGAACAGAAAGTGAGAAGACAGAGTAGAGACAGATAGATAGCATAATTTGTGCACACTGAATTCTGGGAGGTAGGGTATTCTTAAGCAAAGCTCTGGAAGAAGACCCTTGCCAACAGTATTTGGGAATTTTAGTTTTTCATAAATTACACCAATTCTCAGTGCCAGAAAACTAGGCACTACATTACTTACTTGCCAAGTCAGTCCAGAAGAAACACACTATAAAAATCACTTCTAGATTCCAAAAATTGAAAGAAGAGTTGTGAATTCCAGTCTGTCTTCCAGATGTAGATCAGAAAATCAGCTATTAGGCAAGCAGATTTTGAGTAAGATCAAGGGCAATCCAAAATCTCAGTGTTGGGTATAAACAGATACATCCTTCTTAAAGTAATGATAACTGGAAAAATATAATTAATATTATAGCATAAGGAAATTCAATGCAGAATTAAATGTTTCAATGGAGGCAATCAAAGAGCAGAAATAGTATTAAATAAAGTTGAAACAAAATGCACAGGATATAGTTGTGAAGTGTTCTTACAATCAAGAGGAAAAACATAAAAGAGCTTCAAATGATTCGAAAGATATTGATAGATACAAAAATTAGAGAAGGAAGATATGACATATTATATATTATTAAGTAAATATTAACTTTATTAGATGTGATAGTGATATTATAATTATATCAGGAGATGCCATTATTCTCAGAAAATATACTTAAAATGCAGATAAAATGCTATGATGTCTGCAACTTACTCTCAACTGATTGAGCCTAATATGCACAAGCAACTGTGTGCACATGGACACACACACATCTATCTACAGATCGATCAATCTATTGTGTGTCTGTGTGTGTGTATACATATATACACATACACATCTAGACAGAGAGAGAGAGAAGGAGGGAGGGAGAAATATGAAGCATATGTGGAACATATTAACAATATGTAAAATATGTGAGAGGCATGTAGACGTTTGTTGTCTTTTTCTTTCCACTTTTTAAATAAGATTTATATTTTTAAAATTAAAATATGGGAGAGGGGGAAATGAGTATGTTCTAGCCAAAAGTAAAGGAATGTGATTTCTATAATCCAAGCAAAATTTTGAATTGTAAATAAGAATTTTAAAAACTTCACAGATAGATACATGGGGGCAAACAAAAACATATTATAAAAAAATAAAAAACATGGTTGATCTCAGATTCTTCTGCTGCAGTACTAAAGGCCAGAAGGTAGTGGAAATGTCTACAAATATTTTACAGAAAGTATAGCAACACAAGATGCTTACATAGTTTGTAATTCTTTGGTGAAAGTAAACGAAAGACATTCATATATACTAAATCAATTAAGTACATATGCCATTCTTGGGAAAAAAGAGGAATTTAACTGAACAAGACATCACAAGTAAGAGAAGAAATTAGAAAAATTGACAATTATCACCATCATATAAAACATACAGCTGTCAATAAAATACAGCACACTGAAGTAAAAAGAAATATTTATAGCAAAAACACAGACACAAACCGAGGTTCTATTAAGAAAGATTGAAAAGCCGGAAAGGGAAAGAAAGAGTGCATAAAAAACAAAAGTCAGAAGATGCCATTTTATTCTTGAATTTAATAATCAATGAACTATCACTGCAGGGCTGTTATATTGTTTGTTAGGTTGGGAAAAACTGTTACAATGTAAAAATGCCTACTTTCCAAATCAATACACAAGATATGCAAACAAAACACAATTCAAATACCAGAGGAAAGAATAGGTAGAAAATGAATGCATTCAAAAAAAAAATGATGGCTTAAGCCAAGATTACAGAATTAAGACAAAGCATGATGTTGAACGTTCTGGTGGTGAGGAAGGAGAGATGTCACCCGACCGTCCATGTAGGAGGAAGGATCCTCACTCCGCAAAAGAGCAGCGCGTGGCTCAGAGCAGAGGAGGTGAAATGAAAAAACATCGTCGTCTGAATTGGAAGTGGAAACTGACTTTCTGAGACGCAGTACTCTAGGCAAACTGCACTTCTTTGGGTCTTTTTATCTACGTATTTCTCCATCCCTTTTGAAATGTAATTTCATCAAAGCATAGAAGTTCTATCTTCTTTCATATATAGCAACTTAATATTAATAAAAGATATTCCTTTTGGATATTCATTTATCTTCTAGTTCTCAGACCAGATTTCATTCTTCTCATGCCCCGAATATCTGCAAAGGGCAAGCATCAACTGCAAAGAGAGGAGTCTTTTCTGTTCTGGCTGCGCAGTTCACTGAGATTGAGAGCATGGCTGCTAGTGAGCATTTTAAAGCAAAGATTCTTCCCAGTTTCCTCAATTTATATGGTTTTTTTAAATGTATCTCAAGTTTTAACAAAGACAACACAGAAAAAAACACAATCTAAATAAGGATAAAAACATACATATATGAGTTTTTTAAGATTGCTTAAAGATAACAATGAACCTTCTAGAAATGTGAGATATGTTCCCTGTTCAAAATTAGCCTATATACCTACCAAATTTTAACTCTCTGAATCAAATTTGACCCTTGCCATTTTTGTTTAGAATCTCATATTCAAGATTATTTGCAGCTTTACATTACTTTGTTAATAATATAAAATTCAATGAGAACACGTTTATTAAGATAAAGGATTGTTTTATTTTAATCTTATGTTAAATTGTTATAATATTACAAGCTTCAGAGATACATTTTATAAATATTTCATGATTGGATGTTGGAAACTTGTAACAGTCTGTACAATAAGTCTGCTTCAAAACTTTAAAAATATTTTTTCTGCCAAAATAAATATCTTTAAGGTGGTTTCATCCTTCATGTAATTTTTAATATGCTATTAAAGATGAAAATTTGCATTATATTCTAATGTTCTAGAGCCAAATATACTATGTTTTACAAAAAGGAAACAAAATTCCAATAAAAGATAAATACAAGTATCTGCAAATTGGTATGAAAATAGTTGAACACTAAAATTCTAAATATTTAGAATTCTAAAGTGATACATCAATATTTAGGTCTGTTCTCTGTGTATGGAAACACCTAAGGATCTAATAATGATATTATTTTCCCAAAATATATCTCCATAGTTTGAACACAGTCTGATCATATTAAAAGAACAAGTCAATGAATACTTTTATATAAATAATTCATATAAAATATAGTAAAACCTCTCCAAATATGTAGTCTGCAGCATACCTGTACCACTTTCATCCAAGTACAAATTATCCTTATAAATACAATTGTTTAATTCAAACTTAAATGTGAAATCTGTAACTATAATAACTGAAACAACACCATGGCTCCAATTTATTAGCTTGGAAAGTAGTATTGGATACATATATAAATTTTGCTTGAAGATTTTTATTTCAAAACACTTTGCTAGCATATTATTTTATGTTCAGCATTCATTTTTTGCTGCATTTATCTACTCTGCCTATTTTAATTAAATCATCATTGCACTCTGATGTTTCTGCTAATTTTGGATGATGGATCCATCATTGTTTATAAAAACTGATTGGAAACAAGGCATTCATTATGTCGTGCCTGATAATCTGTTCACTTGATTATCACAGGGCAGTTGCTATAGTCATATCTTTGTTATCATCAAGTTTTTATAAATATTGTGTTCTCTCTTGATTGATTTTCATTGGCAATGTAGTCTTTATATTTGTAGTCACCAAATTCTTGTCACTTGTGCTAGCTTACAAAATGCTCTCCTAATGTACAGAAAATTATGTTTTCAAGAAAATCTACATCTGTCATTTCTTTAATAAATCTTTGATCCAAAGATATGCTATTTGGACAAATTAACAAATAGGCTGCTATTCCCAAAGTGTCTTGCAGTCGCTGCTACAATCAGCTTCCCTAACGAATTGCCTACATTTGTTGCCTTGTTGAAATCTAGTTATTTTGAACATCTTCTCAATACTTTACATCATGACAAACTCCACTGTGAAAAATAAATTCCTCCATTCAGTTCATGAGCCCTTGAAAATAGAAGAAATGTTAACTTTGAAAATAGATCTTTGAGTTGACTGTCATTACAGAAAATGTACTGGAGAGGCAGGTGAAAGAAGTAATTGAGCTGTGATTTTCTTAGTTCTCTTTTGCAGTTATTGCATTGAAATTGATATTGATTGTTTTGAATGATACAGAAGGAAAATAGTCAAAATCTGTAGAGTTTGCATAAGATACAGGAAAGTGATAACTTGCCTTTCCCTTTTAACTATATATATATATCAAAGATGGGCCTAAAAAACACATCCAGAGATTTCCTAAATGGCCATCACCACAAGAATTCAGAGTCCTTTGCAGCATTAATGATCTGTATTCTGAGCTGCCAGCACGGCCCTCGAATGTCCATGTTTATATAGCGATTTCATTCAACTCAATTCATTACGAATTTGAAAAGTTTCTGACTCAGACCTTATAATATTTTATTTGATAAGGTATTATCTATAGTCAATCTCTACATTGCCAATAAATATGAATTTACAATTCTAAGTTATTAATTTATGAGTATTGCAACCAGAACCACCATAATTACTGTTCAAATATTTACAGAATATCAATTTGGGCAGGCAGTTGTTCTGGGCACTGTATAAAATAAAAAAAAAAACATAGTAACAAATGATTATAAATAATCTAATAACTTACAACACATTAGAATAACCAGAACCTTATGCACAGAAGGGAGCTTTAGAAGCCAGAAAAAAAACAATACAACAACTTTTTGACACTTTAGAAACTGTCAAAATTGTGACTCCTATCTCTGGCCTAGGTGTTACATAAATTTATTATTTTTAAAACCAATATGAAATATTCAAAACATCCAGATTCCCACTACTCAATTGCACATATGTTAATATTTTGTGACATTTCCTTCATACCACGATTTAAAAAGTAAATAAAACATTACAGCTTAAGATCCACTTTCTTATCCTTTACCCCTCAAATTCTCTTCATAAGTAATCACTGATCCCTAGTTAGTGTGTAAGATTTCAATGCATATTTTGATAATTTTACTATAAGTACAATTATCCATAAGCAACATAAATATTGTGTGTTTTAAATTTCTACTTAAGTGGTAGTACATTCTGCATATTGTTCTGTAACTTGTTTCCACCATGATAATTAGAGATCTAGTTCATTCTTTTATCAGCTATATATCTTTCTATTGTATGATTGAACCTTATTTCCATATTTTATACATTCAACTTGATAGAGATATGTTGTTTTTACTTTTTTGCTGTTAGAGAACAATTACAATACCATTGTTATTTGGAAGAGTTTCCCTATGAAGGAGCTAGAAGTGAAATTGGTAAATTTTAGTGTACGTGAATATTCAACTCAATATAACCACTTGATATAACTGAATTTCTTTACATTCAAGCTATCTGGGTATGAGTTTCTATTCCTCCATATCATTGTCAAATGAGGCATTATCAGATAGTTTTAACTTTTGGCAATTTGATGGGTATGAAATGATATATATTTATTTTAATTTGCATTATCCTTTATGTGTGACTAAGCATTTTAGTGTGTTTATTGACCTTTATTCTTCCTTTCCTGTGAATTGTCCTTTCAGATTCATTTTTTATCTTTCTATTGAGTCATTTGTCATTTTTGTATTGATTTATAGGAATTATTCACGTATGCTTTGCATCAATCTTTTAACACTTTATATGCACCACATTTTCTTCCTATCTGTGACATTTTTTACATTGTGGTATCTTTTGCCATGTAAGTTATCTTTTGCATGTTATATTAAGGATATAATTAAAAAGTAGGAGTGTAATTTATTGTTTACCCCCCCCCCATGGCTTGAGGATTGCCTGGAGTTTTTTTTCCCGTACTTGGTATTGCCACCTGTGTCACACAATAAGTTCCCATTTATACACTGTTCTCCCTTTAGGGTTTTTATTCTGCTATGTTGGTATGTATAAATATACATGTATATATATAATATATATGCCTAGAACAATATAAAAGTGTTTTAATTATTATATTTTTACAATCATAAATTATCAGTCCCATCTTATTCATACTTTTCAATGTCATCTAGAGATCCATATATATTCTATGTTCAGTGAAGTCAAGCTTTATAGTAAACTATGTTGTGTTTTTTAGTGAGATTTCATTGGATTTATAGATTAAATTGGAGATAATGGACATAAGTAGGTAAACCATCTATGAATATGGTATACCATACAATTTATTAAAGTTTAATTTTGTACCATTAAATGTTTCACAATTTTCTCTGTAAGGTTTGCTAGATGTTTTTCCTCTATAATTAATAGTTTTTTGTTGCTATCATCTGAGCTATTTTAACTATGTTTTCTAGTTGTTGTATCTAGCAAAATTATTGCTTTTTTTTTAATTGGTTAAGATATTTTGTAGATTCCCTTGGACTTTTTATGTAAGCCATTGTATCATCTACAAATAATGAGAACTATCTTTCTTTCCAATCCTTATAGCCATTGTTTATATTTTAATATTGTTATGTGGGCTAGGACCATCAGTAAAATGCTGAATTGATAATGCCAACAACAGACAATCTTGCTTTATGCCTGACTTTAATAAAAAGACATTTAAGATTTAAAAATAATAGTTAACACAAACATATTTGTTTCATTTATTTTATTCCAATTCTCCTGCATATGTGTATGTATATAATTATTTTAATGATAAATGAAAATATACATATATATGTCATCAAAATGACCCAAGAAGTAGTTTCTACTATCATCTCCTTTACATAAATGAGACAATGAAAGCAGAGAGAGATTCAGTGATTTGCCTAAGGTCACACAGCCAGTTAATCACAGAGACATTATTTGAGCAAAGGCAGTCCAGCTCCATGTCCATGCTTATACTATATATCATATATTATATAATATATAGTACATGTAGTATATATAGGATATGGCATTTGCATATATTATGCTATACTGTTTTTTGAAGGCTGATGAGAAATTTCTTTTCTGTGCTGTTTGCTTTATGTATTTGTCATAAATTGTCTTGATCACTTTGAATAATTTGTCTTCTATTCATAGAGATAATCATATGGGCACCTCCTTTAATATGTTAACATGATTAATTATATCAATACATTTTTGTAACATTCAGACGCCTTTGCAGTCTTGTCATTAATCCAACTTGACCAAGATTTGTTTTAGTATACATTACTGCATTTGGTTAACTAATATTTTGATTAGTAGTTTTGAATAAATCAGATTGTAATTTTTCTTTTCATGTGATTCTTGTTTGGTTTTGGCCTCAAGTTTGTACTAGTCTAAAAAATGTATTGGAAAGAAATCTCTCTTTATCTCCTATAGAAGATATTTACGTAAGATTGGAATTTTTTATGTTTTTAATGTTTTGGGAGCACACTAGCCCATCTGGGCATAGTGTTTTTACTGGGGGAAGATTTTTCACTATAGATTCAATGTCTTTGGTGTATATAAATCTATTCAGATTTTTAACTTTTACTTGATTCAGTTTTGTTTGGTAGTATACTTTTAAAATAGCCAATTTTTCCAAGTGTTAAAACTATTAGCATAAATTAGCATAATTTGGTTGCATAAACTTATTTATAGTATTTGAGAAGTGTTATTTGTATTTAGGTCTTCTTTTTCCTTCATAATATTGCTTCTTTGAATTCTTCTCTGTTTTTTCTTGAACATCTTATCAGATAATGTGTCAATATAACAAGCTTTTTAAAGATCCCTTTTATTGCAGTTGCATTCTATTGTATTAACTTTAATACTTTGTATTTGTCATATCCCTTTTCCTACTTTCTTGGATTTACTTTGTTGGGATTTTTTATAACTACTCATAAGTTTTCAGCTTTCATTTTCTAACATTTAAACCTGAAAATTATCTTCTAAGTACAGTTTTTAATTTATTTTTATTGATACATAACAGTTATTTATGTGGTACACATTGTATTTTGATACATGCATACAATATCTAATAAATAAAAGTAATTGGAATATTTATCACTTCAAACAAGTTTTAACCAAATCTTATAAGCTTTAATATGCAGTATTTTCATTTGTATTTGATTCTAAGTATTTTCTGGGTTGTGTTATGATTTCTTATTTTACACATTAACTGTTCAGTAGTATGCTATTAAATTTACAAACATAGAAGATTTATTTTTTTCTTTGTTTTCATTTAATGATCAGAGAACATGATGTGTATGGTATATGTTCTTGGACAACTATTGTGTTTTAGATTTTCTATATCTTGACTAGTTTTTCCTCTGTTTAAAATAAAGTCATGTGTCACATAATGATGTTTCAATCAATAACGGATCACATATACAATGGTGGTTCTAAAAATTATAATGGAACTCAAAAAAATTCCTATTGCCTAATAATATTGTAGCCACCGTAACACCACAGCAAAATGCATTACTCATGTGTTTGTGGTGATGCTGGTGTAAACAAACCTACTAACTGCCAGTCATATATAAAAGTATAACACATACAGTTATGCACAGTACATAATAGTTTATAATAATAATAAAAAACTATATTACTGGTTTATATGTTTACTATACTATACCTTATATCATTATTTTGGAGTGTACTACTTATACTTATAAAAAAGTATTAACTATAAAACAGCCTCAGGTAGGTCCTTCAGGAGGTATTTCAGAAGAAAGTGTTGTTGTCATAGGAGATAACAGTTCCACGCTTGTTATTCCCCTAAAGACCTTCCAGTGGGACAAGATGTGAAGGGGAAGACAGTGATATTGATGATCCTGAACCTGTGTAGGCCTAGAATCATGTGTCATTTGTGTCTTTGTTTTTAACAAAATAGTTTAAAAAGTTAAAAAAATTTTAAAAATTTAAAAATAGATAAAAGCTTATAGAATAAGAATATAAACAGAGAAAATATTTTGGCAAAGCCATACAACGTGTTTGTGTTTTAAACAGTTATTATAAAGGATTCAAAAAGTAAAAATACTAAAAAGTTTACAAAGTAAAAAATTTACAATAAGCTAAGGTTAATTTATTATTGAATAGATATTTTCTCCCAAATTTAGTATAGCCTTGGTGTACAGTATCTATAAAGTCTACAGGAATGTACAGTAATGTCTTCACATTCACTCACCATTCACTCAGTGACTCACCCAGAACAACTTTGTGTCCTGCAAGCTCCATTCTTAGTAAGAGCCTTATACAAGGGAATCATTTTTTATCTTTTATATCATATTTTTACTGTACATTTTCTATGTTTAGATGTATGTAGATAGGCAAATACCATTGTGTTACAAATGCCCACAATATTCAGTATAGTGACATGCAGTACAGGTTTGTAGCCAAGGCGCAATAGGCTAGAGCTTAGGTATGTACTAAGCTATACCATCTAGGGTTGTGTAAGTATACTCCATGATGTTTGCACGATGATGAACTCGCTTAACAATGCATTTCTCAGAATGTATCCCTGTCGTTAATCGATGCATGACTATAGTTATTTCTAACAGCATTGTCTTAAAACTTTCTACTATGATGATAAATTAGTAAATTTCTCCTGCTCAAAACCTACCATTAGGATAAACTCTAAAACCTTGCAAAGCTCTGAATGATCTGGACACCTCTTTTCTCTTCAGCTCTGCCACTCTACTTCACAGTCCACACTGTAAGCACTAAGCTTTTTCAATTTCCAAATCATAACCTCTGCCTTGCCCCTAGAGCTTCATTCAATAAGTGGCCCCATCCCTGTCATCTGGTTAAAGTTCTTCTCAGTTTGGTAACATCCAAGAAGCCCATAAGTCTAAGGCAGGGGGCCCTGTCATACTTACTCCTTTTGTCGTATTTGGCACTGTGTTTTAGTTCCCTTCTTTGTGTACTTCCTGAAGTTAAGGACAAGGTCCATCTTGATCACTGCTGTACCCTCAGGATGTAGTGCAAAATCTGACATATAGGAGGCTCTCCACAAACAAACAAAAAAACTTTTTTTTAAATAAATTAACTTTCAACGCTGGAATTAGGATATAAACACAGGGATCCAGAAATATAATTTCTCATTTTTAAAATGGCCACATACTGTTTTATTTATTTATTTATTTATTTAAATTAGGACATAATAATAGTACATATTTATAGGGTGCATGTGATATTTTTATATATGCATACAATGTGTAATGATCAAATCAGAGTATTTAGGATATTCACAACTTCAAGCATTTATCATGTCTAGGTATTTTGAAATATACAATAAATGATTGTTACCTATAGTCACCCCACTGTGCTATCGAACACTAGAACTTATTCCTTCTATCTATCTGTATGTTTGTACCCATTAACTAACCTCTCTTCATCATTCCTTGACAAAAAACAAAGAACTTTTCTTGGCTGTGAAAAAAACACTTATTTAAAATGTAGGCTTTTAATTACGTACAGCTCCTCTGTCATCCAGCAAGATGATAGCCAACAAATCCAGAAAGACATTAGAGAAGAGATATATTCACCACTGATGCTGTACTTCTCTTGGATATTGAGTGATTCCTTTTACATTTTTAAGAATCTCACCTTTGCTGCTTATTAGAAAGGAAAAAAAAAGAATTCTAAGACTGACAGTATATTTTCTGCATTGTCCTGCATTGAAAACTCTTTCCTGTTGGTAATTTTCTTAAAGCTAATGGTTTATTTTACGTATATATTAAAAAATTGACAAACCCCTTTCTGTACAGTATTTCATCTCCATAACAGCCTGAGCCTCCGAAAAGGTTGTGGCCTTAATTGTATAATATTATAATATACAAAAAAAGATGAAAAGAAATCTCATGCCTGACCTAAGCTGGTAGGCTTATTGAATACCATCTTTCTTTTAATTCAAAAACTACTCAGGTACTGTTTTCCAAGTGTCTTACTTTGAGTCATTCTCAGTAATTTACTGCTATAATTTATAATCACATAGAGTCCCATAGGTTAATTACAGAATCTCCTGTGTAAAAAATGTATTTTCCTTTCATTCATTTCAATGATGCAGGCTTTATTTCATTTGGCATTCTGTAATTTTTCAACTATAGAAATGGTAAGTAGACTTGCTTGGGCTGACCTATCCATAATTTTATAGGCCTCTTTCTTAACCCTTATATAATTCCTTTTCAAACTTATAAAACCAGTTCTCATATCTTTTGTACTACATTGCAGTTTCATTCTTGTTGCTGTTGATAGAAAAAAAAACCTAACATTTTGCCTTTACAAAAATTTTCTAAAATTTTGTATAGAAATGAGTTCCACAAAATTGAGTTTGGTGAGAAACTTGCATACTTTGTAATTACCCCACCCAATGCATGTACATGCATATATAATCATTGCTTTCCCATATAATTATAATTATTTTCTTATTAAATGGAATCTGACTGTAAAATATCTCCATTGTTAATAGTAAACAAATACTTTCTTGTAATGGTTGAAAATAAGTGCTTTAATGGCAACTCCTCTAGAAAAAAATAATAAACCTATTCATTACAGGTACTTCTTATATAGAACTAGTTTTCATAACATAAATTGTGATAATGTGATTAATTTCTTAGGGAGCATTGTTTGCATAATACAGGCCACTTGTGTTTATACTTCAATATGGAACTTGAGATCAATATGGAAGTTGAAATCAGGGACTAATATCTCTCAAATAGTAAAAAAATAGAGTGTAAGTGGAATGCATTTTTAGAGTTGATTTACATTTTATTATAACAACAGGTGATAATGGATTTTTAATCATCATAGCTTTGACAATAGGAAAAGAAAGTCCATTACTATTCAGATAAAACTAGATGCAAACACTAGATTTTCTTGGAGATATTTAGGTTTATAGCTTTCCTCTCAGACCTATTAAAAATAAAAACAAACCTCTTTATTGTTAAAATGTTTCCACTGTAAAATAACATTGTTGCCATGAATACGAATCTAGAGACAAACTACCAACCCCCTTTATTCTTTCATATAATAAAGAAACAAAGGACTTCTTAGAAAAGCAACTCTCTTGTTACCAACAGTAGAGGTTACACATCTGTTGTAAGGCTAAGTAATTGGAAGTACAGACTGGAAGTAGATTGCCTGGGTTTTGAATCCAAGCTTCATTACGTGCAAGCTCTGTAGTCTTGGGCAAGTTAATTGACCCTGCTAAGCCTCATATTTAGCTATGAAATAGGGATAAATAGCAATTGATCTCATAGAGTTGTATTAAATGAGCTAAGTACTTAGTATAGTATCTAGCATATAAGTGCATAACAAATCTTAGTCATCGTGTCTATTACAAAATTAAGAAATTGCAATTTTGAATGTATTACTAGTTTCCCATGTCAAAAATTTCTAATCGCTTAATTAACCACAATATTTTAAATAAAAATTCAACTGCAAATTCATATAAAACTTAAAATAAGAACAATTTTTTTAGCTGTTGTTTCTTTAACAAAATTCAATCCTCTTTTTTCCCCTAAAACTAACTGGTAGCTTAAAAGTATTTACTGAAGCCACTGTGAATTATGACAAGAACACAGAGGAAGACATGCATTGTTATTAAAACTCCAGTTACAGTGGACTCCTTGTTGAATAGGGACGGAGTTGTCTACACCTAAAATTTGGTTCTGATGTTGAGACATTATGCCACATGTATACCAGGAAGATATGAAACATAATAAGGCTTTCTGGGAAGAGCAGGACAAGCTTCTGAAGAAGGGTCAAAAATATCTTGAGAGAAAAGGGAAAGGAGACTGGTTTGACTTTTATTGTGGTTAGTGGGTGGTCTGAGTGAGGGTCCCCACATACATGATTTGAACTTCCTACCAGGATCCGAAGGAGGGAACACCAGCCTTTCTTATTAACTTCCCCAGATATAGAGAAAAGGGGAAAGGGCAGAAGTGTTGGAAAGCCTCAGCAGTGGAACATCAAAAATGGACTAAGTCTCTTCAATCATAGAATCTAATTTTTCAGGGGGAATAAAATTTTCTCAAGAGGATATATGTACATATACATGATCATCCTCAAAATAAGACACTAACAGTAATGTTTCAGAAGATCGTGTCTTCTTCATTCAAATTTCACTTGTTTTGAAGCATTCTAAGTGAGGTTAAAAAATACTGTATAGGAATAGTTTATGAATAAAATTGCAGTCAGATGAAAAATTAATTATTGAATAGTTAAGCCTGAAATAATTCTTTTCCTTTGCCAGTGGTTTGATCTAAACTATCTGGTTATTCTTAAAACAATATAACATTTTAATAGTCTATGACATCTATTTTGTATCCAAGAACTGCTAAGGAATAAACTACATGTGCTTGCCATTCTGTTCTCCATCTGAGCCTGTAATTCCCAGAAAAATCAGGGTCTTGATATGAGGGCAGATATTTTGGAAGAAGGGATGTTGAATGATGCCAAAGAAAAAGGAGCAGAAGAAGTCACCCAGAAACCAATTATGACTAAATAATAAGTATTGACACCAGAGAAGAATAAGCTTCTGGAGAGACATGAAGAAATCTATCTTGTCTATCATGGAATGCCAACTGCAGCATTTTATAAATAGCGTGGATAAAGGAAGAAGGAAGAAGGGTGATTCAACATAAGCAGCAACAGATCTGAAAAAAGGCTTAATTTCTACAATACATCTTGGTCCACATAAATAAGAAGAGTTTGAACAAGATGCTGTCCACATTCTGAGGCCATATTTGTATTTTTGTTTTGATTACTATTGTCTTATTTTGAGGATGATTTTATATATACATGTACATACATGTATATATATTTTTCTCTTTAATTCAGTGTGTACTATCATATCTGTCTGATGCTTCAGAGGGGCCTAATGTCTTGGAGCCCATTCCAGGATGTTTGAGCTCCAAAACAGGATACCTATTTATTTATATAAAGTAATTTTCATGCATATTTAAAATAGATGACTCTAAAATAAAACTTTAAGCAATTATTTCTAAAGGTTAGATTACAAGTTTTTTTTTCAGTTTTCTTCTTCATGTGTGAGTGGATTTTGCATAATGTTATAATGAATATGTGGGAGTTCTACTAGCACTGAATTTTTAAAAAATGAACATTGTTAAAAATTATAGCAGGCCAATAATGCATAATTTCACTTATGAGGTATTAAAAATAATTAAACTTATAAAAGCAGAAAATAGTATGTTGGTTGCCAGGCACTATGTGGTTGTCAGGCAGGGGGAAATGGGAAATTGTTCTTCAATGGATATAAAGTTTCAGATATGCAAGATGGTTGAGTTCTAGAGATTGGCCCTACTACATTGCACTTACAGTCCGTAATACTGTACTGCACACTTAAAAATTTGTTAATGAGATAGGTCTCATGTTATCTATTCACACCATAAAAAAGGATGTTAAGTTATTTAGAGGACTTCTGCTTCTAACAAAGATGAAATAAGAAGGAACAGACTTATTACCCTGTCTGAAACAAATAAAAATAAGTAAAAACAGATAATATAGAAAACTACAGTTCTCAAGATACTGGTCTCAGTGATCACTGAGAGAAGAAATACTAGTGGGGTGAGTCCCACAATTGCTCCAGGTTACTAACTGAAGAGAGATTCTAGCCATGGTACAGATAGGGGAACCCAAGCAGAACATGGCAAGCACCGAAGTCGAGGAAATGGAGTTGGGAGTCTACAGCTAAGGCTTCTAGAGTCCACAAGATGAATACTAGAGAGGAGGGGGCTACACAGAGAATTCCTAAAGCTTCATATCTTTCCCTTGGTGTATTCAGTTGAGTACTGATGAGGCCATGCATGTAAAAACACTACACAGAGCTGGGAAATAACTACACAAAAGGATTAGAGGAAATAATTGTTAGTGATTACACAGGGATGAAAATAGTGCCTGTTCCCACAAGCACAGTAGAAAACCTCATAATTCATGGGGAACTGGGAAAAGTTTTCAGAAATGTTTTGCCACAGGGCCAAAGCAGTAACTACATGACCACATTAGCAAAGACGGATCTCAATTTAAAAACCTCTTTTTCCATTTTAAAAATCTAGAAAAAGGAACACAAATTAAATATAAACTAAGCAGAAGAAAGATGAAAAATTAGAGCAGAAATCAGTGAAAGAAAAAAGAGAAAAATTATAGCAAAAAAATCAATGAAACCAAAAGTTGGTTTTCTCAAAAGATCAATACAATTGAGAAGAATCTGCTACACTTATCACTAAAAACAGAGAAAGCACACACATTGCCAATATCAGGAATAAGACAGGTGATGTGACTACTGATTATATAGATACTAAAAGGAAAATCAGGGAATACATGAACAATTTTATGATAGTAAATTTAACATTGTAGACAAATGTGACAAAATTATTTAAAAGATAGAAACAAAGCTCCATAAAGAAGCAACAGATGATCTAAATAGCTTTATATCTTCTGAAGATATTAAATATATAGTGAAAAATCCTCTCACAAAGAAAGCTACAGGCTAATATCCCTCATGGACATAGATACAAAAATACTTAACCAAAATTTTAGCAAATCGACTTTCAAAAGATAAAAGGATACTACATCATAACCAAGTGGGGTTTATTCCAGGAATGCAAAATAAGCTGAGTGTTTAAAAATTGCTATTTATTTTCAACAAAGATGGAAAGGCCATAGAGTGAAGAAAAGATAATATTTTCAACAAATTGTGTTGGTAAAATTGAATATACATATTGAAAATAGAAATTTTGTTTCATATTTTGTCCCATATCCCAAAGTTAACTTATAAAATAGATTGTAGACCCAAATGTAAAACCTAAAGCTATAAAACCTTCAGAAGAAGTCATGTGTAGGATAATACCTTTGTGATTTGGTTAGTCAAAGATTTCTCAGGTAGAAAAACCAAAAGCATAATTCATAAAAGAAAAAAATTGATAAATTGGACTTCATCAAAATTAAGAACTTCTATTCTTTGATAGACTATATTGGGAGAATGGACAGATTTTACAATCTGGGAGAAAATATTTGTAAATCACATTATCTGATAAAAGACGTGAATTTACAATATATAAAGGATTTTCAAAGTTCTATTATAAGAAAACAAACAACACATTTTTTAATGGGCAAAATATTTAAACAACTACTTGGCCAAAAAAATATTAATGGCATATAAGCACATTGAAAACATGTGCAACCTCATTAGTCATTAGGGAAATGCAAATTATAACCTTAATAAGCTACTTCTAGATATCTATTAGAATGTCTAAGATTAAAAAGACTGACCATGCCAAGTGTTAGCATGTGTTAGTGTAGAAGAATTGGAACTCTCATATATTGCTGGTGGTTATGTTAAATGTTAAATGGTACAACCACTTTGGAAAGGCATTTGATAATTTCTTAAAATGTTAAACACACAATTATATGATCCAGTCATTCCATTCCTAAGTATTTAACAAACAGAAATAAAAGTATATATTCATATAAAGAGTTATATACAAATGTTCAAAACTACTTTCTTTGTAATAGCCAAAACACTGGAAATAACCCAAATGTCCATCAATAGGTGAAAAGATAAATTGTGGTATGTATGTGTATTTCATACCATGGAATACAACTTAGCAATAAAAAAGAAGGAATGATTATACATGTAACAAACATGAACGAATCACAAAATCATTATGCTCACCGGAAAAAAAAAAGGACAAAAATACCATATATTTTGTATGAGTCTATTTATATAAAATTCTAGAAAATGCAAACCAATCTACAGTGATAGTAATCAGACCAGTGATTGCCAAGAGATGGGATGAGTTTAAGGTAGGATGGATGGATTACCAAGGGTTAAAAGGAAAGTTTTTAGGATGATGAAGACATTCATTATCTTGATTGTGCTGGTTGTTTTATGTGTGTATATATATTTATGTCCAAACTTTTCAAATGATATACTTTTCTATATGTTAATTATTATCTGTTAAGTATACCTCAATAAATCTATTTTAAAATGTTAGTGGACGCTTATTTCTCTTAAAACAATTGCATTAATCTAACCAGCCCAGAAGCAGCAACTACTTAATGAAAGAGTCCTGACAACTAATACAATTATCAAACACATATTTATGGAGGATTTACTAGTTAGCTGTCAGGTATTAATTTGTGAATCCAAATAGGAATAAGTCCTTGGTGTCAGGTCTCTTGCAGTCTACTGGTAGAGGCCAAATGTAGACAATCTGTTGTGATCGGTTCTACAGAAGAGGCCTGTAGGAGCTGAGAGAGGAGGGCGTACTGAGACCCGCGGATAAAGGCTTCCATGGGGATGAGATGCTTGAGCTAGTCCCGGGGGATCAGAATGAGTTAGCCAGAGATATGGAGATGAGCGATGGGAATGGTCTGAACTAAGTCGCAGAATCATGAACAAGATGACTCAGTGTAAGGGAGAGGCCATGAGGACAGATAAAGTTAGAGACGTAAAAGGAGGCCAGGTCAGGGAAGCTTTTGTATGCTAGGCTATGAAATGCAAATTTCATCCAGCTGGCTGTAGGAGGCTATTTAGGAGGAAGAGAACGACATTGTCAAATTCCATAGTGGAAAAATCACTTTGAAAGTAGTGTGGAGACCAGTTAGGAGGAAAATAAGACTGGATGCAATATGACCAAGTGTAGAACACAGCTATAGTTCAAGCAAGAAATGGTGAGCGATTCAACCTAGGTGAGAACGTGGAGGAGGGAGTTTGGATTCCATCAACATTTTGGAAGTAGATCTATAGATAATCAGACCCTGTTTGAGAAGGAAATTAAGGATTATTTGCTCCAACCATTCACCTGATTTGGACAATCAGGTGAATGGTGGTGCCATTTATTTAATTAGGAAATGGAGAACAAACAGCAAATTCAGAGGGAAAGAAAAGGAGATTAGTCTTGGAAATGTTGTTTGGTGTGCCTTTGGGAGACCTATATGGAAATATTTCAGTAGGTAAGATTCTACGTATATCCTAGAGCTCCTAGGACTCAGTGAAGCTCTCATGTGCCATGTTCATGTTTTAGTAAAAGAAATAGTAGTTACCTTTTATCAAACACCTTTTTATACTATTAATAGTTATTGGGCTAAGCACTCCACATACATTATGCTATGCAATACTCACAGAAAATTTGTGTTAGTATGTTATACTTGTGTTACTTATAAGGAAAGTGATGCTTAGAGAGCTTACGTAACTTGCCCAGAACACTTTATGGTAGAGTTGGGGTCCAACCAGACAATGCTTTTAACAATTACACAATGCTAGAGCACTGTGTTGTATAGGTGTTCCTAGAAAAGTAGAGTGCCGCTGTGTCCCTAATGCACCCTATAGATAGCCCCCATAAGCCTATGAGTAAAAATAATCTTGAGAAAGCACCTTATCTTCAGAAAATATACAGAAACAAAGTGAGTGGTTGCCATGAAAAGAATCCCACATCCAAGTATAGGTCATAAGGATGCAATAGACTTTCCTCCAAGTCTTCTCAATTATCTATGTTTTCTACTTTATATTCATAGATATGATTATTTTTCTTGATTGATTTTACATCTTTGTCCAACCCTTTTTCCTGCAGTAAATTGTGGACTCATGTAAAGTAATGACTCAGTAATTCAGCACTTTTACGTGAGAATTGATCTATAAGCAATAGCCCTAGGTCTGTCTCTTAGGAGCTGTATGATCTTACACAAGTCATTTAATCTCTCTAAGCATCAATGTTATGATAATTGAATGGCAATGATACATCCAAGTTATCTACTTCAGCAGAATCTACTTAGAATATATATATTAAAATGCATTAAAAACTATGAAGCACTATAGAATTGTAAGAAGGCACCATAAATTTTTATTTGTGTGTTTCTTCCTCTATATTGTCTTAGTGACCTTCTATATATAGTTTTAAAGGACAGACACAAGATTCAAAATTATCTGGTACAATTTATTCCCTAAGTTTTGCTTTTCCTTGAAAAGGCTCTGATAAATTGCCTGTACTTTACAAAACAAAGAAAATACTATTTTCTTTTATCTACTAAATTGCATAGTTTCGTCTTTCAAAGTATTGCCCAAAATCCAGTTATCAGTCTGTTTTCTAAGCTAACTTCCTTGCATAAAAAATGAATTTGATTCATTGCCCCATAAAGCACAAACACTGGTATATCTCTCTATATACTTTATTACTATTTTTTGTAAGAAAATGTAATGCTAAGCTCCTGAGCTCTTGAGTTAGAGACGCAGGTCCAAATAATAACTCCATATATTAGTGATGTTACTTAGTCAAATGACATCCCTTCTAAGCTTTCATTCCCTTGTCTGTAAAATGGAGTTCATGATAACATTTAACTCATAAGATTCTGAAGATTAAATAAGACATATAACATAAAACAATTATTATGGTGTCTATCATAAATAAGAATTCAATAAATATCAGACTATAGTACTCATTGATATTATTGGTATGCCCTTTACATGTATACAACAAAATGCTATCAAAACTACATATTTTTATTTATTTTTTTAATTTCACTTCACTTTTTCTTTCTTATCATATCTTATATTCTATAAGCCCATATCATCTCTCAATGATGTCTTCTTGTTGCTATGTCTATTTTTCTGTTAATAAATATTTCCAACCAAAAAAATTATGCTGTAATAAATTCAGACTGTTTTATTAAGTGAAACTCAATAAAAAGTACTGTTGTGCATTAAACTTCCATTAATATAGAGATATCATGTCTGTTTAGCCTTCTCAACAATTCTGAGACACCTGGGAATGATCTCTAGGTCTTTGAATTTTTAATTGATGTCCTTATGTTCCTGTAATTTGCATGACCAGATCATGCTTCCTTATGTTCCTCTAATTTGTTATAGCAACAACATTTGGTGAATGTTTGAGAAGTTTTAGTAAATTTTATGGAATTGTGCCCATGTAATTATGCAGCTATATTCCCGCAATCATTGTATAATTTGATCTTTTACACCTCATTTTTCCATAGTTTAATGTTTGCTCCAATCATGTGACCTACTTTGCTACCACTTTCTCCCTCAGCTTTGTATGCACAGAAAGTTTATTTGGTCAGCATACTAATAGTGGATGCGGATTCACCTCAACCAGGCTTGCAAGAACTGATCTGTAAAACTAGAGTGACAGTTAACTAATTTCCAAAGAAAATATAACTATCACGTAGATCAGGATACTGGCGTGAATATGATCATTACGTTCCCTTATTGACACTGTATGTAGGGAAGAGAAAATCAGATGTCATAAAGAAATTGTTTTCACAGGTACTGAACAAACTTAAAGCTTCATGAACAAGACATTATCTGCCTTAGCAGACCTACATAGGCAGCAACCAAAGTTGGCAAAGTTGGTTCAACAAGCAAGGGATCAGAGAAATGAAAGTCAGGGAAAGCAAATGATTACAAGGACCAGAGGAAAGACCTCATCAGTGAGACCCGAGTTTCTGCATCTGCTGACGGAAGTGTCCTCTCCCATGACAAGTACTTTAGTGAGCCCAGCAAAGGGGGTTGGGATCTCTTTCTCTTTTTCCTTAGCTGAGCCTCCTACTCATGTACATATTGTTTCTTTACTTGTATTGAAATATTCAACTCAGATTATAATTAAGTCTCCTTATGGCAATTTGGCATTTTTCTACACTGATCTGATATTTATTGATTTTGTATTTTAACTCCCTAAATATGGTCTTCTTTCCTGTACGTAAGGAAAAACCTCACTGGAATTTAGGTGAAGATTCCAAACTCAAATATATTGGCATGTAAACAATAACTCAAAAAATGAATTGGAAAGGGAATTCACTTTGGTTTGGGAACATTTCTCTAAGCACATTCCAGACCTCTCTTGGTACCTTGAACGATCCTACTCCCAGAGTAGTAGCTTGATTTTTTGATTGGTAAATTTGGAAAGAATAACTACTTAGGCATACTCAGTTTAGTGTTATCGTTTGTCTTTTGGGGAGCAACCCTGCCTCCATGTCTAAGCTTTTAATCCAGCTGTCTAGGAGTAGGAGGTGTGAGTGTACAGAATTCTGGGGGTTGGTATTAGAAAACCCACTTTACTAACAGACTCAGAGGCCTGCTCTCAAACCTGGCCTCGGTAAATGTGTTGTTTTATCCTTATTTACTTCTCATTTCTCAACTTGATCGTAAACTGGGTGGCGATGTTTATACAATTTGCTAGCCCATCCTTTGGAAATCTCATGTCCCCTGCATGGTAAATTATTAACAACCTTAACCTGGTTTTCACTTTTGTCCATTTAATTTTCACCTGGTGGCTTTCAGTTTATACAATTGTAAGTTTTATATGTGACAAATGTAAAAAAAAATTCCTAATACCCAGATACTTATTAAAATAAAGTGTGGGCCCATAAAAAAATCATTTATCCTGTATTGAAGGTAATAATGGTATTTACAAAATTTAAATACAGTGAGATTAGTTTCATAATTATTTTGAACCTTTAAGTATACACAAGCCTCTGAACTTCAGGTGACTTAACATCAACTTCTAGATCAACAATTTACTCTTTAGCTCAGAAGAGATGCTAAACTATTTGTTTAAAAATGTTTTGTAAGCCAGTGCACATATTTTTCTAAAATGGAGCAGTCTAAAACTCTCCACTTGCCATTTTAAGCACTAATATGCTTCTGAGACCACATAGGTCTGGAGCATACACTTTCCTTTCCCAAAGACATCCTTAAGTCAGACACTATAATTAATTCTTTGGGGGCTATGTAGTGAGGGAAGACTCCTGGGACCATTTTCATTACACCACCAGCTTTTGTGCAAAAGGTGAGACGTGCCTGGCTCCAAGTCTCAATTACTCTTGCCTCTTCTCTAGATGCCGACATCGGGTCATGCTGCTGGTAACAAAATCTTTTCAGGACCCCCGTGCAATAGTGAAGATAAGGTACAACAGAGTTCTGTTCTTTTTAATGAGAAAGCTTTTCCAAACTTGACAAAACAGAACTGTATGACCACTTGATTTTAGTCTTTATGAAGTAAATTTATTCCCAATCAATTCCCTCTGTTCACAGGTAGATTTAGCTTTTCATTAAGATTTGTTAGGATAGTGATATTCAGTATTTGCTGAATTTCTCAGTGAGACACTGAACTTATTGGCTACCTTTTCATCTTCTTTGAAAGCTGTTCAGCTTCAGCAAACAAATTTTAAAAAGTCATTTTTTCACCAGAAGAATGATGTTGACTCCTTGTTAAAATTCTGATTACACAGTACACCCTTTAAATGTAAATTTCAGGAGTAGATACAGATGCCAAAATGTCTCTTTCTCATTTAAATTCATTAAAGTACTCTCTTTTTAAAAAAAATGCTAATTTCTCTTCTTCAGATCTCTTTGACATTTAGAGATATAACTGGTCAAGTGGTGGAGTAAATGCTTTGAATGGCAACTTCATCAAAAGAACATAATCAGGAAAATAATCACTAATTGTCCCCTTTAGAACATTCTGTAAAGTGTGGGAGGGATTTGGAAATTGAGTCATACCTGTGGACTTTCCATACAGCAATGAGGACTGTTATTTATAATCAGACATATAATAGCCTATTTAACTTCCTAGCATTAAATAAACTATTATTTGTTCCCAAATACTCAAGTATCCTTTATAAACCAATGATTTTTCCTTAGAATCCAACTACAGAGGATATGGTTAAAACAATGTTTCTCCACATTGCTCCCCACATATTAATGAAGTTTGCATGAGGGAAAGAGTTTAGACATGCTGTGCATTCTTCCTGTCCTAAAGAAAGGAACGGAGGCAAAATTAATGGTTGAGGACCGCAGCCTGGAACACACTTCCAAGTTGCCTTGGGGCGTGCTCCATTCGGCCTTTGTTACAAGCAGGGTTTTTTTAAATTTCAGAATATCGGGGGGGGGGGGGGTGCAAACACTTTGGTTACATATATTGCCTATGCACTGCCCAAGTCAGAGCTACAATCGTGAACATCCCCCAGATAGTGCGTTTTTAAGTGGAAAAAGGAGATAAAAAGTAGGGCTGATACAAAGTTGTTTGAGAGGAATTTTCACTGGCTTACAGAAATAACATTGGTAGGTGGTTGGCTATACATTGTTGAACTATAGGATATGAGTTATGGTGTCCAGCATATGGCATTTTGTAGCTACTTGGTATAGTCTAGAGCCCACATAGCAAGTGGCTTCAAGAAGTAATTATTTAGCTCAAGAGTGGAGTCAGACATGACTGTTGTTGCATTTCATTGTCTCTCTGGGCCTGATAATTAAAGGGGGCGTGCATTCCTCAGATAAAAGTTTGTTTTCTTTCTCAATTCACCATCTCTTCTGTATCGCCGTACCTAACTGTGGCATCCCTTCAAGCAGGTTCATTCAGGGTTTAGGATATATGGACAGAAACTGGAATTCAGGAAGTTGCCAATCAGTGGGCTTCTACTTCAAGTGTGAAACATGCCCTAATTGTCATCAGTCAAAAATCTCTCCATGATCCTGGTTAGTATAACTTTGGAGAAATAATCAGTCCAAAAATTACCAACAAAGTGCACAATATTGTTATGACTTTAAACTGACTTTTATAATAGACCAAGATCATGTGTAGTGGTACATCTTGAGAGTAATAGTAAGTGGAGGGAATTTGAGAGAAAATTGGACAGCATAAACTTCAACCAGGGGTAGCAGTAGATAAGTTCTCAAAATGCCTTCCCTGCAAGGCAGCACTGCCTCTACATCACCTAGGTTCATCCTGAGACAGTTGTTTTTTACTTGGGAGTCTACTTCTTTCAGACCCTTTGAAATCTTTGAGATAGCGTTGCAGCAGCAGATAAGATGAAGATTTACAGCTGGTATCAGTAGCATATTAATGCCTTTCGGGTCCATGGTGTCTTATGAGTTTCCGCAGTGGTTCCACATAAATTTGACCTAAGACATAAAAGGATGAAATAGTCATTTGGGATGATGGAGATAAGGCCCTTAAGTCAGATGGAGAAGGGAGAAAGGAGCCAAGGATAGGGTACCCATAGTAGTCATTATAGCCTCTCAGTGGTTAGGATCCCACAGCAGCTTAATCTGAAGAGTGCATGGTAACAAGTGTCATCTAACGCAGGGTTTCTCAGCAGCAGCACACTGACATTTGCACTTGTTAATTCTTTGTTATGGCCTAGCTGTGCTGTGCACTCTAGAATGTTTAGCAGTATCTCTGGTCCCTACCACTGGATGCCAGTAGCATCTATCTCTCAAGTTGTGGCAATCAAAAATGTCTCCAGACATTGTGAAATATTTCTGGGAAGTAAAAATCACCCCGAAGTTCAGAACTACTGGCCTAAAAAACCACAAAATTTTATCCCACTGAATTTTCTATCATTTTACCCAGTAACATTTTTATAGTCCACGTATGTAAACTGCTTTTAGGTATTTTTCTATTTTTAAAAGATGCGTTTTACATGGTTAAAAATTTTTCTAAAGTGTTAAAAATGTTTTGTTTATTTATTTACATTTGGGTTCAAAGAGAAGAGTGAGCCAGGACAACAAAATCTTTGCTTATATGTTCTGATGCCAAAACTTTTTGGAAAGAAATTTTAGGCATTTTAGAGGGGTTTTAATCATATTCATAAAGTCATAATTTCATATTTATAATAGAGGAGAGTTTACAAAGGACTTCTATTTTCCTCATTTTATTTAAATCTCACAATGACCATATACCCTAAGCATAATCTCTTTTTTATAGAAGAGAGTCTAAGTGACTTGCCTGAGGGTATATAAGAGCATTCTGGAGGAACCAGAAATCAAACTCATATATTTTACTTTAAATGCAGGTATTTTCCAACAGAATACTTGGTACCTCTACTAATGAAATTTTAAGCATTGAGCAAAATGTTCTTATGACTAGGATGAGAAAATTCAGAGAAAGAAGCGAGTTAGTATTCTCTGAATTGACATACCTAATTGGATAAGTTTGCTAGTTTTTTAAAAGGACATATAATTTTATGTAAAAGAATACTTTTAGTTTTTAAATTTTGTCGTAAAAGATGGATGTAATTACACATGCCATATCCTCCCTGATCTCAGAACACATAATTATCAGTTTCTTTTAACTTCTGTTCAGAAGGAAATTAGATAAGCCCTTTGTCAGATGTAAAGATATCATTGGCCAACCGAAATCTCATTTATTGGATTCATCTCACCTGGAATATGTGAGGTTAGAAGTGAAGAAATGTGGAAATAAAGAGAGGATCACAGACCTATCTGTAAACAATTACAGAAGATTGCAGTTACTATTGAATTCAATCTATTTCCAGTCTACCTTTAGTGTACCCTAAGACAACAAGAAAAATAGATTTGAGTCCTTGATCTGCCATTCAATGCATGATTTTACACAAATCACTTCACCTTTCCCAACCTCCATTTCCTCATCTGTAAAATGAAGATGATAATAGTACCTGCCTCAAAGATTCATTATACAGATTAACTGTGACAATGATTAGGATGTAATAAATGTTCAAAAATGTCAACTGTTATTATAACTGTGCTATGTAAATATTACTAACTTCATTACTTATGTAATTCCATCACTTATGTCACCATGATAATAATAATTTCTGATAGTCCAATTCTCCTTTTCTTTCTACTCCCTGGCATAATTATGTGTCCTATCTCAGGCTTTTGCCAATTAACACTTATTTACACAAATGACTCTCCTGGAAATTCTACTACTAGAAGTCTTTACCTTTGAAACTTTTTCTACTGTTGTAGAAAAACACTGTTGTGTTTTAATATTCAAATATGTTTTATTGCAAAAAAAATTAGTAACATTAACATCTTTTTTAGCATCCTTTTAAATAAACTCTGTCAGTGTTGTTGACAATTTTCTAAATAAATAAGCCAATGGCCAAAGAAAAAGAAAGTGTCCTGTGTCCTGGATTCTGGATTATGTAACCTTTTTACTTAGTCTAGAAGGAAGTGAAGCAAGAAATTTGGCTATCACTAAGTTCACTTACTCATTGAAGACAGTGAAACTGAGTCATTTTAGATAAGACATCTGGTCTATTTAAACTGATTAAATTATCTGGATATCTGCTCATCCTCTCTTACTTTTTTTGCCGGGTAAGAGCAAACATATTGAGTATATTAGAAAAATAATATATTAGTTATATCGTATAATATATGTTAGTTGTATTACTGCCAAATAAAAGAGTACCTCAAAATTTAGCATCTTAAAACAACAAATATTTATTAGCTTGAAGTTTCTGTTGACTAGGAGTCCATGCACTGCTTAGCTGGGTCTTCTGATCAGGATATCTCACAAGGCCGCAATCTATCTGTTGGCTGGGCTGCAGTCATCTCACAACCTGATGGGGAGTAGAATACAGTTTTGACTTCATTTATGAGGTTATTGACCGGCCTCAGGTCTTTGCTGACTGTTGGCCAGAGACATAAGTTCTTTGCTGCACCAACCTCTCCATAGGACAGCTCAGAATACAGCAATTGGTTTCCCTCAAAGTTAACCAGTGAAAAAGGGAGAAAGGGTACTCAGATACTCAAGATGGAAACCACAGCCTTTTTGTAACTCAGTCTTGGAAATGACATCACATCACTTTTGCCACATTCTTTTCACTGGAAAAGAAACATAAGATCCAGCCTACAGACAAGGTAAAGGAATTACCCTTGAGTATTTATACCAGGACACAGAGTCATTGAGGACTATCTAAGAGGCCCTATCGTGTATGTCACAGAAAGTGAGTCGGAAAGAACAACAGAAAATACCGGGCAAGTAAGGTAAATTAGGTTCTATGCTTTCTGGATCTTTTACTACTAATGCAAGTCAGATAGCAAGAGAATATGAATTGTTTTTGAGGAAGAAATTTCCACTTCCTTTTATGATGCCAAGTTTAGAAGTGCAGCATTTTAAGAGGAATTCTTCAAGAGGAACAGCTCTGCACCAGCCAAGGCTAATGAGCGAACACCATGATACTATTTCCAGAAGTGTCACCTTTCTGGTGATCTTTTTCTTTAAAATTCCCCTGGAGGTCTGCATTTATGTCCTTTGAGTAGGGAATGTGAAGGAGCTCACTGCAGAAAGATGGAGTCCCACAGGAGGAAACTTTCTACAAGATATTATTTATTCTCTTCCTCCCTACTTATTCTAAAAGGAAGGGAAATTGAAATAGAGGAAGCCTCAGAACACAGCATGAATGCAGAGCTTGTAACTGTCGTGTTACTTTTAGTTTAAACTTAAGCCTCCCTTATTCTTCCAGTAGACCCTTTGAAACTGCTGCTGCCAGTGCAGATGAGACCACGTTATATCACAGTGACTACTCTTCAAGCAAACACTGCATCTAAGTTAATTAAAATGCCTATGTTGTTTTCTTTCTCAAGCCTTAAGAGCTTCAAGGAAAAAGCAGACAATTCAACCGCCACGGGGGAAAAAAAGAAAAGTCAAACAAATTGACAAAAAAACATCATGGGCTGAATGCAATCATCACCACAACCCTCAAGCCATACATTTATTTTACTGGACTTTTGTTTTCAACTTATTCCTTCTTTACTTGTAGCATGCTGATGACCTACTATCCATTTACTTCTGGGTTTTAATGATGATGTCATTATCAATTATAATTCTTTGGGCTGCCTTCCCTCCCATGCAGCCACTGGGCTAATCCTATGAAATTTGCCAGGTCTGGTGGGAGGATGAGTGTGCCCTACCAGCTCAGCCACGTATGTAGGCAAAGTAGACAGCCACATGCTGTGATTTAAGCAGAACAACCAATTATTAAAGTGTTCCTTTCTTGTATGCAGGATTCCTCCTTGTTTTCTGCTAGTCTCTCACTTTTTAAACATTTTTGAGAAGGAGAGTAACTCATACAGGCACAAGTAATTTTATGTGAATTCATTAATCAGGTTGCTTTTCTTTGGGATTGTAATGACAGAGAAAGCAAAAGATCACACTCCATTTATAGGGACTGTACCAGTCTTATCCCTCTCCTTTTCCCCCTCAGAACGACTAATTAAGAATCCACTGGAAATGATACTATGCTAATATATATCAACTCCAGGTAGCTCAAATCTGTTCTAGAAGCTGGAAAACTGTTCTCACTTGTAAAGATTATTTTATGTGTCAACTTGGCTAGGCTATAGTACCAAGTTGTTTAATCAAACATTAACCTAGGTGTTGCTGTGAAGTATTTGGCAGATGTGGTTAACATCCACAATCAGCTGATTTTAAGTAAAGGCAATTATACTCCATAATGTGGCTGGGCCTTATGCAATCAGTTGAAAGACATTAAGAGTTTTCCTGGAAAATAAATTCTGCCGTAACTGTATAGTATCAATTATAGGTACATATATATGTAAACATATATAATTATATGTACATATATACAATTATATATGTACATATAATTATGTATGTATCATATATGGAAATATATCATTATATCTATGTATGAATACATACATAATTGAGAGAATCCTTCTTTTTCATTTCTCAGCTCTATGTCATAAATATCTCTGAAATGAGAATATGAGGGTAGGTAAAAAGATATGAAAGGGTTTGAGTTTATAAGACTTGGTTACCAGGTAGATGTGTTGGATGAGGAAAGAGGAGCATAGGATGACTCCAGGATTTTGTATTGGATAATTGAAGTTACAGAAATGTCTCTCATTGAGACACAGAATGCAGAGAAAAAAAAGTTTTTCCGAGAACATAGATTTCATTTTGAAATTTTGATTTTGAGGTTATCTGTGAGCCTGTCAACAGAAAATGCAGGGTAATTTTTAGACTTTAGAGTTTAGTACTCAGAGCATTCTTGGTTAAGAATAGAGATATAACAGCCCAAAAGCCCATGTGCATTCACCCAGGAAATATAGGAGGCAAAAAATTTTGATGAGATTCCAGGAAATGTTGTGTCAAAATGATCCTTACTCCAGGAATGGTTTAAGAGAAGGAAGCTCAGCTTAGCCCGGTGTTTAGTCTCCGTCTCTGCAAAGGCGCATGGAGGAGACGAGCTGCACTTACTTTTAAGAAAATACTCACAAACATTTCTCTTAATGAGGGTCTGGAGAAATAGCCGAGAAGAAACCTTAATGGGAGGTATTCCATCTTGAAAGATTAACATAGAAACAGGTACTAAACCAAACAAACCACAAATACTTAAGCCATAAAATGAAAGGAAAGAAAAAATATATTCTAAATCTGTATTAAAAGTAATACCATGTAGCTGTATAAAACTCTAGTGAGGGTTGTGGAATGAATCTTTAATGGTATCATTTATGCTTGTCCCAATGCACTGTGTTCACAATGAGAACTGCCTACAAATCTTGATGTACCATTTTATTGCACAGAAAACTGGCCACCATCTCACAGAGCAGCAATTGTAAATTAGAAATATATTCTGTTTGGTTTGAGCACAACACATTTGGAAATTTATGAGGTTGCATAAAAGCACACAAAAGCATTTCTGAGACAGTTTAGCCCTGTGGCTTTCTTCTGGTCTTGGGATTCAGAGAAGGGGGCATCGGGGCTGCTGACTGTGCTGCTGCCTCACCAGGAGTCTCAGAACAAGTCTACCTGCCTGCAGCCTCCCACTGCTCATTATCCAGCTGCTAACCACCCCAACATTCTCCCAAGGAGCCCTAGAAGAGATTCCCCAATTCCCCTAACACCTGAATCCTGACCAATAACAGTAACTTAACTCTACATGAGCATGGTGGTGTTTGTCCCCATCCCTTATGTTATTTGGTTATATTTTAAGTAAACAAGACCTTATTACAGATGTGCTGATACATTTATGGCTATTTCAGATGCAAGAAGCTGCTGAATCAAAGTTTTCGTGACAAAGTTTACTTGTATAAAAATATACTGTATTTTCAATTGTTATTTCTTTAATCCTGCTTTTGTCAAAGTATTAAAGACCTGGGACTTTTTTAAAATTAGTAAAACAGAAGATTTTTCTTTCTCTAGCTCCATTTTGCTAGAAATGTTCCTGCATCTGGTGAGCTTGGTCCTAAATTAAATACTGGTAAAAATCTTGAAGAATGGGCTTGACTTTTTTTTAGTCTTTTAAATGGTCTTTGAATTGATATTGTTCCACATCAAAATTGAATACCAAATTTAACAATCCAATTTTCAGATTACCTTCCAGGTTTATGGTGGTTATGTGAACTAACCAAGATAGAACATTGGGTGGGTAGGAATGACAATTTTATTTTGTTTTCACAAAGTTAAATTCAAATTAGAGATCAGAAATACATCTAGATTTAAATAGACTCAAGCCTTTACTTTCTTCTGAAAGAAATGTTTCAAATAAATAATTAGAAAGTTGAGAAGGACAGTAAAATTATTATCAATAAGGAGAATGCTGGCTAAGTAAAAGCTAGGATTGGAAAAAGCAAAAGAGAAAATTTCAGTAGTTTGGAGGAATTTTCTTCCAAATATAGTTTATACTACTTTGAGAACTAGTAAGGAAATGATACAGAAAACATAAGTTGACTGATAACTAGAAATATATTAGTAATTTCCCACTATATGTAGACAAAACAGGTATCCATGCTAAATGCAAATTTCACAGCAAAAAATATGCCTGACCATTAACATGTCCTTACTGAGACAACTACTCATCAAATACATCTTAGGAGGAAGTTGCTTGAAGTTATCAAATGGAACATATCTGAATATAAGACAAACCACTATATGTAAAGTTAAAAATTCTTGAAGTTGAACACGTTCAGAGTATACCATATCAAAATTATGCCACCATGGCATTAGAATTATTTTGAGCTGAAGGCAGTTGTGAAAAAGCACACACAAAATAAGCTCTCTGTCCTTCCTTAATTTGCCTAAAAGCAGAACATAAATTCTCCATGTGAAGTTGTTTCCCCATCCCCTCCACGTACCAGGAAGGGGATAACAACCTTATCACTGGTGACAAGGTGACACTGAGATGGACCTAAACAAACAAACCTTGCTAAGATAACACTTATTTTCTATTAGTTTCTCCCAAAATATTTAACTTCCCACATTTTGCTGCCCCTAAAAGCCCAAAACTATTTTCCTTTGTCTTGTCCCTTCTCTACAAATTTATTTTTCTTTTGTTATGGTGCTATGTAAGTCCAAGTTCTAATCACCTGCTTGAATTACTCATTACTGAATTTCTCTCTGTAAGCATGCTGCAGATGTTGATAACTTTGTTTTTTGTCTTGCTAATTTGTCTTTTCTCAGTTTAAGTTTCAGGGTCTTAACTGAACAACATAGGGGTATAGAGGAAAAAACCTTGTCCCCTACAAAACCTTAAGGACTCAAGGTTTCTAGCTACCAGAAATCTGGTAAAGATGTTTGAACAAAATTGCAGATATGTTTTAGATGTCATAGTAAATAATGGCTAATGAAGCAGGTCTTGTTTGTAATGTAGTGTAAATACTCTTGCCCTATTGCATTATACTGATTTCTCTTTTGAAGAATGATCTATCCTCAAAATATTGGACTTCTGACAACCCAACATGTATTCATCATTGTCTATTCTCTCAGAATTACTCTGGTTACTCAGTTTCTTATACAGTAGTACAAGGAACATTTATTTTTGATCAATTTTATTCTAAATTGAGAAATTGCTTAAGAAGGGAAAAGATAGGAAATCTCTTTTCCAGGGATTGAATAAACAGAAAGAGAAAAGGGAAAACTGATAGGAAGAGGTTATAAGACAGAGTTAGCTGACAGACAAAATTTCACATTATTTAAGTGAGTCTATTTTAAAACACCAAAATCCTAATATTTACATATTTTCATTGAATAAAAATTACAAAATTAATAAACTTGATTTTTTCTACAAATACAACCTCATTGATATTATTCTAAGAAAAATAATGGTAATTTTTGTCCTGATTGCACTTAGTAAAAATGTCTCTCATATAACCAGAATTAATTGTTGAATTAGATAATCTACTTCCCAAAGGCTCCAATTAGCAATAAACAAAATAATTAAAGGACAATTAATTTTCTGATAATGTTTAAAATAATCTATTAGAATAAAAAATCTAGGCCAGGTGTGGTGGCTCATGTATGTAATCCTAGCACTTTGGGAGGCCGAGGTGAAAGGGTTGCTTGAGGCCAGGAGTTCTAGAAAAGCCTGGGCAACATGGACAGACCCTGTCTACACCAAAAAAAAATGTTTTTATTTCATCTCTGAGTATAATTTATTGAGAATTTTCTTTTTTTTTTCCTTTTTTTAAATTTCAAAATATTATGGGGGTACAAATGTTTTTGCTACATGGATCACTTTTGTAATGATTGAGCCAGGGCTATAAGTGTGCCCATCACCCAGATAGTGTTCATTATACCTGGTAAGTAGGTTTTCACCCACTTACTGGCCTCCTCTCCCTACCCCCTGCTTGATTTCCGCCAAGTTTTACTTCCCTTTGTGCATGTGTGCTTATTGGTTACTTCCAATTTAATAGAGAATACATGTGGTGTTTGTTTTTCCATTCTTTAGACATTTCACTTAGGATAATGGTCTCCAGTTCTATCCATATTGTTGCAAAAGGCATTAATTCATCCTCTTTTATGGCTGAGTAGTATTCCATGGTATACATATTCCATGGTATACATATACCACATTTCATTAATCCACTCATGAATTGATGGGCACTTGGGTTGATTCCATGTCTTTGCAATTGTGAATTGTGCTGCAATAAACATTCAAGTGCAGGTGTCTTTTTGATAGAATGAGTTATTTTCCTTTGGGTAAATACCCAGTAAATACCCTGGATCAAATGGTAAGTCTACTTTTAGTTGTTTGAGTAATCTCCATACTGTTTTCCATAGAGGTTGTACTAATTTTCAGTCCCAACAACAGTGTATAAGCATTCCTTTCTGTATCCACGCCAGCAACTATTGGTTTGGGACTTGTTAATAACAGCCATCCTAACTGGCATAATGTGATATCTCATTGTGATTTTAATTTGCATTTCCCTAATGATTAGCGACATTGAGCATTTTTTCATGTTTATCAGCCTTTTGTCTATCTGCTTTGGAACAGTTTCTTTTCATGTCTTTTGCCCACTTGTTAATAGGGTTGTTTGTTTTTTTCTTGCCAATTTCCTTGAGTTCTTTGTAGATTCTGGTCATTAGCCCTTTATTGGATATATAGCTTGTGAATATTTTCTCCCATTCTGTAGGTTGTCTATTTGCTCTGCTGATTATTTCCTTAGCTACTCAGAAGCTTCTTAGTATAATCAAGTCCCACTTGCTTATTTTTGCTGTTGCTGTGATTGCCATTAGGGTCTTTTTCATAAATTCTTTGTCTAGGACGATATCTAGAAGAGCTTATTCTAAATTTTCTTCTAGAATTCTCATGGCTTCACACTTTACATATAAGTCTTTTATCCATCTTGAATTAATTTTTGTAAGTGGTGAGAGATACGGATCGTATTTCATTGTTGTGCATGTGGCTATACAATTTTCTCCACACCATTTATTGAATAAGGTTTCTTTTCCCAAGCATATGTTGTTGTCTGCTTTGTCAAAGATCAGTTGGCTGTATGTGGATGGTTTTATATCTGGGTTCTCTCTTCTGTTCCATTGGTCTATGTCTCTAATTTTGTAACATTTCCATGGTGTTTTGGATATTACAGACTTGTAGTATAGTTTCAAGTCTGGTAATGTGATGCCTCCAGATTTGTTCTTTTTGCTTAAGATTGCTCTGGCTATTCAGACTCTTTTCTGCTTCCAAACAAAGCATAGAATTATTTTTTCTAGATCTGCAAAATATGACATTGGTATTTTGATGGGGATTGCACTGAATCTGTAAATCACTTTGGGTAGTATGGACATTTTAACAATGTTGAGTCTAACAATCCATGATCATGTTTTTCCATTTGTTTGTGTCATCTGCACTTTTTTTCCTCAGTGTTTTGTAGTTCTCTTTGTAGAGATCTTTCACCTCCTTGGTTAAGTATATTCCTAAGTATTTTATTTTCTTGGTAGCTATTGTGAATGGTATTGAGTCTTTGATTTGACTCTCAACTTGACTGTTATTGGTGTATAGGAATGCTACTGATCTGTGTACTCTGATTTTGCTGAATCTATTTATCAATTTCAGGAGTCTCTTGGTGGAATCTTTGGGGTTTTGTAGATAGAAGATCATATCATCAGCAAAAAGCAATAGTTTGACCTCCTCATTCCTGATTTGGATAACCTTTATTTCTTTCTCTTTTATGATTGCTCTGGCTAGGACATCCAGCATTATATTGAATAGAAGAGGTGACAGTGGGCACCATTGTCTTGTTCCAGGTCTTAGTGGGAAGGCTTTCAACTTTTCCCCATTCAGTATCATGGTGGCTGTGGGTTTGTCATATATGGCTTTTATAATTTTTAGATCTATTCCTTCTATGTCTTGTTTGTTGAGGGTTTTTGTCATGAAAGGGTGCAGAATTTTGTTGGTTGCTTTTTCTGCATCTATTTAGATGATCCTATGGTCTTTGTTTTTGCTTCTGTTTATGTGAGGAATCACCTTTACTGATTTACATATGTTGAATGCCATCCTTGCATCACTGGGTTGAAGCCCACTTGGTCATGGTTGATTATTTTTCTGATATGCTGTTAATTTTGGTTTGCTAGTATTTTATTGAGGATTTTTGCATCTATATTCATAAAGGATATTGGTCTGTGGTTTTCTTTTTTTGTTGTGCCCTTTCTTGGCTGGTATCAAGGTGATACTAGCCTTGTAGAATGAGTTGGGGAGGATTCCCTCCTTCTCAATGTTATGAAATAATTTCTGCAGTATGGGTACCAGCTCTTCTTTGTAGGTCTGGTAAAATTTGCTTGTGAATCCATCTGATCTGGGGCTTTTATTGGTTGGAAGATATTTTATTACTGCTCAATCCCGCTACTTGTCTGTTCAGCAGTTCTATTTCTTACTGATTGAGTCTTGGGAGGTTGTGTGTTTCCAGAAACTTGTCCATTTCCTCTACATTTTTGAGTTTATGTACATAGAGATTTTCATAGTATTCACAGATGATATTTTGTATTTCTGTTGCATCAGTTGTAATATCTACTTTTTCATTTCTGATTGAGCTTATTTTAGTCCTTTCTCTTCTATTCATGGTTAATCTAGCAAGACATCTATCAATTTTATTTATCTTTTCAAAGAAACAACTTTTTGTTTCATTCATCCTTTGTATTTTTATTTTGGTTTGTTTTCCATTTCATTTATTTCCACTCTGACCTTAGTTATTTCTTTTCTTCTACTGGCCTTGGGTTTGGTTTGCTCTTCTTTTTCCAGTTCCTTGAGATGTGTCATTATATTGTTAATTTGTGATCTCTCTGTCTTTTTGATGTAGACATTTAAGGCTATGAATTTTTCTCTTAGGACTGCTTTTGCTGAATCTCATAGATTTTGAAAGCTTGTGTCCCCTTGTCATTCAGTTCAAGGAATCTTTTGATTGCCATCTTAATTTCATTATTGACCCAATAAATGTTCAGCAGCAGGTTGTTTAATTTCCAACACTTTGTGTAGAATTGAGTCTTTCTCTTGGAGTGGATTTACAGTTTTATTCCACTTTGGTCTGAGAATATACATGGTATGATTTTTAATTTTTTTTGCATTTGTTGAGCCATGTTTTGTGGCCTATATTGACCAGCTCTAGCTCCTCAGGAGAAGTACTCAAATACCCTAGATGGTGAGTGAAGCCCTGGAACTTCCAGATGATTCCTTATTTTCACCACAGCAGAGGCAGGTAGGGGAGTGAGTCTAGGCAGGGCTGGATTGGATGAGCCCACCTTTAGGCTCCACAAAAGCTGGTAATGTAGCTGTTTCTGCAGGAGTCAAAGGTCCATTCCAAGCCTTCTAGGAAAAGCTGCCAGAGAGGGGCTAAAGTGGTCCCACATGGGCAGATAGTCTGCTTGTGGGGCAGGAGCTGTCTAAGATTCACAATCTGGCTATCAGGAGCATGTTTTGCTCTTCTACCCCTCCCCTGCTCCACAGTCTCCCTCCGGCTTCTGCCAACAGGCAGGAGCTCAAACTAGCTGAGCTTCTGGGCAAAGGTGCTGTGAGCTGGGAGCTTCCCTGCCCAGAACCCACCCTGGGCTGAGAGCATGGCCTTTCTGTGGGGGTAGGGGTGCTCCATTAGTGCGGCGTGGCTGGGACCCACCCTGCCATCTCCTCTCAATTCTGCCCATGTGGCCTCCCTCACCTCCTGAGATTAGTTCACAAATCTCCCCTCCATGCCCCTGAGCAACACAATCGAGTCCTGGGGGTATAGGATCTGGTCTGTGGGCCTGGCCCTGGGTCCCTGAAGATCAATCCCTGACTGTGCCAGGGAGAAGCATGCTGGTCCTGAGTTGCCTATGGGGGTGATCAAGCAAGTTTGATGTTCCTCTGCTTTGGGGTGTGCCCTGCTCTGGTGGAGCAGCTGGGCAAGCAACACCAGGGAGGGCTGGTGAGCAAGGAGCTCAGAGTATGAGCAAGGAGCTCAGATTATGAGCACCCCTTAGTCTGCTGCAGGTCTTTAAGAGGAAAGGGATGAGCCCCACTCTCTGTGAAAGCCTCAGTGTTGTGGATGCACCAACAGCGGGGAAGCAGCCACTCCTGAGAGTCCTTGCTCATCATCTGTCTCAGCAGCCATGGGCGTGGGAGGGGAAAGGAAGGAAGAGAAACTGAATGGAGGAATGTTAGCACTCTGGTCATATCTGTTCCTATTTCTGGAAAGCAGCCTGCCCAGAATGTCAAGGTTTTGGAGTCACGCAGATCCCCCGGGACCCACAGGCCCCCTGTGGCTCCTGCAATGTGGGCTGGAGTTGGGAAATGTGTGTGTGAAATGAGTAAGATGAAAACCAAGGGGCTGAAACTCCCATGGGAGGACAAAGGTTCACGGTGTGTGGAGAAGCAATATGGTGCCTGCCATCTTGGCTCAGGTCTACGGTAATGGGAAGCGACCCCAGGGTGGCAGCCTGGTGCTTTGTCATCAAGAATCTCCCAGTTCACTGGCAGCAGCAGCTTTTAGGCTTATGAGGGTAGAAAAGTTCTCCAGCAGCTTGGGAGCCTGCTGACTGCCAGAGATGTGAGGGAGGGAAAAACAAGCGGCTCCACCTACTCTTTTTGCTGGACTCCAAACCTCTCGGGGGTTGATCTCTGCTGATAGCTTGCTCCTTGTTCTGCTCCACAACTTCTTCCTGTGGAATCTCTAGTAGGTTTTGGCAGTTTTCCCTCAGAATTACACCTGATCTATGTTTGTTTGTTTGTTTTTCTTTTCATCTAAAACTTTTCCTTCTTTCTGAGATGATCTGGCAGCTGGTGTCTCTGGTCAGCCATCTTGTCTACCACCTACACAAAAAAATTTTTTTTAATTAGCCAGATGTGGTGGCATGTACCTGTAGTCCTAGCTACTTGGGAGGTTGAGGTGGGATGATCTCTTGAGCTCAGGAGTTCAAGGCTGCAGTGAGTTATGATGGCACCACTGCACTACAGCCTGGGTGATAGGACAAGACCTTGTCTCTAAAAATAATAAATAAATACATAAATAATCTAGTTAAATAAAATAAATTGCTGTAATAAATATAATATATTTCATATACTCTATGGTAAACAACTTCTAAAATGGCTCTCTTTGATCCATTAATAACTTCTGTAATCCTTTTCTTCTGAGCGTAGACTGGACCTAGTGACTTCCTTCTAGTGGATAGAATATAACAAAAGTGATAGTATTACACTTCTGAAATTATATTTTGAATAGTCTGTGGCTTCCATCTTGCTTGCTCTCTCTCACTCCCTTGGTGGCTTGCTCTGAGGGAAGCCAGCTGCCGTGTTGTATGGCAAGAGACACGTGGGAAGGAACTGGCCAACAGCCAGTGAGTATCTGAGACCTGTCAGTAGTCACTTGAGTGACCTTATAAGCAGAGCTTCCCCCAGTTGTTACCTTGTTCCAGCCCAGTCGACACCTTGTGAGAAACCCCAAACCACAGACACTCCGCTAAGATGCACCAAGATTCTTGCCCCACAGATATTTTGACATAAGAAATGTTTGTTGTTTTAGGTATGTTTTAGGTTAATTTGTTATGCAGCAATAGATTAAATAATATATCATCTAAATTTTTATTCATTCTGGCCCATCCCTAAGAAGTTTTAGTATCTAGGAAAATTTATATTTTGTATCCCCCATGGAAATATTTGTACAAATTATTGGTATACAGGTAACACCTGGCTAAAATCATAATAAAAAATATCATGGAGGAAAGAGATACAGTCGAGGGGGACTTAAAGCCTGATTGAAACAAAAAAATAAGAAAGGGGGAAATTTCCTTGTTTTGTTTTCCATAATCATGATGATAGAAGCCTATGGGAGACTCACATGTATGGGGTTCCCCGGGAATTCACAGTGGCTCTTAATTATTATTCATAATTATTTATGAGTCTTTGGCTACTTTGTTTCTAAATCTACAGGAATTTCCACAAATTATGAGTATTTTATCTATGATTTTGGGAAGGCTCTACCCCTAGCATGTAGAAGTTTACCATTTTATTGTCCTTTATAGTAATTTTACAAGCTAATGCTTCCAAACTATTTGTTCTCATATTGTATTTTTTAACAAATAATTTTTAATAATTACTAACATAATTTGGCAATGATTTCATTTTTATTTTTTAACCACTCAGAATCTTTTATCTACTTATGTGATATTTTAATATTACATGGCAAGTTTTAGAGGAAAAAATGATATCAATGATTTAAATCAATAAGTAAATTAAAATTTCTGGAAAATATAAAGAAACCCATGTAATCCAAACAATACCACTGGTGATCCCTAATTGGAATCTCTTCCCTCAAAAGAACTTCCCAGATGTCAACAAAGCAAATTTCCTCATCAGCCTTTCCTCTTCAAGGTTAAGATGAAATGAAAAGGAAAAAGGTTGGCAGGTCTAATGGTCAAATTGCTCCATAGCCCCAGCACCACACAACATATGTGGGCTCACTGTGTTGTGAGTACCTCCAATGAATATTTCTGTATGTTCATAACCATTTCTCTTCCTCACAAAGGTTTTAGACTATAATCTTCCCATTGGAAATAAGGAAATGGAAGATGAGTTTTAATTCATATGCCAGCTCTCAATTATTGGCAGTTTCTGTGTTAAGGAGTCAGAAGCTCAGCAGGAAAGAAAGTTGAGACCTTACTAACAATGACTGCCATTTCCCCAGGAGAAAGTAATGGTCATGAGTAACAAATTTTCATCTTCAGTGATTCAGGCACAGTAAATCCTCCATTCTTGTTCGAATAATGCTTGGATGCCAAAAACAAAGAATAACAGTAATGAATTTTTAATGCCTGAAGTTACTTCTACCTTTTCTTGCCCAAACAGATGCCATTTTCTTGACCTTGGTAAAATGTATCTAATCATCCATCCAGATATGAAAAAAGTGTATCACACTAAGAAAAGTCTCCATTCATGAATCACTAATGAGAGGTCTAAGTGGGAGGGAAAAAAAAACTTGAAATTTAAAATGTAGTAGGACACAATTGTGGAATGAACCAAAGCTTTGTTTCAGGATAATAACTGTCCATTTTCACCTGGTTAGATCCTTAATGTAAGTTTAGCATGAAAATCCATAGACATAAAATTTAAAAAAAAAAGAAAAAGTGAAAAGGACAGTGACACTTCAAATTTCCAATACCTAGCTGAGAAAAAATCTTGTCCTAATTAGCTATCTGCTATTATGTTGCAAAGATTCACAGGATATAATAACGACCCTCACATCTTTTCGCTCCTTACACTCTTGTGCCCTAGTCCCATATTGTCCCATTAGAGGGACAGAGGTGGTTTAAGGGCTCTTAACACCTAGGTCTGCCAGACCTGGAGAAGCAATTATTAATTCTAATATGTTTTATATTAACACTTGAAGTCAAAAGAATCTAGAATTTGAACTAATGGATCCTGCACCCTCTGCTTCCCTAGAATATCTCAATATACTCTGCATTTCCAGTATAATCGTTAAAAGTCATTTTTTAAGTTCATATTGAATATAGGAAGAAGTTTAAGACAAGTTTTTTAGTTAGACAGTCTTCACAAAATTCACAGAATCTCCATCATTTTAAACTTTAAGTTAATTAAATATCTGCTACTGCAAAGTACAATTTTACTTGCTCCCACTACTGCAAAGCTTATAAAACTCCCTCTCACTATGATTTCCTGGCTTATTCACTTATATACTTATTTAAGTTTTTTTTTTTAAATAAAGACTTTCTATGGACTCTCGGTCTCAATGTTTCTACAGAGATTTAAAGTAATGGTGTTTTATAAGCAAAGCTTTGGCAAACTTCCAGAATGTTCACAATGCAACATTGATAAGGGACAAAACCTCTTAATCCTCAGGAATGTTTCTCCAGCCCCGCCTCCAATCTTAAGGCTCTGGAGCTTTAGAGCCACCCATCAGCATTTTATGACAAACGGAGCAACATAGCATTCTGTGGTGATCTTGTACTCGCAACCCATCCCCACACTGCCCTTTCTCCCCCCTCAAAGAGAGGGGAGGTTTTTCCTTCACTTTTGAGCAGCAGTGTGAGAATAGTGATTAAAACCAAAATCTCAGAAGTCTAAGAAAAACATATTTTTGGAAAAAAACCTCTCAGATGGGAAATCTGAAAATCATGAGTGCTTGTATGTGTACGGAGATGTGTCTCTGAATGGGACAGTCTTTTATATGGTTAAAAAGAACACTTAGCATCTCTCGCAAACCCATAAGTTAGAGGGCAGAATTATTCAGGATACAAAAGGATTCCTCATCCTATTAAAAAGAAAAACATCATTAAGTCCCTTTAAATGTTTGTTTACAGATTATTAATAACTTCATACAATGAGAAACAAGATGCTGAAGTGTCTGGAGTCACTCTTGATTAAGCATCAGAAATTATGATAAGCAGAATTTAAAGTTATAATGATTAAACAACGTTTACATGTCTATTTTTATTTTTCTTTTTACATTTATTAGACCACGGCAAACTTATTTTGTCAAAATGCTGAATCCACCCTCTTCCTTTCCATGGCCTCGCGCTTCATCACCATGACTACCACTTTCTCGTAGGTAGATGACAGATAGATAGATGATGTCAATATATATTCATCTCTGTACAGCTTTGCCTCATTTCTGTGCCACCTACCCAGTCCAAAGTCCATCATCTCCCACTGACCTCTTTCTGCCACAGCCTCAGGCCAGATCCTTCTTCATCTCTTTTCCATAACACCCTTCCCTGCCTGTCTCACACCATGCCCATCACTCCTTTCTTCCTCTCCATGTTTCAGCCACGGTCTCCTTCCCACACTTGCCCTGATTCCCTCTGGTTACTCCCACCACTGAGCCTTGGCAATACTCTTCCCACTACCTTGCCTGGTTTTTCAATTGCTTTTCTTATTTAATACCAATTCTTTCTTCAGCTCACCAATCCCCAAAGGTTTCTGATGTACCCCGTCAGTATACCTTTTAGTCATACTGGTATACCTTTTAGTATACCAAGGTATACCGATGGGGGTACAATCGGAAACCTTTGGGGATTGGTGAGCTGAAGAAAGAATTGGTATTAAATACCAATTGGTACTCATAGCTTAATAAAAGTGTACACACACACACACGTACACACACATGCACGAACACATGCGCATATTGTAGACAGGCACAAATATGCTATGCATGTGATGAAATTTATATAAAAATAGAAAATTTAAGGGACATCCTAAAGACAAAATTAAAAATACTGTATTTGTTGGTTGTACTTATTAATGATTAAGAAGCTCCTTTCTTTGCTAAAAAAGTGTTTTAAATATTTTACAGAGAAAATGTGATTAAATATGCAGTGATTTAAAAGTCTCCTTCTAAATTCTGTTTACTTTGATTTTTGATATTAATGGCTGTTATAGCTGAAAAAAGACACCTCACAAAGGTATATAGATCAGAGAAGCAGTCGAGTTTAGTAATTGGCTCCAAAGCCAGACTGACCTGATTGGCCTGGTTTGACCACATTCTAACTGTGTGGTCTGTGGGAGATTTTCTAAGTTCTCTGGACCTCAATCTCCACATCTGAAAAGTGAGCGTGATAACTGAATCACCCTCTACAGAGTTCTGATGACCAAATGAGCAAATATGTGTAAGTCATTAAGAACAGAGGTTGGCACAAAGAGTGCTTTGTTAATACCACCTATCATTATTGTTGTGTTTATATACTCAGAGACATACCATAGCATTTTGTACTTCTGGCCTCAACTTCTCTGCTTTTCTATGATATCATATCATGAAAATATTTTAAGCATGATGCTAACTCTGTATCCTTGCCCCATAGCCATTCTTATAAATTTCAGCCAAGCTGCCACTGTGAGTTTATACCTATACAGCTTGTCTACAAAATATTTAAATTAAAGAAGGCATAAGTCCAGTACAACCTTTTATTCAAGGGGTTCACAAAATAATTTTATATTTCATCACTAAAACAGAATCTTGACAATACTAAGTTCAGGCAACATTGAAAATATCTGTTCCTTCATCCAACTGCACAGCAAATCTCCCACATTGTGCATTTGTTGTAATACTTGTTTCTTCAAATATTAAATAATATTTTCTCTATGTCTATATTTACTGGCAACTTTATGTATAGTTGTTTCTTGCTGTCTGTGGGAGATCGTTTCCACGACCTCCATGGAAACCAAAATCCATGGATGTTCATGTTCCTTATATAAAATGGCATAGTGTTTGCATATAACCTATACACACCCTCCCATATACTTTAATTCATCTCTAGATGTACTTATAATACCTACTACAATGTAAATGTTATGCAAATAGTTGTTATTCTGTATTTCTTAATTTTTATTATTTTTTGTTGTATTTTTTTCAGATAGTTTTGATCTGCGGTTGGTTGAATTGGCAGACACTGAACACAAGGATAGAGAAGGCAGATTATACTTTGGTTTGTAGCTTATTGTTCTCCATGTCTGGTTTCAACCATTTTTATACTGTTATAAAATCCAAGTGGCATTTTGAACTCTGTTAATAAACAAGAAATCTCAAGAGAGGTGTTTAATCACATGTCCTTATGCTTAGGGAAGACTGAGAGAGTACTGGATTGGGTATAATAAAATGTTAAACATAGTTGAAAACATTATAGAATTCAGCCCTTTTGTTCCGGGTTCTTAGGGTTCATTAGCTAATTTCTCAAGGCATCCCATACATGTTACGAGTGAATCATAACTGCTTTACCTCATAAGGTGTCCTAGGAAGAGCTCAAATTAGGGATGGGAGAATCAGCTCTGCCATTTTCTTATTCACCCTCCTTGCATTATTACAGTGTTCTTCCATCTATAATTTCCATATAATCGCTTTTTCGAAGCAACACATTCATTTTGTGAGGACTAATTTAGTTGATGATATAATCTTACAATATAATTTTACATGGTAGGACCTGGGCAAAAATTATATCATGATCTAACTCAATATGCTAACAGCAAATGGAAAAGTGAACATAACATTGTCAGCCTCTCAGTTTGGAAGTTCTCCTTTTGGATATCTCAAGTTCATGGCTCAGGTCTGACCTAGAAAACAATTTAGCTTGCACATGTGTGTCCACATATTATTAAATAATTATCAAATGTAATTTTTTTCTAATTTGTATGTAAAATAAGCATATGTACGTTCTAGTACTCTCCTAGTGCTCCCCCAGTGGAATGCTCTATGCATGCTCTAGGGTGTTTCATTTCCATTTCGGAGGCCTTTCCTTTAGCCTTCTTCTCAATCATCACTTCTTTACGAGAGTTTTCCAGGGCCATTAGTGACCAAGGAGAAGTGATAGTTCTACCTACTGACTCTTTATGGAAATGTGTCCTTTTAAGGGTCCACTACGCTGCTTTTCCACTCTTCACAGACACAAAGTCAACATGAGGATTGTGTAGATTGGTCTAGCAATGTATGTTATTCCATATGTTAAAGGAGAGAAATGAATTGGTTTATATGTCATTCTGGCCACTCATGAGCCGAAATACTCCCTGATTTTGAGTTGGCATCCAGATACATTCTTTATTCCTTTATTTTTTTAATTGGTTTTGCCTTTTTAAAAAATTATATCTTTTGGCTTCCATCTGAGTCTCTCTTGTCTTGAAATCTACAAGTTTTCCTAAAATTGAATTGGAAGATGCCCAGAAAACAGGGTCTGAGAAGAGGGAGATAATCACACAATGTAAAACCCAAGAATGAAAGCTGAAAAGAATTCAGTAAGAGAAAAAAAGGCTACACAAAGAATTTTCATTTATAAATCCCTCTCAGAAGTGATACTTTGTGTGTGTGTGTGTGCGTGTATGTATATATACATATGTATGTCGTATGCAGATTGGCTACGCAGTGATTAAAGTTGACAGACATGGTAACTATCTACAGATATTGTAAGGCATGCCCATTAAGGAGTGAAAAGAATTTCCAAGTAGAATTCAAGGCATGAAGTTAAGAGACAGTAAAATATACGCTTTGTTCTTTGTTTCTGGAAATACTTTTGAGAGTGGAGATCTTTAGAGTAAGAAATAAAGATTCCCCAAGGAAAAAGATAAAGAAATCATAATAATCACCTGTTGCTCTTAATTACATAGGACAAAACACTCTTGAGGGTATGTTGTGAAGAATCGTCCTGCAACCCAAAACAATCTTTTCAGCTGGTGGAATTACTTGATTTTTCCACATCTGATTTTTCAAATTCAATCAATTTCTAGCCAGCTTTTCTACTTTGCCATCTGTTTCTAAAGCAAAACTTAACACAAGTCTATGGAGGATGAGATTTGTTTTGTTTCTTTTCAATCTAAGATTTAGTGAATCATGTCTAGGCTAAATTCCAGGTTGAATGGATCATCAAAACTAGGCATCACGCCCATGTGTTTTCTTAAGTTCAGAGTAGAGCATGTTGTCTTTCTTGTTACATTATGCTTGAACCATAGAAATAGATTTACTATGCTAAAAAGCATCCAAATAGCACATGCATAGTGCTTCCCAAGTAAAGAGGCAGTTAACAGGCATTTCAATACTGTTCATCTCTACTGAGTACCAAATTCTTCACTATGTTAACCCTAATGCATTTTGAAACTCTGTTTATTCTGAATCTGATGCTTCTTATGCAAATGAATTTTACATACTTTGTATAGGATAATCTGGCACATGTTGACATGTAAGAATAAACAAACTTTACACATTTAGCATTCTGATTCTGGTATGGGGTGATTATGAGTTCACATTTATCCCACTGGGGTAAAAGAATCCATTATTATATCACAATAAATTTCCATACAACAGCAATTATTCTTTCTTTCTATGGATGAAGAATGCATTTGTCCTTGAAGTTTGGAAGAAAAAATGAAAACAATGTGCTAAAGACAAAAAAAAATCTATATTGATGTAACAATCTCTAACAACTGGGGCAAAAATAATATGAGGCTCAACTGAGAAATAATACATGAGAAGTGGTTGGTACATAAGAAGCATTCAATAAATGTTATTTATTATTTTTATTAGATTCAAAACAACTCTAAAATTCTGATTTTTGGTTTTTAAAGGAGCACATGAAGCACTGAAGTGCTATCCTTTTGCACACTAAAACTATGACTCATTTAGGAAAAATAACATCCATTTTAAGGATAACAGTGGCTATCCTGCATCCCCTTACACCTAATATAAGGACATGCAGAAGCATGCATAAGAAACAGCAGATATGTACTGAGGTGCACGAAAGGACCTTTGGATGTCTATTCAAAGTGGTTTACTGAATTCCCACTCAAGTGCTACAGTAAGTTACTTTCATTGTGCACTATACTTAGTTCAGACTTGAGAGTCTGGAGGTGAAAGAAGTCTGCTGCAAGAGGGAAATTCACTGCTGAACGCCTCCTCAGAAAAACTTGAACTCAGCTGATCACCATTAAAGCCTGCATCATCCAGGTAGGGAATTTGTTCCACATTAAATCATTTCTCTATGATTAAACAGTTGTTGATTTCTAGGAATGAATTTTAAAATCTTAAATGTAATTTGAATGTCCTTTTGTAAATTTCTTAAGGGTAGGGATTATTCTCTCCATCCCCTTTTTTAAATACAAGTGATGTATGACCTTACAGATTTTTCTCTTCGTATATTTTAAAATATAATTTATAGCTGCAATGATAATGTTTAAAATAAGACATATGGAGAAAAATGTTATTTGATATAATCTCAGACACAATTTTTATTTTAACAACTTTATTGACGTATAATTGACATACAATGCACTTATTCAAGGTAAACATTTTGATAAGTTTTAATATGTGTACACCCATAAAACCATCACTGCAATTAAGATAATCAACATATCCATCACCCCCAAACATTTCCTAATGCCTCTTGTAATCTCTTCCTCTGGCCTTCTTTATTGCCCCCTCCTTGGTCCACAAGCATCTGATCTTCATTCTGCCAATATTAATTAGTTTGCACTTAAAAGAATTTTATATACATGAATTGCTACAGAATATATTCTTTTTGGTTTGGCTGCTTTCATGTCGCATAATAACACTGAGTTCATCTTTGTGGTATCATGTATCAATAGTTCATTCCTTTTTTATGCCTGAGGAGTATTCCATTAAATTGATATACCACAATTTGATAATCCATTTACCTGTTGACGGATGATTGGGTTGCTTTCAGTTTTAGCTATTGCAAATAAAGCTGCTATGAACATTTATGTACATATCTTTATATGTACATATGCTATCATTTCTTTTGGGGAACTACATAGAAGTAGAATGGGTGGATCAAATGGTAAATGTATGTTCAACTTTATAAAACCAAACTCCAAAGTGACTGTACCTTTTACATTCTCAGCAGCTATGTATAAGAGTTCCAGTTGTTTCACATCCTTGCCAACACTTTATATGATTAGAGATTTTTTTGTTTTTTAATTTTACCCATTTTAATAGTGATAGTGATATTTCATTATGGGGTCTCGCTATTGCCAAGGCTGGTCTCAAACTCCTGGGCTCAAGCGATCCTCCCACCTTGGCCTTCCAAAGTGCTAGGATTACTGGTGAGGGCCCCTGTGCCCAGCCCAAAACTTTTAGTTTTGATACAGTCAAATTTATCAATTTACTTTAGAGTATTATGTTTGGGGAGCATCCAAGAAATCTTAACCCAAGATTACAAAATCATTTTCTGTGTTTTTCCTATAAGTGGTATAGTTTTGAGATTTATATTTAGGTCTATAAACAATCTTGAGGGGTTGTTTTGGCATACTGTTTGACTTATGTACTGAGTCTAGTTTTTTGCATATAGATGTCCAATTCTTCTAGCTCCACTTGTTGAAAAGAATATTTTTCTCCATTGAAAGGCCTTTGAACTTTTGTCAAAATTAATGACCATATATATGTGGCTATATCTCAAGACTTTCCCTTTTGTTCCATTGATCTATTTGTCTTTCTTGACAACAACACTAGACTTTATTGATTATTGTAGCTTTATAGTAAGTCATGAAATCATGTAGTGCTACTCCTCTAATTTTGGGGGTTTTTTTCAATGTTGTTTTGGTTATTCTAGGTCTTGTGCATTTAAATATGAATTTTAGAATCAGTTTGTAAATTTCCATCCAAAAAGCCTGCTAAGATTTTGATTGAATTTCATTGAATTTATAGATCAATTTGGGACAAACTAACGTCTTAACAGTATTCAGGGTTCTGATCAATGAATACAATAGATCTCTCCATTTATTTAGTTCTTTAATATTTTTCAACAGTATTTTGCAGTTTTGTGTGTACAGGTCTTTCTTATTTACAAATGTATCTCTATTTCTTTTTTTTCCCTGCTATATAGATGGTACTTTTTTCATTTGAGATTATTTGTTGCTTGTATATAGAAATACTATTGATTTTGGTACATACACTTAGTATCCTGAGAACTTACTAAACTTAGTTCTAATAGCATTTTTGTAGATTCCATTTGATTGTCTACATATATGATAATGTCAGATGGAATGAAAGAGAGTTTTACTTTTCCATTCTGGATGCCTTTTACTTTTTGTTCTTACTTTACTACTCAGGCTAGAGCTTATAGTACAATGATGAAAAGAAGTGGTAAAAGTGGACATCTCTGGTTTTTTTCTTTCCTAATTTTAACAAGAATCATTCAGTAATTACTCATTAAGTATTATGTTACCTGTACATTTTCTATAGATGTCCTATATCAGATTTATCTATTTCTAATTTGCTGAGATTTATATCACAAATAATATTGAATTTTGATGAATGATACTCTGCAACTATTGAAATGATCATATGTTTTCTTCTCTTTTACTGTTAACATAGTAAATTGTTTCAATTACTTTTTAAAATGTAATCCAACCTTAAATCCAAATATATAGTCCTGAAATAGATACAAACATATGTATTTTTTTTTGACATTTGTGCCAAGATAATTTATTCAGGAAAGTGTGATCCTTTAAACAAATGAGGATAGAACAACTGGATATTCATATTCCATGTGGAAAAAAAATTCCTGCCTCTTACCTCATTTCATACATGAAAATCAATCCAAAATAATATTAGTCTTAAATGTAAATGGTAAAACAAATCATTCTTTTTGAAGAATACATAGGAGAAATTTTATAACCCTGAGATTTTGTAGACAGAAAACAAAGAAAATGAACCATTTTAAAACACTTTATTTGGGATTTTATCAAAATTAAAAATCTAGGTCTATAAAGGATACTTTCAAAGAGATTCATGGGCATGCCACATATTAGAAAATATATTCAAAATGTATATCTTTCGAAAGACTTCTATCCAGAATAAATAAAAATGTTCACAATGTTGTAATAAAAAAAAACAACAAATTTTTAAGATAGGAAAAATTTGAGTAAACATTTCAGGAAGAAATATAAATGAACAACAAGCATATTAAAAGATTCCTAACATCAAGTCCTCAAGGAAATGTAAATTTAAACCAAATTGAGATTTCACTAGCTTCACATTGATCATAGTTTTAATACCATCATAATTAAACGAGCAGAAATTTTTTTGTAGAAATCAACAAGCTAATTACAAAATTCATATGTAAATATGTAAAAACAAAAGTTCTAGAATAATCTAAACAATTTTTAAAAAGCAAAGTTTGAAGATTTACAATACCCTATGTTAAGATTTACTATAAAGCCATAGTAACTAAATCCATATGACTGGAAGAATGATAAATACTCTATATGGATTAATAGAATAAAATAGTCCAGAAATAGACCCACACATCTAAAGTCAATTGATTTTCAACAGACGTGAAAGGCAATTCAATGGAGAAAAAATATTCTTTTCAACAAATTGTGCCAGAAAAACTGGATGTCCATATGGAAAAAAAATGATTTACCACCTCCAAAAATTAACTTAAAATGGATTGTAAATCTAAAGGTAAAGCATAAAATTATAAAATTTTTAGGAGAAAATCTTTGTGACCTTGGGTTAGGCAAAGATTATTTAGATATAAAACCCAAAGCATGAGCCATAAAAGAAAATAAGTAATAAGTTGGACAACATCATAATTTTGAAAATATTTTTATGGACATTATTAGGAAAATAAAAGATAAACACAGACTGAGCACATGTCTACAAAACACCATATCTTTTAATGGACTTGTACTGAAAATATATATGTATGTGTATATGTATATATGTATGTAAATGTGTATGATAATAAGAGATGATTCACATTATAGAATGTATATATAAAAACTTACACTATAATAAGACCCCAGGATAACTGCTAAACTGGTAATGAACCACCAGAATAACTACCATCTAACTTTCCTTGTTTTCAGCCATTGCGTAATTTCTTTCTACTCAGAGTTGATCTTCAAAGTAATACCCTTGGCATCATCTCAAAGCTTGTCAGAAATGCAGCATTTAGGGCTCCACCCTAGAACAAATGAATCAGGATCTGCATCTAAAAAAAATCCCCCGGTGATTCAAATGTACATTAATGGTTTAGAAATTCTGAAATCCTTTTCTAATCTGGAGTCTTCCTAGGCTGCTCAGAGAGTGTCTTGAGATTCCCAGTCTATTTTACAAGGTGTAAAGATCCCTGAAATCTTTACTCTCCAACTAGAGAATTTCATCTGTGAATATTTTTATTAATTCTAAGAAGAGTTTTAATGGCCTTCCATAAATCTTTGCCAACTTGTTGGTGTTTCCAGGAATGTGTCTCTATCTCTCTTTTCCTTTCAAACCATGGCAAGAGCAGAAATCTATCAAAATCCTACTTGCCCTTTAGATGCCATGTAACCCCTATGATTGTGTTTTCTCCTAATCAGAAGGGAATCACTTGTTATCTGCCTGTCTGCCTAAACCTGAGCTCTTTTTCCTTTTTTCGAAGCTATAGTTTTGAAGTACATAATTTTCAATGAATAATTACTGCTTACACCTTAAATAATTCCTTTAGTAGACCAGCAAGTTTTACACACAAATTTTTGAAACTACTCTCATTTTTAAAGCAACTCTGCTGTGGTCCCTGAAAATACAATTTGAAAACCGTTTAGATGTACCATGAACATGCTTTAATATAAAATTGCAAAGTGGTATATTCAACATATAGTACTTTGGTCATCATTTAACAGCACTTTAAATAAAGAAACCATACATCCTAAATTAAATAATGTAAAAGTATTTTATGGTCAATGCACTATCTGTATGCCATATAACTGGAAAATGAGAAGGGAAAGAATAAAGAAATTCTTGATCTTTTTTCTCTTGCTTTAAAGCCATGTGAAGTTAAAAGTAGAAAGAGTTGAAGAAATAACAAAATAAGAACTAAAACACAGTTAACTCAGGTTAACATTAGATATAAAGACAAATGAGACCAACAGTGACTATTCTCCATGTGTATATGAAAGCATGATATTGTATATAATATCTACATGAAAGCAAGCTGCAGTGTAATAGCTCACTTTGGATTGTTAAGTCAGTTCATAATTAAAGCTCTTTTATACATACCTAGGTAAGAAATTACCTGGGACTTATATTTGATTGCTGATACATTACACTTAGACAATATTTGCATTTCAGAACATCATATAAGGTCCTTACTATTTCTCTATTTCTTGATATGCATTGAAAGTGAAAATATCAATTTGTATATGTTTTTCAAAATGACTCCCAATACAATGACATTATAACTATTTCTTTTAAAATATTCCAAGTAACTTAGATGCACAAGGTTCCTAGGTATATAGATAGAATGTTATATGCTTTCATAGAGATTATCAAATCCAAGGAAAAAACTGGTTAGTTAAATTAAACTGGTCACCCCAAGATTTTTTCTCCCATTTTAGTTTAAGATTTGACATGGCTCAAATATAACAAGCTCTTGTGCCAAAGCTTACATTTAAGATGAATATATTATTCATTTGAAATGGCAATATGATATAAAGTATGCCAAAATAATAAAACCAAGTTTCTAAATGAAAAACAATTAAGAAGTAGTGAGAAATGCTTCACAAATAGAAATGTAATAAAGACACATCAATGGCTCACTCTGGTCTCAGAAATATCATATCCTGACCTTTTCTTTACTTGATTCTCTGAAATTCTTTCAAAATACATTTTGCATTGATACAATTCATTTCTCTTTTTAACCCATTGGTGTCATTCCAGCTTTTGTACCTACTCATAGTCTTGCTTGTCTTTCTTTTCAGATTTCTACAGCAGCTATAAATAAGCAGGGCTTGGAAAACAAGAAAAAAGAGATCAAATTGGTTCAGCAACAAGCTTCTGCTTTCCTTTCTCTATTGCTTATAGAGGATTTAGCTGGTTTTGTCATTTTCCCCCTGTGCTATAGACCATGAAAACAAAACCTTTAAAGTTCAAATGTACAAACTTGGCTGGAGAAACAAATAAAGAATTGACTAGTGTCAGCAATGCAATGTTAATTGGCATCTCAGAGGTTCAGTTTCCATCAGAAGGGCCATTGACACTGATTCTTTCCAGAAAAAAAAAATTATCAGGACATAATTAAAAGAGAGAGTGAAAGGGAGAGGGGATGCTAAGTGGTCTGATTGGAAGTTCAAATCTTTTCAGTATTGGTTCACAGTAAGATGATTCCTTGGGCTTTCATATATTGGGAGAGAATTTTCCAAGGGTCTGTCACATTTCTACACATCTTGCAAGCAGATGCACTAACAAGTTTTGTACTGGACTATCTTTTCAAAGATATTTATATAAAGTATGGCCATGAGAGATTGAGAGCAGAAGATAGGTTTGTTTACTGTCTAGTTCAATAAAGATAATGCCTTCTTCTGGGGCAAAGACTAATAAGCAGGTTTGCTTGTGGCTTATTATAAAAGATTAAGGTTTACTAAAGTTGCGGTTCCTCAGCTGAGACACAAGCACATTGCCTGCACAGCATCCATCTGTTTCTACCCGTGTTGCCCTGTGGGACCTGGACAGCATGGGGAACCAGTGGGAACACGAAGCTTGTGCTGCCTGATGCAATATGCCTAGTAAAAGCCTTTTGTCTTAGCAGAGAGACTTGAAGTGGTTTATAAAAGTAAGGAACAAGCCCTGTTAGGAAAAGTATCTGAGTAGGGTTTGTCACAATTATTAATAAATTCTGCCCACTTATAAATAGGCCAGGGGGAAAGCAAAGAGGCAACTGACCACCAGCCTGATACCCTGCTGGTACACAGACATATGGATGTACCAGTTGTGTATGACTGTCTTAGTCGTATTAATATTACAGGTATCAGTTGTTTATGGTTGGCATCTTTTCTAACTGTTTATACACCCATACTGTCTTTCACCTCCACTACCACAGTTAATTTTATTTTTCTTATTCTGAGTAGGATAGTCAGCGTTAGGTATACAAAATGTCAGGATCTCTAACAATAATATTTTTTCTAAACAAACTCTTTCACAGTGTACTGAGAAACAGGGATGATATCAAAAAACTAGCAAAAACCAACCAACAACAATCAGTAGGGTTTCTGTTCAAGGGAAGTTATTACTTATTAGAAATTGAGGTTGTATGTAATAGACTCAAAATGATTAAAAGCTGCTAAATTATACCAATATTAGAATGAATGAGCAAATATTTAGCAAAACATAAGAATAAACTAAAATAACAAAAAAAGATTTCCTTTCCTTCTCTGTTTTAAATTGATAAATTATTTCTTGTATTCATTGAGTCAAAGACTAAAACTATCTTAAACATAGAAGTAACAACTAAAGGATGCAAGCTATGTGCTAGGCAAAGATAAATGTTATTCACAGCATTCTTTGAGAAATTAGTTATTAACTCATATTTGCAAATGAAGATTGGTCCCTCACAATGATTTACTAATCTCAAAGAGCTAACAAGGGGCAGACCACAAGTTTAAACTCCTTACAACTCTATGGATATTTGTACTAAAACTAGTCAAACTAATGAGGCTTTAGATGCCAAAGTTGTAAGGATTTAAAGAAATGATATGCAAATTGTTTAGCATAGCATCAGATACATAATAAATAACTGAATGCTATTATTGTTGATAATTTTAACAACTTAGAAAAATGCCACCTGTATTTGAGTCAGATTTTGCTTTAACACAAGAAGTCCAATTCATTAATCAGTGAGTATTTTTTTTAAATGCTTACTCCCATTCAGACATTGGAGTGTTGTGCCCTGGCTATCCACAAGTGAACAAAATCCTCAGGGAGCTGACAGTTCAGATGGAGACAAGCAAGGATATAAGCAATTCAAGGACATATTTTAAGAAAAATTTTGGTGAGGTTGTTACAATTACTGTAGAAGGACATGGAAAACATGCCTACTTGGTTTAAGGGATCTTAGTACCAAGATATTTTCTTCAGTGGTTTCATTTTAAGGTAGACACACCTACATAAGAAGAGTTGGTTGGTCATTAGATATGGCAGCTTGTTCCACAGAACTCTCTGCTTGCTGTGGCAGATTCCTGTCTCTAGAACTTATGCAGACTTAACAGCCAGGAGCGGCTACATTCAGAAAAACCAGTAACATCAGCACATGCTTAGAGTCCTATTATCTGAAACTACCAAAGTCAGAATTAACTTCCGTAGTTGATTTAGTTTCCTCCTTAAGCTAATCTCTAGCAATGAACTGTGATATTTTTCTCCCTGGGTTTGTCAATGCTCAAGAATGAAAGGATAAGCTCCATTATTATTCCTAAATTGTTATCTGTACATCCAAAATGAACTCAAAAAATATCTGTAAGGAATGTATTCCCTGTACAGTCAAATTTGAAATAAAGTAACTTATGACTTCAAAAACTTCCTGAATCCTTTAGGACTAAGTAAACATGCTGCAAGTAAGATATTTATTATGTTCTGAAGGCACATCTTAAACTCCCTTGAGCTTTTCTGCCTGTAATACCTGCATTCAGTTTGGAGCCAACCCAAAGGTAGAACAAATCCCCTAGAGACCAATGAATTTGAAGAGAATGCTAATTATCTTGGGGAAGGAAAGGTTCTAAAGCCACATTTCATCTTCTCTGCTTCCCTAAAATCTCTCTTCAAAGAGGGGTTTGAAAATGAGCACTGCCCTTTCCTTTGTCCACTTTTTGAACTGGAACTACTGCCAGAGTTTGTTAAGGGTTGAAATAGCAAGAAACAGAGAAGGATAATCAGATCATTAAGTCCTTTATTGCCACAAAAGCCACTCTGGGAAGCTCCATTCTCTATCCCCGAAGTGTACGACTGTAAGTACAGGAAATAAAAGCACACACACAGGCTAAATCTGAGCCACTGTGGGTACGCAACACCAGGCCCATCTTTCCACAAACAAACAAGTACCTAATTCTGTAACCGCGGCACCATCCCAGAGCTGGGGCCGACATTTACTTTGCTTCTGAGGATACCTGAAACTTCCAGCAACAAAGAGATAACCAAGGAAGGTAGGCCCACCAATATTCAAATTGTTAGCAGGAAATTACTTTATAACCTCAAAAGTGATTTTCCTATAACTCTAAGATATCAACTAATAAAGGTTTGTAGAAGTAGCAAAACTAAATACTTATATAACGTTACCTAAGCGACCAACAGCAAATTAACACGCTAAAAGCTATTGCATACATCTGATTTTTTTTCCTATTAAAAAAAGAAACAAAATTAAGATGTATTGCGTCTGCTTATAAGCAGCAAAAGCTATTAATGTCCTATCATTTGGCCTGATATCTTGGAGCAAAGCTCTTGTGAGCACAAGAGAGGTTGAGGGGACCCTGCAGTTAGACAGAGGAGATGAATTGTGCCGAAATCAGCGCGCACCGTCACTGCCAATGATTTACGCCCCTGAGTGGTTAGCTCTTCAAAACAGGGTGAGTAGATGAATATTTGTGTTTACCTTTGAGGTTTACACCACAGGATTCCCGAAGGGAAATGAGACAGTGAAAAGGAAACCTGGTTAATTCTGATGTGAGGGGCATTCTATGCAATGGAAATTAAATCTTGGAGCCTTGGGGACTGCTAGTTTCTGTAGCTCTTGAATAAAATTGGAGGTTGCAGAGGCTTTTGTAAGAAGCACAGTCTTCGACTGTTGCAGGAAAAAGGTTAAACATTTTGTTTCTTTTTCCTTCAACAGTTATTCATTTAATAATCTTAGACTTTTCACAGGAATATTCTTGAAAAGCTTTCATTTCCTTGATAAGTATGGAAATGTGCTCTTTTAAAAAGTAAAATGTTCTCTGCATGCTTATCTTCACAAGAGAAACACACCCTTTCAGGGAAGAACAAGCTGAGCTCTCTTTGCATAAAAGAAGGGAATTAGCATCATAGAGAAAACATTATGTGTCCAAGGTGCATATAATAACCTGATAACCTCAATAACAGTACAGATAAGATAAATATAAATATCTATATAGTAAAGTATACCAGCCTGACAATTTCAAGTGACCATGCTATTGGAACCATTCTGTTTGTTTTTATTTTCTTATTACCATTGTCATTAGTTGTGATTATAGCAGTAGTGGTAGTATTTGGGCACATGCTGTCTCAGACCCAATAGGATAGACACATTGTATGAATTATTTCTAATCTTCACAATAACCTTAATATATATTATTACTCTCACTTGACAGATAGGGATACAGAGTTTAAGCAAGAGTTTGATATCTTTTTTAAAAGTTCAACTTGAAGAATCAAGATTCGCAGAGAGAAAACGAAGCCAGGAAGGACTGGAGTTGGAGGAGCTACAGTAAGGCCGTCTCCCAAGATGGTGGAGCAGTCATGCATCTGCAGATCTTAAGTCTGTAAACTGAAGTATGCAAGCATTGGAATTGCATTTTTCTAAAACTGAGCTAGACTTTTACTAAAAGTATGGAGAAGTACTATATTCCACTGGTGTCAAGTCTCTGTTCACTGGGCAGAGTTTCATCTAAGAGTTGAGGAACACGCTTCTGTAGTGAGAAGGAGTAACGGGAAAGGGAATTGCCTGGGCCCTGGTGGATGATTCATCCAAGTTGGCATTCACTAAGCACGTCCATTCTCTTTGGTCTTTGACCACTGGACCACAAGGTAAATGCTTTAGCCTACTGGTCTGTATAGCCAAGGTCTGTTGGCTGTCTGAGCCATGTCCATTCTCTCTTGGGTGAACATAAAACACCCTTCCTTTCCTCTTCTCATGTTGTAGAGACTCTGTGAGGCTATCTTAGGTCTGCCTCCACTTCTCCCCACACAGACATTTCTTCTAAGTTCCACCATGAGAATGATCTTAGACTCTCAACTTATCTGGGATTTCTGTCAACAAGGCATGATTTAGGGAAAGCTGGTAGCTTAATAGGTATGCAGCTGGCCTGGCCTCATCCTCTGTGAACCTGATACAGGGGCATATTAAACAAGATGAATGCAAGACACCATATGATGATAGGATGATTTCCCCTACACATCTCCATTCAAAAAAAAAAATCTCTAGTCTGGCTAGAGAATTTTAGCCAGAATTTGGCATAGAATTGGATGAGAGTAAGAATGCATGCATAGTGCGTCATAATGACTGATTCTAGAAAATGAAGAAAGGGCATAAAGAGGTTTTGAGGCTAACCAACTTTGTAGAATACCAGAACAAGTGCCAGTTTTGAGGTCAAAGTCAAGACCAATTCCTGGTTAGGTGTGGTGGCTCACACCTGTAATCCTAGAACTCTGGGAGGCCAAGGCAGGAGGATTGCTTGAGCTCAGGAGTTTGAGACCAGCCTGAGCAAGAGTGAGACCCCATCTATACTAAAAATAGAAAAATTAGCCAGGCATCGTGGCACATGCCTAAGTCCTAGCTACTCAGGAGGTTCAGGCAGGAGGATCATTTGAGCCCAGGAGTTTGCGGTTTCAGTGAGCTATAATGACACCACTGCATTCTACCTGTGGCAATAGAACAAGACACTGTCTCAAAAAAAAAAAAAAAAGATCAAATCTTACACCAACTACCTTCTAGCTGGTTTGTCTATGAAAGTCTCCAAACCTTTCAATATTTGTGAAGAAGCCTCATAATACCTTTATTACATACAAGAGTTTTGTGAGGATTAAATATTAACTAAAGCTAAAGCTTTTATAGAGCTTTCCTATACCAGGTACTGTTTGAATGGCCTTATGTATAATTACTCATTTCATCCTCACCCCAACCACACTAATAGATGTTATTATTATTCCCACTTAACAGTAATCACAGTGTAGAGATAGTAAAGAAATTGTTCAAGGTCACATGACTACTAAGTGGCACAGCTTGGATTTTTCCCCAGGGAGTTTTATGCTAGAGTCCATATTTCTAACAATTCTACTATATTGCTTCTCCACCAAGATTCTACCAATAACTGGCCGTATAATTAATTGTCAAAATCAGGATCCTTTTGACTAAAAGCGGCACTAAAATAACACTGAGACAAGATATATAAATGGATTCTCCCAGGGAAACCAGAACATAAGAAGCACCTTAATGATAATGTGCCCTTCAGTACTTCGTATAGGCCCTAATCTCCAAAACAGAAGAAAAAGCAATCTAACATGACCCAGAACATAATTCACAGTTGTATTTGTTTTGTTAAGCCTAAAGATGGTGAGGTTTTCGTCAAGAGAGTAATAAAAACAAAATTAAGCCACATCTTTGTATGTACTATGGCCAACTACTATATCAAATTTCTCTTCCACTGCCAACCTGCAGTCACCCTTCCCATCTTGTTCTCTCTCACCATTAACCCACAGAAGGTCTTTGCAAATCACACCACTATTATACCTATAAAGAAATCAATCCGGGTCTTCACTGAAAGCAATTGAGCAGGCTCCACTCTGAAAGTCCTTCCCAGAGAAGGCTCTCCTTTATTTCCCACCCTGAAGAATTACTTATCATCCCACTGGGAAGCTCCACCCTCTTAGTAATCAGAGTTTTGTGGCAGGTGGAACCAGAAAAGCTGCACAGTGAGAGGCTGAATGGTGCTTTTTGGTTCTTGCTGTTGTATTGCTATTTTCCAGGCACAGCTCACATTTATTTAAGCTACCTTGTAACACCGATGCTCACAATCTGGCATTCAAAATAAATCAACCAACATAAATCAATGCATATGTATTGAACACCTGTTTTAAGTGTACAGTGAGTCTGACCTTCATTTTTACACAGCACATTACTCCCCATTGTGCTGATGAAGGGTTTGCTTTTCCCTCCAAGGCTCACTACTCTGTCCTTGCCCTCACAGACCCTCAGTTGGGTTGTCTTGACCTCTTGCCCAGATCAACAAGGGCACTTCGAATTTTTATCCAGTCTTTCTGGATGTTGGCCGCTCTCCCATATCTTTGTGCATATAGAAAATGTAATGAAAATTTTTCTTACTGATTCTCCACCTTGCCCAGGAACCATTCACGATCCCAGGTCCAGAAATGGAGGGCCCAAGGCAATGTTCTCAAAACAGTAGGTGTATTAGTTAACTATTGCTGCAAAACAAATTACCTTAACACACAGTAGCTTAAAATAATAAATATTTATTAATATTATCTAACACGATTTCTATGGGTCAGGAATCTGGGAGTAGCTTAGTTGGGTGGTTCTGGCTCAAGATGGCTCATGAAGTTGCAGTCAAGATACCTTCCAGGGCTGCAGTCTTCTGAAAGCTTAACAGGAAGCTGAAGAGCCCACTTCCAAGACAGCTCACATGGCTGTTGGCTAGAGGCTTCTCTTCCCCATCATGTGAACTTCTTTACAGGACTGCTTGAGTGTGCTCAAGACATGGTATTTCATTTCCCCTAGAGAAAGTGATCTAAGAGAGAAAACAAGAAGAAAGCCACAATGTCTTTTTATGACCTTACCCACACACTGTCACTTCCATTGTATTCTATTCTGTAGAAGCAAGTCACTAAGTCCAGCCCACATTCAAGGGAGAGGGGAACTAGGCTCCACCTTTTGGAAGGAAGCAGTTCAAAGAATTTTTGAACATATTTCAAAATCACCTCAATAGATATTGAGTGTTCTCCAGAGAAACAGAACCAACCAACCAACACATAAACACACATTTCTTATTATATATATATAAAATATGGAATCTAGAAATTGCTTAGAATCTAGAAATAGATTTATCTCAAGGAAATGGTTCATGGGATTATGGGGACTGGCAAGTTCAAAATCTGCACAAGTGAAGTCCCAGTTTGAATCAGAAGGCCAAAGTTCCTGTAGAAACAGGAAGAACCGATGTCCCAGCTCAAAGGCCATGAACAGGCCAGAGAATTATCTTACTCAGGGGAGGGCCAGCCTTTTGTTCTATCAGGCCTTCAGCTGACTGAATGAGGAGAGCATCTGGGTTATTTAAATTCACAGATTTTAATGTTAATTTCATCAAAAACACCCTCACAGAATCACCCAGAGTAATGTTTGACCAACTATCTGGGCACCCCATGGCCTGGTCAACTTGACAAATAAATTAAACCACCACAGTAGGCATCCAAAAAGTTAATCAATAATGACATGTTTGTGTTGTTACTCTAAAATTTCATTAATTTACTGACCCATTCTCTGGAAAACAATAATAACTCTTGTTTGCAGAGAATATTACAAATTTGCTTGCAATATTCTTCACAAAATCTTTATTACATTTAAATTGCACAACATTCATGATGAGAAAACTAAGAGTCAGGGAGGTTATGTAAATTGGTAAAGGTCTCACAACTAATTGAAAGAGCAAAGTCAAAAATCAAAGGAAAAGTTCTCTGAGTCTAGATCCATGGAATTTTTCATCACACAGCCTTTTCAGCAATTGTATATCCTCTTAATATTTGTGGAGACTATATCAGTGTTTTTGCACAATATATAAAACCATCAGATTTCTTTTGTAAATGAAGTCATATGGAGAACAAAATGTATTCACAGGTTAAGAGAGAATCTGCTGAGGTGGAAGATGAGTGGAGCTGGGGAAAAGGGAGCTTTGCCTCTTCTGCTTCCTTCTTCCTCACTTTGCTGGACCTTCAGGCCTCATCAAGAATCTGCGGAACCTGGTTTGAAATCCGCTAACCTAGATTCGATTTGCCTCTGTCTTGAGAATGAGGCTTTGTGGAAGGAACAAAAAGCCCATTTCTCAAGTCAGAAAGGTTTCCTGGGATATCATTGCCATCTTACTCTCAGCCAGACAGGCATCTTGCTCTGGTGTTCAACAGGGGCTCCTGGGTTTAGATTTGGGAGGCAGAGTAGCGCTTTGTGATTTCTCTTGCACTGCTTGCACTCACACTTTTCAATGTGTTCTAAGGTGTATCATTTCTGAAGTTAATTCCCCTCGGTTTTCTGTGTCACAAAAAGAGCATTACCAAAAAAAAAAAAAAAAGTGGAATGCCAGAGCAAAAACGTTTTTTGCAAAGATACTTGGCAAAGTGAATGGGAACATAATTTAGAATGTCTGACTACATTACTTTTTATAATTAGAACATTACATGATTAAAAATGGTTGATTATAAAACCTCAGCCAGCCTGTCAGCCAGACACCTTCAAAAGCTTTAAAAAGAATAATTTTTAATCTAAAAAAAAAGCCTCACCTCCACAATAAAGTAAGATTAAATAATATTCCCATGTCCCAAATTAGAAAAGAACAGTGGTTCCTGAAAAGTCAGGCTAAAATCAATACACTCACCTCCTATTGTCTACCACAGACACGGAGTCACACTCCATACTACCTCTTCCTAACTTCTTCCTGCTCAGGCTCACTAAATTGCACTACGTCCCTGCAAGTCTTCCAAAGTACCAATGGCTCGCCATCACCAGCAGGATACAGTTTCAATTCCGGACCCAGCATATTAGACCCTTCAAAATAGACCCCAGTTCTGTGCCATTCCATATTTCAATTCAATTTAAATATTTGACAAATATTAGTAAAGAATAGGTTCTGTGCTAGTTGAGAGATATAAACCAAAAAAAGACACAATCTTGAGAATCTCTCACCTGAACAGGATAGACTAACAGGTACACAAAAAACTGATATAGACTACGGACATGTGATAATATCTATAATACAAGGGAATGATAAAGTTAGAGACTTTCCAGTACAGCAATCTTGTGCTAGATGTTGAAAAGCCAACTGATTTTCTTACAAATAGAAAAGTAAGCCAAGTGAGGGGCAGGGCAGTCAAGCAACAGGTAGAAGGAGGAGGAATGACCTCCTGGCACAGGAAATAGCCAGCTAAAGGTTTGAAGAAAGATTACCAGAGGTTTTCCTTTCCAGCAGCATCACTGGAGAGGAGGCTGCTCAGCTTCCTCCTCAGTGGCAATAATGAGACGCCAGCACCAGCAGAGGCCTTGGCAGCTCCCCTACATGTTGGCCCCTAGGCTTCGGCCCAAGAGCAGCAGCAACTCCAGATTTTCAGTAACCACTGGCTTTTCTCCTTTGCTATTTTGACCCTTCCAATATATTCTTAACTTCCTTCCTGTGGTGAATTCTCTCTGCTTGAAGTGCCTAGAATAACTTGTGTTACCTTTATTGAGTATTGACTAATACAAGCTCCTAACACAGTGTTAGTTTAGAATAATGAAAGATTTTATAGACAAATTAATGAATAGATGAACAAATAAATGACAAATTAGTGAAGATGTACTTATTCTAAAATTAAGGCCTGTTTTATGGCAAAGAAGTCATACATTTACAGTGACATCATAGGGTTGAAGAACAGCTTCATTGAGAAAGGGAGAATTTCCTAATGTTCTTCAACAAAAAAGGGAATGGCCAGAGCTTTATTGTAAGCATATTAAGCTACATAGAAGATTTTCTAATCCTCCATCATCGTTCGCCAACAAATAAGAGGGGAGAAAATTAGTAATCATTGGAATTCAGATATTATGAGTTACAAAGTACATCCTGTCTATTTTCTGCTGAAAAATAAAGATGTCAATGGAAAGATTTTATACTTTTCTTTATAAATGTCCTTAATACACATATTTACTTTAGTTGTATTTTCATAGAGCCTTTGGAGGTCAAATCAGAATTACCTGCAAACAGATTTCATTTTCAATGAGGCCATAAAGTTAAAAATGTACAGAAAATCATGTATTGACGGTATACAGCATTTGAGGCTATTAGGGCTAAAGCAAATAAACTATCCTTTTGCTAGGAGACAATTTTGTCTGTAAGCTCAGGCAAGCAAAGATCAGACAGGGGAATTAGAGGGACAGTTTGATTTCTTAGGGAGATCAATGAATATGACAGGTTAATAGACAGCATGTAGCTGGTGTCACATTCAGAAGAAGTGATGACAAGGGACAAAGGAAAGGAAAAGATGAGCATTTTTAAAACCAGAGTCCAGTTCTGTGTGGAAAATCAGAATGCCCTGGGGAAGACAGGAATGAGTGGTTATCTTTCCTGGGATAAGAAGGGCAACCCAAACATCTTAGACATGCAGAGGGCCCCCTAGGAACCCAGACATTTCCTCCTCAAAGCCACAGGGATTTCTCCGAACAGCACTCTGTGCAGTGAAAACATCAGCCATGGTTTCCGGATTAGTTTCCCAAAATGACATGCTTCCCCCAGGGAAGGTAGGCAATAGCTCACACCTGGTGAAGGTCAGCAGCAGGGAGATGTTTTTTCTTGTGGCCATTCCCACCCATGGGACACCGTGTAGCTGAGGAGGAAAAAAAATTGGCCATAGAAATTAAATACACGTGTGTCAGGATTCAGTCTCTACCATTTATTAACCAGGTAAATAATTCAGCCTCTATGAACCTGTTTTCTTAGCTGTAAAATGAGAAAAATAATACCCACAGCTATTGATCCTTGAAGGCTTTAAGGGAAATGATGAGATGAAGATGATGATGATGATGATGAAAATGATAAAAGCAAACATTTGTGTAAAATTTACTATCAGACACTAAGTGCTTTACACATGTCAAGTTATTTGACATACGTAATGTTTATGAAGTGCCTGTATAATAACTGGCACATTGAGAGTGCCTAATAATAGCTGTCTTGCTGGTGCAGGTTGGTGGTGGCAGTAGTGGTGCTATTATCATTTCTTTCCCTTGAGATCCAGCCATAAGGCCACTAGGGTATTAAACTGAATATGCCCTCTCAGTTTCATGCTGAGTCATCAGTAGACATTCTTATCTGAGAACTGTGTGATCTAAACAGAATTTAGACCACTTGCAAGAGAGCAAAGTAGCTTTATTTATAATATTTTTGGAATATTTATTTTCACCCATGTAACTAAAAATAAATAAATAAAATTATCACCAGGAGAGTAATTTGGGGCATGGTAAAAATTGAACTATGGGATAAAAATGCTTTAAAAGTGTTAACCCAGGATTTTCTTGAATGCTTACTGAGGAAGGGCACATTAAAATAAAAGTGCATAAAGAGATACTAACTGAGGGGAAAGAACAGCTATAAATAAGATGATGCAAATATATTTAAGGGAGATATTTGAAATGATAATTTAATGGTAATTGTGGGTGCTGAATGAAGAGATAGAGGATCACACTATATATGGAAGTGTTACAAATCCATAGGACATAAAGACAAAAGCAGAAAAGTACCTGTATCTAGAGAATATATACTATGGCCATTTTATAAATAAATTTTTAAAATCACTTATAAAAATATTTACAAAAATAATGAAAGAGTAGTGGAAAGTGCATTGGCACTGGAATCAGGCTCATAACTTGGCAAGTTACCTAACATGTTTTAAGTTTCATGTCCTTTTCTACTAACTAGGGATTTAACACCTGCTTCACAGAACTGAATCTGTCAAATGAACTAATATATGTGAAATGCATATTGTGCTAGTCTCTAAATAGCAGTCACTCGATAAATAATAGTTTTTCTGCAACTTAAAAGATATAAATTCTTCAGTATTAATAACCAGATGAAACATGTACAATTCATTAGATTAAAAATAATAACTTGTGGATGCTTCCTGGTACCAAATAACATCAACTTCATGGCTCTTGTGGGGATGTAGTACAAGAAATGTTGGAATTTTGTGTTATATGAATAATTATTATAATTAGTAAATCATAATAAAAATAGTAAGAATCTATAATCAGCTTTCTTCATTAATTCTTTATAGAGGACAGAATATTTTTAAATGGTGATCTTTAATAGGTTTAATAGGAAGATGGACAGAAAATAAAAACTAAAGCACTAGACCACAATATTTTGAGAATAATCTTTAGCAATGAATTAACTGCCTTAGGAAACAAAGGAAAAAGAAACCTTTTGAAAAGGGCATTGTATATAGGTAATAAAATATGTCACTTTGTCACATGCAGAAGCAAAACATTGTAATATGCACAAACTATGGAAAATCAACTTCTGTACAAATAAAATTACAAATGAAAACTAATAAAACTCTTATGGATGTATTGCATTAATATTTTCATTAGATAATGACATTATGTGTTTATTATTTAAAAAGAGTTTCAAATAATTGCTGAAATTCAACAGTCAGGGCTTTAGGAAGGGACAGGCAGATTGGTTGAAGAAAAGCAATATAAAATGGTGTATTAGGATACCTTGGTTCAATTTTCAGCAATCACCCAGTTTCATCTGGGGCCATTCGTTTGTATCTACACTAGATATTTCAAACAGAGTGCCAGGGTGAAAGCAGAAAGGCTGTCTGTAGGGTGTCAGCAACAACAGTAACAGAAGAACTTTTCTGTGATTTCTCTCCAGTTGTTAAGAAGCAGTTTGCTATACAACAGAAGAACCTACTGTTTGCATCTCTCTGCTCGCAGCACCCTTGATTAGCCATGCTGCAAGGCTGTAGGACATTGTCTCAGGAGAAATAGGTATGTTTCAAGCCCAAATCTTCCCAACTTTTGTTTTCTGAGTTGTCTAATTTGAAATTGCTCAGAGTGATACAGGTGTACACAGCCACTCACTGACTTTATAAGAAAAAATTTCATTCCACTGAGGGGTTGCTTTTTTTTTTAAACAACAAAGTGTTTCCCATTTTTCTAATCTGTTTGCAATGGATCATTTTAAATAGCAAATGCTTTCTCTAGCTCCTTTCCAGGTAGCAATAATTTAATATTAAATACAATTTTATATTGTTTGCATTTTGAGTAAAGAGAAGAAAGGATTGAATCCACCTTTAGCTATTTATACCTCGTACATCTAGCTGTAGAGTAGAAATTCCCCTACAATTCCCTTCACTTCTTCCCACATGAGATATTTATTAAGCAGATTAAGCAGTTACCATGTGCTCAGACTGCCAAGCACTAAATGATTGAAACGATTAAAATCCACCCCATTTTCCAAATCTCTATAAACAATAAATGAAAACATGTAGAAGCTGTAAGAAAGTAATTAAGTGACAAATATGTTTTTTTCAATCATAAATCAAACACATTTATTGATCATATATTATATGAGGCAACATGGCATATTTATTAGAAGGCAACCTAATGCAATTTATCTCTCTCTCACAACCCTCCATACACACATTTTCTCTCTCTCTGTCTCCCTTTCTTTCTCTCTGTCTCTGTCTCTCTCTGTCTCTTTCTCTCTCTCACACACACATACAAAACACACACACACACACACACACACACACATGGAATTCGAGGTCAAAGAGACAGATTTAAATCCAGGCTCTGCCAATGTACCACCTGCAAACTTGAAAAATTTATTTAATCTCTGTCAGCTTTAATTACCTCATTTATAAAATGAGGATAATAATATCATAAGATATTACATCAAAATATATCAAAGGTAATATATATAAATGAGATACTGTGCCAGTCCGTAACAATTGTTTCTTTCCCTATGTTCAGTGCTCTGTCCTGAGAGCAGGATTGGGGTAGGGTATGTGACTACTAAAGAGAATTACAAAGTATAGTATGTCATATTTTTACCCTCAAGGAACTTCCATTTCCATAGAGCATGAAAGATATTCATTCATGAAAAGTTAATTCCAATATTTTAGTACATAGAGGTTTATAGTGAGATTCCCAAAGAAGTTAAAGGCAGACTTTACATCTGAAATTAAACTAGTTAAACTTGTGCCCCTAATGGATGAAATGTGCCATCTGTTCAGGAAACCCATACTAACGAATATCCACAAATGCAAACCCAAGGAGGCTCGGGAAAATCTGAATCCAATCAAGCATGCAGGGCATAATTTGTGGTTGTAGTGAGATAGATGTCCAGGAAGCCCCAGGTCGTAGACATCAATGTTCTGGTCGGTCATCTCAACAGGTATGACAGTTGACCTTAACTTTCTTTGTTCTGATACAGGCTCACAAACAGTCTTTTGATCATAACTTGACTTATATAGACTTTTATTCCAGGAGGGGATTTACCAACCCACGGACCTACACACTTCTTTCTATTTGGAAGTTCTTTTTCTATTTTAAGCTTTTTACTGTAAATTAATAAATACACCAATTTTCCATGAGTTTGATTAACTATAATTATTCTCCTTGAGCCCAGTAATCTCTGGGCATAAAACTAAAACTGAATGAGGTTCTGGACAACCAAACTGTGACCAGATCCTGGTTCATGTAAGGTGGCTTGCTTTTTCCAGTCTCAACAAATACTAGGCAGTGTGGTTCACATTCCAGATTAGTGGTACAAAGTTAAAATCCAGAAAAGAACAGAAGAGAAAGAAACATTTTTCTTTAATGTTTTTGACCACTGAAAATGTAAAATAGCAGATAAAACCTCAAATGTCACAGCAGTGGTTTTCTACTGTGGTTATACAGTGGAACCAACTGCTATTTTGGTATTGGACACACACACACACACACACACACATATATACAGGTCTGTCTGGAAAGTATCCAGCCATGTAATATGAAAATAGAAGATATAAGATACAAGAAACATTGTACATAGGACAATGATGCCTCATTCCCCTTCAAAGTAGGTACCTTGGGACCTCACACAGTTCTCCCTTCTCCTAGCGTCTCTTAACCTAACCCGTACCGTTTAACATTCCCAGGCGTTCTGCTTGCTGCAGGCCTTCCAGAACATGGTTCCCTTCCAACTGATTCTCGACCAGCTTTGAAGCGTTTGTACACACTTTTATTTGCGCTGCACTCATTGCATCGTCTCCAAAAGCCTTCTGAATCATCCGAATAGTTTCCGTGGAGGAATGTTCAAGCTTAACACAAAATTTGATACAGATTCCTTGCTCTACTCACTCAGTCATTTTGAATGCAATGGCCACACAGTACACATGGTCACTCAACGGCATCTAGCACCCCACTGACTAGTACGGTGAAGTCATCATTGTTCACGCATGCACATTATAGTCCACTCTCCTTGGCTGCCAGGTTACATCGACATCAGGCAAACTGTTCTCATTATATTAACAATGTCTGGATACTTTCCAGACAGCCATCGTGTGTGTGTGTGCATGAGCGTGTGTGTGTCTGTGTGTCTGTGTGTGTGTGCGCACACACGCATATGTACCCCAATGACCATATCCTACTGGACCCATAAATCCAAACCTATGTGAGTGGGACCCAGTATTAGAAAGGTCTGGGTTTCCATACTTTTTTAATTCTCTAGGTGACTCTAGTATGTAGGTAAGGTTTGGGAATCCGTAACATGTAGACAATTAATATAAATGAGTAAATAAAGCAGGCCTGGTGGGAATCATAGGTAACTGGAGACTATAGACCCAACTTAAAAGGGTAGCCCTTACTCCTCTACAGCTATTTCCATGTGGAATCATTGGCTCACTACTAGTGGATCATTGGCATGCTTGAAGAAATCCGGAAATTTGAAATTTTTGACAAATTTCCCAATTTTTAACTATTGACAACAAAATTAAAGTTTTAAATATCATCCTACAAATCTCACAAGACATATCTTCAGGCCACACATTTGTGCCCACGAGTTTGTGTATAAAATATGGAAGGATACGTGACATGCAAAGCCAATACTGAGGTTTAAATAAAGCAAGTCCTTTAAGCAGCAAGGAAAAAATTAACACTTATATTGACTCTGTCGTTTGACATCCTACAGATAAAACTACCAGCCAATATAATGTTTTGCTTTTCTTATTGATATTTTATCTTGATTTTCATCAAGAGTATAAGTGTCTTATAGATAGAAACTAGGTTTAGTTTCTTTATGTTAGTTTCACTTCCCTAGCCCTGAACATATCCTTGAGCATTTATAAATCCTTGCACGTGTTTTAACGTGATGTTAGAAATTCTTTAAATATAGACCAAACCAGTCTTCTTTTCCATGTTTATTCAGAAATAAAATATGTAGTAAATTGAGCAAGTATCCAGGGAATGTAATTAATGGTCAAAAACAATCTGTTAATTGTGATGTCTAATCTTTCTCTCTTTGTCTCTCTCTCTCTCTCCCCCCTTACCTCCAGCTTTCTCAAAAGCTAAGATCCACCCACTTTCTGTGTAGAAACAACCTGTAGGGAAACTGAAAGGAGTAACTTTTCTTAAGACTAACAGTGAACAACCATAGAAAGGCTGGAATATCGACCATGAAGGACTTTAATTACACTGAGATTGATTGGGATAATGGCAATTTAATTATAGAAAATAGTAAAAGTTCTGTCATCACGCCACATTATTTTCTGTTTCTAAGAGTTTCTCTAGCTAGTCTTCATGAAGAGAGAAGTTTTTTGTTTGTTCGTTTGTTGGTTTTTTTAATTTATTTATTTTTCCTGGAACTTTTCCTAAAAATTTAGCCAAGTATGATAAATCAGTTTGAAGCTTGGGAACATCTTGAATCTAGTTATCAACTTATTATTCGATTTGAAATTCTCAAGAGAGTATGCTGCTTAGAAGAGAAACAATGCAAGCATTTTTGACTTTGGGGAAAAAAGGCTTTGAAAGAATGCAAAGTACCCTGAGAATTGTTGATTGGAATTCTATAAGGTATGAAAAATCTACAGCATATGAGTAAGGAACTGAGCAGTATTTGGGAAACAATAGAAAAGACTAGCACTGAAATTCAACTGAGACAAGTAGTAAACATAGCACTGAATTTAGAATGAAAGAGTTCAACATGAAATAAAATATAAAAATGCTCACTAAAAAACCTTAATGGTGCTCACACCATGCAGTAACAGGTAGTACTTGTCATGGAGGGGCCTTAAAAAATGCCCTTGTCTACAACACAGTTTACCTTAAAATACCTAAAACATTACTTACATCAACTTTGCAATGAAGTAAATACTTTATCATGTTGTAGTATTCAAAAATGTAAATACCTAGCCTCTGATTAAACACTTCTTTCTGTGAAATTTATTTACTCAAGAGAAATAAATGTAGAAAACTTGGATCTTTAAAAAGATGAGACTTTTCTAAGAAAATTTCATAACTATAAGTAACAACCATTATTATAAAATTTTTTTAAACTTGGTTAATTTGATTATTTGTAATTGTTAGATGGAATTGGAATCATTTTGCTATATAAGGACCTGGATTTACTGGCATTTGTTAGAATTTAATCTTATGTGAGACATATAAAATGAAAAGTTATAATACAAACTTAATTACATAGTTGTACATGACAAAACATGAGGAAGAGCATAAAACATTTTAACGTATGAGGACTCACAGCCTTCCTTCCCTGTTTAGTCCTTGCTTCTTTTTAAATCTCATTATATTCTGTTTTTTTATTTTGTTTTATATTCCTTCTTTTATCTCTTTAATAATTTTAAGCATATGTATTTTATAATATCTTTCATATTTTACCCCATGTTCTTGGTAAGTACCTTCTGGTTCTCCACAGTGGGTCATTTCCTCCTATGGTTTGTAATTTTTACCAGGGATTGTTTTAACTCTGGGAGTTCTGTATACCTGGGTTGTAGAAGATTCCCTATGGAGTGATGATGTGTTTGCTTCTACAGAAAAACCGATGGGTTTTACCAGTATGGGACTAATTTTTAGAATTGATTTCTTGGCTTAAGGATTTTCACACCATGCAAAAATATAAATTTGATCACATAATCCAAACATGGTACAACCTGTAGCTTTGATTACTTTTGGGAGACTCATCCACCTCCAGAGCTTTAAGCAGAGTACACAGAATTTCACTGAGCAGGCAGCACTTCCAGGGTCCTCTTTATGTATGAGTACAAGTTCTAGCTCCCCACTTTATACAAGCCAAGGCTCCTATCTCCTGTCCCTTATACAGATATCAAAACCTTAGCTCCCGGCCTGAGGCCCTATGACTAGGAGTAGCAGTGCTAGATTCCAGTTTGTCGTGATATCAGCTTGGATGCGTACTCTTCTGGCTTTAATCTCTAAGGTGAGCATTTCGGTTTTCCATTTCTTTTTTTCAAGCTCAGTGTTTACATGTTTAAAGTTTTTTATATTCCATTTTATTACTATGTTAAATAAGTCTTCCATGTTGTTAAAATCAGAAGTCTCTCCCCCTGCTTTCTAATGATGGGGAGGACAGATTTTTCACACACCATAAAAAAGATCTCAAGAAGGAAAAAAACATTCCGCAAGATTTTTTGTCAGAGTTGTCGTAACTACTTAAAGCTCTCTAAAATTATAAGAAAATGTGAGTATGAGAAAATGTTGTACAGAAAAGACTTATTGAGAAGTAGTATCAGCTATATAGCCAACATGTTTTCCTTCCACCAGGAAAGTGAGTACATTGGTGCTACAGTAATGTACCAAATGTGAATTGTTGGTACAATTTAGTCCAATCCAAGATTTGGGCTAAAATGGACAGCTCTATGAGTGTTACCAAGTACTTATTCTAAATCTCATAACCCAACAGAGGCCAAATGAACTGGGGTAGTGTGGTGGCACCAAAAGATGATAGAGCAGGAAAGGACCACAGAGCCCTGGATTAGGATCCTGCCCTTTCCTTTATAGAAGCTTTTAAGGAATAGCAGCTGCAATCGGCTGACACCAAATATGTCCAAAAGCATCCCATCCATACAAAGGCAATAGCAATAAGTCAAAGAGTCAAAAAGGTAAGAGGAAGACAGGGTCTGACATCAGGGATGAGTGACAAAACAAGGAGCAGCCAGGCATCAGGAGTGCATCAAGGAGGCAACTCTGTCCTGACAGCATATGTGCAATGGTGAATAGTTCCTGCAATTCTAATGCAGCCTCTGGCTCCGTCCCAATGCCTAGAATGAGAAGTGCCTAATCTTTGGGCATAGCCATAACTTACCACAACAGTACACATTCTATTGCTTTTATAAGATCACCATCAAAACACAGGCACTCAAAATGTACACCAGCAGGAGTTTTGTAGCATACAGGATAGGAAAGCTCCTTTCCTAATATTGACTAAAAGTGAAAAAGACTTCTATCAAAACTTTTCTTTTTACTAAAAATTAACTATCACTTCTAGTAATTGTATATATGTATATGACTCTTGCTGTATGTATAAATAAATTAACATGTTTATATTAAAGTTTAAAGCCAGAAGAGACCTTATGGAGCATACTGTCAAACACCCACACTTAGAGGAAATTCAGGTCCAAAAGTTGATATGTCTTGGTCAAATCTGTACTGCTAGCCAGTAGCATAGCAAATACAGTAAATACGAGAGTCGTTTTCTGACTCTCAGTTCAGTATTCTTTCCAGAAGGGCAACATTGTGATATAATTTTAGTCTACTGGCAAGGAGAGTGGAGACAATAGCTCATAATCCTCAGCTATTGTCATACTGCTATTCTTGGTTCCATATAAAGCCCTAACTGATTTTTTTAGATTTTTTTAATTTTATTTTTTAGTTTTCCCTTCCTCCTTGACCCTCATTCAATTTTCACTACTCCACAAAGGAATCCATTCAAATGTGACCAATATATGACCTTGGATATGTAAATTTCCTTTGCACATTGTGTGTTTGTAGATAAGTGTACATGAATGAGTTTTTAATTTACTTAAGTGATATTCATGTAGTTTTAGTTCTTACTCCTCTTCCTAAATACTACATTTTATTGAGCATGGTATTGCATGTACACCCAGCTCATTGCTTCTAATCATTTTATATAGTCCAAAGTAAATATCTATTACACTTTAGTTATCCATTCGCCTGGTAATGGAATCTAAGATCTTACAGCTGTTGATTAGGTTTTTAATAATGTCCCTTTTTTTTCTTTTGCTGAAATTCAAACAACCAGTATAATCTATAGCCAGATTTTATGGCCCAATAGACTATGTTTTTTGTTTGTTTGTGTTGTTTTGAATGATGTATCCAGTGGATGTCTTATGGGCTTTCAGTGCGGAGTTTCTGTTTTTGCTCAATATGTCATTTCTTAAATATACTACTGTTAGCTAATAACATGGGAAAATGTCAGTGTTTATAGGAATTTGGGATATGTACACATCATAGGCAAGGTGAGTGGGGTGTAGATTTTCTATAAGATTATAAATATGTTTTGGAGTAAATTTATTTGTGGCAATTAGCACTAAAACTATTGGTTCACAATAGAAAATAGCTTTATAATGTGTATAAATATCATTTGCCTGCTAAAATTCTAAAAATATATGTCAATTATTTTCTCGATGGCTTTAGTCATGAGTAAATAATGAGAAAGTATTCACAGTACAACGTGTGGGAGCAAATGTTCAAAGCAGACACAAACCAATGATCCAATATCCCAAAGACTAAATATTACAAAATGCTACCACAGACACTCGACGTGAAAAGGAAAAAGTTTGATTCCATTAGTTTGTATATTTGTTCAAATCTGATCATGTATTCTGTCCAGTATGCATAATGCATTTTTACTTGTAATTTTAAACTGGAACGTGGAGAAGGAATGATAGGCCATCAGGCACACAAGAGATTGGGATGAATGGAGACTGTGGACAAGCAACACAGCATGGCAAGCTGAGAATTATGTCATACATATTTAAGAGATACATTAAAATGCAGCATGTACCCCAGGCAGTGACTTTCAGGAAAGCCGAGTTCAAAATGGAACACCTTGTTTAATTGATGTACGACTTTAGGTTAGCCATCCAACCTCTCAAGAATATCCTGTACCTCTATTAAAAAAAAGAAAGAACATGTCCCACTCCATGTAACATGTTTTGATCACAAAACCTGGTGACAGTAAAGCACTTAGAATAAAAATGAACATAAGTATGTTAATATTTATATAGAATGATTCATAACTGAAGCTGATGTGCTGGCCACCAAGAAGGAAATGTGAATAATATGGTAACTGGTGCTACAGGTTTTTTTGAGAATTTTCCCTTTCAGCTAAATTTCTTTTTATTGTAGTTGATGTGTTATATCTTGAGAATAATTTAGGATAGAAGAGTATTTAAAAGACCAGAGAAAATTATTTAACAAGATTATTAGGCCAATACACAGTGAGCTGTCAATCAAGAAGTGTTACTGGGTACCCTTTGAAAGCAGGGTGCTGCATACACAGTCAAAGGAGTGGTAAAGATCGCACTGAAGCTTAAATAAGGCACAAAGCAGTCTAAAGTTTCCTATATAACAAATGTATCTCCATACCATCTACCCTTCAAAACACACACACACACACACACACACACACACACAAAAGAACCAGGAAACAAAAATCAAGTTCAAAAATTATCTTAAAAGAGCTGAGGGAAAATGACAACAATGAAAATGATATGAGAAAAGGTAAAAGTCTTCAAGTACAGATCCAGTAGACATTTAAAAGGAATTTCAAATGAAAAGCAAGAAGCAATGAACATGTAAATAACACAAGAAAAAAAATCAGTAATAGTGAGAATTGAGTTTACAAATATAAAAGTATATTTCCTAGCAGGATTCAAGACAGAATACTCATTCTTAGATTTACCTCGGTAAAACTTTTGAATTATAAAGATTTTTAAAAAGCCAATAATCATAAAAGTAGGAAAAACTAAACCAATTTACCTACCAAAAAATAAGGAACAGGTCATAAAAATTAGCATAAAAGGAGAAGGAAGAATGTATAGGAATTTCTCAGGTTATACTAGTTAGATAAAAGCAATTTTATTATTTGTAGTTGGATAAACACAGATTCAGGAAATATTTTTACTTAAAGGTAACAATAAATAGAAGAAAAGGAGAGTGTGAGCCTTCCAAACCATTAGAGACAAAAAAAAAAGTCATCATAAAAAAATGAAAAGGTAAAAGCAAAAAATGGGAGAACAAGAAAATATCAGAATTGCATAATTTTTTTTTGCCTACAACACTGGAACCTAATGAAAAGTGGAAGAACAGGTATAAATTGAGAAAAAGAGATTACAACTCAAAGATCCTCTATCAAGCCCTGTTAGAATGAAAGTAAGACCTTCAAGCATAGATAAATTAAATAGGTAGGCAGATAGGTAGATGGATGGGTGGACACAGAGGTATTAAGTTATAAATATAGAAGTATATTTGTGTAGGGATGTTGTTATAGGGAGAAAGGAGCAGGAAAGAAAAAAATGGCATCTTTTTAAAATACATGTATATGATTACATTTAATCATTAATGCAAATTGTATTTGTGTGCATATGTATACATTTACACACAAAATCCTCAATCAAAAGATATTTTTCTGGAAAACAATTAACTTCTAAAATTTGACTCAAGAAATTGAAAATATGAATAGATCAATAACTAGGAAATAATTCGAAAGATGTTTTGGAAGTATTTTCTAGAAAGAAAGCCTCAAAACATAAAAAGCTAAAATTATAAAAATTCCACAAGAAAACATAGGACACTAGCATAGCATCCTTGTGATAGGACACAAAATAAACTGACTAAACAGAAAAAATCACACATTGCTATTCTTCAAATTAAAAACATAAGCTCATGAGAAGACACTATTAAACAAATGAAAATACAAGTATCTAAAAAGAACATGTATCCAGAATATATAAAAGACACAATCAAATCAATGATGATTTAAAATAATACTCATGAATGAGCAAAATATTTGAAAAGATACTTCACAAAAGAAGGTAAATGAATGTCCAATTAGTCTATGAAAGGTGATCAGTAGTATAAGGCACCAGAGAAATGCAAATGAAAACTACAGATGAGATTTTGTTTCACGCCACAGGAATAACAGAAAGACAGACAATGCCAAGTGTTGATGATAATGTGTAATAAGTCATTCTCACTCATTGCTGGAGGAAATGTATAATCACTTTGGAAAATGGTTTGGCAGTTTCTTTTAAAGCTTCATGTATGAGCCAGTAACCAAACTTTTAGTTATATGTCAAAGAAAAATAAAAGTATATTTTCACAAAATGGCTGAACACAAATCTACACATTGTTTTATTCACACTTGACCAAAGCAAGAAATAGACCAAGATCTATTAATTCTTGAATGGATAAAGAAATGGTAACATAGGCATGTAATGGAATACCACTCAGAAATAAAAAGGAATCATTACCAATATAAGCAACAGCATGGAAGAATCTCAAACCATTATATTGAGTGAAAAAATTCAGACACAAAAGGCTACATATTTAATTTCATTCATATGAAACTCAAGAACTGGCAAAATTGATCTATGGTGACAGAAATTAGAATAATGGTTTCCTCTGGAGTGGTTACTGAAAAGTAGAATGAGTAGAATGTCCCTTTGGAGTGACAGATATGTTCTACTCAGGTGGTAGATTTAAAAATTTATTTATTTGTCTAAACTCATCAAACATTATATGTACGATCTACACATTTTGCTGTATATAAATTATACTTTAATAAAATGACTTCAAGAAAAAGATCACATATAAGAATATGAATGAGTGAAACTGGCATAGAATATTAATGCTGGAAGAAAATTTGGAGAACATTTTGAGTTAAGAAAATTGAATCTAAAAGAATTGAAATAAGATTAACAATAGTTTTAGCTATCATTTATTAAGTACCTTATCTGTACCAAGTGCTATTTTATGCCCTTTTCAACATGATCATTCTAATCCTAATAATGAGAATAACACTATTGGCTCTGCATCTCATTCTTTCCTATCAAAATTCTGGTTTTGTATAAGTTCCCAGTGCTTCCCCACAGAGCCAGGTGCCTCAGGGAATTCTGAACTCACCTTTGGCTCCAATGGGTGGCCCAAGGTCTATCTGATTCTCTTTGACAATAATTGATTCAGGACTGGTCAAGTGATCAATTCTGACCAATGCGATGTAAAGGAAAATCTAGTGAGGTATTTCTGGGAAATCATCTTTGCTGTATAGCAAGCCTCATGAAATTATCATTTCTCTTCTTCCTCTTGACATTATCTTGCCTGGATGCCATGCCTATAATTGTTACAGCCATCCTGGTGCCCTCTTGAAGCTACTGGGTAGATACTTACATTTAGAAACAGCCTAAAAGGCAGTTAGTTATCACCAGTCACCCTTTACAAATGAAGAAATTGACACTGAGAGGTTTGATAACTTGCCTGAAGTGACATAGTAAGTGGTAAAATCAGGATACGTCTCTGAATCTACCTCAATCTGAAATTGAAGCTCTCTCAAACACCCCTTATTGCCACTAGCCAACTTTATGTTAGAGCTAACATTAACTCTATATGTTTATAATGCTTTATAAATCCTAGTCCAATGTTATTCCACTACATCATGATGAAAAATATTCCTGTTATTACATCTGGGTAAGGGAGAGCTTAACCGCTTTTCTTGCCTTTTCCAGACTGTCTATCTCTTATAATCTTGATTGGCAAGATTTAGGTTAAATGCTTCCTCTGGCAAATATTTTTTGACTTCTGCCAAGTCTATTAAGCTTTTCCTCTTTTGTCCTTTTTGCCTCAAACACTCATCTGCCCCCGTGAACTTCTAGTCCTCTCTTATAATGCCATGCCTGGTGCATCACTGATGATTAATGATACAGGAGAAGTCCTTGAATGAATTGTTAAATGATTAAGTGAGTGAATGAATGAATGAATGAATGATGGTATATGCATCACCCTATAAATCTAGCCCTATCAAAATTCCGAAAGGATAAATTGACTTTGCCTTCATTCTCTGAGTCTCAAAGTCATTTTATTCTTCTGTTACTGCACTTACCTTTTGCCTTGTATTAAATTAATTGTATACACTTACTTTCCTCCTAATCCATGACCTTCTTGAATTTGTGATCTTTGTCATCTCTACTGATACCATCACAGAACTCATCATAGTGCTTTTCACTTAATAAAAGCATTTGAAATGTATGAATCAGTTTAGAAGGATCTTTTCAATAATGGGAGAAATATAGAATAGTCAGCATTTTGAGAATGGCGTCTTTGAAATCTGGTGGGATTTTCTGAGCTCTATTCATGAAAGAGCAGATATCCTGCACTTGTTGATTTGGTATCCCCATAACAGTTTTGGAATTGTTGTCATATTTGGCACCTGCACTTCAATATGTAATGCTTGTTTCCAAACAGCCTTACATTTTTTTACTAACTGTTTAACAACTGCAAGTCTAACCTTCTCAAAAAATTTTAAGTCTGAAATGAGAAACAGGAGTACATGATCTCTGGCCTATGCTCTCCTTGAGAGTCTATTTCAATGTTTCTATTCCATTATTAAGACATGTGTTTTCTCTTACAACGCCTATCTAGGTGCTTGGCAGTAAATATTTGCTGATCTTTAGTATATCTGGATGAGTGTGTCATCAAACATAAGAGACTTGCTCTGAGACTAGTGGGGCATTATTAGAAGAGGAAGCAATGTTCGTATTATTTTATCTTGGCATTTTTAATGTTTCAGAAAAGTCATTCTCTAGTGATGAAAATTATGAAAAAGAAAAAGGAGGATAAAAATGTGCCCAATTTGGCTCAGTGTGAAGCAGGGATAAAAGAATATATGTATTAAGATACAAATCCATGCATAATCTGCCACGATCACCTAGAAAACAGCAATAATAAAAGTGATCTATAAGATAAATTTGACCAAAGAACATAAATAATTTAGGTAGAATATTTGAAAGTGACAACATGTTTTCCACATTCCCATGCTCCAGAAAATGAGTAAATAAGGGGTCAGAAAACTATGTCTCACAGACCAGCTTACCTGTTTCTTTTAAATAAAGAGTTGTTGAAAAACAGATACACCCAGTTGTTTACATGTTATGTATGGCTGCTTTTGAGCTATAGTGGCAGAGTTGAGTAGTTCCAACAGGGACCATATGGCCTGCGAGCCTAAATATTTAATATCCAGCTTTTTAAGAAAAAGTTTGCAGATCCCTAGTCTAAACTCCATACAAATATCAGATTATTATGGGGATGTTCTGTCATAGTTAAGACACATTTTAAAAGATGTACAAGGGTTATGTTTGACATGATTAGAATTAATGGAAAAATTTCCCACTAGTTTTGAGGGACAATTCTAAGGGTGTAGAGAGTGTAGGCAAAATACAGGCATTTACTGAATTACCCAAAATGAAACTTTGTCTTTAAAATGCCACGTGGCCTGTTTTTCTTCATTAGAAAACAGTCACTGATACATGTACAGTATGGATTCACCACAGCAGCAACATTCTAATTGCAGGCTGTGAAAAGTTCTAATTGAAATAAGATTAATGAAGAGCCATGCCAACCTCCTGCAATATCACAATCTGCATGAACACTTAGCTTCTACAAGTCATTTTCTTTCCCAAAATAACTCAGATTAAAGAGTGACGTCCAAACTAATGGCAGCATTTCTGTCCAGATTTCTTTTTATGTCTTGCATCATGTTCCAGGATATAGCACATGGAGCAGGACTCATTTTCTGCCATCAGCTAATATTGTTAAATGTCAGGCATTTTATAAAGTTAAAGGGCAAAAAAGTTGGAAAGAATTATTCTGCCTAGCAATCAGTCCTTGAGAAGGCTCAGGAAAACTCATTGCTTTATTGACTGGATCAGAAGGAGAAATTTCCTTATCAGGTTCTAAAAACATAACCCAATGCCCTTAGAAATTCTATTAATAAATCTCTATGAAGTATGTTCATATATGTATGTGTATACATATTTTTGATTGTACATATGTATGTATTTAAGAATATTTATTAAATATAATAGTAACTGTACCCTTCTACACACCAAATATGGACTTTTAATGGTACTGAGATGGGTTGAATTCAGGTGTTTGCAAGCCAGGGCACAATTTCTAAAATGAGCTATCGATATGTTTCAGTTGCCCAAATAAGAAGTGTGATCTATATGGGCCAATGGATTCAGGAACAGCAGAGTCCTGCCGACTCTGGAAACTGGGATGAGGCTCTGTCACTGGTAATTTTCCCAGTGTCCTTCAGGAAGGGCATCCCTCAACCTGTCTCCTCTATTCTACTGTTGGACTTGAACGGAAAGATGAGGTTTCTCTTTTTCTAATGCTTTGATTTTCTCTTTAAAGATGTTGTGAGGGGAGAAAGAACAGTTTGTTAGAAATCGAGGAAGAAACAATAGTTTAAAATGCTATCTTCAAAAACAAAAACAAAAACAAAAATTTTCAAATTTTCTAGGAAAGGGTGGTAGAAAGTGTTGGCAATGTCAAATACCCTATGCTTGTAGAGTTCCAGTTCTATGACAGCTATTAGAGCACTCTGGTGTAGGTATTTATAGTTAAATTTTAAAACATTATAGGAGTCCTCCTTGTTTTCAATACATACCATAGGATTGATGTTTCTTGTAGCTACCTTAAACTGGAAATTCTGCAAGGAAAGGACTTATTTTAATGAAATATTTATAGTGAACAAAATAGCGGCGACTGACTACCCTTCTATTCCAGGAGAAAATTAAAAGACAATATATGTACATATATATACACACACAATATGAAGCAACTTTTAAAACCTCTAGAGCAAGGTGCCATAAGCCCGAGAAATTATTTCTTCTGATCTCTTGGGTTTTAATGACTAGTTAGCAGCATTCAGTTACAAACTGGTCATTAATAAGAAATTTGTTTGCTATTAGCAGACAGGTAAACAACTGATATTGGCATCAAAAAGTTCATGGAGGGCTATTTTACGGTATCAAGTGAAATACAGGTTTTCTTATGGCATAAAAAAGTAACATCGTTGTATTTATAAATTATATTGTCCCTCCTCTTCACAGACATTGGAATATAGGAACAGACTACAGTGATGAACTATGATACCTCATTTTCTAAAGCACAGTGCAAATAAAGCTGCTAAATAAACCACAGTCCTATTCTGTAGGAATTAAATCCGTACCATCGTTTTGGGATACAAAAACCTAACCCACTACTAGAAATTTGTTTTTTGGCCAAGGGCAATCAAGAAAATTTACCTATGATTATGTTATGATATTTAAAACATATATTTATTTATTCATTAAATCATAATCATTAAATATGTATATTTATATATTATATATTTATTAAAATGAAAAAAATGAAAATATAAAAAATATGTATCAAGAAAATGTGAGTTTAAGATACTGAAAGATTGTGTTTTATTTCAACACAGTTGCAAATGCTTACCTCCTTTTAAAAAATCCATGTTGTTTACTTTGCCTGGAATGCCAAAGTTACTCTCCACCTTTGGGAAGTCTCCCAATATGATTCTGCATCACTTTCATCAATTTATCAGTTAGAGCTCAAAAACACACACCTCCCCTACAAAATAATCAAACACCTTCCAGAATATTTTCCTCTCTAGGAAGAAGAGTTACAGCTGTGAGTTTCAACTTGCAAAGAAAATCTTATGCTAAAAATCATTAGGAACCCTAGTAAAACAAAAGGGAGACCTATTATTAAAAGGATATTCTTTATCTTCATATCAACTCCATATCATTGATGACCAGGTGGCAAGAGAAACATGCCTACATGCCTGGAGTATCACCAATACTTAAGACTCCTATGGCATTCTTTTGTGACTGTGAATATTCAAAATTGAGTTTTAGCGAAGAAAAAGGAAAATATTAAATTCTGTTATCAATGTCTTAGTCAGGTTTTAAAAAGCTTTTTACCTGAAATTATTTTTTAAAATAGACTTCTAAGTATTAAAGAGGCTCTGAAAGAAATTATAAAGGTCAGGTGATGTCAAAGCCATCTCAAATGTACTCCTATTAATTTTATTCTCAATACTGTAGATCTCTGGGCCAGACGGAGGGGAGTGGACCAGGTGACACTCACCCTAAACATCAGTTTTGAAAAGTCCACAGTCCCCCAACAAGTTTACCTCTTTCAGCATTTAATAGTACCCATGGTTAAGAAAATTATATAATAATCATGTTCTTTCTTATCTTCAGTCTAAGTCTTTGCCACTGTGCAAATTCATTTTCTCTTGTTTTCCTCTTTGGCGACAGAGAACAGCTGGTTGTCATCTTCCAAATGCTGTAACACTCCCTCATATCCTTGAAGATAGTAATTAAGTCATCCTCTCAGCCTTGTCTTTCCGAGAAACTCAAATTTCTTTTTAACACAAATTATCAAAAAATTGCCACAGCCGTTGACGTGAAAATTTTTATTACATAGGCTTTTTCCATAAACCTCTCTTGTTTCTGTAAATACTCCTTTTCCAAAAGCAAAGGAAGAAGCACATTGCCTTGGTGAATTTGTGTTCCCACTGTCTGGCCTTATCCCTCTTACAACATAACATCAGCAGTGAGCTTGGGTTCTCCATTAGCCTCCCACGAACGCTTTGCAGTAAACTTATGTGACTCTTCCCTCTCTGTCACCTTTCACTCTCTACCTCCACCCCCTCACATTCTAAAACGAGAAACTGTCACGAGGAGCAGGTTCCTTGGCAGCCACAAGAGTGCCGCTCCAAACATTACTTAGGCTACTGAACCAAATGTACCATTCTCAGCGGGATGAGTTTTCTCCATAGGATATCCGTATGGTAATAAGATTTTAAAACAACCAAAGCTTTCTTTATGGCTATATCAGTATAAAAAATAGCACTCATTGCACAGAGATATGAAAGAAAAATATCAAGTTGTGTGATCTTAGGCAAATTATTGAATCTCACATTTTCTTCATCTGTAAAATGGGAATAATAATAACCTATAGAGTTATGTTAAGAAGTGAATGATACAGTTATGTTACTCACCATACTGCTAACAAAATTCCCTTCTCTGGCACCCAGATGGCATTTTCATCCTTTGGTATACTGTTCCTCATGAAACTACAAGGAATTAATGAATCCATTCTCCTGGGTCACGTATTTGCATTTAAAGAGGAGCTTTCTAGAGTTTTAACACAAAGAAGTTACTCTAATAATAAGCATTCCAAGTAGCAAGTCAAACTTGTAAGAACAATATTTTGAGATAGAATTGCCCCATGAATGAGGCAAGCTATCTCATAGATCTGTGATTTCACCTCATATGCAAGGTATAAACATGTTTATTTAGAGAGAAATATCTTCACTTTCATGATTCTGAGTAGTTTATAACAAGATTTTCTCTGAAATATAAAACCATGTATTTTGTATTGTATTATCTCACACTGGTAAAAAGGATAACCCTAATCTTGGAAAGATTTGACATGCCAATTTATCTGCAATATAGATCTGGAATATTAATGCATCAAGCTTTTACTTCATTTTTCTTTGAATAAAGTAAGACAATTATGCTGCTTGAGAATAGAATATTTCAAGTGTGAGAAAGTTGAAAATCTTTCTTATTTTTATTTTTCTTATATGACTACAATTAACTGTTCATGTTCTCTCTTGTTCTCTCCCTCTCTCTCTCTTTCTCTCCTGAAAATAAGTTGAATAGATAGAAAAAATATCCACCCTTTATGAAGATTTTAATAAATAATTATTCGAGAGGAGTTTGACCATGAACTTACTGGGAGTTAATAGATGACTTTTAGTGTTTCATGATTCCATGATTTACCTGTTTCCTAGTGTCCATAGACAATGATTGATGGTCTGTCCAGTGATTAACTTCACTTAAATCTAGGACTGCAGAGACAGGTAGAGGAAAATTGTCTCATGTAGGAAATAGTCATCATTTCTGTTAGAAAAAGAGGGCAAAATTAATTTTCTAAGCAGGCAAGCTAAATGTCTCAATCAGCTACCAGATGAAACACTTCCTTATCTAATATAACCATCCTAAATGTCAACCAATGCAAGTCATCACTTACCTAGAAAGTTTATCCTTTTGTGTTTAGAGGAAAGCTACCTGACTATTTGTATACCCAGAAATGTGTTTGTGTATGTGTGTGTGTGTATGAATATCTGTGTGCATGTTTGTGGCTGTCTGATGTTTGTGAAGTGTCGGGTATAAGGAGGATTGTACATATTGGGATTGTACATATTGGAAACTACTCCTGCTCTTTGAGTGGCAATGTTAACGTGATACTTGGTGACTCATTTTATATTTTACTTTCATTTTTTTAACCCAGTAGAGCTTAAACAAGTTGTGTTTTGTTTATAAAATGTTCTACTCCAAAATGGCCATCGTGGGCCATCAACCTAACAGCAAACTCCCACAACTAATGAACACTGAAGGGCATAAAATTCTTCGTGTGAATGAGGAGAGTAGGAGCATCTCCTCTAAGTATTTCGGTAGCACTTTACCACTCTCATTGGCAATGCTTACTCCATTCAAAAAAGAAAAAAGGATATAATTCGTTATTTGATCAAGGTTTAATCGATATTCAATACCTTTGCAAGGATTGTGAAATTTTCCTCTAGGAAAATCTGAGTTACTTACCTCCTCCCTGGCATCCTTAGAACTGTGTGGAGGAAGCAGATGACAGGGAATCCATTTGATTATTAGCCAAGATGGCTAGACAGAGAAAGCTTAGGAATTCAGAAGGTCAGATTCTCAGGGCAGCAAGGACAAGTGAAGAGCAGAGATGGATTTGCTAAAGTAACTTCTGCCATAACACTCCGCTAAGCAATGATTAGTCCATTTATGTTTTTTGACCGCCTGTTTCCTAAATACTGTTTGAAAGCTCTATCCCACTTCCCCCCCATCATTTCTTCTGTCATTCACCCCCTCCTCTCTCTGGCTTGTACTATTTACTGATTTGTAAATATTTCATGCAATTAAGTTGTGATTTCAAAGGTAATAGTTGCAGGATAAAATTGTCTCCAGGACTTCCAAAGTTATCTTTTATGACTTTTTTAAAAAATTAAGTTTGTAAATGTCCTCACTCAACCAGTATGCCTTTCTTTCCTAGTTTTCAACTCATTCAGGTCTTATTTTACTCCATATTTTTTTTCCTTTCATTCATATATGACTCCTTAATCTCCACTTTTTGTCCTGTCATTTTTTCCTTGCTAAATATAGCCATTGGGCTTTTAGTAAAGCAGTTATTTTGTATCTCTGCCAAATCCTTCACAATTACACATATCTATTTCATTCATACTTTCATTCCACAAACTATTAAAATATACCAGAGCCATAATGACCAGTAGAGATGCAAGACAGTTGTACTTACCAAGAAAGTTCATGAATAATTTCTATCCATGCACATCAGCCACTGTCCACACAGCACTACTCCCTGCAGCATAGAGCAGCTCCCTACCTCTATGAAAAGGATATAATAACATGTTTCCCAACACTCATCCCAAGAGACAAGGAAGGAGGTGGAAGAGAGAAAAGAATCAGTCACTGTATGTCAGGACAGTGGTGGAGCAAAGTGACAGTAGTGGACAAAGATTAGTGAAAAGTAGAAATCATGAATATGATGAATCAAGTGTTCATTGCTTATTGAAGTAAAATGATTAGCCTTATGTACATCTGAAGGGTAAGGGATATAAACAATGGTGAGTTATCTTAAAGAAATAGTGTATGTGTCAAAGAGCCGAGAGAATGAACTTGAGCAGGACAAGTATACAGAATCAGTTAGCAATTTTCTCTGGAAATTGTTGGTATAAAAACAAGTATACATATGAATTTCCTAAGTAAGCAAAGGAGAAAGAAGAGAACAAAGAAGAAATTTCAGTCAGATAAAGATAAAAGTGGATAAATAGAGGAAACTTTAAAGCACACTGTTTAATAAAAAAAGGAAGAAAATTAAAAATCCAGAACCATATTACCAATATAATTATTATGTATACACATATACGCCTGTGGGTGTTTTCATGTGTATATGGGGAGAGAAGAATAAGAACATAAAAATTTCTTTTTTTTGTGTGAAGGAAAAAGAAGTTTATTAATTTTGCCAGCAAATGAGGAGGATGGAGACTCCTGTCTGAAATTCCATTATCCTAATAATAAGCAGAAATACAGAGCTTTTAAAAGGTGGGTTCTCAACTTCAGACAATTGCTGTTCATTTATATTTGATGATTCTAATCATCCCATCTCTGCTGAAGACAATCGTGTGACCTCCGCCCAGGACCTCCCTCTGCCACGTCTGTAGCACAAAGAACAAAAGATATTACCCTGCCCCTCCCAACCACTGGCCTGAGGCAGGGATGCAGGTTTTAGTTCTCAAAAAGAAGTGGAGGATGTGTTAAAGAGACAGAAAATATTTTTGCCATTTTTTCAGGCCATTCCCTCTGTTACATATTCCCCACTGTCAATATTTCCTTTCCATATCTATGGGAGGAGGATTGACTACTCTGTTACATATTCGCCCTTGTCAATTTTACCCTTCCATATCTGTGGGAGGAGGGGCAATGTAGTCATCAAGCTACTTCCTGCTGATTTGGGGCAATGTTTCAGACGGAAGGTTTATATTTATGTATGCCATTACAAAGTTTTGGCAGTATATTTACAACAACAGATAAAAATTTCTTAATCACTGTACATTATTTGGCTCAGTATTTCAATAAATTTTGTGGAATTTCTACATTCAGGCTAAAAGTGAACTCAGATTCATGGCCTGATGGAATAATGGACTATACCTGCCAATTATGTGGTATTGAATTGCTTTATAATTCCTTTTGTGTTAAGAAAATCTTGCAAAAACATGCATAAGTAAAAGAAGTAAATTAGTGCATAATGAACAAATTTATCATGGCCTTGTTGTTCTAGTGTACAGGCAAATATCTCATTCCATAAAGCATATGTCCAATTTAGCATAGCCCTTTCAAATCCACAATCCTGAATTTTTCTAAGCAACATTTTTCACAAAGGGTTTTAATTTCTGCAAGAGTTAAATCAACCAAAATACTAAACTTGGAAGGAAATGGTGTACAGTTACAAAAATAAAAGGATAATTAAGTATAATATTCTAGAATACTTAGAAGTGTTTACTTCTTGCAGGCAATGATTTTTCTAAATAAAAGCTCAGGGTGAATTAATTGTTGTAAAATAAATACACAATCAAGCAAATAACATTTTATAATTCTGAAACAAGCATATAATAGAAACCATTTCATATATGCCTAATTCAAAGGAACTGGCAACTGGAAGTAGATTTGTGTATTAGCAAACTTGATGATCTTGCAGCCAACATCTCTGGTCTCCAGTATTTGAATGCACGCTATAGAAAAAGCACACAGGAAATTAAATATATGCACCGTATGAAAAATTAAGCAGGTGGAAGAACACAGAAGGGGAATGAGCGAATGAGTCTAAGGGCAGCAGGAAAGCAGGGAAACTGAAGAAGGGAGAGAGGGAAATGAAAAACTACTTGAGTACTCAGAAAATTTATTTATCTTCTTTGTTCAACATCTTCTATTGATCACCATCAGTGTTGGCAAGTAGCTTGAAGCTGTGATCCTGAATTGATATTTAATTAAAATCTAGTTCTATTTTCATAATATGGTAAACACATCACAATTCTGTATGTAAATAACTTCAGCAGATGAAGGATAAAAGAAGAATCAAAACTAAGTGGTAGGAAGTTTACAAAGAAGGTAAGGAGCGAATCATGCAGAGAAAAACAATAATTAAACTCTGTTTCCAATTTATTGTTACTGTGGCTTTTATTAAGATTCTGCTTTAGTCCAAATGTTATTTTCTTTCTGTCTTATTGGTCTTGCCAAGGAGGAAACTAAGCACAAGCAGAATTATATCCCTCTTATCTATATTATCAGAACCAAGTCCTCTGATATTATAGATATCAACAACATGCTCTCAACTCTCCATGGGGTGGATTCTTTTCTTGATCATCACCTTGAACTCCCTCTGAGTAAAATTCCTTCCCCAAATTCTTACCCCCGGTTACACTAAAACCCCGAGTAATGGGAGGTATATGTGAGTTATCTAGAGCTGCGGTCCCCAACCTCCAGGCCACGGACCAGCACCAGTGTGTGGCCTGTTAGGAACCAGGCCGCACAGCAGGAAGTGAGCAGCAGGCAAGCAAACGAAGCTTCATCTGTATTTATAGCTATTCCCCGTTGCTCACATCACTGCTTGAACCCCACCTCCTGTCAGATCAACGGGGGCATTAGATTCTCATAGGAGCATGAACCCTACTGTAAACTGTGCATGCAAGGGATCTAGGTTGCATGCTCCTTATTAGAATCTAACTCCTGATGATCTGAGGTGGAAGCTGAGGTGGTGATGCTAGCGCCGGGGAGTGGCTGCAAATACAGATTATCCTTAGCAGAGAGGTTTGACTGCACAATAAATATAATGTGCTTGAATCATCCCAAAACCATCCCCTCCCACCCTGTCCATGGAAAAATTGTCTTCCATGACACCAGTCCCTGGTGCCAAAAAGGTTAGGAACTGCTGATCTAGAGAACCATTTGGCATCTGAGATAGATTCCACTACTCAACCTATCCAACATCTTTGAAAATCTCTGTAATTTCAAAGAATCCTAACAGATTCTACTTCATAAATGTGCTACAGCCTCTTGGGAGCCATTGTGTGTGCCTATGTTCACGCTCATGTATTTATATGTATATGCGTGTATAAAATGAGAAAATGTTTATGAGATTTCTTTACAATTTGTAAACTTCTTTCTAAATTCAAAATAATTTTATAATTATTATGGTTAGTCAGTGTCATAAATCTTTGTGCATCAACCAAGAAATAGGCTAAATTATGATTTCTTAGCGGCCTGAAATAGTTACAGCTATAACAAAACTTTAGGCTTCCCAAGTAGGGAAAACTTACTAAAGATCACAGTTTTTCTTCCTCTCCCAGTCATTGGAAAATGTTTCTCATAAAATAGAATCATTGAAATTTCGACTTTATTTCCTCTTCCCATTGATCCATTGTGCCTCAGTTCCAGAGTAAGAAAATGGTAAGCAAATGGAAATATCAAATGGATAGCTTCCTGTAGATTCAGGGTTGAAAGGAGCAGGTGGAAATGCCTCCCAATCAGGTCATAAAGAAGATGAAATGCAAGTTTCTTGAGAAAGCATAGCTAAATCTGTCTATACCCACATGCCCCACCTCACCCGAGCCTCATGTCAGGCAGAGCCTTCACACAAGCTCACATGGGTTTGCAGAGAAGGGAAGCAGCCGTCCCTCCCCTCCTCAGACTACCATTCCTTCCAAGAGCACAGGGTCTAGTGCATATCTGTGCACCGTTATTCTGTTCCAAAATAAGCAGATCTTAGAAGCTTAAGATTTCTGTACCAGATGATTCTCAGGTTGAAAGGAATCACCTTGATCATTTGCATACATCTCAGAGATGTGTGTAGCAAAGTGTCTGCACAGTCAGTAGCAAGAGCAGAGGCTCGTTGCACTTAGTTATGCTATTTTTGAACTAGCCAAAAATTCAGAAAAAAAGAATGTTGAAGAGGCCAAAAGGGAGGATTTTCTTTTCTCCAAGACTAGCAGAAGGAAAGTAAAGCCAAACCTACAGCTCCTCAGCAGTTAGGCGCACTCTAATTATTTGAATGGAAAGAAGTGTACCAATGCCAGAAACATAAAGCAGACAGAGTAAATTCAAAGATTTAAGAAAAGGATGTGATTTGGCTAAATGATTATTTCTGCTTTTCTGCACTTCCAACCCACTTTAATTCAAGCAGCTCACATCTGGCGTTTTATATGAAGTCAGGAGGAAAACCTCACTGAACTGATGCTGAGCAGCTCTAGGCTGGGAACTAGGACCATGTGCTCACAGAGGTGGAGAAAAATACAGAGCGGACCGGTCTGCCAGTCTCCAGTTTTCAGAGCCCAGGATTTATACCTTGAGTACCTCCATTTCAGTTAAAGAGAATAAATAAAGAAGAGATAAAATGGTTCCAATAAGTAAAAATCACATTGAACCCACTATATTAAAGAGCAATGACCTCATTACTCTGATTCATAGCAAACTAGGATGCTATTTTCTACGTTCTCTTAGAGTATCCTCACTTTTGAATTCAAAGTTATTTGTTTATCCAAAAAAAGGAGTTAATTTTTTAGTCTTAAAACTTACAAGGTTTTAATTTACAAACTTAGAGTTGAGGTATTCTAAAGATTGCCTCAGTGTGTAGGTCAAAACCGAATACAGCCACGTAGAAGCTTGGCCCACTGTACTCACTACACACGTTGTGTTAAAATGAGCTCTGATAGCGCCATGGGTCTCCTCTAATGTTCAAAGCTGTCAGGCTGACAAAATAACTGAAGGAAAACACTGTGTTCCCGATAACATTTTTAAAAAAATCTGAGCACATAATTTGAAAAACTAGATTGATGCATGGTATTCCCTCAGGAACTAAAAGGAGAATTTCTGCCCTAGAAAATTCCATTTCTAATCTTACTCAGAAGGCTTGCTGCCAACATCTTGTATTTCTCTGTCCAAGTTTTATTCCTATTTATAAATGAATATTTCAAAGTGATTTATCAGAAGCTCCTTAATTCTGAATCCAATCTGAGCTGATAAGATAGGCACCATAAATTTGTGAGGACTCCTGGGGTATTTCCCAGTTTAGCCTGGCTTCTGGTTGAGATCCTTTTGCAAGTTAGCTCTCATTATTTTGTTCAATTCTCAGGGATCAGTCAGAGCTTCAGTTCTTATTGCCTTTATTCCCTTTAGAGGAGTTCTGAGATATGTCAGATTACTCTCTGTTTTCCCAAATTAAAAAAAAAAACATAGAATTTGTACTTTCCTCAGTATGTTAGTGCTGTATACACATTTGGTCAGTCGAGGATATGTTTCATATTTTGCACAATAATGCTTTCATATAAACAGAAGGTCAACTGCTCCTACTGCCTCCAGTCTGGGCTGTATATGGAACTGTTGCCAAAAATGTACAGAGGATCCCGTGGTCAAAGGAATAGTCAAGGGCAAGGCCCTGACCAGGAGAGGCTAAAACATGGATCAGACTTCAAGCACAGGCAGTAGGGATCAGAAGCAGTTAGACTACATTAGGTGTGTCTCTTGGGTGCACCAGAGGAAGGGAGCATAACAGTAATTGCAGGGCCTGGTGAGGGGTTATGGAGGGATCCAGTAAGCACAAAGCATAACATAATGAGACGTAAATTGCATAATGCATTGGTCAGTAAATTCACACAGGCAAGTCTATGAGCAAAGGATGGGTATTGTGGTATTTCTTTATAAGAAATAAACTACTAGTTAGACACATCTCCTTAAAGATGTCTTTGATGGCTGGATAATCTTCAAAAACCAAAATACCAATGTGCACAACTCCTATTAATCACCAATTCAGTCTTGCAAGCTGCACCATTATTTCCTACCTTTGCTTTTCACCTAAAGCTTGCAATCTTTAGGAGTTTTCAATTCTTGGAATCTGAATATTTTTTGACAGCCACAAAAGTACTTTCAACTTAGCAAGTGTCTTCCATCCTATTTACTAATGATGGAAAAGCAATCAGATGTTCCAGAAACTATGACCATGACTCTAACTGGGTTATATCAGCATTATTCAACAACATAGAACATACCCTGTGGCTACAAATGTGTGCGTCTTTCTTTACAGCTCCTTTAGTTTGGACCTGAACTTCACCCCTTTGAAAATGTCAGTCCTACGAAGATAGTAGAGATAGTCAAATTCCTTTTCTTGATTCATTAACATGATTGCAGTCATTGAATTGGTTTGAATTCACATCCAAGGGCATTATGTACCGGCACATTTTCAAAAGAAAAAGGTTGAAATAGAGAGGAGGTGGAGATAGAAATTGCAAATAGTTATTATTACAGATAAATGCAATATAAATCTTGTATTATTTCACACATCTGTCACAGCAAAGGACTTTTTGAAAAGATTATGTATATCCCATTCATGAAATATTTTTGGTCCTTTCTTAAAGAAAATGTCCCTAAAACCACTTTTAATTTTGTAATCTATACAGTGAATATATATATTATAGGCTTGATATTTGCTTGGCGTTACTTTAGAAAATAGAATTGCTGAAAGGTGATCTTCAAGCCTTAATATCAAGTAGAAATTCTTATAGTAGACACAGATTTTCATTCTATTAATGGATATAAAAACTGCAGAATACCATACATGGCTTTGCTCAAGTGTTAATTGCATAGAATAGAAACAAGGGTTGAGGGGAGACATCTGAATAGTCTATGAAGAAAAGAACAGAGCAAAATGTCAAATCAGAAAAAAAAAAAGAACGTAAATGCATTGAACTGATGAGGTAGAAAGCTTACAAATGAAACTAAAATGTACAAGAAGGCAGATCATTTTTCTTGTAACTTAACATTTCCTTGTTCTGACCTGGCCTACAATGCTATGAAAGCTATCTTACTGTATTTAAACTTTTCAAGTACACAGAAGCTTGAGAGTTCATTGTTTAAAGATGAAAACAAAAGTTAAGCAAAACTTTACCAAACATTGGAAAGAGATTTCAGTTCAATTTAAAATAGTACAAATTCATCTCTGCTGATTTTTCATTTATGTTGGCAAGGTTAATTTGTGCCTCATATTATTTCACTCCTTACTCACTACTTTCGCAAAGAAATAAAAATAAATGCAATCTCACTTTTGAAGAGTGATAATTATGTTTCCACTGCTTACATGAAAGATCTTAGTAACTCCCTCATGCCTGAGGCTTTTTGAGTTATGGGTCTTTCACCTTCGTGACAGAAACATAATAACATACTTCACAGGTGAGGCGTTCTGTAATTGTGAATGGGAAGGTAGAGTTCCAGTTCCTCTTGGCAAAATACCTTCCGGTGGAGGCTGGAAGAATCAGCTCTGAATCATTCAAGGTGCTGATTCCTCAGGGAGATATTCTTTTTTCCAGATAGCAGTTTGGGGACTGAGAAACCCAAAAATTATCTGAGCATGGAAAATACATATACACACACTCATATGTAAATATACACACATCTATATATACATATGCATACATTATATATTATAAGTTATATAATATAAATATATATGTGATATATACATGAAAATACACTTCAATCATGGTGCTATACATTATATATGGCCTCACAGTAAACCATATATTACCAATAGAATCCCTTTTTCCCCATGATAGTTTTCTGAAAAATTGAAGATAGCTATCTTAACATACTTATAATGTTAAGCGTAATTTTATAACTACTTCTCTGTAATTATTTATTAGGGTTATCTGAATTACTTATTACTATATTCATTTATCAATATAAATGAAATTCAACTGTCACTCATATTTTTTAAATGTTTCCATCTTTTTTCCCATGAATCCACATGCTCAAAGTTGGGAGAAAGAACAGATTCATCTTAGCAGTAACATAAAACACCTGGAGAATGAACTCTGACATCAGGTGAAATTAGCATCAAGATCCAAACAACATCTCTGCCAATCTTTTACCTATTTGTCCATGCATAAATTATTCACATCTCTATGCTTCAGTGCTGTAATCTTAGAAACTGGGATGAAAAATAGAGTTTCTGTAAAGATTAAATGAAATTATTCATATATTGCAGTTAATAAACTGTCTGATACACAGTGGCACAAAATGTGTAATTGCTATATTATATAATTTCTTAAGACAGGATGATCCTGTTCTAGCCCACAGGTTTCATGAAAGAAATTAGGATTTTAGTACATGTAAAAAGTGATAGACAAGCCACTCGTTAGTCCCAACATGTGAGTAGTGTGGAATGGGAAAAATCTAAATATTTACGATGTGGAAGAAATTTAAAGAGTCAATTCTACAGACTAATCATAATATATCTGGGAGGATTTTCATCCTTAACTTTGAGTAAAATACACTGTGAAAACACTGTTATGCCTACCAAATACTCCATGTGCTCCTCCCTCCCCCATATTTCCCAGCTTTACTTGTATTTAGGTTGGGCCATGTAATTATTTCTGGGAAATGGTTAATAACAATAAATGAGATGTCTTATGTGGAAATTATAGAGTCATAGAATGGAAACAACCTTGATTCCTCATTCCTCAATTATGGTCAGAGATTTCAACACCATTCTCTCCATAACTGAGAGAACAAGTAGACAAAATCAGTTAAAAAAAATTTTTTTTTAAATACAAAGAATTTAAAAACACTGTCTCAACCTAATAACTTGATCTAATCAACTTGACCTAATTACTCTACCCAAGAACTACATAGAATACATTCCTTGAATACATATGGAATGTTTACCAAGCTAGACCACCTTGTGGGCCATCAAAGAAGTCTAAATAACCTGAAAAGTGTTCACACCTCCCATGTCCCTTAATGGTAATGAATTGAAATTAGAAATCAGTAACAAAACAGCATATAGCCAATCTCTAAATATTTATAAACTAAATAATACACTTCTAAATAACCAATGGGTAAAAATGAAATTATAAAATGAAATTTAAAAGTATTTTGAACTGAATTAAAATAAAAATACAATGTAGTAAAAGTTGTGGAATACAGCCAAAGTAATATTTAAATAGTAATTATAACATTTATTTAATAGCATTAAATAACTATATTACAATAGGAGAAAGTTACCAAAATCAATGACCTTAGTTTTCACCTTAAAAAAACTAAAATAAAAAAAAAAGAAAGAAATTTAAAGCAAAAGAAAGCAGAAGGAAGGAAATAATAAAGACAAGGTCATAAACTAAGGAAACAGAACACAAAACAATTTTAAAAAAGCAAAATCTGTTTATTTGAGGAAATCTGTAAAATTCATACGCACTTATACATACTAGGAAGAAATGAAAGACAGAAGACATAAATTACCAACATGAAAAATGAGATAGATGGTGACGCTGTATAGTCTAAAGATATTTAATGAAAACTAATAAAATATTATAAAAAAAATATGTGCCATTAATTCTGACAACCTATATCAAATGTACAAGGAACTTGAAAGACACATTTTACATAAGACCAAGTTTACATAAACTCTTCCAGAACAATAAAGGAAGACAGAACGCTTCCTAATTCATTCTATGAAGCTAGCATATTCTGGTACCAAAACTCGACAAAGACATTATCTTAATTTATTTTGTGTTGCTGTAACATAATATCCGAGGCCGGGTAGTCTATAAAGAAAAAAGGTTCATTTAGCTCATGGTTCTAACCAGGGCAGAAGGATAGACACGCTTAGCCAAACACAACTACCACTGGAGTCTGACAATTGGCCCATCTGGCACTCCAGTCCTCAGCACAACTTTACCAGACCCTCTACTAATAACTGCATCCTAACATACCAAGGAAGCCACATATACCACTAACACTGTTTATAGTCAAAGAAATCATACCTTCACTACTGTATGCACCCAGAAGTAAAGCCAAAGGCCCTACCTAACTAATACCACAGACATATCTTCAGGGAAAAGGCCCCCCCACACACACCAAGAAAGTAAATTCAAAAATAGGGAGAAGTGACTGTTACACAAGGTGCACAGAAATCAGTGTAAAGACACAGGAAAAGTGAAAAAGCAAGGTAATATGTCACCCCAAAAGGAACACAACAATTCTCCAGGAATACATCCCATACAAAAAGAAATTCTTGAAATACTAGATAAACAATCCAAAATATTGGTTTTAAAGAAGCAAGAGAAATCTGAAAACCAATACAAAAAAACTCAGAAAAACAATTCAGGATACCAATTAAAAATTTACCAAAGAGACAGATATTTTAAAAAATAACAGAAATTCTGGAAATGAAGAATTTATTGAAGGAAATACAAAATATGTTTAAAAGCTTCAACAATAGACTAGACCAAGAGAAAAAATTTCAGAACTAAAAGACAGGTCTTTTGAAATAATTCAGTCAGACAAAAATAAAGAAAAAGAATTAAAAAGAACAAACAAAGCCTTTGAGAAATCCGGGACAAGGTAAAGCAACAGAATTTATGAATTATCAGTATCTCTGAGGGCAAAGAGAGATCAAAATGTTTAGAAAAATTATTTAATGAAATAATAGATGAAAACTTCCCAAGTCTAGCAAGAGATTTAGACATCCAGGTACTGGAGGCTCAGCAACTCCCCAGCGAATACAATGCAAAAAGGACTTCACCACAGTACTTTATAATTAGACTTGTTTAAAGTCAAAGTGAAAGACAGAATTCTAAAATCAGCAAGAGAAAAAGTGTCTAGTCACCTGTAAAGGAAACCCCATCAGCCTAACAGTGGACTTCTCAGCAGAAGTCTTACAGACTAAAAGAGAATGGAATAATATATTCAAAGTGCTGAAAGAAAAAAGAAGCCACTCAAGAATCCTATATCCAGCAATATTAACCTTCTTAAATAAAGGAGAAATTATCTTTCCTAGACAAGCAAATGCTCAAGGAATTCATCACCATCAGACCAAATAAGAAATGCTCAAGGCAGTCCTAAAAGTGGAAGTGAAAAGATAATGCTTACCATCATGAAAACACATGAAAGTATAAAACTCACTGGTAAAGTAATCACACAAAGGAGGAAGAGAAAAAAATAAAATGGCACCACTACAGAATTCCACCAAACCACAATGACAATCAGTAACAGAAAAAGAAAGAAACAAAGAAATTATAAAACAACTAGAAAACATCAACATGACAGGAGCAAAACCTCACATATAGAGAATAACCTTGAACATATTAATAAATGGGCAAATTAAAAAATAAATACATCAGAGATTACAAGAAATACCATTTGCAATGTCATCAAAGAGTATTAAATTTATAGGGTTAACTTTGGTAAAAGTTGTAAAAGATCGTACACTGAAAACTACAAGACATTCCTTAGAAAAATTAAAGAACACTTATATAAATGGAGAGATAAACCAGTAAATGAATCAGAAGATTCATTACAGTTAAGAGATCATTTTCCGCCAGGTGATCTATAGATTCAACACAAGCTCAATCAAAACTGAGCAGCCTTTTCCATAGTAATTGACAAGATAATTGTAAAATTCATATGGAATAATAAGGACCTGAAATAACTGAAACATCTTTGAAAGAGAATAACAAAATGCTATGAAAGAGGCCAAATTTTCAAAAGCGATTCACTTAAGAAAGAATAGTCTTTTCAACAAATGGTGCTAGAACAATTGGATAGCCATACAACAAAGAAAAAAAAAGAGGAAAATAAGGAAGAGGAAGAGAGGAGGATGAGGAGGAGGAGGAGAGAAAGAACTTTGCGCCACATGAATATTAACTCTCCAAATGGATCAGATATCTAATGACAAAACCTAAAGCTATAAAATGTATTATAGAAAAAACTAGTAGGATACCTTTGAGACTTCTGGTTAAACAAAGCTTTCTTTGCAACAACACCAAAAACGGAATCCATAAAAGTTTTTTAAGATAATCAAAGGGACAATTTTATTTCACTAAATTAAAAAATTTCTCTCTTTGAAAGGCACTGTTAAGAGAAAGAAAAGACAAATCCCAGACTGGGAGAAAATATTTGCAAGTGGCATATCTAATGAAGGGCTAATATTCTCAAAACTCAATAATAAGAAAAAAATTTAATTAAAAAAAGAGGAAAAGGTTTGGACAGATAGTTCATGAGGAGAATATACGAAGGGCAAGTAAGTACATGAAAAGATTTCTAACGTCAGTGAAGTGCTAAGCTATACTGGCACCTGAAGTAAAAGAACAAATCAGTAATATTAATAGCTTTTATTTAAAATTTGATATTTTGTTTATTATGGGTATTTTACAGTAATTTTATGTTTTAAAATATTGTACTGAATTATTATTTATCTTGAATACTGAGTTTATTGGCATCCCCTTAAATTTTTTGTCCAAGGTTAGTATCCCACTCGCCTCATCATAGTATTGACTCTGCTTAATATCATTAGTCATTATATAAAAGGAAATTAAAAACCACCACTAAATATATCTACACACTTATTAGAATATCTAACATTAGAAAAAGGCTCATCTTTTCTAGTGTTGGTCAAGGCATGAAATTACTGGAACTCTCATACATCTGGAGGTGGGAATGTAAAATTGTACAACCACTTTGAAAAGCAGTTTGGCAGTTTGTTAAAAAGTTAAACATACCAAATCACTCCACTCTTAAATGTTTACCCAAGAGAAATGAAAGCATATTTTCATAGAAAGGCTTGAAAACAAATGTTAACAGCTTTATAGGCAATAGCGGAAAACTAGAAACAACTCAAATGTCCATCATAAGGTAAATAGATTAACAAACTATAACATTTCCCTACAATGGAATACTACTCAGCAATAAACAGGAATAACCTACTGAAACATGCACAATGGGCACAATGAATGAGTCTCAAAATAATCATGCCATTTCAAAGAAACCAGGGAAGAAAAGATTAGTTACTGTATGGTTCCATTTATATAAAATTCGAGAAAATGCCAACTAATCTACAGTGACAGAAAGTAAATCAGTGGGTGGGTGAGGGAGTTGCAGGGAATAGTGGAAGGTGGATGACAAAGGGAAACAAAGAAACTTTCAGTGGGAATAATATGAGCACTATCTTGATGGTAATAATGGTTTTACAAGTCAGCACATCTGCCAAAACTTAAGGAATTGAACACTCAAAATTTGTACAATTTGTTGTAGGTCAATTATACCTCAAATAAAGCTATTTACGAAACATGGTTTTACAAGAAAGAAGTCATATCTTACACTATTGCTTGAGATATATCATTTACAAACACCAAGGGAAATGGCTGGAAGAATTCAGTGTTTGTCTCAAGGTAGTATAGCTGAAGTTCAAGGCAAAAGAAGAGAAACTATTTTTCATTACAAGCCTTCTATATATTTTGATTTCAACACTATCTATATAGTACATTGTTTTGATGCAATTAAAAATAACTATAGAAAATCTGTTTTTCCTGAAAATTCTGAAATTTCCTGACAAGAAATTCTGATACTCTGCAAAGGTTAAAAACCTACATTATTGTGGTAATGTCCACAATAATACTAAGAAATACTAGATAGCAATATGGAAAAGAATTTTATTCTAAGGGCCACTAATTATTGGTCCTGTTGTTTATCTCTAGATGTTAAAGGAAGGTTATCCACTTTTCCCCCTGAAATATTAGCTCCTGAAATATTAGGAAACCACCACTATCTCCCAAAGAACTTTCAATATGTTGGTAGAAAAATCTATGTTTTTATGCCTCCTGGGAGGTCTCCAAATATGAGAACTACTTTATCACTTTATTTGATCACATGGTACTCATATATTAAGAAGAAAGAAGTAACCTCACTGTGTGGGCAAAGACAGCATGTTATTAAAATTATATAAGCCAAGTTCACAACAATTGTTAGTGGTGACCTCTAAAAAAACCTGGCTGTCAAGACCATACATCAGAGAGCTGTGTAATCATGGGCTACTCACTTAATTTCTTTGAGCCTTATTTCTTAAATATTAAGTGGAGAAGTTGGACTAATTCTCTAAATCTCCCTTGGCTTTAGATATGTTTAGTTCTATGATACGATGACTAAATGCCATATTTGATTGAATCTAAAATGCCATTGATTGTAAGATGTGTTATTATTTACTACAAAGAAAGAAAAATATTGCCAATTAAACTACATTTTCCTGTCCTTTAGAATTTTTATGGTAAATTTATCAAAAGAGCATTTAAAAAAGTATAGATATAGCTTTTTTCCCCACATATAGCATTCTTGTTCATACATTAAAAAGGAAAGTGTAAATTATATAAATTGCTAAAGGTATTTGCAAAAGTTCTTTGCGTTCAGAAGTTGACTCTTCTAAACTACTTTTTGTACTCAGGAAAGAGAATGGTATGCAGCATTTTTTAAAGGAGCACTCCAGTCTTTTAATTGTTTCTAGGATTTTCTTCCAAGCTACTTGTACCCATTCTTCAAGATTTCATATTGGTGCTTTCTTGGAGAGTTTCAGACTACCAACCTCATCTTCCTTTCTGAAACAATCCCTAAATAGTGTGTTGACTGACACATCAAGGGGTTACACTTTTCCACCTCTGTCAATAAATTCAGATATGCATAGGTAATGACAACCATGGCAAAACTGTCTCAGGCATCATTAGCAAAAAGATTCTCGTAATTTCAGAAAAGTTAAAACCTGAGGGGAAAAACACATTCATCTTAGAATTGATGAAATATGACAATAGCAATGAAGAATTAGTGAAGTATGTAAATTACTAATCTAGTACTTTATAGCAGTTGTACTAATTAAATTAATGAAGGCTCAGGGCATACACCCAAGGACGGTCTCTCTCTCTCTTTCTCATACACACACACACACACACAAACACGTGTGTATGTGCCTTAAATAGATCAGGAATTGGGATATGTGCAAGCAATACTCTTAATATTGAAGACACTTTTCTCAAATTAGATAGTTTATTTCATCAGAGTATTAATGTTTTTAATCATACATTAAATCATTCAATTGTGGTTATGATCTGTACAAGGAAAACTTTGAAAGAAAAATTGAAATATACATCACCATATTAACTATGTAGTAATTTCTGGTGTGCATGCCTCTTACATATACTAGGGTCTGAACATTTATAGACATGATTTCTGTTTCTCCCGTCATACTCATAGCATGCTTTCTCACAAGAGGGAGCTACCTCAAAAGGAAAATTTGTCTCTTGATTTCTGCTTCCTAGTGGTCTCTGTGTTTTGCCTGGCCAACTGAATTCATCATATCTCATTGCTTGAATGGATGTTGGTTCCTCTCAGGAGGTAATAAGAACCGTTTCCTCTAAGAATTAGGAAAGCAAAGCATTGCAGGGTCATTAGCAGTATTATTGGGGGGCAGGCTGTAAATAGGAAATAAATATACATGGATCCTCGTCACTTTTACTGAAAATGAATAGGCAGGGAAATATACCCAGCCCATCAGTAACAAAATATGTATTTACTTTTGCTTGCTCAAGCTTGGGAATGAGTGCAGAAGCAAGCTAGCTCTGGGACCAATTTCTCTCTGCCCTGGCTGCCCTGCAAATGACATTCTTACCAGACCATTAAGAAAACTGTTATAACTTCTAGTGAGACCACCTGCTAGGTCTCAGTGCTGGGACGATTACATCTATCGGAAATAATGACCCATAACTAGAATAAAACACATTAATAACATCACATTTACCCAGGATAATGCATTTCACCATTTTATATTGCAGAGACCAAGTTAATCAGTAAAAGCATTACCAAAAAACGAAGCAACTAACAGGCACAGAGTAGATAATGAATATAAAAGCAGAATGTTCAGGCTATTTTTTTTTCCTTCAAAGCTGAGAAGATGTATAATGGGCAGTAATGGATGGAGTCTTAGGTTGGGAGTGGGTAATCCTGCCTTCTGACTGTGGCTTCATATGCTAAGGGAGAGCTGGAAGTGCCTTCCTCTGCACATAAGAGAAAACATGATGTTGTGAGGTACAGTGAAAAGAGCCCTGGAGGAGGAGTTGGGAAACCAAGGTCTTATTCCAGCTGTGCTGTTAATGAGCTGTGTGACCCTGGGCAATTCACTTCACCCTTCTGAGTCTCAATTTCTTATCTGCAAAATGAGCAGCTTAGACTAGATGATCTCCAAAATCCCCTCCAATTCTCATATGTTGTGATTCGAAGCAGAATGTCAACCTGACATAGGAACGCTGTGAAATGTAATAAAAATGCCTATAAATCCTTGGCGCTCCATGATCCTTAGAACTGCAGGCAAGAAGGATCAGACTGCAATGGCATTTAGGAGACTACTTCGACACAGCGGACCCAGGCCCTGATAAAACAAGGGGACTTTAGAGAAATGCCACATCTGGACCAGAGTAGGGCAAGCCTATGATTCTTCTATTACTCACTTTCTTAGCCAAGAGCTTGGGTTGACTGTAGTTTATTTCAGGAATTTCCATATGTGGACTTAACAGTACAAAACTAGACAAACGTAAAACCAACAGTATGCAGCCTAAATAAATCCCAACTATTACAATATATAACATACAAATTTAACCCAACAATTCAATATTTTTAGAGGTGAAGAAAACATGAGAATAGGAAATTAGCTAAGGATCTTAAGGTCCTCAATCTTTCCCATACTTTTGTGCTTTGTTTCTATGACTAAGCACTGTCACCTTAGAAAATCACATTTCCTAACTCACCACAACAGCATTTCCACTGAGACATAAGGTAACCAGAAACAATCATGAGAAAACATATATGATGAAATCAAAAGACCTAAAGGTTCCAAGACCAACACCTAGTGTATGTGTTATCTTCCTCATCCTGGTTTGCAGATACTCCATTCTTATAACTATTGTCAATATTTTGGAGGAAAAAAGCCACAGTGGCCTTTTCATTTTAATCAAGATACAAAGTGTTGGGTTGCTTTTAGGGAAAGGAAGGAAGTGGGTGGGTACAGTATATGCTAGCATTTTACATGCAGAGCTACACTGACACCTGCATACCAAACCCTCTGGGACATTAAAAACTCTAATCGTGCTACATAATGCTGTCCATTTTAACCTCACTTTATTACTTGAATTGAATTTTAAATTAGTCCACTTTAAGAAAAAATTACCAAGAGGTTAATTTTCCTATTCCAACAAATCCCACTACAAGCACCAGCCACCTGAAGCCAAGCGAGTTGTATATTTTTGTCCAATTGTAAGTGAAATAAAATATTAAAATCAACAAATTCTCCCTCAAAATAGATGTGCAACCCATTTATACTAATAATCTTTGGTCAAGCCATAGTTCAAGCAAACATAATCAGAAATAGTCCTTAAGTCAAGCACCTTCTTTGTTATCCCTAAATAAAATACAGCAGATAATAGAAAGGCTGATAGTCTTCTTGTATTGAAGGCAAAAGTGATTTTAAAAAGATGTAAAAATTAATGATATCTGGCTGACATTAAATATTAAATAGACAATGGCTTTATCAGTAAAAAGATGCCCTAACAAATATGTTTCATGACAGAAATATATTAACCACTGATCATCATCTGGAACCTTCATAAATCAATAAGAGATAATATTTACTCTATCTTGCTGGGGTGGTTTTTTTTTTTTTTTGTATTTCCAATAGAATTCATTTAATTCTGGTTGCCATAGTTAAGACAGAGTTCTAGAATGAATCCGTTTCATCACAATGGCTACATGTTAGTATATAAACAGCTGAACTCTACCTTCAACCAGAACTCATTTGTGAATAAAGAAAATCTCTTATCATAAAATAATTGAACTAGAATTCAAAATATACCATCGAGCCCTTGCCCTCCTCAGAGAGTTGCCAAATACCACGCAAACTTTTTTTTAGTACAGTTATCTCTGAAAGGCACATCAATAGTACAAGATGAACTTAGAGGAAGATTAAAAATGTTTAAAGTGAATTGGAGATTTACAGAATTTAAGATAATTTATTCTTGGCCTTTACCATAAGGCATAAAGAAAATTTTGATCTGCTGACTAATTGTAACCCTTGGTCGATCTTTTTACCACATACTCGTCATTTCATATAAATATTACATTTGAAATGTATTCTTTCCCAGACAATTCAGTGCCAATTGTTTCAATATAAGTTGATCCATTTAAAAAGTACATTAGCCAGAGAAATTGCTATAAAGCCTATTCTCTTTTTAGCATTAATTTCAAAGTCCACAGGTAAAGGAAACAAAGGAAAAATATATTTCTTCTTTTTACTTTTTTAAGGTAAACATCCAGAAATCTTAAAATCAAAAGGGAATAATTGGATCCTACAACTTGGGAAATGGGGTATTTAGAAATCACAAGGAATAGTATTTGTTCCCTGAGAAAATCTGATACAAAAATTTCATGGAAGAGCAAGTCTATGCCAGTGGCAATTAAAGTAACAGTTAAGTCAAAGATATAACCCTTTAACTTTTGAAAACCAAATACCTTTTCTTTGTCACTAAATCTTTTCAGATGTATTTGTCCACTTGTAATATTCTACAATGTTGCCTATGAAATATAAAAGAACATGCCATGAGAATATGGAAGGACAAGAAACTTCAAATAAAGTTGTCTTTTCTCATATGGCAGCTTAAAAAAATAGTCTTAAGCATGTTATTTTGAGAGATCCACAATTTTTAACTAAGTGCAGATACCTCAAGTTATTCTAGAAATGAAAATAGAAGTGATTTTGCTTATTCACCTTATGCTTTTTCTATTTAGTTAGAGGTTACCACTCAATACATTCCACTTGAAACTCTTTATTTTATTTTGTATTTATAGTATTTATTGATTTGAGGGGGGAATCATTTTCTTATGTATGTTAGATTCAAATCATGACCATTTGCATGAAATTCTATTTAAATGTATGGCTTTGAGCATGAACAAGACAATGTGTTAATAATTCAAGAGATACAGAGATAAATAAGACAATTCTTGCCCAAGGGAACATGCACTGGAAGAAGTTAGTAGAAGAATAGGAGAGATGTTAAAATATCTAATGCTATGTACACTCATGAGTCGCTTAATGACAGGAATATGTTCTGAAAAATACGTTGTTAGGCAATTTCATTGTGTGAACATAAAAGAATGCACTTACACAAACTTAGATGTTATAGCCCCCTACACACACCTTTGTATGGTGTGTGTGTGTGTATATATATAGTATAGCCTATTGCTCCTAGGCTACAAACCTGTACAGCATGCTACTATACTGAATACTATAGGCAATTGTAACACAGTAGTAAGTATTTGCCTATTGAAACACAACTGAACATAGCAAAGGTACAGTGAAAATATGGTATTATGATCTTACAGGACCACCATTGTATATACAATCTGTCATTGACTGAAACATCATTATGCAGCATGTGATTGTAGTCCCATAATGTGAGCTGGTATATGGGTGTGGTAAAGGAAGGAAAAGCAGAGTGCTATGAGAGTCAACAGAGCAAAGAGATACATACTTCAAAGGATCAGGAAAGGCTTCAAGAAGGAGGTGGTATTTGAGTTGAGTGTTCTGTTAAAGGTAAATTCAACAGGCTAAGAGTAGTGAGGGATATCCTGAAAGGAGGGAAAATATTAGCAAATATTAAACTGATGACCAGGAGAGGATATGTAAAAGTTCCCTCAAGAATCTTGACAAACCTTTAGTAGGTGTTGGTATAAGCAAATGAAGATTATTAGAAATACATATTGCCATCTTGAAAGGCCACATAACAGTTGTGAAAAATTTAAGTCCATTTTGTACATTGAGGGTATATCCTATTTCCATGTAAATAGAAGAAAGAAACAGCAATGTTTGAATGATGCCAGGAAGCAGCTAGAGGGGTGAAGAATGGGCTTTGGAGGCAGCTTTCTTCCTGCTTCTGTGTGAATACTTGCTCTAGGTGACACTAGAAAGTTCTTTATCCTCATTATGCATTCTTTTCTGATCTAAAGGAGGAATACTAATAGTGCTTAACTCCTAAATTGTCATGAGTATTCAATGAAAATATGTACAAAACACTTAGACTAATATCCGGCAAATAGTAAGCACTCAGTGTGTATTAGCTCTTATTTTTATTTTGTGCAGGAGAGATGAAAATACTTCAATTCGGATACAGATTTTTTTGGAAAACTTTATTTTCTTTCCCCTAAGTAATTTCATCCTGCTCTGAAACATCTAAGAATTTCAGTAGTGAGAAATAAATAAAGTAAACTAAACTGGCCAATTAAAGATGACATCAAATTTAAAAGTCTCCTTTGAGGTTTTTTTTTTTTTTTCTCATTGCAGTGGTTCTGGAATCTAGTTGCACTTTTTAATCCTGTGAAGGGTTTTAAAAAATAGGAACGCCAGGATCTCACCTCCAGAGATTCTAAGTTAATGGGTTTTGGCCTTAAAGAGTTTTAAAAACTTCCCAGGTAATTCCAATGTGCAACCAAGATCGACAAACACTGATCTAATGGGTAAGTCATCTGCCAATTTGAATTTCAAAATCCCCATGAGAGCTGGTTTATCCTTTCTCGCCAGGTTTTCCCCTTCCTCCCCTCTTTGCCCATCATGTTGGTATAGAGGAAATTGTGACTTCTAATAGTGATGGGTCTTTGACTTGAATCTTCACTAGTCTTCCCTATCAAGGGTTTAGTCTACTTTTATCCTGGGAAGTCTGCACTGATGCCCACTAATGTATACACCCAGTATGAACCCTGGCTGGCCTGCCCTGCTGTCAGCCCAGGTAGCACTTAATCTCACCTGGTGTTTGTAGGCACTTTGCTGGACCTACTTTTGAGGCCCATAGCCTCACATATGTGCCACTGGCTGTGAGGTTCGGGGCTCTGCAGCCTCCTTATCCTGACACTTAGGCTCTCTGTTGGTCACTGGTCCTCTTGACACCTCCCTAAACCCCCTACTCTACTCTCAGAGCAAGGCATGTGGGAACTCCCAGGTCTCTTGCAAACCCTGTGCAGACCTTGGTAGTTTGGGATCCTGTCACAGACGAATCTATCTAGATATCCCTTTCCCTCTGCCCTTGCTCTTCTACCGTTCCTAGGCCATGTCATATGCTAAGGAGAGAATGGTCTGGGACTTTGGCCAGATTTCCATTACTTTGTGGCTGAGACCTCGGGGTAGGGATTCTAGTTACATACAAGGGACCCAGGATGCACCTCACCCTTTTTCAGTGCACCTCTTCCTTCCCTATTCCTCTTCTCGTTTCTGTTATCTTTGTATAGGTCACATCCTCCACCCTTTCTATACTATAGCTTAAGGAAAACTCTGTGATACAAGTTTCCTAGGGTTGGCTCTGGACATGGGAAGAGCAAATCTTTGGAATTCAGAAAAATCTTTTTCTTTTAGTGAATCCAGGCATATTTTCTCACCACAGACTCAAAACCCTCCATTTTTAGTCAAAATTTCAATAGTAAACTAATTCTGTTTCTGTTCCAGCCCTAACATTTCTGCCTAGATCCTTCCTGAGGCAATGGATATATCTGGCTGAATCAGGGGACAGCCCCACACAAGGAAGTATAAATAAGAAAAGTACATTAATATATTTCAAACCATACTGTTCCCACATTATTTGTAATTGAAATAATTCCAGCATGAATCTTCCACTTATCTTGAAGCATTTAGATTCTAGCTCAGTAAACAGGATATACTTATTTTCAACCCATGCCTTCATACCACTAATTTTTTCCTTCTATCTCTCTCAGTCCAAATCCATGTGTGTTCTTGTTTTACTCTTTAGATGCTGTGTGTACATAAGTCACAACATGCCAATACATTCTCAACATTTAAGAGTAGGATTCCTATCTTGACTGGCTATTTTAGCCAGTTTGGGCTGCCATAACAAACTACCATAAACTAAGTGGCTTAAATAGAAATGTATTTACTCATACTTATGGAGGCTAGAAGTTCATAATCAAGGTCCAGTCAATTTGGTTTCTGGTGAGTTCTGTCTCCTTGTATTGTACATGGTTACTCTCTCACTGTGTCCTCACATAGACTCTTTCCTGCAATGATGATGATGATGATGAGAGAGAGAAAGAGAGCAAGAGAGAGCACTTTCGTGCCTCTTCTTATAAGGGCTCTAATCTCATCATGAAGGTCCACACTCATGACCTCTTAAAGACCCCATCTCTGGGCTTCACCATTTGAGTTCAGGGGAGACATAAACATTCAGACCATAACATTCTACCCCAGCCCCCTAAAATATATGTCCTTGCATTCAAAATGCACTCATTCCATCTCAACAGCCCCAAAAGTCTTAACTCATTCCAGCGTCAACTCTAAAGTCTAAGGTCAAAGTCTCATCTAAATATCATCTAAATCAAGCATGTGTGAGACTTGAAGTAAGATTTATCCTGAGGCAAAATTTCTCTCCAGCTGTGAATCTATGAAACCAGACAAGTTATGTTTTTCCAAAATGCAATGGCAAGGCAGGCATTGTATAAACATTCCCATTCCAAAAGGGAGAAATAGGATAGGAGGAAGGGGTGATAGGTCCCACACAAGTGCAAAACTCAGCAAAGCAAATTTTATTAAATTCAAAAGCTCAAGAATATTTTCCTGCTCAAGAATCCTCTTTAGTTCAACTTTCTGCCCTCCAGACCAACGAGGGTGGTGGCCTCATCCCCATTTCTCTGCTGGGAAGTGGTCTCCCTTTGAAATCTACTGGAGACAGCCTTGCCCTCTGGGTCTGTGCACTCTAGGAAGCTTATGGTGGGAGTGGTAGCTCTAATAATCTCTGAATCACCTTTTAGGTCCTTCTTCTCTTTCCTTGAAGGATAATGCGTGTTCACATTGAATAGCTCTATGGTCTGGTCCTATAGATCCAAGACCAGCAGCTATCTTTCACTCCATCCCACATTCTCTGTCCCTTTTTGTTCAAATTGGCAGTGTTTTGCTGGCATAATTCCATCTTATTCCTGGCTTCTGTTGAGATGGCTGATTAAGTCTATGAGTTGCACATCTTATCTCTTTTTCAAATGAATGTTCAAACACACAGTTAGTATTCTCTTAAGAACAAATGTTCTCACATTTTGCAATATGGATAGGCTGAGAATTCTCCAAATCTTCAAGTTCTAGTTCCTTTTTGTCTAAAAATTCCTTCCTTCTTCAACTCATCTGTGTCCTTTCATATTTTACTATAAATGATAAAGAGGAACCAAGCTGCTCTTCCAACAATTTGCTGAAAAATCTTCTTAGCTAGACATCCAATTTCATTGCTAACAAGTTCTACCTTACACAACACAGTTCAGCCAAGCTCTTTGCCACTTTATAACAAGGATCACCTTTCCTCTAGTTTCCAATAATACGTTTCTATCTGAGACCTTACCAGAATCACCCTTAATGTTCATATTTCTAGCATGCTCCTCAAAGCCCTTCCAGATATCTGACATCAATAAGATGGTAGAATAAGACCTTCCAGCACATATCTCCCCTGCAGAAACATCAATTTGAACAACTATCCACATGCAAATGTACCTTCACCAGAGTTAAGGAAACACCTGACAGTAGCAGAGAAATAAGAAAAGAGGCATTGAAGATTGGAGGAATGACAGTTTTACATTACCTATGTCTACCCTCCCTTATACACGAGAAATACAAGTGGAGAATACTCTCCACTTGGGAAAAGAAGAGGGAAATGAGCACTGGACTTTGCCTCAAACTCCAGGTCTCTAAGCCCATCACTCAGGCCTGGCTGGCCCCAGCAGCCTTAGCCTCCAGACCACTCCCACCACTAGGCTGACCTCCAGGGTCTCAGGCTTTAGATTTGTCATAGCATCAAGCCAGCTTCTAAAGTTCTAGTTATCTGGCTAGCACCTGAAGACTCAGCCTTAGAGCCAATCCCTATGTATACAGGCTCCAGCCCCACTCAGCACCAGGCCAGCCCCTGCATTTCTAGGCTTCAGACCTGCCCTAGGTTTCAGACCATCTCAAAGGACAGCCTCAATATTTGGCTCACCCCAGTGCTAAGTCAGCAACAAGACCCTCAGTCACCAAACTGGCACCAGTGCATCTAGGCTTGAGGCCTACTCTAGCAGATGGTCCAGGCCCATCACAGTAGATCCCAGCATCAGGCCAATTCCCATGGACTAAGGCTGTAGGTCTATCCCTGCAGAACCAGGACACAGGCCCACCTGCATGGGCTCAGGACCCAGACCCATCCCAGTACCAGGCCAGCACCCATGAACTCAGGCTCCAGGCTCATACCAGTGGACCCAGATGCCATACCCATTCCAGCACCTGTTTGGTCCCTAAAAAGTCAAGCTCAAGGCCACTTCATCACTACAGGTCAGCCCCCATGGACCCAGACTTCAGGCTGGCCTCCATGGATACAGGTTCTAGGCTTGCCCCATGGAACCATTTAACAGGCCAAACCCAGTGCAACCAGGCTCCAGGCCCATCCACCTGCTGACCCAGGCACCAAGACAACCTGCTTAAGAACTCCAGCAATAGGCCCATCTGTGGACCACTGGAATCTCTGGACAGGCTGAGTAGTGAAGGGCTTTCCCAGACAAAGCCAATCTGCAAAGACTGGAATAAATCCCTACTTCTTCAAATGCAAACACATCAATATAAGGCAACAAGAAATATTAAAAACCAAGGAGACAAAACACCACCAAAAAAATACAATCATATCCCAGTAACTGACCCCAAAGAAATAGAGACACACAAAGAGCTTGACAGAGATTTCAAAATAATTGTTTTGAGGAAGCTCAGCAAACTTCAGGAAATTACAGACAAACAACACAATAAAATCAAGAAAACAATAAATGATCAATATTCGAAATTTAACAGAAATTAAAATTATAAAAAAGAAATCCAACAGAAAATTTGGAGCTGAAAAACACAATGAAGTAAACAAGAAATGCAATAGAGAATGTCAACGGGAAAATTGACAAGCAGAAGAATAAGTAAACTTGAAGACAGATTATTTGAAAATATACAGTAAGAGGAGAAAAAAAAAGAACAAAAAGTAAAGAAGAAAGTTTATGGTATTAATGGGACAGCATCAAAAGAGCAAATATTCAAGTTACAGGAGTTTGTGAAGGAGAATAGAGAGATAAAGGTGTAGAAGGCTTACTTTTAAAAATAATAGCAGAAAACTTTCTAAATCTAGGCAAAAATAAAAATACACTGGTAGAGGAAAGCCAAACATCTCTAATCAGATTCAATCCAAGTAAGACTAGGGCAAGACATATTATATTTAAACTGTCAAAAATCAAAGACAAAGCCAGGATCTTGAAAGTGGCATGAGAAAAGAAGCAAATAACACATAAGGCTAGCAGCAATTCTCCCAGGAGAACCCTTACAGGCCTGTAGAAAGTGGGATGTTATATTCAAAGAGCTGAAAGGAAAAAAAAAACTGCCAGTCAAGAATGCTGAATACTATACTCACAAAAGAAGGACAGGCAAAGATTTATCCCAACAAACACAAGTAAAGAGAGTTTGTCACCATCAAAATTGTCTTACAAGAAATGTTAAGGAAGTTCAAGCTGAAACAAAAGGATGCTAATCAGTAACACAAAAACATATGAAAGCATAAAATTCACTGGTAAAAATAAGGACACAGTCAAATTCAAAATACTCTAATATTGTAATTATGTTGTATAAATCGCATACATCTTTAGTATAAAGGCTAAATACAAAACTATCAAAAATAATAATAGCTACCACAATTTGTCAGGAAAAACACAATATAAAAAGATATAAATTGTGACATCAAAAACATAAAATGGGGGGGATAGAGTAAAAATGTAGAATTTTTGTATGTGATCAAAGTTAAGTTGTTATGAGCTTAAAATAGCCTGTCATAACAAAAGAATGTTATGTAAGCATGATGGTAAGTAACCACATAGCAAAAATCTTAGTAGATGTACAAAGGATGAAAAGTAAGGAACTAAAGCATACCACTAGAGAAAATCCCCTAATCACAAAGAAAGACAGCAAGAGAGGAAGAAAGAAACAAGGATCTATAAAATAACCAGAAAACAATTAACAAAATGGCAGTAGTAAGCTCTTACCTATCAATAACTAGCTTGAATATAAATGGATTAATTTATCCAATAAAAATACATAGAGCGGCTGAATGGACTGAAAAAACAAGACCCAACTACATGTTCCTTATAAGAGACTCAGTTTACGTTTAAGGCTACACATGAACTGAAAGTGAAGGGATGAAAAAAGACATTTCATGCAAATGGTAGAGAAAAGAGAGCATGGATAACTTTACAGGTTGGGTATCCCTTATCTGAAATGCTTGGGACCAGAAGTGTTACAGATTTCAGATTATTTATTTATTGATTGATTGATTAATTTGGATTTTTGAATATTTGCATTATGTTTACTGGTTCAACATCCTTAATCAGAAAATCTTAAATCCAAAATGCTCCAATGAGCATTTCATTTGAGCATGACCTTTGAACATCATACTGGCACTCAGGAAGTTTCAAATTTGGAGCATTTAGGATTTCAAATTATCAGGATAGAGATGCTCAACTTGTACTTACATCAAATAAAGTAAACTTTAAGTAAAAATTATAAAATGAGACAAAAAGTTTATTATACAGTGATAAAGGGGTCAAGTCATCAGAGGAAATAACAATTATAAATATATATATACCCAACACCAGAACACCAAAGTATATAAAGCAATTATTAAATGATCTGAAGGGAGCAATATACTGCAATACTATGTTATAAATAGTAGGGGACAACAATACCCCACTTTCAGCAATGGACAGATCATCCAGACAGAAAGTCAATAAGGAAACATAGACCTAACAGACATATACAGAACATCCCATTCAATAGCTGCAGAAAACACATTCTTTGAACACATGGGACCTTTTCCAGGGTAGAGCATATGTTAGGCCATAAAATAAATCTTAACAAATTTAAAAGGACTGAAAATATATCAAGCATCCTTTCTGACTATAATGGTATAAAACTAGAAATCACTAACAGAAGGAATTTTATTTAAAAATCGCAAATACATGGAAATTATACAAAATGCTCCTGAACAACAAATAGATCAGGAAAGAAATTAGAAGAGAAATTTTAAAATGCCTTGAGGTAAATGAAAGTGAAAACATACATACCAAAACCTATGAGATACAGAAAAAGCAGTTTTAAAAGAGGGAAGTTTATAGTAACAAATGTGTGCATTAAAAAAGTAGAAAGATCTCAAATAACCTATTATACTTCAAAAAACTAGAAAAATAAGAAAAAACTAAGCCTGAAGCTACCAGAAGGAAGGAAATAATAAAGATCAGAGCACAAAAATTTAAATAGAGACTAGAAAAACAACGAAAATGTCAATGACACTAAGAGTTAGATTTTGGAAAAGATAAACAAAATCAGTAAATCATTAGCTAGACTATGATAAAAGTAGAGAAGACTCAAATAAAATCAGAAATGAAAGAGCACACATTAGGACTGGTACTGCAGAAATATGAAAGATTACAAGACACTGCTATGAACAATTATATGCCAACAAATTGGACACCACTCCCTGACTTCAAAATATACCACAAAGCTACAGTAATCAAAACAGCATGATACTGGCATAAAAAAGACACATAGAACAATGGAACAGAATAGAGAGCCTAGAATAAACCCACACATTTACAGTCAAGTGGTTTTTGACAAAGGGGCCAAAAACACACGATGGAGAAAGGACAGTCAATTCAATAAATGGATTGGGACAATTGGATATTCACATGCAGGAGAATGAAATTAGATCCTTACCTCACATCATATACAAAAATTAACTCAAAATGGATTAAAGATTTAAATGTAATATCTAAAACTGCAAAACTACTAAAAGAAGACATAAGGGAAATGCTCCATGCCATTAGCCTAGGCAATGATTTTTTTGGATATGACCCCCAAAAGCACTGGGAATATATTATGTTAAATGAAATAAGCCAGGCACAGAAAGACAAATATCATGTGATCTCACTTATACGTGGAATCTAAAACAGTTGATCTCATACAAGTAGAGAACAGAATGGTGGTAGCAGAGGCTTGAGGGTTGGGAGGCAGTCGTGGTTGGAGAGATGTTAGTCAAAGGACACAAAGGACCGACAGGTAGAATAAGTTCAAGAATCCATTGTACAACATGGTGACTATGATTAATAATATATTGTGTTCTTGAAAAATGCTAAGAGTGAATGTAAAGTGTTTTCACCACAAAAATGATAACTATATGAGTTAATACATATGTTAATTAGCCATATTTAGTCATTCCACAAGGCACATATACTTCCAAATATCATGTGGTACGCAGTAAATACATACAATTTTATCTGTCAATGTTAAAAGAAACTTAAATTCTTTTTAGAGTGACAAAAATATTTCAACTTACGAAAAACTGGAACACTGACAAAAGGATAAAGAAGAAACAAAAATAAACATCCAGTAATTACCCATGTTATCACTTTGGAATATTTCCCTTCAAGAGCACAGAATAAATTATAATCAAATACATAGCTGCCTTTTTTTCCACTTTATAATATATTGTGAGGATTAAACGCTATTAAATTGTCTTCAAAAATGTTTATTTCCTTGTAGTATAGTTTGAAGTCTGGTAATGTGATGCCTCCAGATTTGTTCTTTTTGCTTAAGATTGCTTTGGCTATTTGGGCTCTTTTCTGATTCCAAATGAAACATAGAATTTTTTCTAGACCTGTGAAGTATGATGTTAGTAATTTGATGGGGATTGCACTGAATTTGTAAATCACTTTGGGTAGTATGGACATTTTAACAATGTTGATTCTACCTATCCATGAGCATGATATATTTTTCCATTTGTATCCTCTGCTATATCTTTCCTCAGAGTTTCGTAGTCCTCCTTCAAACTATACTACAAGGCTGTAGTAACAAAACAGCATGGTATTGATACAAAAACAGAGACATAGACCAATGGAACAGAAGAGAGAACCCAGATATAAAACCATCTACCTACAACCAACTGATCTTCAACAAAGCAGACAACAACATACACTATTCAATAAATGGTGCTGGGAAAATTGATTAGCCACATGCAGAAGAATGAAGCAGGACCCGTATCTCTCACCACTCACAAAAATTAATTCAAGATGGATAAAAGACTTAAATCTAAGGCATGAAACCAAATAATTCTAGAGGAAAATGTAGGAAAAACTCTTCCAGATATTGTACTAGAGAAAGAATTTATGACTAAGACCCCAATGGCAATCATGGCAACAACAACAACAACAACAAAAATGGGACTTGATTAAACTAAAAAGCTTCTACACAGCTAAGGAAACAATCAACAGAGCAAATAGGCAACATACAGAATGGGAGAAAATATTTGCAAACTATACATCCAATAAAGGGCTAATATCCAGAATTTACAAAGAACTCAAGCAAATCAGCAAGACAAAAACAAATAACCCTATTAAAAAGTGGGCAAAAGACATGAACAGAAGCTTCTTAAAAGAAAAAAGACCAAATGGCCAATAAACATATGAAAAAATGCTCTACATCACTAATCATCAGGGAAATGCAAATTAAAATCAAAATGAGATATCACCTTACCCCAGTTAGAATGGATTTTCTTTAAAAATCCAAAAACAATAGATGCTGGCATGGATGCAGAGAGAAAGGAATGCTTATACACTGTTGGTGGGACTGGAAATTAGTACAACCCCTATGGAAAACAGTATGAAGATTTTTCAAAGAACTAAAAGTAGACCTACCTTCGATCCAGCAATCCCACTATTGGGTATCTACCCAAAGGAAAAGAAGACTTTTCATCAGGAAGACACCTAAACTCAAATGTTTATTGCAGCACAATTCACAATTGCAAAGATGTAGAATCAACCCAAGTGCCCGTCAATACATGAGTGAATTAATAAAATGTAGTATGTGTATACCATAGAGTACTACTCAGCCATAAAAAAGAATGAATTAGTACCTTTTGCAACAATCTGGATGGAACTGGAGACCATTCTCCTAAGTGAAGTATCTCAAGAATGGAAAAACAAACACCACATATACTCTCTATTAAATTGGAACTAACCAATTAGTTAATTGGAACTAACACATGTGCACAGAGGGAAGTAAAACTCAGTGGAAATCAAGCAAAGGGAGGGGGAGGAGAGGAGGGGCAAAAACCTACCTAATGGGTACAATGAACACTATTTGGGTGATGGGCACACCTATAGCCAGGTCTCGAGCATTACAAAAGGGATCTATGTAACCTAAAACATTATTACCCCCTTAATATTTTGAAATAAAGTATAATAATAATAAAAAGCCTCTGCTTATCCACAAAAAAGTTTATTTCCAATAATTTTATTCTTATGAATGAAATTAGGATGAAAATAACAGCAACAATATGAATAAAAATAATATTACTTAACTTTATAATTGTCATGCACAAGGCTAACTCTTTAATGGGTATTATATGACATAATCCTCACAGAAACTTTGTCAATCAGTATTAGCATCAGTCACATTTTAAAGATGAGGAAACTGGGACTTAGAATGGTTAAAATAATTTGGCCTTTACCCCAATGAATATAAAGAAATGGATTCTGAATTAAAATTTAGTTCTATCTGACACACTAATTACTTTTACATAATGATATTTCCATAGGAAAAAAGTCTCCAGAAGTGGAGTCAAAAATTCATAACATTTGAACTCCTTCATGGTTTTGATGCTCATTGCTAAGTTGTTTTCCAGAAAGGAAAAATTGTCTTTTCTTCTATCCATTTTTCAAATAAGATCTTTTACTGTTGATTTTAAGTTTAGAATATGTTAAGGCTTATGATCTTTTGTCTGTCATGCAAGTTCCAAATATTTTTTCCAGTTTGCCAAGTTTGCTTTAAATTTGGAATTACAGAATATTTTAGATTTTGCTATGTTATTTTAAATTTTATGTTGTTTTTTCCTCTGTTGTTTCTTTAGTTACTTTATGCTTACAATAATCCTTTCCCATTATAGGAGTGAATAAATATTTGATAGTTTGATTTCTTATTGTTCTGTGCTTCTTTAGGGAAATCCATTATGGTGTGCACTGTTTGCTCTTCACTGAGATGGTCTGACTAGAATCTTTGACCTGGCCCTTATCCACTGAGTGACCTTGGGCAGGCCAACTTCTATTTCTGAGACACAGTTTCTCCATTCTTAAGTGGGGATGCTACCTACCCCTAAAGGTTGTTGTAATATGTGGATTCTACATCCATGAATTCAACCAACTGCAGATAAAAAATATTTGGAAAAAAAATGGATGGTGCATCTGTACTGAACAGGTACATAATTTTTTTCTTGTCATTATTCCTTAAACAATAAAGTATAATAACTATTTATATAGCACTTGCATTATATTAGGTATTATATGTAATCTAAAGATGATTTAAGGTGTACAGGAGGATGTGCGTAGGTTATATACAAATACTATGTCATTTTATATAAGGGACTTGAGCATCTGTGGATTTTTATATTCACAGGTAGGTCCTGGAACCAATCCCTCATGGATATTGAGGGACAACTGTATATTTAAAGCACAGGATGCATAGTAAGCACTTAATTAATTAATTAATAGGGTAGTAAATATATAATTCACTTGAAATTCATTTCTGGTATAGTATAGAACATAAATAACTTAATTTTTTCTCAATGTTTGATCAGTTTCATCAATATTAAATATTTTAAAATCTTTGCTTCTGTAGTGTATGATGCTACATTTTACAGCTACTAAATCTCTATGTTTGAGACTGCTATGGAAAGAAGGGCCGCTATTATAAAGTGACTTGTATGCATATGCTCTTGCTCACTTTCGGTTCAATTACACCAGTCTTTGAACAAGAGTGTGAGCTCTTCTGCCCAGTACTTCAGATAAAACAGCCTGGCAATCTTCTCCGAGGAAGCGTGAGTGGAGTCAAGGGCTAGCTGTAGACCCTGTGCACTGGTACCACAGTAGGACCATTTGAACCCAGATGGCAGGACCAACCGGAACCAGCAGACATACCAACTGGCCCATATATCAGACTGCGAAGTAAGCAGCCCCACCTATTCTGCCCACAACACTGGCAAAGAAATCTCTTGCAACTCTTCATCCTTGGTGTTCTGATGCAGCTCCCGTGCAACAAAGATAAGGCAGTAGGTTTAAGAAAGACCATTGTTCTCTCCAACAGAATGCTGCTTTTCCTACCACTTCTATTTTCGTCTTATCCTAAAGATGTCTTGAGTAATTTTCGCCAAATGGAAGTGAGCCTACCTGAGATGGTCCTATTAAGTAGTGAAGTCCTTTCTCCATGAAAACCTAACTTGTGGATTTTTAAAAAAATTTTCCTCCAACTATTTAATTTAGCCTTCCTCCAACAAAAAGGAAAAGAAAGGGGAAAAACTCACCTAAATAATATGAACAACCACGTATAGATTTTTCACATTTGCTTTCAAATCTAAAAGAAAATAAAATTTGAAGCCAATTTACATCGATGTAACACTCTGTCTTCAGACTAAGACCTGAGTCAATGAAAACCTTCACAATTTGAGCAACTATGAATTGCAGTTAATTTGGGTTAGGTAATGTTTAGCATTCTCTGTTTCAATATCTATTCACCAGTGATTACCATAAAATTTTTATTCTCCTCCAGAATTCTGCTGCTAGTTTTTCTGCACTGGTCTCTGACTTAGCCTGCCACTATGAAGTTTGTCTTGGTTCATTAATTCCTATGTAGGTTTCTGACTCGCCTCCAAGTCACAAAGAGGATTTGTGGCTATGTGAGGCTCATACAGGCACCTACTCTGTGAGGGTCCTTAGCTGTGCAGCAGTCACCTTTGGCTCTGGACTTCCTGTATCCACAGGCAGAGCTGACTTTGGTTTTCACTTGGGTGTCCAGGCCAGACATTGCACAAGACCCATGACTTTAAGGCTGAGTACGGAACTGAACTCCTCAGGAACGGAGGAAAGCCTTTAAGCCTTTTTACCTTATTTTCCAGCTCTTCTCTTTGGGGTAGTGAGAGCTACAGCAAACAAAAACCCTTTATCTATCCTCCCAGTAGCATTTCTTGACTAATATTAAAGCTGGCTCAAATATTTCTGTTCTGCTACCAATTCTATTTCTGAATTTGTTGTTTGTGGCTTGCCCACAAGTCAGGACAGACTTGTCCATACTACCAGTACATTTCAGTTCCTTTGTTCATTCTCAAATCCCACCTGCCTACAGAGCCAAGAATTTTATAAAAAGTTGCTCATTTATTTATTTCCTTCTCTAATTTATTCAAAAGAAAACTAGCTGAATATTTGAAACAGTTATGAAAGAAAAAAATCTATAACCAGGTAATATAAGTATCACCATCATCATCATCATCTCTAACAATAACTTAATCTTACAATGTGCGAAGCACTAATATAACCGCTTTACACATATGAATTCATTTAATCCTTAGAACAACCTAATAAGGGAAGTAATAGTATTGTTTTCATTTTACAGATAAGGAATATGAAACACAGAGAGAATAAGTAACTTGTGCAAGGTCACAGAACAGTAAATCATAAAGGCAACATCTAAGCTGGCTTCAGACACCTTGCTCTGAACCCTGCCAACATTCTACCTTCCTACAATGTCAATTCCCAATGGTTTCTGCAAGTCACTGTTATTTAATGTAACCAAATACCTTGTCTTCTGAGTTTGTAATTCACTCCTGGATGTATCATGGTGGATTTACCTCTAAAGAGATAGTTACTGAAAAATTGAGCAGGATGACTATATAAGCAGGCAAGTATAAAAATGAACTTGAATATCCACAACAAAATTGCAATTTTGACATATGCTTACCAATATGTAAACTATATCAAAAGCTTTTAAGTAACAGTAAGGAAAGCATTGCCCCCATTTTACAGAAGAGGAAACTGAAGTGCAGAGAAGGCAAATATCTTGACCATGACCGCATATATAGTGCCTGAACTGTTTGCCTATAGAGTGTATATTATTTTCCACTTTAAGATACTCTCCTTTAAATAAGGATATTCTAGTAAGTTTTATAATACACATAACATTAATAAATGACTCTTACACTTAGTTCTAGGGAAATTCTTTTCATCTATCGACATCCTGTGGTTCTGGGAAAGCAGATTCACCATCTCCACGGCCTTCCTCAGGGAAGTGGCCTAAGGAAGGGGGAGGTGAGAAGGACTGACAGAGGGACCTGGAAGACATTACACAGAGACAGCCATGGATACTTCACAGTTCAACTCTTAAGGTTTTCTGTGATTCCACAAATAGCTAAAATTTTCTTCAATTTCTTTAGTCAGTTCATTCAAAGACAGAACACCCTAAATGACTTCTCTGCTAGGTGAATCAGTTTACCCAAAAAACATTTGCAAAGAGCAAAGTTTCACTGTTCCCACTCTTTAAAGTCACTATGGTGTGAAGTAGTGAAAGAAAACAGTTTAAAAAACAATCAGGCTGGGCGCAGTGGCTCACGTTTGTAATCCCAGCACTCTGGGAGTCTGAGGCGGGAGGATAGCTTGAGTCAGCTGTTCAAGACCAGCCTAAGCAAGAGCGAGACCCCCGTCACTATGAAAGAAAGAAAGAAAATAAATTAGCCAGGCATGGTGTTGCTCGCCTGTAGTCCAAGCCACTTGGGAGGCTGAGGCAGGAAGATCACTTGAGCCCAAGAGTCTGAGGTTGCAGTGAGCTATGATGATGCCACTGCACTCTAGCTGGGGCAACAGAGTGAGATTCTGTCTCAAAAAACACACACACACAAACAAACAAACAAACAACCCAATAATCAACAGGATTCAAATCCAAATGAAGTCATTTGCTATCAGTGTGAACATGGGAAAATATCTAACTGCCCTCAGGTTTTAGTTAATTTATTTAAAAAAAATAAAATATCCTTTCTTGGATTAGGGAAGGGCAATAAATACCACTCTTCCACTCTTGAGTTTAGAACCAATTAAGAAATAAGACAGAGGAAAAGGGCTAATCCCTATCAAAGTGCTTGATTGATGGATGAGACTGTTTGAATATCATGACTTCAGATCTGAAGCTAGTGGGCTCCTTAAATATCTACAAAACTGGACATGATTATTTTTCCACACATAGGCAGAGTAGCCACTGGGATTTATCCCAAACGGAGGGCCACACCTGTGTGCTAAAGACCTATGAGCTCTGATAAGAGCAGACCCAGAAAGCACTGAGCTCAGCATGCTCTGCTTCTTCTACCAGATTTATCAATAAGATAAGTCAATCATTCTCTCCAAGAAAGGAGTCAGAGGAAAGAGAATTCGAAAGTGTCCCCTTAATATTTTTCTTCTGTGGAGTAGAAATTCTTTATAAATTCACAAGTTACAAGGAAAGAGTGTTCCTCCCAACATTTAGCACCATGGATAATGTTTTCAGCTGAGAGCTCTTTTATACATACCCAATTGCATGTTGAATATTTCAATTTGGGTATAACATAAATACCTAAAATTTAAAAGCCTGAAACTGAATTAGTAATCTAATTTTATTTCTTAATTCATTCCTTCTCTAATGTATCCCATCTCAATAAAAGGTACCACCACCCATTCAGGGACTCCAACCAGAAATCTAGGAGGTAGCCTTAATGCCCCTCTATCTGACTGGAGCTTCTTTGCTGAACTAAGCATAAACGTTATTTAATTCTATCTCCTAAAGCTTTCACATGCATCCCAGTTCTCATTCCCACCATCACCACCCACTTCCAGGACACCATCCCCTCCTGGATTTTTGTCTGACTTCCTAACTATTTTTCTTTTTCTACTCTTGCCCTCTTACTCCATCATTTACTTGAACTAATTCTCCTAACAATTCCCCCAATTTTTTTCTACATATGCAAATAGAATCTTATTTATCTGTTGCCATCTGCTATGATTTCTTCAGGTTTCAGCTTAAATCTCATTTTTTCAAGAAAGTTTTCTTGATCTTCTCTAGAGTTATGTTAGAGCATCCCAATATTTACTTTTATAGCACTTCCTCTGGTGACAATACTCACCACACTTTATTTTAATTGATGTTAACATCTGTCTCTTCCACTAGATACTAATTTTCGTCAGAGAAGAGACCAGGGTCAAATTGTTCACAGTTGTATACACAACTCCTAGCAGCATAGCTGGAGAATAGTAGAGGCATAACAATATTTAATGAATGAGTGAACTCTAAATTATCATATTAATCTTTGCTATTATCGAAAATCTCTACCATGAACCATGAATGAGTTTGTCAAAAAGCTATGACTAATTAGCTTGCCGAAATGATAGTCTAAGAACCTATCAGGTGGTTCTCCTGCAGAAAACAACTATGAAACCTGGAAATAATACAAAAAGCAATTACATAAAGGTGCTGAAGTTTGAACAAAAGCGGACAGATTCTGGTGCAAGTACATACCCAAAGGATGGAAAGGGGTGATTTACAAATAAGTTCCCATCAGCATGGCTTTTAGCCTAGGGAATTACAGTTGGTACAGTGGGATGCTGATAGCAAAAATGTAGTCTTTGTTGCCTGAGTAATCAGACAACTGAAGCAAGGTGAAACATGGTTGTTAAAAACAGTGGTGAAATCTCAGAAAGAAAAGGGATTTCCCATTTTTGTCTATCCACATCTCTGATTGAGGACTGGGCCATAAACATGCAGAACAAATTCAAAGCAGAAATTCAGTTACAGGCAAAATTCTGAACTGAAACCAAGATGCAGGGTTTTCACTTTGCGTTCAGATGTTTTTAATACCTGCTCAGAAGAAGGAGGAAGAGGAGAAGGAAGAAGAGGAAGAGGAGGAGGAAGAGGAGGAAAGGAAGAAGAAGAAGGAACCCTAGTTGGAAAATATAACAGAGTCTAGAATATCCACAACTTTACATTCATAATATCTAGGATATAATCCAAAATTATCTGATACTTGAAGAGCCAGGAAAATGGAAAATATCCTCAAGAGAAAAGAAATTTAACCTTGCTTAATCTCTAAATGAACAAGATGCTGGAACTACCAAACTATGAGTTTACTATTAACAATACTATTACATTGCGTTTACATACTATAATTAATTAATGTAATTAACTATTATAACTGTTCTAATAACACAAAATAAAATAAGCTTGCAATAAATTTTTGAAAATATATAAAGTCCCACCAAAGAAATAGAACATATAAAGAATAACCAAATGGAAAGTTTAATTTTGTCAAGAAATACAATAAGTGAAATTAAAAAATCACTGATGGACTTAACAGCCAAATGAATATTACAGCAAAAGAGTAAATGAACTTAAGTATACATCAGTAGAAATTATTTTAGGGACTTCTCATCAAAACCATGGAGGCCAGAAGAGATAAACACATCTTTAAAGAGCTGAAACAAACAAAATCTTGTCAACCAAGAATTTTCTAACCAGTGAAAATATTTGTTAAGAATGACAATAGAATAAAGATATTTTTGGATAAAACAAATGGAGAGAATGTGTTGTCAGCATAACTGCACTAAAATAAATGCTGAAGGAAGTTCTTCAGGCTAAGAAGATGATGTAAGATGAAAACTCGTATCCTCAGAATAGAAGAAAGAGCATCAGAAATGTTAGATATCGGGTAAATGCCAAAGATTATTTTTTTCTTTTCAATTTATTTCCCTCAAGCCATACAACTGCCTAAAGCTAAAGTTATAACATTATCTAATGGACTTTTTAATGTATTTAGATGAAATTCATACTACAATATGCGTTAAGTTTCTATTGCTGCCATAAAAAATTACCAAAACTTGGTGGATTAAATAACATAAATTTATTATGTTGCAGTTCTCTAGATCAGAAATCTGACATAGATCTCACTGAGGTAAAATCAAGGTGTCAATACGTGTTCTTTCCTGAAGGTTCTAGGGACGATTTCGCTTCCTTGCTCATTTGGGTTCTTGGCAGAATTGAGTTTCTTGCATGTGTAAGACCAAGCTGCCCATTTCCTTGATGGTTGTCAACTAAGGACCATTCCTAGCTTCTAGAGGCCACTGTCATTCCTTGTCTCTTGGACCTCTTTTTTAATCTTCAAAGAAATGGCAGGTCAAGTCCCTGTTGGAATCTTTTCTTCTTCTTCTTTCATCTTTTCTTTGTGACCCAGCTGAGAAAAACCCTTTTAAAGATTCCTATGATTAGATTTGATCTACCCATATAATCAAGGATAAGTTCTCCATCTCAAACACATCTGCAAACTTATATTTTGCTATATAAGGTAACATATTCACAGGCTCTGGGATTTAAGACATGGGAATCTTTGGAGGTCTATAATTCTGTTACTATACAAAAGTACCCTAAAGCATGAGTGGAGAGAATAAACCTGTAAGGTTGAAATTTTTAAAAATCTTTTACAGAAAGTGATACAATATGAATTGTAAGTAGAATATGAAAAGTTAAAGAGAGATATTGTAATCCCCAAGATAACCATTTTAAAAAATACTGTAGATAAATATAGCCAAAAATTTAACAGAAAAATTAAAACAAAATTGTAAAAAATTCCAATAATAATAAAATGGCAAGAAAATAACAAGTGAGGACCAAAAACAAAGGAGGCAAAGAGAAATAGTAACAAATGGTAAACACAAAATCTGAACATACTTATATGTACATTAAAGTATAATGGACTATTTCTGCCAATTCAAAGGCAGAAATTATCAGATGGATTTTAAAAGATAAAAACAATGATATGCTTTCTATAAGAAGTGCATTTTTAATATAATGAAAAAACTGAAAGTAAATTGAAGGAAGAAGATATAACATGCAAACAGTAAATATAAGAAGAGTGGGGTGACTCTTTTTGTCAGAAAATATATTTTAAAAAAATTATTCCCAGAAGAAAAAAAGCCAGAAACAAAAGACCATATAGTATATGATTACATTTATATGAAATGTCCAGAAAGGGCAGATCTAAGGAGACAGAGACCAAATGAGTGGTTTCTAAGTGCTTGGGAGAGGAGTAATGGGGAATGACTATGAATGGGTACAGGCTTTATTTTGAGGGTGATGAAGTGTTTTGAAAGTAGATACTGGTGGTAGATATAAAACTCTGTTAATATATTAAAACTTACTGAACTGTACACTTCAAAAGAGTGAAATTTATGATATACCAATAAAGCTTTTATTTACAAAGTATTCTGGGAGAAAAAAGGACAATTTATTATAATAAAAGGGCCAATTGGCCAAAAAAGGCAGGGCAGGCATATATATCATAAATGTATATATACTAATTAACAGAGTTTTAAAAATAGAAAGCAAAATATTACAATATTTAAGGGAGCAATAGACAGTTTCCCAATCATAGTTAGAGATTTAAAGACCCCCTTCTCTGACTTGAAAGAACAACTAGACAAAATTATAAACAATAATATAGATTATCTGAACACTATCTACTACATTAATTTAATAGATAGACAAATGATTGATAGATATATAGATACCCAGATAGATAGATGTAAAAGAAGGAAGGGAGGGAGGAAAGAAGGAGGAAAGGAAAGGATCATACCAAACAAAAAATACTCATTGTTTTCAAGTACCTAAGGTGCTTTTCCCAGGATAGATCATATGGTGTGTCATAAAAGAAGTCTCAATACATTTTAAAATATTGAAATCATACAAAATATGTTCTCTAATCTCATGAGATTAAATTAGAAATCACTAGCAATAATAAAACTAGGAGAAATACAAATATTTGGCAATTAGAGAACATACTTTCAAGTGACAAAAGTGGGTTAAAGAAAACAACTCAAGAGAAATATAACATATTTTGAACTAAATGCAAGTAAAAATACATCAAAATTCATAAAATGTGGGTAAAGCAGTGTTTAGAGAGACATTTATATCTATAAATGCTTATGCTAGAAATAAAGATCTGAAAGTTAATTATTTGAATTCCCATCTTAAAAATTAGACAAAAAGAAAAATGAATCTAAATTAACTGGGAGGGAGAAAATAATAAAGGAAGAATAAATCAATGAAATGGAAAGCAGAAAAATAATAGGCAATAATCAATAAAACCATAGCTAGTTATCTCACACATATAAAATTAAAAAGCACTTGTCTATGCTAGTGAGGAAAAAAGAGAAATACATTTCAAAATACCAACATTGAATGAGGACACATCACTACAGATTATATATACAATGAAAGGTTAATAATGGAATATTATAAACAACTTAAGGCAATACATTCAACATCCCAGATGAAGTGAGCAAATTTTTTTATAATCAGAAAGTACCTAATTTGACCCAAGAAAAAGAAAAACAACTTGAATATCTTATATCAATTAAAGATTGAATTTGTAATTTTGAAAACCTCCCACAAAGAAAACTCCAGGACCAAATGGCTCTGCTGGTAAAATCTATGACAAATTTAAGAAAAATAAAATAAAATAAAACCAATTCTATTCAAACTCTTTCAGAAAATAGTGGAGGAGAGAACACTTCCATATTCCCAGTGTGGGATCTGTCCAGTATTACCCAGATACCAAAACCAAACAAAAAACATCACAAGAAAACAGAATTATAAATCAGTACTCATTATGAACATGAATACAAAAGTCCTGAATAAAATTTAACAAATCAAATCCCACTATATAAAAATATATAAAATACATCATGGTCAAATGGGATTTATCCCAGGAATGGCTAAGTTGGTTTAACATCTGAAAATCAATCAAAGTAATTCATCACATAAACAGCATAAAGAACCATATGATCCTTCCAAGAGATGCAAGAAATAACATTTGACACAAGTTATAATAAAAACTCTCTGAAAACTAGGAATAGGAGACAAGCATCTAAACTTGTTTAAATGTACCTATGAAAATCGACAGTTAAGATCATACTCAACTGTGAAATGTTTAATAATTTAGCCAAGATGAGGAACGAAGCAAAGATGTCTGTCCTCCCCCACTTCTCCTTAATATTATGCTGGAAGGCCTAGCCAGTTCAGTATGACCAAAAAATAATAAAAAGCATAAAGACTAGAAATAATGGAATGAAACTGTACATAGAGGACATGATTGTGTTCATAGAAAACCCTAAGAAATCCACAAAAAATCTACTAGAACTAATAAGTGACTTAAGTAATATCTCAGGAAACAAGGACAAGGAAGCAAAACTAACTGAAGTTTTATATACTAGAAATAAATAAAAAAAATAAACTTTAAAAAATTAACACTATTGCAACAGCATTTAAAATACTTAGGAATAAAGTTAACAAAAGATGTGTAAGAACTGAGCGCTGAAACCAAATGAAAATTAAAGAAGACCTAAGTAAACTGAGAGAGATACCATGTTCATGGTTCAGAAGACTAATATTAGCAAGAAGGCAACACTCCAAAAATTGGATATATAGATTCAATGTAATCCCAACAATATCCTAAAAAAGATTTGTTGAAGAAATTGACAAGTTATTTTAAATTTTGCATGAAAAGGGAAAATAGCCTAGAAGAGTTAAAGCAATCATAAACTCAAGAATAAGTTTGGAGTACTTACATTACTTGCTTTCATGACTTAAAACAAAACTATAGTAATCATGGCAGTGTGGCACTGGCGTTAAGTTGAGAACACAAAAATAAACCCACACATTATGGTCAATTGATTTTCAACAAAGGTGCCAAGGTAATTCAATGAAGAAAAGATGATTTTTTTCAACAAATAGCCCTGGAACAACTGGATAACTGTAGGAAAAAAAGAAATAATAAGCCTCAACCCTTACCTCATAACATACACAAAAATTAATTCCAAAAAGATAACTGACCTAAACCTAAGAATGAAAACTGTTAAATTTTTAAAATAAAGCATAACAGAAAAAACCTTGGCAACCTTGGGTTAGGCAAAGACTTCTTACACAGGACACAAAAATATAAACCATTAAAACAGTGATAAATTGTACTTCATAAAAATTAAAAACTTTTACTCTTTGAAACTTTTAACTGGCAAATGGGAAACTGGAAATTGGACTCTAAAGGCCGAGCCTTTTCCACCATTCCATGTGGTCTCTGGTACTCATTCTGACTAAAATAGTCTAGTTAGAAACAAACAGCATATATCAGCATATATATCTCTAAAGAAGCCTAAGAATATTCTTAGCACAACAGATCAAAGTCAATGATAGTAGCTAATATAAGTATTGAATGAAACTAAAGTACTAAGCAGAAAGTTTCCAAGAAGTAGATAACCTTTTTTCTCAGCATGTTCTGTAGGTAATCAGTAAACCACACGACCTAATGAAGTAAGGAATGCACCCAGAATGGAAATAGCACTGACCAGGGATGTGGGCTCCAGTCTTCACTCCTCACAGGCTAGTAGTATGACCTTAAATTTCTGCACCTTAGATTCCCTCCACCTAAAATACAAAGGTTAACTTAGAAGGACAATACCTCAAGCCCCCTTAGGATCTATGTCATTAACAGGAAAAGAGTCTCCAGTCCTTTAGTCAACAACTTTTGTTGCCAAGTTCTGTGTGTGATTCCTCAGGTTGAGTGAGGAGTAGTTAGAACAAAGTCCGAGCCCAGCTCTGAGGTCAGGGCCATCATGATGGCGCTCCCCCTTGGCAGCCAAGCTGTGTAGATGCTGCTGGGGCACCGTCTGTCACAGCTCTATGAAGCCAGAGGAAAAGAGGTGGGAAATGTTGACTAGCTGTAGTGGGTCATTTTTCACCAACTACAGATGGCTCTGTGAGAAAAAAAACAAAATAAGGGGCTTCAGTGACTGGCAAATTACACCCAACAGCGTTGCCAGAGATGAATGAGCTCTCTGTCTAAACTAGGAGCTTAGCCTGCAGATTCAGTTTGGGGCAAGTCCAGACTCCTCTATGCTTTCTGACAATCTCCATCCAAACTCCCCACAGGCCTGTGGTGACTAGTACTGCACAATCTCACAACCCCTGGGTATTCAATTCATGGTGATTAATGATGCAATGCAGTGACTCAGACTCCTTCACCCATTCTAGAAGTCCCTATAAAATAGCAGTGTGTACCTGGCCCACAGGAAGTGCTTGACAGATACTTATCGAAATATATTGCATTGAAAAGTCCTTCACTTCTATCATTGAAAAATACAGATGGAGATTTTTCTTTCACCTCTATACAATATTTTCTGAAAATAAGATTCTTTGAGCACAAAAGGCTAAACCTGATTCAATTTGATTGTTTCTGTTGTTCCAACTCCCTTTCCATTATCCCAAATTCCTATGTTAAATTTGAGCTAACTCAAATTGACCTCTTGTACTTCTAACACAGCTGGGGTAATGAGAAGTTCTAGAATTAACAAGAAGAGAGTTAGGTCTTGGCACAATCATTAAATGGTGAAGTTTATCTGGAGCATCTAAAATATTTCCTTTCCGCTGCAGCCATAAATACCGCTGGCTGCTCTCTCTTACCTCTCTGCAAACACTTGCTTTCAGGAAAGGCTCTGACATCCCTCATAGGTTTGTCAATGTGATGGGATTCTGAGGACATTTATATCCTTAGACATACCTCTAATTGTTTCATGGAAACCTTAGCCACCTGTACGAGCAATTCAGTTGGGGGCATTTGGGGAGAGGGATTGTTTGTTATATCATATAGGTACATTACCTAAAAGTAAAATTCGCTTTGACTTTTTTTGTGTACTCTCCTTGACTGCTTTTCCTGACCCTTAGCTATCCATACACCTGATTTACTGTGTTACTGCTTTTGCTGCTAAAATATGAAATGGATGGCTAATGACTTAAAAGAGCTACTGCCAAGGAGTGATTAACTGTCTGGGAAGAAGCAAGCAGACGGTATCAGGAAGTATACCTGTGTACCCAAAGAGTTAATGCATTTCCAAAGGTTTCCTCCCCTTAGGAGGTTATCCCTCACTTTGAAGTAAAAAAAAAAAAAAAAAAAAAATCTGGGTGTGCCTAAAGAGGAATGCCTAAAGAAAGGAGGCTGCTTGTAGGAGATATTGAACTCCAGACTTTAAATGATTTAAATGCAATCCCCATGTGCAGCTGCTAAACCAAAGCGCCTCACCCCAGGGAAGAGATGAGAAATTTTGAGGGCGATTGAACACTGAGAATTCTCATGGTGGATTAGCAAAAAGTGACTTAGCACATGTGTTTCAGTAATTATGAAGCATCAGAATGCTCACTGGCTCTGAAACCCATAGTCACCGGTGTGACAACTCTGGTGCTGGTATGAGAGGCAATCAGATGAGCAGGAATGAACACCTTTTGACTCTGCAATCTGCTAATGCTCCAGACAACTTTTCTTCTGGGAATGGATGTCTGGGCTGTGCATTCACACCAAGATTATTCATCGCTTTTTAAGATTAGGTGTGCAGAGCTAATCAGGGGAAGAAGAGGGAAATGGAATGCTTATTAGGTAGCTACCGTGTATGCAGCACCTACTAGGGGCCTGGAATTTTACATATACTCCTTAAAAAAAAAGAAAAGAAAAAGAAGTTTTCTTCTAATGTATGTGCAAAATCCCACATACACTATAGAAAGGTATAGAAACAGCAAATGCTTCCGTAACTCTGAACAGGTCATAAAATAGAGTATGGCCAGGACCTCAGAAGGCCTCTGCAGACCTGTGCCTTAGAACACACCTGTGCCCCTCCCCTAAAAGTTAGCATCCCTTATGACAATCCCTTTTCTTACTTCTTGCCTTATAAGTTTTCCATGTAAGCATACATTTCTAAATGCTGTAGTTGTGCGTGTTTCTGAACTATATGTAAATAAAATCGTGCAACATGGATTCTCTTGTATCTGGCTTCTTTCATTCAATACAAAGTTACCCATAGGATGTTCATGTTTTTGTCTATAATTGTTTACTTTATTGCTATCATATTATTATAAGACTGTATTACAATTTATTTATCTATTCTACTATTGATGGCTTTGGATTAGAACTACTCTGAATAATCTACTATGAACATTCTTATACAAGTCTTTTGAGGCACATTCATTTCTGTTAAATATATACCTAGTGGTAGAATTAAATGTCATGACACACTAAGGACCTACATGGTCAAGATCATTTATAAAGGTAAGTCCCATTATGTTATTGACACATATAGACATTTATGAAAACTACATACAAGTAGTTTGGGATCAAGAATCATTCAATCAATATTATCTTGAATCTGTTTTATGCAATGCACTGTGCTAGACCTGCAAGTGGGAAACTCACAAAAGGTGATTAAATCAGACAGAAATCTGTCATTCATTCATTTGTTTTTCATTGAGTGCCAACAACGTGCTACATACTGTGCTAGGAGCCTGCGTTGTTCTCTGTAGAGTAGAACATTCTGTTAGAAAATAAGAATCACAAAACCACAGCAGATTATAACTGAATAGAAATGATATAGTTGAAGCCATTTATTAAATAAATGAAAAGCAGAACCACAGAGAAGTAAAGGAATTTATTCAATGTCTAAAGAGAGCTATAGAATCCAGGGCTTTCGATTCTCAGATATAGAGAATTCTTTTCTGAGGGAGAGGAGTAGAGTCAGGGGAAGGGAACTTGTGTGCTCATATTATTTAAATCCAGCTGCTTCTGAAATCCTATTTTCTCATTCTTCTCCTTTTCAAAGCTACCCAGAGGCAAAATTAGGAAGTAGGCAACTGACCAAGGTACAAAGTTTGTTTCTTTTCTCAGTCTCTAAAGACTTTGCCCCTTACATGTTCTACATCTTCCTTCCCCAGGTACATATTCTAGCAACCCTGAGGTGCTTAAGAAACTCAATCCAACGCTTCTAAAATATCCACTGATTTTGTTAACTCTCCCAAGAGCCTTACTTTCCTAGGCTCACCCACCATGTTGCCACAGCAGCTATGGTATGAAAGAACCACAGCTGCAAGGGAGTAATGCACTTTTCCCAGATCACATACAATATTTCTGGCAAATGAGATTTACGTGGTCACTTTAGCCTCATTAAAGCTAGTTCAGTTTGTACCTTTCCATATCTTTTGAAAAAGCCTTTACACAGTTACAATTCAGTGATTTTAGAAGGTTCATTTTGACCTATTTTTCTTTTAAATAAAATAGGACACTGTTATTTTCTTCCAAGATATCATGAGTACTTTTGGGTTTCTTCTCACTAAGAATTGGAGAGTTCAGTGTGCAATGGTAGAAAGAGTATGGGATTTGGGGGCAGAATATATGATGCCATTCTGAGCACCCAGACACACCACCACCTCTGTCTCAAGGTTGTTATTATTTATAACACATTTGAAAAAGTGTTTAATAGTAAGTGCTTTAAAATGTTACCACTTTTTTTTCTTTTCTTTCTTCTTTTTTTTTTTTTTTGTTGCTTGGATTGAGCTTTGGCAAAAGTGTGCTAATTCAACTTTCTTCAGGATAAAATGACTTCAAGGTGTGGTCAAGCTCTGTATGATTCTATAGAACCAGTGTTGTGCCTAGTTCCAAAGGCAGCTATAGTCCCCAGCCTGAACGCACCGATGTGAGAAAGAAACATAACTATCTCTGGGAAGACCAAGCCAAGTTCAACTTCTTTTGATGACAAATCACCACTTTCTCAATCCACTTCTTAGAACAATTGTGTTTTTCTCATGTTTATATCTTCTTCCATCTCCCCAACATGCTTTGTTTTTTTAATATGGGGGCCTCAAAAAGGTACAAGGCAGTCCTTTTTAATTTGTGTCAGAGTGTGATGGCCACTGCCTGCAGTCTCATAAATTGTACCCCACATAGCAAGCAATCAAAGACAAAAAAAAAAAGTGACATGTTCAGATAAACTTTTTAGCTCTAGGCTAAAAATCAATGCTGGAAAGCACAGAAACGTGGCTCATCTTGCTGTGAAAAAAAACTCAATCAGGGCTCAACCTACAGTAGAGTTGAATTAGTAGAATGCTTATCTTTCAAAGTGTTCAATTGGGAGTGCTCAAATTTTGATGCATTTTAGTTGGGTACTAATTAGCGACTCACTGACTGCTAAATGGACTGTCACCTTGCCTTTTGACAATTCACTGAAAATTAGTCCCTCAATGTTATTTGAACACAGGGGAGATGGGTTGGGAGGGTTGGAGTTAAAGATGGGATTTCATTTGGTGCATTAATGTGAGAACTTTTAGTGTGCTGCTGATATTTAAGGACTTCAGTAAATGCAAAAGAGGGGAAAAGGTTGGGAATGACAGACAGTGAGTTCTGTTCAGCAGGCCTTGACTGGATAGTCAAAGTATAAATGGATCTAGTTCTTTTTAAATGTTAATAAGCTTTTACACTGGAAGGGATTTCATATGTAGTTGCTATAATATCAGGCACTGGCCTATTCTGTGGTTGCCAAGGAAGATCGGATATTTGAATTACTGCCAATATTAGATGAGAACAAATCCAAAAGAGGTATTTAAATGTTAAACAAAAAAACTTACATTTGGGAAGTAAAGAGAAAATATCAGTATTTACTTCATTCACACCTGTTTCTTAATTAGTATTATTCTGATATAGAATTGAATTTCAGTCCATCATGAGAAGAGTTATTTTAGTGATAGAACATACATAATAGGTAAACATGAGCATGAACCAAAGTAAGTAGGAGCTCTGCTTTCCAGTGTTTAGTGAAAAGGGTTTCCCTAAGTATGTATTCACGTTATTCCGGGGTTTGGATCTCAAATCTTCACATTCTTCCCTAATGTCTTAGGTGGCAAAACTTAAAGAAACAAAGTGACATGAGATGAAGAAGTGGAGTGGCATTAATTTGAACTTAACAAAAATTAAATGATATTTGTCTTGGCTTCTAGAAAAAAAGTCAAGACTATCTTAGGCAGAATTTAATACTGGAATTATAACAACATAAAATTGACCCATTATGTCCTTACTGTATGGATACAAAGATCTAGATGCCAAGGTCACGTAGGCCAAAAATGGTCTCCATCTAGTCATCTGGGAAAAAAGAAAAGAAGTAACCATTGGAGAGAAACTGATTACTTGAGCATGACCCATCTGAGCCCAGTAAAATAGAGAAGTCAAAGTCTATCCATGTTGGGCAGCAGCATTGATCATTTCGCGTACGACCTCCCTACTAGAGCAATCCTCAGTCTCAGGCTGAGAGACCTATAATTTTGGTATAGAAAACAACTCCTGACACAGACGGCTTGATTGTCAAGAGAAAGAAGACAGATTCGCCATGTGGGAACAATGAGAAAGGGCAGAAAAAGTAAATTATAGGATTATAATAAATTTAAAAATCCAGTGAAATACAAATGATAGCATGTTTTGAAAACAAAATAGCAGACTAAAGTTTATCTTAAAAAGTTTTATGATACCACAGTTTAAAAGAAACATTGAAAAAGAAGGGTCATGGGAAGACACATGTCCTGCCTAATATTAAAACATACATAGCTGTGACAAGGAAAGCAATTAAAAACAATGCAGAACGGGAATTGGAATATGCAGAAAAACGTGGATGATCATGTCTCTGTGTATTTTCACTTCATATTCCGAGAGAAATTGTAAAAAGAAAGAAAATTAGACTGAGCTTGTTCACAGCTCAACCCAGACCAAGTTATGACACCATATGGCCTATGCATCTCATATTATGTAAGGCCAAATATATTAGGACCTTCTAAAATAGAACAATTATTTTCTGGATGATTATTAACTCTTAGAGCCACCGGACTCATCCACACTTCATGGAAGGAAGTAGATACTCCCACTGTCCATAAACTGAAGAAGAGGGTACATATTACATATCCTAGGGTAGGTAATGAAGACTGAGAAGCAAGTTAGCCTGAAGCTGGGGAAATTACCTTTCTCTAGACCTGGGGCAGGTAGGCATTGATCTCTACTGGACTTAGTATTATGAAGATAAACATGGAAATATTCCAGAAGGTAGGCCCAGAAGTAGTACTATATCAGTAAACGCTGTCACATAAAGGAAATGTGTTAACTGGGGTTTGAACCTGAGATCTCTAAGAAAGGCCACATCTAATATCAATTTTATATGTTTTCTATGTAATGCTGCTTTTCCGTTTTCATCAAACAATTAAAAACAGACTCAATAGAAGTTATAGTATGAGAAAATTTACAAAAATGTACAAAATAGCATTTTCTATAGCTAGAAGAAAAAATTTGGAATGTTTCCAAGGCAAAGAAATGATAAATGTTTGAAGTGATGGATATTCCAATTACCCGGATTTGATCATTTATACATCATACATATGTATCAAAAAACACAAGTACTCTATAAATATGTACAACTATTACGTATCAATAAAAAAGAAAGAAAAAATAGCATTTTCTGTAAAAGTAAAAGCTGGAAAGAATCCAAATATTCATCGCCGTGAAAATTGATAAATAAATTATGTAATAGTCACGTCATGGAAAAACTAAACGATATATTGTTAAAGACACACGCATGGGGTGAAACTGTGAAGAAAAGCAAAGGATAAACTCAGAATTTTAAGTAGTGATTAACCCTCAGAGGAGGTAAAAGGAGTATGACAATGACAGGCATATAGTGAACTTCAACATCGTTGGTATTGTTCTTTCTCTTAAACTGGGCACTTTGTTATCTTTTATACTAAGGATGAGCTAGCTATAGCCTACTTGCCAAATCTGGGCAGTAGGAAGCCCATGAGCTAAGAATGTTTTTTATTCCTTCATTTTTAAAGCTTTTTAAAGAAGGAGGAGGGGAGGAGAGGGCAGGATGAAGAAACTGTGTAACAGAGGTGTACTGCCCCGCAAAGTCTAAAATATTCATTATCTGGGCCTTTTCAGAAAAACGTTTGACAACTCCCAATTTATAATGTATTTCTACATTGTTTTATATTTTTGAAAATGTTTCATATTGTCCTTTTTAAAACCTACAGCCTAGTCTCTACTGCGCTGGAGGAAATTAAAGAAAGGGCCTGTTACCTGTGTAACAGTGATCTGAGAATATTTACTCAGGGCGACCACATGAAACAATGGCGTACATTTTCTTCCTTTACCAGCTCCGCACGGTGACTGCTGAGAAAGATGACCTACATGCCAAAGGCCTGGAACAAAGCTACATACAGGTGGAAAACAATAATCGTTGGAAATAAAAGTTGGCCCCAGGATAATTGATTTCCCTCTCCTCCCTGAGGAGGAAGTTGAAAGTGGATAGAAAGGAAAGGGAGAGGGTCAGGGTTTGCGTAGAGTAAAAACAAAGCAACTGCTTCTCTTGATGCTTCTCTCTCTGCAAGGATATTCCTTTGAGGTCTTCCTCAAAGTTTAGTGGTTCCCAAGGACAGAAAAGACAACCCCTTTTGTTTCCCATTTGCTCCTTTCTAGGTGAGGAAGACACCTGATGTGGTGGAGTAGGGGGAAGGCGGGGGAGGAGGGAGTGCAGAATGCCAAAGGAAGACGCAGGAATATATCCTCCCGACTCCGGCCCCCATCTCAAGGTAAGTATTCATACATTCCTGTACCTGTGGGCTAGGCCCAGAGTGAGCCAGCTGAGCTCGCTGAGATCACAAGGAATAAATTAGCCACTATGACCATCCCTATCCAAAGATTGTATGACCTAGCAGGAAGATTCCTACAGCAAAAATAAGAGGAGGTATGCTTGGTGGGAGTGAGGGCTCGGCGGGGAGAAGCCCAGTCTTTTTAGGATCACCAGTATGTGCAGGAAGGTGTCCAGGCAGCAAGGACACGTACTGCGTCACCCCTTAGAGCTCACAGTAGGAGGTGATTTGGCCCAGCCAGAGGGCAGCATGAAAGCCCTGTGTTCTTGAAGAATGGATGCTAATAAGTGGGAAATGAGCAAAAAAAGGAACAAACTACCTCGTCAAAACCTCTGCCCATGTATTTTCTGCATATTTAGTTTCTCACTCACACCATGCAGATGGTTATCTGCTTAATAATAATAAGTAACAACCTAATAATAGCTAACTAGTAATAACAAACTACCCCATTGGAAGAACTAGATAAACATTATTTATGGGTAAGGAATTGCTATTATTCTCTCTCCTTCTCAACAGGCCATCCTCCTCTTCACATACCAGTTGTACTTAGAGTGACCACAGAATCTATTTGGAACGTTTTGAGAATGAAGAATGTGTTATTAATGATTTTTCCAGAACCAGGTATGAACAAGTTCTGTCCAGGGCTACCAGGAGTACATGGTTACCCTAGTAATGCCTGAACCCTTTCCACTTTAACCTGGAAAGACTTGTAACAATAAAAGTTGTCATGAGGGAGTGCCTACAATGCCAGGTGCTTTACCTATGTCGTGCCATTTAATCCTCACAACTAGGCTATAAAATAGGTATCATTTTCACAGTTTTACAGAAGAGGAATCTGAAACTCAGAAAGGTTAAGTAGCTTGCCTAAGGTCACAAAGTTAACAAGGAAAGCTTTCATCAAATAAGAGAAGCTTTCATCAAGCCTTTTATATATGTTAAGTCTTTTGACAGGTATTTCCACATTTGATGTGTCGTGTTAATTCTTAACCTTTGAGAATGGGATAAGGATATCTCTTTAGAGATGAAGAAATAGCATTTCAGGGGAGTTATTAGTGTTATTTAAATTCAACCAATACAGGAAGCACAAAAGTCCAGGTTGAACCCAGGGCTCTCTGAATCTAATGTATGGAGTTCTCAGCTTCCCATGCAAGGGTTGATAGAGGATGTTCTGAGTCCTTAATTGCTGAAGCCCAGTTTGGTAAAAACAAAGTGAAGGGGCAATAATGAAGTTCACCTCTTTCATTACTTTTATTATGGGAGCTTTGCACTTGCATTAGATACATTTCTAAAAGACTAGAAAAAAGCCCTGCTGAATTATCAGCAACCACAAGCAAGGCATAAACTTGGAGCTCTCAGCACCAGAACAAATCTCACTAAGATGCTACCAAAATGAGAAAGGATTTGTGTTTATGTGCGGTGTTCCCAGATGGCCTCCTGCAAGGCACACAGCAAACAGAATGCACTCATCCTTACTGACACGTATCTAAGGCTTTCAAATGATTTACACGGAACCAGGGCAACTACACACCTCATCGCTTCAGCATTGGTCATGTAACTGCAAATCCTCTTGGAACCTCAAGTAGATGAATAGTGTGTATTTAAGCTATCTAAATTTGTGGATTGCCAAAAGGAATTGGAGGTGGTCAGTGAGTGAGCAACAATTAGCACAATAGTGCTTCAGCCTTCCTTCCTAGGTGACCTGAAGGGAAATTTAATAGAGTAGGCTATTTTAACATGTCTCATTACTGTATTAGGGTCAAGTTAAGCATACTGTCAAAGGCTGATGCAACAGGTGAGGCAGTCCTAAAGGAAGGACAAGAAAATATCTAGCAGTGAGTCATTTTATGAGAAAAAATAGAGATTCCCAGGACAGCCTTGAAGGTGTAGGTCTGTCTAAAAATCAGTTCATCTTTCAGCTTACCAAATCACCTTCCTGAACATGAAATGAGAGAATGACAATGGGCTTTGCTTTCAGGCACAGTTGCATTCGAAGCCTAATTCTGGCACTGACTTGAGTTAGTTTATCTCGTCTCTGGGACACAGTTGCTTCCTCTATGAAATATGATCCTAATACTGCCATCCACGGGTTGTGGTAAAAATTAACCTGAGATGTCATATACGTGTGTACCAGGCACAGAAGACAACGTGGAGCCACATAGCAGAGGCCCAGTGAAAGTTACTTTTCCTCACATCGCTCTTAATGTTTGACTTTCTGTGAGTCACTCAGTTTCTCAAAGTTTCCCTTTTCTCATTTGCAAAACATGGATAATAAAAGCTATTTTGAGTGTTAAATAAGAAAATATATGTAAAGTATCTATCACAGTTCCAGGCACAAATTAATCACTCAGTAAATATTAGTTCATATCCCTCAAGTGCTGTTTTTCAAGGCAGACTTTATTTCTTTCGGCTGCTCTAGATGATTTTATGTTATATTTGCCCAAAGTTTACACAGAAGCATAGAGTTAAAATAGTGCAGCTGTTCCCAAACAACAAAAGACTTGAATGGTGCCTGCCTGGATTTAGTCATCATACCATTTGAACCGATCTAGAATATGTGGCCTTTGCATTAACCCAGAGCCACTCAGCCTACTTCCACCACCCAACTGCAGGCCAGTGGTCCACACATTACAGAGGTTCATTGTCCTAGCAATACTAATTTGTCATGCTGGGCCTTGCTAGCAGCTTTCTAGTCACTCAGTTCATGCTTCTTGTGGCAAATTATATTTGACTTTCAATTTAAAATCCAGGATACTCTAAAGTAAAACCACAGTGTAATCATGGTGATAAAGCAGCAGCACATGCAGTTTTGACAGGATGGATTTATTTTTTTTTTGTCATGAAGAATCTCCCTCTGCCCATATCCATGCCCAAACCCTACCCCTACAATCCACACACACATATCAGAAAATGATAGAAGGTTCACTCATCCATACTGTCTTGAATTCATAGGAAGCTCAAGGCACTAGAAGTTTCTTTTAGAAGCAGAGGATTACTGTCCTACTGAAAGTCTTGGAGTCTTAGTTAGGCTTGGTTCAGTGAGCATGAAATGAATGAAGTTAAAAATGGAAAGAAAAGCCATCTCAGCAATAAAGTTTTCATCTTATTTAATCAAACACATATTTGCATATTGCTTTGGCAAAGACACAATGTTCTCCAGTTGACGAACTAAAGCAAAATCTACCAAAAGAAATTGTTGTGGTTGTCCCTCTTGAATAAGAAACATTAACTCCAATTTTTCAGCATGAAACTCTAGTGGCTATTAGAGGCATTTTCAAATCTGTTTGGGTGTCATTTTGGTTTCTGAATTTCAAAAACACAATAGGGGATTCAGAGTATTTAGAGCAGGGATACTGAATTTCAATAGCATTATCAATCACATAGAAATTTGAAAAGCTTGGTCAACTCTGAATGTTCAATCAAAAAGTATTTACATTTGGTCCTAGCTGAAAAAGTATACTTACATTTGGATGAGGATGTTAGACCTGCATCATATAAAGTACTTGATGTTTTTAACATCTTGGAATTGGAAACCTTAAAATTAGCTGCAAACTAGGGAATTATTTAAGCCTAACTCTTTCAAGCATTTTTCATGATACTTCTTCACATACATTGTTGTCATACTAATTCATACATAATCGCCTCCCTCAATGCCTTCCAGTTGGAAAGCAAACTGACTATTGAACAAGCCAAACTAAATTCTGATGCTGAAAACTTTAAAAGTGCCAAAAATATAAAACTCTACGATAATTCAACTTGCCATTGGAGATATGTAAATTATATATTAAAATTTACGGTCTATCAGATTTATTCTGTAAAAGGGTTTCAGTTGCACAGAAAATGGCATTTATAAATATTTGACAAATATCTCTCTGCCATAAATTTAAAGAGTAGGCAAAACACTGTTTGCCCCCAATGACATTGTAACTGAGGAAAAGAGTTGTGTGACTCATCCTCAAAAAAGCTGGGCAGGGACTCCTCTGGTTGGATCTTTTTTAATCTCTCCATTTGCCACTGATTTCAATGGCTTCTCTTTTCCTCACACCATCTGGTATAATCTAGCCATGACTATTTTTATGGCTTGGGAACAAGAAACACTGCCTCAACACACAAGAAGTTTCCAACTTTAAACCTTGAGAGCCAACACCAGGAAAGGAAAGTGAGGATGAAGACAAAAATTCCAGAGACTGAACAGATGTGAGCAGCACCACGTAATGCCCTCCCAAACTTCCCTGTGATTGGGGTAGGTCCTGTATCATGCACTTTGATCAGAAAGCAGTACTGTGTTCAGCCTGCTCCTCATCTTATACACTCATCTTAAGACTTCAGTTTTATTCACAACTGGATTAATTAACATATTATGTCTCTTATCAATGAAACCTTTATTCCTGGAATTCTATTTCAAACCTATATTTTTCTCAAGGCCCTCCTTTGGCCTAAGATCCAAGGTAAGGTAATATTAATAGCACCTATTGAGTATTCACACTAGTCACTTTCCCAAATGCTTTGAATATTTTAATTCAAAATAACCATATTATTATCATTTCCATGTTACTCCTGAGAAAAGAGAGGCATAGAGAGATAGCATAGAGTTTAATTCAAATCTCAGAAGACTGAATCCTACTGAGTTAAGCTTAGCATCTTAACTATTACCCTCACTGTTCTCTGGTACATAGCACCTCATCAGAATGTTCACTCAACCTAGCATTGGTAGTAAGGCCACATATTTGATTCTTGACTGTTGCTCTTTTGATTCCTGCTTCCCTTGATGAAAATGTACATTGAGTTCTAGTTATGAAATAGACACTGAGTCATTACTTCAAGGTATATGAAACCAGCAAAGAATCCTTCTCCAACTACTATTACCTGATCCTCATCTACTTCTTTAACCAGCTGATCCATGGATCCTGACTTGGGCTGGCTCAGAGGACAAGAAGTTTTGATTCAGTAGAGTCAATAATATTGTCCCATCCCTAAAGCCAGAAATTCTCTTATGGAAGAGAATAGTGTTCTGAGATGAGTTCTCAGAAAACACCTAATCTGTTTCACTGGGAATAATTCATAGAGGAACAGAGAGAGTATGTGGTAATAGGAGTTCTAAAGGCAAAAGGATGTGGTCTGGAAGTTAGAAAGACACTAGAAGTACTAGGAGTCATAATCACCACAGCACCCCCTTGTGAAGCATCTGATATATGCAGGATACCAGTGATGGTAATAATGATGATGACCATAAGGATAATAATAACAACAGATGCCCATCTGGAGTTTCTTATGTGTGGCCATTGTTATAAGTTCTTGGTATATACTAACAAATTGAATCTTCACAACAATCCTATGAAGCATATGCTATTAACACTCACATTCTTTAGATTAAAAAAAAAGAGAATCTTAGAGAGGTTGAGTAATTTATTACATCCTGGCTGAAAAACGGGTTCTGCAATATCCCCACATGATGAAGCTCCCAATTTGCACCATAAGACAGTTTGGTACTGGAACCCAAAGGATTTAAGTGACACCACCGCTGAACCATCACACAAGGATGGGCAAAAACAAGGAAAGAAAGCAAATAACGATAAAACGTCTACTGAGGAGTAGCTGCAACAGATATTTCAAAGAACAAGAATAAACTGACTTTATGGAAAACAGCCAGATTACTCATAAAATGGGAGAATCTATGTCTTGGGAAGTAAAAATATCAGAAAATTTATAAATACTTTTAAAATATATATTTTAAGAAACTGAAAGAGGTAATGACAAACATAGCATCCTTAAAAGAAAAAGAGGTTAGGAAGCAAAAGAGACAGATATGAGTAAATATCTAAAATCTGTCAATTAGAAATTCACAAAATGAAAAAATATAGCCACCAAAGAAAATGTGTAATAGATAATTGGAAATAGTAATATGAGTATCGTATATAATTGAAACAACTGAAAGAGAATTATTAAATTGAACAATAGTCCTAATGAGCTTACCCAAAATACAGTACAAAATTATAATAAACTCGCAAATATGGGGAAATAACTGTCATACAGCAAAAAAAGCAAACCATAAAATACATGTTTATTTTTTGACCCAGCAATCCCATTCCTAGGAATTTATCCTAGGGTAAACCAAAACAATAAACCAAATTAATATATGAACAAGCTTATTCGTGGTGGAACTTTTATTATAGCACTATATTAGGAAAAACCTCCATGTCCACTCACAGGAAATCAATTCAATAAATTTAATTTTTACCCATAAAATAGAATACTATACAGCTATTAAAAATCATTGAGAAAGATCTGTACGAACTGATATGGAGGGATTTACAGGATATGTTGTTACATGAGAAAAGCACAGAAGAGTATAAAGAATATTCAGTGTTTTCTGTTAGAAAGACCGGAAACTATGTATACACACATTTACTTTTGCAAAAAGAAATATAGAACAAATTAAAATGGAAAAAAACAATAACAAAATGGTCACCTAAAGGGGGTAAGTAAGAACAAGAGAAAGAGTTAGGGAAGGGAATAAGACTTCTCAGAATACATAGTGAAGAAGAAAAGTGAAAATAGAAAGAAAACAATGGAGAGTAAATAAATTAAATAAATTAGTTTGAACATGTTGGCAAATCTATTAAGTAACAACTGTTTATTTAAAAAGCTATTACTATTATATTTCATTGGTTTAACATATCAGAAATAGAATTCTATCGTGACAAAACTTTAGAAATGCTAATTTGTCTTATTTTTGTAGGAAGAAAGAGATGCTAAGTATCTTTAGCCATTTTATGAAAATTATATCAAATAGGTACATTAGAAATGAAAGAGTAATCTCTCAGAAAATAAAAAGAATTTATATGTTCCAAGCCAATGAGGAAATAAAATGAAAATATCATGAAAAATTTTGTCAGTAAAAAGGAAGAAAGAAACAAAACACAGCTAAGGGAAAGAAGACCAATATAGAATGGCTAAAAGTACATCAGCAATTTTAAACTGTAAGTGGATTAAAATCAGGTTTACAAGGTTAACCAAATAAATAAATAAATAAATAAATAGTTCAAAATAAAGGAAATAACTAAAAGAATATATCATTATTAATATCAGATAAAATAGAATTTAAGGAGATGTATGTGAAAGAGTTGAAATCCCTTTTTACCCTTTTTATCCATTCACTTCCTTTGCTCAACAGAAATAAAACTGAACAAGTGGTAGTTTCTTAAACGTTAGTTGCAATGTGGAATATGAAACCGTATCGGTGAATTTTTTATATGGTTATGTTAAAATCCATTGTTCTCTCTTAAAACTTGAATAGCCCTTTTACCAATGCATAACTTTGTAATATCATATATTAATCATCTGAAAAATCTTGAAATAATTAATTATACAATATCAAAAAGGCATGGCCATTAATATCACTACCATCTCATCAGAAAGTTTTAAGTACTGGGAAAACTCACACCATGGTACATACACATTTTCTAAAATCCTCATTTTTGCTTGTGTGATGGTTTAGATATTTTCCCCTTCCAAACTTCATGTTGAAATTTGATCCCTAATGTTGGAGGTGGGGCATAATGGGATGCATTTGGGTCATGGGGGAGGATCCCTCATGTTAGATTGGTACCATCCTTTGGTGGTGAGTTCTCACTCTACTTAGTTCCCGAGAGAGAGCTGGTTGTTAAAAAGAGCCTGGAACCTCCCCGTTCTTTCTCTCATGCTCCTTTCCCACCATGTGATCTCTGCACACACCAGCTCCCCTTCACTTTGTGCCATGAGTGGAAGCAGCCTGAAGCCCTCACCAGAGGCAGATGACCAATCTTGAACTTTCCAGCCATCAGAATTGTGTGGCAAATAAACTTTATTTCTTTATAAATTACCCAGCCTCAGGTGTTCCTTTATAGCAACATGAAATGGACTAAAACTGCTTGACAGCTCTTTTTTGGCATTGGTGACAAAGGCTGTCATTGTTTTTCTTGAAGAGACAGGCACCCTTCACTCATTTTTTTATAAAATATCAGCCAAATACAAGTCTGAATAACCATAACTTGTTTGGTAGTAGTTAAAGTTTCAAGTAAAATATTGTTTTCATGAACAACATGACTAGTTCAGCTCACAACTCCAACAACTGTTCAAGCACTTTTTCTTGAGACAACCACTATACTTCACTATGCAGAAGTACTTAAACATGCCATTTTTTCTCACAGAATGTTTAACAGACATAGTCAACTGTCAAGATTTAATCCATTTGATAATTTTTACTACTTATTCTCTCTCTCAATCTCTCTCTCACACACACACTATTGGTTCCTGTTAAATGAGTCAAATTAAGTTTTTAAATTACAATCCTTCGATGCATTTTAACCTTAGCTAGAAAATGTCACAGCTGTTCTCTTCCCCTTGGTCACGGGGGGTCCTCCTGCTCTCCCATGGTGAAGCTCCACCTCCTCATTCATGGACATTCTATCGTGAATCCCAGCCCATCTCTCAATAACTACATCTGCTTGTCCCTGTGTCCTATTGTGGCATTTTTCAAATGTGGTTACCTCAGTTTGGATTCAGAAGTAGACAATTTTCTTCCCAAAATGATATTCACAAGTAGTCCCAAACTTCCAAACATTGGACCTAGAAATATTCACGCATAAATAAAAATGGCCGCCAATGCCAGCTCTCCCATCCTCAGACCGTCAATTCCATAGCACACTTGCGTTTGGAAACCACTCTGAAAAAAATCCATGCAGGATTTAGAAAATCTGTAATTTCAGAATTTGAAGAAGGGAAGTAAATATTTTGGACGACCATTATTTGAGCACTTAAGTATTTGTTTAAATTAATTTACCAATAAAAATTGAATATTAAAAAGTAAGAAGCACCTTACAAAAAATAAATTTTTTGACAATATTCTAGGCTGGCTTGACTATACCCTGAATCTCTCTGCCCAAAATAATGCAGACACGCATATATGCACACATACACACACGCACACACACACACACTTTCCACTAGATCTCAGGGTTTGAAATTCCACCAATCAGAGACTCATATGTGTTAAGAATCTAAATATGCAATTAGGTCTTAGTTGATTGAAGGTCTCTCTGCTATGTGGGTTGGGAGGGAAAGGAGTGAGAGAGGTAATAATTTTGGAATGTGAAAGAGAAAAGTGAACAATAGAGCATGACAGTAATGGGAACTTAGGCAAACTAGGTGAAAAAGAAAAGGAGAAGGTGCCAAAGACATGTTATCTACTCAAAAATCTTCCCTTAAGGTAACACCAGAGGTTTGAAATATGGGGGGAATAAATCTCTCCCTCCCTCTCCTCCTCCTTCTCCCTCCCTCTCTCTCTCTCTCTCTCTCTCTTCCTGCCTCCTGAGTTGCATGGCTCTTGTGGGTGACAGAATTTAGGGCTCTCTATCAGTCCTTCAGTAAAGCAGCGATGACAGATGCTTTGGGTGCCAAACATAGGGCCAAATTAACCTATACCAGTATTTCTGCAAGCTATTGTTACAAGAGAAGCATAGACTTAGAGAAGATATTCTCAAAGCATATGATTGACAAAGGATTAATGTCCAGAATGGTGTTATTTCTAAACTGATTTATACACATAGATTTTGTACATAACTCCTGTGTTGATTGAGCTTTACCTCTTTAGGATTACTTTGATTTTTTTTCCCCTATTAATTTTTCTTTTTTTCTTTGAGGAACCAATGTGTGCTGGGTGCCTTTGGAGTAAGGGCTATACCTGGGTCAGTAAAACACATCCCTGCCCTCGGAAAGCCCCCACAGTGTAGCAGAGGAATTCATTGCTGAGACAAAAATGACAAGATGAAAGAGAGAAGAAAACGTAAAAGATGTTAAAGAACAAGAATTCAGTTGGGAATGTTTTCTTTCAAATCATTCACACAGTTTTTCTGATTAGTTTCTACTATCATTCTGATTTCATTAAGAAAGTCCTCAAGAAATTTCTAAGTTGACCACATACAAAAGGAATTTTTCAACAAAATCTGCCTAACATATCCCCCCCCCACCATACTCCTCTGGTTGTGCGTAGCAGATAGCCAGAGTCAGCTGACTTGTTCATAGTTATGTATTTGCAGGGTTGAACCTCTTTGCTGTACCAACAAGGCAGGCATGACCATCAAAATGTCACTATTCTGCCCACAATCTCTACTCTCCTCAGAGATGGCACTGTTGGCAGTTTCTTAAATGGTTGATGTTGCATAATAGACACCATGCAAATATGCTCAGTCCCCAATGCAGCATGCTTGCCATACTCCAGAGGTTACACTTTGTGAAGTTCATGCCAGAACATTCTGCTTCCACTGAGTGCTTAAGTACTCGTAGCAGGAAGAGAGGATAGGATTTGTTCCCCATTGAGACTCTGGAAATAAGTAGCTTGCAAAAAATGAAACCTCTCAGTCAGCGATCTGTGCTAGAGAATGAGCCCTTGACCCATAGGAATTTGTTAAAATTACTTTCAAACTCTTCATTTTAAAAAACTTTTTCTTGTGGTTGTAGAGAGTTGTTTCATTTGATGCATCACTAGCCTTTTTCCCTGCTTTTTTGTCAGGGGCTGTGTGTTGTACTTTGTCTTCCAAATAAAGACTGTTGTGGCTGTATCCTTTGCTGAGAACCTACCCAGCAGGGACCAAAGCACATGCTCCTTCTGGTAGAGCTGATCAAGCCCGTCTTCCATCAGCTTCTCAATTCCGAGCTCAGCCCCTCAATTACAGGAAAATGCAACCTTCTGCAGGCCTGGGCCTAACCCGACTTCTTCCCTTGCGTAGTTTCATCTCCAGACTTCCCCACCCCCCACCCCCCGCCGCCGGCCCATTGGAACAATAACTGACATTTATGTACCAGAATTACAAAGGGCTTCCACACACAATAGAAGGCAAAATAGACTAATTGCTTGCTGAGAGCCAGGCACAGGGCAAGACGCTTGAAAATCATTACTACATCTAATCTTCAAAACTCTCTGTTGGGTTTTACTATTCCCATTTTACGTATGAAGAAAATGAAATGTGCTTCTCCTCCATGGAATTTTGCCTCATGATTTTTACATAAGCTACAGCAAAATGCATCATCTCATCATTCCACTGTCTGTTTCTTGAGGAGACTTGTGATAGTCAGAAGCCAACTAGACATTTAGGATTCTATCTCCATCTTTTACAATCGTCTTGCTCATAAGTAATTCAGCAACATTTTTTAAATATTTAGCCCCTTGGACTTTATTGAGTCTTTTCAAAACATTTAACTTAGTTTATGGAAACAATGGTCTTTCTTTCTGAGCTCATATTTCAATGCCTTCTATCGTGATAAATTAAAACATGCCAGTGTTGTAGCAAGTGCAAGTGACATAAATAGCCTTGGGAAGAGACCAGCTGACATTTCATGAGACAAAATTTCAACTAGTGGGTGCAGGAGTGTGGGGACATACTGGAGAGTAACTTTCTAACTTCAAGCCTCGGTATGAGCATTTCAGAAAATGGAAGTTAGCAGTTTTACTGCTAATGGATGTATATGGCATGATAATGCTCTTTCCTCATGTGTATGCTTATATTATTATGAACACAGCAACTTTAATAGGCAGAATATCTATCTTTTAAATGTTTACAGATTCACCTGGGTTTGTTGATTTTAGCTTAATGCATCTCAGAGTAACCTGGGGAAATAATAGAGGTATACTGGCAAGGATGTTAGGGTGTGGCCCCTGGGAAAGGTTGCATTTTTAAGTGTTAGGCATAGACTGTGACCAAGAGTTAAGTCTGAACTGAGGCAGGATCCAAGGTTATTTCCTAGTAGATGAAGTATAAAACGTGAGAGTGTCTTGTGACATGAGTGCTTTGTGACTGAAATGCATTAATTCATTCATCCATTTATTCGGCGATATTTACTGAACACTTCTGATGTTTTACATGAGGAGGATGCAGTGGTAAGCAAAAACAGACATGGTCCCTCTCATTGTAAAGTTTTCTGGCTTTAATGAAACTCTCACAGAAACAAAAATTAAATTGTAACTGCAAGTGCTATAGAGGAAATACTTGGTGCTTCAATTTTATATAGTCAGGAAGGTCAGGGGAGGCATTCCTGGGGAAATGACACTTAAGAAGGTGTAGGAATCAGCTAAGTATTAATAACAAGGGGAAATAAATGCATTCAAGAAGAGGGAACGACATGTAAAAAGATGCTGTTGTGGGTGCAAACAAAGCAATTTCAAGGCAATAGAGTTATCAATAGAGATAATAAAGTATCTTCAGCCAGAAGGGATAACCTCAGAGGTAATACTGGGCTTAGCAACAGGTATCTGACAAGTTGAAAGAGGGAACTTCCAGATTTTCCCTTGTTGATGTCCCGAGCGGCTGAACAAAGCAGTAGACTGAATGCCCTGAAAAAGGACGTATAAGGAGAACTAAGTTCAGGGGATCAAACTCCCAAGGCACAGAGGTGGAGGTGGGGGGTGTGCAAGGAATGTGGGTGACCAGTGGGTCCACGGAAAGGTCACCAGGCTGCATGTCAGGGAACCTGGGTCGTGGCCCTGGCTCTGTTAAATGGCAGCTGTGTGACATTTGGGAAGTCACTACTCTTTCTGAGTCAGTAGAGTGTCATCACTGTCCTGGGTCTAAGTTGTGACTCTGCCCTTTATTAATATATAACCTCAGGCAAATTACACAACTAAACTGAACCTCAGTTTTTCTCTTTGTACAAATAAAGGTAAAAATCCCTTCCTCATAGAATTGTAAGGATCGAGTAAGACAATATAATATAAAGCGCTTGGCTGCAGCAGATGCTGTTGGTGCTCCGCCCGTATGCCTCATAGCTGCCAGTGTTCCCTGACAGATTTCCAATTGCCAGTAACTGCATTTTGTGCCTCAGGACATTTTCTCCAAAATCTCGAAAAGTCACCTTGCCCAGGCAAAACTAACACCTGCCTGCCTTCCACAGCAGCCATTAGGAATTGCACATAAATGTTCCAGCTTCCTCACCCTTCAAATAAATTACTTCTGAGGTTTGGTTTTCATTTCTTTTCCCAGATTTTCCCATAGGATTAAGCTGCACCCACCCAAATGGAATAAATCACTTGCATTTGAATCTTTATCTCAGGGTCTGCTCCTGGGAGAACCCAAACTAAGACATTGTACAACATCTTTCATATAGTAAATGCTTAATAAATATTGGATAAATTAATATGATTTATGGTAAAATATTATACCTATGAAAGAAAATACATTTTCTAGAAGAACTCTAAAGATTGGTCCAGTTTCTAGAAGAGCTCTGAAGCTTGTTCCAGCATAAAACTTGGAATGAATAAGATTCATTATTTTTCCCTGGTACAAATAGGAGGGTAGCTATTTGGGTAAAGTCAGAGGTAACTAGAATCAAAGCAAAAGTCATCTGGCCTGTTAAGAAAGCCAAGCAAAGACCTGAGGACAGCAGCAGATGTTATTCATAAATTATTTGAAGGAGCTTAAAGAAGCTGCAAACTTCTATTATAGTAAGTTTACATTGTAGAGTTTATGTGTACTCATGGCACTGTAGGTCTAGGCAAGGCTTGGCTAATAAATAAGGGGTAGCTGGAGTGTTATGAGGACTTTTCAAGCTTATAAGAAGCTTATGTTCATGACCAGCTACCTTGACAATGTCAATCTCCCTTTACTGGGGATAGACATGAAGATTGGTAATGGTAGCAAAGTCCAACCCCATAAGAACATTATACAAAATAAGAGTGATCATTTCTGCCCTCAGCCATGTGGTTCATTTCACTCTAGGATCCTCATCATGGAGCTCAAGCTAAGGATTATAATTATACTGTTTACATTGTTAATTATTACTGCCTTAATAATAAAATCTCTTAGGAAAACTGTGGTCAGGAATTCAGATGGAGAACACTGACTTATCCAGTACAATGTTTCCCAAGTATTTTTGTGCACATTCAAGCCAAGAGAAGACAACTAACTTTCAGGATTTAACTTGATCTTCAAAAATAATGATTTTTACCATCATGTAACAGAAAACAGAGTGTGCAAAGAAACATGTTATCAATGCAATCAGCAAAATACAGACTATGGGAAACCCTACTAGACAAACAACCAAGTTTCTTGTGAAAAATAAAGAAGAAAGAGGTAGAATGTGGGTGTGTATGGAGGGGAGAAACTATAGATTAAAGAATATTTAAGAAGACTGGCCTTTTTGTCACAAGAGGCCTATTCACCATTCTGTGGTGAATATATCTTGCTCTTATTCTGTAAACTTATATCTTCCTCCTGCTCTGTAAACCTATCTTGTCCTTCCTCAATAAACTTCATCTCACACTTGCCAAAAAAAAAGGATATTTAAGGAGACATAAAAAATAATAATAATTTTCACTTATTAATATGTGACAGACATAGGGTGGAATATTTTATGTGTATTATTTTATTTATCTTCATAACCATTCTTTGATGTTAGCTGTGGCTGCAAAGAAAACCATTTTAAAATTTAGTGTCTTAACACAATACCCATTTATTATTTCCCATGAGTCTAGGGCCTTGCTGTTCTGGACCAACTGATGTCAGCTGGGCTCACTCATGTGCCTGGAGCCTCAGCTGGGACAACTGGGCTGACCTGACTCTGCTTCATGTGGTATTTCATTCTCTAGGAGTCTTGATCTCACAGTATGGGCAGGATTCCAAGAGAATGGAAGCATAGCCTCAGAACTGGCCCATCTTTTCTTCTACAGTGTGTGGCCAAAGCAAGACACAAGGCAACTCTTTCTTTTACTAACTAGATTTTCCCACTGTTCCTCTGGAAAGCCTCCACTTAATCCCTGGAGGCCCTTATATATCCCTATAGCACTCTTGAATTCTTCAGCCATAGAGCTCATCATATTATATTGTATTTCTTTATTTAATTCCCTGACTCCACTTAGATAGTAGCTTTCTGAGGGCAGGAACTGCCTTCCGTCTTCATCATTATATGTGTGCACATCAACTGGCAGAGAGTCTGGCAAAAAATCACCACACCATAAATATTGTATTGTTTGCTGAATGAATGAAAATTCAAACATATGAATAAAAATAATAATGAAAGTCACTTTGTGACTGAGAGTACACAGACATGTGATGACTCTCATTATTATGCAAGTGAAGAGATAAGAATTCCCTGTGATAGAAAAATCCCAGCAGTAAAATGCTGGTTAGCACACAGCCAACTCCATCCTTGCTCTTTTCCCTTGGGTAACTCTCTACTAGTGAGAGAACCATAGCATTTTAACACCATTAAAAAAGGCAGTCTGCAGGCTTTTGTACAATTGAAAGCTAAAAGTCTATCAGAGCGTTCTAAACAAGGGTGCATTTCTTGATTGGATTTCTGTCTACTACAGAGTTTGGAAATAAATTGTCCCCAATTTTTTGGTGAGGTAGACAGATCTGCTGAACCATTTTCTTTTCAGCCACGTTTCCAATTGCTAACTAATTATTTTCTCCAATTGTTATCTAATAAAACTTTATTTGGATCAAAATTGAATAGCCTTGGTTATGTGGAACTAGATCTGAAAAATATTGGGTAGTTACAGCGTATATTAAAAGATATCAGGGTTGCCTTGTTGGATACAACTAGCCCACACAATTAATTTCAACTTAAAATTTACCAAATCTAAGATAATGTTAAAAAGAGAACAACAAAATTAATGCAATACAGTTACTTTTTTCTGCAATCATTTTTCTTACAGTATTTTAAGTTTGAACAAAAAATGCATTGTTACATGTGATTTTGCTAAAATAAGCCTCAATAAAACAGGCTTACTGATTGTAAGTTTTTTGAAATAAAATGAAATGTAAGCTTTACAATATTTACAAATTCAGCAAATTTACCAAGTAATTTAACTCTGAGCAACTAAAGACTCCATATAAATTAAAGTTTGAATAAACACATAAAATTTGACCCAGCAATGTAACCTACAGAAATTTATTTTATATATGTCCTTTCATATGTTCATAAAAATGTGTATTGAAGAATATTTACTGTAGTATTTTATAATAAAATATTAGAAACAATCTAAACATTAAAAAAAAGGCTGGTTAAATAAATCCAATATATATAAATAATGGAATGTCACACAGCAGTTAAAATGAACAAGGTACCAATACCAACATGGAACTTTCTCTAAGACATATTAAGTGTAAAAAAAAAAAAAAAGAAAAAGCAAGGTGATGAACAATGTGTTTGCATACTAAAATTTTTGTTAAATATTTTAATTGGTACGAATATTTGTATTCTCTGGAAGGATACACCAGATACAAGTAAGGGTGATTGTCTCTTTGGTGAGAAACAAAAGTCTGTGGAACAATAGTGAGAGAAAGTTACTTTTCACTTTGTTTTATATCTTTTGAATTATTTACCTTATACTTGCATTAGTTAGTCAAGAGCAAAATAATAATGCTGAAAACAACAGATAAACCAAAACTTATGTTTGTAGAGAAGAATATTAATGCAAAGGCTTAATTATAATCAATATTTCAAATAGAGACAAGCCAGGGGTTGAAAAGAATGAACTCTGGTTCAACGTATGTATGCAAGCTACAAAGACAAATGTAAGTGTATTTAAGTATCTGTTAAAGGCTCAAGACTAAGTTTCAGTGAAAAATTACATTTGCTTTTAGGTCAATTGTATGTTTTACATCTTACCCTAAAAAAGCATCCATCCTAACCAAGAAGAGAAAAGGACAGGCATGCACACACACACAGATAATACTGGGCCATCCTAAACCAGAGAAGTGTCACATGTTTAACAAAATGGAGGCATTTCTAGCCTATTTTGGAGACATGATATCCTAGATTCTTAAATGGGGATGGTGTGATTTGGAGAACAGAGACTTAAGAAATAAGCACCATGTTATATAGAATAACTTACTTTGAAATGGAAATACTAGTTTACCCTTCCAAATAAAGGACATGTTTAAACAGGAAGACCTGAAAGAACCTGAAAGAATAGGAATTCCACTTGTAACTATGACAGACTAGATTGTGTCCAGTCAATTTTTCTGCTGAGATCAACTATAAAAGCTGAGTGAAATACAAAGCAGAAACAGAACAGTGTGAGGGTAGCAGTGAGCACACAAGCAAACAAGACAAAAGGTGCTGGGATCCCAAAGAGAAGGGAAGTGCACTGAACAGAGCCCAAATTCTCAGCCACTTTTTCTCCTAAAGGCATAATCTGATTTCTCAGTGGTAAACGGTCCTTCGAGGCAGAAAGCAGTGGCTCAGAGTTTTGGCCTTTCCTTGGGACGGGAAGAAAAAATTGAAGTTAAGCACTCCTAAAACAACCAGAAATGGAGGAACCAAGGCTTTAGAGAAAAGGTAACCTGAGGGAAGTAAGGACATCAATCTTTTTCTCTCAGGCCATTTGCAAATTCTTAATCTATAATTGTGCGAAGCCAGTAAACCAAGCAGACAGACGTAGCTAGCAGGCTGAAAATCTAGACTAGAGCTTTTATAGGAGTCTCATGGCGGTAAGGATATAAAAAATGAAGATCAGAGCTCACCATGGAAAAGGGGCCCTGGTAACCACCCATTTTTCAATTAAGAATAGTGAAGGCTAAGCCTGGGGAAGAGGGTGAACAGGAATTAGGCAAGAGCCCACAAAGGCCAAAACTTCGCCTCATATTACACAATCTCTGATTAGAACAAGATGGCCTGCCCCTACTCTAATAGCCCTTTAATTTCATTAGAAATTAAATACTCTCTGGAGAAAAATAGCATCCAGAGCTTCTAAAATTTCTGTTTATGAGGTTCAAGATTTCATTTTTTTTTAAATATCAGGAATGTCAAGAGACAAGACTAAATGGCTAAAATTTTTTAAAATGCAGATAAGAGGAAATAGAAAATCTATATAATCCTATAGCTATTAAAGAAATTAAATGTGTAATGTTACGTCTTACCAAACAAAAAACCAAAAGGGTGATCTCTGGTATCTCTAATCAGCATCCTCACATTTGGTCAATTACAGAGCATTGATGAGATCATGTTTATGATCTCTGACTGCCTTGCAAACCAGGTTCCATGGAGAATTTCCAAGCAAATGCCCATTTGTTGGAGTTATCTGTGTTTCCACTCTACCCTTCTCAGGCAACCTATCATTTCATTGCCATCCCTGTGTACATTTTCTATGAATTCTTACACTTGAACAAATGGCAGTGTTATTGTTTTTGTTGGTACAGTTTTAAGTAGAGTGTATTCACACACATTAGAATAGCTATAATTTAAGAGACAGACAATACCAAGTATTGACAAGGATGATAAGAACGTAGAACAACCAGAATTCTCACCCTCTCCTGGCGGAAGCGAGTGGAAATGGATACAAACTTTTTGGAAAATATTGCACGGGATGGCCTAAAGCTGGAATTACCAATCTACTGACCCAGCATTTGCGCTCCTTGGTATACACCCAAGATAATTGAATGATGTCCGCTGAAAGACACATACAAGAATATTCAGAGAATTACTTTTTGGAAAAAAACCACAAACTAGAAACAAACTGAATCCCTATTAACAGTAAAATAAATAAAGTATAGTACCTTCATATAATGGAATCAATATATAAAATAGAGAATAAATTAGTAGTACACATAACATGGACATGTTGGTTTTAAAAAGCCAGAAAATGGAAATGGACATGTTGTATGGTTCCATTTATATGAAGTTCAAAGAATAAATTCAAACTTATCTATAGTTGTGATAGTTAGGCAAACTGGAAAGGTAAAGGGCACAGTCACCACAATACCGCACTCTCTTCAGACATCAGCCACAATTTTGGGGTCCCCAGGGTCACCCTCACTTCAGACCAGCTGGCTGCAAATACATGGGTCTCCACAACTACACTCAGGTTCTGTAATTTCTTAGAAAGACTCACAGAATTCAAGAAAGAGCTCTACTTATGATTATACTTTTATTAAGTGAAAAGATACAAATTAGAACCAGCCAAGAAAGAGACATATAGAGAGGAATCTGGGAGGTTTCCAAATGAGAAGATTCCTTATCCACAGGGACATTTTGCTGTTCTGGAATGAACTTGTCACAATACCCATGGAGAATAGCCAACTATAGAGGCTCACTGGAGCCTCTGGTGTCCAGAGTTTTTGTTAGGGCTCGATCACATACTGCCTGCATAATTGACCTTTAGTCTCAGCCTATCCTGTAGGTTTGGGCCAATATCTTTAGTCTCCAGTTTTTCCAGAGATCAGAATTGATCTCTGTCCAAAAGCCCCATCATAAATCACATTGTTAGACGTTCTGGTGGCCGAAGTCCCCAGGCAAACAAAGACCCTGCTATCAGGTAGGACGTTCCAGAGGTCTAGAGATCACCTCCCAGTAACCAAGGGTAAAGTCCAGACCTCTCTTTGAGTGAGATTAATTCTTCACTATACAATATAGATGGCAGCCAGACTAACAGTTACCTTTAAGGCCATGCAATACCCAGGCAGGAGCAGGATCTGATTTCTAGGGTGCAAGTAATGTTCTATTTCTTGACCTGGTGGTAGCTACACAGTTTTGTTTACTTTGCAACATTTATTGAGCTATACTTTTATGATTTGTATGCTTTTCTGTATGTGTGTTATACTTCAATAAAAATATATACTTAGGGATAAAGTTTTAAAACCAGATACTACTGAGCCCAAGCAGATATTTTATAGCATGAAACAGGGAGTGCTATACAATTCGTGGCTTCTACCCAGTAGGGAAGCACTTCTCAGGTTGAACTCAACACAGCAGCTGCACTGTTCCTGCCAAAGAAACAGCTGTAGTGAAACCCTTCCTGCTGCTAAGGTGCTGAAAGACCATTTCAACCCAGAATGACATAGGTCACGAATGGTGTGTGGCCCAGAAAATATCAGTGAAGGATGTAGAGTCAGCGTGAAGAAGGAAGAGGAGGAAGGACAGAGGAGAGGAAAAAATAGAAAGAAGACCAAGTAGAAACATCTCTTTAGCTGAATATTCACTCATATCTTCGAGTTTCCCAGAGCAGTCTCAGAGACAAGGATTTGTGTGCAAGTGATGTACAACAGAAAGTTTCCCTAATGAGGGAGTTGGGGGGGAACGGGAGCAGGACAGTGAAGGAGAGCAAGGCAAGTAAGGCTGTGATTTTAGACAAAGTCCCAGCCTCAGCTGATGCTGCAGGGGAGCTTTGTTGTATAAATAAACCACGCCTTAGAGCTTGTCCCCACTCAGGGCAGAACAGCTGGGTTTCCACACTCCTGTAACAGGCATTTGCGAGGGGCCACATCAAAGGAGATGTAAGCTCTCAGGCATTTCCAGCTCTCTGCAAGCAAAGGCAAAGTAGCTCTAGTATTTTGAGGACTGTCCTCCAAACAGAGATGGCAGCTAGAAGATAAAGTACATAGAAGTCAAGAGAGAGAGGAACCTACAAACTGTGGACAGGATCTGAGGGGATCAGAGTGGAGCAGCAGCTGTGTTCACTTGCACGTAGTGAGGAAGGATTGCAAATTTATGTAAAAATATGCTATGTATTTGTTACACTTTGATGTATACACTGTTGTTTGTTAAATATTTCATATACTACATCCGGTTATCATTCCTGGTATTGATGGGCATCATTCTCAACCAACATTTCATAATATCCCGAGTTAGGTAGTCTTTTAAAATATTGTTAAAGATATCTGCTCAAACTGGATGAATTCCAGACAAAAATTTAAGTCACTGTTTTAGGGATCAGAGAAAGAAGACAAGGATAGAAAATGCCCCTAACCTGAATGTAAATTAATACAGCCATTATAGAAAACAGTGTGGAGGTTCCTCAAAAAATTAAAAACAGAACTACCATATGATCCAGAAATCCCACTCCTGGGTATTTATCCAAAGTAAATAAAATCAGTACATCAAAGAGATATCTGCACTCCCATGTGCATTGCAGCATTATTCACAATAGCCAAGATATGGAATCAACCTGTGTTCATCAATGTATAAATAGATAAAAAAAATGTGGTGTATGTACACAATGGAATACTATTCAGCCGTTAAAAAAAGGAAATCCTGTCATTTGACACAACATAGATGAACCTGTAGGAAATTATGTTAAGTGGAATAAACCAGGCACGGAAAGATAAAAACTGCATGATCTCACTTACTTGTGGAATCTAAAAAATTCAAACTCATAGAAGGAAAGAGTAGAATTGGTGGTTACCAGGGGCTGGTGAGAGCGGGGAAGGTGGAAATTGGGGGAAGGTTGGCTAAAGGGTACAAAGTTTCAGTTAGATAAGATAAATAAGTTCTAGAGATCTGTCCTACAGCATGGTGACTATAGTTAATAATAATGTATTATGTACTTGAAAATTACTGAGAGATTAGATCTTAAATGTTCTCACCACAAAAAAAAAATGATAAGTTTGTGAGGTGATGGATACGTTAATTAGCTTGATTTAATCATTTCTCCATGTATACATATATCAAAACATCACATTGTACACCATAAATGCATATACTTTTTATTTGTTAAATATACCTTAATAAAGCTGAGAGGAAAAATGGAAAAAAAAAAATTGCCCCTGACCTTATGGTGCCTGGAAAATTCTTAGGCCTGCCAAGGTGGGCTATATGCTACGTGATCATTCATTTAAAAGATAGATAGTAAGTGAGGAAGACATTATGCTAGATTCTAGCAATACAAAGGTAAACATACATAGAACTTGCCATTGAGGAACCCAGATTCTAAAGAAGAAAGTGAAATTATAACTTATAAGACAATATAGTAAATGTTATAATAAAAATATATTTTAAAAAACACATTCTGTAGAGAAATGGTACATTTGAGCAGAATTTTGCAAAGCAACTTCAGCAAGCACTGTTTTCATTCAATACTTTTGTTGAATGTCTTTTATGTGACTATATTGTTCTGTGCCCTGTAGATGTATGATCATATTTGAAATAGGTAAGGAATAGTGCTATTTACAAATAAAGAAACTGAAGTTGTGGCAAAGGCAATATTTAAAGCACTCATTAATGGTTAATCTGTAGGCTTCATAAATCTGATCCAGCAGAAACTATTCAAAAGGAATGTTTCATTTCTTTTCAGTTCTAAGTAGAATATGTTATATTATACACAAAGGTCAGCAAACTACTGCCTATAAGCCAAATCCAGCCCAATGCCTGTTTTTGTAAATAAAGTTTTATTAAAACACAGTCACGCACATACATTTATATATGGTCTATGGCTACTTTCCTGCTGTCAGGGCAGAGATGAGGTGTGACACAGATCACATGGCTTGAAAAGCCTAAAATATTTACTGCCTTTCCCTATAAAAAAATGTTTGCTGACCACTGTTATACCACATTAGGCATACATTATGAAATTTGAAAATAGCTTCTCAGAATTTACTTGTAGCTTTAAAAGAATTTTATGCTTCTGCCCTCTTAGGAGCTGGGTATTTGTGTCATTTCCCATCTAATGTGCTAAAATTCCAGGGGCAGAGGTACTGCCTATTTACATTCTTTTCACTCACTACTTTTAACACAGAAATGTGAAATTAGGTCTTAAAATAAATGGTTTGTGATGACTCATTCCTCAGCCTTTCTATTAGCAGTAAATCTTCAACAAATTGTTGAAGATTTTTGGTCAATCCAAAGGCAGTGAGCAAATTAGATAACCTATCCAGAGAATAGATGAAATTGCTAATTTAATATGTAAGAATGATATATAGGGTTGCAAAAAAGAAGAGGACAGTTTTGGTGTAGTCCCATATTCTAGCTAGGTATAAATTTACGAAGGACAGAGTTAGAAGAAAACATCGTATCCTGGCCTCCTTCCAAAGAATCCATGAGAAAAATGAGAGTAAGTTAAATATATCAATACTCAAAATTTAGGAGGTTGGGAAATTTGCATAAATTTTGCAAACATGCAAAACAAATTTAAAGGTATAGTTTACCATTATATAAAACACATAGAGAAAGGATTTAAAAATTAAGGTGAATAGGTTCTCTAAGCAGGAAAAAAGAATAGTATGTTCATAGCAATTAATGACCAGAAAATAAAGCTTTGGCCTTGTTTATATAACTGTAAACTCATTCAAAAATTCTAGAATCAATTTATATCTTAAAAAAGTAATACTTGTTTTTCACCACAATGGTACTTATTATTTACATTTTTGAAGGACTTTATGGTTCACGTGGCCTGTCAATCTTATCGTATCTGGTTATGTCGTTTCTCTCAAATTTTATGATTCATGTCCAAGTAGATGTGTCCATAACCTTATTGTAGTTCAGCCATATGTCTGTCCCCATTGAGAATTGATTTGTACAAAGGCTTCCTGCTGTCAGTAAAGAGAACATACAAGCTCCAGGAATGATTAAGGTAAAGGCTCCACTTAGTTTTTTCCTTTAGAAAAATATCAAAACTCTTTGAGATGGTGCATTCTTAAATCTAGCTACTTGGACTATATAACTCAATTGCCAATAATTTAAAAATTTATAAAACGTCCAATTTAGTTGACGTTAAGTTGGAACTTCTGAATCCCAAGTAAGATCATGGTCTCATCTCTCCATGAATATGCTTCCTGAGTTTCCTCAACATTCCTTCTTAATTTACTCAGATACAGAATTTTATATTAAGAAACCAAACTTTTCCATTAAGTTTTCCTTTATTTAATTTTGTTTTGAGCCTAATAAATAGCCTTCAGCATGGAGCATATGGACTTCAGCTATTGCGAAGTCCAACTAAGAATCTTGGAAAGTAGTGTCCTGAGGGTTTAGTAATGAAAGCAAATCCTTGAAGCCTCAGCCCCGTTCATTAGCATAAATCCAAACCCCCTGCACCTAACTGCAAGGCCGACTCTAAGCTGAATCCCTTTCCAGTCAATATCTAAATAAAAGGAGGTCTGTACCTACAGAATTTGAATTATTACAGCAGGGAGCTGAGTTCAAGCCATAAATAAAACAAATAGCTTGCTCCCCATAAAGTTGATCCTAGGTAGGAAATCAATTTTCCTCTCTGCAGTAAACGACCAGTCTTCCACCACCCAGAAGGTTTGTTTGGAACAGTGCCAGTCACCTAATGGGTGCTCTATAAATACACCTGGGATTATTCCAGTCAAATCCTTTACAGTCTTTTCAAGGATAAGTCAATGTATCAGCATGATCTTTGACATTGTTCTCTTGGGGTCTTTCTTGTTTCTATAGCTCAGGGATTGTAACCTTAATTACTCTGAACTTTGGCCTAGTGCTTTCTTTAGACTTGGCAGTTCATCCTGAAAATTTCAGTAAAACAGGTTTTGCTCAAGAGATCTTTTATAACTGGGCAGAAAGACCCATTTGACCAAAACAACTAGGTGCTGTCTTTACCTTAGGACAGAGACCCAAAGTAAATATATTTTCATTGCCTTTCCTTATAGTCTTATGAGTTTCTGATTTTAAAATGTGGATATAAAGTTAGTGTTCTAGAAAAAGCTTTTTCTAAGTGGACCTTTCAATAGGCCTGACATAGTCACTCTGTATAGAGATTCTGATTTATATATTAAGAAGTATCCATGCCCCCCAAAAAAGAAAATAATGAAATTATTTATCCTTTTAGCATCATATTTTGTTCTCTTTTTGCAACTGAAATGGGCTAACTTAAATAACTAAATTTTTTGCAGCAGTAACACAAAAATGTTCTCCTTCTTATTTCCATAAATGAAATAATTTAATCCCTGTATTCTTGTCTGTCATTCACAACTTTTTGTACTCTTCTTTCCACCCCTGACCTCACAAGCCCTGTAGAATGGTGTCAATGTTATAGGTAAAAATTTTAAATACTTCGAGACCATGGGCCAGGTTTTATGAACAGTGCTTTATGCATTCTGCTTCTCATTCTCCTAACTCTTTGTCTCTTGTGTGCTCTTGCTCTCTCTCTCTCTCAACTTGTTTTGTTTATATTACAAAAGCTTTCACTAATTATCCCATTTTCTCCCTGGAATAACTCCATGATTCATTGGTATTACCTCTTAAAAACAAGAAAACTGAAATTAATTATCCAAGGTAACACAGCAATTTGCTTATTCATTTAGCAAACATTGAAATGAGACAAGAGTCCAGTCTTTCTTCTGCTTAAAACTTTTCAGTGTCTTCCAGTTGCTCATAGAACAAAGTCCAATATCCCTAACCTGGATGGTGAGGCCTCGACACATTGGACCCTGCCTCAGTTTCCCACTTGTCACACACTAATCTCCCGACTTCTGCCCCTTCAGCCACGCTGCACAGCTCAGTGCCTTGGAGGTCCAAGTCTTCTTGCATCCAGGGCATTTTGCATATGTGGATCTCTCTTCCTGGATATTTCTTAATAAATACTTTTCATCCTTTATTTTTGACTTAAATTTTACTTTCTCTGGGAATCCTTCTCTGATTCCCTCAGACAACCGAGGTCCCTCTCATACGTATTCTCATAGAATCTGGCATTTCTCCTCATACATTAACCAGAATTGTTATCTAATAATTACTTCCTTAATGACAAGCTCTATGAAGGCAGGCACAGTTCAGAATGTTTTACACTTAGTTGATAATCAATAAATATATCTGAATATGTATAAATGAATGTGCATAAAGGAATGAAATGCATGAAAAAGCAGGATCTACCTACTAAAGCAATAATCTTCCTATAAAATGCTTCAATAACTTAAAAACATCACGAAAACTTAATGACTTTTTTAAATTTGAATGTCTTAATTTTGCCTGCACATATTATTTTTCCTGTGTAATGGTCAAGATAAAATTATACCAGCATATATATTCACCAGTTTCCAATTACTTTTCTCTTAACAACTACTTTATGTTTTTCGTCTGTAAACATCCTTAGAAATTACCTAAGAAAATATAATAATAATAAATTATATTTTGTATACATTGCACACATAAATATACATTAACAATACATACAATTATTATCTAATTTTACATATGAGCAAACAAAAATTTAGACTTTTCCAAGGACAAACAAGCATGGTATCTGAACAGTTTTGACTCCAAAGCCTATGCTCTTAATCGCTATGGTGTATCATCTTACCAGTATATTACCCAAACATCCCCTTATCCATTATAAAACTACTTCAACATACAATCTGAGAAAAAGTATAAATGTACTCTTAAAAATCTTAATACGTATGCTATTGAAATTGCTTATCATGTTATGTATAACTCATCATTAAAGTATAATAGGCTAGACTATTTTGTCAGTGTGTGCTGAAGACTCATGACAAATGAATATGAATGAATATTGTGCTATAATTGTACATTATTATAATTATTGATATCATAATTAATGGATGAATGTTTTTGCTCTTTAATTCAATTCAGAATTCATTTATTGAGTACAAACGGTCCCCAACTTACAATTTTTTGACTTTATGATGTATTGCAAAAATGATACACATTCGGTAGAAACCATACTTCAAATTTTGAATTTTGGTCTTTTCCCAGGCAATACGTGATATGATACTCTCTTGTGATGCTGAGCCAAGTCATCTAACACAAAGCCTACTTTATAATAAAGTCAAGAATATCTCGTGTAATTTATTGAATAATGTATTGAAAGTGTTCTGAACACATTTAAGGTAGGCTAGGCTAAGCCATAATGTTCAGTAGGTTAGGTTATTAAATGCATTTCTACTTACAATATTTTCAACTTAGGATGGATTTATCGGGATGTAACACCGTTGTATGTCAAGAAGCATCTGTATTTAATATATAATCATGATGTCTAAAAGCTTATATATCATCAGAGTTCAAACCATACATATATGAAACAGATAACAATCTAAAACAATAAAGGGTTAAATATATAAATAAGTAATAGTCTACTTTGGATAGGAAAAACATTAGTAGGGCAAGAGGTCTGTGTTCTACTTCTCCTTCAATTCATAATGTATGGATAGTTATCATCTGAATCCTTCATTTGGCTCTTATGTTAATAACTCTTTATGTAATTATCTTGTATGTATGTTTTCTCTTTCTTGAATTAGACCTTATTTCCTTGAACTCAGGGCCATATTATCAAGGTTTTTGAAGATCATAAAGAAACAATTCAGCTTGACCCCAACAGCAAAGTAAAACTTCTGAATGCTTTTGGGCAGAGGAAGTTCTTCATGACATTAATGTTTCGGTAAGATTTAATTGAGGGTAGTGAATGACTAGAAAAGGGCAGGAAAGACTAGATTCAGGAAAATCAGTTTGGAAGCTTCAGTAATAGCTCAAAAGGGTGTAGTAGCAGAAGTAGAAAGAGAAATGGAGGGAAGAGACATTTGCAGGTAGAACTAAAAAAGATTTAGTGACTTATTTGTGAGATGGAGCTGAAGATAACTTGTGAGTCAAAGCTAACTTCAAGGTTCCAGCCCTGGGGGAGGCAGAAAATGGCTTGGTCATTTTCAGCAATGGAAAATTAGGGAGGGACGTCCATTTGTGATGTCAAAAAGATAATGAGTTGTGCTTTCTGTCTAGCACAACTAGAGAGAAATATTGTGCTATTTCTCTCTTGAGATGAGAGAAATAGCAGCAAAACTAGGTGGGAATAGTTGGAACATGAACCTTTTCTTCATCTTGAAGAAAAACCAGATTAGAGATATATTAATAAATTTGGTAGTGAGCCACATAAAGCTGATAACCAAAGCCATGAATCAGATGAAAAAATTATCATACTCAGCACAAAGGCAACACTTATTTTCTTTTAGGTAACTATCTCTAATTTTTTAATAATTTGATTATATTCTATTATATATATAAAATGTTTATAAAATTTTCAAATCTTATTGTACTTCCATATATTTTTGAAAGTTCATGTTTTTTAAGATGAACTCAGAGCCTTAAAGCACTGAATTTTGTGGAATTATTAAGGTTTCTTCTTTTCTGGAAATTATTTACAGTGTATTTTTTGAGTCTTATTCTATATTCCAGAAATCCTAAGTGCTGCACTGTGCCAGTTGGAACCGTGTTTCATTCTGTCGTGTGTTTTCCCTAAACATTGCTAATATGATTAATGAACCAGAATAGAAAATTGAAGTGCTGCTTTTTTTTTTTTTTCTCCCACCTCCTGTGGATGTAAATGCAAAAGGCACTTTAAAAAACATTCTCTATTCCCTTCCTTCCACCCTAGGGAGGAAATGTACATTTCTGTTTCTAAGTTACACATTCTCTCTGGCATCAGACCTATTCCCAAAGGATTTTCAACTCAAAAAAACAGTGTGTTTTCTGTGCAAATCACGTAACCAATCTAAATTTTAATAACTTCAATATTGTGCCTTTTACCACATCTACTGCAATATGAAAGTTCAAGGGTGGCCTGTAGAGAGTCCCACTTCTAGAACTCACCTCTCACTCATTGTGGAAAATGGTGAATCTTTTTCAGATACATCCAAGTGATTCTTCGTGACTCCCTCTGTCTTTCATGATACCTTCCAAGGCTGTTCACATTGTTTCTGTCTTTGCAAAAGTCATTTATCAAGCACTGACTTCTTAACTGTTACCAGATGCAACCAAGAATTTTAACGGGATACTCTTTTAATATTAAAATAAAGAAATATTGTCAAAAGTAGTAATTAAAAAGGATTATAAAGACAGGCAAAAATATGAGCCTAGGGTACACACATGCTCCATGTTATATTTAAAAGATAAACTCTGGCTAAGATACATCATTGTGCATTCAAGATATGCTCTGTCCTTGGGAGAAAAGTTCTGTTTTCTTGTAAGAAGATCTGATGAGAGAGACTTTGGAAAAGCAGAAATGAAGGATGCAGCAAATTATGTGTCATTGAGTAAAAGCCAAATGATATTCTGAGACTGTCTTCAGAGGACCCAAACAATCTGCCCAGACATAATGATGGTATTTGGCAACTACCCTGCCCAAAGGAGACAGATTATTATGTTCTTGCTGAATATGAATAAAAACACAGAGGAAACTCCTGAGAGTGTTTGTGCGTATGTTTTGTGTCCTAAACTACATCCAAGAAAATCATGCACTGCGCTGTGCATGCACTGTGGCAAGAGGGTTGGCCTAGGGTGGTCTTATCACTTGGGAATGAACAGATTTCATCAATTGATTCATGTTACGCATTATTTAAAATGAATTGCTGATAAATCAGGATATTAACCTAAAGATTATTGATCAATAGGTATATAAATCTAAAGTGGAGCTGAAACAATTAAGTCTAAAATCTGTATACCCGCAAACAGCATCAAAGAATGTGGAATGTGGCAACTTGGTAATTGGAAGTTTTTTGTTAAACCAAGATCAAAACGAAATGAGTTGGGTAGTAATACAGGATCTATAATTTCCGTTATATTTGAGGTTTCAAACAGAGTTTGCCCTTCTAGTTGTTTAAATATTTCTTTCTATTATGTAATGTCTCCCTCACTCTTGAATAATTTAAGGGTTATTTCTGACATATAGTCTCACCCTCCAGTTCTCATTATAGTATATACCATTAAGACAACTGACTCTTGCTTGCAATTGTCATTAAGTCACTTTCCTTCATTTCTCATAATATATTATCATTCCTAGTTTGTAGATGATGTGGAACTTGTTAAATTTTAGGTTAATTGCTTTCTGGTTACATAGATAAGAGAATCTTTAGCTCATCGGGAAACTATTTCTAGTCTATATTTTGCAACAGATGATTTCTGATTCTCTGCTGAGAACTTGTTCACTCAACTTGCCTTGCAAGATGAGGCAGCTCTCCTTATTAAGCTGTCCACATGTAATTGCTTTTTTATTTTAATTTTTTCTGATAATTTTAGGTTCTATCCATTCACTACAAGTGTTAGAATAAATCTGATTTACAGATTGGTCTCCCAGTGTATTAATGACCCAATTCAAAGGTGGAAAACCACTGGAGACCACCTGAAACAGTCAGCCAATCAATCAGTGCACATTGCTTATAAATATGCACAAAGGTAGAGAAGACATCGTCCTTGCCCTCAGAGAATTTACAAAATAGTATGTAAGAGAAATACACAAAAAGCTAATATACAAGGCACTGCTTTAGAGGAAATCTCAAAGAAGCACAAAATACTGTAGATGACTTGGAAAATCAGGAAAGCTACTCTGAAGATGTGGACTTTGAAGAATAAGCATGATTTTGACTGGCAGAATTGGGCAAAAGCACATTCCAGATATAGTTACTTTTTCTTCTGGCTTCATGCAGGAAATGATTATGTGTTTTTTTCTTTTTTTTTGCTTATCAAAGTCGAGTTCTCAAACGTCTTACAAATATTTTTATATATTTTTATTCATTCTACTTACTTGATTGATCACAACTGCTAGTGGAATTTGCATATTCATCACTTATTGCTTTGAAGATGTGTTGACCCAATTGACAATATCATGATTTTCAATGACAAAAATTTCAATTGTTTTATTCTAAATTTGGTCAGTGCTTATCCACAAATTGTCAGTTTTCTGAATATAAGACATAGTACACATAATACTGCCTTAGAGCTAATGAAATATTTGTAGGTGTGGTCACTAAAAGTCAAGAAAACAAAAACCAAAATCTTTAATGTAAAGGTTGATTGTTGTGCAGCTTCTTTGTTATATTGTAGGCAAATCCATCAGTTCCTTTTTCCTTTATAAAGCCCTTTTCCATTTCCTGGGGATGAATGTATATTAATATTTAGTCCATAAGATTGGACTTTAGAAGACATACTCTAGAACTAGACTTCCCCAGTTCAAATTCACAGATCTATAACCCTAGGAAAGTTTCTTAACCTTTCCTAGTTACTCCAGCAATAAAATGGAAATAATAAGAGTAGCAGCATCACAGTGTCATGTGGCTTAAATGAGTTAATATGTGAAGAATACTCATAACAGTACACCTGGAAAATCGTAAGTCATCAACAAATGACAGTGAACTTAGCACACAGTAAGCATCCTACAAATGTTTGCTCTTGTAATTATTACTGCTATAAATTTAGATACATTTTTTAAAAAGAGAATGCCTACTGACGATAACCCAAATTGACATGGCAGAAGGGTTAAGTGGATGAAAGAATGCAAAGTATTTATTATCAGCTTGTCAGGTGAAGACATTTCCAGGAGAATAAAACTTTAAATGTGGTTGATTCTGTAAGTCAGAAATTTACAAGTGGTCTATGGCTCATTAATGAAGCACTAAATTGGACAATCAGTGTTAATGGGAATTGCACAGTAAAAGCACTACACATCAACTTGAGACTTAGGACTAAATGCGTAATCACACACTTCAGCAATTTAGTTCCAAGCACTCTTTGTGTCATCCTTCAGAATAGATAGATGGATAGACAGATAATGTGTATTTTCAGAGGACATTTTATTTGTCATTTATTAATTGTATCTTACCTCCTTCAAAGAAATAATCACAATGAGAAAACAGGACAGTTAAAATAGATGGCAAAATATTAAATTACAGCACAGAGACAGAATAAAATTTATCAAAGAATGAAACTAACATAGTTACTGTGATTGAATATAAAGTTGAGTTGAAAACTTCCTGGTCATCAAGGATAAGAGCAAGTGCTTAATGTTACTGGTAACTCTCTTAGCAAAAAATATTTCAAAATCTGTTTCTCTTATATACCTGACATGCTTTTTCTGTTAAATAGGTAGGAAACTCTGTAAATGATCCACATTCACTTCTTCACTACTTTGAAAGTTTTGTTTTCCCTTTATTTAATATGAGGAACTGGTCATTTTTCGCAGAAGTTTCTTTATCCTGTCTCCAAGGAAACCTAGCTAATCCTCAAGCAAATAAGCCTATTCATATGATGGCCTTAACTCCCAGCCTCCCCTAGAGAGAAATGAAGAGTCGCAGTCTGCCCACTAGCCTTCCTTGAGGAGCTAACCTTTTGCTTGCGTGATTAAGCATCTGAAATACCTCTCACTTTCCTTTCATAGCTAATACTTCTGGACAAATGATTGACATGACACCTCACAGTTTAGCATCATGGAGCAGTTAAATCCGACTCCATTACCTGTCAAATTTAGTTTCTTAATCCCAAACACAATATGCACACAACTTGGCCATATCCAGCTTTTATTTAAAGCTCATGTCACGGTGCTTTATGTAGAGTCAAGCAGTATTAAACGGTGTGGAGTGAAGCAAATGGAAAGATTAATTTTGCAATGTGACAGTAAAAGGAACACTTTAAAACAGGGATTAGGGGCTGGGTCTGCTCAGGGAAAATACTGAAACATATCCATTATAAGCACCCATACCTCAATATACTACCATAAGACAACCTAGCTTTATAAACATAGATTCTATATACCTAGGGAAAAACACACCTAAATTGGAATAAAAAGTTCAACATTTCTGGCTAGAAATAGTCAGGCAGCTTTCAAATTTATTTCCCCTCCCCCCATTTATTCCAAAGTTGTAGTTGCTAGAGTGCTGTATGAAAGGAGAGAAGGTTAGCACTCCCCTTGACAAAGATGGAAGAGGCCTCAAGGCCTGACAATACACATACAGTTGAGGCATTGCCACCTACTTTGTGGCATTTAACCATTGTTTAAATTTAAAGAAACAAAAAAAAATATTGTTATAGGAAAACTAAAACCTAAATTTCTATGGGGAAAAAAAAGAAGAAATATCTATGAATGTGACTTTTAGAAAATCCAAGCTTAGGTAGCCTTGCAAACAAGTCACTAATTCCAAAACTAATCATTACAACCATTTTGGAGAACACAGGTACGTCATGACTTTTCTAGGATCAAAAATACAGGATAATGAGAATAATAATTTAGATTTTGTTTAGTTTCTTATGTTTCCTCTGATGTTAATTATTTTGAACATAATTAAACGGGAGATATCCATATTAAAAATAAGGAAATCTATAATGATCCTTTGAAGACCCATTAGTTTGTCTTGAAGAGCAGCTGAAGGAAGATATAAAATACATTATAAGTATATAAAGGGCTGTCATATAGAGAATGTTTGAAAGATTCAGGGAAGAGAAGGAATGGCAGGAGGTATTCCAACAAGAATCAAGGGCAAATTTCTTGACAGCTGATGCTGATAGACCTTGGGATGTGTTACTGAGGGAGGCAGAGGAATCTCATTTTTCAGAAATATTTTAAAACATAGTAGATTCTCATCTCACTGAAAAACAAAACTTACTGGATTTCTATTCCAATTAGAGCACTGTACCAGAGAGTCTTGGAGGATTCAAAAGGAAAGTATTCTCTAATTTTTGAAGAACTTTGAGGGGGACGATGGAAAACATAACTAAAAAATGTTCAAAAAATGTTGAACCAAAGTTACATTGATGAACTATCCAAGTTCAATACTAGACAGTCATGGCAGTCAACACTTCTTGATTAGCCAATATAAAAAGACACAGATTGATAGAGAAGAGGGATGGCCTTCCAAGCAAGGGAGAGCTTGCAGGAAGTGTAGAGAAGATCTTAATGACCATAAAAGTACTGAATTCCACAAAAACAACATTGGTGTATTCTGTTTCCTCCTCTGAAGAAAAAGGATAGTAATAATTTCTTCACATGCTTGTAAAGGTACAAAAAGTTATATATATATAGTGTGTGTGTGTGTGTGTGTATATATATATATATATATATATATATAAACACATTGTCAGATCAAGTAAGATTTCAACAAATAGAAACCATTCCTAATAACTATCATTATTATCATCATAAACATCTTATCACCTACTTCTATTACCATCCTATTATCCCTACCACCAGTAACAGAGTTGAACTTAACAGGTAGCAGTTTCTGGTGTTCCACTGTGATCTCCATTAAAGCTGTTTCTTCCAACCACCTCACATTCATGCTGGTTAACATGCCAAAAGCTTTGTGATTCCTGCAGTGTTGAGCAGCATCCGATAAACTAGAAATAACAGATTCTCTCATTTCATTCTAGGTTTAATGGGAGTCACCCTTGTCTGAACACAAGAAAGCTAATACCTCAAACCCAAACTCTTGGGCAGATAAATCAACCAGGTGAAGCCATGTTAGTGTTCAAGATGAACTTTTACCTGGCATCTCCTCAAAGAAAGACCTATGCTATGTGAAAGATGTTTTTCAGGTTTTTTAGATTTATATTTCTCATTTTCATGTGGGTGGTAAATGATTTTATTAGTTGTATTCATTCAGCCCTATAATTTGGTAACTTTCAGCAGATTTATCATTGTGAATTCTATCTTCAATCAGAAGCAAAAAATTCATTACTACGTTCAAAATAGTCCTTAATGAATGTGCTAATTGGGAGCACATTAACACATTTCATTTGCTTCTGTGTTTATTTCTAAAGAAAACTAGTAAATTTGCTTTCCTGTGTATGTTTAACATTAAGTAAATTTCTACCATAAGAAAACCATTTTTAAGTTCCTCACCTCAGCTGCAAAGTCTTGAAAGATAAGAAAAATTCACTACCAAGATATTTTTAAAAGTGATATTATTCAAAGGAAAATTGTTATGACTTTTAACAGAAATGGCTGAGTACACTACAAGTGTCTTCTATCTTGTTACAAAGAGGAGTCATTTATAACATCGACCAACAGGAATCTACCAAGCCCCTGAAACTCAGCAAAATCCCACTCAGTTTCAAAATGCCTGACAAAAATTCATAGGTTTAGTGTACTTATATTTACTTAAACTGAAGGACACTTCACAAGGTAAAGAAAAAAAATCTTTCTAGAGGAATCATTCTTTTAAAAGGGCCCCAATTCTGTCCAGTTCTCAACTCCAGTTCACAGTTAACAGATGTTGTTTTGGGCACCCATAACTGACAAAATGCCTTCCACTGTTGAAAAAAAATCTAGTTTCATTCCTTGGTCCACAGACATCCTCTTATTTTGAACCCTTATGGAATGGGACTGAATGGTCAATGAGAAACAGGACACTGCTCTTGAAGTAGAATTACACATTCTATCTCCATTTTCCTTTAGGACCCATTAATTATTCTATTCAACAAAAATTTGGAGTTTTGTTAATTCAGCTAAATGAAAATGAGAAAAGCAAACCAAACTCTATTAGTCAGGGTTCTCCAGAGAAACAGAACCAATAGGTAATAGAGATAGATAGATAGATAGACAGATAAAGATAGATAAAAAGGGGGATTCAATAGGGTAATTGCCTCACATGATTATGGAGGCTGAGAAGTCCCACGACAAGCTGTCTGTAAGCTGAAGAACCAGGGAAGCCAGCAATGTGGCTCAGTCCAAGCCCAAACGTCTGGGAACCAGGGGGGCAGATGGAGTAACTGTGGGTCTGAGACCAAAGGTCTCAACACCTGGGTGGCTGCTGGTGCAAGTCCAGAGTTCAAAGGCCAGAGAACCTGAAGTTCTGATGTTCAATGTTCAAGGTCGGGAGAATATGACTGCCCAAGCTCCAAGAGAGAGGGAATGAACTCACCTTTCCTCTGCTTTTTTATTCTATCTGGGCCCTCAGTGAATTGAGTGGTGCCCACCCACATTGGGTAAGGGTGGAGGATCTTTCTTACTCTTATTTGGATCCACTGATCCAAATGCCAAAAGCACCCTCAAAGATAGACCCAGAAATAATGCTTTACCAGCCATCTTAGTCCAGTCAAGTTAACACTTAAAATTAACCATCACACAAATCAAACAAACAAACAAAATAATGATGGCCCTAAATTTTAAAGGGAAGCTTTGGTGTAGTGTATGTCTTATTAAAAGATGTGAGTTTGAAGCTCAGTCTGTCTTTTTCTAGCCATCAAAATCATAGGCAAATCTCTTAACCTTTCTGGACATCAGTTTCTTTATTTGTAAAACTGCAGAAAACAATAATCTACCTCAGAATGTTATTTTAAAAATAATGAGATAATATACAGAAGACCTTTGCAAACTGTAGCAAGCAAGTAATGAACATTAGCATTGCTGTAATTAGTAATAATAACACTACCAAAACTTATATCCTCCTTATCATTTCCTGGACATGGGGAAGCCCATCCTATTTGGATGGCCCATTAGGGGAAATATCTGAAGAACATAAACATTAGATATCCAGAAATCTCACCCTAGCACTTGTAAGGGCTTCAGACTATTTTTTTTTATTCCTTATCTTTCCTTTTCTATTTAAATATCAGCAATTCCTCAAGTTCTAACTCATATTCCATTCTCTCCTTAAAGCAACCTCCAAAGGGCCAATAGTAAAAGAAGATATACTAGGTGTTCCTTCTTATGACATATTTGAAGAGGAAATCAGGTCAGGTTTTACCAAAATTATTAAACATCATCCTCACCGTTTGGTATCTATCTTAAAATGCAACAACCCTAACACTTAAGAATATCTAATACACACACACACACACACACACACACTTCTTGTTTTTCTGTTTCCACCCCGAAATGGGTGTACTGCAATTCAATTCAATTCTGGTACCAATTACCTGGAGTGTAGGCCCCACATGTTAAGGACTCAGTCCTCCATAAGAGTATCCTTATTTCAGATCATGGCCACCCTTTAGGGATCCCCGGCCCACCTTCCTTTCTAACTTACTGGCTATAAATTCAGGAGTTCCCACAATCATCTCAGATTGAATAATTCACTAGAACAATTCAGGAAAGTGCTATACTTAAGATTACAGTTTTATTATAACGGATATAAATAGGAGAGGTCTGAAAAAGAGCACAGAGCTTCCACGCCCTCTCCACATGGCATCACCCTCTTCACACATCAATGTGCTCACCAACCTCCACCTCAGTGGGCAGAGTTTTAATTCTTCTTTTGGTAGGCAAGATTGATTAAATCATTGGTCACATAATTAAACTCGATCTCCACTCCCCACCCCCTTATTCCTGGAGGTTGGGCTGGCCCAAAATTCCAACCCTCTAATCACATGGATGGTCTTTCTGGTCACCAGTCCCCATTCTAAAGCTATCTAGAGGCCCACCATTAGTCCTCTCATTAGTATAACAAAGACACCCCCATCACTCAGGAAATTCTAAGAGTTTTTAAAGTTCTGTACCAGGAACTAGAGACAAAGACCAGATATATTCTCTATTATGCTGCAATATTTTACACATGTGTTTATTATTTATCCCTCACATAAAAATATAAGTTCCATGAGGCCAGAAACTTTGTACATCTCATTTACCTCTGTATCCTGGCACCCAAAAGAGTTCTAAGCATATGGTGGATGCTCAATATTTATTAACTGAATGAATGAATAAATGTATGGATGAGTCAATTCTATGTTATAACTTATTTTCATTTGAATCTTGACAGATGTAGTAGTCCTCTAGCCTCTTCTATTAAAACACAATATCTATGATGATGATCACTTATAAACCCTGAGCAAATAACACCTACATTTGGATTGGCAAAAATTCAATTCAATTTGACATGTATATATTGAGTACCCACTATGTTCCAGGCACTGTTCTAGGTCCCACATGTTTAACAATTGGCCCAGGTGATTTTAACTTTAGCAAGTTCGAAAGCCACTATGATGTTTACCATCCGCTGATGGTATCACCATCTCATGCAGTACTTGCAGCTTAATCGTCCCAAACACCACTTTTATTATATCTTTTTTAGATCAAATACTTGGAATTTTATCTATAGGCTAGTGGACCAAGTTCAAGATCTACAACATGCCAACCAAATTAATTACTCCCATTTGTATCATCCCCTAGAATGAAAACTCTGTTTTTCACAGACATCAGAACACATCTTATTTATTCCCATTTGCACACTCTTGTTCCTTCATTGCACCCTCCAGGAATGCTATTCTCTGCCTTCTCCATTAATCTATATCTGATTCATTTATCTATTGCAATCCAGCAGAAGGCCCCTTTATGGTGGCTTCCTCAACCTTTCTATCCATAAAAACTCTTTAGTGTATTTGTATCTTTAGCAGTCATTTGGCACCTATCCTACTAATTATATAGTTTTTATGAATGTGCTATAAAAGATTAGTACTAATATCTTTCAAAACTAAATCAAATGTTAACTGATTCTTTTAAATTGCATTTTCCATATCTGGAAAAGAGCTCTGGAACATTGGACTCTTATTTTGTGTTTTCTTGAACTCTTCTTTTAAGCATTTAGATACCTGGAATTTATTGTCTGAATCTAACTTTTTACTATCCTGCAAAAACTAACTAAATAAAAAACAAAATAATCTTAGACACAACCCACTTATAACCATTATTATAGATTTTCTGCTAATTCTTTCCTCTAGAATTTAATTTAATAAGGCAAACTCTATTTTTTTCTAATCTTCAATACCTCAAAATAAATATAGGGGCCTCTTTATAGTTTGCAGTTTCAAGGTATATAAAGACTAGATGTAAGTTTCTCTGGGGGCCATTCCAAAATAAGTGGAGTTATGATGTAACTGTGTGTTTGTCATTCACAATAGAAAATTATGTGGGCAGCTTTCATTATAGCTGGGTAAATTTAGATAAATGAAATGTGTCAACTTAGTAATTACTAAATGTTATATGTGAAGCAATTAAAGCATGAATGCTTTTAGACACTGTTGCAGCTACAGGCTGTTTTTTATGAATTGTGATTCAAAATAATAAAAGCTGGCTTTAAGGAGAGTCAAATGAAGAACAAAGGTGAAAATACCCTAGGAATCATTCTACTTTCAGAAAGGTTGAATTTTACCTTTTGTTAATCAAAACTGTAATAATAAGGTGATTTTTTATGACATTCTCTTCCTTTGTGCATAAAAAACAATCAAGGCCTAATACTTTTAATGTTCGTAAGAGTGTAACTGAGGCAGAGATATTGTACTCTTTTATAAATTAAATCATATTTCAGCAACTGAGGTAAGACAAGAACCCAGGAGTCACGTATGACATATTAAAATGTGTCCTCTTAACACTTCTATATTAAGCCATTTCTCAAAACCAGCAAAGTTTTGAGAATTCCCTTACAATGAACAAAATATTGCATACATAAACTTCTTGGCAATAAGGCTATTTCAAACAATAGTAATTTACAGATGGTGTCCTAAAGCGAGTTGATCAATACTCTCTTTTCCCTGTAAATATGTTGCAATAAGATCAAGCCATGCATTCATTGTGTTAAGCGCTGTGAATTCTCATCAGTTCTGGGAACTACCAATTTTACCTATATTGATATTTGGCTCCAACTTAAAATGAAAAATCAATATTTTAGAGAAAGAAGTGTGCCTTGCTCTTTAAATATTCCCTTAATAGGTAAGTCACAAAGAACTCTCTCTCTCTCTTTCCCTCTTCCTCTCCCTCTCCCTCTTCACAATCTTCTCCCCACTCCTGTCCTATCCATAACATAGTGATAACTAACATCTGTTTGGCTACTATTTTAAAATCATTTCATTGAATGCTATTAAGTTCCTAATGATCTGTCAATTATACTCACCATTTGATTGTTCCTTATCAATGGTATCTCCACTGGGTAATAAAGCTCCAGGATTAAGGCTATATGGAACATGGTGGCAGAAACTATAAATTTTCCCCAATCCCTAATTTTAAACTGGCACAAGCCTGCCCAGAATAAAGCAACATTTCTCAGCCTACATTCCGTTAAGTGGAATGTAATCATAAGTCAAAGGTAAAAACTTCAGGATGTTCTTAAGAGGACATGCCCCTTTTCAAATCATTTCTTTTTCATACACTCTGAAATAAGAACACGGTAGCTGGATCTTAAGCAGCCATGGTGGATCGCAGAGTAGAAGACATGTATTGCTGATAATGAAGCAATAGAAAGAAACTGAATCTCCGGTGACCGCGGGGGGCGCCATACCAGCCCATAGCTTCTTATTCTTGCCTTCATTTCTGTGAAAGAAAAATCAACCACTACTTAATTAAACCATTGTTATTTGTGGGTTTCAGTCACATGCCTAATGGATACAAATGTAAAAACGCAATGGCTAACTTTTTTTGTCTGGATATGGGATTTCCAAAATCCAAATGATAGGTGCTCTTAAGAAAAGAATAAATATTCCATTGCATTTATCATTTGAATAAATTATCTTGTCTAGTCACCTCTAATACTGAACTCCGGTACCTTAAAATGTGTTTTTAAATAAAAGCAAAAAAATGTATTTTTTTTTTTTAAGAAAAGGAAATCTGTATGATGCTGATACCATTAAACATATATGCTCACCCTTTTCAGGGACACACTGAAACATCCTCGGTGTCTTCAGCATTCCTGACGTGCAATGCTTTAAGCCTGTTCAGTCACAAATACCTATTACAATTCTAAGCTTAATCCAAATATCTACCACCGGAATGTCTTCAAGCACTCCAGTCATCCTGGGTCACCTTTTCCTTTAATGTGCAAATAAAACAGCTCCAGTCCTCTGCAACCCAGGAACAGCAGAAAGCCCAAGGAGTCCTTCGGGTGCTTACATTCCTACTGATCTAAAGCTCCCTGGCTTCTTGCTGCCACTCTCTGATTCTCATTCTCATCTTGCTTTTCGAGGCCCCTCTGTCCCTCTCTTTTCTGCTTTACTCCACACTGGACACCAAACCTATTTTATCTTTTAAGAACTGCACACACATGGCTGTTGTGTGTATTTCAGGTCAAATTTCTGGTCATATACACCATAGAAATTTCTCATGGCCTATCTTTTGCATTCTAGGACCCTCTTTCTTCAGATTTCTTCCCCGTTTTCTTCCCTTTTCCTGATCTTCTTGGCCCTGAGAACCATCTTCTCCATCTCTCAAGAGACTGTCCCCTAATTCCTATTACTTTGTTTGCAAATCAATGTAGTCTTCTTTGGTATAATCCTTCATTGTGTTAGGTAGTTAGCAAGGGCTTCTGGGTCTCCTAGAGATGAAAGTGGGTGCCTTGCCTTGGAGGTTCCCTTGTCCTGGGAAGAAGGACAAGGGTGGGCCCCAGCCCCCACCCATCTTAGTCCTGACCCACCTTAATCCTGTCCCCAGCGACTGCCATACCTGAGGTAGGAGAGAACACCTTATGAATCTGCCAATCAGAACTTAGCATGCCGACTGCAAAAGAATGCAGAGGACTCTCTAGCCCACAGGCCAAGCAACATAGTTACAATAGAGTCTGGAAAGTGACCTAGAACAGCCAGCTTTCAGAGAGGCTCATGGGAGATCTGTATGTATAGTAAGACTCAGGTCATATAACTCCCAACTGTCCAATCAAAGTGGTTCCATGGTGACACTGGAACCACGGGGAGGTCCCTATCTGGACAGCACAAAACAAGACTGAGACCATAACCAAGCCCCTTTTTTTTTGCCCTCTTCCTTTTGCTACAACAATGGGTCCGGTCGTCATCTGTGGCATATGTACCTTGCTCTGTAAACCTATATCTTTCTCTTGCTCCATAATCCTATCTTTCTCTCCTCAATAAACCTCATTTTCGTGCTTGCCTTACTTTGGTGCGTCTGGTCATTCTTTGGCTGTGAATGCGCCAAGAAGCGACATTTCAGACTGAAACCTGACAATTGCAGTCCAGGAATAGGAAGTGAACTGAGGGAGGCCTACAGGCGCTCTCCTTTCACTGTCAAAAGGATCATTAAGGTAAAGGAAAACAAACACAGACATAAGAGAGATAGCCTATATCTTCAGTTATGAATAGGGATCAAAAGATTAGAAGTATTAGCTTTTCTGAACTTTGGGCCAGGTTAAGGTTTAAATATCTAGGGAGGGTTTTCTCCTAAATGACGAAAAATCTCTGTTAATGAAAAGAGTAACTGTAGAACATCTATTCTCCTGTCCTTCAGATCACATTCTCAAGGACTGTGAATTTTTTTCCTTCACCATTACATAGGCCCATTCCCCTCTACATACAACGTCACCAGTGTCTTCTGGGTGACTTCTAGGGCATTGCTCTTTCCATTAAATCACATTGTTTTTTCAACCACTTTATTGTAGTTTCTTTTCTAAATCCATTTTGCTCTCCCGTACAAAAGACACAGGCATTAATGACCACCTTTGAACAATACATCTCTTGAATGAATTAATGAGAAGGTGGTCTCATTCCTTTGAATAAGGACATGACCAGATGCTTTCATAAATTAAGAGACTCTCTTATCATAACTACCACTTCACAATCTTTTTACAGAAGTAAAACTCTTTTTTAGAAAAAAAAAATCCCAAGAATAACTTCCTACAGAACATATAGTCCCAGAATTTGGAGAATCACTTCAGGTTTTTTTTCTAGTAATCATCTATTGGACACCTTTTATCTGCTAGTAATCACACTGGTCACTAGAGCTATTTAAAGATAAGTAAAATTTCATTTACTACTCTGGAGGAGAGGGAAAGTGGAAGAGAGATATGTTAAGGAGCTATGTGAACGCAAAAGAGTGGCCCTTATCCCAGTCATAGAGGCAGCACCTAAAGTTTTATGAGGGAGGTAATATCTGAGCTGAATCTTCAAAGACAAAATAAAATAAGAGTTAGCTAGAAAAGTAAGGGCTCAAAGGATATTTTATGCAAAGTAAACAATGAGCAAAGATGTAGAGGATTAAACCTCGTGTGCAAGGAGTTTAGAACTGCTATAGCATTCACTGCAAAGTGACAAATGGAGGAAGGTAAGCTGTGCTTTACTCATGTATTTATTTACTTATTTGTGTCTTTTCTGTCTTCCCCATTAGCTCTATGAGAATGGGATTTTTATGTTTTTCTCTGTTCACCTAGAGGAAGGTTGGTCATGTAGTAAGTATTCAATAAATATTTGTTGAATGATTGAATGACTATAAATGGAACCATGGGGGAAAGTGGTATAGCATAGGGATGAAGAACATGAGCTCTGTCCAGAGAAAATCTGTGCACACATACAATAGAAAACATAGCAGCACTGTCCACAAATAACAAAGCCCTGGTTATAACCCAATGCCCATCAACTAAAAAATAGATCAATAAAATGAAGTACATTCACAAAATCGTTCATTATATAGTAATCAGAGTATAATGATATAGATCAATCTTAGCAATATGTCTCAAAAGATTACATGTATAAAGATAGCTTTTTGAGGTAAAAAGCATCTAAAATAAAAACATATACATTTTAGGAGGACGTATGATGGGAAAAAGACTATACAAAAAGAAAAGTAAATTCAGAATAATGGTTACTTCAAGGAAATAGGGGGAAAAAAGGAATGGAAGGACCACATTTTGGGGTTTAGATTATTGTCAAGGTCTTAACTTGTGTTTGGGGTGGTATTGGGGGCATTTATTACATTATTAAAAATAACAAATTACCCATGCATGGCAATGTTAAGAAATACTAAAATAAACAATAAACCAATTTTGTTCAAATACAGCTCAAGGAAGAAAAAAGAGGGAAAAAAATGTGTTCCTGAGCCCTTGCTTTTCACCAGTGTAGGGGAGGGGAAGAAAGGGTATTCTGTACTCTGGAATTAGGCCATCTGGGTTCAAATTCCAAACATATATCTTCTAGCTGTGTGGTCTTCCACAAATTCCTTAAAGGGTTCGTGCCTCAGTTTCCTCAACTATAAATGGGAGTAAAAACAGTACCTTCCTTTTAGGGCTGTTTTGGGATTACTTTAAATATGTATATGCATGTGCCTGTTACATAGTGCTAAGTAAATGTGGTGATAAATCCCAAGGATAAATATTGGCTGTTAGTAACACAAGGCTAGAAAATGGAAGACTTAGATATTATACTAAACAGTTTCCACTTTTACCTGCAAAGGCTTTGAGAACTCCAGAAAAAAGTTTAAGTCAGGAAATAACATAATTAGATTTTTATTTTCAACAGGTTCCTCTAACTGCAATATTGTGCAGGGGTATCATACTTTTAGCAGGGAGGTCAATTGATATATTATTATAATAGTTATGAAGAAAGATTATGAAAGTATAAATTAAGGCAATAATAATACAGAAGGAACAACGGGAACAGAAATGATGAAACAGTAAGAAAATAGAATCCTGGTGTGCCATTTTATGTGGAACGAGGAGCTTGAAATGACTCGCAGGATTTAGGATCGTGGAGTGAGTGAATGTGGGCACTGTTCCCATGATTGAAAATACAGAAAGAGTATAGGTTTCTTAGTCTTGGCGCTATTGACATGTTGGTGTGAATAAGCCTTGTAAGTAAAGAAAGAGCATATTTACAGGGAAGCATGATGAGTTCAGTATTAAATACGTTGGATATATGTAGGCTTTAAGATGCCTATGGGGCATAAACTAATGCTGTCTAATAAAGAATTGGATGATAAGAGTACCCAATTCAGAAGAAAAGTCAGAATTTCCAGTATAGATTTGGACTTTTAATTTATATATAATACTATAAACCGTAGGAGATAATGAGTTCATGTAGGTGGAGCATGTGGAGTAAGAAGGATATACATCTGGAGAATACACCAACTCAGGATGACCAGAGGATACACCAGTGTGACGGTTAATTTTAGGCATCAACTTGACTGAGTTAAGTCATACCTAGAGAATTGGTAAAGCATTACTCCTGGGTTTGTATGTGAGGGTGTTTGCAGAGGAGATTGGTACATGAGTCAGTGGACTGATTGGGGAAGATCTGCCCTTAATGTGGGCAGACCACCATCCAATCAGCTGGAGGCTGGACGGAACAAAGAAGGCAGAGGAAAGGTGATTTCCTCTCTGTCTCCTGGAACTGGAACACTCTCCTTTCCTGTCCTTGGACATCAGAACTCCAGGCTTTTTGGCCTTTGGACTCCAGGACTTACGCCAGTGCCTTCCTCCTACCCCAGATTCTCCAGTCTTCAGCATTCTACTGAGAATTACACCATCAGCTTCCCTGGTTCTGAGGGCTTTGGACTTGGACTGAGCCAGCATCCTGGGTTCTCCAGCTTGCAGATAGCCTGTAGTGGGATTTCACTGCCTCTATAATCATGTGAGCCAAATCCTCTATTAAATCCCCTCTTCTCTATCTATATCTATCTATTCTACTGGTTCTGTCTCTCTGGGAAACCCTGACTAATACAACCAGTAAATAGATTATTTTCTCTTGTCTTATCGTACTCTCTAGGACCTCCACTAGAGTGTTATGTAGGAGCGATGGCAAGCATTAGTGTGTTGTTCCCAAATATAATGAGAATGCTTGTAAAATTTTTGCCCTTTAGAATAATGCTTCTGGCAAATTTTGGTAAATACCAAGGGAGATAGTGTTAAAGAGGTTATTTCTGAGAAGATTAAAAAATAGATTGGACCAAGGACACAGGCAGAGGGATAAGCTTAAACAAAGGAGCATGCAAAAGAGGATGTGCCTCTTTCCCCAAGAATGGAGAAAAGGAAGCAAGAATGGGTTTTGGCTGTTTTCTAATAGTTACTTCCCTTTCTTTTATATAAATATGAAATGTTTCACTTACTTAGACTCTATCATGACCATTCTGCCAATAAAATCAGACCAATATCTAGATCTGTAAGTTTATAGGTTTAAGGGATAGAGAAGAGTACAAGCCTAATAGCCTCAAGGGTTTTTTCTAAGTAGCAGGTCACCTGGATGCAGACATCTTTTAATGAACTCAAAATGTCCCCCAAAGGTTAGAAACCTGAAGCTTTATTTACATGGTAGATCTGAACAGGGATGATTCTATTTACAGAAAATCATCCTTAAATGTGGCTTTTCTCCATGTTTAAGTTAAATTCTGCTATTGCTACAAACGTCAAAAACATTCACAAATTTCCTTCAGATTTTCTCTCAGAGACAAAGAAAGACGGTGAAATGCAAGACCCAGAGTGGTGTAGATCAGGGGTTGACAAACTGCAGCCTGGGAGCCAAACTCCTGTTTCTCTAGAGCCGGTGGGCACCACATGAGCCAGCTAGCAATTACAAGGCAAACAGGGCGTCCGCCCTGTGTCCCATGGTCCATGCTTAGCACCTGTCTCTCCAGCTGGCAGCCAAACTTGTTGCTGCCCAAGGCTAGCACTCACTGTCATCTGAATGCTGGGGACTTCACTGCAGGCATTGAGTTACCATTCAGTAGACTCTCAGTACAGGAGTCAGCTCACCACAAAGCCCCAGTCCCTTCAGCCAGTTGCTCTTCCCCCAGAGACTATCTCCAGCAAACCACAACTGGGTGTGAAGTTTGCCCACTACTAGGGACCACCCATTCCAGGCAAACAAAGTGAGAAGCAGCAGGAGTTTTCCCTATTGCGATGTAAGTATCTCAAATTTTGCCTCTTGTCCCCACAAAGTCTAAAACATTTACTATCTGACAAGGAAAAAGTTTGCTGATCTCTGGTATAGATTATTTCTTAGAAATTGAATAAGAAGAGGAGCCAAGGATAAAAAAATTTTTCCAAAGAAAATTGCATACATTTGCCCAGCCATGGAAAATGTATCTTTTTCTTCCTAGGTAAATTAAATTACCAAATGTAAATAATATGACTTTGTCACAGTTAAGGTCATTCAGGATTTGTCATCCAAGGCACAATTAACATTTTAGGCTTGATAAGTCCTGTGCATTGAAGGATATTTAGAGACACCCCTGGCCTCTACCGACTAGTGCAGGTAACAAACCCCCTAACTCCCCAAACAGTTGCGATAACCAAAAACGTATGCAGATATTGCCAAATGTGCCCTGGACAGTGGGGCAAAATCTCTGTCAGTTGAGGACTATTGGAGTAATTAAAAAGTAATGAATGTCCCTAGATTTGCCTCCTCCTATTCTATCAGTATTTTAACTTTGTAAAAATGACTTCGTCACTTCTGGGAAATTGTTTTAGCAGTATTCTTTCTTCTATCAGTATGGGAACCTTAATCACTGGGAAGTCTGTACCAGAATCTTCCCCTAGTGATGACCGTGGGGTGGGGGGGAAACGGCCAGGAGGGGTGCAGGGACAGAGGTGAAGAGGGTGGAGGATGAAGGCAGAGAGAGGGAAAGTAATCTCACCCATGAGGATGCCACGCCCACCCACCATATGTGCTGGAAGCCTGGAAACCAAGAAAGGCAACAGAGGCAGGACCTGAGGAGCTATTATCTACAACAGCCCTAAAGGAGTCCCAGGGTTTTCCAAAGACAAAAGGGCCAGAAGCAGGAACACAGAGCCAGGAAAATGATGGCAAGCCCAGCACATTACACAAATAGGGAAACGTCCAAGAGAGTTGCTTTGAAAGACTTCATTGCCTATGGCTTTTATTTGTCAGCTGTCCTATGGCATTTGAACTGCCTCACAACGTTGAAAGGGCCAGAGAAAACAAATGATATACTGACCAGATCTTATTGGTACATATGTTAGGAAAGGGAAGTTAAATCCTTCATTCAGATATCACCTCCTAAGAGGGAAGACATGATGATGCACCTGTGGTTAAATGAAGGCAACTTTTGTTTCCTAAAGCTTCAAGTTTTCTGGCACTCTCTGACAGGAAAAGGGGGTTACTTTGCTAAAAAGCCCACACCAAGCTAAGATGGAACATGGCTAGGAAAGGGCTCTGACCTAAGAGGAGCTGGAATAAGAAAAGCCAAGGGCAGTAAGGTCTTCCTGTAGCTTTGCTCCCTCACTGCTCCAGCCCACTGAACATCTTTGTTTAGTCTCTTTTCTACTAGACGCAAATGTGCCTCGGTATTCAAGCACTGCTACCCCATGGTGCCCTGACAGACAATCCTCTGCCGGTTCTGGTTGCTTCTTTTCACTACAGCAACACTCTTAGCACTCAGGAAGCGATGTACAGGATTACACATGTCCCTGAGTATAAGTTTTTTTCTGTGTATTTTCAGTACTTTTTGTTCTGTCCTTCTTATTTTTATTAGAGTGCCTTGCTCCCATGTAATTCCCTTCTGTGCCTTGGACAGTTGTCTGCGTCGCTGCAGGTACTCAGCAAATGCTGCCCCCCTGCCTGACCACTCAGACAAGGACTCCCATCCCCAGCATATTAATGACCAGATTTCTTTTGAGGTGACATAGTTGTTGTGTTATATCTACGCTGGAGATTCTTTGATCTCTGTTGGTCTCTGCCTCATTATCTCTTTTTCTAAAGGCTTTATCAGTCAGTCATACACACAAGAATTCTAGCCATGTCTTTCCCCTAGGAATAAGAATATGGGCAAGAATAGCGAAATGAGATTCAACTTAGGAAAGTGCACAGAATTTTTCCTAAGAGATTCTGAGAATAAGGAAAAAAAATTCAATGAATTGGAGAGGAGTGAATTTAAAAGAAAGCAAGAGGGAGACAAATAGCAGAACAATAGCACTGCTTTTAATGGTTTGCCCTTGAACACTCTGGATCAATTTGCGCTTGTCTTCATGAGAGACCATAGTCTCCTTGTCTTCTTGATGGTAGGGGCTACTGTGTATGTGTGTGTGTTGGGCGGGTGGTAAGTATAGTACCTCTATATGTGCATGTAATAAACAGCAATGGGCATTCTCACTATTAACCATTAATGTTCTCCCTAGGATAACGGTCTTGAGAGATGCTCCAAAACAAGTTATTTCATCAGGTAGTTTTGGAAACACCTTTTCCTGTAGATGCATCCCACACATTCACATTGTTTAACATTGTTTTACACCACATGTCCTCACTTTGTTCAACCCAGAAACCTTTCCATCATGTCACTCCTACTGCTAGTGCATTGCCAAGCTTGGAATACGGCTTTGCATTGCAGGATGAGGTTAGAGAAAGAACTAGAGCAGCAACCAGAGACTACTGTCCAAAATGTATCTCCCTTTGATTACTATAATCTTACCAGGGGGAAGCAAGAGAGCACCAGATGGGACAGCCTCTCTCTCCCCTCGAAGCAGAAAGCTTTCATTAGCAGACGCAGCTAGGAACAGAGAGCATGAAACACACTTACTTGCTCCCCTGTGACTTTCCAGAAGCATTCCAGAGGATTCCAGAAGGCAGCCTGAGGCCAGAAGCAGGGCCACATCCAGTCCTGACCCACACAGGAGCCTGGATGGGGCTTGACAACCAAAAGGCTGTGTCCAGTCAAAAGAAAATCTTAAAAGGGAAAGTAAAAGAGAGGGACACTGGATTACTGTTCTTTCTGTTAAAAACAAAGACTGCAACAAACCAGCGTGACCTCCCAGGCCAGGCAACTCACTGGGCTTCCTTTCGGCTCTTTTCATTCTGTTTGGAACTCTATGAGTGACAGTTGCAGGATGAAAAAAGAAAAAGACAAGTCATGACACCTGTTCTTTTCCTTCCTTCTGTAATATAAGCTTCAAATCCTGCAGAAAGGCCAGAAGTTATACTATGACTCTCTGTACTGTCTGCTGTTAATGAGGCCTCCAGTGACATTTCCCCACCAGACAGTGAAACAGGTAATGATATTGGTTCTGAGAAAGGAGAGGTGGGTCACACCTGGGGCATCCGTGATTATTTCCAGCAGCTGACCCCTATGTTGGGGGAACCCTGGCCCTGGCAGGTATACTAATCACGGCAGAGCGGCTGTGATAAAAGACCCTGAATTATTGGGGTGAAGGCCGTGCCAGCCTACCGAGCTTTGTGCAGATACGCCTCTCAGGGATTCTGCAAGTGAGCTGTCTGTGCAGTGAGAGGTGCTGGTTCCTGGAAACCTTTGCAGCCCTTTGCAAGCCACTAGCAGGGAAGAAGGTGCCTCTAAGTCTTGACCCAGGCATTTGTTGATACTCAGTCATGCCATAAGTGGGCTATGTTGGCGTCATCTAGAATCTAATCTACACGCAAAGCAAAACAACCTGTTACCAAGACTGATTTGTTTGCTTAGCCAAGGATGTTACCAACTAAAAGTCTCTGAGAAGATTATACTCTGAAAATGCTTCCTAACAGGGCAGTGGCTATGGCTGCTCCCTGGGCATGATGGTGTGCTTGGGTAGAGAATGTAAACCTTTTATTCCTCTCACCATCCCCTCTTTGCAGATATCATCTCTACAGGCTATTGCACACAGCTCTGCCTTGGCACAAATGTTGCCCATTTATGTTACCCATGAACTGGTTCTTTCACACACACTCCATTTTACACTCTCCCCTTTTTTCCCCCTTTACTATGTCATTATATTCAGAGAAATTGCTACTTCCCTGACTATGATTGATCCCCACTTATTTCATCCTGCATGCAAAGTATTTGATTTCAAGTGTGGTTCATTCTGCTCAGTGAACTCATTATAGAGTCAAGCTGAACATCTCACAGATGTGAAGCACCTTGTCTTTGAGGTTCAGCAATCTAATTTGGAATCTCATTATAGATCTTCTACTGGTGGTGGGCACAGGGGCAACTACCTGGCTGGCGTTTTCCTGCCCATCTCCTATCCCATAAAGAAACTGTCATTTCAATATAGGCACACTAGAATATTCCCCATTTTGGAAAATAGCTTTATTTATCTCTCCACAAATGCCTCTTGGCACTGATGAGAGACAAATACTTTGTGGGCTATTTTATTAAACATCTCAGGAGGTCAGGTGCTGAAAGAGACAGCTCCCAGCTGCTTGCCTCCCATCTATTTAGTAGGCTTCTCTATGGATCTTATGTTACATTTTCTAAAGTTTGCAGGGTAGTTGTCATTTTGCTAAGAATCTATTAATATACACCATGAATCTTTGCTTGGTGCTGTAATATAGTTTAATTCAGGGAGGACTGATTTCTGGTATCTCTACGGTGAATGAAGGGAGAATGGGGTTAAAATGGAAAGTTAGCTTTATTTGCAGAGAGACGCACTGATTCTGAAAGATTGATGCATTCATTTTTTCCCACTTATTTGTTACTTTCAAAACCAATGAGCGTCCAAGGCTCAGTTCTGGCTGCTAATGAAGTTTTTATTTCTCCACTTTCTATTTTAAAACTTTGGTAAAAGAGAATATTCGCTTTTCCAATTGCAATTGTTTCCATTCCCCTACAGAACAGGCTGAGCTTTGAAGAGAACAGGAACTTTGTTTCTTTGCTATAGAAGAATAAATAGATTTCTTTAATCACATGGAAAGAAAAGTGAGTTAATGGTATTTATGTATATTAATGAACAGGGTTCATGTAGCTATGTGCAGAAACATATCTATGCATAAAAATCTGTATTTTTATCTTGCATTTAAATTCAGCAAGAAACATAGATTTTCCCATATCACACCCCGCCTTCTGACTTCATTTGATCTAGAAAACGGGTCAAGAAACCACAGCCTGAGGACAAAGTCCATCCAACTGCCTGTTTTTGTAAGTAAGTTGTTTGGAACATCTACTTATTAATAAACATCGCTGCCTTACAGCTGCTAAGGCAGAATTAAATGGTTGAGAAAGAGACCACATAGTCTTCAAACCTAAAGTGTTTACCATCCCTACCCCTTACAGGAAAAGTTTGATGATCTTTGATCTAGGAAAAGAGATCTTATGGTTCTATCCCATTTAACTCATGTTTAACAAAGCATGTGTTTTGAAAATTATTTTCAGTGGGATAACCAAGACGAGGATTATGATGAGTGTAGAATAAGAATCTGACCCTGCTGAACTTTGAAGAAGGTTTTATGAATCTTAAACCTCTGCTATTTCTACCCAAGCAAGGTCTTTGAACAGAATGGTTAATTAATAACAACGATCTGATATAATTTTTTCATATTTTGAATGATCTTTTTTTTTTACTTGGCAAGCTCCCTCTCTACTTACTTTTGATTTCCCCTTATGGACTGGGAAATTAATTAATATTTCACTTTATTTTTACTGAATTATGTTTGGGTCAGATGCATTACTCAGGAAAAGTAGAATTAGGAATAAATGATAGTAAAGTTTTGTAGCATATTCACCCCATAAAATTGTCTCATTGCTTGTATTTCTCCCCATTTGGTCCTCCCCTCAGATAGTTCCCCTCTGGTTGTTATGACCCTTTAGGAAGTCTGGAAGCTTCAGTGCTGGTATACGGTAAGCGTTGGCTCACATCACACATCGTTAAGTAGTTGGGAGGATGCCAACCTGACTATTGCCCCCTGCATCCTACTCTCAGACCTTGAGTTACATATAGTCATTCAAAAGGGCACAGTGAGGCAATGATATTGGACGTGTGGATGGAGAGAGATAGATAGATTGATGATAGATAGATACACAGACAGGGAAAGAGATGGAGATAGAGACAGACAGACAGACAGAATAAAGCACAGCACTAGGATTTAAAAGACCCAGATTCAAGTTTTACCTCTGCACTTGCCTCAGCCAAGTCAGGTACTTCTCTGGAAACTCGGTCCCCTGATGATAATAATAATAATAGTGTATTATAAGAATCTTATAGAATGTTTTTAAGAGGAAACATGACAATATATCTGAAACTACTGTTAAATTATATGTTGATAAGTATAAAATTATTAATATTGTGACAAGACTAAAAATTACTTCTCACAAGAAAGTTCACAGCCTCTCGCATGGCCCAAAAAAGAGAATTCTGACATTCCCCAGGCCAACCCTCTCCCTCCTCCCTGCTTTTAAGCAGAAGGAAGTTTGTGCAGCTAACGATAGTGCGGGTCAATGCGCATTGTAGAGGAATGGAGTGGGCGGAGGTATACAGAAGTAGGACGGACACTGGGACTAGGAGTTGAAGTAAATCTGGGAGCTGCAGAGAAGAGTCCTCCAGAGCAGCTTCAAGTGTGTGATGGAAACAGAAAGGAGAGAAATGAAGGTTTTCATAAATGCGGCTTGGGTGATATATTTGACTACCTTTCACAGGCTGAGAAATGCAAGTTAAAGATTGGTTATTTCAAAATTCTTTGGTTTCTGGAATTTGTTTCTTTTAACCAGAAAATACCAATGGGGACTAAACTGCCTAGGGCATCCATGCATCGTCATCATTAATGTGTCCCTGGCTTGTTTATATAGTATTACTCTTAGGCACTCCTAAATTTATGCAAATGTGTGGTTTTAGGTTCTTGTTAGGTATATACTAAAAACTGTCTCATTTAAGAAGTTTTTCTCCAAAATCAGTTAGAAATGCCTCTCATTTGTATTTGTCAGATAATGGCAGGGCACCATTTCCAGTGAGTCACAGTTAGAATATTAGTTCAGAGATTTTAAACATGCAGCATGTGTGAAGTGTGATGAGTGTGTAGTTTGAAAGAAAATACATACACTCAACTTCCTATTTTCTTAACACAAACTAAAGAGAATATAACACACACTCCCTTGTTCGCTGGTGATATGTACAAGACTGAACCAGAAAGCCCATAAAGGATAAAAAATTTTAAAAGTGGAAATTTTTTATGCAGACATTGAGAAATCTGCTAGAGTCAGTCACTAGGAAAAACTCCAGGATTGAGTTAACATGATGATAAACTTGTTCTGAAAGATTAAAAAAATATATTAAAGTTCAATAGAGTAAGGAAAAGCATTGTTTAGAACATACTATGTAAAAAAATACATGTTTTACATGTATTATTTCATTTAGCCCACTCAGTAACCCTCTAATGGTCATTGCTATATAGAAAAAAGGTTGAGATTTAACAACCTGCCTATGATTACACATCTGATAAATGATAGGGCTAAGATTTGCACCCAGGTGTTTTGGTTCTAAAGCCCTGGTTCTTCCAAGCTGTCTTCCTCGCCTGGGTGACTGGCAATGTCAAGCCAGCAGGCCTCAAGGTGAGAAAGTGAATTATCAAACTCTAAACCTGGCTGAAGGCCCCACTGCACTGATTTTATAAATGAGGCTCTGAGAAGTTAAGTGACTTTTCCAGGGACACATAATTAATTAGTGAATGGTCTAGAATCCTAATTTCCTGAATTACATTTATATTGTATTTCTCAAACTGCAGGTCAGAGAAAACAGGCAAATAGTACTGGGAGCCTCACCCCAAGGAGCACTGGAAAAGGCTTACTGGTTTCCACTAATAGTTATGTTTCTTAATTTTTTTATATTAGTATCTCCTTGTCATCATGCCATTTTTTACTGTTTTTCTATATCAAACAAACATAGCCAAAATTATGACTTCTGTATATTATTGTTTTCATGGCTTCTAGAAAAGAATCCAATGGTATTAGTTTCTTAGGGCTGCCATAAAAAAAATTACCACAAACTTAGTGGCTAAGAAAAAACAGAACTTTATTTTCTCACAGTTCTGAAGCCTAGAAGTACAAAATCAAAATCAAGGTGTTGGCATAGTCGGTTCCTTCTAGAGGCTCTGCTGGAGAATCTAGTCCAGTTTTTCTCCTAACTTCTGGTTGCTGTCAGCAATTCTTGGTGTTCTTTGGCTTATAGCTGCTTAACTCCAATCTTTGGCTCCATCTTTATTTGGCCTCTGTGTCTCTGTGTTTTCTCCTTTTTTGTCTCCTATAAGGATACTCCACATTGGATTCAGGGACCAACCTAAGTCCAGAATGATCTCATTCCAAGATCCTTAACTTAATTACATTTGCAAAGACTATTTCTAAATCAGGTCATATTCATAGGTACTGGGTTAGAACTAGGGACACAATTCAACCCACTATAGCTGCAAAGGCACTGTGACCATGAAGTGATTAACTAAGCCCACAGGATCAAAAGGCACTGTACACTGTGTTCCAACCCTAATCAAAAGTGGAGTTGTCATCCTCACCTCTCAGGATCATGGACATATGTGTTGCCAGCTGGGCTCTCCAAGGATTTAATAATTCAGACTTGGCCATGGTGGAATGGGAAGAGGCTCTTGGAGATAAAGGTTATGATCTGAGCCCCAATAGTTTTCCACCATCATGACCTTGGGTAAGTTGCTAAATGTCCTTAAGCTTTAGTTTCCTCGTCTATAAGATGGGACAACAATAGTTACATCTACAAACAATTTGATGACCACATATAAAAATACTTTGAAATTACACAATAGTAATTTTTATTATTAGCTAGTTCAAAGTCCGAATAAATAATTCTACTTCCTCTTCCGTTTTGCACAACTTTTCCTTCTTTCGCTGTTTAAGAATAAACATTATTACCACAGTATTTTTTGCAGACTTTTTTTGTGTGTCAGACCCTTGGCACAATCTAAAACGGCTTTCTGTATTTTATATTTACATTGAAATGATTATATGCAGGTGTGTATAGGAAAGCAGAGGTGACATTAACAACAGTTAATTTAGGAAATCAAATATTTCATAAGTAGGAGATACATCTAAATATTTCGCTACGTTCACGACTCACAATATGGCTTATCCTAGTAGCAGATAAACAAGAAAAAAAGAGAGGGAAAAGTTAAATGTCTTTGGCAAATACCATGTAAACTTGTCCTTCTGAAAACATTTTCATGATCATTTAAAAGGAAATGAATAATATAATTCAAAAATATAAATAGATGATCATATTGGACTGCAATGAGAGCAGATGTTTTAAGTTATGTAAAATCTTACCCCATCTGGTAAACAGTAAAAATGTCTCAACAGCAACCCACAGATGAAATGTTGCCAATAAAGCAAGTATAGTGGGGACTGAGTAGAAGTCAATTTTACTGGATTATTTCACAAAATGCTTAAAGGCTATTAATATGCATATAATAATTTCACCCCTTACAGTGATTATCAACCCAAAAATTATTTTCCAAAATTTTAGAAATTTCAGCAGACAAATTTGTGGTACATTTCACCATCAGTCACATTTGTTAAACAGCTCATTTTCTCCCAGAGGACCTTGAACCTAGAAATCCATCCTGGAGTGGTTATATGTTTAAGTTAATTAAAACATTTACTCCATCTCCAATCTAATCAGGATGAGTACCAATAAGATTGAATAAAATTAGAGATGAGCCAGACTCCCACTGTTGCAGATTCCCTTCTGTCTGTGAAGAGTAGGTGGATCTATCAGGAACATTTGGTTTATGTCAGTTTGCCATATAGCTGGGTTTCATTGTGTGAACTATTTCCAGTCTTTCTAGCTACAAATAGGTGGCTACCAATATAAACTTGCCGCATTATTTCAAGTTGAATTATTACCAGAAAACTTTTCTAAGAGCAATATATTAGAATATCTTCAAGCATAAAATCTGCTCTTTAGATTCTCCCCCATTTGGATCTAAAAGTTGTTATTCCCATCACATCTCTTGTCCCCATTTTTAAACTGTTCTATGGAAACCTGGTACCATTTCATTTGTTCATTCTAACTGGAAGAAAGGCCAGCAAAGTTTCCCCACACTACAAAGAAATCTGTAAAAAGTTAAATTAATTATTCCCAGGTGTGTGCAGACTTCTACTTAGAACAATAAAAGAATTTCTTGCATTTATGAGGGGTAACCCTGAATGAAGAGATAAATAAAGTAAAGGGAAGAGATAAATAAAGTAAAGGGTGGAGATTTTAATTACAAGGACAAGTTATTGTGCTAATTTTAATAAATGTGTTCTGTGCATTCAGTTAAAGGGTTATCATACTCACACAAACTGATACCACTCCACTCCCCAATGTCATATTTATACTAGAAGATTATTTAGCCAAACCTTTTTCACAAATTAATAGAAATGAAACAATTAAAACTAACTGGCCAAGACAATGAACATGAAAAATTTGAATTAAGTATTCTTTTATTTTTAATGGTGTCCTAGTTGTATTCATTGAGTCCTTGAAGGCTCTGCAAATGCTTCGAGTGAAGAAACAAAGACCATTAATATTCAATTTAAGAAGAGTAAATAAGCCCTCTTCTTATGAAAAGATAGTTTAATTCAACAAATATCTACATTATCTTTGAAAAATATCAATCATACAGTATCACATTGCTGCTTAAAACAATCCAATGGCTTCCCACTGGGTTTAAAATTGAGTCCAAATTCTGTGTCCTTAGTGATCTGGCACCTGCCTAACTGTCCATATCTATCTCATACCTCTCTCCCTATTACCACAAAATGACTCTGACTTGCAAAATGACTTCCTTGCATATGACAAGCTTTGTCCTGTTGCAGGATTTTGCTGATCCTACTCTCCAGAATGCTTCATTTGGCCTGCCGCATCGCCATTTCTCATCCCCCAGGCCACCACTGCAAAGAAACCAGCTCCTACCCCCTATCTAATGAAATATCCCCCATCCCAGAGACTCTTATCCCATCACCGTATTTGTTTGCTTCATGGAGTATATCATAATTTGTAATTATTTTGTTTGTCTGTTTCCCGTTTATTGTTATTCTTCCACCATTGGAATATAAACTCCATGAGAACAGAAACTGTGTATGTCTTCTTCTCTTTGTTTCCCTGGCACGCATTAGAATGTACTCAATAAATGTCCTTTGGGTGCGCTAGTTTCTGAAAGAGAGACATAGTGATAAAGATGATTCTTTGTTCTCGGGGAACTTATAGTCTGAAAGGGAGGGGGAATAGAAACATGACTAGAATGCAGAGAAGAATGTGAAAATGTTAAAACTAGGAAATGGAAGCAAGATACTATGGGAACAGAAAATAGGTAGCAATGATCTGAATAGGGTGGTGAAGAAGATTAAACCAAAATAAGATGAAATTTGAATTGGGTCATGAAATGACCACATTAGGAACAAAGGCATAGAAAGTGACAACTACAAGAGAGTCTGCAGAATGGTAGAAAGTTTGTGATGGTGACAACATTGGGTGTATGTGATGGAAGTGAGGTGAGAACAATGCCAGGAAAGTGGGTTGGGGGCTGAGGGCAGAGAACAAGCATGCTTTACTGAGGTGTTCATATCAAACCTTCAGGGCACTCAGGGAATTGTCACCTCTGCAGAGAGGATGACGTGTGACTCATATGGAAGTGCACACTCTAAGAGAGCCAGAACAGGGGGAAGCCAACTGGCCGCACAGTGTGCTTCGATGCCTTGATGAAACCCTTTTCCATCTCTTAATCCCTGCTTGCTTCAGCATCTCAGGCTCTTGATTGAATAAGCCCTACAGGGATAATACTTCTATCAACTGTGTCTCAAAAATGAAATCTAACATTTCGCCCTCTTTAAGTACATTTCATTACAAGTAGTTAACTTTCTTCCCCCCGCTCCTAGTTCTCAAAGGCTCTGGTGAATGATAAAGGAAGAGAAATAAGGGCTTTGATATTTGAGGTTTATGTTTCTAAGTAATGTTTTTAAACCTGTGTCTAGTTTTATCAAGAGAAGAAATCGGGCAATTTTTCACATGGTGAAGATAATGGCTTATGCCTGTGGCAGTTAAAGTATCTCCAGTGCCACCCTCTCTTTTTCTGGCTTTCATGTCAACGACAGCAGTGCTAAACCTTGGCCTGACAAAGAGTGACACAGTCAGTGGACTGTTTTACCAAGATAAGAATAAAGGTAAAAATAAGTCTTTATGCTCTCGGCACCTATGTTTTACTCTATGATAGCAAGAAGCCCATCTACGAGCTTTTTGGATAGTGGGTTTCTAGTCGATGTAACAGAGGGAGATCTTTAAGTCATCAAAAATAACAACAAAAATCCCCTTGAGTAAGACCTGTGTTCTCCTAGATTCCTTTTGAAATTTGCTAATAGTTTCACTCTGTAATGCTACATGATTCAACATTTTTAATGTGGAGAGATTGGATTCCCCTGCAGCTTCCTACTATCCATAATAATATCATTTCTGTGATATTATTTCTAAATATTGTTGGTGAAGTTCAGCATTACTTTGTTACAAAGACTTTCGTAACTTGATCAAGCTGTAATGCTAGGGCTGGCCTTTAATGCAATTATCTAAATTGTGTTACTCTGAACCTCCCTGCCTTTAACCACACACATACACACACACACACACAAAGGTAAAATACATAAAAACTTCTGCATCATTTATATGGGGCTTTTGTAGCCATGCATCTATAGCATTTATGTATTAAAATATGCTGACTAATCTATAATCCTGGGTTGGTGGTTGGGGACAGAGCAACCTTCTTAGGGAAATTCTCATGACACCCTGGTTCAAGGACTTGCTTCTCTTTGAACTCCGAGAGTCTCCGAACTTCAGGTTGGGGGAACATGGGTCACATGTGTGAAGATTTTCCATTTTCGAGTGATCTTTCACCCTCAACAGTAAGCTTGTATCTCCTCTATGTGTCCATAGTTACTACATAGCAAATAGTAGACAAATATTAGAATGAATGTTATAAGAAGATGAAACTTTGAAATCTGTGAACTTTGAACAGTATAGGCTTTGTCAAGACTCCAAGTTATATCAATATGCCAGGTATATTTAGAAATGTAGAAAAAATACTCATTCTCTCCAAAACACTAGTCGGATCCTCTCTCCTCCTACTTAAAAACTTTCAGTGGCTTAGCATTGCATTTAAAATTATTTTAAAGTATCTTCCGACCCATGCTGGTCCTATTCCTACCTCTGCATATCTTGCTTTGAGAAGTGCACGAAAGGTCAGCTGGAATTCAAATCTCTTCACGTTACCACTAATAGTAAAGAAGGCACACTTTAGATTTTACACAACTAACAAACGTCTTTCCATGGCTAAGAAATCCCTACCTGATCCAACTTTCTGTCCATCACATATCGCTCTTTCCTTCTGCCCCTGTGCATTCTGAATACTCAAGTACATCTTTAGTTCTTAGAATAAATCCAGGTCTTGCCCACTGTCAGGTTTGCTGTGCCCTTTGTTTGAAAGTCTCTCACCTTCTCCACACCAATATTGTCATGACTAAATCCTTTTATCTTAGGTCTCAACATAAAGGTCACTTCTTCTTTCAGACCTTTTCTTATTACCTAAATTAGGTCAAACATTATATTGTTTGATTATTTGTTTGTTTTATAATCTCTACCTCTTATTGGTTTCCTCAATAGGCTTTAAGTGTAACCACCCAATCTATTTATTTACATATATCCTTACTGTACGTGTGTGTGTGTTTTCTGTCTCCCACATTAAAATGTCTTCCCCATAAAGACAGTGCCCCCTTTCTGTCTTGTTCACCAGTGTATCCTTAGCACCTAGCACAGGGCGTGGAAAATGTCTGTTGATTTTAAAATTGAAGAGTAGGTACCAGGCAACTGGAACCCTACCATTTCCTCCTAAAACTCCATCTCTGTGGGAGCATTTTTAAGTAAAATTATTTTAAAGTATCTTCTGACCCATGTTGTTCAGACTATTCTTGGAGCAATGAGTCATTAACATCTCTAGCATAAGGGTCGAGTGACTGGCTACTTGGGCCAGTTGAACCATTTAAGTACAATCCATCTGTAAGTACAATTTCAGGTCATTTTGGTGAGTATAAAATTGCATACTTAAAGGGAGCACTCCCTTTTGGAAATGTGGCTCATTAGTAACATGGGGGGGGTAATGGAGTGTGATCACAGCATCAGTGCTTTCCTCTGAGGTAGTGGCGCCTTGGGGCCACTGTCTGGTAACTAATCCCCACTTGCTAGCACCAGGGCCTGCCCCCACTTTAGGAACTGGGAAACTCTGCCTGGGGGCAACAGCCATATCCCTTGCTCCTGGCCTGCCTTGTTTCACAGAATTACAGACCTTTCTTTCAGTTTCTGAAATGCAGAAAGAACAATCTAAATATCCATCGCATGAAATGTTCAGTACCAGATGCATGTTCTCAGCTGTCACAGAAAAAACTCTTTATTATTATTAATGGATCTCCCCCATTTTATACATGCATATCTCAGTCTTGTGCAAGTTGATATATTTGGTTACGGTTCATTTTAACTTCTTGACAGTTGCTTTGCTTTTTTAAAATTCTCGGAGCACATACCGTATGGAGATGAAATGAGCGAAGTCCCCAGGAGATTTAACTGGAAAGGCAATGGCTATGTCTGTCAGTTTTTATCAGAAACCTCAGTTCCTGTTCCTACCTCTGCTTGTCTTGCTCTGAGAAGTGCGTGAAAGGTCAGCCGGAATTCAAGTCTCATCAAGTTACCCCCAACTGTAAAGGAGGCACTCTTTAGATTTTGAACAACTAACAAGTGTTTTGGCACTTCTCAAGTTGCTTGCAAGGCAGGTCATGTTGTTTGACAGTGTAATAACCACATAAAGGTACTTCAGTTGTCCAATTGAAACTTTACGGAACTGATAGGTTTTTGAGTATACTCGGTACTTTCAGAAAGTTTGACATGGCTAAAAAGTGAAATAAAGTGTTAGTATAATTACAGCCTTGAAAGGGCAGCTTTTGCAACAATATTAGCAGCATCAACAGTAAATACTTGAAGGAACTACAGAGATTGAACACTCTAGTTAGGGGAAATGACATGTACGTTAAAAGACAATATGTGGTAAGAGCTCTCAAGTAAGTGAAAGTATGTCCCGTCCATTCTTTAAACTCCACTGCAGTATTCCATTGCATCTAGAAAAAAAATCTAAGCTCATTAGCAGGGTCTATACAACTCCACGTGATTATGCAACACCCCTTCTCCGTCCTCTCTCTTTTCTCACCCACTCCTTGCCAAGCTTGTTTTTTGCCACAGGGACTTTACACTAGCTGTTCGCTCTGACTGGTTTATTACCCTAGATTGAAGAAAAGATCTCAGCTCACCACCTTCACCCCTGTTTCATTTCCTTCATAGTGTTTACCATAATCTGAAATTATCTTGTTTACTTGTTTATTGTCTCTCCACTCCAGAATGTAAGCTACATGAGGGCAGGGGCTTTGTGTATCTTATTTTCTACTATATATACAGAACCTCCATCTGCCATGCTCTGTGTTGAATAGATGTGTGTTGAATGCATAAATTAATAATGAATATTATTAATAAAATATGAATAACAGTAGCAAATACCTTAAGACTTTTATGTATTTAAAGAATAGCATTTAACAGTGCTGTGAGGAAAGCATAAAATAGGTGGCATAGTACAAGAACTAGAGCAGTTGAGGAGAGAAGGCGACCCTAGGGGACAAACCCACCAGAAAAGCACGCATAGGTAGGTGGGGTGAAAAAGAAAGGGTGTACCCGGGGACAGAATGCTTGACGAAGGGGATTTTCTGGGGAAGAATATGAAGGGAGAAGCAATGCATACAGCATGTTGGAGGTCATATAAACCAACCAGAAGTTATAGGAGAGGGTTCAAGTAGGAAAATAATGCAAAATGAGACCAGAGTCTGCAGGAAAAGGCTTTGAATGCTAGGTTTAAAAATTGAAAGTATTCTTGAGGATTATAAATATAGATGGTAAAATTACAGGCAAGCAAGAAAATGGTGACCACAACTATCAGAAAGTATGTTCTGTGGGTGAGGGTAAGTGTTGCCTTCTTCTGACGTCAGAAGGAAACTTGATCATAGCAGGCTGCATGGGAAGCTTCTAGAGCACTGGCAACCTCCTATTTACTGATCATGGTAGTGCTTATACAAGTGTCTACTTTACAAGTATTGTTTAGATTGTATATATCTGTATATGTGTGTTTAAAATGCTTTTTGGTATGGACCAAAATACCTTAAAAAATAAAATAAAATAAAAAAATAAAAATAAAATGCTTTTTGGTGTGTATACTATATTTCAGAAGAAAACATAATTTTTTTAAAGGCAGTAAAACGTGGAGGTAAGGAGGGTAGGCACTACTGTGCCTGAATGTCAGCTTTGCCACTTATAAGTTGTGTGTTCTATAGCATATTGCTTCATCCCTCTGAGCCTCAGTTCTCTCCTTGGAAAAAATGGGGATAATATACTACCAACTTCATGGGTTGTCATCAGAATTAAATAAAATAACACAGGTAAACATTTAGTAGAGTGTCTGGAAGATAGTGAACACTCATTGTTGATATCTGTTCATATTAATTTTGTGGAACTTTTTCTCCCAAATTGCACTTATTTGAATCCCATATTCACTATGTTGTCTTTCCACAAACCAAAAGAAGTGTCATGTTACTGCTGAAGATGCACTGACACACCTAAGGAGAGTCGGTTGACAAGACTCCATCCCAGGACCCACCTGCATCATGGGTTGTCTCCCTATGTCCCAACAACAGAGCACAGAAGCTACAGTGACTCAAGGTTTGAAGATTCATCAGCACGCTAGGCTTCTAAGATGCAACATCTTCCTAAAATGGGTTATTACTAAACTACTGATCTGAACCCCAAACTAAATCTGAGACCTTGTGGGATTAATGTACCAATTATATTGTTATTAAGAATCTGTTTTTATATCCATGCCATCTAAAATCATATCATGATGTATACATATACAAATATCGCTGCTTTCAGCAATAAGGATTTTTTTAAAATTTTATGTGTTTATAGCATTTATTATGTGCCAAACCTGTTTTAGGGATTTCACAAATATTAATTCATTTAATTGTCATAATTACCCTTTGAGGTATTGAAGGTTTCAATGTAGAGGAGTAATAAGTGTCCAGTTAAAAAACTGGACATGTCAACATATCAGAATCACCTAGAATACTAAATTTAATAGTTTTCTAGGACTGCTGTACCAAAGTACCACAAAATAGATGTCTTAAAACAGCACAAATTTCTTGTCACAGAGTTCTGGAGGATAGAAGCCCAAGACCCAGTTGTTGGCAGGGCTGGTTCCTTATGAGGGCTGTGAGGAAGAACCTGTTCTATCTCTCTCCCATAGTTTCTGGTGATTACTGGCAATTTTGGCCATTCGCTGGCTTGTAGAAGCATCACCCTGATCTCTGCCTTCACAGAACGTTTTCCCTGCGTGCATGTCTGTGTCCAAATTTTCCTTTTCTATAAAGACACCAGTCACATTTGGAGCAGTGGGAACCTGCGACCTCAAGCCCACATGTGACCTTCCAGATCCCCAAGTGCGGCCACTCAACTGAATCCAAACTTCACAGAACAAATCCCTTTTGCAAAGGATTTGTTCTGCAAAATTTGGAATCAGTCAAGAGGTCACACTCAAGGATCCAGAAGGCCACATGTGGCCCCAAGGCAGCAGGTTCTCCACCCCTCTGAATGACCCTATTGCCAAATAAGGTCATATTACAAGACACTGGAGGTTAGGTCATATGAATTTGGGTACACAATTCAACCTATAACATCTCGTAATCGGTTAAAAATAAAGTATCCTATCTGATACCTATTCAGTTATACCCTCCAGGGATGGGGCCTGGTCTGTAATAAATCTCTTGGGTAATTATGGCCCAGCCATTCTGTGACCAGTCCATGGACTTATACTTGGAAACAATCAATATATCCAAGGGGAAAATTTAATTTGTCACAGGGCTCAGGAGAAGTGGGATGTTCTGACTACAATCATTCAGGCGTGAGGAGCTAAAAATCAGATTCGAGTGGAAATGTTAGCAATGTGAAAGGAGGTATGACTGTAAAGAATGCATGAACCAGACTTCATGAATATTTGAGTGGAAGGAAAAGTTAAGGAAGGCATCAAGTATGACTTTAGTACTCAAGCCTTAGTAGCTACAAGGATGATGAAAATGTTGAATAATTCCAGAAAGAGAAAATGATCTCCCCCTTTTAACAATTGAAATGAACATGTATGAAGTGCTCAGTGAGTGAAGGCACTGCCCTAGGTGCCAGAAATACAAAGTTAAGTGAGATGTCATGCTTCACTCCGAGGAGCTCACAATCTATTGGGAGAAGACGGGAAGATAAACCATTACAATACAATTTGATAAGGACTATAATTCAGAGGGCCAAGCTCCTATAGGAGGAATCCAGAAAAAGATGGTAGGTTCCTTTAGAGTAATTCAGGAGTGGCTTCAAGCTCAGGCATTCAGGAGGCTTAGACTCGGAAAATCCCATCTCGGAGGACCCAGATGCAGGACTGCAGTTCTTATCCCTGCTTATTGTACAAGAATGTGCATAAGTCATGGAAAATATTCAGGGCCAGGTGGTTGCCTTCCATCTCATGATTCTCATGATTACATGCTAAATGACTTTGGTTTTGTATTTGTTTGTTTTCCCCAGTTTCTGTTCTCTCTGATATCTGATATCTAAGATATTCAATACCGGGTAAAAACATACTGAGTTTTTATAAAGAAACAAATATCACAGATGTCAAAGAAATTAATAGAACTTCAGAAATTATCTGCCAAGTCATTGTCATCCCTAGTCCTTCAGGATGGTGTGTTTGATGTGGAAAAAGGTAATACTAAAATCAAAAGTTAGTAACCCATTAATACTCAGCTGAGCCTTTTCTGGGAATATTTTTGATCATTGCAGGTCTGTCTACAAGTTTTCAAAAGGAAACCATATGTGCTTATCTCCTGTAGTTTCCCAATATATTTTAAAAAGGATACAGGTCTGAGCAAAAATTAGGTGGCTGCAGAGAGCAGAAGGAGAAGCATCTTTACACATTAGTCCTCTTGATCCCTGGTTCCTCCTGGGTAAAACTGATGCTTGTCTGTGTGGGCACAACCCTGCCAGGGTTGGGGAAAATTAAGTCTTGCTATGCCACAGCTCTTGTTTGCTTAGGCTTACATCTTCCTTCCACAATTTACAGTCATTACTTATGAATTTCTGATTGTATTAGTTTCCTATTGCTGTGGTTACAAATTACTGCAGTGGCTTATAACAACACAAATTTATTGTCTTACAGTCCTGTAGGTTAGAAATCTGACATAGGTCACGCTGGGTAAAAGCATGTTTGTCAAGGTGTTGTCAGGGCTGCATTCCCTTTTGAAGCCTGGAGGGGAGGATGAGTTGGTTTCCTTGCTTTTTCCACCTTCTAGAAGCTGCCTGCATTCCTTGGTTTATGGCCCATTGCTCCGTCCTCAAAGCCTGTCACTCAAATCTCTGCTTCCATAGTTACATCTTTTCTGATTCAGATTCTCATGCTTTCTTCTTATAAGAACCCTTGGGATTACATTGATCTCACCCAGATAACCCAAGATAATCTTTCCATCTCAAGATCCTTAATTATCTGCTAAGTCCTTTTGCCATGTAAGACAATATATTCATAGGTTCTTGGGATTAAGATATGGTAATCTTTGGAGGAGTAGGGGAAATTATTCACCTATCCCATTAAGAAACTGCTTACAAGTTTTTGGTTCTTTTCATTTTCACCCAAACACTAGTCTAGGGAGAGCACATTTTCATCTGGTGAAGAGAGTCTATTAGCCATCCCTGAACAGCAAGTTGGACTCTAGTTTGCACAGGCTTCAGAAAGCCAGACTCCCAGCAATCACCAAATGGGTGTTTCAGCTAAGATACCCAATGTATTTTTAAAGGAAGAAAGCAGCCATGATTAATAACATACTGAAATTAAGCATGTCTTTGCACCATTAACTTCAATGTAAATTTCTTGTGTCTCCAGCAGAGCCTAGCAAATTGTCTTGTACATAGTAGGTATAAAGTAACTTTAATTAATATCAAATAAAAGAATGAACTAGCTTGTTATGAAAATAAGCATAATTGTACACACCAATATTTTTGCATGGCCATATCAAAATTAATTTTTTAAAAGGATTTTAGTCAGATTGCAGGGACTTAAAAACACTCATTTGCAGTTATTACTGGAAAACTGGGAGTTTCAACTTGGTCCTCCAAACTCTTCAAAAGATAAATCAAAGCAAAAAACAAACAAACAAAAGCGTGTATTTATGACAAGTTCCCACTCACTAGAGTATTTGTTATAAGCGTATTTTCCTAAACATTTATTTGAATGCTTCATAATGACCAGTGAAGGTAAAATATTTTAAGGTAAATTGGCCCACTTTCCTGGCACAGGAAAGTATAGTTTATGGAACTAGATGTATTAACTCAATGCTACTCAAATAACATGTTTTATCTTTTGCTTGCTATCACCTCTCACTCTTGCCTAAAATAAACATGCGACTGAACCTTGTTCATTTTGTTTGATTTTCTATGAAAATCAAGTTCCATTCATATCTCCATGTCCTCTGAGTTAGTTGTAAATCTGAACATAGGTAGGAGAAAACTCATTTCCAATCATATACTTTAAAAATTTTACCCCACAAATCAACGATAATAATGAAAATAATAATCATATAAAGTTTCTCCAACCTCTGTCCATGTCATGCCAGATTAGAAAGCAGTCACCAGTCTCACCACTGCCAAGCATTTCTGGATCTAACAACCTCTTAGGAATCTCAAGGACAAAAACATTTTTCTTATGCACTTTTTAAAATTAATAGTTTATAATGCATTCTCTTTCTGAGAGTGGGAGAATGAACTACCAAAACAAATGCTTATTTGTTCTCTCTGCTGAAAACATCTAATGTGAGAAGAAGAAACTTTGGTTTCCACAGAAAATATTGGCTTCCCCATTAGCCATCTGCTGGATGGTGGGAATGTTCTGTGTGGCTTTCTCAGCTGGAACAGTTGGAAAATGAATATATTGTTGCAAAAACTCACATTGTTGGCCATAATGTTTGTGATAATGTTGTTGACTTACCAGATGTCCTGGAAATTCCTGGGGTGGAAGTGTTTCCAGTCATTCCAAACCCCTCTGTCATGTTGTGGAATGGTGTTTGGTATATGTGACCCTAGCTACTTCTCATAGTTTACTATGGAAATTTTCATTTAGTCAAGCATTCTGTAGACCAAAACAAGATGGAAATAGACACCATTGAACATGTTATCCCAAACTGTACTCTAATACCCATACATAAAACAGCTATTATTTGCCATTTTTTAAAATAATTCCTTCTCCAACCTCAACAGCACGTATCTATCCATATGTAAGATTAAATAGCATGACCTTCATTGTACTTATCTCCAGCTGGTAAAGAAGCAACAAAGTCTAACAGTTGAATGCTTTGCTCGCTCATTATGCCTAAGCAGTTTGTTTGAAATGTGAATAACCTCTGTTTTCAGTCTGGGCTTTCTCTTTCGAACTTAGATTAATGGAGTGATGAAAAAGTGAAAAAGTCTTCCACACTTTTGCATGCAAATAGAGTAGACTTTGTCTCTTGCAGATGGAGTTATCTCTCACCAGTCTGATTCTCTACCTGTTTTCATTTAAAGCAACAGAACTCTGCGCAGAATGAGGACTTGTTCTAAATGGAAATCCGTTTTAAAACTCCATAGAATTCTGACTGCCTCACTATATGTACTTGCTGAACTGCACCTCATGATTCATTTTTATCTTTTACTTCTATCAAAAGGAGATGGCATAAGGGTTTATATCCCCAAAGATGTATAAAGGGCAACAATTTATCTTTGAGGTCCCTATTTGACCACGCAACTCCAGTTCATTCGCTCCTTAGAGCTTACATAGTGTCACAACAAAGGTGTGGCCTATCCAATCCTATGTCACCCATTTTTACCAGCATCCTCTGACCTGCCCATCCTCTGGCCTGGTGCTCTACCACCAGCCTACACAATCGTTACTGAGGCAACCTTCTTCCAGTAGCCCCTTTGGATCTGGTGACTCTTGCTGTTGCTCAGAGACATGAGACATGATGGCATGTCCTCTTAGATGGGCCCCACAGCTGCCCCCTCACTGGGCTCTTCATTGTGGGGGTCCCCATATAGAAAGTGGGCTCGGTCACGTTTTCCCTTAGGTCTCACCCACCCTTCTTAGACTGCACTGCTTCCCCATCACTCCTGCTGCAACCAAAGCCCAGGACCCTGTTTCCTGGGCCCACTGAGGTCTCTGTTCTCACTTCCTCTTCATTCCTTTTCACTCCCTTTATGCCCTTTCATTCCTTGGAGAATTTGCTAATCTGGGGGGCATCACCTCTATCAGAACAATCTCCTTAAATGAACACGGTTTGAGGACCTAACCTTGTATATGATTTTTTCCTTCATCCTTTCCCTGAGTTGAAAATTACAAAGCCAACTATCTGCTTGAATGCAGGAATGGAGGTGGGAAAGAAAACACAGGAAGGAGACATTTAAAATCATGTTAATCTCTCAAAACTATTGTTAAAGCCCAACTAGGTTCATTGCCCACTGCCCACGAGGAAGCCAATACACTGAGACAGCAGGGGTTACAGTGGAGAAAGAGTTTAATTTTGCAGGTGTCATGCGAGAAGACAGGAGGAAGTTCTCAAATCCAGTTCCCTGAGAATTTGGTAGAAAGCATTTTTAAAGATAGTGTGGCAGGCAAAGGGCTAGGTAGTTGGGTCTGCTGATTGGCTGTGTTCGGAGTGGAACCATAGGGGTGTAGAAATTGTCTTCTTGTGCTGGGTCAGTTCCTGGTTTGACGTCGCAAGACCAGTTGAATCAGTTCCTTTGTATGGGCCACTGCAGGGCCTGGAAGATATCTTAAAAACTAGCGTTAGGATTCACAAGGGTGATGTTATCTATAGAAGCAATGAAGAAAGCTAAGAATCTTTATGACCATCAGCTGTGACTCCTGAAAGCAAACTAGGGGACAATGGCTGGTTATATATGTATGTGTGTGTATGTGTATATATATATATTTTTTAAATTATGCCTATACTGCAGAGTTCAGGCCCCTACCACAGTTCCCACCTTGTAGACCTTTATTAATTTTATAAAGGTAGTTTCAATATTATGCCACCACCTGACTGTAATCAGAACAAATAAATAAACAGAAGAGAAGGCTGAAATGGAGGAAAGAGGACTGATAACTTTAAAAATAATTTTCTGATGTTCAAAGAACTGTGCTCCAACTACCTTTTATAGAGACTGGTATGGATAAAGCACATTTCCAGATTGATGTTCCTCATCATGCCCTGTCCAAGTAAAGCCAGTCCTGGTACTTATAACTTTGAATTTGATAAAAATCACCAAGACTTTGTGAATCTATGATTTAATGAATGCATAAATACAAACTGGTGGCAGGAAAAATATTGACCACCCTATCTTTGTCTTTCAACACATATGTTGTTCTGATGGAAAGTTTTTCTTACTAATAAGTGTCCTCTACTTTGGGGATATCTACATAAAAAAGAAAAATTATGGAAATGCGGGGCTGAAGAACCTCAAAAATTATCTAAGCCAGTGGTTTTTCACCTTGACTAGACATATCAGTCACCTGGGGAGATTTCATAGCAATACATATGCCCCGCCCCACCCAGACTGATTGGACCAGAATCTCTACAGGTGACCACCTATGACTGGTATGTTTTAAAGCTCCCCAGATGGTTCTAACACACACTGGAGGCTGAGAATCATTCCTACCCACCTCTCCCATTTATACAGGTAGGTTGTGATTTCTCCAAAATACGTCATCATAAATAAAAGCAACAGCTTAAAACTGTTTATCCTAATCCTTTGTTGTAGAATACATTCTTCTCACCACACCCCACTGAATCTCAACACTTAAAAAAAATGTTTTGGAGTGTCCAAAAAAAGATTCTGCCCCAGTTTATTTCAATGTTGAAGAGAACCCATTAGAACAGTATGAAATTTTATTCACATGGCCTTCCCACTTCCAAAGCTCTAACTTTTGTTCTTATTCCTCCAAAGAACAACTCTACAGCCCACCAACCCCACTCCATCCTCATGTTTGATAAATGTTAAACAACACATTTATGAGATGGCATTCCATTCCAGAATGACATTTAAAAGCTCTGAAGTTTAATCGCTGTGGATAACCATCAATCATTGCTGGGATGCCCGTGGGACGGTGGACTTTGAGGTGTGCCATCCATCTCATGGCGGCACTGTGGCTGGCTGCCTTCTGCTCATCATCACTGGTTGATGGGGCTGATGGAGATCGGCTGCTGCACTTTCAAAGTGCCTCCTGTTCTCTTACCTGCCCCGCATGACTACTGAACTGAGCCATGTTGTGACAGTCTGCCTGCTCTTCCCTGTTCAGATTAATGAATACAGCTTTAGCTGTTAATTCAAAGCTAGTCAAGCTGATATCCAACAATTAGAGACCAATTTTCAAATTCAGCTTGAGTGTATGAGTGGAGGGGTGCGGAAGAGGAATACAATTTGGCGTGATTCTTTCTATCTAGGGTGAACCTGAAGAAGAAGAAAGAGGAAGGGATCCTGAAGGTAGTACCTGAAATTCTCACTGTCTCTGGCTACAACAAAATGTTTCAAGCCCCCACATCTCTGCAAGTTACAGCAAAATGACCCTGGGGGTTTGAGCTTCCTGCCCTGCAGCTAGATTGCAATCCATCAAAAATAACAAGCCCACGACAGGCCCTGTGCACTTATACCTTCCAGGAGGGTCAGCAGCTAAGCCTGCATTTGAAAAGACTTTAAAGTCAGAACCAGAACTCTCCAACTTCTACTCTCTTCCCTCCACAATAAGAAATGAAATGTTTACTTATATATAGAATGATGTAAGTGACCTCATATGCCCCCTTTCAGGATCATCCAGGGCCATGGAGAGTTAGTACTTAATTCTCAACCCTGGATTGCCCTCCCTGATAAAAAAGCAAGGGCTACAAATGCCCTGTTTTGCATGGAAAAGCTGTATATGGACCTCAGATGCCAAGTACTGTCAAAATGCACTCAACAGAATTTGTATTTACAGAAAAGAGAAAACAAACCTGGCCAGAACATTCCTGCCCTGGTTACTGATAGTGAGGTGGTACAGAGGAACAAATGTCCATCTGAGGTATGCAACACCTTTGCCCTGGATAAGAAATCTCTCCTTAGTCATTTTGGCTGATCTTATTCTTAAAGGATGTGGCCCGTGGTTGCAGCACAATACACAGCAGCTGGTGGTAGTTTTGGTAGTGTTGATGACTCCAGTTACTTTCCACATTGAATTTCTTTTTGTTCTTCCTTGACTATTTAGCAATTGCCTTTAGTGTCAGACTAGCCCAGCTATGCCATGGAATTGTCATCCTCACTTGGACAGTGTCCCCATGGGAACCATGTGGAGATGGTAGTGGTCATTCCACTTGAACATCCCCACTCAGGAGGTGACACTCAAGCAAAGAGAGGCAGCACATGCAATAACCACTTTTCTGGATCTCTATTTTGCTCAAATGCTTGCAGTCTCTGTTTGGTGTTTTTAAAGGGTGTCTATTATCTTGTCTGTAAGCTAGTAATTAAAAAGACCTAAGTTAAAGAATTGATGCTAGGAATAAATGAGATAAATGTAAAGCACTTAGTACAATGTAGAGTACATAGGCGGAATTTAATAAATGATAGAGTGGAAAATATAGCAATAATTGTTCCTGTCTTCCTGGAAGTCTCTATCTAAATGGGGACATATAAAAAAATGAATGGAATAAATAAATGAATGGTTATACATTAAGAGCTAGTGATGATAAAAGTTGGAAGTAAAAACTACTTTAATAGAGAATAATTGGGAGTGAGGGGCTGCTTTGGACATGGTGGTCAGGGAAAACAACGCTCGGGAGGTGACAGTTAAGCTGAGACCAGGAGGAAGGAGCCAGAAAGATGGGTGAGTGGCACTCCATGCACAACAAACAGAAATCACAAAGTGCATCAGGTAGAAAAGAAAGGAGAGTGGCTGGAACGTGGACACACAAGGGGAAGAACAGGATGAGGTGAAGCCAGACAGTTTCGATGGTACTCCAAGTTCTGCTACTCAAACTGATGTCCAGGCATCACCGAGAGCTTGTTGAAAATGCAAAAGCTCAGATCCTACCCCAGACCACCAAGTCAGAATCTGCATTTTTAACAAGCTCCCTGGGTGATGTCTGCATTTTTGAGAGTAATAAACACTGGTTTAGGAAGCCACTGAAGTGGTTATAGATTTAGACAGCAGAGTGGTGTGATCTGCATTATATTTTTAAAAGGGATCATTCCAGATGTTAAGGTAAGCATGGATTAGAGGGCACTGTTTTCAGTTGCTATTTTATCATTACTTTCAAAGTTTTCTGCCTCATTTACTGCTCCTTCTAAGACTGGGTCCTGCTGCAATCTGGCCATCTTCCACCTGAAGTCCAGCCCGGTGGCTCTAGCCCTACTTTTCTGCTTGTGCATTGCTCAGTGCCACTCCCCACCTGCCTTGTTGCTTTCAAGTGTCACCTGCTCCTGTATTCCCCAGATCCAAGCTCTGCTCACCACCTCAGGAAGCCCCACCCTTGTACATCCTCATGATCCCCTCTGAGGCTGGAGGCAGCCCTTGCCTTTGACTGTGTACCCTACACCTGCAGCTGGCTCTTCCAGACCCAGGCTCTCTCTCAGAAGTGGTTTTGTGCCACATCCATCTGTTCCCACTGTCTGTCCCTTCCATACCCCAGGAATTCAGGGACCAAGTAAAAAATGAGCATTCCAAGTGACTGTAATTAGATTTCAAAGATGAGAAAGGGGTTCTTACATAAATGCCAGCCATCTTTACATTAAAAAATAAAACTTTTTAATCGATTGTTGGGGGGAGCTGTTAATGAGCTAACTACCTTTAATTTAATATTTGACAGTAATTGCCAACAGAATTATATTTAACAAGACAAGAACCGCTATGGGTTTTTAGCAGGCAAATGAGGTAGCAGAACAGTTCCTGTTAAGGAACTGAAATATAATCAAAGGAGCCTTCATGCCCATTGCTGAATCTGAGTGACAAGACTACCAACAGTAACCCCTAAAGACAGATGATACTGGTTGTGTGGAATAAGAAACAAAATATAAGATTTCCCTGTGCTTATCATAGAACAGTCTAAATGCAGGGCCTGATGGAGCACGTAGGTTGTTGAGGATGGTTGGAGATCTTGTTCAGCTAAAGCTGTCAAGGAGGCTGGGGGCCAAGGGAATAAAAGGCACTGCTTTAATGAGTTCTAATAGACACGAACAGGTAACTTTTGCAATGATGCTACAGGTAGGTATAATCTCTCTCCATTATATGGCAATGGTAAGGAATACTTCTCTCTCATTCTGTGTTGTGCTCTGGAGAGAAAAAGCAGTTCCTATTGTTGCTCAACATCCGCTCTGAGAAACATCATAAAACTTAGTCCTTATATTAGCAGGGTTCAATTAGACCCAAAAAATGTGGGCACCATATAAGAAGTGTTCCTCCGAGGGACAGAGGAGGGATGGTGGGAGAATTGTAAGGGTTCAATCAGGTCACATTGCATTTCATCCTTAGGCTGCTTTGGGAGATCTGAGTTAGGCAGCTGGGAGTGCTGCAGAGGCATGGCTCCAAAATTGTCTTCATTATGCACTTGCTTGAAACCCTCTGAAGAAGCTCACCTTCTCACCTCAAATGGCTATGTCATCACCTTTATTTCAGCTCTAACTCTGGCTTTAATGGATTTTGTGAGCTTCCAGCTTTGAAACCATATAGAAAGAACAACCTCAACTGAGTACCATAGCCGTTACTCAGATCAAATGTCATCAGTCCTCAGGGACAGCTTTAATTTCAGAATGATATTCAAATTTGGGCAGTTTAAAGCCAAGCAAATAGATTCTATATATTTCCAATGGTCTCTAAAAGAGGCTTCAGAAACAAGACTCCTGTTTTTTCTCAGTTTAACACTATATCTGCTATAAAATAAACAAAGGAAGTCAAAATGCCATTTTTATACAAATTTGAGGGGGAAAGAATGTGAGAAGAAAGAAAAACAGCTAACGAAATATTCGCATTGCTATATAAGGAAAAGGAACCTTTGGATACAAAGTTCATATTTGACAGGTAATATGACAATAAAAGGGGGAAAAACATGAATTAAAATGCAATGAAAAGTTCATACTCTCCGTGCACAGAGAAATAAGCGAATGTCCTTAAATTGATCAGTTCTCTAGCTGGAAGAAGGGATTCAAATGATTGATGGATACATGATGCTTTTTCTTTTAGATATAAGTTGAACCATGATGAGGAGGTTAATTTGAGTCACCTTTTTAAAAGAATATATAAATGGAACTTATAACATACTGTGCTTTGAATACAGTAGGAAGTTAAAAGTGCTTTTAAGATGAATTCAAAATAAGGGATAGATTGATGATAGAGAACTATGGACTCTAGATATTTAATCTGAAGAAAAAATGTTCTAAATATTGGAATTCCCTTAAGAGTTAAACCTAAAAATGGTGTCAGACTGAGGAACATTATGGGGAGAGCCAGTAACAGGCCATCACAGTCACAAACCATGGGGCAAGTCCTCAAGTTCTCATCAATGAAACCTAGTAGACCCACCACCAATCATGCAAAGCAAGATATAGGTTTAAAAAAATGTTGAAACAGAATCAGATTACATGCAAAAATGTGATTTTCCAAATTGACTGCTCTTGAAAATCACATGGGAAGTTTCTGAGAAAAGCAACTATGAGATCCACTCTACACTCAATGAATAAGAATCACAGATTGAAGCCTGGGATGTTTCCCATAGTTTAGAGCCTCTGCTACTTAATCAGCACATTCCTTGACCAGTGGTTGAGTATGAAGCCCCCATATTAATGTAAAAAAATTTTAGAGGGCCAGCATGTTTATAGTTGTAGTGTCTGCTACAGCTGCTCAATGGGAAACTTAGCAAGCACATCTGGATTGTTCTTGTCTGAAGCTCAATGATTGGGAGTCATTCATGTAGAACATAAACTTCATGAAGACAGAAACTACCTTCTCCACCATTGTTTTGCCAGACCCTTCTTTACAAGGTACCTGATACATAATGGGTGATCACAGAACATTGAACTAATTAGGGAGTTGGGAGGCCTCCAACTATCTATTACTCTTTCTCTTTCTCTCTCTCTTTCAGGTAAAATTGAAGATTTAGGAATGCCATATCCAGTGGTAATACAAAGGCGATCAGAGTGGAAAGTCCCTCATACTCAAATTTTATAATGTCTCAGAACATCTGGACCCAGGAACCTTGCCTGCACTAACCTTTGAGACCTATGTGATTACTCAGTTTTGTATCTTTCCTTGTGCTTATGACAATGACAGACTCATAGGAATTGTACAATAAATAACATTCATTGAACTAATCAATGCATCCTCTTTTACAGTCATTAAGATAATTTAGATTCATTAGTTATAAGGACAAATTTTATAATGGGCCTTTTCTAATTTTTCCAAAATAAATGGACACTATAAAGAACCTATGAACTATATCTAAGCTATATGAATGTCACATTAATTCACACAATTCATAAGTCAAGAGAAAGCTATTTTAAGTTTCTTAAATGGCTTAACTTTTTAGATTTTTTATCAGTCCTTTATTAAATCCATAGAAATGAAGGCATACAAAAGCTCAAGGAATTTCTTCATGCTATCCAACATTATTTACTCATTCCTGTGGACTTTCCAGCCATGCAAGTGAGAGGTAGAAGCCTATCTTGGGATCTCTGTTGGCCTTCATCTAACAGGCACTTCTCTGTCCATGTGACAGAGCTCTGACCAGTGGGGTGTGAGCACAAGTGTTGTGGCCAACTTCTGCATCATCAACTCAAAAATGAAGCTCCCCATCTTCACCTCCTTCTCTTTTCCCTTTCCACTGGGGGAAGCTGCACTTGGCAGTGACCTGGCTTCAACTAAACAGACATGGACAACACCTTGGAGGAGGACAGAGCCACAACATTGAAGAAGCCTGGGTCCTGAAAGACTGGCTCGAGCAGAGCCTTCCTTACAATCTTGAACTGCTCACCTCTGGGCTATGTGAGAACAAAATAGTCTTCTGCCTTGATTGAGTCCCTGTATTTGTGGTGTTTTTTCCCCAGTAGTGCATGCATAATACTATAATTCCTATTCCAAGGTTCTATGATTCCATATATATCCGGTAGGCCAAACACCTAATCCTTCATCTGCAAGTAGTATACTGGCTGCCAGTTTTTCCCAAAGGGGATTGTATGGGTTAAAGCAAGTATTCTACTTTGTTATCCTACGCAGCTGACAACCACCAATAAGAAAATGTCCTCAGGACAATTGTGCCAAATACAGTAGTGAAAAAAGGTGAGACTAGGAAGCTAAAAATATTATGATACGCAGTATTTTTTGACCTGGGTATATCATCTGAAGGTGCATTCTGTTTGGCGTACTGTAAAGACATCCTCAATGACAAGAAACAATATTTGTGAGTCTATTTCTGGGCATGTGCATAGAGTTAATTAGCAAACTTCCAACTTACTGTGCACACAAATTTCAAAGTTCAAGAAGTGGCAATTTGCCCACATAGACCTTATGCAGCTTTTATTGTTTTGTCAGATCTGCTTACTTAAATGCATAAATTAAGTACTATGTGTTGCACCTACTTAAAAATATGGTAAGATTCCTTGGAAGAAGTGAAAATTAAATGTTAGAAAGAAGGCCAGGCACGGTGGCTCATGCCTGTAATTCCAGCACTTTAGGAGGCTAACTCAGAAGGATGGCCGAGACCCTGTCTCTTAAAAAAAAAAAAATTAGCCCAGTGTGGTGGCACACGCCTGTAGTCCTAGTATTCAGGAGGCTGCGGCAGGAGGGTCATTTGAGCCCAGGAATTTGAGGTTGCAGTGAGCTATGATAATGCCACTGCATTTTAGCCCAGGCAACAGAAAGAGACTCTGTCTTCAAAAAACAAACAAACAAAAATGTCAGAAAGTAAAAAGCTTTGCCATCTTACCTTCAAAAGGTGTCATGGGATGAAAGTCAATGTTGGAGACGTGTTGACTACCAGGCCAAATGTGGCAACAAAGTCTGGTGCTTCTTCTGGCCCCATCACACCCCAACATAAACACACACACACACACACACAAGCATGCACACACTCTCTTGGCCCAGGGAAGTCGATACATGCTGGGCATTGAGAATACAGGAGCTTCAGGGGTATAATCAAGCATTGGCTTCACCTTTCCTTTTCCAAGTGTTTCATTTTACATTTCAAAACCAAAAATTCTCAGGGCAAAATTATTCCTTTTTGTTGTTCTACATAAAGCAGGCCTCTCATTCTTATTTTTGTCCAAATTGTCCATGCATTTATAGAAGGTGACTACATGTGCCTTTGCTCTGGCTCCTTCATGACTGGGACTATCCTCCACTAGGAAAGATAAAGATTTCCCCCACAGTTGCCTGTGAAGTTGCTTTATACTATAGTTATTCATTCAGTATTTTTAAATGCTTTGTGTCAGAACTACTTTGAAATAAATTACTCATTCCTATATTAACTGAGATTGTTCAATGATTTCCAACATGGATTTTAAGTCACTTAGACATCCTTGAAGATGATGAAGGAACTCCTCCAATTATATTTGGCATTTCAAAAAGACACAAACAAGTGCACGCTTGTGTGCACACACACACACGTACTCTTGATAATGCCACACAAGTTAGCAGACAAAAATTTCTTTGCTTTAGGCTGGAATTATTTTAATTCAATGTGGCTGTACTGGTTATCTTGTTGCAAGCTGGTCAGAAGCTCTGATCAACAAGTGTATACACAGTCGGCCCTCTGTATCTGCAGGTTTCTGCATCAGCAGATTCAACCAACTGCAGATTGGAACCCCTGGATACGGAAGACCGACTGTACTACACCATTTTATATTAGGGATTTGAGCACCCTTGGATTTTGGTATCCACAGGGGTCCTGGAATCAATCCCCCATGGATGTGGAGGGCCAAATCTATATGTATATGAAAGCAAATGAATTATTACTCAATGTAATTTTTTGATAGACATATTTTTTGAAACAATGGGCCTTCTGGAGAGTGAAAAACAATAAAATTTTGTGGTCCTTAAAAATTAGGATAAATCTATCATTTTCTCTGGAGATTTTAAAATTCTATCCCTAGGTGATTTAAACAATCTCTTCATAATACTGTCAAACTATCAAATAGAATAATCATGGAAAATTCTGCTTGTCTTCCACCCATTCCTACTTAATTTTGCAATTACATCATGTGACAACATTTTATTGTCAGTCACCAAAGGGAAAAGACATCCCTCCTATTTCCTGATCATTTGCTACTCAGAAAAATAATCAAAATGGAACTTATATCAATTTTGTTCTCCTGACGTTTTCCTATGGAAAAAAAATTATGACCTCCATTCCGTCCTCCCTTTTTTTCTGTTTTAATTTTAAAAATTCAAAGTACATTTTTGAATGAATAATTTCTTTGCCATCCACATTGCCAGAGGCAGTTTAAAAAAACATAAAAGAGAGGACGTGGCATCACAGTCTATTGTCACTGTGGATCTCCACGCCAAGCCCAGCCATTGGAAAGATACCCACATCTCTGGGTCTCACATCGAGTGTTTACTTTTTATCATTTCAAAGTGTTTCTTTCTGATAGCACTCCTGTCAAATTTATGAATAAGTCTGGAAATTTTCAAGATAAGCTGAAATAGGTCTTATTTGTTGGCTTCTGACTCAAATTCCCTCTCCCTCTTCAGGGAGGAAGCTTCTGATTTTAGAATCTAACTGCTATGTTTCCTTGCCCCAACTCTAGCTGTAAATCACACTTGGTTTCACAGATTTGATAAAGCCTGTGAGCTTATAACGTCCCTGCCAGAACTAGCCAAGAGTTACTTCCTGGGGAAATGAAGCCAGTCGGCAGCCCTTCCACCACATAAATATGACCCTATTAGGTGGAAGTCAGTGGGCCTGTCTGACAGTGGGGATTTGCCCAAACAACTCCACAAAGTATTATAGCATGATCAAAGTGATAAAAGAAATTTCCTAAAATGACAGGGGAAAAAAAAAACAACAGCAGCTTCTGTTTTGATTCTGCCCTTCAACTCTGCTTGGATTCCACAGCAAGAAGGACTTCCTACCAATGTACGACCTGTTTCCATATAAAAACGCAAGCTGATCCACTAATACAGACCGTCTCTCCTACCTCAGATCCTGCATCACATCACAAGCTGCTGTTTTGAAAAGCTTAAGCACAGAGACTTGTATTAGTTTTGCCAGTGATGGGAGAGGGGCCACGAGTTATAAAAATGCAGATATCAAGTGCACACAATTCCTGTCTTTCCGATTTTAAAATACACTCAGTGCCTTTTGATGGTCTAGTGAAGACCAGTCGTAATGGCAGAGAGGAATTATGCTGTCACGTTGACATATATTTTATCTGTGAATAAAAAGGGTATATATAATACAGGTGATAATGCTTTATTATCACAAGAACCACCCTGCTCAGTTAGCTCTTATTTGATTCTATCAAAGACCAACTGCTAACATGGAAATATATTGTTTGACTATTCATTCATTATTTAATTCACTCAGTAAATACTGAGCATCTACTACCCACACTCATGCATTTGCCCCTGATGTTACTGACAAGAAGAATGTGCATGTATGGTTTGGGGGAGGATAGGGAGAGACTAGACAAGGCATTCAAAATCTAAAAGACAAAAGGGAAGTTTGGGTTTTTTGCCCCCAACCCAGATGCACATTATTCCAGTTTACTTCCAAATAAGGATGTTTGTATTTCACTATATGCATGAGTTAGAGTTTGTAAGTCTTCAATAATAAAGTCTGAGAATAAAATGTTAGTGGTAGACAAACTAGACTGAATAAATGATAATGATAGCATTGTTTTTATTATCTAATATTGTCTTTAATAAAACAAATTTTTTTAAAAAACAGAGAAATGTAAAAATCTGACAGGAAACCTAAAGATCAAATAAATAGTCCAACATTATAATTTTAGAAATGGGCAGACTGAGAACCACAGGGCTGAGTTTCTTAATGTTGCACAAATAGTTGTTGTGGGGTACAGAAATTATTGATTGTTTAAAGGGGTTGAGATTTGCATCTAGTATAACTCATGCCTGTGTTATTGGCCTTTCTGTTTGGGTGCTTAGGGGAACATGAATATGTGATAAAGACAGATTTTGCTTCGAGGCCATGAAAGCGTTTTCCTGACAGAGAGAACTTACTTTCAAGTTTCTCTCTCAACATGGTCTTGACAAATTAATGGATGAAACTAAAATTAAAATATCTTAAATTAGACACTAAATTCTGTGAATTGTATTCACTATGTAGTCAAAATAAAAATCAAAATTAGGAACCTGCAGTTCCCAGAGCTTTTCAGGTCTTTACAAAGGGTGAACTCACTGTCTCTTTATCTTGTTATTAGGGACAAAATTTGCCAGATAAGCATTGTCAGCCTTGGATAGACAGCAATGGGTTGTGTTTCATCATGTCGTGGGGCCCTTACAAAGAGTTCAATCATCTGGCCACTATAAAAAGACACTGTAAAAAAAAAATTAAGCAGCCAATAGTGGACTGAAGGCCACTCATCCCATCCTCAGTAAGCTGACGAGTACAACTATGTCACTTGACAACCAGCTTTGTGCCGAGTTGCTTGACATAGAAAAGTCCATTCTGAAGCTGTCACTTAAAGCACATCTGCTCTGGCAGAACCTCATATGAGGCATCCCCTTCATAAAAAGACCCCTGTGGTGGATAATATAAACCTGCTGCAGATAAAAATAACTGTGTCCATCCAAAGAATAAATATAAATGGTGATATAGTGCATTCCTATTTTCTTCTCATAACCCATGCCAAGTAAAAAAAATATGAAGTAGAGAACAAAATATACAGTGGAGGACTTTCATGGAGATAACTTTAATATAGTCCCATGAGAATCACACCAAGAGAAGTGTTCTGAGGAAGCTCCTGTGGAGACCCCCGTTTTCCAGGAGCAATATTTGAAGTTGGTCAGCTTGTCCCAAATGCCTCCTTTTATTTCCATTCTGAATCTTGTTCCAAATATTTATTCTCGTGGCTCCATTGAAGTATATAATGACACTTCTCCAACTGTCTTCCATTGAATAACTGGGAAAGGTAGAAAAAAATATTCTTGTAGTCAGCATACAAAATCAAGTAGTGGAACCTACCAACTAGTGAGATTTTCCCTAATATCTCCTATTCAGAGACATTTGAGAACATGTAATAAAATTCTGAAGTCAGTTTGAGCTACCATTTTCAGATCGTGTGAATTTAAGTTTATAGCATCCTTAGAGATTACAGAAATATTTCACTTGATTAATCATTATTTCTACATTTCATAGTACTCTCCAGTTTCCTAATCGTTTCACACTTACCACCTCATTTGATGTTCACAACATCATGAACTATCAATTTTAAAAAAGAAGAGAATGAGGCTCAGAAAATTTAAGTGGTTTCCTGCAAGTCACACAGCTGAGAAACAAGAGATATATTTGAGCCCATGTGCAGTGGTGTCTCATCATATTTTGCTCACTAGTATTCAAAGACCATCCCTAAATGGGGGGAATGCACTATTGTGTGTCCCTTGGTAGGAGGCCCCAATTCCCCAACTTTATGCAGCATAGTGGAGTCAGTAGACATTTTATATGTACATATCAACCATAAATAACAATGCCCTTTGCAGAACTTATTAGAATTCCAATCAGTCACTGCCTTTCATTATTGACATCTTCCTCCTATACTACCTCTCTCTGGTCAAGCATGTCCATTATTCTTTAAGTAAATGTCTATAGTCATAGATATCAAGGAAGCAGAAGAAGATTGATCTTCCTCTCCCAAGTCTCTGAAAATTAGGGTATAGGCCCATGACACAGAATTGGCCAATCAGAATCTCCTCTACTGGTCCCTAAAACTTTAGGGAGGAATGAAAAGCACAGGGAATGTCATCTAGTCCTCAGAGCAATGGTGGTGCAATCAAGTGCCCAGCACAGTAGTGGTGAGTGTTTAGCAGGAATAGCTCCATGCACAAAGATTTAAGCACCCAGCTTCTTGATAGCCCAGGTTCCCTTGGCTTCTGCTTATTCCCCAAGCCCTGTTCTTGAGAATTCCTGTTCATTCTGTGAGCTATCCAGTAGGCCTCCTAGAAATTCCTTTTCTGCTAAGTTAGCCAGGGTCAGTTTTTGTTGCTTGCAATCAAGAAGCTTACATGGCACACCTAATTTTCCAACTTTAATATCAGTTGTTTTTCCAATACCCTCAGCATCTTAGAATAATTGAATTTGATATTCAATAAGGTTCTAAATATCTAAAGTATCCTTTCCCAAAAATAAAAAAAAAATTAGTGTCATATATTCAGAATGCTAACACTAGCGTGTATATACATTAATTTTGTGTTCTTTGGCATCATATAATATGGAATAAATCTCAGGTTTGGCTATAAGAAATAGTTGTTATTTTTCTACTAAAATTGCGCAAGACCACTCCAGCATACAGTAATTGCTTCATCCCTGGAAACACTATAATGCACTTAATGTGTATAGCATATTGGGCAAGCAATCACCTATTGTCTTAAAACAATTCTTAGGTTAGTATTATATCTTAAATATATCCTTAAATTTGGCTCTTAAATTTTTCATTTACTATCATCCAATTTTTGTAATTAGAATTATGGTAAACTAGAAGGCAGGGACTGGATATTAAATTTCTTTGTATTTCCTACCAACTATACTACAGAGATCAAGTGCCTGTGCCTATAAAAGGTATCTACTTTTTAAAAATTTTATGCAAAAACATTTCTTCTAATTTGAGACTAATCAATTATTCTACATTTTTTATATACCTTGCAACTCCCCTTTTTAATTTTCCAATCTACTAGTACAATGACTTATAGTAGTAGATGACTAATAAATGTTTGAAAATCAGTCGTTGATGGTTCAGAAAATGATCCTTGAAATCTATGACTGCCCAATACTATTTAAGCAGTATTTGACATGAAATGACCAGAGAGAAGGAGTGTAGGATGAGAATGGCAATAATCACAGATTGTATATGGAATTCTTAAAATAGAAATTTGTGAAATATAAATAAATACACACACATATGTAGTATATGTATACATTTGAAATACTCAATAACTTCACGTTCTACATTAAGCTATCTTCCTCCTTGTCTCCTTGCCCCTGCCTAAAAGAATGGACCATGGATATGTTGGTAATTGTCATTGTTGGCCATAGATTCTATCTTTTCTAGTCGTAACTATATATAACAAAATAAAATAAAAAGACTTCGGTAAATGCACACAGTAAAATGGGGAGATCTGCTAGTGGGAAATTGGTAATGGTACATGCATATTTCAGAAACCCTTCTTTTGACTGCTAGTAGCCTTGTCTAATCAGGGCACCTCTATTCTGAAGGAGCAAATATCATAGTCAAGATGAAATGTAAATGCAACATTATAATATATGGCATGTAGAATGAAGATATGGCAAAGGTTGACATTGATGATGATTAAACCGTTTGGGATTTGGTCTTAGAGACATGAGGATGGAATCTATAATCACCAGCCGTCCTCTCATCTTTATACAGTACCTGCTGATATACACCAGCTTCGTAATTACCTACTAAAAGATAGGTGGGGAGTTCATTAACCACGCTAATTGCAAGAACAATTTATGCTAAATCATCAGCAGGAATGTTAAAAACACTTCTTGAAAGCCAAAACAATGTAAAACCGACCTTAGTGGATGCAGAACATCTGTTCTCTGGGGCAGGATAAAGAGAAAAATCACAAGAAGTAGATGAGAGCAGAAAAATATTTTCTTTGTCATTCCCAGCTGAATGACAGGTGCAAGTCTGTTATATGAAGAAAACGGTGTGTCTTAGAGACAATGACCTCACAGGTAAAGGGGATCATTGGCAGCTGCTGGCTCCTCAAGGCATCACCACTTGTCACCAAGTAGCCGAATTTGTTATTGCTCAGACGGATTCCATCTCCTGCTTCCTCCTCTCTGAAATATGAGTCAGACAGAGAAGAGCAATATTCCAAAAGTATTTTGAGATATGTTTTAAATGTCATGTCCATTTTTATGTAACTCTACCAGATGTTCAGAAGTCAAAGAACAAAAGATAATGGCTGACTAATAACTTGATAGTGCATAATAGAGAAGTTTAATTGTGAAATTAACAGAAAAAATTATTGCAAAATATATTTTAAGACATCATTTAGTAAGTACATATAAGCTTCAGGAACTAAATTTTACTGAAGGATTTCTTTGAACCTTAGAATTTTAGGACTATTATTATTTCATGATTATGAAATAATTCCTTGTGATTAGGCAGTGTCAACTAAGGATTTTTTTTTTTTTTTTACAAAAGCCATCCATATCTAAATGCATATAATTACCTCTTTCCTTGCAGGAATAGAATTTTTAAAGGGGGAGCTGATTCAGGTTATGTTTTAAGATCTCTTTAAAATGGAAATGTTTCTTTGGAAATTTTCCACACATTTGGCATCAGAAGTCTCCTCTGTTCAAGCTGCACTAATTAGAGGCATGCACATGAGGTTGCCATGTAAGGTGAAGGGACAGGAACATTAATGACCCAGGCTGTGACATCATTTGTGAGAACTTCTTTCCACTGATCTGACACCAATTGAAGTTCAGCTTTCAATTCTGTCTTTGAAGCCCAGATCAAGCAGTGTCATGGACACATGTCTTCTGTGTTACACAGTCATGTTTTCTCCCAAATTGTTATGGACTACCTTATGAAAGAAGGCATCCACCCCAACACTGGCAATGGACACTGTTTTAAAGTAATTTTTTGTTTGAGATAAATTCTACTGCAGCATCTTCCTTGCCTTTTAAGTAGCTTGGGACATGGCCTCATCATAAGGAGAAAATGTTGTCTTGGAAATGATAAACAATGACAAAAAAATTCATTTCTACCAAACTCTCCTTTCTTTCTCCAATTTACAGTCTGCTTGTGGAACTGACCAATAGGTGAGTTCAAGATTGGTAACCTCTGCTGATCAACCCATGTGATTTCAATGAGAGCAGGTAATTAGAAAATTTCTCTGGGGCATTAATGTACTGTGTTCTTTCTGCTGTAGAAAAAAAGAATTGGTCAGTCTTGGAAAAACAAAACTGTTAGTCATTGTCAATACTCTGCCTTCTTAGTTTGCACCACTTCTCTCTATTTCAATATCCACCTGATGCCTGGGCCCCTTCTCCTCCTGTCGCTGCTTATTTCAGTAAATAACGTTTGATGTAGAGCAGATGTTCCCAAACCCCTCAGATGGCAGCTACTTAAAAATACCATTGCTTAGGCATCAACCTCTTTTAAAAGATGTCTCCAGGATTCTAATGTTCAAAGAAAATTTAAGGACCACTGTAACCTTGCTACTCAAAGTGTGCCCCCCAGACCAACAATATTGACATCACCTGAGATCTTGTTAGAAATGCAGAATCTCAGGCACCTCCCAGACCTGCTGAATCTGAATCTGCTTTTAGTAAGAAGTACTGCTTTAGAGCAAAGCCTCTTACTAAATTTAGTTGCATGCAAGACTTCAGAGAAACCTGTGATTGGAATATTATATGTTTGTTTTCTTCTACTTTTTTTCCTGGGGAAGTGTCCAATAGTTTTCATAATAGTCTTCAAAGACTTCGTGAGCCAAATAAGGCGAAAAACCAGCACTGGAAGTCTCATAAACTTAAATCTTTATACAAGACAGGCAAATCAAATAAATGAGTGGAGTGGGAGAGGCATTGCCAAACAAATATGTAGAAATATTCTGCACAAAAACAGTGTTCTTTCTCATTTTTAAAAACATATTGCCCTCTCTCTCCATCTTTAATTTTACCTCTTTTGATAGAAACATGGGTTCAAAACAATGACTGTCTACTATAAAGGAAAACAATCACCTATGTGGTGGCACATGACAACTGACACAAGCGTGGAAAGCACCAGGAGGGATGAGCACGTGGCACTGTGCCTCAACTCCAGCCAGCTGCTGGTGTGGAGGAATGAATACAGGGCCAGCATCAGGCCTTCTCACTTTTAAAGACAGTCCACAACTCCAGATTTTTATGTAAAATCAAATCTTTAAAAGTTGCATCGATATTTTTTGATACTAAGACTAAGCAGGTTAAACAACACTCACATCTAAACATATCTGGATAGTTAACATCCACTTGGACAGAACTATCCCTCATCTCTTACTTCCAAGGAAACATTCTGGCTAGAATCAAAGTTCTATTAAAAAGATCACGCAACCCCATCTCTCGTTTTAAGAATGAGAAGCCAGAAAGCTGAGGTGTTATGGCAAAGGTCATAGTGAATTAATCTTGGTTAATGTCAGCGTAGCAGTGAGAGTTTGGTCAGCAGAGACAAAAGTAAGTAAAGCTTCTCAAGCAAGAGGAGATTTGATACAGGGAAGTGAGTGATGCAAAGGGTGAAAGGGTGAGGATCCGGGAGATCTGCTTGTAGTTCTCAGGCTTGTTTCCAGCCTTCAGAGTCAGGAAACTGCAGACTGAGAAACTACCAGCAAGGGTAACAGCTGCCTGCAGTAATAAGGTAAGCAACTCTTAGGGAAATGGCCAGAGGCATTTTCTGAATCCTGCCTGCCAGCCCTCTAGAGGAAAATAGGATGTTTTCTGCCTTCTCCCACTTTTTGAAATCTTGTACTAGTGCTTCGTATTGGTAAAATCTAACCCAGAACCCTATCGGCGAGGGATTCTGAAAAAATGTACCTAACAGGCTTTGATCATCTGCAATTACAGAGCACAGCACAGAAGACAAGCAGGGGTGATGCTGAGTTAACAACTGATAACCAGGCATTGCTAACTAATCTAATATTTAATCTATGCCAATGCCTAATTTGATCTAATTTGTTACAAACTCATTATAACATAGATCTTCTTGAGATAACAGCTTCAGGCTCATATTTCTGAGAGGACTAACATCTGTTGTCAAGAATAAACTTTATTCTACTGGCCCAATAAGAAATAGATGGCAATAATAAATTTATCTATATGAAAAACCTGAGAATGTGTAACTATTTCCACCTTAATTTTAACCTTTTTACTAACCTTCATCTTATTGACAGCATGTATTTTATGTCAAGAAAATATTCATAAATAAACACATATATGCATATTAATGTCAAGGAGATAAAAGTAACAGCACAGGTGTTTGGACCCATAGCAGATACAAATCAAGCTCAAAACAGTCAAAACAAAGAAGCAGAATTTGAATTTCTTAATGAGTTGTCTTTTTCTTTATAACTTATATCTCTTTCATAAGTAGAGCACACTTTCCCTTATTGCATTCCTAACAAAAATGAAAACATAGTACAGAGAGATGATACATGATAAATAAATTGATTAATTGAATGGATATATTACTAACTCATCTAAAAGATATTCAACTTGATTGTATTGAAAGGCACCAAAAGTAACAAGAAGAGAGGAAAGGTAAAAAATATATATTCCTTTAGGTCAACATACTGGTGAGATGTCTGAACGCTGAGTCAAAAGTTCTTTTCTTGAGGCTAATTCACTTTGTATTTCTGAACTTCAGTTCCCCATAGGTTAAATGGGGATTTACCACAGCTTAGTTACGGAATTATTATAAAACATGCCCATGTAATGAAGAGATAATAGGAATAGAGACACTCATAAGAGTGCCAGTGGGCATAAGTCAGTAGTAAAAAAAAAAAAATAGTAATCAATGCTGTAAAGAGAGTTGCATTTTGTCTTATGACAAATAAGAGCTTTGCTGAGTTGTACACATTTGGGAGAAGGTAACACAATGACTGCTTCTGAAAGACAATGTAGCACATAAATGGCTTCTCAGTTTTCTTGTTGATTCAACCCTTTTCAGTAATCAGGGTTCAGAGAGTGAGTGAAGACAAAGGGTATTTTGACCTGGTGTCAAGCAGACATAGTATAGTTGGGCCATGGGATAATAACAGCTGGCATTTTCTGCAGCTTTGCAGCATTCCAGGCATTGTTCAACATGTATCAACACATGTATTGATTAAATTAACCCTCATAGCAACCTTGGGAATAGGAGTCTATTATGAACCTCCATTTTACAGGTAAGGAAACTGAGGCACCAAAAGGCTAAATAAACTGCCCGAGTCACAGAGCAAGACAGTGACAGAACCACATTTCAAAGCAAGTGTGTCTATATTCTTAACCACTTAGCCATTCTGTCATTGAATATTGTTTTCCATAGAGTTGTACCAGCTTGGCTATTAGTGTAATTTTTCCCAAGGTTTTGGCAAATGTGAGTCTTAATTCTTAATGTTATTGTGGATTGAACCTTTTTAAATGTTTGTATAGTTATTTTAATGAGAATTTTGGAGAAACTACTAGCCAGAAGCCATTTTAAACAGGAAATTAGCATTTAAACTTCATGCTTTATATTCCATGCCAAACCTCTGTCATATTCTACTTTCCTTCAGGGAGTTTGACCTACCCGTACAGCCACAAGTATCACAAAGAATAATAGCTACAGACTCAATCACACTTTTTTTTGGCAAACATGTTAAAAATTTGTCCTCGGGATTTTACTAGGCCCCCACTGTCCAGATGCAGCTGTCCCTTTGTGTTCAGAAACAAATAATTAGTTATCATACAAATCCCAACAGAACATAATGAACAATTTGGGAGCATAAGTTGCATTGTCAGTACGGACAACAAAAATATGCCCAGAAAGAAATAAAATAATGCATGGGACTGTAAACACCATCTGAAAGGGTAGAAACATCAGTTCTAGCTACTCAGATCAACTTACCCACAAGCACTTTCAAAGTGGAAAGATAAGGATTCTTGGCTATTTTTTAGTCTTTTTCTAAACTGAAGTCATCCTGATTTTCAGACTGTGTTATAGACATGACAATGCTTTAAAACAACATTCTTCATCAAAGAAATTTGACTAACTACTGGCTCATTCAAAATTAACTTTTAAAATAGCAAGAATATATGCATATATATTAACATTAGTATATTTGGCATGCACTTTTAAAGCAGTACATTTGTTCACATATACTATAAGACAGTTCTGAGGATGTCTACTTCCCAAAGTTCAGCAGGCTGTTCCTTTTAACCACTACTTTCACATATTTCAACCACCACATTGCACATGTTTTCTCAAAGATTTAGTTGAGATTTTCAAAAATCTCTAGTCACTCATAGAAAACTGTTTCTTTGGTCTACAAAGTGGGAATCTTTTAAATCAGGGGTAAATCAAAAGATAAGAAGAGGAACTTTTACCCAGGTGCCATGTAATTTCCAGAAAACTTTTTACAGAGCCAAGAGTTGTCTTCATGACCCCTTTCATCAGCACCAAATTCACATTCAGAGGAAAAAGGAAAGTGATTTGTGTTTGGAAGACTCTCCACCCCTGACTATGTAAGTAAAAGCCACTTCAGTCTTTTCACTTGCTTTCAAACCTTTCTGTTAAAAATCGTTAGAGAAGGCTAAAAGATAGCATATATAAAACCAACATTTCCAGTTGAAAGAACCCTACTTTTAAGGACATTTTTCTCTCTGAGCTTCCAAAATCAGTAATCCAAGGAGCAGAGAAATTGGTCTTGAGTAAAAAAGATTGGATTTAAATTATAAAGTTCAAAATTTACTAAGCCCTGTGGATACCAGTCCTGATAATACTGACAGCAAATAGAAAAACAGTTATATAAAGACTATTTTGGTAATACTGCTGCTGAAGAATTCACTGTTTTCATTTTTCACAAGTTGAAGTAAAAGATCATTTTTATTTAAAAAATTTATAGAATCACTCAAACTTGTATAAATGAATAAATAACAAAATAACTAAAAAAATTCATAAAAGGTTTTTCTAAAAGATATATTTTAAAGAAAATAATTGATAAACATTTATTAAAGAATCTCAAAAGAAACAAAGAAAAAACATTATTTAAAACATGAGAGTACCCTAGTATCTTGATTTTGATTGATATTTTGGAAAGATTTTAAGTTGAGTTCAATATATATTTTCCACCTTACATACCAGTGCAATCTAGATGAAAATATAAATGCACACATATATGTAACATGTGTGTGTATATATATATATAATTTTTATTATATTGCCTGAATAAAAGAAAAGTAAAACAGAAAATAGAAAAAAAAATCTGTTTGAAGGCTTAAGCCATCCTATATCTCTAACATCACAACTATGAAGCACAGAGAAAAAAAGGAAGTTTGTTACCTACCTAAGTTTTTAAGCTATGTTAGCAATGCAATCAAATATTTCAATTAAAAAATTTAAAAGCCCCCAGAATGTATTTGGGTCAAAATTATTTATATTAACTACCTAGAACTGTTAAATAACAAAATGAATGACACTTCAGTTCTAAAATGGCAGCATAGAGGCAAGCTAGCTTCACTCTTCCCCACAGAAAAACAAAACCAAATAAAAAGCATTAAAATCACCAGCAACAACCCAAAACTCAAGTAAAAGGATGAGACAGTTCCTGGGGCCACAGAGAAGTGGAAAAACTCTGAGCAGATGGTAGGAGGATTGGTCTTCCATATCTGCAACACCCCTTCCCCTCAATCTCCTTGGCACCAAGTGTGTGGAAAAATCTCACCTTAACTCAAGCTGGAAAAGGTGAAATTGAGAGGGTCAACTAGCTTCCCCACCTTCTTGGATTCCCTGGACAGGAGACCTGGCCCTGCCTTAACCCATGGGAAGCACTGAATTGCATGAAGGGAGAAATATCCCAGAGGACAGGCAAGACAACCGGGGGAGGTGAGACTACCATCTCCAGCCCCAGAAACTCTGCTCTGTAACTTGGCCAAAGGAGATGCTAATCAGAGTGGCTGTTCTGCAGCACCAGACTGTAGAAGGTAGTTTCCTCAGGTCTGCTGGGCAAAAACCACTAGCCAGCCTTCTCACACTGCCAGGATAATCCCTCTGGGTCCTCCCCCATTTGAGACAGGCAGTGTAATGACCATCTAATGGAGCCAGTATGAACCTGAGCTTAAGGTACTACCTAGAGCAAAAAAGGAGGCAGCAGTGAAGTTTTGCTAGGCAAATATATTTTAAAACAAAATAAAACAAGCCAGAGAAAACTAGAATAATGAATCCTTCAATGCAAAGACATAGACATATACCCACAAGAAACAACAGCAAACAGGGAACCATGACCTCCCCAAAAAGACAAAGCAAAAGTCATGTGACTGACCTTAACAAGATGGAGATTTGTGAGCTCTCTGACCAAGAATTCAAAATAGCAGGTTTAAGGAAACTCAGTGATCTCCAAGATAACACAGAAAATCAATTCAGAAATTTATCAGAGAAGTTTAATAAAAAGATTGAAATAATAAAAAAAACAAACAGAAATCTTAGAACTGAGAAACACATTTGCTGAACTAAAGAGCACTTTAGAAGCTCTCAACAGCAAAATGAATCAAGCAGAGGAAGAAATTAGTGAGTTCAAAGACTGGCTATTTGAAAATGCACAAGCAGAACAGAAAAAAGAAAAAAGAATGAAAAGAAACAAAGACAACCTACAAGATATAGAGAATTACCTCAAAAGACCAAATCTAAGAATCAGTGGTGTTCAAGAGGGAGCTGAATAAGAGCATGGGGTAGAAAGCTTATTCAAAGAAATAACAGAAAACTTTCCAAAATGTGAGAAAGACATAAATATCCAGGTACAAGAAGGCCTTAGGACACCTATCAGAGTCGACCCAAATAAGACTACACCAAGGCATATAATAATCAAATTCTCAAATGTCAAAGACAGAGGATCCTCAAACCAGCAAGAGATAAAAAGCAAATAACATATTAAGGAGCTCCAATTTATCTGGCAAAAGACATCTGAATGGAAACCATGCAGGGCCGGAGAGAGTAGGACAACATTTTTAAAGTGCTCAAAGAAAAATACTGCAATCCAAAATATTATGTCCCACAAAATTATCATTCAAATATGAAGGAGAGATAGTCTTTCCCAAATAAACAAAAGCTAAGAGAATTCACCACTACCAGACCCACCTTGCAAGAAATTCTAAAGGGATGTCTGTGATCTGAAAGTAAAAAGCACTAATGTACAAAAGAAAATTTTCTGAGGTATAAAAGCCACTGGTAAAATTAAACACACGGACAAACCCAGAATACTCTATCACTGTATTTGTGGTGTGCAATCACTGATAACTCTAGTGTGAAGCCCAAAAGACAAATCTATCAAAACAATAATAGCTAGAGCAACTTATTGAGAGATCGGTAATGTAAAAAAATGTGTAAACTAAGATAATTAAAAGTCAAAGTGTGGGGTGGATGGGGTTAAACTATGAAATTTTTTATATGTTATCTTTGCTGTTGTTTGTTTCTATTCTTCAATTTCTGATCTAAGACAAATTTCCATCTCTTTAAAATAGCTAGTTACAACAATAAGATATTTTTGTAAGCTTCATGGTAACCACAGCATTAAACCTATAATAGATTCACTAAAAATAAAAATCAACTGATTCAAGCATACTACCAGAGAGAATCACTTAATCACAAAAGGAGAAAATAACAAAGGAAGAAAGTAAAAGAGGAGTCTCAAAACAACCAGGAAAGAAGCAGCAAAGCAACAGTAGTAATTCCTTACTTATCAATAATAACTCTGAATGTAAATGGTCTCAATTATCCAATTAAACGGCATAGGATCACTGAATGGATAAAGAAAGAAGACCCAACTATATGCTGTCTTCAAGAAATCCACTTCACCTATAAAGACACACATAGACTGAAAGTAAAGGGGTAGAAAATGATATTCCATGCAGCTGGAAACCAGAAAAGAGCAGGAGTAGCTATACTTATATGAGATAAAACAGACTACAAATCAAAGAGTATATAAAAAGACAAAGAGGGTCACTATATAATGATAAAGGGGTCAATTCAGCAAGAGGATATAACAGTTATAAATATCTATGCACCCAACACCAGAGCTCCCAAGTACAGAAGTCCAACATTAATATATCTAAAGGGAGGGAGACTGCAATATAATAACAGCAGGGGACTTTAACACTGCACTCTTAGTAATGGACAGATCTTCCAGACAGAAAATCAACAAAGGAACAGCAGACTTAAACTACACAGCAAACCTAATACACCTAACTGATATTTACAGAACATTTCCCCCAACTGCTACAGAATACACATTCTTTTCATCAGCATATGGAACATTTTCCAGAATAGACCATATGTTAGGCCACAAAACAAGTCTGTACAAATTCAAAAAAAAAAATCATATCAAGCATCTTTTCTGACCACCATGGAATAAAACTAGAAATCAATAACAAAAGGAAGCTCAGGAAATATACCAATACATGAAAATTAAACAGCACGTTCTGAAATGAACAATTAGTTAGTGAAGAAATTAAGAAGGAAATTTTAAAACTTCTTGAAACCAATGAAAATAGAAATACAACATACCAAAATCTATGAGATATAACAAAAGTAGTACTAAGAGGGGAGTTTATAGTGTTAAACACCTATATCAAAAAACTAGAAAGGCTTCAAATAAACAACTTAACAATGCACTTCAAAGAACCAGAAAAGCCAGAACAAACCAAACCCAAAATTAGTAAAAGGAAAGAAATAATAAAAATCAGGGCAGAAATAAATGAAATTGAGCCTAAAAAAATACAGAAAAATCTATAAAATGAAAAGTTTTTTTATTTTTTATTTTTTTCTTGATTCCTCTTTATTTATTTTCCATTGCCTAAACCAGAGAACACAAAAGTCTATATATTCTATATTAGTCATTTCCATCATTTCTTTTTTTTTTTTAACATGGAACCCATTTTATTTTTTTTTTCCTTTTATTTCAGAATATTATGAGGGTACAACACTTTGGTTATATATATTGCCCATGCACTGCCCATGTCAGAGCTACAATTGTGGACATCCCCCAAACTGTGCGCCCTGCATCCATTCAGTGAGAGTTTTCCCATCCCCTGCACCCTCCTCCTGCCTGCCTGCCCACTGATGAATATTATTGCCATGTGTGACATAAGTATTGATCAGTTAGTACCAATTTGATGGTGAGTACCAGTGGTGCTTGTTTTTCCATTCATGTGATACTTCACTTCGAAGAATGGGCTCTAGCTCCATCCAGGATAGTACCAGATGTGTTAATTCACCATTGTTTTTTTATTGCTGAGTAATACTCCATGGTACACATATACCACATTTTATTAATCCACTCGTGTATTGATGGGCACCCAGGTTGTTTCCACATCTTTGCAATTGTGAATTGTGCTACTATAAACATTCAAGTGCAGATGTCTTTATTACAGAATGTCTTTTTTTCCTTTGGGCAAATACCCAGTAGTGAGATTGCTGGATCAAATGGCAGTTCTACTTTTAATTCTTTGAGGTATCTCCTTATTATTTTCCATAGAGGTTGTACTAATTTGCAGTTGCACCATCAATGTATGAGTGTTCCTATCTGTCCACATCCCCACCAATTTGTTGTTTTGGGACTTTTTGATATGAGCCAATCTCACTGGAGTTAAGTGATATCTCATTGTGGCTTTGATTTGCATTTCCCTGATGATAAGCAAGGTTGAGCAATTTTTTTATGTTTGCTGGCCATTATTCTGTCTTCTTTTGAAAAGTTTCTTTTCATGTCCTTTGCCCACTTTTTAATGGGGTTGTTTGATTTTTTCTTGTTGATTTTTCTAAGTTCTGTATAGATTCTGGTTATCAGCCCTTTATCAGATGTGTAGCATGCAAATATTTTCTCCCATTCTGTAGGTTGTCTGTTCCCTCTAGTGATAGTTTCCTTGGCTGTGCAGAAGCTTTTTAATTTGATCAGGTCCCATTTATTTATTTTTGTTGCTGCTGTGATTGCTTTGGGGGTCTTCTTCATAAATTCTTTGCCCAGGCCAATGTCCATAAGAGTTTTTCTGACGTTTTCTTCTAGAATTCTTATGGTTTCACATCTTAGGTTTAAGTCTGCTATCCATTGTGAGTTTATTTTTGTGAGAGGTGAGAGGTGTGGATCCAGTTTCAGTCTTCTACATGTGACCATCCAGTTTTCCCAGCACCATTTATTGAATAGGGAATCTTTTCCCTGGTGTATGTTTTTGTGGAATTTGTCAAAGATCAGATGATGGTATGAGGATGGTTTTATATTTGGGTTCTCAGTCCTGTTCCATTGGTCTATGTCTCTGTTCTTGTGCCAGTACCATGCTGTTTTGGTTACTATTGCCTTGTAGTGTAGTTTGAAGTCTGGTAGATTGATGCCTTTCAATTTGTTCTTTTTGCTTAAGATTGCTTTGGCTAGATGGGGTCTTCTCTGGTTCCGCACAAACCTCTGAGCTGTGAAAAGTTGGTTTTTTTAAAAGATAAACCAAATCAACAAACCTTTAGTTAGACTAAGAAAAAAAGAGAAAATATCCAAATAAATAAAATTAGAAACAAAAAAGGAGAAATAAAAACTGAGAACTCAGAAATCCGAAGAATCATTAGAAATTATTATAAACAACTATATACCAATAAATTGGAAAATGTAGAAGAAATGTATAAATTCCTGGACACATACAACCCACCAAGATTGAACCATTAAGAAATAGAAAACCTCAACAAACCAATAATGAATAATGAGACTGAATTAGTAATAATAGTTTTCCCAGCAAAGAAAAGCCCAGAACACTGCTGAATTCTACTGAATATTTAAAGAAGAACTAATAACAATCGTACTCAAACTCTTCCAAAAAATCAAAGAGGAAGGAATACTTTCAAACTCATTCTACAAAGCCAGTATTACCCTGATACCAAAACCAGACAAGGGCACACAGAAAAAGAAAACTACAGGTCAATATCACTGATGAACATAGAGCAAAAATCCTCCACAAAATACTAGCGAGCAAAATTCAACAACACATTAAAAAGATCATTCACCATGATCAAGTGGGGTTTATTCCAAGGAATGCAAGGATGTTTCAACATACATAAATCAATAAATATATATCACATGGACAGAATTAAGAAAAAAATCATAAGATTATTTCAATAGAGGCCAAAAAAGCATTTGATAAAATTCAACATCCCTTCATGATAAAAACTCTCATCAAAATGTGTATAGAAGGAACATACTTAAAAATAGTAAAAGCCATATATGACAAACCCACAGCTAACATCATACTGAACAGGGAAAAACTGAAGACCTTTCCACCAAAAACTGGAATTAAGACCACTTTCACTGCTATTATTTAATGTAATACTGGAAGTCTTGGCTAGAGCAATTAGGTAAGAGAAAGAAATAAAGGGCATACAAATTTGAAAGGAAGAAGTCATATTAGGCTTGTTTGCAGACCATGTGACCTTATATCAAGGAAAACTTAAGACTGCCAAAAAACTGTTAGAACTGGTAAGCAAATTCAATAAAGTTGCAGAATACAAAATTAACACACAAAAATCAATAGCATTTATATATGCCAATAGTGAACAATCTGAAAAAGAAATCAAGAAAGCAATCTACTTACAATAGCTACAAAAAATGTAAAATACCTAGAAATCAATGTAACCAAAGAAGTGAAAGATCTATATAAGGAAAACTATAAAACTCTGATGAAAGAATTAGAAGAGGACACACAAAAAAAATGGAAATATATTCTATGCTCATGGATTGGAAGGATTAATATTGTTGAAATGACATTACTACCCAAAGCAATTTATAGATTCAATGCAATCCCTATCAAAATACCAAGGATATTCTTCACAGAAATAAAAAATAAAATCCTAACATTTATATGGAGTCACAAAAGAACCTGGATAGCCAAAGCAATCCTGAGCAAAAACAACAAAGCTGGAGACATCACACTACCTGACTTCAAAATTTATACAAAGCTGTATTAACCCAAACAGCATGGTACTAGCACAACAACAGACACATAGACCAGTGGAACAAACTAGAGAACTCCTATTTAAATCCACACATTTACAACCAACTCATCTTTGACAAAGACACCAAGAACAAACAATGAGGAAGGGACAGTCTTTTCAATGCAGGAAAACTGGATAATTATATGCAAAGGAATGAAACTAGACCCCTATCTGTCACCATACAAAAAAAAATCAAAATGGACTAAACACTTAAACCTAAGACATACATCTATGAAACTACCAGAAGAAAATATTGGGGAAATGCTTAGGACATTGGTGTGGGCAAATATTTTTTATGAAAGACCTCAAAAGCACAGGCAACCAAAGCAAAAATAGACAATTGAAATTACATCAAGCTAAAAAGCTTCTGCACAGCAAAGGAAATAATCAACAAAGTGAAGAGACAACCCACAGAATGGGAGAAAATATTTTCAAACTATTCATCTGACAAGTTATTAATAACCAGAACATATTAGGAACTCAAACAACTCAATAGCAAAAACCCAAATAATCTGATTTAAAAATGGACAAAAGACCTGAATAGATATTCTCAAAAGAAGACATACAAATGGCTAACAGATATATGAAAAAATGCTCGACATCACTAATCATCAGAGAAATGCAAATCAAAACTACAATCCAAACATAAAAAAAAAACACATACACACACAAAATGTGATGTCATCTCACCCCAGTTAAAATGACTTGTATCAAAAAGACGGGCAATAATGAATGTTGGCAAGGATGTAGAGAAAGGGGAACCCTCACACACTGTAGGTAGGAATGTAAATTAGTATAGCCTCTATGGAGAACAGTACGAAGATTCCTCAAAACAATGATAGTATAACTACCATATGATCCAGCAATTCCACTACTGTGTATAAAAGAAAGGAAATCAATGTATCAAAAAGATATCTGCACTCTAGTGTTTACTGAAGCACTGTTTACAATAGCCAAAATATGGAACCAACCCGAGCGCCCATCGATAGATGAATGGATAAAGAAAAGGTGTTGTGTACACACAATAGAACACTCTTCGGCCATAAAAAAGAATGAAGTCCTGTCATTTGCAGTAACGTGGATGGAACCAGAGGCCAGTATGTTAGGTTGAATAAGCCAAGCACAAAAAGACAAATACCACATAGTCTCACTCATATATGGGAGCTAAAAAAGTGGATCTCATGAAGACAAAGAGTAGATTGGTGGTTACCAGAGGGGAGGTGAGGGGAGGAAAGGGAGATGAAGGGCAAAAAAAGGATATAAATGTATTTATTACTACAGACCTGTACATTTAAAATGGTAAAGATGGTAAATTTTATATATATACACACACATACACACACACACACATATATATAAAACCTCAATAAATTTTTAATAACAAAATGACTAAACCACATCCGCACATTTTATTTGCAAGATGTGCTAGAGGAGAGGAATTAATTGGGAAAAAACCTCAAAAAGTCAGTTTGACACACAACAAATTTAAAACTCTACTTTTACACATGCACAAGCATGAAAATGTAGGCATTATAACCTTCAGGAGAAGCCAGAGCCAACTTTATAACCATGAAGTGACTCCTCAATCAGTCCACGGTCCAGGGCCGTTCCAACAATGTGATTTTGCCTTACATTACTAATTTTTAAGGAAAAGAAAATTTTTACTTCATTTTTCTGCATAAGTGTCTCAAGTCTCCATTCTGACTTGCCTTTGTAGACCCCAAATATATTATGTGGAAGTGGGGAAGCCTTAAAATAAAGATGCATGAAATTATTCTGCTGAAACGGATTATTTTTGACAGTGGCTAAACTTGCTGGCTGTGGACCTCATTCTTCTGAAGAGTTAGAAAATATTTACTTCTCTTTGTTTTTATGTTTCAACTCTAGTTTAAGAGATAGGAAAAATAGCTTGTTAATCAATTGTTAATAAATGTTCACCACAGTGTGAACATATCAAGTAGAATGATTAAAATTCTACTCTCCTCTATTGCCTCTGACTGCTTTGTTTGGATCTACTGTTTTCTTCCTGAAAGCAGTCTTTTTTTTAGAGAAATTTCCTGGATTTTTGTGGGAAGATTTACATATTTGTCTTTTTTATTAATTTCTTGAATGTACTAATATTACCAAAGCATCCATTTATTTCCAAATAATGGAAATAGCCACTCATCAACACACAATTCCAAGCCTGGTTGCCCCTTAACATTATGTGAATGATTTATATTGCTCCCAATCAGTACAAAATTGATTCCATAACAAAAGTTTTCAAAATAATGAAAGAAATGTCTTCTTTCCCATTGCCTCAGCATCAAAGTAGATGACATTCTTTACCTTTAGGTATGAAAAGACTCCCCAGCTGCCCAGGCAAGCTGAAAGAAACTTCCCTTATATCCCATTATCTGGACATACCTTTTTCTCATGGCAGATTTCTAGGGAGAGAGACTTTTTGTAAACTATCTGCCCCTTTTACTCTTCCTACCAACTGAGGAAGTGGAGAGACCTCATTGTTTCATCTGGGAAAAATAATAGGCTTGCTCAGCTTGGTTCTACCAATATGCTTTCTCTTTAGAGCTTCATACTTAGAGAGAGCTGACTTTCCTTCCACAGCTCCTCCAGAGACTCCATCCTGCAGAGCAGGGAGGCCTACCTGGCCCAGCGCACAGGGCCACTGGGTGGATGAGTCTGCCTAATTCCCTTAACTAATTCATTTGACTAGCCGACCTAAAGCCACATCCTCCAGCCTCTACCAGTAATAAAGTGATGTTTTAGCCTGTACTTGCCATTCTTGGATTTATATCTCGTTTGTTCCGGAGGAGATGAAGATTTTACTTTTGAAGAACCCCTTCAAAGCATCTTCCTCCAACATCACCTACAACCAGCTGTTGTTTCTCCATCTGGGACTGCCCATAGCAGTTTTCCATCTCTCATGTGTGTCTTCTGCATCATATCACAAACACAACCTCACAGCAGTTTAAGAATACAGGCTCTGGAGGCAGTCTGCTGCCCCCACCTGTTACATGCAAATTTAGGCATGTGTCAGTTTCCCTCAATTTGTTTCCTTCTCTGTAAAATGAGGAATATAATATCTTATTCAATGTTATTATATAGGTTAAATAATTAATCTGCATAGAACACTTAGCATCAGGCCCAATACATAGGAAGCACTAAAGAATTATTATTATTGTTATGAACTGAATTGTGTCCACATACCAAATGTATATGTTGAAGCCCTAACCCCCAAATGTGACTGTATTTGGAGTTAGGGCCTTTAAAAAGGTTATTAAGGTTAAATGAGGTCACAAGGGTAGGGTCCTCATCCAATGGAACTGGTGTCCTTATAAGAAAAGAAAAAGACACCAGAGGAGGGCTCACACAGAGAAAAGGTCATGTGAGGACACAGCAAGAAAGTGGCTGTCTATAAGCCAAGGAGAGAGGCCTCAGGAGAAACCAAACCTGTTGACATTTGATCTTGGACTTCCAGCCTCCAGAACTATAAGAAATAAATTTCTGTTGTGTAATCCACCGAGTCTGTCGTATTTTGCTATGGCAGCCCTAGCAGACTAATATAATCATTATTGCCATTGACATTATTATAACTCTGCATTTACTATTAAAATAATTAGGAAAAATGCAGTTAAACTAATTCTTTCATTTAAAGCAAATTAACCATGATCACTTTTGCAAACAACGTCAATACCTCAAATTTTGTGAAGATGGTCAGTCTTAGCAGAGGAACATGACAGTAATTTCAGGATTCTTAATCAGTCAATATAATTCTACTATACTTACTTCCATCCTTTCTACTCTTTCTTCCATTTACGCAGCCATGATAACTGCAGTTAGTTAAGACACTATGATGCAAAGGTGGTTTTAGGTGCCAAAATCCAATTCTCCCTTTCACTTATAGTGATAGAATCATTTTTTTTAGTTAGACACATGGCCACCTGCAATCAAGGTTGTATTTCTCAAGATGTTTTATGGCAGGATGTGGCCATGTAACTAAGTTCTAGCTGATGTGATATAGTTAGAAATATTTTGTTGTGTTTCCTTACAACAAATCCTTGTAAGAATATCTCCTTACAAGGATTTCTTTTGTCTTTCCTAAGTTCGACCACCTAGGATAGGGATATGGTTACCAGAAATTTATCAGCCATTCTGGATTTTGAAGATGAACCCACCCTAAAGATAGCAAGATTGTGAACTGGGAAGAATTGGGGGCATCTGAGGATTGTGACAATGCCAAAATCAGTCCTGAACTGTTTACCTCTGGACTTCTTTTATGTGAAAAAAGTAGCTCTCTTCTCTTCTAAAACACTGTTATTTTTGAGTTTACCGTTTGTAGAAGATACTTTTAATGGCCCCCTCATATTCTCTTGGCTCACCTCTGAATTCACCTACACTCTTCATAGACAGTTTTCCAACCCAGAAGCCTGTGTCTCTCTGCTTCTCTGCCTGAAGCCTTTCTCTAGCTCTATGGAAATTTTCTTAGCTGGCCACAGGTATAACACAGTACTGTGGGGATGTTAGCACCCTTGGCGGCAACCTTCAACTAATGAGGAATAGTCCTTGTCCTTCCAGGGGACAATTTTCAGACTATTCCTCTTGTTTTCATCCAGAGACTTCAGTAGACTTGAGCTCCCAGTTGCCCAAAGAGGTAATTCACTCTTTAAAAATACACTTTTTTGGCTTTTTTCCTTTCTCTGCCTCACCTTATTCATCACCTCACTTGTGCTTTCCAGAATCACCAAAGTCCTGGTCTCAGGGTCTACTCTGGGAAGAACTCAGTTAAGACACCATGATTTGCAGTCTAACCAAATTCCAACTATACATCTCAGCCAAGAATACCTCAGATATGATAGTACAAATCTCAGAACCAACTTGGCTGAATATAAGACTCTCAGCTAAGAAACAATTAGAAATGGATATAAAGGATTTGTTTAATAGAGACTCAATATAAGAGCCAGGAGTACCTCGTGTGTATAGAAGACTAACACCATCCTTGGTTAAGTTTGATCTTAGTTCCTGGCCAGTTCTTGACAATATATAACCAAGGAAGAATAGAGAAAAGTCTAAATGACCTTCTCTCTCCTCTTCTGTTGGAACCATCACATCTCTTCAAACGAATTCAGTTCATTCTCAGCTGGACATCATGGGCAAGTACAGCATTTTTATTCGCCTCTCAAGCAGAAAGGGGACTATAAATCTCAGTAAGACCTAAAGGAATATTCTACACAATGGCAATATTCAGATGGAAATTGGGGATGTCTATCCAGATTTTCCAAATAAATTAAACTTTAATTCAATGATTTTATGGTGAAGCATTGTAATGCATTTGAATAATCAAACTCTCTCAATCATAAGTTTTCTTTAACATTAAGACTCATTTTTTTATGTTCTGGCTGATAGTTTTGACATAGGCAAAAGGTTTTCAAAGAAAAATGCTATTATGAATCCAGTGATTCATTGGAACATCATTCTAAGAATTAGTTCTTTCAAAACTGGTTCTTTCAAGGGAATATATGTTTTTCAAAATAATTGTCCTTGGATCACTAAACCTGGTTATGTAACATCCTCCCTGCCACAAGGCTGGAAAGATTTTAATGTTGTGGAAGGAACTGGTGACAGTGGTAAAGTTAATAGGGTTCTACTTAAGAAATAACTGGACATTTCTCTTGTTTTATGAGGCAATAATTTTACTCCCTAGTGAATAAAGACTGGAAAAAATTGGATCACTGCCAAAGACATAACCTACACTATATCAAATGGTGCCATTACATTTCTCTTAACTGCCTCCTGGAGGTCATATACCTGCTTATAGGGGAAGCTTGTCAGATAACTTTTTCTGAAAAATCACATTAAACAAATACCAGCCTAACAATGCAAAGATATGGTACTCAGTCTTCCATAGATGACTTATATAGCTGAATTTTCAGCTTCCAAAATTCACTGTCCTCATTATTACCATACGGTATCATTGCCTTATGTAAATAATCCAGGAAAGATTTAAGTCATTTACACCATTATTTGTAAACACCAATACAGGAAATCTTAGGGGAGGCTCAGGATTCTTGACCTGAAAAGGGAAAAGTCTCCATTAACAAGAGGGGGATAAACTGTGTATTTGTTATGTGTTGCTCAAAATGAATAAGCATTTAAAAAAATATATTTCAAAAGGCAGTGAATCAAGCGTATTAGCAAATATATTGTCTATCCAAATGCAAATCCTTGAAAATCAGCTATTGGATGTGTTTCTGCTTATCTGACTTAAGACAGTTAACCTGACCACATAAAATACATATTCATAATACACGAACAGGCCTTACAAAAGTATGCAGTAAAGTGACACGATCTACTAAGGCCAGTAGCCAAGTCAGTTTCCTAGAACAGTCGTTTGTGCTCTCCATTAACAAATTGTACCTTGGAGACCTCCCCAAGTCACTGATTTAAGTTTTCCAAGTTAAGTTGTTGACCATGACAGAAGAAAGACTGGCACTAAGTTTTTGAAACAGCAGAAAAATTCCATCTCTAAAGGAAGTCTACCTTATATGTAGGTATCACATCATGCTCAGAATAAAGAAATCAACTCATTTGAACCAGGCTATAAACTGCTAACAATCTTCAATAAGTGTTAATTTTGCCCACAAGGATATTCTACGGGTAATTGTGAGTTTCTAATTATAGTGCTGTGCTTTAAATTTGCTGATTGACGTGAATTTAAAATCTTATCACAGTTTTAACTCATTTGCCCTATTAAATAGGTTGGGGGTTGATATTATTATCCTCCTACATGGCTAAATACTTAGCACAGCTGAAAGGTTAAGCAACTTCACCACCAACACATGATGAACTCTTTTGCTTCATTCAAGCCATTCTCTTTCTGCTCCTGGGGATCATTCTTTCAATGCCCATTGTCAATCCAGACTCCAAGGGGACCCTAGTCTAGGTCTATACTGCTGTACTGAAAAAGGATCTGGGACTTTCTTGGGACTCATCCAGGATGCTCCCATTGAATCACAACAGGCTGTACCTTACTCTGCCCATGACACCCCACTGCATTTTGTAGCAGGGAAGTCCCTAACATTGTGCATTGAGGAAGCCCATCCTTTCTCTGTTTTCCCTCCAAATCACGACTCTCATTACCACCGTGAAGTCGCAGAGAATTGGCAGAACTAGATCAAACTAGGAAGGCAGTGGCGTCATCTTTGGGGTGCTCTGCCCTCACCGCTCCACCTGCTGCCTTCACTTCCCAAACCAGCACAAAACCTCCTTTTCTTTCTCTTGTTCAAAACTCCGCTGTATCCTGTTCCCAAAGCTTCTTGTCGTCTATGTTTATTAAATGGATTCAGTGAGCTCATGAAACTGCGATCACGAAATTGAGGTAGTAAAGGATCTCTGGGGAAGGAGGAGTGTAAAAGGAAGATGTGATGGCCAACTTTACCTGTCAGCTTGGCTGGGCTGTGGTGTCAGTTGTTTGATCCAACATTTGTCTAGATGTTGCAGTAAAGGTACTTTGTAGATGTGATTAACATCAACAATCAGTTGACTTTAGGTAAAGGAGATTACCCTTTATAAAGTGGAGTTGCCTCCACTAATCAGTTGAAGGCCTTGAGAGCAAAAACCGAAGTTTCCTAGAGTAAAAGGAATTCTGCCTCGGGACTGGCACGGAAATCCCACGTGAGTTTCCAGTCTGAGGCCTGCCCTACGGATTTCAGACTCAAGTCTGCAACATTAACTCTTATCTGAGTCTCTAGCCTGCTGGCCTACCCTACAAATTTGAAACACATCCCCAGCAGTCACTCTAGCCAATTCCCAATTTCTTAAAATAAATCTCTTGCCTGTGCACATACGTGTATAAAATGTCCTTGGTCCTGTTTCTCTAGAGAGACTTGATTGATACCAAAGGCAATTAACTTCTTGGATACACATCTACTATGTGTCAGGAACCGTCCTAAGCAAGTTACACATATTAACTTATATATGGAGGTAAAAATTTCTGTAATCAACCATTCAAAAGAGTCTAAGATATATTTGTCACTCTCAAAGGACTCTTCCAAATATCCCTGAGTCATCTCCCACCCTTCCTCACTAAAGGCTGCATAATGTAATGACCAATCATAAATACTACTTCTGCCCTAGGGGAGAACTTCAAACACAGCAGCAGGCAAATGAATGAACACAGGCCCACAAGAGTTTGAGGGCTACTATAAAAATGAAAAAGAAAACTCCTTGATAGTCTTCTATAAAACACAATATTCAAGAATGAAACATAGAAAGTAAACACTGTGTACTGCTAAATATTTAAAAAGATAAAAAACTGCTACACAGTTTCCATTTTAAGATATGTAATTTCACACTTTATAGAGGGGAAAAAATAGAAATAATGTAAAATGCTCTATACAAAAAGGAGGCACTTTGCAATTTATGTATTCTCTGAGGTTGATTCCCATAATTTCCAAGAAAATAAAGAATCCCAGTGCATAGTTAGAGAAAAAACTAAACAGGTAAAGCGGTTTGCATGCCATTATACATTTGCCAGAAGCATAAACCACACTTTACTTTATTCCAGGGAGAATAGAGCCTGGCTAAAAGATGCAGATGAAAGATTTTAAAGTCAACAGCATAATTGGGTTATGCTTTGGTGGGTTTTTCCCTAAGAAATACAGATATATTATACCTTCTGATCAACCTGGTATAGATTGTTGGACCTGAGGCAGTGACCTCTATGTAGATTCTTCCTAAATAAACATCTAACAGCATACACAATAATAACAACAACCTCAACAAAACAAACAATGACAATATCAATAATAATAAAAACTCCTAACAGTTATTGAGGGATTGTTTTGTGGATTTGATTTTATCTTTTTAAAAAATTCTGCAAATCAATAAAATATAAGCTCCAATTAAAAAGTGGGAAAAGGACATTTAAAATGCATAAAAATATGATTTACAATAAAATTAGGAAAATAAAATTCAACCTTGCTAATAAATAATGCAAATTAAAACAAGACTCCATTTCCATCATGTTTTTTTGTTGATGAAAATATCCAGTGTAGGTGAGGGTGAGGAAAACAGGTGCTCCCATGCATCCCTAAGTATTGGAAACTGCTAAGAACCCTCTGGAGTTTGGCAACTGGGATTAAAGCTTTTATAATGTGTAAACCCTTTGATCCAGAAACCTATTTCCTTAAAACTGATCTTCAAGAATGATAAACATGTGTGCAAAGACTTATGTATAAGGATATTTATCATTATTTACAGAATTAAAACCATGAATATGACTTAAATGCACTAAATAAGTATTTGATTAAATTATTCTGGCACATCTATATGGTAGAATATTGTGCAGGCCAAAACAACATGCTTTAGCAAAATATTTAGCAATAAAGAAAAATATTAAAATATTTTTAAGTAAAAAAAATGTAAAAAGATAGGTTATAATTTTAATGTATGTGGCTTTGCACAGTACACTTAAATTTCCCTGGGCCTCCATTTCATTATCTTTGAAATAAAAAAGCTGGGCCAAATAATGGCTGAGCTCTCTTTCCAATCACCAGTTCTAAGGTTCACATATTTTGGTTTTGACCTGGAAAGATTCCCTCTACATTTCAGAGATAGCCAATAGTTTCTAGCACCTTAAGCTCTAGATCAGATCTATGATTACTCTATCAATCAATGCCACTAATTCCAATTGTGTGAATTTAACTCCAAATGACAGCCAGTTTGAACAGGTGACAATAGGAAGCACCACCATTTGAGCTATACCACGAAGGCAAACTTAGGTTTTTCTTCAAAACAGTTGGTACCATTTCACAGATATCCCATTTAAGCTTAGCTGTTAGTCAATCACACCACCATGCAAATAACTTAAAAGAATTTGTATCAGTAAGGGTTCTTCAGAAACACAGAACCAGAAGAAGATGGATAGATAGATTGATCAATAGATAGGTAGATAGGAATTGGCTTATGTGATTGTGGGGGCTGGCAAGTCCAAAATCTGTTGGGCATACCAGCAGGCTGAAAACTCAATAGCATGAGTTGATGTTGCTGTCTGGAGGCAGATTTTATTCCTCTTCCAGGAAATCTCAGTTTTTGCTCTTAAGGACTTTCACCTGACTGAATGAGGCCTGCCCACACTATATATAGTAATCTCCTCCACTTAAAGTCAACTGATTGTAAACACCTACAAAATATCTTCATAGTAATACCTAGATTGGAGTTTGATTAAATAATTAGTTGCTGTAGCCTAGCCAAGTTGACATAGATGAATGTTTGCCTCCTGATACCAGGCTACAATCAGTCCCTTTAAAAAGTTAAAATTTTGCTTGGACTTGCAAATAAAGAAGAAAAAGCATTGGAGAGGAGTAGAAGCAGAAGCAATTTGGAAAAATGGGTAGATCTTGAGGAAGGCAAATTTATTCATTAATAGTACAGTGGGATATATTGGACTAAGGGTTTGAGGGCAAGAACAACAGGGTTGTACCTTGGATAATGAATCACCAGGAAGGCAATGTGCATGTACCAAGAAAATGGAGAAGACGTCACGTGAAAATATGGAAACTGAAGGGGGAAAGAAAAATAAATAGCCTACTGGAATTTTGTTTGATGGTTAGAATAATAACCACCCAGCCCTGAGAACCATCTCCTGATGCCTTGGCCTGTCCACTGTGGGTTTCTGATGCCTGCCTGGGGCTAACAAAGTGTAAAATGGCCTCCACGCACAGGAAGAGTCAGAGTTTCTTTTGAAATAAACTTACCAGCTTAATAAGAAAGAGAGTTACCTTCCATGATCACCATTTAGGCTTTAGGTACACAAATAAATAGTCATTTGATTTTGAATCCTAGGGATTGATTAGGAATATGCTCTCTGCCACAGTTTCAAAATTAAGTGATTTAGTATATCCTTGGCCAATCAGCAAAACACATGCCCTTTATCTATATCCAATAATCTTCCGGTAGAACAACTCCTGCATTTATCTAGTTAACCAGCCTTTCAAAACCATTTATTGAGTGCCTACTATTTCATTAGACAGTGAAAAAACTTAAAATCTTGGAATCACTCTGGACTTTTCCCTCCTGCCTATCCTATGCCACATATAGTAAGACTTCTTATTTACTACCAAAGAGTTTGATCATTGATTATCATGTTTTTCTGTTTTTATAATAAACTCCTAAATCTCCCACTTCTAAATATTTCTCCTTCCTATCCCAGGAAACTCTTCAGAAAGCATAGTTCATACATTTTAATGCTCAACTCAAAAACTTTCCACAGTTCTTCACTTTTTATAGAATAAATTTTATACTTCTTATCAGGGAATTCAAAGAACCCCCCATCTAGACCTAACTCTCATTTTGCCATTTAAGACACACTCTATTTTGAATAAATTCTGAGATTTTCTTCCTAGATGCCTTTGCTCAGGCTGTTTCCTACCAGAATGGCTATCCCAACCTTAGCCCAGATATCCATATCACATATAAAAATAGTCATTTTTTTCAATGCAAGTGGACGGAACCTGGCTAAAACTACCCTACACATAAAAGCAACATTATTGGCTCATGTACTAGAAAACTCCAGAAGTACAAAATAGCTTCAGGCCTTAGCACAGATCTGTACCTAAGTTCTCAAGCTGTTCATTTCTTTATGTGAACGTTACTTTCAGGCAGTTTCCCCCTACATGGCTACTGATTAGTAAAATTACTATGTAAGGGAATAGAGAAGGGAGATTAGAGCAAACATCTAAGCAGATAAACATGGGTAAGTGGACCCTTTACTTCTATCTGTACCCACGTTGCAGGGCCCAGAGCATGTTTTCCACTCTGCTTCTGTCACCGATAATCAACCTTTGTGTAAAGATCTCTGCCCTGACTATGGTACAGCAGGCCCAGGCATTTGCTCTGGCCTTTCCTCACTGTGCTAAATCCATATACCCGAGTTTATGAACCAATGTGTTTATTTTAGGAAGTTATAATTTGAGAAGGATGTACATAGTTAAAAACGCAGGTTAGAATAAGACAAATGGTCTGAATTCCTGGAAACACGCCTTACTGAGATAATCACTGTCACTTTTTTCTGTAGTTTTTCTAATTCAATTGATGAGAAATTATCCAGCTTTCAAAAATCTCATGCTGCAGTTTGGTGACCTTGCCACTAGGTGAAAGACATTTGTAATGATCATGATCACACTGCGAAAACCATAAAACATAAGCCCTAGGTGTATTTTGCTGATATCTTAAAAAGAGACTCACTGCTTGAACTTTGAAGTTAGCCATTAAATGTCTTCCCTTGAGGATGGGGGAAATATATATGTATATATATGCTTACCTTAAGTAATCACTAAACTACCAATAAATAAAAAATATTAAAGTCAGAGGACCCTAGATTTGATGATTTCCTCACTGTTTCTCGCCTGCCTTTGAATTCTTGCATTGGCGCCTGAGGTCTGCCTAGCAGTTTATCCTCACTATCTCTCCTGGCCCAGCACCTGTGCTCCTCAGTGCTTATCTCTCCATGGCTGGATTATGTCTCCCCAGCCTTATATAGCCTGTGCTACCTGCCTGGTCAGTTCAAGATAATCAAAGGAGAAGGATTTATGTTGCCTTTTTCACGAAGTCATAAAATTTTCATTTGACAGGTCTCTTAAAAGTTCTCCTAATCCAACTATTTATTTTATGGTTGATAAAATTAGGCCTGGAGAGGTCAGAGAATTCGTCTATCAACATTCAGCTAGCTAGAGGCAGGGCAGGGACTGGGACAAGCCATCTTGGAAAACAAAGTCACACACAGCTCAAGCTAAAAGTACTAAATAGCTGGCAGGAAGGAAACTGAAAAGAGTGAAGAGAAAAGTGACGTCATATTGATTAAAGAAAACCAACCCCAGCGCCACTATGCTTGTCATTCCGCTGCTTGACCTTATCCGCTTTTCCTCTCCTTCCAAACTCCTGGTAGGATTCTGCTTCTTGCTGTCCCTGTGGTTGAGTGAGGCCATGAAACGGTTCTCTTGATTGAGCTGGGGGCGGAAGTGATATGTAGCCCGTCACCTGGGCCAATGACTGAGCACTAAGGACCATGATATTTGTTCTTCCTATTGAGTTCCCAGAGTTGGAAGTGACATGTAGCCCCTCAAACTGAGTCCCTGGGAAGGACTAGGAAGATGTGGAGTGAAAGTTTCAGCTGACCCATTTTAGACCTGCAGGGTAAAAAATAGAAATATGTCTTTGTTATTTTAAATATTGATATTTGGGAATATCTGTTCATTGCCTTATAATTTAGCTTACCCTGATGGATACAGTCATGCATCACATAATGAAGTTTCAACCAACAACAGACCATGTGGGCAGCAGTGGTTCCATAAGATTATAATGGAGCTGAAAAATTCCTATCACCTAGTGACATTGAGGCCATTATAAGTCTCGTAGCACAAAGCATTACTCACGTGTTTGTGGTGATTCTGGTATAAACATTCATACTGTGCTGCCAGCCATATAAAAGTATTGCAAATACAATTACATACATAACACTTTATAATGATAATAAATGACTATTTTACTGGTTTATGTATTTACTATAATATACTTTTAATCTTTATTTTAGAATGTACTCCTTCTACTTATTAAAAAAAAGTTAAATGTAAAATAGTCTCAGACAGGTTCTCAGACAGTTCCTCAGGAGGCATTTAAGAAGAAGGCATTGTTAACATAGGAGATGACAACTCCATGTGTGTTACTGCCCCTGAAGAGTTTCCAGTGGGACAAGATGTAGAGATGGAAGACAAGGATATTGATTGTCTTGACCCTACATAGACTTAGGCTAACGTAAGTGTTTGTGTCTTAGTTTTAACAAAAAAAGTTTAAAAAGTAAAAAAATAAATACATAATTTTAAAAATAGAGAAAAGCTTATAGAATAAGGACATAGAATATTTTTTTCTATATATACAATGTGTTTATGTTAAGTGTTAATACAAAAGAATCAAAAAATGTTTTAAAAGTTTATAAAGTAAAATAATTACAGTAAGCTAAGGTTAATTTATTTTTGAAGAAAAAAATACTTTTTGGAAATTCAGTGCAGCCTAAGTGTACAGTGTTTATAAAGTCTACAGCTGTGTACAGTAATGTCCTAGGCCTTCACAGTCACTCACCACTCACTCACTGACTCACCCAGAGAATTTTCCAGTCCTGCAAGCTCCATTCATGTTAAGTGCCCTATAGAGGTGTACCATTTCTTTTATATCATATTTTCACTATACCTCTTCTATGTTTAGATATACTTAGATACAAAAATGATTACCACTGTATAACAATCGCCTACAGTATTCAGTACAGTAACATGCTGTACAGGTGTGTAGCTTAGGAACAATAGGCTATACCTACAGAGTGTAGGTGTGTAGTAGATTATAGCACCTAGGTTTGTGTAATTTCACTATGATGTTTGCACAATGACAAAATCACCTAACGATACATTTCTCAGAACATATCTCCATTGTTAAGTGGTGCATAACTGTACAATTGTCACACTATTACAGAGTTATTTTATTCCATTTCTAATCTGGCATCTGCAAAGAAAGGAAGTAAGCAATAAGAGCAATAAGAGTAGAGAATTTGAGTCAATGCAGCATTCTATGTCTGAATTACAGTTCCACCATTTACTGTGTGGCCTTAAGAAAGTTACTTAACCTCTCTGGGCCCCAGTTTTCTATAAACTAGAAGTAATAATACCATTTGAAAGGGTCACTATGGAGATTAAATGAGCTAAGATATAGTAAGCATGCCATATTACTATATTACCCTGAAGCTTTTGAGGCACTCACTTAACTACTATTTTTTACTATTACCATTAGAAATTGGTTCTTCAGATTCCGAAGCCATTGCTGTCTCCATGACATCACCTTATCTCACACTCTTCATCTTACAGCTCCTGTTTCTTTTCTGAATGTGTAACAAACAGGAAAGAAATATTATAATACTAACAAGACTGTTAACCTGACACCACAACCCCACTCCTACCCTGGACAAATTTTTCATCAGTCAGTAAACTCAACTTTTCAATTTTCCTTTTTCTTCAGATACATAAACTTGAGAAGTGGAACTGTATGTAATTCCAGTTGTATATACAAATTATTTAGATCTGCAAATATTAAATGTTATTACTAATGGCTTGAGGTAGGCCAGTAGGCAAAGCAAGATGTCCTTAGAAAATTTTTTTTTAATGAATGGGTTTATTTAATACATAGGATACAATTTGGACAGAATTTTTACCAGACATTTAATTATTTAGTTTAATTTAATTTAAACAGAGATAAGCTGATTAAGACATACCAAAGGAGGTAGATTTTCTCAACTAAAAAAGAAAGGCCAACAAAAGATTACTAGTTAATAATTGTTGCCACCCAGAAAAGGAGAATGAGTTCAAGTGGTCAACTTAATGATGAAACCGAAATCATGGATTTGACCCCATGAGACGTTAAGAGTTTAAATTGTCTTGCAAGTGATTACCAAAACTGTTTCAGCCCACTCACTTCTTTGGGCCACAGAACTTGCATTGACTGGGTTTGTTCTCATTGATATGACACCTTCATATTAACATGAAGTATGGCACCTTCCTAAAATAGGAGCATGGCACCTTCTTACAGTAACCATGGAGTCACTCCCATGGAAAGACTGTGTTGGGTGTTCTAATTTCAGGCCTGTCCCTTGTTAAGTCCACTCTGAATGGTTTAGGCACTGGACTCAATGTTTATTTTCATGGATAATTTAGGTATTTCCAAACTGAATTGTATTAGATTGTTTTCTCCCCACCCCTGTTAAATTTTTGTTCATTCTACAGTAAGAGTAATGTTTAACATTATTTAAAGTGGACTGTGAGTTGGAAAGACTAAGTGACCAATTAATAAAATGTCACATGAAACATTTCCTTCAACAGAGGAGAATTTCTCTAAAATAAAACTATTTCTCCCTGTTCCTCCTGGGGATACAGATAGAAAAAATGAGGCAGTATGGACAGATGAAACATTTAATTTATTCACATTCTGACCAAGGTTGTCAGGAGGTACAACATGTCTGTAAAACTTAAGGAGAACTCATGCCCTCAGGGAAAGTTTAACTCTTCCATACATACACAAATTCTTCCCTTCATGATTTAACCTCCATCTGACACGTAAACCCATCCAGATTTCTGCCCAGACCTCCCACCAATCTCTTCCTACCACCGGGGATAGGGAGAAATAACTTCACTTCATTTACATAACATCTTAAGATAATGTCACCCAGAAGATGGAACCATATAGAGATCAGCTCAGACCTCAGCCTGACTTGCTTGTACTTCACATGTGCGCTTTTGGTACTTTTACTTCTGCAACTACAAGAATACGAATATCCTATAGCCTTTTTCTTCTCCTCATTGTGTATGTTTCTTCACAAGTGCCAATTGACTGGCACTCTTTCCCTAAAGTTTACTCACTTAACTCAGTTTATTTCCGTCAACTCCACTGGACAATTTCTGTTTGTCCCACACAAGTGCTTTCCTTGTTTCATCCGTATTCATTCAACACTTGCAAACATAGCAATAATACAGCATCCCACAAATGAAATATTGTTTTGGAAATGTTAATATGTGTTCTAGGGGGAGAGAGGTAGTATTTGGTTTCTGAAAAGTTTGGAAAATGGGTTAAAGATTTTTTAAATGTCTTTATTGCAGGTCTTTTCAGAGTCTTTTAACTGTAATGTGCATTATAAAACCCATAAAGGGGATATAGAACACAATCCCATATACTCTATGACCACGGTTCTCTTTCCTAACTCAGTTAGCTGTCACAGAATCACTGCATATGGAAGACAGGAGAGCCAGTTCAACAGCAGTTAATTCAGGATTACAAAGTAACACTCCCTAAAATAGCCCCATTAATGACCTCTGTGGTAGTCCTTTTGCTACAATTATCATATTTACTTACACTATTCCTTACACCAATAGAGATTTATTGTAACATTGAAAATTATTTAAAATACCATTAAATAAAAATTAAATAAAAACAGAGACATGAGAGTGAAAAAATATGGATACAAAGTGCTAAGATAATGCCAGAGGAAAAAAAATAAAAGTGGGATATAAAATTATAGAATCCAATGCTCCTCCAAAGCTAATGGGGGTCAAAATGGCCTCTGAGCTTACTAACAGTACAATCAAAAAGGGGGAAACAATTAGTTATAAGATTTATAATGTCCACAAGATCAAAACATAGCAGATACTTTGGAGAAGCATAAAATTTCTCAGTCCAATGGGCTGGAAAATTTTCTCTTCTGGCTCTTCTTAGAGGACACAGTATGTGATTTAGCATAGTGGTTCCCAAACCCAGCTATATATATTATAAATCACCTGGGGAGGAGTATAAAATAGATCTTCCCAGTATCAACACAAAGCTACTGAAGTAATATTTTAATATGTTCCCTAGGTGATTCTTCAACCTGGAGTATCAGAAGTCAGGAATTCTCATTTTGATAGACAATATCCTTAAAAATGTCCATGTTAAAGTTGTTTGAGCAGTTACTTTAGCCCAATTCACTAGGAAGCATATACTTGGTCAATTACTTGAAGATATTCTTTTAATGTATTTTCTGTTGTCCCACTGTTCAACAGCAGAGGAATTTCCTACAAATAAAAAATTATATTCAAATCCTACTCCACTGAAAGTCTGTGATTCCATTACCCAATTGAAGTATTCAATAAAGTCAGTGAATATTTATTTGGAAAACACTCAGCTACAGTAAAACACAACTTAAACACAAAAACCTTCATTTATAAGCAAACTCTCTTCTCTCTAACTCAAAACCATCAACATTAATTGGCGACAGAATTCTCCACTTCTGAAAGCTATATAAACAAGCACAGATGTCAAACAAGAAACAAATTGATAGGATACACAAAATTATCTCAGTTGCCTTACAAGGTGACACTGAATATATTAAACAAAAGTTGGAAAGAAAATTTAATTTACAAATCTCACAAGAATATCGGTTTCATATTATAACAGTTCTTATACTATGAATATTCCCTCAAGGAGAGAACACCAATGAACAGTAATCTCCAGAAATTTTCACACTGTAGTACAAAACAATAAACAGATCAGAAATTATCTAATCAATGTTGGAAGGAATGTCAAAATAAATGTACAAATTTACATCCCTTCCAGGGCTGCTTATGATTGCTTAGTTTTGAAAGAGGAGAAATTGAGCGTTTTTTTCAAGAATGTGCTCAACAGACAGGAGTAAGATAAGGATGGCCTCAAAGCATGGCAAGAGGTCGATCAGCTTGGAGTCAGAAGGGCTCATCTTCACAAATTGCTGCTGTTGGTTGAAAACGCTAAGAACCTCAAGAATATTATTTTTCTTAGTTATCTCAAGTCTAAAAAGAGAAAAGAAAGAAAACCCAGCAATGGTGAAAGGGGCAGAAAAATAAAATATGGCTTAATGAAAGGAAGAACTCTATAACAATTAGAAGCAAGATTGAGTTTCCTGACACTAGACAAGATCAGAAAGGAGCCTGTGGACCATCTGACTGCAGTGTTATAGAGAAGTGGTTTTCAAGCTTTAGTGTGTATCCAAATCACCAAAAAGGCTTGATTAAACACTTTGCTAGGCCATATCTCCAGAATTTCTGATTCTATGAGTCTGGGATGAGGCCCTAGAATTCACATTTCTAACAAAATCCAGGGCAATGCTCTCTTGCTCTTGGACCACACTTTGAGAACTTCAGTTGTAGAGTATGGGGTGATAACTTTCCATGCCTACAGGATCTAGACAAGGTTATTAAGCTGAAACTGATTGCTGCTGGGGGTATGCAGGTTAAGTGTTCTGGTTTCTCAACTTAAATCAGAATTCAAAATTTTTATTTGAAATTGCTTGATTTTTAAGTATTGGCAACTTATTTTTTTTTAATGTTTAAACACTGAGTGAGCTAAGCAAAACACATCCACAGGCCTGATTAAGCCCAGGTACCTGGAATTTGCAATCTCTGTTATAAAGGGATTTCTGCATCAGGTATGGAGTTTTGTTTTTAACAACATATAGATTTAGAGATGTTCTAAAACCAAAAGTTAAGTTCAAAGACCTAATTGTCAAAAATAGTAACAGTGTCAAGTAGTAAAAAATTTAACAATGATATCTTATTTTTTTAAAGTTTACTAAGTACTTTTATATGTTATTTCCTTCCATCCTTAAACACATAAAAGGGGTAAGGATTTTACTCTTATCTTCATTTTCTAGATTAAGAACCTGAGACTCAGAGAGGTTAAATGTCCAGAGTTTTAAAAGCCTATTATGAAAAACCAGTACCATTTTTCTATAGCAATAGCTTTTTGCTTTCAAGTGTTATTTGCAGCCATATCTAGAATATCTACTTATAACATTTGGGAAAACAACACTTTTAGAAGTCTAACAAATGTAGATTTGGGTTGAGTTCTAGGTTGACCCAAGAACAGGTGGATTGGGCAGCCACCAAAGTAATGATCACTCCAACAACAAGTAATAATTAAGTAGTACTAACTTCAAAGCATTGAGCTTACTAAAATAAAATCTCAGGAACTTATGAAAAGTACAAATGCCCAGTCTTCACTCCTGAGGATTCTGATTCTAGAAGTCCAGCGGTCAATGGAAAGGAATGGTCTTTTCCACCGTCACTGTCATTTATGCTTAAGAATGCCCAAAGAGGCTGAATTTTGACAAGATTTTTTTTTACCCCACTCTTTTCTAGTTGATCAAAAATTGTGACCATAAACAGAAAAAAAAATTTATTGCAGGAATCTTCAAGGAAAAAAGTACTAAATTGTTCCAGTGCATGAAAATCTATTTTGTTTTTCAAGATAACCAGAGAAAAAGATGATCCAATTATTTTGATAAGACATTCTATATCCAATAACTTTTAGTCCAGGAACTTATTATTTTCTGGCTAAAGCCTTCACTCTAGAGCATTTGCAGTTTATGTGTTCTTAATTCATGACCAACGGCACACTGTCCTCTGCCTACACACTTTATGTAATAGATCACACACCACAGCCCAAGGTCTATGTGATTGGTGAAGTTTCTTAAGTATGATTTAAAAAAAAAAAAGGAAAGGAGGAATGACCATATTTTTTCAAAAGATACGTCAGGATATAAATAAAAATCTTCCAAATGTTTAAAGTTAAAAATCATCCTAGAAACGCATAGCCATTTGGTTATTTGATATAAATATGAGCATCTATATGTATAAATCTATTGATAAAACATAGCAGCCCAGCCTCCATTCTCTCCAGCCTGAGACTTTAATGGATAGTTGTCTTCCTGCTCCCAGTGGGGAGAAATAGGGAAAGCGTGGGCTATGGAATCACACTTACTGAGTCAAGTGACTTAAAGCTTATCATTTAACATGCCTGGGTCTCAGATTCCTCCTTTGACAGAAGAAAAAATTAAATAAAAGCAGAAACAATTATACTTGTTTGGTGGTAGTTTTGTAAGGATTAAATGAAAGAAGTGACATACATGAATGTGTATATCAGGCCAACAGTAATTGCTCTGTTTATTTTTATTTCCTTCCTGTCTGCTCTCCTACCATCCCTGCCTTCACCATTTGCCTCTAAGTCTGGTTAGTGTAAGTCAGGGTTTCTCAACTTCCTTATCACCATTGACATTCAAACAAGGAAATTCTTTGTTGTGGGGGCTGTACTGGGCATTGTAGGCTATTTAGTAGCATCTCCATTCTCTACCCACTAGATGCTGGTAACACCACACACACACACACACACACACAGTTGTGACAAAGATGTTTCCAAACACTGCTAAATATCCCTTGGAGGGAGTGGGGAGGACCCGGTTCCAGATGAGAACCTCTGGGGTAAATACAGGGACAGCTGCAAGAAATAGATTCAACTTTTGCTTGCATTTCTGACCATTCACCTGAGAGGAAAGAAATGTGAGGAGCCTTAAATCTATCTATCTTTAAGTCTTAGTGTTAGAGGGTATAAAGTGGAATTGTCAAAGTAATGGATGACCCCTTCACTAATGTGCTATGTATTTGAGAAAGACAAAGACAGAAACAAAAAAGCAAACCACATTTCTGAAATGCCTCCATCTTCAGGCAGACTTTTAGATTATAACACCATTGAAAAGGAAATTCTCATTCTCTCTCTCTCCCTCCCTGCCCCTCCCAACATCAGGTATACTTTTGGCCTCAATAAACTAGTGTAATAAAAACAATACCAAAATGTATAGCTTTATTGAGGGCATTTCTGAGGTATTAGTATTGAGAAGAGAGTATCTTAAATAAATAGATTGTTGTTTTAAACTGAATTCATGATACTATTACGTTTTCAACCTCATAGTCTGGAGAGGAGCATTTCAAAGATAAACTATCTTGATATTTTCATTTCAAAGACAGGCAATAAGTGGAATACAACAATTTCCAGGGGACTCCAGACAGGCATAATCTACTTTATGCAACCAGTCACTATTCTGAGGCTTCTCGAAGAGGTTTACTTTATAGTCAGTGTGAGGAGCTGCAGGATTTGTGGTGACACGCTGCCTACACAGTAAAGATGGATTACTTGATTAATAAATTCAGAGAGAAGGGGATGAGAGGGGAGGACAAGGTGAAGTGCAGAACTAAAATGAAAAGGTAAAATAAGTAAGGAAAAACAGTCAGGTGAGGAGGGAAGAAAAAAAGTGCTTACGATGCTCCCTTTCTGTGTATTGAATATTTGGATACACTCTATTTCTGAGAAAATGTGGTTGTGAAAATATGAAATATTTTCTTCTACCTAGGATATATTCCTCCTCCCTCTCATATCTTATTTTATAGGTAACAAATGTCCTCAAAGATATACAACGCTGATCTAGTCTGACTACCAGTTATGAGACACATGTCTTTTCAGAGCCAGTAACAAAGAAGTGTCCCTGTGCCTAGGGAACCCAAAGTAATAGGAAGGGAGAAAAGTGTTTCTATCACTCCTGTATGAATAAGAAAATTGAAGATTAAACAGAGCACTGCTTGTGCTCTGGAACTTGTGGTTAATTTAATCAGACACTCTTGTGGTTCAGGGTCTTAATGAGAAAAAAGCAAGTTCCCTTGATAGCTGTACTTTTCTTTTTTTAAGTTAGAGAATTGCAAACTTGAAAAGTGCAGAGGAAAATACACCTCATAGGAGAAGAAAATGCTGTGTGGAAAGGTAGCAGCAGCACTTCAAGGATATTTAAAAGCATCATAGAGTTCATGAGGATTGTGCAGCATCTTACAGTGTTGGGACATATTCATGCAATGCTCTGGCCTAAAAGACTGCAGGACATGCCCTTGTGAAACCCTCTATCTGGGTGACCAGGGAGGACAAGAGTCTCTTCCTACGACTGGCCTTAGAGATAGAAAAGCTATGTGTACATCCCGTCAAGCCAGTGCAGCTCAGTGTTCCAGAAAAGGAGCAGTGAATAAGCAAATGTGTTGCTTCACAGGCCCTGAGGCATATGGCTGGAATATAAAGATTAGGGAAGTGAGCTAGGGAAGCAAGCTCCCATAGCACTGGGGCTGCCTGGGCCTGGGCAGTGGCTTCACCCCATGGTGCCTTCCATGGTTTTCCTCCCCACTGCCTTCCCTCCAGGCTTGGCCCTCTGTCCTGTCAATCAAGCCCTCACCAACATCTGATCCATCACCTCCTGTCATGTATATGAGAAATAGTATTTGAGTTAAAGAATCATCTGAAGTGCAAAGAGCAAATGCCTCAGTCGCAATCATGCCTCAGGACCCTGCGAAAAAACAGATCTCTCCAACCGTCTTCCCACTCAGGACTCTCACTGCTCTCTATCCTCCAGTCAAGCCTTACAGAGTCCCACACGGAAAAACACCACTAGCAACCATGTTTGTCAGTGTAAAATCTTCACTGCTACAAAAATGACAACTGATTTGATATTCAAAACCAATAAGCGGTCCTAAAGTTAGGTGTTCTGAGCCAGTGTCCTCTGCTTAGCTTTTGATGGCTCCATTTCTTTGGTAAGCAATAAAATGCAGATTCATACCGCCCCGATGCCCCTAGCACAAGCCTGGATGGACAGAACTGCCTGAATTTGCTGTCTGCTGAAACAGAGGCCACACCAAACATGGATTTTCATTAAATCACCAGTTAATTAGAGATTTATACTTAAAATATCTGTTATTTCTTCAACTATGGATTACACTATGGAACTGTCCTTTTGAAAATGATGATTTCTCAAACTTTCTCTGAGAAATTTACCATTTACTTACACCTTAGAAACGAAGGCATAAGTCGTCAAGATATAGGAGAGTAGAGCAGCAGAAGTGCTAAAGCAGAGTACCAAAGGTGTTGGCCAGCAGAAGCAAGTGTCCCTTGAATAACCATTTCAGTGGGGTTATGGTAGGCAGGTGCCGAAGCACTGTCCCATAAAATCATAGAACCATAGCTCTTCAGACTCTCAAAGGCCTTGACAGTACTCTGTTCTAGCCCAAATCCTTTTACTTATAAAATATACAAAATAACAGATTCATAGTGGTTAGGTACTTTGTCCAAGGTGACCCAAGTTATGTTCTATTTTCTAATCAGCAAGAATTTTGAAAGATCTGACATTTTACCTTACTTGAAAGCTAACAAGCTAGCATACCACACTATCATGAATACTGAGTGAAGACAGAAGACTTCTAGGTCAGAGGCAAAAGTCTTTATTACTCTCAGCAATAACAATAGCCAGAATGGCAACATTTACTTGTGCCAGTTCCCCAAGCCCCAGTTTCCACAGGGAGATTTGGAGAGGACAAGGTATTACCTGCACACACATTGGGTTGAGTTATAGAAGAGGAACCCTGAGTTTAGAGAATCTAATTATTTTATAACAGACACTAAGCATGACTGCTCTTTGCTTCAGAAAAATAGTCATGATCATCAGGAAATTAAAATCAAGATAGTCCAGAACAAAGGTAGTCAGTGCCTCTGCTTGCAGGTTGTGCAGAATCATCAGAGACTCAGAGAATTGACTTCCAAAAATGCCCACCCTCTTTTGTACATTGTCTTCACTTTTAGAAATTTTTCTATGAGTATACCAATCAGTCAGTCACTCTGATAAATCTTACCAACTGAGACTGGAATCAAATTTATCAATTTGCCTCATACAACATTTAATTAAAGCTACTATCAACAGGACTTAGGCAGCAGGATGAGGCCAATCTGCTTATTAACCTTGGTCATGTCTTCCCACCTCCAGGTCCCAGACCCAACCAGCTAAACAAATCCCATAAACCAATATGGTCTACCTTAAAGTACAAAGTTTTTTCCTTATGTTTTGGTATGACTCTACATTTGGTCTGACTTATCAATTAATCCAGATATAGCACACTGTATTTGTGATTACACAAACTCCATGTTGGCCCAAAAGGAGGAAATCTAGAGTAATTTTACCATCCAAAATAATCCAGGCCAGTGTGTGGAAGCTGACCTGAAAGTAAGGGGCTAAAGACAACCCCTACTTTAGATGACTCCCATAGTAAGGATAACTACCCAGAGTGTGCATAAATAATGACTCAGTTATCCCTCCAGGAAGAGTACAAGTAGTTTGTGCCAACTTCATCCTGCAGCTTTTAGGAAGGTGAATGTGTCTCCTCCACACTCTCTTTCCACTCTCTGCAGCTGCATGCAGACCATGAAGAGCCCAGGGGAAGATGAAGACAGAGTTGGAAGAAGTCTGAATCCCTGAGTCACCTCACTGAGGAGAACCACCCTGTATTATGCATGGATCTCTAGAGAAACAACCAATGTAAGACAAAGAGACACAGAGAGAGAGAGAGATTGTAAAGTATTGGCTCATATGATTATGAGAAGGAGAGTGAGAAGGTCCCTGATCTACCATCTGCAAGCTGGAGACCCAGGAAAGCCAGTGGTGTCCTTTGAAGGCCTGAGAGCTGGAGAGCCAATGATACAGATTCCAGCCCCAATCTGAAGGCCTGAGAGCCAAGTACACTGAGGTCAGGAGAAGATTGGTGTCCCAGCTCCAGCAGTCAGATAGAGAGCCAGCAAATTCTCCCTTCCTCCATGTTTTGTTCTATTCAGGCCCTCAATGGGTTGGATGAGGTTCAGTTACACTGGGGAAGACCATCTCTTTCACTTAGTTCACCAATCCAAATGCTGAACTCTTCCAAAAAACCCTCACAGACACACCCAGAAATAATGTTTAACCAATTTTTAACCAAGTGTCTGGAAATCATGTGATCCAATCAAATTGACACATATGGTTAACTATTACACACCCACTGACATGAGCACCTGCTCTGGGTTGTTAAGTGAGCAATGAACTTCTCTATGCCATCACGGATTTGCTGACTTTCAGCAGGACAGACTGTGCTAAATCATGGTGCAGCAATTCTACATTTAATGTGTTCCCCCCAAAGAAGCATACACACATGCAAAAGAAGCCTTAGTGGTAGCAAACAAATAGAAAGAACTTCAACAAACCATGATTGATTCAGACAATAAAATACTATACAACAGTTAAAGTGAGAATACTAGGTTTGCATACATCAATATGGTTTAAGTCTCAAAAACATAATGCTGACTACAAAATGCAAGGTGCATTACACTCTGATGTCATTTATGTAAAAGTATAAAATGCATAAATAACAATATGTTTTGTTTCTTGACAACTACATAGCAAGTAAAAATTTAAGTATTCATGGAAATGAGACAGAGCTATGAACTTCAGAATAGCAACTACTTCTGGAGACAGGGAAGAGGAAGTGATGCAAGTGACAGTGATTCTATTTCTTTAAAAAAAGAAAGACAGATCCGAAGCAAAAAGAAATATTATGGCAAAATGTTAATATCTGTTAAATCTAGGTACAGGGTGCATGGTCTTTATTACATTATTTTCTATGTTTTTCTGCATGTTTAAAATGTTTCATAATTAAAATAATCTTTAAAACAATATAGGGATATTTCTTTATTCCCAGAGGTCTCTCACTATGAACTCCTACAATTTATCTAATCTACTTGTATGTGAAAATCTTTGGGGAGAAAGAGGCATAATTTGACTAAAAGCAGGATGTTATAGAATTCTTGCTCTCCAGGGAAATAACACACAGTAGCTGTTCAGATGCATGGTCAACAGGGAGTCATCCAATTTTACTCATCTTCAGCAAGTGCAGAGAATCAAATGCAAAATTTAACACTCTGGGGCCATGTTATGAAGCCACAGCATTCCCTAGAGATCTTCAGGTACATGAAATAATTAATGGACTATGCTCAGCCATAACTAATATTCTCATCTCTAAAAAATCTTAGGAAAAATTGTCTTCATTTAATAACTAATCAGAGTGTAACTTAATATAAATCAAAAATATTTCTTACATTTTTAACCATCTAAGACCACTGTTCAGATGGTAGTTTAAATGGATTGACATTGTTTGTGGCTGATCAGACATGGGATGAAATGGTAGACATCATGTCAGCACTGGCCACGATCCCCCACCTCTCCCTTGGAGCACTCCTGATCAATCATGTCCATAGAAAATTCCCCCTCTTCTGACTGCTTAAATACTGTATTACGTCTAGTCTTAGTTTCTACTTATGTGATTATCCAACATTTATCAGACATTTACTAATCAATTGTATATGCCTTGTTTCAAATATTTTTGTATCCTGCATTGCACCTAGGACAAGGCTTACACAGATCAGATGTGAAAAAAAAATTGTTGATTAGCTGATATCAGTACACAGTCCAAGTTTAATTTTAAGATTAAGTTATGTGACCATTGGATTGAACCTTATACTCCCTTCTCACCTCACCTTCTAATCCAATCAATGCCCAGCCTATGGCATATGGCCAATATTTTCTGATAATTCAGTCCATCAAATAAATCAATAAATAAATCCAAATGTCTTACCCAGTTCCAAGTAAGAAAAGATATTTTTTTCTATTTCAAAGGATGAGGTTAGAGGTGGAAATTGATCATTGTTGCAATTAATCTTCTTTTCCTTTTCCTTCAGTTACTTCTACAATGAAAATAGATTGACCATTTGCTAACTATGCTTCAGCACAATCATTCCTGAGCTGTGTACTTAATATGGCAGGGAGAGCAAATTTCAAGTTAACAGGATATGTTCCATCCTTTACCTGAAAAAAAAGATGTAGTCAAAGGCCAAACCTTGATAACAAGCCTAGGCTTCACAAGAAGGGTATATTTCATCTAAAAAATTATGTCACCTTAATCTATGGCAGGTAAAAATTTCTCAGGCAGTTGAGACATATTAACTCTGACACATCTATTATTATCCAATGACAAAATAACAAAACACTTGTAAAAGGAATTGAAGAACTAACACCTCTGGACTAATGAACACAGCATTTACAGGGCACATCCAAACAAGGCCAAAGTCAGAATCGCTACTCCGCAGTCTCATACCCACAAATCAACTTTTTCCCATGTTAATTAAGAACATGGATAATGTGGACAACCGATTTGAATATTCAAATGATTATAATTGTGAATTTTAACCAAGGATTTGCACTTTTTTCTCTCTCTTTACAAATCACAAGCTGAAATCACCAAATGTGTTGATTTTAGGATGGACAAAGGCACTCCCATCTTTAGAAGTTATTGATAGTCTTCTTTTACCTAGAAAGAATGTTCATGCTCTTTAGCAAGACATTAAATGTTCTCCACGTGTAGGTCCTGATTCATATTTAGAGGCCTGTATCCTACTATACTCCTCCATTTACCCTGTAATTTTGACATGCCAGTCTATTTGCCAACCCAGGAATGGAACATGTTCTTCTTCTACTTTGTGTCTCTGCTTACACAGTACCTTCAGTCCTGGAAGGTTCCTCCATACCTTCTTCTCCCATTCAAATAAGACCCAGTTCAGATATTGCCTTTTCTGTGACCCCTTCTCTGATTCCTCAAGGCAAATTAAATATTCTTCTGTGGAACCACAACAAATTTCTTGCACGTTGATTCAACTCTATTAACAATTACATTTTGTGGAATTGAAGGCTATCTGGATGTCTTTTTCCCTCCCTGTATTATATACCCGCTGTGGTTAGGATCCATGTCCCAGAGTCATAGTGCTTAACACACTGCTTTGCACTCAAAGAGCCAATGAATATTTGTTCTACAATTAAATGAACAAATAAAAGTGTAGAGTTGTTTACTTTGCATTTTAACTTGTGATTTTATAACACATAGTGAGTCCAATAAGCTATAAAATCATTACAAACAAAGGGAGTAGAAAGATGAGTAACTTACAGAGTTGACTTTAAACAAGTAATAAGAATAGAATAGAGGAATGTGGTGTTTATCACTAGAAATTTTCCTCTTAAGACATGAGAGCCAAACTTTAGTGTAAAATTCATGCTACAGTGCAATATAAGGGGAAGAACACTCATTCAGGGACCATTAGACATGAATTCATATTCTTTCTCTACCACTTAACTCATCTGGATATATTTCCTCATCTATGTAATGGAATCAGAAATCTTTACCTGTCAGTGCTATTGTAAAGACAAAATGAGATGATGTGTGTGGAGGAAGGGGAATAGGTGAGGGAAAGGATACTGTTATGAGATTATTAGCCCACGTATTTTCCCTGTATTACTGAAACTCTGGTCAACTAGATGTCCGTTGCCTCAAGGAAAGCATGATAGCAGAATAAGAGTAAACAGAAGTCAATCCTTGGGTTTTGAGTTTCAGAAGCATAACTTCAGCAAAGAATGAAAAGAAATCATGTGTATCTATCATCACTTTGGAAAAATGTGTGATGAGTAGGAGCGAACTTTCCTTTTTCCCACCCAAGACTTCAATTTTTGATTCAACAAAAAGCTCCAGGCTGGGCAATAGAGAAGGAACACAAATCCATTAGATGCTGCAGTAGGAGGAAAGTAGAGCCTTCTACAAGGACCCACCCCCTGCTGAGCTCTGGGAAAAATGGAGATAATCACTGGATAGGTTTATGGGATCTGAGACCAAAGGAGGTCTGTCCACATTTCCCAGGAGGCAGCAAGACCCCTGGAAAGGTATGATTGAGACATGTGTGGAGCAGAAAGAGCCTTAAAGAGTCTCACTACATCTATGTGGCTCAATGTGGCCAAGAAGAGGTAGAATCATTACATGAACCTACAATGACATGGAAGAAGATGAAGCCTCCCACAGCCTCTCAAAGGTCCTATAAACCCAGGTGAGAGATACATCACATTTTCGTAAATCCCAGAATGGCAAAGAAGATTCAAAGAGAGGCATAACCAAAGGGCCCTTCAGAATGGGAACAATAAACAATGTAGCAGGATTTCATGGGTGAGTGGCAATTACCTGGCAGGAACGAGGTTGATGACAGTGATCAGCCCATACAACGTCTTGGCACTTTCCCTCACCGAGAGAACAGATAAAATCCCAGGGAAGGAAAAGAGGGCAAGACAGTTAACTGAGATTATGTTTCTGACATCCAAGAGGATGGGATTTCATAACAGAAGTTACATTAAGTTTCAAGAAAAAAAGAGAGAAGTTATATTACTTACTCCCCTGAGTTTTTAGAACTGGATTTTATTTATGCAGCATGCCCAGCCTGGAGTTTGCACAGAGTGCTCACCAATTGTCAGTTCCTTCCTCTCCTTCCCTTACCTCCCAGATCAACATAATCAGTATTTTGAATGGATATTTAATATACTAGACACAGGGGTTGACAAACTTTTTCTGTAAAGGCAGATAGTAAATATTTTGTGTTTTGCATGCCATAAGCTCTGACCTCGTACAACAACGTGAAAGCAGCCATAGGCAATACATAAAAAAATGAGTGTGGTCATGTTCTAATAAAAATTTATTTACAAAAACAGAAAATGGCCTGGATTCAGCCTGCAGGCCGCGGTTTGCTGACCCCTGGACTAGAGAAAGGGAAAGTGGCTTAAAGAGGCTATTAAAATAATTATGAGATATTGTAGGCCTGAGCTAAGGTGGCAGCTGAAGAAAGGAAAAGCATACTTAAATAAAGGAAGAGGAGGCAAGCAGCTAGAGCAAGTGGGGTGGGTGATCTCTATCCTGGTAGACTGAAAGAATGAGGTATTACTGATAAAAATGGAGCAGTTAGAAAAAGTTTGCAAACCCAAAAGAGAAGAGAATATAAATACCTCCCTTATCGCAAACAGTCTTAATGCTTCTACACATATCTAGAATTCAAAGGCAGAAAGAACATAAGAAAAACGACCATTCCTGCAGGTCGTTCAAGCTCCAACACTTTGGCAGTCAGAACAATGTAATATAATATTTCGCAAGTGCTGTCTTGAGTAAGTGTTGAAGTTGTGGCTAAAAACTCTCAATTCTTCTTGCAGGCAATTTGCTAAGCACCATACGCAACCACTTTCCTTATTGGACTTCCACTCTCTAGGACCACTAGGCACATACCCCCGCCTTCCCAAGGCCTGGTACCAAACAACTTGGGACATCATTTATGTCCTGGATCCGATGGAATTATGTAAATCATCCAATCCCCAGGAAGCCCCTGCAACCTAGCTACCACCATCCTAATTGCCACACTTAAGCCACCTCCAACATTTCCAACTTGCCGTTACCCTGCCCCCAGGTGCAGTCACCCGTGTGGCCCTGTTGTGGCAGCCTTCTCTCCTTTGGAGCCATAAGTAACAGAGAGTTCTGCCTTTCATCTATCCAGGCATTATTGTGCTGTATCCCACCATCAAAAGAATCTTCAAGTCTTAGAAAGCAAACAATTGCCTTAAAATATTGGTACGAGTGGTGGCGGGAGGAGAAAACTTTTCAGAATCTGATATTCCTCTAATTCTTATTTCAAACAGGTCAGTCAAACTAACACTGTATGCCCACACAGTGCTTGCCCAAACTTTTCCAAACAGTTTTCCAAGGCAAACATTTGGAGAGAAAATTGAGGAAAGGAATCTGCCATCAGATTATCACAGCACATCTGTTTTTTAAAAGTCATTGCCACCGTGTTCCTATCAGGAGGTTATTGTGCTTCTCCGAAAATGCAATCAGCAAATCACGCCAAACTCGTTAACAGACTCTCCTTAGTGGAAACTGGAGGAAGCTTTTTTAGTGGGTGCTTCCACCCATGACTGTCACATGTAAATCACTGATAAGGATTGTGAAGTCCCCTGGAAAGTGAATTTGAGCCTTGTCACTGCGGGATGTCCACTCCACAGGCATTTGTGATTCGCTTTCTGTAAAATTTGCTTCTTGCCATCTGTTCTGAATTTATCACCCTTAGTTTACATTACCTAAAACTGTAAACCAGATTGACATTAAGCATGCAATTTAAGATTTTACTTGTATCAATAAATTCCCTTGTAACCATCCTTTTAGGCTTTATGTAACTTCTCCCTGTTCTCCATCATCAGCCTCCTTAGATAACTCTCTGGTTGCCCCCTCACTTCTCCTGTTTCATAAGTATTTCTTGAATTTTTCACATTCTGTCCTGTCCTCTCCTGCCAATGTGCTGCTGGCTTCTGTTGATCTTGCTCTTTCCTTGAGTTCCTTTTCTGACCCCTTTCTTTACTGCTGCTTTCTTGGCATTTTCTTCATTTCATATTTAGTATCTCTAAGAAACTTCTCATTGCTTGACCTCTTTATTAAAATAACTCTCCAAATATCAATACCTGGGGCCTCCTCAAGTCTTTGTTCTCTAAAAATGAAAGATTTTGTCTCAATAACTAATAGAAAGAGTAAGAACTTCAGACTTTTGGCCCTATTGTTTATCACATTAATGTCCTGCCAAGTCACTTAAACTCTCTGCCATGGTCCGATACTTGTCAGTGTCCCCATCAATTCATATGTTGGGACTTAATCCCCAATGTGACAGTATTAAGAGGTGGGGCCTTTAGGAGGTGATTAGGTCCTGAGGGATCTACCCTTATGAAAAGGATTAGTGCCCTTATAAAAGAGGTTGAAGGGAGTGTTCCTGTCCTTCTGCCACGTGAGGACTCATCAAGTCATCTTTGAAACAGAGAACAGGCCCTCATCAGATGCCAAATCTTCTGGTGGCTTGATTTTGGACTTCCCAGCCTCTAGAACTTTTTGAAATAAATTTTTGTTGCTTATCAATTACCTAGTCTAAGGTATTTTTATAGCAGCAGGAAGGACTAAGACACTCTCTAAGCCTTAGTTTCCTCATATATAAAATGGAGTTAAGAAACGTTACCTCCCACACAGGATTAATGAGAGGAGTAAATGGGATAGAAAGCATGTAACAGAATGCCAGGTCATAATAGTTCCCAATAAATGTTATTTTTTTATCAATAAATAAAATAGATTCTCATTGAGTCTAAATTATTGGCATATTTACCACCTACAGATAGAATTCTCAATACCGTTTTTTAAAGTATTTTTTTCACTCTATTAAATCATTTTATATTCATGTATATGCTTTCTATATATGTTGAAATAATTTTAATTATAAGGCCAGAGGTTGTCTCTTTAATGTGAAGAGACAACCCACTAGTTGGATCAAGAACTGGGGTCTTTATTTTAACAACCACCAATTGAAAGCCAATTTTGGAAATTCTGATAAATTATATTGCATTTCTTGGGGAACTTTGATCTGAGCTCAGAAGCTTCCAGTTCTGCTATATGGAAGGTGTTAAAAAATATATAACAAAAGAATTTACACAGTAATAAACATTCAATATAGAAAATTTAGAAAATATTATAAAAATATACAAAGCTCATAAAATGATTCAAAATATACTGCTACATAATGATAATTCATCATTGTTAATAAATTTAGTACATTTTTTACAGGGTTTGGTGTGAATATGCACACACACACACACATACGCCAGCATAGTATGAATTGCATGCATGCATTTCATTCATGCATTTAAGCATTTAACTTGTGCACAGATTTCAATAACTGTTTATTGCCTTGCCCAAGATGAATCTCCCTACTTCATTAAATTCTCACAACAGTAAACTGTTCTATTTAATTGAATTAATGTTTAGAGGTGTAATAATGAAAAAAGGGGAATAGTGCTTGAAGAAAAGCAGGAATGTTTTATAATTCTTGATCTAGCTATTTCCTGTGAACTTCTAAGGATCTGATGGTTATTTTAAAGACATATGATTTGAACTCCCAAAAATCTACACATAGGCCTTTCCTTTAGTTTTTTTCTTAAGTCTAACCATTGGTTTTCAAATTTCAGAATGTATAAGAATTACTGAGTAGTTTAAATATGCATAAAATTGTGTGTATTATTATTATCACTACACACACACATACATTTCTTTTAACACAACATATATCATTAAGTAACCTACTTATTTAGTATGATAAAGTACAGACCTCTTTCCATGTTATAAAATGTTTGTCTACAACATTCCGTTTAATGACTGCATAGTATTCCAATCTATGAATGCATCATAATTTAATTAATACTCTACTTTTGAACATCTAAAGTTGTCTTTAAGCAATAACCTTTCTTAATGTGCCAAAATGTGAATTCAGCTTGACAAGACTGAAAATACTCAGATGGATTCTGAAAGAATTACCACAGCTCTGCAGGGCTCTTATTCATCCTTTCAAAAGGACTCAAATGAAGAGTCTAACCCCAGAAAAACATAGATAAATTAATTATTTGGGGGCTTATTTCATCTTCCTGATAGAGGTCCTTAATCTTTCCCAGACTGTGTAGATATATACACAAGTCTAATCTTTCTTGGAAGAATCAGAAGAACAAATGGCATCATAAGCTAGAGGGTCAGAGCTTTAATGTAATAACTGATTCAGGTAAGGACCATCAGTGCATGCTAACACCATTGAATGAAAAGTTGTTGAGAAAGAGAATATCCACACAATCTCAAAATATCACCCTTCAGGTGACTTAACACTTACAAAGAATAAAACACATCTTTATAATGGGGAGGTCTGCTGATCACTATCTATATCAAATGATTAAATGTGGCACCACAAATGGTGATAAACCTCACGTAAAAATAAGTAGACAGGGAGGAGTGACATCAGCAAGATGGCAGAATAGGAAGCCCCAGACCTTCCTACCCCCAATGGAGAAAATGATTCAACAGTACATGAACCAATTCCCTTTGTGAGAAATCCAGAAATCTCTTAAGAGACTTCTGCACACCAGATAAGCACAAAACAAGCTGCAGTGAGCCAGTAGAAAAATCTGTAGCAGTCAGTTACCATAGTTCCTCCCTCTGGCTCAGTGTGGTGCAAAATAGGAAAAAATGCACAGCTCCCAGCTTCTCCCTTGGGTGGGAAAGAGAAGATTAAAGCACATGTCTAATGTTCAGATTTTTGGGGGGACTACTGGAGAAACTGATTTCTGTCTTGCCTGAATCTAAGCACTAGTAGGAAGGGGCACCAGGTTTGGGGCGACTGAGAACAGAGGCAATGATTTGGACTAGCACATACGCACTTGCCATAAATCTCCCCAGGCTCAGCATGAAACTAGTGGTAGAAAACTTCCAACTCCTGGCTTCTACCTGGGAAGAGAAAGAGTTGGAACATGCATACAACATTCCAGCTTTTCAAGGGGTTGCCCATGGAAATAGAAAGGATAGAAGGGCTCAACATACACATAAAGGCCACAGCTAACATGATACTACTCAATGATGAAAAACTGAAAGCTTTTCCTCTAAGATCAGGAACAAGGCAAAGATGCCCACTCTCGTCATTTCTATTGAACATAGTACTGGAAGTCCTTGCTAAAGCAATTAGGCAAGAAAAAGAAATAAAAAACATCCAAATTGGAAAGGAAGAAGTAAAATTGTCTTTGCTCACAGATGATATGGTATTATATGTAGAAAATTCTAAAGGTTCCACAAAAACAAAATCTAACTAAAAAATGAACTCTGCAAATGTATAGGATCCAAAATCAATATACAAAAATTAGTTACATTCCTATGTACTAACAACAAACAATCCAAAAAGGAAATTAAGAAAACTGTCCCATTTACAACAGCATCAAAAAGAACAAGATATTTAGAAATAAACTTAAAAGAGGTGAAAGGCTTATACACTGAAAACTAGAAAACAATGATGAAAGAAATAAAAGAAGATACAAATAAATGAAAAGACATCCTTTGTTCATGGATTGAAAGGCTTAATTATTACACAGAAACTGAGCCAAAATGGATTAAAGACCTAAACATAAGACCTGAAACTATAAAACTCCTAGAAGAAAACATAGGGAAAAGTCTTCATGACATTGGACTTAGCAATGATTTTTGTATATAACACCAAAAGCACAGGCAATAAAAGCAAAAGTGAACATCAAACTAAGAAGCTTCTGCACAGCAAGGGAAATATGCAACAGCGTGGAAAGGCAACATATAGATTGGGAGACAATATTTGAAACCATACATCTGATAATAAATTAATACACAAAATATATAAAGAATTCCTCCAACTCAATTGCAAAAGAAAAAGTAACTTGATTTAAAATATGAGCAAAGTATTTGAATAGACATTCCCCCAAAGAAGACATACAAATGGCCAACACGTATACAAAAAGATGCTCAACATCACTAATCGTCAGGGAAAAGCAAATCAAAACCACAATGAAATATCACCTCAAACCTGTTAGGATGGCCATTATCCAAAACAACAACAGAAAATAACAAGTATTAGAGAGAATGTGGAGAAACTGAAACCCTTGTGCACTGTTAGTGGGAACGTAAAATGGTGCAGCTGCTGTGGAAAACAGTATGGAGATTCCTCAAAAAATTAAAAGTACAACTACCATGTGTTCCAACAATCCCACTTCTGGTTATTTAAGCCAAAAGAATTAAAAACAGTGACAGGCACAGTGGCTCACACCTGTAATCCTAGCACTCTGGGAGGCTGAGGAGGGAGGATTGCTTGAGGTCAGGAGTTCAAGACCAGACTGAGCAAAAGCAAGACCCCCGTCTCTACTAAAAATAGAAAAAAAATTAGCCAGGCATGGTGGTACATGCCTGTAGTCCCAGGTACTCAAGAGGCTGAGGCAGAAGGATGGCTTGAGCCCAGGAGTCTGAGGTTGCTGTGAGCTAGGCTGATACCATGGCACTCTAGCCTGGGTGACACAGTGAGATTTTGTCTCAAAAAGAAAAAAAAGGAATTGAAAACAGGATCTTAAAGAGATATATGCACCCCCATGCCCCATGTTCATGATAGCCAAGACATGGAAACAGCCTAAATGTCCACCCACAGATGAATATATAAAGAAAATATGATATATACATACAATGGAATATTACTCAGCCTTCAAAAAGAAGGAAATCCAGTCATATGCTACAACATGGATGAAATTTGAGGGCATTATGTTAAGTGAAATAAGCCAGTTACAGAAGGGCAAATATTGCTTGATTCTGCTTATATAAAGCAAATTCATAGAAGCAGAAAGTAAAATGGTTGTTGCCAGGGGTCAAGGGGAAGGGTGAATGGGGAGTTGTCATTCAATGGATATAGAATTTCAGTTATGCAAGATGAAAAGTTCTAGAGATCAGCTATACAATAATGTGCATATAGTTAACAATTTGTACTGTACACTTTAAAAATTAGGAGCATAGATATCATGTTATGTGTTTCTCACCACAAAAAAAAAAGAAGAAATAGGATTGCTGTCTCATGTATCAGGATTGCTGTTTTTTGTAACATTTAACCTTAAAATCTCAGTGGCATACGACAAATAAACATTTACTTTTTGCTCACACATCTGTAGATTGGCTGGGGTTCTGCTGATCTAGGCAAGGCTTGGCTGCAAGCTGTGATTTCAATCAGGTTCGGTCTATATATCATTCAGTTTTCTGAGATCCAGGAAATGTTCTTCTCATATTAATGCAGAAGCACAAGAGCATAAGCCCAATTGCTCATGATGTATCTTCTAACATCCCACTGGACTCAGCAAGTCACATGGTCAAACTCAAAGACTTGGGTGGGAAATATTCTGCTCTAAGGGTTGTCAGGGAGGGGACAGGAAGAATAGTGAAACTTTATCAGACAGTAAGTTCTATACCACAGTCATCTTTGGAATATTCCTGCCAAACGAAGATCTACCTTGATTCTAATCAAGAGTAAACAATCAGACAAATCCAAAATAAACAACATTCTGCAAGTTAACTGGCCTGGATTCTTGAAGAAGAGTCTTTGACATAGAAAACAAACAAAAAAAAGGAGGGGAAATTTTCTAAATTAAAAAAGACTAAATGCAAAACCTGAAAACTTGATTGGATCCTGTAATTTTAAAAAATTAGCTATAAATGGCATTTTTTGGACAACTAGGGAAATTTGAAAGTTGATAATAATTAAATAATGGCGTGTGATTCTTATTAAACTATTGGATACAATAATGATATGGTGGTTAATAGCTAAACATCTTTATTCTTAGGCGATCAGTGCTACATATTTATGAGTGAAATGTCATCATGTCTGCAATTTATTTGCAAGTAATTCTTCAAAAAAAATATGTATTTATATATAGATTGAGAAAGGTAAAATAAAAAAGTATGTTAAAAATTGATTAATGTTGACAGAAGATATGTGGATAGTCATTGTACTATTCTTTCTCCCTTGTTGTAGCTTCCTAATATTTTTTAAATGTTAAAAGAAAAACAAAGAAATGATTGAATTAATTACCTGGAGAATTCAGGGAAATTTTACATCACACTGAGGAAAACCTAGGGGTTTTACACTGAATTAAGCAGATTGGGGGCTATAAGGACTGTATCTTCCCAAGGATTGCTTAGTGGGACATTTCTGTTTACCTGACACTGGTTATAAAGTGCTGGACAAACCTAAACACATTGAGGCTTGACACAGAGCTTGGCCAATGAGAGCCCATATTTTAATTTGGTGGAATAGTTAATAATCATAGAAATAACTAAAGATTAGAGAAATATTTGCAGTTAGAAGCTAAGAATTCCAATAAGGAATGAAAATAACTTCTAGGCCAAAGAAGGCAGAGCTTCCAGAGCCAGCCACGTCCTGGAAATTCCAAAGAGTTCATTTGTATGGTTGTACTTCCATCCCAAACTACACTTTCTGAAAATAAAACCTGCTCTGGTTTCCATGAGTTACATCTCTTAACAAATGCATCCTTCAGCTAACTCAGAGTCCTTCACCAAGTCCCCAAGAACCACAGCTCATGTTTCTTGTAAATAAGTTTGATAAGGCTCATTAAGAATTTGATCCTTTTCAAGCATCAAATTCTCACTTTGCTTCTGATCCCGGAAGAATTCCTCCTGTGGCCCTTGGTCCCTGTTCAGGGAGGAGCAGGTGCAAAACAAGAAAGAACAAGAGCAAATTTGAACTTGGCTGTTATGACGCATATCCCTTGAGTGACTATTTTCTAATCTACATACAATAAATTCAGTAAGCGTTTTCTGCTCCGCACTCTCTTTTGGGAAATACAGTCCATCCTGATGAAGACTCAACTCATTAATAGGTAGGAGAGTTTAAAGATTTTGTATTGTTTAATTCCCATTTTTCTAAAACATGGAGAGAGCCAGTTTTCTAAGGCCAGTATCTGGTAAAGAATAAATTTTACCCCAAGGTGTCACCATATTTTTTATTTATTTAAGCTCTCATAGTAATGCTGCGTTAAGGTCATTCTTTAGCACTTACTTAACATAATTTTTGGTTTCAAAAGCACTTGGACTGTATAATCAACCTCAGAAATATCCACGTGGTCAGAGATGATTTTATCTATAAGGTGAAGTTGGAAGACTTCTGGATTTTTCATTTCTTTATCCTTTTATTCCCTTATTCATCCATTCCTTTATTGTACATCCCTTCTGTCCCAAACATTTTTATTAAGTTCAAGTTGCCACTTATGGTGATTGTAAAACATAGCTTTCAAAAGTAAATAAGGGTTTCTCTCTCAAATGGGACCAGAATCAACAAAATCCTCATTTCCCCCCTCGACACTCTCCCCCCCCACACACACACACACACACACATATATATCCTCCGATGGCTTCCTTAATTTGGAGGCCAGCCCAGCCTCTCTGTAGGAGTCTCCTGGGGCAAGCAGGATTTTTTCAGACTAATGCCAACTTGACCCCAAACTACAGGACTTGAGAATCTTCACCACTGCTTGTGGTCCAGGAAAAACAGGACTAGGCAATTTCACCTGGTACAGTAGGCACTTAACCTGGCAATATTTAACTTCCACTAGGAAATCTAATGTCCCCTATAGAAGACCCAAGTGTCATTACACATCTTAGAAAAGTGTTTTGTGTCTGTTTGCTTTTGGGACAAAATAAGCCTAACTTCTCAAGACCAGGGACAGACATACCAAATCTTGGTGGATTTACAAAGGGCCTGGAAATACAAATAGCCTTGCCTCTACTATGCTACCCTCAATGGCCCTCTAGAGCTCCATCAAGAAGGAAACTATAGCCAGAGGAACCCTGGGCAAGAAAATTGTGTATAAAATAACCTGAAGAAAACTGTCTTTGGGCTCAATTGTTGTTAAGTTATAGAGGAGAAAGGCCAAGGGGCTTCAGTTCACAAAATTGTTGGGTAGCAGAGTTAAGATTAGAATTTACAGCTCATATTCCTGGTCCATCATTCCACACTCTCTACTATTCCTACTTTTTCAGACTTTACCTTCCATTTTATGTATATATGTGGTAAAATCCAAAAGGAAACCTAGTACAAATCAATATGTAAGAGTTTAACCTTCTGCCTCATTAGTTTCTTTCCAATTCTTTACCACTGTTTCTTAAAATCATGAACACTGCCTCAAACATCTATAAATCAAAGGCTTGATTTGGACTGTTCTGATTTCTGTGATAAACCTTTGTTGTCATCTATCTCTAAATCAAATTTTGCCAGATTCTTCAGACCAAATATTGACATTTTGCCCCTCCTTACTTAATACTATCAACACTGTTAGTCATAAAAAAAAAGTACTTTCCTTACCTTTTCAATTTTAGGAGTACCTGAGATTTCACATCATTGAACTGCTCTGTTATTATAATATTATTACTAATTCTTCTTAATAAACATATTAAAAGATAAAGAACCTTATATAAATATCTGAGTATGTGTGAAAAGTGTATGTAGATACTATAAATACATATGAATGCATATACATGCTATATAAAAACATATTTTATTAGATCTGTGGGTAAAAATATGCATGATGAAGGCAAAGAGGATATTACGGCATTATTGCTGTCTTGCAATTTTTAGCCCACAGGATACCATGAAAAAAATCTGATTAATATAATGAGTTTTAAATTCTACTAATTGCTATATAGTACCACATTTCTTTAAAGCAGGTATCCCCAACCTATGGTGAGTTATATAATTATTTCATTATATGTTACAATGTAATAATAATAGAAATAAAGTGCACAGTAAATGTAATACACTTGAATCATCCCAAAACCATCCCCCCCGCAACCTCGGTCCGTGGAAAATTGTCTTCCATGAAAATGGTCCCTGGTGCCAAAAGTGTTCGGGACCACTGCTTTAAAGGACCTGTGTATATAAGAAACTGACCTTAATCTATCAAAAGTATAATATTTCATAAAACTGTGGCATAAACTCAGCTCACCAGGAAAATATTATTTGAGATCCTGAGTTTCCTGATTAAAAACTGTAGGTAGGTAAAGTCATAGCTGCTTTGAGACTCCTAAAAAGTAACTACATATGTGAAAGAGGACGAAGAGGTATTCCAAAACAAAAGAAGCCCTCTGAAAAATAACTCTCTAAAAATACATGAAAAGTATTCCAGTCTTATGCACAGACAATGGAATGCTGAATTGAAAAATATAAGTGTGAGAACGGACAATGACAGATTAAAACTCATTAAAATTAAATCAGCTCATTGTGCATCTTTAGCTAAAGGAAAATGATTCTTTTGTAAAAACATGCACGTTCCTTTTTTTTCCTTTTATATGCAATAATCTAGCAAGACACTTCTCAGGTATTTTAATGTCTATTCCTATTCCTGCGGTGTTGCATTCTACAGGAAAAAAAAATGCCAAGGCATCCAGCCATCCAGGACATATGAGAAACTTTGTAGAAGAAACTTTATTTGACCATCAGCCACTGGGCTGAAACAAAAAGCAGACAATGCTGTCATCACGGTCTCTGCGGGGGTTTTATGTGGAATTCTAATTAACCAACCCTCATTTTCTTTTCAGATATCGAAAAAAAACACTCTGACTAAAGTTCCTAAGGAATCTGGAAGGAAAATATGAATTTATATGTGGCATACATTAGAGGGGGCTCCCTGCAGATTCTTCCGGAGACTATTCAAGCATCTGTTTAAAACCTTTCTTTAAGTCTTGAAATTGAAATGCTACTCATCAGAAATTGAACCCCCTAGAAAATATCGACTTACAAAACAGAAAACTGTAGCATTTCAGTGTCTTGGGGTTGAAGAATAAAATTTAAATGATAAATTTTCGAAGCACAAATCCCCTCTGTAAGTCTCTGTTTAATGGCCACCCCCTCTCGGAGTGTGAAGCTCCATAAAGGACACGATAGAGTTGGTTTGTTCGTTGCTCTATCCCAAGGGTCAGCACAGTGGCTAGCACAAAGAAGGTAGTCAGTAAATATTTATGAAGTTTTTTTTCTGGTAACACCTTTCTAGACATTGGAAGACGCAGAGGAAATGAACAAGATACGCACACCTCAATGGTGGACCAGGAGGCCTTTAACAGAGGAACAGAAGGAGAATGCAAGGAAGTAAATCCTCATCTTTCTATTCTTGCTGCTGGGACTTTTCTCCCCACCTTTTGCAAGAAAAAGTCATGATAATAACAGTAGTAACAGTGTCATAAGATAAGAAATAAATTTTCCAGATTTTCTTTGATCTTTAATAAAGCATCACATTTGCATTATTTGATCCAGGAGTCAATAATCTGCTGGGAAATATGTAAATTACTTACTTATGTATTTTTGAAAAATTCTTAAGCAATCAATATAATCTTGGGCATCAGAATTCAATATTTGTTGTTGAATCATTTGTCAATATTCATGCTCTAAAACCTATAAAATTTACTTAAAAATTTGAAACCAGTACAGATGTACACACATATGATGAGAATCATGCAATGTAAAACCCAACATAGCCTATATAATGTTTTGGTTTTAGGCACCTGTTCATTTGGAAAACATCTGTCATATGTTTGGCAACTAACATAGGTGAAACACAGAAGCCCCATAGTCTTCCAGACAGGCTGGTGTATGTTCCTGCCTGTGAATTGTTCTGAGCCAGTGTCTTGATGTTAACATGCTTTCTCGGGCTTTGGTAATTATTCCACTAGGCTGCATAAAGCCTGTTTTCACTCGGGACATAATTACCATAGGTAATTGCGTGTAGGCAAATATCTGCCCTTCCATTGGGTAGTCACAGCATCACCCATGTTCCAAAGCCTCAAACCCCCTTTTCAGGGATACACTTGACATGTCATCGTTGAAGTAATTAGCATGCTTAGGGTTTTTAAAAAATGTATAAAAGCATCAAATTTTCACCAGAGACTTTTTGTTCTTGTCAAAATCTCTACCATAACAATGTGTGAATTACAATAGAAGGTAATTGGAACACAATATTCCATAGGAACATCTTGAAATATGGGACTATCTCTCTATAGCATTAGCTAGGGAGACAGGTGCAAATATTTCCAAGCTCTCTCTGCCGTTTTCATGAGTTTCTGTTCACACTGTAACGAAAGAATTTCAAGTGCCTGAGCCTGAACCAGTCACAATGGAATGATGGTACAAACACATTAAAAGCAAGGAGTGGCTCTGTGTAATTCAGACAAAGCAATTCAAAGCACAATACAGAATTTAGAGATTTTCAGTGCTCACTTGTCTGCACTGATAGCAGCAATAGCAATATCAATTTTATTTATTTACTTGCATCTTGATCCAAAAGCTGTAAATGTACCTTATAAAACACAAATAATACAATAGGTTTTTTTTAAAGCAACTTCAGGACTCCAGAAAAAGAAACAAATAAAATGAAGTCAGAGGTGAAATTAATATATGAAATTCATGCTGTAAAGTCCAAACTTGGCACCGAACTTTGTAGTAACACAAAAAGAGAAACAAATGGTACCAAATTCAAGGTGCCATTTTTCAGGAGAAGCACAACAATTCTTGGTAAGCAGACTGATAATTCCCAAATTAATTCTATTTGATTTAGAAAAGTACCTTGTGATTTATATTCTCTACTGAATTTGCTTTCCTAAATAGTCTTCATTTTTAGTTATAATGAATGGCCTTATTTATGAACATACATCTTCTAAAGTTATTCAAATTTTGAGTTACCCAATGTATGTTACAAAATCAACCTTTTTTTACTATGACCAATAACATTTTAAAAATAGAAATGATTAAAATATATTGCACATAGGATAATTATTGTTTCATAAAATTTTTGCTTTAATTTTATATACAAAGTCAGCCCTCTGTATCCACAGGTTCCACATCCTTGGGTTCAACCAACAGCAAATTGAAAATATTTGGAAAAAAACTATAAAAAATAACAATACAATAAAAAATACAAATTAAATACAATACATCATGGAAACAAGTATACAGTTAGATAGAAGAAATAAGACCTAGTTTGACAGATCAATAGGGTGACTAAAGTTAACATTAATCTATTGTACATTTCAAAATAGCTAGAAGAGAATAATTCACATGCTCCTAGCATAAAGAAAAGATAAATATTTAAGGTGGTGGATATCTAAAGTACCCTGGTTTGATCTTTACACATTATATGACTGTATCAAATTATCACATGTACCCCCAAAATATGTACATCTATTATGTAGCAATTAAAAAGTTTAAAAATACAGTATAACAACTATTTATGTAGCATCTACATCTTATTAGGTGTTATAAATAATCTAGAGATGATTTAAAGGAAAATACGTATAGGTTATGTGCAAATATTATGCCATTTTATACAAGGGACTTCAGCATCATGGATTTTGGTATCTACAGTGGTGAGGGGTATAATTTGTTAAATTTAAAATGTATGTCTTATTATGGGTTGTGGTCAAAAAATTTTTGAAAGGCACTGAGCCTAGTGCGAAGAAGTCTCTACTGTCTTTCACTATACAACTACAGGAAAGAAGATGTGAAAAATCCGCAGGACAGAGATGAGAGAGAAGCCTGTGCTTGTGTGCCTTGCTCAGTGAGAATGAGGAAGGCAGCTGTAGGTAGACGAGGCAGGGTCTCTGGAGGATTCTGAGTTGGGCTTTATAGCTGCAGCAAGTCCCAAAAGACAATTATCTTCAACTGCTCTCTTGCTATTACTTTTGATGACGAATTTTAATTAGTAGTATTAAAAAGAGAAGATAATAGATATTAAAATTATCTTTAAATCACAATTCAAACGATAATACTGACACCTGCTTCAGGGCCCAGCTCAAGGTAACCTGGATGTGTGTGACTTCTCCATCCCCTACTCTCCCAGGCAAAATCGATGGCTCCCCCAGTATATCCTACAGGTCTCGGCTGGAGCCCTGACAACATACTCATGTGCACATCCATCTCCCTCAATGGACTGAGAACCTTCAAAGATAGTGTGCCTTTCCAGCAGTAATCACACTGCTCAGCATTTTGTAGACACTCCAAGTATATTTCTGCAGAGAATGAATGCATGAATGAATAACTGAATATTCACATTACTCCTGTATTTCTCTGATGCAATCAAAATTTGTTCCCACGATGATGAAAACCTGACATTCTAAAATTCTATAAGGCTTTAAGAATTAAAAAAAGAAAGGGCGTTTAATGTTAATTTCATCCATTCTGATTTTTTAAATCAGTCATTGACACTTATCAAGGATGGCAGATCCATTTCAACTCATGTGCTGACACTTAGGGACTGGCAGCTGCTCCCTGGAGTACCATGTGAGAAAGGATTCCAAGGCTGGCTCTGGGCTGAGTCAGCAGAAATAAACAGTAGGATTGTTGCAGAGTGCACATAAGGAGGCAACAATGGCCCAAGAGCCACATACCTACCATCTCCAAATGCAAGCACAACCCAAGGGCCATTCAGACTGTATCACTAGGCTAGCTAAAGGGAAGCCATTTTGCTTCCAGTATGCTTTCGGCTTGTTCTGTCTTAAAAGTTCAGAATTAACCTGCTGCTTGCTTACACAGCTCCAGGGCACAAGATTAGAAAACAACCTTGAGGAAAAACAGATCAAGAGTCCAGAACAGGCCAACCCCAAACTGATGATGACAAGATCCACCAGATGACCTATTGTTTGCTGACAACCATTGAACAAGTCATGATAACTTGCACAGAGCTTGCTTTCTGCCATGAACACCTTTGACCTCTTCCCTTTATAATTTGGTCAGTAAGCAGAGAAAGATGAGACGGTCTTTGAGACAAAGTCTGCCATCTCTTCAGGCTGCAGGCTCTTGAGTAAACCACCTTTCTTTCACTAACACTCACCTCTCGTGTTTGGTTCTCAGGTGGCAGGTAGCCAAACCTGCATTTGGTAACACAAATACCTAATCAGAGGACCAGAATATCCTCCACAATGAGTACTGAAAATTGATTTTGGTAAAAGCAGCACTTCCAGTTGTCCCAGCTCCTCCTGGAAAACGGCTGACTGTAAGGAGTTTGGGAATGAGCAAGGTAACAGTCATACTTGTTTCCTTCACCCCACTTTCCTTGTTGGCACCAATGCATAATATGACCATTAGTTCCCAAGTGGCAGTGATGTCAATGGAATTCATCATACACAATCTCTTCTCCCCAGGATGAGGCAGAGAAAGAGAAAGAGCAGCCACATGAAGGCTATAGCTCCTAAAACAGGTATTTAGTAATTGCTACTTAACAGCAATTTTAAAAAATGAAGTGAGCAGCTGTGGTAATTACAGTCAACTTGTCAAAACTTTTCAGTGTTTGTTATTTTTTGATAGGCAGCCATTCCTCCATTTCCTCCAGGATCTGCAGGGTTGAAATAGGGTAAGCAGCAGTCTTAAATGCTGCATGAGATATACATTTCAAAGAGGGTCTTTTGTTTTGCTGCTTCTTTCTTAGATCCACATTTATACCCAAGATCTCTGTAAAGTAGAAAGCAATGCACTCTAGAGGAAATTGTTTGCAAACCAAAGAGAGAATTCAAAATTACAGGTCAGAGCCATTTGTTTGCAGTGATAATGAAAATTCATGGTTAGATTTCAGAGCACTACTTGATCATTAAAACATTGTTTGTAGTGCCTTACCTGAGAAATTAGATAATGGGCTCTAGAATTATCTAGAATTAGATAATAATCTCACTCACACCTCCAAGTAGTTCTGAAGAAAGGTAAGTCCATTGGCAATATTCAAGAGTCCTGCTGTTGTCCTCCAGTTTGAGGAGACACTTTCTAATGGAAAGTAGCCATCAGTGGAAGCTGCTTCCTTCCACCAAAGCACTCAGCAAAGCTAGGGATAACACTATTCCAGAGCAGAAGTGCTGGTGGGAGGAAACATGCTGAAGGCCACAGGATGAGATGCACCCTGCTCTGGACAGAGAGGGACTTTGTTCAGAACGTTTAATGAAATCTAAGAAAAAAACTGCAGAGCCCATTCAGGGATGCACTTAGTCCTACAAGAGCTCTCTACCCAGTGCACTTTCATGATCTCAAACTGCAAGGAATGTGTAGAAGGCAACACTCAGGCATTAAATTGTAGCTGAGAGAACATAGCCTAACTGGCTCTGGGGAAGGATATCATGGATAAATAAGAGATCTGAATAGAGTCACTCAGCTTAAAAATGAGCAGCATAGAAAGGAACAGCATGGGAACTATGCAAACATGTTATAACCAAAAGGAAAGAAAGAAAGAGGGAGAGAAGGAGAAGAGACCATAGCATGCAAAGAGAAAGTAAGAACTCAGACTGGCAGTATGGAAGGAAAAAAATAGCACTAAAAACAGAAGCAGGTAAAATATATATTATTTAAAAATTAATAAGAACACAATGTCATAAAACAAATGCCTAAACTAAAGTGATAAATAGCAACAACAAAACGAAATGAAAGGGAACATAATAAATAAATGAGAAACAGGAAAAAAGAAAATGCACGTGATTAACAATCAAATTAATCACTTAACACAGGGGTTTTCAAACTTTTTTGTAAAGGGCCTGAGAGTAAATACTTATACTTTGGAGGCCACAGAGTCTCTGTTGCAGCGATTCATCTCCACTGATGTGGTCAGAAAGCAACCACAGGCAACACATAAACGAATTAGCATGGCTGTGTTTCAATAAAATTTTAGTCACAAAAATGTGCAGTAGGCAGGATTTGGCACATGGGCTGTAGTTTACCAACCCCTGGTATAGAGAACTGAATGTATATAAAGTAGGAAAAATATTCAGAGATAAAACTCAGGCAAATTTCATGAGACTATATAAAGAACTGAATCTCCAGGTAAAAATAGAATGCCAGACACCAGAAGACATTATACAGATCATCAGTAGGATGCAGCATGACTGCAGAGACAGGAGAGTGTAGTGATTATGGCCATACTTTAGAGCCATAAAACCTGGGTCTAAATCCTGGCTCTGCCACTTACAGTCAAGGTCCTTCAATTCCATGTCCATCACATTACTTGTCAGATAAATAAGAAGAATATTACCTGCTACCACAATAAAATGGTTTGAGGCATTAAATATATTAATATGCATGAAGTAATTAGGATAGGGCCTAGACATAGTAACTGGTTATGATTATGATTATTGCAAAACACATTCAAGTTAAATTATCAAACTTCAAAAATGAAGAAAAAAATTCATTCAGGCATCTAGGCAGAAAAAAGTACCCATGGTGGGGAAAATCAGGTTGGCCTCATCCTTTTCCACAGCAATACTTCATTCCAGAAGTCAAGAGAACAATGTCTATAACATACTAAAGGGCAGCAGGTATAACCAAGAATAGTACACCCAGTCAAATGTTGCAAGTATAAAGGCAATAGACTGGTATTCTCTAGTATGAAAGAACTCTGAGAAGGAAGAACTTATAATCCCCTTGCTAAAAAAATAAATTAATAAAAAATGTTAACACTACACAACAATAAAACCCAACCAACCAAGTGATAAATTAAAAAGTAAACTCAGTAATGGAAAAGTTATGGTAAAAGGACTAGCAATGCTTCCATTTAAATAAAGAAGTCATAATGATCAACAGAGGGAATTATGTTTATAGAACAAAACGTAATGCTACAATGCTGCCAAAAAAAAAATTTGAAACCAAAATCAGGAAGTACAGGGAGGAAAGGAAAAGTGAAAAGAATTAGAAGTCTTTATCACCTCATCTTTCCTAGCAGGTTGCCTATAAATATTATTTAGAGTTGAAATATATAATTAAAAATCTTTTTTACTCCAATCTTGTACAAGTCTTTATGCTCTTAATGAAATGACATAAGAATTATTATTTCTGATTAGTGAAGAAACATTGGTAATCCCTTAACTTTCACTATAGTTTCTTTTTCTCCTAAAATTTAAATGTTTAAATAAAATTTAATTTAAATAAAATTAATGGCAGTATTTTTATGCAGAGTATGATTGTAATATTTCAACATTATTTTTCACTTATCCATTCAACCATTTATCCATTCACTCTATATATGTCCAGAAAAAGAGATCTAGAATGATGTTCACCAAATTGTTTTTAGGTGGTAGGATTTAGGGTGATTTCTTACTTTCTTCTTTGTAGTTTACTCAATTGTGAGGTTTTTTTGGTTTTGTTTTTGAGACAGGGTCTCACTCTGTTGCTCAGGCTAGAGTGCAGTGGTGTCATCACAGCTCACTGCAACCTCAAACTCCTGGGCTCAAGTGATCCTCCTGCCTCAGCCTCCTGGGTAGCTGGGACTACAGGTGTGCACCACTACACCTGGATAATTTTTAAAATTTTTGTAGAGATGGGGATCTTTCTATGCTGCTCAGGTTGGTCTCAAACTCCTGGCCTCAAGCAATCCTCCTGTCTCAGCCTCCCAAAGTGCTAGCATTACAGGCATGAGCCACCACACCCAGCCTCAATTGTGTTTTTTGACAAGCCATATATGGGATTTCTGGGTACTCACCAAAATCCTTTCTTCCTTCCTGCATGCACTCATGGCTAAATCATGTTTCCCAACCTCTCTTGTAGCTACATGTGATCACGTGACTAAGTTCTCTTCAACAGAATGTGAGCAGAAGTAATCTTCACATTCGACCTGGCATGATCTTTGACTTACTTCTTTCTGCTCCCTGCCTGGTGACCAGACCCAACTTATAAAGCATGTATTGTATAGTAGATGGCAGATGTGTTAGGCCAAATACCTGAAAGATTATGTGGAACAGAGCCACTCAACAGCCACAAATACTCACCTTGGTTGTGTTACATAGGAAAGATTATGTTCTTTATGCCATGTTATTGTAAGTCTCTCTATAAAGCATCCTGTTCTTTGAGTATAATTAATATAAGCATGCATTATCTTATTAGAAAAAATAAATAGTACACCAATAGCCTAAAAATAGAAGCAAAATAGTCTAAATAATAAACAAAATCCAGGAGAAACTTTCCAGCACATAAGTCACAGATTGTGGCTGGCCTGGCAGTAGTGTGAGAATGAATGTGGCTGCCACCATCATGACTGATGACATTTGAGAATGGCTTTCACAGGCTGGGAGGTCTGTTGGTAATGGTATTAGTGGCCTCACGAGTCTTCTGAATTGAATTCATCTTTGAGACTTGTTTTATGTGTTTATATTTTAGAGAAAGTCTGGTTTATAATGTTTCAGATTATTCAGAAGAGTATGTTTCCTCTGAATTCAGAAGGATATTGGTCTCTAATATCATTACACTTGCTATCCCACCAGACATTTCACTTGGTTCTAAGGATGGCGGTTGGATCTAGACCAAACTGTCTTTTCTAAACACTCTTTCATAGCACTTTAAAAATTAATTTGGACACAGAACCTTTTTTACATAAATTAATTTAGCTCCGTTGTCCAGAACACACTCAGGGAAATATCACCAATACACCACTCATTATGTTTTTGACATGTAATAAGAGATTATGACTCTATAGCAGTGTATAGGCTATTGAAAGCCAGTGAAATTATTTGGATCATTTGGATACTAATCCTGGAAGCTGACTATTTATAGGAAAAATTTTATCTGAAAACTAGAAGGGGGCTCAAGAGACCATTTGGTCCAGGCTCTTCTGAGCAAAGTATCAGATATTTTTCTAAACTTTTTAATTATACTGCAAGATGACAGGTTTCCAGATTTTGTTTATCACCACCGAGATAAATGGTTTTCAAATAATCACTGAGGAGAGGAACGTGGGAGGTTAAAATAAAAACTCTCATTTAGTTCCTTTCACACATCTGCCCCTGGAAAATCTTTTTTGAACTCCAATTTTTTTTAATTTTATGAAAGAACAAATTGGAATATGAAAGGATGAAAATCCTAAATGTCTGGCTCACTTCCTCCCAAGAAATAAAAATCTTTCAACAACGTGTTTATAAGTTAGAAACCAGACACAAACACTAATTTTTCAGTCCAGAGATATCCAATTTCCAGTATAATGAACTTAAATCTCTGCAAACTAGACTGTTTTTAGAAACCATGCCATTCAAAGATGTCTAAAACAATGTTGCTTGATTCCTTTCCTAAGTTAGCTTTATACCAATTAGCTATTATTTCTAGTAAGTACTCAGTCCCCTCAAAGATAACCATCCACTCTCTTCATTCTTGACTATCTTATTAATTTTGACATTTTTCCTTTTATACATTAAGGTAGCAATAGCAGCACTATCAAATTCATCAAGTAGAGAAAGATACTTCCAACTCGAAATCTAATTAATTTTTCATGTTCATTATCTTTTAAGAGTGTTTCTTGCAAAAGGACATTATCAGCTCCTCTTTTCATGATAATTGATGCAGTTCTTCTCCTACTCTTTTATTTTTTCTAATAGGTTAGGAAAGACCTTTAATACTTATACTTACAATTCTTGCCAATGACTTTTTAAAGGATAAGTATTAAATATGTCATTCAAGATACATAATGTGTTACAAAAATTAGATCCATTAGAATAAGAAACTCATTAAGGGGTAAGTTTAAAGAGTTTACAGAAGTACAACACTACTTTATAAAGAACTGAATTGTTAATATGAAACATGCTAATGTGCATTACCTTTTTTTAAGAAATCATATAAATAAGAAAACCATTTAAGTGAAAATGTAACAAATTATATACTGAGTATTTTTAAACACTGGTTCCCAATTACATATAATAACCTACCCTAAAGGAAAAATGAATGTTAGGAGAGAGGAGTGAGTAAATAAATGTATATGTGTGTTCATCTGTCTGTGTTTTAGGAAAGAAAAGGGAAATATTCTGGATAGTCAAAGCTACTTCGTGTACACAAAGAACTAGCTGTGCATTGAAAAGAAATGAATAATGAATCAATATTTTATATAAAATTTTAACAATTTTTAATGCTGGCATTAAAAAAGTCAAAGTGAGTGAAAGTTTGTTTTCTGTTTGGCATTGGAAAACAAGTCCCTACAATATGCTTACATACTAAGTCTGCTAAAGGAACGTCTGAGACAATGAAAAGAGTCCCTACAACCACTCTTAGCTGGTCTACACTGAGGGCCCAGAAAGCTACTGGCCACTAATAACTAGAGGACAGTCATCAATTGTCAAATGAAAATGAAAAGAGACTTTTTAATATCCAGAAAGAAGCCAGCTAAAGTGAACAGAATCCTAACTACTAGGATAGCAGGTCCCTGCAAACATTGCCTGGGTTAAAAAAAAAAAAATGTGTGAGGGAAACAGTGACCACCCACCAGAAGGCAACTTCTTTTCAAACATAAACTTATGACAAAGCATTTTCCTCTTCGGAGATATGGATACGTTGAGTTTCAGAGAAACTATTACCCAGATCCATCCAGGAGGTTGCCTAGCAAGTCAAAAATGAAGAGAAGGTCCAAATCAAAGCTACTAATAAGACTCATTAAAACATACACTAGAGTGTTGTTCACTTGTCATGTTCATTTTTTTAAATTTTCTGTGATGTTGTAGATGCTGATCCTTTCCTTCCTTCTGTAGAATATGTTGCCTTGAGTTGTCTTCTCAACAATAGAAGCACACTCTCACTTAGGATCAACAGAACATATTAGCAAATTGAAACCATAGTTTTGCCTAATAAGGGGCATTTTTCTCTGCAAAAATCTAGCTAGTTCATTAACTAGGATCGAAACCATATACTCAGCTTCATTAGGCAAAAGTCTATTCAACTGAGCTATCCAGCCCAAAAAGACATTGAAATTCATAGAGTATGGACAGAACAATGCTGAGGATTCATATAAACATATACCTTTGCTTCTCTACTCAGTGATAGATTTAAAAATATTAAAGAGAATATTAAAAGGAACAAGAAAACAGCTAAGAAGAAGAAAAAGGAAGCATGGCAAAAGGAAATTAGAGAACTTAAAATTTTAACCTGAACGAATCTGTATCACATCATTGGAAGAAAACAGGGTTTGGTGGTTTCTTTGAAGCGTTTACATGGCAAAGCCCCTGCTGGATAATCCACAGTCCCATTCCTAAAAATTCACACCAAAAATAAAACAGGCTGTCAGTAGGCACAACTACTTTTTAAAGCTGACTTAGAATATACTCTTAACGCTTTCTGAAATTACAGGGCTTTTTATGCACTTGCCCTATCTCTAGCTATTTACATCTCAATTCTTTTTCTCTATCATAAAAAAAATGTAAGCAAAATTCAGAGAGGGAGGCTAAAAGGTGAGCTGTTTTGTAGAGATGAATGAACTAACATTCCCCTGGTCATGACTTCCCATGCCATACAATTTGAGAAGAAAATAAAATGAATCTCATCTTCCACCAATGAGTCTTCAACTGTATTCTGAATAAACTCAATCATGACACCATTATCTTTTCCATTTAATCTTCAATTAGACACACAGGGTTTAAATGATCACCTTTCCTCAGGAAGATGCATGCTCTCTCCCTGTAAGAAATACTATTTCCTGTCAATGTTTTGTTGATACCTTCTTCAGGGGAACTCATTTTTGTGCCCTACAAAAGTGGTTCTGCTTGCATGATCATTATCATCATTAAGCATTTATGAAGCACTTTAGACTTATTTACTAGAACTCATGATATCCCTATAAGATAGGTTGGTATAATGGGTCTTCTTATAAATGAGAAAATAGAGGTTAAGTAACTTAGCCAAGGTTACATAGATAATTTGGATAAAAGACTCAAAGTCCCTGACTTCCCGTTTAGTACTTACATGAAAACCCTTAAGTGGCATGAAAAGTTATCTGCTTCAAAACTTTACACCTCAACTGTTAGTGGACATAAGTAACAAGAGCGATAGTTTTTTTGCTCTGTCAACTGAAGAATGATGAGGTTCATAAATTTGGAAAGGAGAGTTTTATTTCTCATAAGGGGTCACAGCCTGCAGGTTGGAAATCTCATAGGCTGGGAAGCATAGCCTCGGGCAGAAGCCGAGAGCAAACACTTGCAGGGAACAGTAAAAGGAACAGGAATTTATGCTGAGCAGGGTGGCTGAATATATATATTTAACAAGCTAAAGGAGGAGTCATGAATATTTATGAAAGGAGAAACACATGCATGTGCAATTGAGCTTCACGCCCTTTCATGGGACCTATGTTCAAAAAATGGCTGTGTTATCATGATCTGAGGATGGAGTTTTCAGCTCTCTGACATCAAAAGGTGAAGCAAAGGATACAAAAACTCTCACTGCACACCCTCTGTAGACTGGCCAGAACCACTCTATGGATGGTTGCCTCTTATCAGGAAGGAATGCTGGTCAGTCATTGCACCAAAACCACAAAAAAGGAGAAGCAGCATTAGAGGCTTGGTTGAAATCAGCAGTGAAGCAAGTCTTTCCAAAGGGCTGACTTCTGTTTAACGTTTAGGGAAGAAAACTTAATGGTGGTCGGTGAGGGAGGAAATATAACAAGGCATGTCAATCTCCCATCCCACCATGGCCACAAACTCAGTTTTAATGTTTCTCTGGGGTCCCTTTGGCCAAGAAGGAGTCCGCTCAGTCAGTTGAGAGGCTGAGGATTTTATTTTTATTTCTCAGCTCTAACCCTGTGGCTGATGGCATTGATTTAGTGGATCTGTGATGTCAAGGCCAGTGTCTCTGCAGTTCTCTTGGTATTTCCTTCTTGGTCTCAAGATGATAGCTCCAACTCCAGGCAATATGTCTGCATTTGAGACAGTATAAAGGGGAGAAAGTGTCTTACCAGCCTTATAGATCCCCATCAGGAAAGCAAAAACTTTCCCAGAAAATTCTCTGTGCCATTCTACTTACAGGACTTTGTCAGAGGAGGTCGATAATACAAACATTTGACTTTCTATTGTCTGTAATAAAGGGCAATAACAACAACAAAAAGATTAAGAAAGATAATTGTGTCAGCCAACCAATGGTATCTGCCAAGGTTGTTTGTGGAATATTCTGTTGAATATTCATTTGCTAAGCATTCTTTGTTTCCATTATATGATAGCACTTGTTAAAAGATCAGCAGGAGGCAGCCCTTAAAAAAAAATGTTTTAATTGGGTTAAAAACTTACAAGTAGAGAAAATTTTATCCACTGACTTAATTTGGTGGGAGGAAAGAAATTGTATAAAGACAGTCATAAATTAATTTTGGTACATTAAATCCATCGTCCAGTTTATTGTATTCTAAGGAAATATAGTTTGAAAATTACTATTATAGTACAAGTGACCACACATTTTTCAGTGTCCATGCCTTTCCTTTCTTTGTATCAATCCCCAATAGATATATCTTCTTCATTCTCCTCCTCTCTGTTTATCTAAATCCTATCTGTTTTTAAGGTTTCATTCAATTCCTACCACTTCTATGAATGTTCTCCATCCATTTAACCCGTGGCTCAACCAGTTATTTGGTTTACCACACAATTTTATCTTGAAGAGACATTCACCACCCGCTATGGAAGCATTTACTGATTATGAAGACTCATGGTATAATTTTACATTTATGTTTGTCTTACATCCCCAAGGAGTGTGACCTCTCTTCTGTTTTGTATCCACAGTGCAATATATATACCATAGAACAGCAGCTAACATTTATTGAGTACTCAGTATGTGTCAGTTAAATAATTTACACATATTATTTTATCTTAATTCTTTCAACCCTATAAGACCAGTGCTATCATTATCGCCATTTAATAGATGAGGTAATTCAAGTTCAGAGAAATTTGGGACTCACTTAAAGGTAAACAAATAGTGAGTGATGCAGCTGGGATGCCAATCCAGGCAATCACTCTAAACCACTATGCTTTTCATCACTCTGCCATGAAAGGAAAAGATGAAGGAAGAAAGGACGGAAGGAAGGAGAGAGAGAGGGAAGGAAGGAAGGAGAGAAGGAGGAAGGGAAGAAAAAAGGAAGGAAATCAGAAAGAGCTGTGGGGGGGTAGTAAGGAGGAGAAAAGGAAAGCAAGCAGGCAGGCAGCAGGCAAAGGTAGATTTACCAAAAATGTAATGGAACTTAAGCTTCAGGGTCCTCAATAACATAGGCTTTTCCAAGGCCTTGAGAGGGGCTCTAGCAATAGGTTCTTGTAATTTTGTGAAATTTTCAAGAGATATTTTAACTGCCGCAGTTAGTTAAGATATCTGTCTCTTTTCACTCTGACTCCCCCTCTGTTATACTTGCCCTTGTATTTAGGGGCACTGGAGTGGCCATGGGTAATTTTGGATCCAGCTTTGGGTAAGTTGAGTTTAGGATGTATTTGGTTTGGATTCAGCAGCACAGATTTATGTAGTGTGCAGTCACTTGCATGTATAATTGCTATTTTAAATCATCCCAGTATAGGAATGGCTTCTAGGAAAATTCTTTCTGCCCTTTGTGCCAACTCACCAGCCTCATTGCATGAAGGTACCATATACTTTTACCAGAGATAACATCACCATACAAACATGGCCTATGTTGCCTGGCTCCAAAAGTATATTGGTAGTGGATGAGAAACAAAGACTGAAACCCATGGAGCCAGAAGCTAGCAGGAATTTGTTCAATGCCTAGTCAAAATAGAAGTTTACTCCTCTCAGGAATAGTCTAGCTAATACAGACTGTGCCATTATAAAGAAGCTTATATTTTTCTAATGAGAATTGTATCAAATAGAATTTAGTGATAGCCCTGTGTTTGTAAGGCACAAACCTGTAACAGGGCTATAAACAGTAAATATGTCTGTGAGTGAACCCACATGTTTTGTACATTCTAATGTGAGTTAGCATGACACCACCAATAACTACAAGTGTAGCAAAAAGAAACTTTTTTAAACCATCAAAAGAAGGCTAAAATTTTCTGTCAGTTGTGCTACAGGAAAGGAGTAATTTTATTTTTCTTTTGATATATAGAGAGAAAACTACAAAATCTTTGCCCTATAAAAAGGCAATTAAAGAGCATGTAACCAAAAATATAGAAAAAATGTTACAGAGCTGTGTCAAGGGATAAATTAACAAAGAGAGAGATACGATGTCATTTTTCTAAACTATATGACGATTGTGGTTTCATCAGCTTTTAAAAATTGTAACTTGTTATTTGCCTTTTTTTAGATAAATATTGATGTTATATTTATGATTTTGTGTTCTTTTTCTTAAAGAGCCCCCAAATATTGCCTAAGCTTCAGGATTCATCATAGCATGGCCCTGCCCCAGAGGGAAGAAAGGAAGGAAGATAACACTATCTAATCAGCATCTAAGCATTCCCTTAAGCTATAAACTACACAATGTGCACACTTTTATGAAAGACTACAGGTATGAGCAGTGAAGATGTTCATCAGGGTAAGCACCTTTTCCCCAGGATGATAACTATGGAAGTTCTATTTGAAGCCTCTGTTAGAACTCAGGCTTATCCAGATCCTTTTTGAGGAAGCTGGGTAGGAAAGAGTGGGAACAGAGCTTTATCAGTTTAACTTTTGAAGTCACCCCATATTTGTCTATCTACAACTTTTAGTACAGAACAAGTATACCAGTATTAGTAATGACCATCTGAAGCACAAGCAACAAAATTGTCAAGCTAGCTAATGAACAGTACAGTTTCTGCAGCAGAGATGACGGCGGCAGACGGGGGAGGCTCTCAGCAAGACAAAGTCACACCGATGACTAGAACAGAGAACAAGGTATGAGGATCAGAAACAAAAAGACAAACGACAGAAAGAAGACGGTAAGCAAGGAGGGCTCAGAAAAATTATGGAGGGATGAGAGCCCAACACTGACATAGCACAGCTCAGTTAAGCTGTGCTTCTATGCACACTTCTCCCACTTGAGGGTTTGTGGACCTACACAAAAGAATGGCAATGTTCTGGGGCCAACAGCTAGCCCAGCGGGCTGCGTACGTTGTCACTGTGGCTGGCTTAAGATAAAACTAGAAAAAAGTGAGAAAGAGAAAAGACTAAATAAGAGAGAATGGGGAAGACACTGGGGATGTAGAACAGAGAGACAAGAGAAGAATGACAGAAAGGAAAGGCAGGGCCGTGGTGGAGAAGGGAAGAGGCCCCCCCACGTAGACTTGGGTGTGTTCCAGCTTCGCAGGCTGCCCGCTCTCCGAGTCTGTGCCACACCGCTGTGCCCCTTTCTCTGCTCTGACCAGAGGACAATTGTTGAGTGGACAAGAGGGTTCACGAAGTAGGGCTCCTGGCTGAATCAGAGCCCAAGGGCAACCAATGATCTTCCAGTAGAAGGCAGGGCAAAAAGAACCAAGATGATCTTGGAACGAGACAGCAGCTGCATTTTACCAGATATGCCCAAATGTTAAGAATAACAGTAAATGCTTATGCTGAGTGTGTGTCGTAGACCAGATATTAGGCTAAGCACTTCACAGACATTTAGTGTGCACCACAACACTTTGAAGCAGGTATAAATATTATTTTCATTTTACAAGTTGAAAAAAATCAGGCCTAGAAAAGTTAAGAAACATGCCCAAGGTCGCGGAGATAGTAATCGGTAGAATTTTAGGTTAGTCTTTCTGAATACAGAGTTGAGGTTCCTAAAACTGTGTAATAGTACATACTATTAAAAAATAAATACTCAACTCTAACTTAAATTAGAAGCAAATAACTTCTCTTTGTGGTTTTGCTCGCTTAAAGCTGCAGATAGGATGTCATTTCAACGCTTCTTATTTTTCTGCTTTTTGCATTCACCCACGTACATCTGTGTCTGCAGAGAAGGCATTTTACTGCCTCACTTCCTCAAGTAGAAAACATTATAACAGTCTATTTTGAATCCCTCTTCTTTCATGTTTCTTGTGAGAAAGAAGCATCCAGATCTTGGTACCAATCTCCCGAAGTACTGCTCCAGCCAACAGCTAGAGTCAGGTTGTCACCCATGTTTTGCATCCCACCCTCAGAGGGTGATGAGCTTGGGTCCCACTGACATCGGCAGTCCCTTAGAATCTGCGTTATCAAGTCATACTTTATAGACAGCTTCTCAGCATGTGTACTGGAAATAACTGTGCTGTTGTGCAGTATCTTGCCAGTTTAGTGCATTTATACACTTATAAAGAATAGCTAAGGCACTAATTTCCATTAGGAACTAATGATGCACAAAATTTCTTGTCTTAGCTTGAAAATGTGTTTGAGTTAGAAGCCACCAGATTTCGCTTTACCCTTCCACAACTTAAAATATCAAAAGATGAATTATGTTGTTTTTACCACACAATATGTAGACTGTTGTATTCATAAGCAGAAAACATTAACAAACTTTAACTTTAAAAGAAATTTAGCCAAATTATAAACACTTGAAGCAGAAGTTCTTCTCCAAGGTTCTGGTGAGTTCTAACCTAGATATCATGGTCATTTAGAATATGTGTAAGATGGCACTGAACAGTGAGTGTATCTCCTAACATATGACTAACAACAACAATCCTAAGCTCCAGTGTTATTTCAAACATTAATACTGTGTGAGCTCATGTTAAGGGTGTGATGTTTAGAGGTTCTGGGTCTGGGAGCAATGTAAGGACTATGTGCCCTGCTGAAGAGCTGTTGTCCCTGGGCTACTTGAATCTGTGAGAAAGTGACTGGAAAAATTTTAGGTCCTTGGATTTAGAATCATAGACATCAGATATTGACCTTGAGCTTGAGTAATCCATTTAAATTCTGTGAATTTCAGGGGATCATAATGCCTGCTTACCTTGTTAGTTGAGTACTAAACCCACTGTGTATAAAGCACAGGCATGGATCATCCTATAGGGCATCTCTTCTTGAATATATTCTGGGCACTTCAAACCCAGCACATCTCAAAAGTGAACTTATCAACTTCCCTTCCTCCACTCCCACCCCTGCCACATTCCAGTTACTCAAATCGAAGTCACAGAAACCATCGCTGACTTCCCTCTTCTCCCTTAGCTTTCACATTTCATTGTACCTGCAAACAATGCTATCAAAACTGTCTCTACAACATGTCTAGTCTCTGTTCCCTTTTCTCCTAGTTTGGGTCTTCATCCTTTCTTAACTGAGTCATAGAAAGAATGGCTGGTCTTCCAACTTTCTGAATTTTCCTCCCCAAATCCTTCCTCCCCACTACTGGTAGAATGCTATTTCTAGATTGAAGATCCGATCCTGTTTCTCCCCCATCTAAACTCTTCCAACAGTCCTCTTGTGACTCCAGCACCAGCAGGTCCAAGCTCCTAAGACAGCCCTCAATGTCCTCATGTCCATGACTGTGGTTTGTTCTTCACTTCTAACACTCCTCACCCCACACTCACTGTAATATTAGCAATATTGGGCCACTTGCAGTTCCTTGCATGAGCTGCCTGCCCAGAATGCCCTCACCCACTACTCTTCTTCCCCTAGGTCGGTGCTGCTCCAAATCTACATCCAGTGCAGTCCATGGTAGCAGACCTCTTCCCACACAGACAAATCAGAGTTGCAGGCACAGAGCTCAAGAATCTGTATTTTAACATGCTGTCCATGTGATTCTGATGCATGCTGAAGTTTGAGAAGCACTGACCTGCATGATTCTTACTTATTATTTGGAATCCAAATTAGACACCACGTCCTCCAGAAAGCTCTCTCTGAGGCCCACAGCATGAGTAAGATAAGCAAGATTCACTCTTATGAAATCCTATAGCATCCTATGCAGGGTGCTCATCATTCAATGGCAATTGTGCATTTAGCTGCTCATTTCCTTTTACAGATTGGGTATAGCATTCAGGGCAGAGTATATATCTTAGTTGCCTTTGATTCTCCAGAACCTAGCATCTCGTATTCTTAATAAGAGTAGATAACATCATACAGTGCTTATTATGTGACTTGCCCTTTCCTAGCTTTTTACATATATTAATTCATTTAATTCTTGCAATAACCCTAGAAGATAGGTACTGTTATTGTTAACTTCATTTTGCACATGAGAAAACTGAAATAAAGAAAGATTAAGTAAAGTGTTTGAAATAACCTGGTGAATAAGTGTCAGAACTAGGATTCAAAGCCAGGCAGGGCTGGCTCCAGAGTCCACGCCCTCAGCCACTATAGGGTAATGCCGCTGCAGAACCACAAATGAAATTGTCTGGCTTGCACTTGCTCAGTGAATGAAACAACCATTCTCATTATTGTCATTACTGTCAGGCTCCCACAAACCAAATTTCTTGCCTAAGCCTCTACAATCAGCTCTGCTCACTCCTGCCTCCTCTTTGGCTCAGTCAAACATTCTCCCTTCAGTTCTCCTACCAAGATGGAGCAGGGTTTCATATGATGCCAGTGGCTGCCTGGGAAAAATATAACATCAGCTTCATCTCTTGGCCACCTTTTCTTACCCTTTAAAAGATCAGAAACTCATATAGCCCAGTGTATGACCTTTCTAATCACCCCCCAGACCAAAACTTCACTGATAGAGTCATTACTTTAGAATGTCCCCTTGGTGACAGTGTAAGAAAATGATAAGACAACTTTCAGTTCCATTTAAAACCATCACAGGCTATCATCCACAGGGTACTGACAGCCTCACTCCATCCTAGTGTACAGATATAATGTAGTGGGATAACAGGAATATTTTCAAATGCTTACCTATGTATTTTCCCTCCTCAGCAATTGTTTTCGATTGAATTGTACCCCCTCCCAAAAAAATTCATATTTTAAAGTCCTACCCCTTGGTATCTCAGAATGTGACCTTAGTTGGAGATAGGGTTTTTACACAGGGTAATCAAGTTAAAATAAGGTCATTAGAGTGGGCTGTAATCTAATATGACTTTATGTTTTTATAAGAAGAATAAATTTGGACACAGAGAGGTAGAGATGAAAGATAATGTAAAGACACAGGAAGAAGACGGCCATCTACAAGCCAGGGAGAGAGGTCTGGAAGAGATTCTACCTCACAGTCCTCAGAAGGAACCAACTCAGGTGAGGCTCTGACTCGGGCGGTGCAAAGGCAATATATGTAACCAAAGCATTTGTACCCCCATAATATTCTGAAATAAAATTTAAAAAAAAAAAACTTCTGAACAGCCAAGGAAACAATCAATAGAGCAAATAGACAACCTACAGAATTGGAGAAAATATTTGCGTGCTATACATGTGATAAAGCACTAATAATCAGAGTCTACAAAGAACTGAAGCAAATTAGCAAGAAAAAATGAAACAACGCCATTAAAAATTGAGCAAAAGACATGAACAGAAGCTTTTCAAAAGAAGATAGACTAATGGCCGATAAGCATATGAAAAAAAAATGTTCAATGCCTCTAATCATCAGGAAAGTACAAATCAAAACCACAATGAGATATCACCTAACTCCAGTGAGAATGACTTTTATCAAAAAGTCCCAAAACAACAGATGCTGGTGTGGATGTGGAGAGAAACAAACACTCATGCACTGCTGGTGGGACTGCAAACTAGTACAACCTCTATGGAAAGTAGTATGGAGATACCTCAAAGAACTAAAAGTAGAACTACCATTTGATCCAACAATCCCACCACTGGGTATTTACCCAAAGGAAAAAAAGTCATTTTATCAAACAGACACTTGCACTCAAATGTTTATTGCAGCACAATTCACAATCACAAAGATATGGAATCAACCCAAGTGCCCATCAATACATGAATGTATTAATAAAATGTGGTAAATGTATGCCATGGAGTACTACTCAGCCATAAAAAAATAGTGAACTAATACCTTTAGTAACAACCTGAATGGAACTGGAGAACATTCTTCTAAGTGAAGTATCACAAGAATGGAAAAACAAACACCACATGTACTCACTATTAAATTGTAACTAATCGATCAACTCTTATGTGCACATATGTTAGTAAAACTCAATGGAAATCAAGCAGGTGGGAGGGGGTGGAGGAGATGGGTAAATTCACACCTAATGGGTACAATGCACACTATCTGGGTGATGGACACACTTATAACTTTGATTCAAACTTTACAAAAGCAATTTATGTAACCAAAATATTTGTATCCCCATAATATTCTGGGGAAAAAAAAAGATGCCCAGAAAAGCAGACTTGGAAGGCAGGCCAACCCACACTCATCACTGTTCAGTGGGAAGTCAAGGCAAAAGTTCCCACTATACAGGGTGATATACTTTATCCTCCAACCTGCCCTTCTGGTGTATAGTGCTGCTTTTCAGAGCGCTGAATCCTTCTTAAGAGCTTTCAAAAATAGGCTGGAAAGAGAACTATCTTGTTGGGACAGGGAGGGTGGGATAATCTCCACTTTCAGAATCAATGAAGCTTGTGGTTTACAACACTATGGCTTAGCTCTCAGTGCAGCAAGCCTGCATCTCCTAATCTATATTCAGGTAATGATTTTGAGTATTATGTAGCTTGAAATCTTGAAGTGAATTTTCTGGGTGGTTAATAAGCGATCTGTACAAGTATTAATGAACAGTGACCTTGCACTGAAACAAATGCTCCTTGAGTGTTTGTCTCTTCATTACTTGTCTAATATCATAGCATTTTGCCTCCTTACTTTTCTGGCTATTTACTGTGAGCCGATGTTTCTACCTTACAAAATCAGACATGCTAATTGGGTACACTGGATGTGTACCCACATATCCTTCAGAAGTCATACCTAAAGGATGTGACCAAACCTCTGAGATGTTTTCTTTAACTTTCATTGTTGTCCAATATATACTCATATAGTCTGAAACATTTGTATAGGTATGGAGATTTTAAATAGGTCTGCTTGTTTTATTGAGCAGTCGATATGCCATGCACTGTCCTAAATGCCAATAAAATGGAAAATGATGGAGAATACATAGTCCCTACTCTGAAGAATTATATAGAGAAAATTCAGAATAGTCTACATTTATAAGACATTGACATTTAATAAAAAAAATTTAGAATGTGATATACAGTAGTCCCCCCTTATCCACAGGGGATAAATTCTAAGACTCTAAGTGGATGCCTGAAACCACAGATAGTACTGAACTTTATATAGACTATGTTTTTTTCCTATGCAAATGAACATATGATAACATTTAATTTACAAACTAGACATAGGAAGAGATTAAAATAATAACTAATAATAAAATAGAACAATTATAACAATATACTGTAATAAAAGTTATCACACACTGTGACTGTAACTTTCGTAGTTTGAAGTGTGACAGCAAAACTGGCACCAATTTCTTTTTCTTTCTTCACAAATTCATGGACAGAAGATTCGTTCTTACAATCTTGGCAACCTTCGCATACAATTTTTTTTTCCTTATTAAGTCAAGAACGTTCACCTTTTCACTTAAAGGAAGCACGTTAAGGCTTCTCTTTGGCATATCTGAATTGCCAGCATCACTATTCTTCTGCTTCTGGTCATTACTGAGAAAAATAAGGATTACTTGAACACAAGCACAATGACACTATGACAATCGATATGATCACTGAGACAGCCACTAAGTCACAAAGGGGTGGATAGTGTAGACAGTGTGGATACTCTGGAGAAAGGGATGATTCACATCCCAGGCTACATTCAGTGGGAAGGCTACTCAGAATGGCAGCACACTACTCAGAATGGCAGGCTACTCAGAATGGCATCACACTACTCAGAATGGCAGCAATTTAAAACTTATGAATTCTTTACTTCTGGAATTTTCCATTTAACATTTTCAGACCTCAGACAACCACAGGTAACTAAAACTGGGGAAAGCAAAACCAAGGATAAGGGGGAACTATTGTGAATGTGTGTGTGTGTGTGTGTGTGTATATCAGCATATACCTCTAACAATTGATCGACACAGCAGTCCTGTTCATTAGGTAGTAGTATTAACTCCATTTTACAGATTAGGCAAATTGCCTAAAGTCATGTTGCAGCTGAAGTGTGGTGAATCTGCTGTTCAAATCCAGGACTATCTAACCAATATCAAAAGGAACACTCTTATCCCTTATACATTTCTATTTTTGAAAATATTGCAGAAGAAACTCCATAATATAATGTACTATAGACTCTAAACCAACTGGTTATCAAATTTTTCTGAGAAGCTTTTTGAAAACATATATACCTATATACCTGGGCTTCACTCCTAGCACTTCTAACTGGGTAGACCTGTATTGACTTACAAATCTGGATTTTTATAAAGCTGCCAACTCAATTTTAATGACCAGTCAGCTTCAAAAGTTATTGCTGTAAGAGCTACAGAAGCACCGTCTACACAGACCAAGAGAAGAAATTGCTGGAAAATATCCAAATTATTTAGCATCTTTTAAATCATTAATTCAGAACAAAAACAGAAATAACAGCCAGGAAGCCTAAAATATCTTGATTAGTTAAATTTGTTAGGGGGAAAAGTCATCTAGACAATTCTTTTTGTGATAACTAGAGTGTCATAGAAACACTTTGGCTCCTGTGGCATGAAAATAGTTACCCTCTTGTCTCTCAAATGGTAAAAGACATAAGCTTGCCAGATGGGTTTTTTTCTAAATTGGTTTCCCCTGACATTTTCCTGCTGAGTTTGGGTATCCATAGACTGAGATTAACTTTCAGACAGTCAATAAAGGCAAGACCCTGCCTTGAGTTATAGTTGCACAAGTACCTGTGCTGTCTGTGCAAGTCTTCGGGGAGAATAGGAACTGCCTTTTGCATGCTTTTGCTTCCCTCCCAGCACCTCAGGCCCTACATATGGTGGGTACCAAAAAGTATTTGTGAATTTAGAGTCTCATCCTCTCTTGCTTCTCCTAGAATTCATTCTCCTGAATCCATAACTAGTCCCATCAAAGAGTTAAACCTTATGAAACAGAATAATTGATTATCTAAGATTAAGACAATACAAGTCTTCCTTAATCTTAATGCCTGAGTCTCTGGTTGATTAATTGCATCCAGTCACCACCCACAGTATTGCCCTTTAATCCTGGAATAGCTTGCAATGGGTTCAAATCATTTCAGAAGTAGGAGGCAGTATCCAGGTGCTTAATTATATATGTAGAAAAGATATCAAAAGTTCCTCAGTGTTGTCTATCATGTGCATAAAAGTAAAAAACAAAATGAGCTTGTTGTCATAGACACTGCCACCAAGAACAGATTTCTCTTAGTCTGTCCCTTAAAGACAAGATAAAAATGAAAAGGTATAAAGGTATTTTAAGTCTTTAGCTAAACTTAACTTGAACACTATTGTTTCTCCACTCAAACACCTCATTAACTAAAGCACCATAAACCTCAAGTGTCAACTTTGAAAACTGTTATACAAGCAGCAGTCATCATTGTTTTAACTTTACCTCTGCCTGTCAAACTCAGAAACTCTCACTTACTCACTTGTACTTTCTCTCCGCTTCAATTGTAATTTCTTGGCTAAGGCAGATGAATAACTATGATGAACTAAACTCCCAAGTGTCAGAAGGAGACTAGAAAGAAATCTATTGTATACACACAGATCACTTTTATGCAGTGTGACTTGTCACAGTAAAGGGCCTCTCTTCCCTTCCCCCTCCACTTACATAGACTTTCAGTTCTGCCCCGTCGCCCCTTCCCAGTAAGATTGCAGAGGTCAGAGAGAGAGAATGAGGAAAGCAAATGTGCTGAGACTAGGTAGCTCAGGGTATAGGTAATGCGTTGTGGAAGCAGCTGCCTCCAGGTCACCAGGTCTATTCAGCCCAATAGAGGCGTTTACACACCTGCATCTAATGTGAAACCAGGAGTTGAAGTAATTTTCTGGATAACATTGTTGCCTTTTGGAGAAAAAAAAATCTTTTATTAGAAAAAATTATCATATATGATTTAAGTAGACTGCTATCCCAATTTTATATTTCCCATAGCAGGAATTTACATTGAAGTTGTTCCCTTTGGGTGATTCTATGTTAATTGTTCTTGCTCAGACATGCTGTGCATAAATATATCAATGGACTTGACCCCCTCTCCTAGCTTTATGTGAGGTGGTAGAAAATAGGCCACAGATTAAGCAGCTATAAATCCACTGGGAAAGAGAAGAGCCACAGTGATCTTTTGTCCTAATGGTATTTTAAGATTCACATCAAAGTTTATTCTTTTGACAAACATTTATTGAGTGCCTGGTATGGCCAAGAAATGTACTAGGTCCTGGGACTACAGCAGGGATTAGTGGAGCACAAACATATTCCTTGTCCTTCTAGGACACATGATCTTGCAGTGGATAAAGGCAATTCTATAAATAATAACACCCAAGTGTGATGGGTATTGTGATGGGAATGTTTAGGGAGCTACAGGCACAAAGGCAAGAGGAGCTAACCAAGGCCTGAGGCAAGTGGGGTCTCCTGATGAAGGAGACATCGAAGCCAGGATCTGAAGTTGGAGTTCCCTGGGCACAGAGAAAAGCATCTGTGAAAGCTGAGAGATGGAGAGCCGGATGAATCTGAGGACCCAGAGAAACCCAGCCTGGCTAGACATGGACAGTGAGGGAAGAATCGAGCAAAAAGAGGCTGGTGAGGTCAGCAGAGCTAGCTGGCGGAGGTGGCACCACCCACGGGATGGCAGTCCTGCTGGGGCCAGTCCCTTCATCATCTCTGGTTGAAATTCTCCATCATTTCCCATCCCAAGAGTTCCACATCCTTTCCTCATTCCCTAACCTCCTTCTTACTTTCAGAGCAGAGCCTCACCTCCTCCTTTACTGCGGTGATTCCCTCTTGTACGGCTCAAAATGGTTCTGCGTGTTCATTCAACTTTTCCGTGCCTCCCATCTCGGGAGAGGAAAAGCTGGTCGATATGAGAAGCCAGTATCAAGCACCTAAAGGGCTTAAAACTTTGTGCTAGGAACTCAGTGAATCCAATTATGGGAGATAATGTCAACATTTAAAGCTGATAAAAATAACCCCCGCCAGCTCTCTCTCCTTGGGGTGTCTGCTAGGTCTGGGCGGCAGGGGGCGGTGTTGGAAGAATGAGTGAGTGAAGGGAGCGTGAACCTGGACTCGGAGAAGGCAAGGCTCTGCCGGGGATTTGGTTGGCGCATATCTGTTTCTTCCTTTTCCATCTTCCTTCTTTCTCATTCTGCAGCAGCATTTGACTGGGAGTAAGGAGACAGAAAAATAACGTGGAAAGAGGTGTGTGTTTTATGCATGAAAAGCAACAAAACAGAAAAGCCCAAGAGTGAGGCGCAGGACAAAAGCCACGAGGGGTGCCCTTACCCTAAGCTCTGAGAACAAGCACAAATGGAGCCCTGAGGTCCCTCCTGCCCAACACCCCAGGGTAGAAGAGCAAACAGGAGATCAGGGAACAATGAAAACAATTATCAAAGAAAAAGAAAAAACAAGCCGGGTCTCTTGGTTGGTGCTTTCAGGAATTGGGAGATACTAACAGAAGAGAATTAGACAAGCCACAGAATCATCTGAAGCAAAGAAGCAAGGTCTGCGCATCAAATCGAAGGGAAACACTACAGGATTGTGAATCTTTCATTACAGCTGACTGATAAGCCAACACAAATTCACTAAAGGGAATCAAGAAGTGTCATCAAGAGTCAGTATCTCTCCATCCTTCAGATCTGTTCTCCACGTGGCATTATTCTCAGGTTCCACGTGGTGGCAAGATGGCCCCCAGCGGCTCTTGGCTTTGAATTTAAAATGAGTGCTTCTCTTTCCTCATAAGATGATAATGACTTACACAGCTCTTACTCTGTGACAGACCCTGGCCTAAGAGCTTTCCCTGTGTTAACTCATTTGATCTTCACAGCACTCCTGTATCACACTGAGACACAGAGGAGTGATGTCACCTGCCCAAGTCACTCATCTCATTAGTGACAGGGGGAACATTCAGACTCAGCTGTCGGGACCCGGGGACTGGATTCCTAATCACTATGCTATCTGCCTTCAGCCTGATGTCTGCAGGTGGAAGTGGATCAGGTGTGTATCCCTGCACCAGTCACCTTGAACTGATACTTTGACAAGCCAGACCTGAATCAGATGCCTTACAAATGTGGAGCAGACTCAAAGCCACCTGATCCCTGGGCTGACAGTGGTTACCCAGAGGAAAACCAGGGTGCCACCAGCAGAAAAGAGGTGAACAGGTAAACAAGGTGTCCACTACGGAGTAGGAGCAAAATGCTGCTTGCCCGTGCCTCTGATCCCGTTCCTGCCAATCTCCTTCCCCCCCCTTCGTTCTTCCCCTCTGCCACCTAATACGTAGCCACACTGTGCACACTACGTTCCAGACACACAGATGGAGCATTAACTAGAACAAAGCCCTTGCTCTCACAGAGGTTACGTTCTAGTGGGGTAGTAACACACAAAATACAAATATATAATATTCATAGGTGCTAGGAAGAAAAATAAAGCAGCATGAGGGGCTAAGAATGACAGCAGGAGGAAGAAGGACTGCTATTCTATAGAGGATGGTCAGATCCTACATAGAAGCCTCTTAGGTGAGGGAATATTTGAGCAGAGATCTGAATAAAGTGAGAAAGGCAGTAAGCTGTGCAGATTTTGGAGGAAGGGAGATCTAGGCAGTGGGAAAAGCAAGTGTGAGAACCCTGAGGTAAGAACGTGCTCAGTGAGTTCCTGGGATGGCAGGGAGCCACTGCGGCTGGGGTGGAAGGAGTGAGAGTAAGTGGGAGAAAGTGATGTCAGGAGAGCTCCTCAGCCTTCTCCTCCAGGATCGGCTCTGCCAGGGCTGCAGCTTCTCTATCTGAGCAGATACCTGGGACCCTGATCTCTTTCCAAAGGCATAGCCCCTATTTCCAACTACCTCCATATAAAAATCCCAGTAGCATCTCAAACTCAACATGTTAAAATTAAAATCAGCCTCTTTGCAGCAACCAAAATAAATACATGGGACCTGATCAAATTGAAAAGCTTCTGCACAGCCAAGGAAACTATCACTAGAAGGAACAGACAACCTACAGAATGGGAAAAAATATTTGCATGCTACACCTCTGATAAAGGGCTGATAACCAGAATCTATACAGAACTTAGGAAAATCAACAAGAAAAAATCAAACAACCTTATTAAAAAGTGGGCAAAGGACATGAACAGAAACTTTTCAAAAGAAGACAGAATAATGGCCAGCAAACATATAAAAAATTGCTCAACTTCTCTAATCACCAGGGAAATGCTAATCAAAACCACAATGAGATATCACTTAACTCCAGTGAGATTGGCTCATATCAAAAAATCCCCAAATAACAAATGTTGGCGGGGATGTGGACAGATAGGAACACTCATACACTGCTGGTGGGACTGCAAATTAGTACAACCTCTATGGACAGTAATATGGAGATACCTCAAAGAATTAAAAGTAGAATTACCATTTGACCCAGCAATCCCACTACTGGGTATTTACCCAAAGGAAAAAAAAGACATTTTATAATAAAGACATCTGCTTACGAATGTTCATAGCAGCACAATTCACAATTGCAAAGATGTGGAAACAACCCAGGTGCCCATCAATACACGAGTGAATTAATAAAATGTGGTATATGTATACCATGGAGTATTACTCAGCAATAAGGAACAATAGTGAATTAACACATCTGGTATTATCCTGGTTGGAGCTAGAGCCCATTCTTCGAAGTGAAGTGTCACAGGAATGGAAAAACAAGCACCACTGGTACTCACCATCAAATTGGTACTAACTGATCAACACTTACGTCACACAGGACAATAATATTCATCAGGGGGCGGGCAGGTGGGAGGGGGGTAGAGGGGATGGGAAAAACTTTCACTGAATGGATGCAGGGAGCACAGTTTGGGGGATGACCACGATTGTAGCTCTGACACGGGCAGTGCATGGGCAATGTATATAGCCAAAGTGTTGTACCCCCATAATATTCTGAAATTAAAAAAAAAAAATCAGCCTCTCTGACTCAGACCTATTTCTCCTCCCAGAATCCTCATATTTGCTGGCAACTGCACAATCTCTTTGTTGCCCAGACATGGACACCTTGAACCATTGGCAGCTTCCATCTTTCCTTCACCCACCAAGACCCACTCAAATGGTTTTCATTTTTATTGTCTTCCTGCAATGTCTCTCATAGCTGCTCCTGAGTCCGTTCTAGGAAGACCCTCATCATTTCTGATCATAGACACCTGCAACCATTGCTGCCTGTTCCCACAACTTCCACCACACTCCCTTCCATGCGGGACATTACACAACTGGGAGACCAATCTTCAGAACACACAACCCTAATCACTGCCGGCAAACCTCAACACATTCTAATGCCTTCCTGATAAAATTTAAACTCTCGACATGGACTTAGTTATTATTCAAGGTCTTTGATAATGAAGATCACACAGCCAAGCCAAATCACTTGTCATTCTGGGCTTCTCTACCTTGCTGCCTTAGCTTACTGTTTTCTTCTGTTAGAATGTATAATCTCAACACCACTAGCTATGAAATCTTTTCAACTCTCTAAGGTTCAGTTCAAATACCTCCTTTCATGTAAGCCTGTCTTTTCCCACCAACTGGAAGTGATTTTTCCCTAATGATTTCTCAAAACCATTTATCCCATTCCACCTTGTCTGACAATGTAATCTTTTATCTCTCTAAACCCTCTTCTTAATTTCCTTTCTCAAAACCCTTCCTCTCCTCTCTTTCCCCTTCTCAGTAAATGGCATTGACATTTACTCAGTTTCTCAAGGGAAAAACTGAGATACGATTCTTGATCCCTCCCTTCCATCTCACATCCTTACCATCAGCAAATGCTGTTGGTTCCTGATCTGATAGCCTCCTATTCACCCCGTTGGTGAAGGAGGGAACCCCCTCCCTACATAGCACAAAGATGCAAACACACAACACACAACATGACGCATAAGATTAACAGCAGTTTATTAGTCATATACATGCACTGCCCAAGGGAGCAGGACACTACATGCTGTGTAGGGCTACCTGGGGGTTGCATTTAGGAACAGAGTGAACAAGAAAGAGCTGTGGAGGCAGGCTTTGTAGGAACAAGAGTGTGGGGTGACCCCTGGTTCCAGTGGAAGAATGTGATTGGCTTATTTGAATAATTTTGCAGACTGACAGAGAAGTGAAATCCATTAGGTCAAGGGCTGGGTGGAGTGCAGCTGACCCAACCAACGTGGGAACTACCTGGGGAGCTTATCTGGTGAGAGCAAGGAACTCGTGCTTAGGCCTCTGGGGCCCTGTGAAGCTCAAGGCTGTCAAGACAGCACTTAATATTACAGCTTAATTTCAGTCCTTATGCTACATTCAACCCTTTGATACTTTGACATCAGTTTAAACCTGCTGATGACTGAGATTTTAGGGAGTAGAAGAGCCCCCCTTGGAAGGGTCATAAGCACTTAACCAGTGGTAGGGGGTGGTCATCAAAAACATGAACTTTAGAGGTGTCTCCCTTTATGGCCAATGAAGGCAATTGAAGGACACAGAGGTGGGAGGCAGGAGGGGAAGAAGTGCAGGTCCCCAGGGATGTGAATTTAGATTAATCAACACCTATGGTGATAGGGATACCTAGCCAGGGGCCCATTTACCACTTGATAACTTAAATAGGAGTTCTTTGAAGAGCTCATTTGGTCTCTCAATTAAATCAGTTGCCTGGGCCTATAGAGAAAGTGGAAGTTCCCTTGAATGCCTTCTCCAAGAGCCCAGCACTGAATATTCTGATAAGTGAAGTGAATATCTTGGTCACCAGTAGTGATATCTGGAACTACTCCACAGGGGGTAAGGTACTGGTGAAGCCTTGTATTGTAGTGTCAGTGTATGTGGAGACATCTCTTAGGTTGATTAATATTTTGGGTATCTTTGAGGCAAGAGATTCGCAAAGCTTTTTACCCTGAAGGGGGAAACTCTTAGGCATTAGCCCAAAAGCTTATAAAAATGTGCAGATGGGGCCATTTGTTGGCCAGAACATCCAGTGCTAAGACGACTGCCTGAAGTTTGGCCAGTTGTGCTTACCCCCGGGTCCCATCGTGGTTAAGAGATGGAAAGCAGCAACATTCCACTGGGTTCCATCACCTATGATGCTGGTGTTTCCATCCATAAAGTCTACAAATTCCATTGTAAATAACTACATTAATCCCAAGGGGGTCCCTAGGTAGCCAAGGGATCTGGAAAAGTGGTATCTCCCTCCAACACCAAAGCATACAGCAAGAAATTGAAGACAGGGGAGGCTACCCATTCCCGCAGGTAGAATATGCCAGATGGCACAGATTTGGCTTCATCTCGCACAGATTGCAGAGGCCTTGGTAGCCATGCTGAACTTAGGGGGTGCTACTTCCATGACCTAAGGCATAACAGGCAGCTGAGTATGGAAGGTCACAGGCTCAGGGTCTGGTAAAGCCTCTGTTTCCAGGAGAGCCCAGCAAGTGCCATTCTGATGGTGTATAGTACAATTCTGAAAAAGGGCAGTTTCTTGCGTTAGAAACCCATGAACAATTTAAGGCCATCATAAGCAATCCAGAGACTCCAGGAGGCATGAGAGAAGGTTACTAAAGCCTCTACAATGAAGGACTCTTTAAAGGGGCTAATGGGAATTCCCTGATGATTTCAATTAGGACAGACTCTAGAACCTTTTGTCAGAGGGGGCCCCATTCAAGGTGGACTGATTTGCAAGAAACAATTTAAGTATGTCGAGTAAAATTTTTAAATGTGGATTGTGTTGCCTTCAGAGTCCCAAAATTCCTAAAAAATGTTGGACTTGTATTAACATCTGTGTGCTGAAAAGGTCAATAGCTGTTTCTTGATAGTGTCAGGGATGAAATAGCTCTTGATTTACCAAATCATTTTCAAAAAGTAACCAAGGTGGCAGGGTTTTATGCCATGTGTGAGGCAACTGCCCATTCTCTTTTTGTATGCTATTTTATATTTTTATGTCCTTAATTAATGTGTCAAAGTATCTCAAAGGAGGATGTCATCAATATAATGTCATAGTGGTGCTCCTGGGAAAGGGAGATTCAGTGAAGATATTCCCTGCAAAGACTGTGTGTAATGAATGCTGCTGGCGTACTCCATTGGTAGCCTGCTAAAGGTGTGCTGGGGTCCTTCAGGGATGCAGGCAAACTGCATCTGAGAGGCTGTTGAAATAGGCACTGAACAGAACATATTAACCAGATCTATAGTAGCAAATATTGAATGATTACTGATGTGACAGAGACAGTAATTTCAATAATATTGGGCATTGAGTATGGGGACTTTAGTGGATGGAACTACACAGCCTTAAGATTGCAGTGATCCACCATGAAGTGCCATTATGCTTTCTAGGTTTAACAATGGGCAAAATTGACCTGTCAAATGGAGAAGCAGTGGAGATAATCACCCCTTTACTAATTAGGTCTTGTGTAATAATGTCTGATCCTCGCAGTTCATACTTACATTGAGCTATAGCAACTATTTTAACTAAGAGATTTACGGGGTTCCATTTTGTCAAACCAATTTTTAGGTGCCAAAGACTTAATTTAATTTTTATTATCCATTGAGTAGGTGCATCCATGCTCACTGTAAGATATTTTAGGGCAATGCGTTTTATGACCATGGGAATTTAGGCAAAGCAATAGTTTTGATGGTTAAGGTTAGGCATGCTTATTTGTTCTTTATTTTATATTCAGTAACTCTCTAAGATTATACAGGTAGGTGCCCTGTGAAAATTTAGTGGGATCCTCAGATATAACTCTAATTTGAATCCAGTATTGATGAAGTCCATGAAAGTTTAACAATGAGTGAATTTCAGCATATGTTAAAGTTAATTCAGAACTTATATTGTAGAGACACAAAACCCAATCAACACTTCTTTATCTTTTTGCTGCCTAAGTTATTTTAGCAAATTTTGAATTTCAAATTGGGTCAAACCTATATTTTTGTTTAATTACATGTATAAATTATATAAGTTTAAATATACACACACACACACACACACACACACACACATTCAAATTTCCTCCCATCCTGTATCCAGGTTTGTTTCTCTTTTTTTTTTTTCCTATTTGTTTGTTGCTGGATGTATTTCAGTGAGAGAGGGTCCTCTTTACTCTGCTTATATTTATAAAAATCTTATATTTATGTTTATAAAAATCTTCCTCCAGAGAACCTCAATTTTGTCAGGATTAGGGGCCTCCCTGATGGCAATGGATGTGTGATCTAAGGGTCCTGGGTTTAAGTCAGGTTTGAATTAACCCCTTTGCTGATGCCACAGGGTTGCTGTGGGTGTTTTGTTGTTTGGGGTTTTTTTCCAATGCTGAGAATTAGGCCCTGTGCTGTGACAGAGCCACAGGCAGCTGAGTGGTGCAGCAGAAGAGCGCTGCCCACAGCCCAGGGGCTAGGGAATAGAAACGGGCTCTGCTACAGCCCTGCCTTTTACTGCAGGGTGGACGCTCCATCCTTTTTTTTTCTCTCTCTCTCTGTACAGATTTCCTCAGCATGTTTTGGTTTCCAGCTGCCCAAAGTCGTGGCTTTCAGTATCCATCTCCATCCAATCACTCATAATGCAGACATTCTGCCCCTATCTGGAGCCAGTTAGCAAAGAGCAGATAACAAGAGCTGACGGGAAGTCCTTGGTTGTGGAAGGCAAATGCTGTTTTTGACATCCGTTGTTCTGGTCGCCTCTTATTCCTCCCACTGGTAAAGGAGGGATCCCTTGTCTTAAATAGCATGAAATGGACAAACACAAGCCTTCCAACAATGGAGATGAAATTGGTAGCAGTTATTAGTCATATGTACTCACAGCCCAGGGTAGAAAAACGCACACCATGCAGGGTCACACAGGGGTGGCAATCTGGAACAGAGTGAACAAACAGGGTCCGTGGGGGACAGGCTTTGTAGTAACAAGAGAATGCGGTGGCCCCTGGTTCCCATAGCAGAATGGCTGGCAAGGACGTGAAACCTGTTGGGTTGAGGGCATGGTGGAGTGTAGCTGGTCCCACTGATGCAGGGACTAGCTGGGAGGGGAGTATATCTAACAACAGCATGGAAACTTGTAGTTAGCCCTCTGGAGCCCTGTAAAGCTCAAAGATGTCCAGGCAGAAACTGCAACCTAATTTCAGGCCTTACCCCCCAAACTCTACCCTCTAAATCCATCCTGACTCTCATGCACTTCTCACCCCTCCATCTCTCCCACCTGAGTGCCGGCTCCCTCTCGCCTCCCTCACCTGTTCCACCCCAAGGGCCTCACTCTTCACTCCCCGACACCACCACAGTCCACACGTCACTTTACTACATTTACAATAAACATCTGCATTTCCTCCCCAAAATGCATCAATATATTTCCATCACACTTAAAATAAAGACCCTCATCATGGCCTCCAGGACCCAGATCTGGGCTCTGCTTTCTTTCCTTTCCAACTTCATTTCTTGACTACTCTTCCCACTGTTCACTCTGCTCCAGCTACAATGGTCTTTTGTTCCTTCCAATATGTCAAGCTTATTCTGCTCTAAGGGCCTTCACGCTTGCTGTTTTCTCTACCTGAAATCATCTTCCCAAAATATTTGCAAAGCTGCTGCTTCTCATGATTTTCAGGCATCAACTTAAGTGTCACCAGACCTCCCCTGACCATTCTTACCGTGCTTTATCTTCTTCATGAAATGTGCCCCTACTTGATGTTTTAGTACACATTTTTTTTATTTGTGTAATTTGTAATCCCTGTTAGAATAAATATTACAAGGTGGCAGGGACCGCCTCTGTCTGATTTTCCACTATATCCTCAGCATTTAGAATGGCGCCTAACATACAATAGGTGCCTAATGGATGAATGTTAATTGAAATAACAAATGAATAAAGGATGAATGTAAAAAAATGAACAAATGGAATTGTCTGTGCCATACTTAGCACAGAGTAGAGAAATATTTTCTCTCCTCGTTAGTAGTATTATTAGCATTATAAGCTGACCTTTTCCTAATTATGAGCATGTACTAGGGTCACATTCTTATTAAATTTACTTGTTATTATGACATAACCCTCTGAGGAATGGCATGCTTCTTAATGGCAAGCATCTCATCTCTACTCTTATGTCTCTCCAGAAGCTACAATAAGCAAACAATAGGTGTTTAATAATTAAGAAGAGCACTTACTATGTGCCAGATCCCAGTCTAAGGACTGTGCATTTATTAACTCACTTAAGCTGTACCACAAGCTTGTGAGATGGATACTGTCTATATCCTTATTTCATAGATGAAGAAACTGAGGCACAGAAACAGTAAGGTGTTTTTCCAAGGTCAGCTCAGTTAACAGATTTATCAGCAAGGGTTCTACCAGAGAAACAAAACAAAATGAGAGAGAGATAGAGAGACAGAGAGATAGAGACAGAGACAGAGAAAAAGAAAGACATGTGATTGTGAATTCTGGAAGGGCAAGTCTAAATTCTGTAGGGCAGACTAGCAGCAGGCTGAAAACACTTAGGCAGGAGCTGAAGCTGCAGTCCACAGGAGAAATTTCTTCTTCCTCGGGGAAACCTCAGTTTTGCTCATAAGTCCTTTGAACTGATTAGATGAGGCCCACCCAGACCATCCAGGACAATCTCCTTTACTTAAAGTCAACTGACTGTGGATGTTAACCACATCTTTATAACACTTAGATCAGTATTTAATGGAATAACTTGGCCTAGACAAGTTGACACATAAAACTAATCATCACAATAGGTAACCCAACCAGGATTTGAACAAAGCCTTCTCACTCCATGCCTAAATAAGCATTGTGATACCCTGTGTTGCAACTAGTTTTTGTTGAACAGATACAAATAGAACATTGACTCCACTATGACAGTGGATGACTGTTGTACTTCCTGAAATAACCATGCTCTCCCCTTCACCTGTCCCCAGCCTTGTTGAATACCTCAATTTGTACCTTGTTTCCAGGATTCTTTGAGCAGAGCCATTTAAAATACATCTGAAAAGAGATTTGATGTGTGAAGCTTCCTCATTCCCTAGTCAGAGGTCTCTCCATATGTTAGGGATTTATAGTGGAAAACTCACAAATGGAATTTCAGCACATCTGAATTTAAATGTCCTGGTTCCCTGACAATAGGATTGGCAGCCTAACAACTTCGAAGCTGACACCATCCTGCTTTCCTGGGGAGAGTCACTAAAAGCAATTTACACATTACAGAGGGTTGAAAGTGTCTTTTCTTTATCTGCCATAGAGAGCACAGTAACCAATACCACTATGGAGATACAGAAAGCTTCCTCCATATCCTCCTTTGACTGACTCAAAGGTTGAATTTTGAACATCAGTACCCTATTTATCACTCCTCTCCTCTCCTTGCTTAAAGGCTGCCATCTTAACGCCTCCAATCTATGCCCTTTCTTACCTATTGTCAGGAAGTCATGACACACAGGAAGTACTAATTAAACTGTTGAGGACGTGAGATATTTCTTTTTCTCATCCATTTGCCAGTCCTACTTCATTTCCTTTTGACCCAATCACTGTGAGTGGGTTCTGTAGAGTGAGCTTTTGAATAAGGGGGTCTGAAACTAAAGTGTGTCTGAGAATTAATACCTGAAAATGAAGACATCACATAGTCACTGTTTGAGGCTATTGTTTAATTGTTTCTAATTCTCTCAGATACCATAGAAGGCTACTTAACTTTGTTACTCAGTTTTCTTCAACAAAAAGAGGATAATTGAATTCATTAAATATTTACTCATTATTTGCTTCACCAAAAAATTCTGAGGGATAAAACTTGAAAAGTTTTAAATATAACAGGTGGGAAAAGTATACAAATCTAGGGTAGGTTCCATACAAGAAGCTAAAGCTATGGGCATTCATGAAAGAAGTAGCATTTTGGACTCTCTCCCAGGTGCTCAGTATTCATAGGATAACCTTAAGCTGAGCACTGAGGATCCAGTGAGTGGTTTACCAAAAAAAAAAAAAAATTAATAATATCCCTCTCTATGTGGGGGAAGCCAAACAATAAAGAAATGATACATAAATAAGAATTTCAGCAAAAACCAGACAGACTAATGGATATAGAATAACTGGGAAAGGGGATTATTTTATTCATGGTAATTGAGAAAGTCCTCTTTGCAGAGGTGACATTTGAGCCTAGTTCTGAATTTTAAGACACAGAAATTCTGGGCTAAGTAGATTCCAAACAGATGAAACATCAAATATGGAATTTCTGAGGGTTATATGCTTCAACTGTTCAAGGAACAGAAAGAAGGCCAATGAAGCAGGACCATAACGAGCTGGGAAAGAGAGGAGGAGGTGAGGTTGAAGAGGTACCAGAGATCAGCTCACCCAGCCATGGGAAGCCACTGTGGGGTTTTCAGTAGGTGTGAAATGATCTGATTTCTACTTTGTTTTTTCTGTTTTGTTTTGTTTTGTTTTTTGGTAGAGACAGCATCTCACTCTGTTGCCCAGACTGGAGTGCAGTGGCCCAATTACAGCTCACTGCAACCTTGAACTCCTAGGTTCAAGCAATCCTCCTGACTCAGCCTCCCAAGTAGCGGGGACTACAGGCACATGCCACCACCCTGGCTAATTTTTCTGGGCTCAGGCGATCTTCCCTCCTCGGCCTCCCAAAGGGCTGGGATTACAAGCGTGAGCCACCGTGCCCTGTCTAATTTATACTTTTAAAAGACCACATTGGCTGCTGAATAGAGAATGTTTCATGTGGGTCAAACGTGGAAATCAGGAGACCAGTTAGAGGCCTGGCTGCTTTGGCCATCCAGGAAGGTGGTGGGTTGGATGAGACTGAGCACTGGGGAGATGGTGAGAAGTTCTTAGAATGTGGGGAATATATTCAGTAATAGAATCGATGACTCGCGGATAGACAGTGGAAGAAGGAAAAAGAAGGAATCAAAGATACCCCCTCTGTTTTTTCCCCAGGCAACTTGGTGGATGGCGATGCCATTCACTGAATTGGGAAGTATCCCAAGACTCATTAGAACTAGAAGCACATTTCAGACAAGGAGAGGATGGTGGACAAAGGCTTGGAGTCAAGAAAGGGAGCAAAGCTCCCTTAGGAAACAGTTGGACATTTGGCTGGAAAGTAAAGTACTCGTCAGAAAGCTAGAGGGCATGAAGCTGAAAAGGTCAAGGTTGTATACTGAGGCCTGAAATATTGAAGGTTATAAATGCTGTGGTCGGGGTAGAGGGGGGTAGGTGTTAGACAACAGAGCCACAAATAATTCAAAAAATAAGAAAAACTGGAAAATGCATATGCACAGACTTATTACTGCCTTAGTAAACCCAGAAACAAGGAACCCAAGTTAGCAACTCATAAACCACACAGGCCAAGTACAGAAAGTGGCTATAAACCATCAAAAACTATGAAAGTTTTCCAGACCCTCAGAGGTGACTTTTAGGTACCCACTTCCTCTGAATGCTGTTCTTCATAGCAGGTGGAGGGGGGCCTATTTATTTAAGACTGGCAAAGGTGAGTCCCTTCCTGACAATGTTATTGTGATTCAGTATCTTAGTTTGCCTTGTTGACAACAAAAATGGCTATCAGGGATAAGCTATTTGAAACTCTCAATAACTTTATAAAATGCATCTAAAATATTTCAGTTTAAAGAGAACTTAGTAGTTATCTAATTCCTTCCCCAAAAATGCATTATTGTAATGTTTTCCCCTAAACCTAAATAAGGGCAATGATTTTCAAGGACAGCAGGAGAAACCACACCATTTCCTCAGAAGGAGGCCATATCAAAACAACCTGAAGAGTCCTTCACGCATCTACCTCCCAGAATTGCTGAAATGCTGACTTGTCCCAGCCCCCTACTAGTGATATGTGGCTCCCCACCCTTAGAAGCATTCACAAAGAAAAATAGAAGGCTAGGAACCTCTGAGTTACGGGTTCCTACGGGCATTTGCTTTTTGACCATTTAAGTCGCTGATATGCTATTTTTTATCAGGTGGCAGAGTCGAAGGAAAAGAAAGGGTATCAGACAGCTTTTTGAAACCAAATTATTGCCTCTCTGACAGATACCACTGCGCTGCTTACAAGTATTTTTCCTATTAAGTTTTAGTGAGTGCACGGGCTATAGTAAATAACCTTTCATCTGTAGAAGCTTTTCAAGGAACAAATAAGGAGCAATGCAAAGTAACCCTGGGAGAAGTTTAAAGAGAGATTGTATCACCAGAATTTAAAGAAATAGAATAGAGAGAAAAGTAGAACACTATATACAATTGCTTTTGAGGGTATCCTTCTTTCTGATATATAATTTATATGCAAATTTTGTTATTATAAAAATAATTAAGCCTACTTGGATTGAAAATATATATATATATGAGATTACATTTGAAGCAGTAGAAAAAAATCTGAGATTAAGTAACAATACCTTGAGATATTTGGGAACGTTTTGATATCAAACAGTTAATGGTGAACTCAGTTTTTACTCTTATTTTGAGATTTTTTTTTTTTCTGGGCTAAATGAGAGAGAGAGAGAATTTCTTTGGCATTCAATGGTAGACTTGTTGTGTGGTGATATTTTTATTTCTTAAGGCTCAACTAAACTTTTTTATGCAGTAATAACCACATTTTCAGGAGACGTTAGTAAACCTCATAATATTATACATGAAAAAGAAACAAGACCAAGAGAATACTGGAGTTTGCACTGGTTTGAAACAAGCCATGCATAGCTAATCAATCAGAAAACCCTGGATTATAACCAAACCATAACAGAAGAATATAAATGAACACAGGGCACGTGAATGATTCTTTTACTGGGGAAAAGAAAACCTTGAATTATCAAGTAGTTTTTTGAAAATTGAAAAATAGAAAACACTCAATTATTGACAGCACATCTCCTAGATTAAGCAAATCTGTGTGTCAGTCAACCAGAATATACAATAGAATAATTCAGGTCATTCTCTCTCAATCTACAAGCATAATCATTTTCACATGGAAACTTGGCAATGTCACACTTCATTTCTCAGCGGACTTAAGAAAAGTGTGCAATCTTGAGGTGTTTGGGATCACCTTTACAAAATGAATCCCAGTACATTTCCACTCTCCTTACAGATTGTTATCACGTACAATTAAATCTAAACTGCACTTGTCAAAACAAAATAACAAATTGCACTCTCTGGTGCAGTAGCCCTAGATTTCTTTTTAATCATCCTTTGTCATTTGCTCACAAAGTTTACCAATTGAACCATTTGTAATGCAATCTCAACACTTACTAGTGAGGTAGTCATAGTTAGAGCCATAAATTTAACTTTAAAACTTTACACTAACAAATAATTAGTACCTAACAGCTTTATAGGATGTTGAATGAACAGGAAGCAGTAATAATTTACCAGAAATAAAAGTTCAGAAAACTGACAATTCTTTCTTTTTTCTTTTGTCTTTCTGTTTTGGAGAGATTTTATTATGATAAAATAAAACAAACACCTAATTTGGAATTTAAGATCTTTGGAGGAAGAATATAGATTTACATATGCATCAACGAACTGAATGACTTTGTTCTTTTCTAGTATATAAGTCAGGATGGGCTAGGTTACCAAAACTTAGTGCCTTAACAGAACAGAGTTTATTCTTCATTCATGCTAGTGCCTGATGTAAGGTAGCAGCAGGAGCTTTGCCCAGTGTATTCAAGCAGGGACCCAAGGAAACAGAGGCACCACCTCAATATATGCTCCCAAAGCAGAAAAAGGGAAGTCACATATGTCACTTCTGTTAAATATTCACAAATGATTGACAAAAGCAAGTCACAGGGCAAAGCCTATCTTCAAAAGGAGAGTGAAGAAGTATAATCCTACCAAGTTCCTGGAAGTCTACCTATTTCCATTACTGAGGCAATAGTTGCATAAAATGTTCAGTATTCCATATGGAGAAAACCTGAAATCATCAATAACAAAGTAAATAAATGAACCACAGAAAAAAATCTTATATTTGAAGAATTATGAATATCTATTTTCCCCTTTGGATGCCCTACTTACACTTTGAACAATGAACAACTACAAAAGTAAGTGACAGAGGTGGATTCTCACCCTGCCAGTACTGTTTGGGAGGTGCTGGCACCCAGAAATCTGGTCTGGGAGCCCAGAAATGAGATGTTACTGACCAATGTCCTACTAAAGTGAATTTGGCCATGTTGTTCATAGGCAGGAAGTTTTGCCTCTGGCCTCCCAACACGGCCACTCCGATACCGCTGTTTCATCCAGGGAAACATAGACAGCTATTTTGACACAACCACTTTGACACAGTCTTGTCAAAACCACAAAGGAAAAATGTAATAATACATTTTTGTTGTTGATAATATATGGCACAGACATTCTTAACCTTCCTAAGCTTCACTTCGCCCCCAAGCTACACACTAACAAATCATACCACAATGAAAACATTGTGTATTATTTTTATTATGTAATAAGTTATACAATTTTATTGACCTTCATTCTATTCCTGAATCTCTCTCTATTCTTTAATATCAACTTGGTGTGTTTGCTACCACTTTTAAACATTCTCTACCCTCCCCATTCCATCCCAGGGTCTGCCCCTTCCTTGTCCTTCTTCCCTGATGTTCCTTAGCCTCAACATTTACAGTCATTGAAAATGATTCATAAACATTCTTATCATTTGTAAATCCATGTTTTGCCCCCACAGGAGATTTCATAAAATATTAACAATAATGGTACTCATTAAGAGTTGGACCAAAGATTGATAGAATAATTTCATAATTAATTCACAGAAAATTGAGAACTACTCTTCTCAGGTATTTAAGAAGAGTTTTATCTTTGTATTGTCTCTCTACATTCAAGATTTTTCTATCACTTCTACATGCTACAATGTCCATCTGGTCTTTCCCTCTTTTGTAATGTCTGTGTCCTTTGTCTCTTCACATTAGACTCTCACAGTTCCATCTACAAGTTTCCAAAAAAGAACGTACCTTTATAAATTTTGTTTGTGCAGTTGATCGATGCCTTCAGCTAGGACATCATTTGTTATCATTATTCATTGACTTATTATGAACTGACTTAAGATGACATGGAAATAATGGAGCTGGACAGTGTCCCTGATCCTTGATATATGTGTGTCTGGTGCGAATGTATATAAGGAGGTAAGGGTGGACAAATATATAGTTAGTAGAAACTTCCAGCCAATTTTAAATTGGATGCAATCCTTCAATTTTATTGTCTTCTAAGACTTTAAATGTACATTTTATTTGAAGATAAAAATATAGTATTTTATTCTTTAAAAAGGCCCTAAAAGGGTGTTATATATAGGATGATGCTCAGAGGTAAGTATCAGAGCTATAAATGTCAAAACATTACCTACTAATAAACAATACAGTTAAAAATGAGGGAAAAAATAGCAATGGGACAAAGGTCAGGGATGGAATGTATATCACCTTTGTGCACGTTATTTATTAAGCATATAAATGAATTTAGTGGATTTGTTCTTTCTTGTATATTAAAATATCTCAAGTTCAAAATTTCTGCTTCAAAATGTCAAAATGTGTTTTATATTTCCTGTCTAAGGCTGTATATCTGAATAACAATTCTTATATTTATTTCAAATGATCTGTGAACTAACCTTAATGTGTAATGCACTGTGCTTAAGTGGTTTGGACTAGATTAGAAAAAGACACAGATCCTAACCTAAAGATCTCCTCAACTGAAGAGAAAGGGAAGGTAAGTACCATTGAGGGTAGAGAGTCACTAGGCTGGAATGGTGGTTCCTGGACTTC